>OZ005651.1:295177861-296542861 GCA_963930645.1 Salticus scenicus
CTTAAATATAAAGATTAAGCCCCTACAGAATTCCGTAGAGGGAAAAAACATGATGAAAAAAAAAAAAAAAAAAAAAAAACATAGCATTATTAAAATACTCATAAAAATAGAACCAGTGGGGCTAGAAACAAAAATCAGATATCAGCACAGAGCTCGGACATTCACGCATCAAACACAACATAGTACGTAACCGGTACTCACCCCTGACCCTGGTAAATTCAGCCTGCCATCGGAGCTAACAAAAGCGTGGCTTTCATAACGTAGATCTCCTTTGTTCTCTTCCAAGGGGACTAGAACTTATAAGGATGACATGGAACTATTTTTTCTAGAGCCGCAATTTACATTCTAGATGTCAGTTATAGAATTTTTTCTCAGTGCGAGATGAAAAAAAATCAGAGTCTTCGCTCATACACAAAACTTTAATTCCTTCTCTTCTTGTCATTTCTTTTCTTAGCAAGAAGACTCGGTATTTTTTTTTTTTTTTTTGGGGGGGGGAACATTGTCCCCTCCGATCTCCAATGGTCTATTGGAAGATGGAGATCACAGATCCGCTGGTCTCTTATTTGTTAAATTCGAGGAGCCACGGCGGCGATTTCCATCCCACAGATTTCCTCCCTAACATTTCCCATGAACTTACAATACTTGTCAGAGTGTTTAAACGCGGCTTTTCTTTTTGTTGCAAAATGTCAAGTTTTTAGACTTTCAGTCTACTCTGTTTGTTCGAAACATCACAGCTTGAAACATCACAAGATAAACATTATAAATATTTTACCTTAACCAAGACATTCAATGCACACCAATTTAATTAAAGGAAGTGAAATTAGACGCCATACAATTTTGCAAAGAAAGAGGACGATTGTTGTTGAGTTACACGAGCGTACATAAATAACACTATTATGTTTTAGCTTTCATTAGTTAACAAATGAAACTTTTCTTCTTCTTCAAAAAAAAAAAAAAAAAAAAAAAAATCTAATTGGATCGAACCACATATAGTGACACACGAAAAGTAATACCAGACATTTATCGACATACTTATTTATATACATATATACACTACAGGTAAAAAATATTGCAAGATTGTGTGAAAACAGATCATTGATTGGCCAGTAAACTCGCCAGATTTAATTCCTATGTAGAATTTATCGAGTATAATTGGCAGAAGAATATATCAGAATCAACCAAAAATAAAACGTGAGTTTCAGGAAGCCATAATTGAAGTTTGGCACAGTGAGATAACGAAAGAAGTGTTGCAAAACCTTGTTGATTACACGCCTAAAAGAGTGGATGCTAAGATCAAATCCAGAGGCGGTTCAACAACATGACACTTTTAAGTTAAATTACACTCATTCATTATATTTTCTGCTCTAAATTATAAGTTGTTTTTTATTTAATTTTATTACAAGGTACTAAAATCTATGCTGATTTCTAACGACATGTAAATTTTTTTATGTGTTTTTTTCTACAATAATAAATAATTATTTTTGTTCAATATTTTACTTAAAATTTTTCTTTAAACTAATTTAACACATTGATATTAAAATAAACTTGTTTAATTATTATTATTATTATTTTTTAGGCTTCTTTATCAAAAATGTTAGACTTTTCAATCTTGCAATATTTTTAACAGTAGTGTAGATATTCATAGGTGAACTTAACATGTACCCTTTTAAAAAACAATTTAATTAATAGTGCATTGAAGTTGGCATTTTCTATCATAGATTTTTTTTATAGTATAAAAATAATCAGCTTTAATTGAGTTATAGACAGTATTGCGTATTTGTATATACTTTTATATTTAACACCAATTACTGATTTTAAATTGTAATGTTTGTTACTACCATATATATCAAACATCATTCTTCAAAATTAGTGGCAATTATTCAAAAAAAAAAAAAAAAAATCTCTAGAATTTGGCAGCACTGATTACAGAACAAAATGTTAAACACACCAACATATTAAAATATCGCTATACATGAAATTAGCGTATCTATCATATCCAAATCGCTATACATGTCTAGCGATTGAAATGAGAAAAAACTACAAGCTTTAAAAAGAGAGAGGGAACATTATTCATGTTTATTGAATCTTTTGCAGATGTATGTTCTAAAATATAGAAAATCGATGCAAAAAATTTTGTAAAGCCAGCACGAAACTTGAGATAGCCTACTTTTGGAGCAATTTCAAAGCAGATGAATCTTGACATAATATATCTCTTTATAAATATATTATAGATTTCAGTTTAAGAAAGATATATACTTTTCCTTAATTCGCGATAAAAAGCATAAGTATAAAGAAAAGATTATTAAAAATAAATATAAAAATAGATATTTTAGAATATTGTTTTACTTCTTTTAAGTTCATTCAATTATTTGTAATTTTTATCATAAGTTTGTAACAAGTAGACTGATATTACTAAAAGCTTAATAAATTTTGAGAACATAATTACACGCAATTAATTTTAGATATTTATCTCATAACTATATTGTCATATAATTATTAGTTATATATATGCAATACTATATATATATACGGTATTGTTCAGGTATATATATAAAACAACATATCGTTAATACCTCTTGTTCTTTATATATTTCTAATTAATTTGTAATGACAATGCAAAATACGAAGTTTAGTTTTAGAGATGTACAGCATAATTATGTAATAATATTCATTTAAGTGTGATAGTAACATTGTTTATTTTTACTTAATATGATTAGATTATTTTATGTATTTTAATTTTTTCACTAAAATTGAAATTTTTAAGAGTATTGGGAAACTTAGCTAGGGAGCTAAAAAATAATGTTTTGGAAATTCCATCATTTTTTTTTCTTTTTTGTCTATTTGAGTGTATACTCATTTCAAATAGTCGTTTTCCCTGGAACACAAAATATTAGGTGTCTGAATATAAAATAAACAGGCAATTTGAAGTTTTTGATAACTCTGATTTTTTTCTAATATCCTATATTTTTCATTGAAATTAACCGAATACTAATAGTTTGGCAATGGTAAAAGCTGAAATATTAACTTAAAATGTAAATTTTATAAAGATACTTTGTTTCTTAGCCATATTATTAAAATAAATTAAGAATGTTTGGCATTTAATCTTATCTAAAAGTTTAGTAATAGTTAAAATAAAAGGGAAATTTTGGTTTAAGAATAACCTAAATTTAAAAATTCCACTATCGGGCTTAATAATGAAGAATTTTGCAGAATAATTATTTCTTCGAAAAACAAATACTTTATATTGACTTTAACAGAACACAAATTTTCTCAAAACCATATTATTTCCGATAAACGTATTTAGCAGAGTAAAATATCAAGAATCCTTACTTATTTTCCTTATTTTATTATTAAAGTGAAATAGAAAAATAATAATTATTTTAAAAAAGGGAAAAAATTAAAATACAGATATTTATTAAAAACATAAAATTGTACTTTTTAACAAATGTCTGTATTTTAATTTGTTTTCTAAAATATTTTAATCAGACGTAATAAAATATTTAGTTATTTTAAAATTACTGTAAATTTATAACAATTTCTCCGTTAATATATCGCTGCCTTGTCTTTACTTTTAGTGCTAAATTGCTGGGGCGCGTTAAATCTGCCGTTGTTGCAATATCTTCCGTGTTCCGAAATTAACATTTTTGGGGGTTACCGAAGCTGCCAGTCATTCCCTACTCTCTGAATCAAAATTGTGATGGCATGTCTGTAGGCCACAACCCAGACCATCACCAGTTGCTAAATGCGTAGCTATAGCGCAAAGTTAAAGCCACTTATCTCATCTCATCTTACCCATTTACTGATCTCATCTTACACTGAGACATTTTATTGAAATCTCTTAAAATACAGCGTTCTTTTCTGTTTTTCTTTTTTATCAATTTTCAAAAACGTTGTGAAGCGTTTGTGGTTTCGTTTCGTTTTTCGGTCTGTCTAACAATCTGTAAATATTTTAAAAATGGTTTGAAACATATCTATATGTCTTTCAGGTTCATTATAGCGCATGTAGTACATGGACTCAAAAAGTATTCGGATAATTTTTGACCTATGCATTGTTAAATATGGTTTCTTAAAAATGAGCAAAATTGTCTCCAAATAGTGCCGAAACAATGTATACTAAAACTTCAAAACCCATGTACTCATTTTTAAGTATATTGACCTGTCAAAAATGGGGATATTGGGATTCTTATTGGTCAACCCCATTTTTGAGCATGTCAGTATACTAAAAAAGAGTACATGGGTTTTCAAATTTAAGTATATATTGTGTCGGAGCTATTTTCAGACAATTTTACTCATTTTTAAGAACCCATTTTTTACAGTGTGGGAAGTATTCCTTTAAAGTATGTATAGTACTTTTATACTGCAGAAAAAATAACGAAGTTAACATTTATTATCTAGATGCACTAAAGCATATATAGCATAGAATAGATTAGCATTAATGATTAGTTTACAGAGTAACAAAAAATACTCATATATATCGTGAAATCTAAGTAGAAAATGCTTAAATGGCACTTTTAGTTGTGTCAAGAAGATTTTTTTAACCGTTTTAAATTTTTAGCACATTTTACAAGGCGCATTCTAATTTTAACATTATGCATGGTTTCACGTAAGTAATTGATTTTATGCCTTTTCATTAAAAGTAAAATATAGCTCTTAGGCGAACTGTCCCTTTATAATAATAATAATAATAATAATAATAATAATAATAATAGAAGTGCTACATGTTTGTGTACAGTGACTTGCAAAGGAATTTAGATCCATTACAGTATATCAGATGCATAACTTTAAAGCATATTTAATAACTTTATACTGCACAAACATAGTGAATTAAAACTATATTAGTAACATGCACAAAAGCATGCTTAACATAGAATTTGGCATAAAGAGCATTAATGAATTGTTTGGGCATGGCCACACATAAAAATGGAGATCTATTTTAAGTTGGAATTTCTCTAAGTATATTTCCATTTCCATTTCTGGTTTAAGTGTTTAATGAACCCAAATTGAAAAGTCAAATGTTAAGAGATGAAACGGGTAAATAAAGTTGAAAAATGCTTACTTATCTATCTAAAACGCGCGATTCTTCTATTTTGTTTAATTTTTTCCTTAAAATTAAACATTAAAAACCTAATACATATTACACTTAGCGAGGAAAAATTATTATTGGATTTTAAAAGAGATTATTGGAAATATTTTTTGTCTCAAATTATTTTTTACTGCAGTCATATTTTAACAAAAAATTTATCATTTAACAAAAGTATATTGGAATGTTATTTACTCTCAAAACATAAAATCTGAAAACATTCTGTCTATAACCAATAAAAATTTTTTAAGCATTTAAAAATACATTATCATAATTGTTTATCGCCGATAAATCAATTTATGAAAACATTTTTATTTGCGTAAGTCTGTGATAAAACCAAAGCATAATTTGCTTAGTAACGCCAATCATTTAATCGATTCTACATACTTTTATTTGTAAATCACGATAACCAGTTGTTCGGTGTGGAACATGAACAACATTCGCTAAATATTTAAGAAAAATAAAACACTTAAAGTTATAATTTAAAGTTTTATTTTTGAAAATAATATTTTGTCATATCTGTTTGTAGTTAACTTTTATTACTTTTTAATCATTGTTAATTCATTCAGATTTAAATGGTACTTTTATGGTCCATAAACGATAAGAACTAAATTCAAAGAATAATTTCAGATTTAACAACATTTTTCAGTAACATTTGAGCCAATTTTTGAAAAACATCACGTTATGTGTCTGAGACCGAAGGATGGAAACGATAGCCTTTATTGAATATAAAATATGCAAGAAATTAACCTTAGGTCATTAGGACATCCAGTCATCCTCGAAGATAAAATATTTTATCATGGAGGAAGGGGAGGGGGGTGTGATGACTGGGAAAAATACTATTTCCGGAATTTTGGATAAGATTAAAGTATAGCAATAAATAAAACTTAATAAAATAAAATGATAAGACAATAACGTTTAATACGAAAATGAGTGCGATTATAGAAGATTAATTTTAACATTAAAGAACACATATCGTAAACAAAAATGTACATTTTCTCTCGGATGACAAAGCACTTATTAATCTACAAAAAGCAGACAGCATATTTTAAATTTCATTGGTGTTTTAAATGTCTCTGTTTATTTTATCAATAAATATGACGTTTAAAATTCAGTAATGCCTTTCATTAGGAGTATTTACTTCAACTGTAATGAAAGAATTTTTATACGAACGAAAGATCGAATATTTTTTTCGTTCTGAATAACTTTGCCATTAAATGCAATTTTAATTAAAAATTCTTAAAATCCAATACAAATGATAACTTATAGCTGACATTCTAAAACTTCCATAGAGTTTTTTTTCAACGATTTCTAAACCAACAAAATTGAAAAAAAAAAAAAGTACTTTCTCAAATATTTATATTAATCTATCAAACTAACAGCGGTTAGCAGTTAAAATATTACTTTCGAGTTCTATCTATTTGTTCTCTCTTTTTAAAAGACATCGTACATTTTCCTAATACAATCATATAAAATGCAGAAGATAAAAATTTCTAATTATTTATATGGAAGGTAAAAGATTATACAGAAATTGTTTTTGTCATAATTAGATATTTTATTACATTTATTAAAAGGATTTACAAAAAAGTTATTTTAAAATAAGTCATATTTTTTATAACTTATATTTTTTGTAAGTTTTTTTAGAAACATTTCTGAAATTAAACACTTCTTAACTTACGTAAACTGCAAGTGTATGCAAGCGTATATTTCCATACTAATTTTTATAAATTTACAGGACACAATAAATTTACAATGGCAACATTAAATAAGAGCTCATATGTAATTTACAATAAAAATAATAATATTTATACTCAATATGTAATGTTGTAATACATTTTTAAAAATTGAAAAAAAAAAAAAAAAAAAAAAAAAAAAGAGAGAGAGAGAGAATAAATATGAGTCAACAATTCCAAGCCAAATATTATATAATATATTATTATGAAACTTAACAGATATGTATGTACATCCTTGTGACTCTGTACAATTTTTAACATCTAAAAATTCAGAATGTTCATAAAGCATATTTTTAATTTATTGCATACTAAAATATCCAAAGAATTTTTATAAATATATCTAACATTTTCTTTTTCATATCTCTGTTTCAAAATGCGGAACTTTACCGAAAGCAAATGATGTAAATAATCTTAAAACTACGTTCTTACCCGAACTAAGCATTATTTTGTTATTTATTTATGAATCTTAATATATTTTGTTTATTTTAGTCATTTCTACTGCACGCAAAATTTTCTCTTTGCATCCAATAACAAATCCAAGTTTTATGCAAGTAATGTTCTGAAGCACCTTTTAGAAACATTTATTCAACTTACAAATCTTTCTTGCAATCATAAATTCAAATGCCAGATCATTTGCGAGACTCCCATTTTCAAAACATTTACTGTGTAAGTAAAAGAAGAATCCAGAATAAAAATGTTTTTTCTTTTTCCATCTAGAAATCAGAACGATACGCTTATTTTAGTCTAAAAGAAACAAATCTTAATTTGAAAATTTGTGTTTTTGATGTTGGAGGAAATATCCGTCAATACTGTAATGGTACTTGGAACTTAAAACAAAATACAACATGTCTTAACATATTCAAAAATAAGCAAATAGAGGAATAAGAGCTTAAAAGAAAATCTGGAATAAAAAAAATCGATGCTTCAATCGAATATTAAAAAAAAATAATAATAAAATTTCTTTGAAAAGGGCCGAAATCGGATATTTGATTTCGAGGAATTATTTGTTGCATAAACTAGTAAACGTTCAGAAAATAATTCTCTGTCTTTAAATATAAACATATATATAAGAAATATATAGATGAGAGGAGGGTATTATGGAATACCATTTACATTTCTTAAAATAACTTTACTTGTTTCTTATAAAAATACCCAAAATCATGATGAGTACACAGTGTAATTATTTGTAATGAATTGTCAATGAAAAAAAAATGTTTGTTGTTATAAAAAGTTTACTTTAAAAAAAGTTACAAATGGAGGTTAATATGAAATAGTCGGGTAATATGGAATAGGTGGTTTAAACTGTTTAAACCATAGAAAAACTAATTAGACTTAAAAAATCATCTTCGGAGAATTTTCTGTGACAGAAGATACATCCAGCGTCTTTATTTTCTGATTCTTTAGTTGAATACATGAAGTCAGTTTCAGATGATACCATGAAATACCTAGTATTCCACAATACCCGACACGCCATCTTTGAAAATAAACTTTTAAAGTGATGGACAAATTATTTGCAGCTAAAATTTGCAGACCAACGTATAACAACATACAATTCTTTGAGCATACATTATGCTTAACATCAATGTTTAAACCTCATGTGTACTAGTAAGTTTAAATGTTTGAAAATGTACCTGCAAAAACTCTTGAAAATCACAAAATATACTTTGTTCTATAGATAATGGTACGACAACAACAACCGGTCGCTTCTTACTATATTGCTTCATGGGAATCATTCTTGAGTAATTCATAGTATTTTGAAGAGATAGCAGCACTAATCAGAGCCGAAACCTCGGTATTCCATATTTCCCGAATATTCCATAATACCCTCCTCTCCTCTAATATTCTTTTTTCAGAATGGATAGAAAAAAATTCAATTTAATATAATGCGATGATGCAGACAACACTCTCAATTTAAATATAAAACGAACAACCCCTCCATCTGCACATGCACACATGCATACTCAGCACGTATTTTTATACCTTTCTCATTTTGTAAAATGTCCATTATTAACACATATAATAGAGCATACGCTTAGAATATGCATCTATACGTATAACAAAGACAAACATAATTACTACTCGCAACTGCTGATTTTCAGCTTCTTCGTTGTTGTCTCACATAATAACTAGTAGGCAATTCCTAAATGATGTAAGGAAGACAAACCATATTGAATCTTAAATTTTTTATTTTAAATTTTATGGAGGGGTATATTAAGACTTTCACAGATGTATACTTAATTAATTTAAATAGCTTTCAAATCTCAAGAAACTATAATCATACAATCGGCAATACTATTGAAGCACTAGCAACAATTCCTATTTAAATTGGGCGCCTAATATTGTTTTGTTAAGTAAATATTTGTCGATTCATGATCTTAGTCCTTATACTGTTTATAAAAAAATAAGTTGATGATGAAAATTAAGGATCAAACTAAAAAAAAAAAAAAAAAAAAAAAGAAAGAAAAAGAAAATGTGAATGTGTGCTTCAATAATTTTGCTGCCGACTGTATGAGCTCACCAGACTTGGAGTTACTCAGCAGCATCTGGTAGATTTAACTTAGGGAGGCATACTATTGTAACAATCGCAGGTATCATAGATCACAAATTGGATCTTACAGTCGGCAGCAAAAGTATGCGAGCACTAGCAATAATCCTCGTTTAAAAAAGTACACTTAATGCTGCTTTTTTAAATAAATCCTTGTCGTGTTATGTTCTTAGTCAGTCTAAGAACATGATTCAACAAGGATTTATTTAACAAAGCAGTATTAACCACTTCACCGGCTATCCCGAGATAACTCAGGGGAAATTTAGCCTTCCACACACTACTGTGGCCAGTGAAGTGGTTAAGTGTACTTTTTTTAGACAGGGATTAGTGCTAGTGCTCGGATACTTTTGCTACCGAGTGTACGATCTGACTTGTGATCTACGATAGCTGCGATTGTTACAATAGTATGCTTCCCTTAAGCATCATCATAACGAACATGAAAACACCCCCCCTCCAGAAACACCCGCAAAAACACATGCAAAAATACGTGCAAAAACAGGAGCTTCCTTAATTCGGAAGTCCCATTTTGAAGTAAATAGATACAGAACGATTCACTTCATTTTCTGTAAAATATCCATCCTAAAATTACCTATATTCAACTGAACACCAAACTTCGCAGCTTCCCTTAAACTCGTTCCGCATCTCCACTGAAATAAGGCGACCAAATTTTCGAGAGGAAAAAGTGGGGACAAATCAGACAGATGTTTCCAATTTAAAATTAAGGAATGATAACAAAAGCAATGTTTAAAAAAAGTGCACTATCATCGATTTTGAATTATAAATTGCTACAAAAGCATTATTTGGAAAACAAGTTTAAGCTGGTGAAAAGAAAACAAATTATAAAAACTTGGGACATTTTAGGACAGACATCACCTTACACTGAAACCAAAAGAAAAATTACCTTCGAATAACTGGCAACCTTCTTGTACACCAGCCCAACACATTTATGCTTAACACTTCCACCGAGACCATCGCCGTCTAACGCAAGATCCAACTGGTGACCTCGACTCTTCCATCCCAACACTTCATGGAACAACTAGACGCAATTTTGAGCACTTGAAACCTAAAGAGATTGCGTGAGATCTCACACCTTACATACTTAATTGCAGATTATAGACACGTATAACAAATTACGAAAATATGCAAAATTGGGCACAGAAACATAAAATTAATTAAACAGTTGAAGGAATTCAATTGTTAGAACTGCCAAATTTATGTTGTTATATAGATAACATAAAAAAATTGCACATGTTAAAAATACCTCATTTTTTAGTAAGTTCATGTACAAATATTTTGCAGCATTTAATAAAAAATTGTCTGCATATGTTAAAAAAGTTACTCTTTGATTAGTCACAAATTAAATAAAAAGGACGCTTATTTATTTGTTATAATTGCTTTCACTCGTAATTTGTGTATGATCCCTCAATCGCAATCTGGTGGAATGTCTTCGTCTTCTTTTATCACAGAGCTTATGTATAGGATATTGAAAAGTAACTTAAGACATTTTTTTTTTCGTGTTGTCATATTTCGAGGATTTTTTTATGATACAATAATGATAATTTGTTTATCCCTTTGTGTTTTAGTGTAATTGAATCATTTCACTTAATGGATATTTTTTGTATGGGGACCGTATAAAAAATATAAATTTTGTATTTCTTAATTTTAATTTTTTCTAATGTCTGTACCACTTCTGCGCAAATTTGCAATTTATAATATAACGGGACGGCAAGAAAGTAATTTCAGTTTTTAGTGTAAATAAGTTTTTTTTTTTTTTTTTTTTTTTTTGTACTCAAAAAATGAAGTGTAATCATTAAAAGGTTTTTCTTTCTGATCGATGACCTTTTGTCATATTTCTAGTAATTTCATGAATCGACCTTCATAGAACTTATGAACAAACATCTCAACCAAAGGCGATTTGATGTGATCGTTATTACTAATTTTTTTTTTTTTTTAATAAAGAAGTTTTGTAAACTTTGAAATAAATATTAATCCGTTAGTGCAAGTTTGGAGCTATATAGGAAATGCGATAACACTTCTCAACTGAGCTCCAATAATCTTTCACATATTGCTAAATATGTCGTATTGCCTTGGTGAAACACGTTTAATTTGCGATTTGTCAATTCTAGCCCTTTATCTTTGATTTCTTCTTTGTATTTAATAAATTGTTGGCAGTAAACATCTGAGTTGCTCATATGCTTGCTTGAAAATTAGTTCGAAAAATTCTTTGCAATCTTACAAAAGTGACAGCATGATCCTCTTCTGATGCAATTAAACTTTCAATAGGGTTTGTGCTAGTTCACCGTGCTTAGACCATCATCCTTATCAACTAATGTTACAGTAAACGGTCCATTTTTCAACAATAGTGACAATCCGTTTCAAAAATGGGTCGAATGCATTACGTTTGAAATGCGAATAACAAATTTTGATTCATTGTTTTAAGTGATTTTCTTTTAATTCATGCGGAAACCAAATATCCATCTACTACAACTTAAGACGGGTGGAGAGAGGTTAAACAAGTTTTCAGGGCGCACAACTTTCCCCAAATCCTCTGCAAAACTATATGGTAACAAAGTGAAAACTTAAAATGAAGATAATAATTACAGCCAAAAAGGCAAATTTTAAGCAAAAAATAATAATAATAATAATAATAATAAAATAAAAATAAATAAATAAAAATAAATAAATAAATAAAAAATAAAATAAAATAAGATTAACGAGAAAACCACAAAAGATTAATTTAATTAATATAGTATTATTTATATGACAATAGAAATCATTAAATCAATTTAAATTAAATACAATAATTTAACTAATATCTTATTTCAATTTAGTACAACAATTTTACTATTATTTTAAACACCTTCATTAATAAGCTTACTTAAAAAATAAATAAAAAATAAAATACGGTGATTTTAATTTAAACTTATGTTACATATCAATAACGTTAACCACATTTTAAAGCTTAAATAGTTTATTAAACCCATAAATGTTGCATAATAGTGTTAATAGTTGCATAATAGTCAATATTAAAATTGTTATAATATATATCGATTCAAATAAATTTGCTGTATGAAGTATATAAGATCACAAATTAATTGTATAATATAATTAAATTAAAAATAATTTTCTGTATCAAGTACATAGGATCCAAAATTAATTGTATATTGAAATGCAGTGATTCATTTTTTAAATTATTGTTAAATTTAACAACCCTCTTAACCAACCAAGCCGAACAACATCACCTTATTTCCTTAATCAAACAACTACCTGCCCCTTCTCATTTTTGTTATTTTTTTATATTATTTTTTATATATCTTATACTATTAAGTGAGCAATATTTGTATGTATATTTCACTGATCTCGAAAACGGTAGCTCGGACAGTCACGAGATTTAACACAAAGGTGCATCCCGAAAGGTCATTGTGCACATCGAAGTCAGATTTTCGAACTTTTGATTAGTTCTTTCTTAATTAATTAAAATGTGAAAATCATAACCTTCTAATTTCTGATTAAAAAAAAAAAAAAAGCCATTTAAATTTTAACATTTTATCCATGATTTAATTGTTGCCAATTTTTTTTTTCGACAAAATAATAATAATAATTAAAAAAAAAAAAAAGGCCGTACATTTATTTAAAATGAGGAAAATAAATCAGAAAGATTAGAAAATAAATTAGAAATATCACTCGCATCGTTACAAATAAGACACCAAATGAAAGAGAAAATTTTTGTAAATCCGATGCATTAAACAGCTTATCAATCTGATGATTAGTTTTTTCTTAATTAATTAAAATGTGAAAATAAAAACCTTCTAATTTCTGATAAATAAGACATTTAAATTTTAAAATTTTATCCATAATTTAATTGTTGCCATTTTTTCGACAAAATAATAATAATTAAAAAAAAAAAAAAAAAAAAAAAAAAAAAAACGTACACTTATTTAAAATGAGGAAAATAAATCAGAAAGGTTAGAAAATAAATTAGAAATATCAGACGCATCGTTACAAATAAGATAGCAAATGAAAGGAAATTTTTTTTTTAATCCGATGCATTAAACAGCTTATCAATCGGACAATTAGATTTTTTAAAATTAACTAAAGTGTGAATTTTAGGTGGCAACAGCAGAAGATTGTATGGAAACCGTTAGGAGAAAAAAAATGAAAAATCTGCTTCACATTAAGTCACATGATTTTTAAAAGGGATTAAAAATTGCAGTTTTCAAATTCTTTTAAATTTTCTCTCACGAACACAAAAATATAATATACAGCCTGTACCCCACAAGACCAACTTGCATTTCAAATTTCATCAATTATTTTGGTTAATAAACAAAAGTTATTATTATTTTTTTCAAATTAAGTTTTATTCTATTTTCGAAAAGATTTATGTGATCATAGATATAATAATATATATAGATCTATCATCCCCATATTATCGTGCAAAGATTTTTGATGCCGAAAAAAAAAGCTTTGGAATCAGCCATTAAGTGGTATTGAAGGAAAAAAAAAAAAAAAAAAAAAAAAAAAAAAGAAGAAGAATGAATTTGAAACTATATCTGGGGCTTTTCATTCACCTTTAGTAAATAAATTATTCATGAATTTTATTTGCTAAAACATTCGTGCATATTCCCGTGTGTATTCACTCGGGAAAGACTGCCATATTTTGGTAAAATCGCCGTCTTTTCCCGAGTGAAAAGGAATCACTTTTTTGTCCCCAATGATCAATCTATATATTATTACTATATCTATGTATGTGATACGATAGATTAATAATTTGGGTTTAAAAAATTTTTTTAAATAGATTATTTAAACTCTATGAACCATATTTTTATTTTATCAGCTTCATTAACAGATCCTGCTGGGCGATTTTTTAAATTTTGGTGTTGAAGTACACCGAATGTTTTTCGACAAGAAGTTTAATATAGCAACAGCCATTTTAATCTAAGTAGCGCATCAAATATATAAAAACATAAATGATTTATTTTTACACAAAATTTACAGAACAAATGCAGTTTTAAAGATAGGAAATTTATTTCAACAAGCACTATTTTAAACCTAAAAAGCATTAAAAATATAAGCAGAATATAAAGGATGCTTATGTATAAACAAAAAAGAGTCTGATAAAATTATTAGCAAAATAGTCTTCCCCTTTTCATACAAAAAAAAAAAAAAAAAAAAAAATCCATCGCTAATATGGCGAGAAAAATTCAAAAGCCGCCAATGGAGCGACATAATAAAGTTGTGTAACACGATAATGTTTACCTATTTATTTATTTTTTTATATAATAATCACTATGCTAATTTATCATACAAACAAATGAACCTCTGTGTGTCACTGCACTCTCACGCTGTCGAACAGAAATATTTGAAAAATTCAAATTAATATTTAAATAAATAAATAAAAATATGTTTAATGGGAAATATATATAACCATAAAAAGATTAGTTGTCTAAAATACGGCAGAAATAGCGCTCATAGCATATTGCTACAAGGGATTAAGTCTTATTGTTACAATAGATTAAGTCTAAAATGGTGACAAAAATTCAAAAGCCGCCAAAGAGAACTATATTAAGGCTGTACTATCAGGTTTACAACCCATGAATTATATATAAACACAAAAAATTAATTGTCTCATGCGACAGACGTAGCCGGTCACAGCATATTGTAATATTTGGCGTGAAATTGCTGTCATTTAATGGTTGATTGGTTAACAAAAAAAAAAAAAAAAACATATGAAATAACGTAAAAGCAAATATTATGTTGTATAAACCCAGTTACGTTTGAGTCCAGTCCGAGTTACATGTGAACAACACGTATAGTGTTGTTCACATGTAACTGGGATTCAAATATAAAAGGGAAACTCCAATTTTTTCGATACTATCTATTTCGAAACTGTTATATAATAAGCACCTAAATGGAAGCTCATTGGTAAACTATTGTCGCAGGTAATAGGGACAAGCGCCCGAGTTGCAGTTGATGACCAAATCGCTGCTGAATGCAGCAGGGACCTGGAGCGAGCTTTTGAACAATTTCAGTAATTTATTTTATTTTATTTTTATAAAGCTATATAGAAACGAGTTTCCTTTAAATTTAGTGGCCAGCGAAGCGGGCAAAGCCTGCTAGTTTTTTTTAACAAAGGCCATAATCCTATAGATAAATTAGTGAATAAACAAATTTAATGAGAAAGTCAGACAGTTTTGTAGCATAAATAATTTTGTTGATATTTTTATTTTGAAAACAGAACATGGTTGTATTATTGCAATTTAGACCCGATTGCGGAAAAAAATAAAGATATTTATACTATGTATAATTTTTTTTAGTATAAAGTTCTTAATAGTTAATATTTATGTAATATAAGAAAAATTAATGTGGTTTTAAATTCAATACAGTATTGCTAGGAATTGTCATGGTATAATGTCGTAGTAATTGCTCCGCAATGTATAATTTACAATTACAGGTGAAAGGGATTCGAAAAGCATTTGCTTGATTGCTATTTCTAATCAGCTGGATACGGGAATTTAATGAAAGGTTTGAGATTGTCGTAACGCAGACAGACGTATGGTTTATTTTATTATTCGGATGAATAGCTATATACGTAGATTGCAATTAGTTTCTTAAAATTGTTTTTATAAATACTTTGAAAACACAATTTAGTGGAACGAAGTAACTAATAATGTTTATTTATGAGATATGTTTTTTATATTTTTAGCTAAAACTAGAGACTTCCTTTAAAGACATTTTCTTAAAGTTTATTTAATTATAAAATCTTTTTGTAAAAAAATAGAACCGACTCCAAAAAGCAACTGCTATTCAAAAAACTAAAAAAGAAAAAAAATTGTATGAAATTAAACTAAATTGCGCCTAAAAGTATAAAATAATTTCCTTCACCAAACAACCTATAACACTACAATTAATCATAACTTTTGAAGTCGGCGCAAAATTAAATAAAATTTAATTAGTTTTTAAAGGTTTGTTTTTAGATCGGTAGCAACAAATGCTGTTGTCTCGAATGATCCATTTTCATGTTTCCTTTATTATTTTATCACTGTATACAATTGGTCCATTGGTAGCATCTACACAGAACAGTGAACATTCTTCACAATGCGGTATTTATGTTTCTACAAAGTTAGAGTTTCCTTTGCAAATTTGGTATAAATTTGATAACTATCATCCTTGGTGGCTTTTGGATTTGTCGTTCAAAACGTATTGCAAAAATATACACGCAAGATGTATATTTTCATAATATATTTTGTACGAAGTATTGTTTCATATTCTTGATTACTCTCTTAATATACCTTATCAAAATAATCGTGATATCCCAAAGATATTAAACATGTTTGCCAGATAATTTTGCGATTTTTCTTTCACCAATGACGTCAGATACCAGCATCTTTATCAACCTTTGCTGCTTACGAAATCTTATTTGTTTTCTTGTATCAAAGTAGTTTTCGGCTGCGTTTTGCAGGTGACAATGTGAGATATGTATTTTGAAGAGGATTTGATTTTTGTATTGAATGAAGATATCAATTTTTATTTAATTTTGCGCCGACTTCAAAAGTTATGATTAATTGTAGTGTTATAGGTTGTTTGGCAAAGGAAATTATTTTATACGTTTAGGCGCAATTTACAGTTTCATTTCATACCAATTTCTTCTTTTCTTTTCTTTTCTTTTTTTTTTTTTTTAGTTGTTTGAATAGTAGTTGCTTTTTGGAGTCAGTTCTATTTTTTTACAAAATATTTTATTTTTCTCTTTTCAGTGAAAACTTATTCATATAGCAGAACATCAGAAGACGTTCGAAAGAAGACATAACTCAAAAAATGGTTTATGTCACTGAAAAATACATGAAATACACCCAAAGTGAACAAAAAAGTTACATCTTCATCTAGAAAGTTATCCACTCGAGAAACAGTTGTGCCAGTTTTATTCTAGTCAAGTTATTTTTAAGTTGATTTTTATCAAATGCTGCATTTTTAAGTTGCGTCTCTTTTCTTGTCTTTATCGGATATGAGCAAATAACTATCTATTGAATGAACATACGTTAAATTAAAAAGTCTTTAGAAATGTAAAAAACGGATACGCTGTATTCGTAACCAAGAATTCTGTTAGGCATGTATATTGAACTTTACGGTGAATACGTGTCACCCGCTGCGTTGGAAATTGCACAGCGTAAAGTTCAAACAAAGAGCAAAATATGCATTGCAGCTGACGGACAGAAGTTTCAACATCGATACTTACATACTGCTTTTACCAGTGTAGCTGCATGCGTTCAGCAGTTAGAGTGAGAACAGGCTTTTGTGAGTATCCTGTAATTTGTTTATATCTTAATAAAGTCATAATGAAACCTATTTCAGGCCAAGATCATTGCGACAACAAAAAAAGTATTAAAGTTAAATCGTCTCTTACGAAGTTATAAGCTAAAAAATTTCAACAATAACAACAATGAGAAACATGGTTTGTATTGAGTACCTCTTCCTTTATGAAGTCGGTTTAAAACGTCTATGCGTTAATCGATGTGACCGCTTACAATAAACATTCTTTGAATTTTATATTGCATAAATGTCACCCGCTACGCTACAACATATGCAATGTCGTTCAAGTGTGCACAAAATAAGAAATTGTGAACGAACAAATGCACATTTTAAGCGTTCTGTTTTTAACATTAATGTCTAAACTATTTTTTCGTACTAAATAGATAATACTCTGCAATTTTATAATTCACTTTTTTCCCCTGTCTTGAACCATTTCCGAGATAGGAAAGCTAACTCCACTGTTTTTCACCAGGTGGTGCTGTAGGCGGTTGAATCGCGTAGCACATGTCCACTTAACTATACCTACGTACCACTTTTATGACTATAGCTGCAGCTGTTAAGCAGTTAAAAGAGTTGGGACTGACTTTTTTGCGCACCCTGTATTTTCTTTTGATCGTAAAGTTATTACAATGAGACCTATTTCAGACCAAGACATTTACAATAAAACAAAAGTATCAAAATCGGATCATCCGTTCAGATGTTATGAGCTAACAAACAAAAACAAAAACAAAAAAACATACGCTTTGAATTGAGAACCTCCTCCTTTTTGAAGTCGGTTAATTAGAGCATCTCTTACGAAGTTATAAGCTTACAAACGCCAACAACAACACATAGCTCGAATTAAGAACACACTTTCTGAAGTTGGTTGAAGACGACTTTGCGCTAATCGATGTGACCGCTTACACTAACAGTACTTCGAACCACAGAGTATACGTGTCATCCGGTACGCTACAAGTGTGCAACGTAGTTCAAGTGTGCACAGTGTAGGAAATTGCGGAAAAACAACTGCACGTTTTAAGCGTTTTATTTTTAGCAATAATGCTTAAAAACTGTCTTTTCGTAGTAAATCGATGATGCTGTACAACTTCGTAATTAACTTTTGTCCCATCTTGAACCGTTTTTGAGATAGGAGCGCTGATTCCGCTGTTGTTCACCAGATGGCGTTTTAGTTTCTTTAGTTTGTAATGATAATACAATGGGACCTACTTCAGACCAAGATCTTTACAACAAAACAAAAAGTATCAAGTAACCGTATTTTGAACTATATAGCGTATGTCTCACCAGCTACGCTACAAAGTGTGCAATGTAGCTCAAGTGTGCATAGTGTAAGAAATTGCGAACAAACAAATGCACGTTTTTAGCATTGTATTTTTATCATCAATGTCTAAACTATCTTTTCGTTCTAAATAGATGATGCTCTGCAATTTTATAATTCACTTTTTCCCCTGTCTTGAACCGTTTCCGAGAAAGGAACGCTAGCATGAATGTCTAAACTATCTTTTTGTATTAAATTGATGATACGCTTCAAGTTTGTAATTAACTTTTTTCTCTAGAACCGTTTTCGAGATAGGAACATTAACTCCGCTATTTTCCACCTGGTGGCGCTGCAAGCGATTTTAACCTTGTACTGCATGGCCATTTTGCTATACTTACATATCATTTTTATCACTATAGCTGCAGCCGTTTAGCAGTTAAAAGAGTTGGGACTGATTTTTTTGGGCACCCTGTATTTTCTTTAGATCGTAAAGATATTACAATGGGACCTATTTCAGACCAAAACCTTTTCAACAAAACAAAAAGTATCAAAATCGGAACATCAGTTCAGAAGTTATGAGATAACAAACATAAAAAAAAACATACGGTTTGAATTGAGAACCTTCCTTCCTTTTTGAAGTCGGTTAAAAATAAGTTTTTAAAAAGCCATATGTAGGCAGAGTAAATGATTATAATTGCTATTTAACTGCAACTTTTAAAGCCGATAGAAGCAATATAAAATCATAAGGAATTATATCGAATACACATTGTTAGAACTTGAAAATTATGCTAGCAACATTTTTCTTTTTAAATTATTTTAAATAAAGATATATGTAATGTAAAAAGGCTAATCTGCTTAACAGACATATCGCCTTGAAACAGTTAAAAATTTGGGGAATATTCGTATAAAAATTATCATAAAAACGAATAAGGAAGACACTACATCTAACAAATTAACTCGCATTTAATTTTAACTCTATAAAAAATAAAATAAAATAAAATAAAATAAATATACTTTTAATTGGAAGTATTTCAATTTCCCTTTGCAAAACATTTTATACAGGGTGTGCAATAAATCAAGGTATATACTTTAATGACGATGTATGGCGCATCAGGAGGTTTGAGAATCGCATACAAACTGATAACTTAAAATGTCATGGAAAAGTGATAAAAGGAATGTAAGAAAAATATAAATGCACAAGACAGCGATTACCAGGGAGACAAATCGAACATAACTACTACATATATTGTAGAAGATGCTACAAAAATTTTACAAGAAAAATTCTAAATTAAGAACATTAGTTAGAAACTTAGAAGTGTTCACCAACAAACCTGGGATTAGCCGACATGGACAAATACACCTAAATTAGCTCCTTAGTGCTCTCATGAACAGTGAAATCAATGATGTACGATAAATTTTCAGGTTGTGGATTTCTATGGAGATCGAAGAAAGCTGAAGATAATTAGGTAAACAATAGAAAAATTACGAACAAAAAAATAAGTTTTCCACTACTTCAAATAAACAGAAAAAAAATTGAAGAAGCATATTACAAATTTAACTGGTTGATAAAAGCGCTGGAAGAAACTTATCTGATATTATGTCACTTGAGCAGTAGTCCACTATTTTAAATCCCTTTCCGACCCGAAACGTTTTTACCTTAAAACATTACATTCTTCTGTTTTTGCAAACTGAAAGAAAAAGATGGACTATAACCGACATTTGTTTATTGAAAATTGTACTTTATATTTCTGCTAATTAGCTCGATTATTCATCTCCTCATTTTATTACATACGACTGTTTCAGATGCAAAAATGTAAGTGGATGTCGTGGATATTTATCCCGCACGATCGTACGGCCTGGGTCGGAAAGAGTTACCGAGTACTGGCACCGTAACCGCCATTTCCAGATTATTAAAAAAAGAACATGCTGTACAGTCGGTAACAAAAGTCTCCGAACACTAGCAAAAATTCCTATGTAAAAAAGGTACATTTAATACAGTTTTGTTAAATAAATCCTTGTTGAATCCTGTTTTTAGACTGACTAAGAATAGGATTCGACAAGGATTTATTTAACAAAACTGTATTAAGTGTACTTTTTTTACATAGAAATTTTTGCTAGTGTTCGGACACTTTTGTTACCGACTGTACTTATTGTAAGAATTCGCAGTGGTGTGGTGATACATGAGCAGCTCATCTGCTATATAAAGAGTAATTCCTATAGAGACGTACCAATCCACCGTTTGTTTTCTTATGTACATGAAATATGTGTTAATATGACTCTTAAAGGTGTGGCAATCAAAAAGAGGACTGGCCAAGACTGTTGTATATGCTCCTTGTGAAGTAGAATGTGTTGGATGCCGCATAGAATATTTATTATCGACGTACTACCGTAGGATCCACTGACGTTGCCGCAGAAGTGCCCCTATTAGTGTACATCTTGTTTAGAAAGCCAACAAATGTCTTTTTGAAATGAATTATTACTACAGCATTTGCAATATTTACATGCGATGAACGTTTTTGGTAATCTATGTCTTCTTTCCTTTAACTTCTTGTTCCGCGGCTGCCTATTATTCATGACGTTTCCAGTCATGAATGTTTGTGTAAATCTCAATATTTTTTATGCGCCTTATCACTCCTTAAAATGTGCACAGTTAAATATAAAATATCTTGTTTATGGAAATACTTTTTTTTTCTTTAAATAAAAAAACACTAACCATTTTCATAGGTGTCGTCATAGTGTTAGGAGAAATGAGACAATTCTCAATCTTATTCATATGCCTTATCTTTTCTTAAATTTTGCATTTCTATTTATAAGACATCGTGTATATTTGTTTAAGTGAGATCCCCACTTTTTATGAGATAAAATTAAACATTAATCATTTTTAAAGACCCCGTGATAGTGTTTTTAAAGATGTAGAAAGAAGTTGTAGTTATTAGAATATCAATATATAATTTGTGTATTATCAAAACAAAATGTTGAATACTTACTTTAATCTCTATATATTCTACATTAGTAAAAAAGCTTGATATTAGTGCTTATTGATAACTCCTGTTGGTAACTCCTCCCTAACGGATATGAATTTCACATGTGTGATGTTATATAACGCATTAGAAACTCGTAGGCGAAGATAATCAAAGTTTCCTAAAAGCGAAATTCCAGATGCATAATATATTTTGATGTTATAAAATTATTTCCATGAGTAGTTTTAAGTGTTCTTCTCATATAAATAACATGCATTTTTTACTGATTTTCTAGCTTTTATTTGCCTTAGTTTGATATTTTGATTTCAGGACTGTTAAACATGTACTCTACAAAATTACAATAAATAAATAAATAAATACATAAATAAAAAATATAATAACATTAGAAAAAAAAAGTTTAATAAAACATGTTGACATATCTTAATTATTCGTGATTTTTGAATAAAAGTTTTTTCTTTTTAGAGCAATTTAGAGAATGCTGCAATCATAAAGCTTGAAAAAAGATTAGCTTTATAAAAATTAAAAGTAACACCTATTATCTTATGTGCGTGCTGAATAAAAAATCTTGTTCTTTTAGAAGCATTTTGTTTCACTTTGGCGAACATTACTCTCATTTTTAAGTTTCTAATTGTTTGTACTTTTACACTGCGCTGAAAAAAAAAAAAAAAAAAAAAAAAAAAATCGAGCTCTGATACCATTCTTGTTGATTCTTAAGTAAAACGACCTCCTGAATCCGAATATGACTTCCATTTCGCCCTGTCACCAACTGTTTTTCAGGGACACCACCCCCTCTCTCAAATTTTATCAATATACGGTAATTTTATGACCATGAATTAATTTAACACCTAAATATATATATATAATGTTTAATAAATAACATTAATAATAGATTTAAAAAAAAATAAGAAATGTGATACATAATTTCAGTGGCAAAGCTCCCCTAAATTTTCCACTTGCCGTAAATGTTCATGTTTTAGAATTTTCTAACTCTGTAGCCCTCAGAAGATATTTAACAGTTAATATAACTCACCCCCCCCCCCCCTCCCTCCTAAAAATCAAATTTATAGCCATAAAATCACCGAAAAATTATAAAAATAGGGTGCCGTCTCTAAAATACGGTGGGTGATAGGACAAAATGGGTGTCATATTCGGAATCAGGAGGTCCGAATATGCTTTACATAAGAATTGGCAAAAATGATGTTTGGGGCAATTTTCCTGCCGAGCAGTGTTACTTATTTATTTATCGATTTTTTTAAGGTATGGCTTCTAAAAATTGATAAAAAGTTACCATTATTATAAGAACTCTGTGTTACTTTGAACTTCGTGAAATCTTCTGCTAAAACAAGTGAATGTTTAACTATTATTTGAAAGCGTACAGAACAAATACATTTTTCTAAAATAAATATTAGTCTATCATTTACAATAAATTATCATTAAAACATGCAGTTAAAGAGTTTAATGATCATAAAATAACAAACTTTTGTTTATGCCGCATATTATTTAATTGCTTATTTCGATTACAGTCTTGATGCAATTAAAACCTATCAAACAGTTGTCGAGGAATTCTTATTTTGTAAAATTCTAAGAGAATATTTGTTAAATAAACTCTGAACTTTGTTATGGAATTTCATCCATAAAATTTCACCCATTAAAAGTGACTTTTCAATAGGGTCAGATGTGTAATTGTGACCAATGGTATTTTCAAGAAAACTGCAAATGATTTTTTTTTAAATTAAAACTATAGATGTGAACCTGTAGTACAAAATGTCGTTAGTTTTAATTTCATTTAATTAAAAAAAATGTCTTGTATTTACTCACCAATGTAACTTTCCAAACAAGAAATATTAGAAATACGTGTAATTAGAAATACTTTAACACCAAATCAAAACAACAGTCGTGGTCTCATTGTCCGCAGCAAAACTTATATTAGCCAGTATAAAGAGAAAACAAAGGGTTTATAATTTCCTACTGACAGTTATAATTACCCCCAACTTCATTCTGAGCTTTCCGTGGGATAATTATAACCACCCCAATTAATTTCAAATAAAGAAACACAGTGAAGTAAAAATTTATTTAAAAAAATTATTTGAAAGAAAATTATTTTCATTAGGAAAAAAAAAAAAAAAAAAAAAAAACACAAATTTGAAAAATGTAATAAGTGGTCATAATTCCCCCCGTCTGACACTACCCGCTGTTGGTATTGTACCAGTTTTGAAGCTAGTTCAATACAATTTAATTAATATATTAATAAATATCGCAAAAATTTTGTAGAAAATACTTTAGTGGTGGTCGTAGCTTCAGCATTAAAGCCTATTGTCTATGCGTGGGGTCTAATCTTGGGTGGACTTTCCTCCATGGGGACCATTCTAAGGGGTCTTAGCCTATAATAAGGCGAATTTCAGAAAAAATGACAAAAGACTCCGAGCAACCATACATTGGGCCGACGTGGGCGACCTGAGCACAAGATCGACCCATCCTATCTTGAGTGCAAAACCTCTCTGCCCCAGGTGGGGCGAGCACAATTTAAGGATTATATCGTCTGGTACTACATTAAAATGTCTGAAGTTTATGTTATTTTGAATCTATTTCAAAATTTTAAATTAATGAAAATTCGGTAAAGGAAAGAGCTTTTTAGAGAAAATATATATGTATGATTATTGAGCAGGTGTATTATGATCCAAGCAAATTCCTGAAGCTTTAAACACAATTTTGTAAGTGATGATAGCTAATGATATTTTCCTTCCTAATGTAATTTTCTTTTCCAATACTATTGCAGCATATTTTAGTTAAACTTTATTTCGCGATTTATTTTTCCTTAGAACAGTATCTAAAAATAAATTATAGGGATATTTCTGAAAAACGAATATGAATGTGATAAAAAATTTCAACAAGACTTTTCTTATATTTTATATATATTTTTTTTTGAATTTTTTTTTCTCCTTTAAACCTTCTTTCATTAGCATCTTTAATACGGAAGAAGGATAATCTAGCAGTTTTTCACGCAAGTACCAATCTGTTTTAAAACTTTTTTTTATCCTTAAAATAATGCGATTTAAGATTTAGAACACCTGCGTATTTCCTCCCGCTCTCTCTCTCTTTCTTAACATATTTTTCCATATTTACATAATCTTTGCCATTAATGGGATAGAAATTACGGTATTTTCCTCAAGAAAATAAAAAGTTATGTTTCCTAATATTCATCCCTATTATGTATGCAAATTAGATATATAAAACTTCTTTTTTCCTAATTTATCTTCTCTCCAATTCAAATTTAGTAATTACTGTGAAATTTTCTGTTATTGAAAATGCAAATTAAATATAAAACCTAAATTTTAAGCTAATGTAATAAAAAGATTATATTTTTAAAGATATAATATTTTGACATATTTATACTGAATATGTTATAAGCTTTATTAATATTTTTAAAATTTACTTAGCAGAAAAATTATTGAAAAATATTGAAAAAGCATTACATACCTGTCTACTCAAGTAAAAAAAAAAAAAAAAAAAAAAAAACCTTTTTCAGGTATTTTAGAGGTTTTCACAAGTATTTTGAAAGAGAGAGAGAGAGAGAAAAAAAAAACAGCAATTTTCTGTCAGGAAATATTCAGTTTTTTAAAGGTTTTAATACAGGTTTATTTCAGGAAGTCCGTAATACCTGCAGTTTTCCTAAAGGTTAGATTTTAGTCCTATCATGGCAAAACTAACACCTTTAAACGTAGCACAGAAATATTGTTTGCAGCTAAATTCGAAACATTTATCCAGTGTAACGTATCATTTCATTTTTAATATCGTGTATGTATATATTACTTTTCTTTGTCTTTACATATACATACACCATGGGTCGCAGCGTTCCTATATTTTTACATGCATTTTAATATATTATCACCAGTATTCAATAACAATTTTTTAAAATAGTATTACAGAGTTGACAACTTGTATAATTTATTCTGGAGCAATTTTAGCTCCGCCTTTTTCCCACACCAAAAAATTTGTAAAATATTTCTTTTTAATATGTAACAACGATTAAATAAGATGAAAATCATTCTTCTAAATTTACGTTAAGAAAAAAAAAAAAAAAAAAAAAGCGGGGCTAACAATGCTCCAGAATAAATTATAAAAGTTGGCAACTGGTACTATAGCATTAAAACTTACGCAAAAATATAGGAACACTGTGACCCCTGATGCATGTATAATACGATATATATCTTATAAAAATATCTGGTTTATCAGGTAAATTTTGGCATAAACACATTTGTAAGAAAGAACCAATGAAACAATACTTATAATAAAAATTATGGAAATTACATTTGAAAATAACATGTAAAGCGTTAGAATTGATGATCTGATTTTTGAAAATTTGAGTGAGAGTAAGTAGGGGAGAAGGTGGTAATATGAAACAGGGTGGTAATATGAAACCGCTTCTTTCTGCTTATCTACTGGAGCCATCTGTGTTTACTAAAGTAAACTTAATTAATGTGAATCATAATAATTGCCATACCGCTTGGCATCAGTATAGCTTGTTTTGTTTATGGTGTAATAGGCGGATCTTTGTTTATGCAGTTCTAAAAAAATTCACAAGGTAAGTTTCATGACTATTTTTCACATCCTTATTGATAAGTATAAGATATTGTTAATATTGTTTTTATTAACTGTAAGATTGAATAGTAAAATAGCAGGATTAAATTATGGGTAAATATTTTTCAAACTTAAAATTCATGGGATCGTTTATAAAATGGTGTTCCATATTACCAAAAGCCGGAGAACTTTGGATTAAATGTGTTGTATGCCAACAATGGGCACATGTTTTATGCAGTGGATGTGAAGGTGACATTTATATTTGTGACTTTTGTTCCTAAGTATGACTAATTTGAACTTTAGGATTATTGTTTTTTACAAACAATATTTTACAGAAAAAAAAGAATTCCTCTTTATGTTTTTCGATAAAATATGTGTATTTTTTACAATACTTTCCTTTAGATGTTCAGGTTTTCCTTTTTTTAATAATGTTTTCTGAAATAAATAACCCAATAAATATTTTTTTGTTTCACTTTTTATTGTTCCATATTACCACCCCACTTTCTAAGACAGCTATTTTTGTATTATGTTTAAAAAAAATTAATGGTCTTCAAATCGTTTAATGTTTTACCTTCTAATAACTTTAAATGTTCAGTGGAAGGATACTGTGTCAAATTATAGTAGTTATTATTGAAAAAATTCCATTAAAAAGTGCATTTTTTGTTAAAAAATAAAAAGTGGTCCATATTACCACCTTCTCCCCTAATAAAATTAAACTACTTTTTAGTTTCTGCCACTATCAGAAATTATTACCAAAAGGAATTTCAAGAGGAGGTTGCTAATGCTTTATTATTTTTAAAAGAAAACATCACAATATTACTTGTTGTACAATTTAAAGAGAGGAATTAATAAGCTTTGACTTCTGCAGTTTATCTACATTAAATAAATAAATAAATAAATAAATATATATATATATATATATATATTTTTTTTTTTACTTCCTTATACAAAGTATAAGGAAGTATAGTAATCCCGATTTGCGAAATGGATTTTGCATTTCACATTGCTCGAAAACGAATGATCGCTGAATGTTGCCAATTTATACGTGTGACTGTCATGATGTCTAGTTGTACACTTGCAAGTGTCGTCTTAACACGAGCTCTCGTTTTAGAGATATAAGGAACTTTACACGATTTTTCGTGACGTCTGTATGTATGTGTGTCTCTGTGTGTGTGTGTGTGTGTGAGTATGTCGCATAACTCAAAAACGGTTGGACGTAGAAAGTTGCGAATTGGTACATAGGTTTGTTATAACATATAGTTGTGCACCTCCATTTTTGGACTTTGTATGATTTTCCGTTTTGGAGATATTCAGGAAAATTAGGTTCATAATGGTCAAAATGTATCAAAAAACGGTAATAACTCAAAAACGGTTTGGACAAATCTTGTAATTTAACTGACTTCCCGACTAGCTAGACATTTGAAACTTTCAGAAAAGTTCAGAGCAAGTTGACAATGCATTTTTAAAAATTTTTTAGCCAACTGTTTCTAATACCTGCTGCCTTCAGCAGCGTTTATGTGATTCAACAGAAAATTTATTTAACTAACTTCTCGACTAGCTAGACATTTGAAACTTTCAGACTAGATCAGAACACGGTGAAAATGCATTTTTTAAATACTTTTATTCAACTGTTTAGGGTCCCTGCTGTCTTCGGCAGCGTTACCAGTACAAATCTTGCAATCTATTTTTAACTAACTTCCCGACTAGCTAGACATTTAAATCTTCTGGAAAAACTCAGAACACGGTGACAATGCATTTTTTAATATTTTTAGTCAATCGTTTCAGGTGACTGCTGCCTTCGACAGCGTTTATATGGTTCAACAGAAAATTTATTTAACTAACTTCCCGACTAGCTAGACATTTGAAACTTTCAGAAAAGTTCAGAGCAAGTTGACAATGCATTTTTAAAAATTTTTTAGCCAATTGTTTCTAATACCTGCTGCCTTCAGCAGCGTTTATGTGATTCAACGGGAAATTTATTTAACTAACTTCTCGACTGGCTAGACATTTGAAACTTTCAGACTAGATCAGAACACGGTGAAAATTGCTTAAATACTTTTAGCCAACTGTTTAGGGTCCCTGCTGTCTTCGGCAGCGTTACCAGTACAAATCTTGCAATCGATTTTTAACTAACTTCCCGACTAGCTTATACATTTAAAACTTTCAGGATAGCTCAAAACACGGGGATAATACATTTTTTTAATACTTTTAGTCAACTATTTCATGTCCCTACTGACTTCGGCAGCGTTTATATGATTCGACAGAAAATTTATTTAACTAACTTCCCGACTAGCTAGACATTTGAAACTTTCAGAATAGTTCAGAATACGGTGAAAATGCATTTTTAAAATACTTATAGCAATTTTTTTCGGGTCCCTGCTGCCTTCGTCAGCGTTACCGGTACAAATCTTGCATCGGTTTTTAACTAACTTTCAGAAAAGCTGAACGGCACACGGTGATAATTTATTTTTTAAAATATTTTTAGCCAACTGTTTCGGGTCCAATGACAATGTTTTTTAACATTATGTATATTTCTAAAAGTGTATAAGGAAGTCATGTGGTGCCCACATCAGATTTTTTTTTGTTAAACACAAATGAATTTAAAAAATGTTTAACGTTTATGTCATAGGAATTTAATCTTTAATAGAAGATGATGCCACATTCAATGATAATTCATTCTGTCTAGTAAAGCAAAAGTTATTTTTTATTAGTGCTATTTTTGTTAGCTAAAGAAAGTCAAACTTTTATTATGGACATATTAAAAAGTAAATATTATTTATAATACGAACAGTTTTTATATTTTAACATCATGCTTCAACCTTTTCAGGCTTCAAATTCAGAGTCTATGATCTACAAGACAGAAGTACTGAATTCCCATTTATCTATGTTACAAATTTATTAATTATTCTATCTCGCTTGCAATGTTTTAATCTCATTTATCCTTCTCTAATTTCAGTCTCGCATTATCATTATTATTATTATTATTATTATAGTTATTATTATTATTATTTTCAGGCTCACTGCTGTCGAATAGAATTTTTTTACTTAACTAGGGGGCTCTACCCACTGATCGCTCCGCTCACCAACCCCCGAGGGAGGCTTGGCCTCCCCCAAGACTCACTTTACTTATTAACATATGCAGAGCTTTCTGTTACCTCTGCTCCCCTATTCGCTGCTTTCCTTTCACTGAATAGGAATATTAATAGTGCATAACACAAGACAAAAACAGAAAATTATTATAAAAATCCCCATATTCAATTTCAAATTGAAATATATAATATTTAATAGCACATTATTTATTTTTATGAAAAGTATGCAAAAAATCAGTATTTGTTTTTTTGAATGGAAAGAAATTTATAATATCTAGGCCATTTTGTACTACAGTTTTAGTATATGACACTTTTTATTTCTTTTTTACGATCACAGATCTGGACTGCGGTACCCCAGTCGGTAGAGCGGTGTGCTCATAATTGGAAGATCGCGGGTTCGGTACTGGAGCTGGCCAAAGACCGTCGTGTACACTAATGGTGGCTGGTGCACATAAAATCTGTCGTGGTCGCAGTGTCCTCCATGTTTCCATCAAAATTATACCTTTGGGGATCACGGAAGCGAGGGAGCCATTCCCTCCGTGTAGGATAAAAAATGTGGTGGCATGTCTCCGGAACATCCCTAGGGATGCGTCCCAGACCGTCGTCAATTATCCATAGCGAAGTAATGGTACGACGTGAAACCCAACCTACCTACAAACATGGACTATTTTTTAATTTTTCCGTGTAAGAAAATTAATTTTCTAAAAGTAGAGAAAAAAGTTACTAATAGCAACATTGATAATTTTTTTTTTTTTTACAACCATGGTTCTAGGCCGTTTTTACCCCAGTAGGTAAAGAGCTGAGCTCATAAGTGAAAGATTGCCGATTCGATACTTGAACCGGCCAAAGACCGTTGGGTACATTAATGGTGGCTGGTACACATAAAATCTACCGTGGCCGCAAAGTCCCCCATGTTTCCATTAAAACTATACCACTGGGGATCACCAAAGCAGGGGAGCCATTCCCTCCGTGGAGGATCAAAATTGTGATGGCATGTATCCTGAACATGCCTAGGGTTGCGTCCCAGACCATCGCCATTTACCTATAGCGCAGTACTGATGCAACGTTAAACCCAACCTACCTACCTACAACCATGGATCATATTTTAATTTTCCCGTGTAAAATGGCTTCATGACAGAAGAACAACATCACTGGGAGAAACTTTTTTCAAGGTGGCAAATAGAGTACCTTCATAAACTCGTCGTTTTTAGTTAATAACTACTTTAATTAAATGATGTCCTGGAGTATTCGGAACACATTGATACTGATGTCCATCAGTGTCCTCATATAAAATAAAACATCTGAATTAATTTATTTTTTATTCAAGAAAACATTTAAAACTTACCTTTTTCTATTTTATTAAATTCTTTTCATATTTAGAACTACTTTGTTTTTGTCTTACAAACATCGCTTTTCTGTTTACTATATCGGCGTTGCCATTTCCAGACTGCATAATCTTTTCTATTTGTGCTGTTGCCACTCCTTCTAAACTGTCATTATAAATTAGATTTTGGTTTTCACCACTGGGTGTCGTGGCGCGGCAGTCAATGTTATTATGCAGATCAACTTGTGTAGGGTAGTATATAAGGCCGTGATGTTTGAAGATGTGTCAGTTTTCAGCCGAGTTCAGTTCTAGTTTCAATGAGCTCCAGCTAGTTTTGGTTCGGAGTCCCGGTTCCGGTGAATAGCTGCTGGCGGCTGTTCTGAACTGTAAATATGAATTGTGGATTGCTCATGTTTTATATGCTGAACTCAAATTAAATATAAAAGTAAAAATAATTGTTGAATTGTCTTGTTAAGTTTGAATAGTTTCATAATGTTGATAATTGTTTACACTAGTTCAAGTTTGTAAATTTTACCTACAATAATTTCTTCATAAGTTTAAGTGGATAAATTTCGTGAGAACTTTTTTTGTAATGCCTGAACTTTGCTTCTTTTCCTGATCATTGGGATATCGTGGTCATTCGGCGACCGTCAATTGATTTGAATCTTCTACTAAAAAGTTATGCTTGATCTAAATTTTTATCTGTTTTATTCATTGGTCATTTGGCGACCATGAAGTAACTTTGATCGTTTAGCTGACTTTTCTTCAAGACTCGATGGTATTCACTGGTCATCGGGCGACCGCGATCTTCAATGTGTTTCGATTTAAGTTTTGATCTTCTACTGGTTTCGTTTCCTCTTCAATATGATTTCCTCTTCAATATGTGTGTTTAGTCAATCGTCAATAAAATGGTGAAATGCTTGTGACGGTGTGATGAAATGTTTTCTCATCCATTTTCCACATTGGTCATGTGGCGACCATGTAATTGACTTGAATGTTATACCAATGACTTTTTTGTCTTCAATGTGACTACAAGTAACATTGTGCTGAATGAAGAGGTAATATAGTTTTGAATTGTTGTTAAAAATAATTTTGTTATACTGAATTTAAAAAGTTGTTATATCGTTATATTAAATCATTTTCTAGTTATTGTTATAATTGTTTTGAATTTATTATATCTTCATGAATAAATTTGTTTTTCGTTTTAAATATTTTTGTATTTACCGAGTCTGAAACTTTACATACTAGTCAAATTAGTTAAAGTAAAAAAATCCTCCAAACTTAAATAATTCTATTGCAGCGTTTATCTGCTTAAATATAAATTTATTTAAGATAGACCTTAAAGTGTCTAACAGATACCTCTCATGACGTGAAGGACCCTGCCCTCCGCGAGAAGATGTTGTCGCAGACAAAAAAATTTGACGCCAACGACAGAAACTTTTTTTAATATATAGAGAAATAATAATACGTTTTCATTTAGAATATAAAATAACGATATTCACCTAGAATAATAAAAATAACAATCGTAATTTGTAACAATTAAATTTGTTGAACTTTTAAAAATATTTCAACAACTTGATATAGAATAAAAAATAAAGTATTTCAACCTAAATTTGAAAATTTGAAACAAATTTTATTTATTTACTTACTTTTATTTTATTTTTTATTTTTAATACTTTTAATCTTCTACCTAGCACGGTTGCTCAGAAGCAACACGTGTTTTCTTTGGCTCTAATAAATATCTACAACTTCAAATGATTGTTATTTCTTGTTGTTCAACATCAGGTTATAAAGAAGAGAGCAAACTTTGTTGGGGTTGATCGCTTACTGCTAGATAGATATAGCAGTACATGTGCAGACCTTCGGGAAAAAAAATTACCATTTGTTTTTTAAAGAGTTAAGGAAGTGAATTAAGATGCATGGCACCATCAACTCTAATTTCAATCAGTGGAGAAAAAAAAAAAAAACTAAAATGTCGTCACAGATAAAGAGATGTGAAAGCAGATTTAATTACTCTTTTAACAAATTGATATAATCCTAAAAGAAAATTGAATCCCTCAAATAAGTTGCATTTAAGAACAAATACAAGATACTTATTATTTTTTAATTATTTTAATGAATTTATTAACTACAAAAAAATTATTAAATACATTAATATTTGAAAACACAGAAACAGTATATCAGGAAAAAATAAAGAAAAGTATTTAAGAAGCTCATTTGTCAAAAGTTGTTTAACATGAAAGAAATATAAAAAATAACAAATAATTATAGCTGGATATTTGAAAGTATATATGTATATATTTAGATAACATGTATAATATGTATATGTATGTATATAATAATAATAATAATTATTATTATAATTCATATATATACATATATATATATATATATATATACAGCCATTTGCAAAAGTTTAAGACCCGTAGCTGATTTAAAATATTTTAACACATTGCATCATTTACACAGATTATTGCGTCATCTCATGTGCTGATTGCATCAGACTCATTCTACTGCTATAAATGAAGGTGCCCGTCACTTTTATTACCAGTTGTTTATTGGATTTTGTCGTAGACAGTACTGTTGTGTAGTTATTGTAATGGGTAAAAAAAATTCCACTTACTCTTACAAAAATGTCAGAAATATTGACCCTGCATAAAATTGGATTTTCTGAACGTCAAATAAGTTCTAGAGTAAATGTGAGCAAGACAGCTGTGTATCAAGCTATTAGCAAATTTAAAATTTCGGGAAAATTTGTGGACCTTAAGAGTCGTTTCTTTTTCATACTTGGAGTAAGTCGAGGTTTCCTTGCAAGTTTATGAGATGATAAACCAAAATCTTTGGCCAAACGTCTTGAAGTAGTACTCAAACTGACGTTGGTGCTTTTTGTAGCCAGAGAATGTCTAATCGTATTGCAGGATGTTCTTGGATCTCGTACGATCATCCTTCTTATCATATGATCAACACCTGCACTCTTTTTTCTAGGGCAACCGCTTCTCTTAAGGTCCACAATTTTTCCCGAAATTTTAAATTTACTAATAGCTTGATGCACAGGTGTCTTGTTCACATTTATCCTCGAACTTATTTGACGTTCAGAAACTCCAATTTTACGCAGGGTCAATATTTCTGACCTTTTTGTAACAGTAAGTGAAGATTTTTCTACCCATTACAATAATTACATAACAGCACTGTCTAGGACAAAATCTAATAAACAACTGTCGATAAACGTACCGAACACCTTTTTTTGTAGAAGAAGAATGCGCCTGATGCAATCAGCACATGAGGTGACGCAATAATCTGCGCAAATGATGCAATATGTTAAAATACTGAAAATTGGCTACTGGTCTTAAAAATTTGCAAATGACTATATACATATATATATATATATTTATATATATATATACAGGGTGCACAGGAAAGTCCCTTTAACCTGAAAATATTTTCGAACGGAGAGTGCTACAGCCACGCAAGTGAGGTAACGGTATAGTAAAGCGACTATGCCCGACCTAATGCAAACGACAGCAGCGACCCTAGGGGCGAAATTTGGAAGTTAGCCATTGCAAATCGAAAACGAAAAGAGATAGAGAAAAATTTCCAATTAGCATGTTTTAGAGCATCAATTAATTAGTTCGAAACGATATTTGGTTTAAACGGATAATATAAATTGGCGCCTGTATACCCAAAAAATATCCAAAATCGATGCGCTCCCTTTTGTGTAAATAATTGAAAGGAATAGCCAGAGGAAAGAAGAAATATGCACAATTTAATGAATAAATACTATGTACTTACATCAATACATTTTGATAACATCACACCCAAAAACAAAATAGGTAAACTGAACTCTAAGTCTCATAGTGATAAAAAGTTAATGTTGAGAATGTTCGAAGAGTTCGCCATTGCTCACAATATACGTTTGTATTCGTGTGAGTAATTCTGCATGCACATTTCTCAGCATGGAAGGTGTTACACTATTGAAAGCATCTGTAATACGATGACGTAGATCCAGCATACTTGTATGTGGAGTTGCATAAACCTGATCTTTTATGTAACCCCACAGGAAGAAATCCATCGGAGTCAGGTCCGGCGATCGTGGAGGACATTCAATACTACTACCATACCCAATAATTTGTTGTCCAAAGCAATATTTTAGAAAGCTTCGCACTCCAGCTGGCTGGTGTGCAGGAGCACCGTCATGTTGGAACCACATGACCCGTAATGCGGATAGGGGAATATCATCCAAAAAATTGGGTATGATATCCTGTAATAGTTGGAGGTACCTCTGTCCGTTTAATATGCCTTCGTAGAACACAGGTCCTAGTAAGCGATGCTTCCAGATACCGCCCCACACATTAATGGACCAGCGCACTTGGTGTTTTGTGGATAGTCCCCACGAGGAATTTTCCAGCTCCCAGTAGTGGGCATTATGTCGGTTTAGTACTCCGGTATACTGAAACAGTGCCTCGTTCGACCAAACAATGTTGGACAAAAAATCTGATTTATCTTCAACATTATTGAATGCCCAGTTGCACCAATCAAATCGACGCTCATTATCCCGTGGCAACAGTTCTTGCTGCAGAGTGACATGATAGGGATGTGCATGTTGACTATGCAGCGTTTGCCATACTCGGGCCCGTGTTAAGCCCCAAGCCATGCTGATTTATCTTGTACTGCTGTGTGGATGGGCTAGTGCATATGCCAAAATACTCTCTGGCGGTATACGCATGCCTGCACTCACTGGTCTGCCATAACGCGGACGACTTTTACTACTTCCTGTCTCCATGAGCCGTCGCTCTACATTTGCGATGGTAACTGCACTTGATGTGGCCCACCTGGAAAACGAACGGCATACTCCCGTGCAGCATGCGTTGCGTTTCGTTGACATTCGCTATAAATAAGCACCATCTCGCAATATTGAAAGTTAGTGAAGCTTGACATTCTCACACAGCTCCAAAATTCTAAATCCAAACGTTTATTTTAAAGAAATGTATCTTTTGTAGGATCTCATTCATTTAGGTTCATTCAAAATTCCATTTGTTTTGTCACTTTCAGAAAAGAACACATATTTTCTACCCGTCGCTAGGCAACGATTGAATGGGCCACAACACAGAAAATAAAATTTTTAAAATGAAAGCGCTCGCACATTAGGAATAAAATTATCGTCTGCCATCAATAATTTTATGCTATGAGATTATTTTGTTTGTATCAAGCGAGCGCCAACACCTTTTAAACTAAAATTTTAAATGCATTGGAAATTAAAGTTTTCAGACATTACAGTACAGTACAAAGTCACAAACTGCATTTTCACACTGCTACATTTCCGAAATGTGAATATGTAGAATAGAACAGTCGCTCATAGATTACGGACATTTTTGGGTATACAGGCGCCAATTTATCGTATCCGTGTGAACCAAATATCGTTTCGTACTAATTAATTGATGCTCTAAAACTTTCTAATTGGAAATTTTGCTCTATTTCTTTTCGTTTTCGATTTGCAATGGCTAACTTCCAAATTTCGCCACTAGGGTCGCTGCTGTCGTTTGCATTAGGTCTGCCATAGTCACTTTACTATACCGTTACCTCACTTGCGCGGCTGTAGCACTCTCCGTTCGCAAGTATTTTCAGGTTAAAGGGACTTTCGTATGCACCTTGTATATACACACATATGTTTAGGCAAATTTTACCAAATTTCTTTTGCTGTCTTCCTTTTCAACATATTATTTAATGAAATTTTATGAATAGTTCAAAAGATGGGGATCGAAATCCAAAATTAAGAAAAAAGATATTTCATTTGAACTGTAATTAAGTACAAATATATTCATAACAAAGAGGAAAAAGGGGAAATGCAACATAAAAAAGAATTAAATATAAGGTAAAGCTACGAGAGATTGGGTAGAATTCATGTTAATAATATACAAAATCCAAATATTAATTTTTTGCTAAACTGTGGCTGAATAATTCTGCATTCATTCGTGTTTTATGCATTTCCATTGCTATTTTGTTGTTATGCTTTAATTTTATACAACAGCTGTAATAAAACCAAGAGGACTAATTTGCACAATCTGTCCTTGCAGGGTCTTTGTAATTGCGCACATCGGTAGGAGACATTGTTAATAATAATAACTATTTGTTGATTGTTAACAATAATAATTGCACTTATATGACAGTGCTGTAAGATTTTTGCAAACAGATATTGTATTAGGAATGAATATTTCAACATAATAATTAAAGAATCAGAAATAAACATGCCAAAATAAAATTCTAGCTAACATGTTTAACTTGAAATTAGTCTTTTTTCCTTTTCTGTACTTTCTTATTTGCTGGTCGATACATTTACTTTTGTAAATGGTGCAGCTTTATTGAAACTATTTACCACAAATAACGTATTTAATCCCATCTAGTCACTTGTCAAAGTTGTCTCTTTCTACATTTCCAGACATTCAATGCACTCACGCGCATTGTCTTGTCATTACAAATAAGCTACGTAATCTTTTCTAACATGGAAATGAATGAGAACGATGCGTAATCCCTCGCAAGTAAGAGGTGTACAAACTCACCCATATCGTAAGAGATATTGCACAGACTTTTATTCAATAATTATTCACTTTGAGACAGAAATTTTGGAGTTCGTAACGTTAGTCTAGGTTAGTAACGTATAAGAAATCATTTAATTTAAATATATTTGTACTAATGCCATTCTGTCGAAATTCCTATAAAAGCTTACGAAAATTCAAGCATTTATTTTTGAAAACAAGCCAAAAAAATTATGTTTTAACCTAGACGTGTGAAACAATGAGCATGCATATTTAAGTAGGCACCTTGCTATTGCTGTTTTACAACCTAGAATCGCTGCGCGCGCACTCTATTTCTTCCGTCTGATCCCTTATGTGCGCAATTCTTCATAATATGCCATCTCTCTTAACTTTACCTTAATTTAAAAATGTTTAATTTTTTTTTTCGAAGGATTTGAAAAACAAAAAGTTTTTCAAATAAGATTAAGTTCAATTTTATGAGTTTGCTATTTTGCTGATATCATAAACGTAAAAAAAGACAATGCTTTCAGAATATCCACTTTAAGAAACCTATATGTTAGTTTATAACGGTTTTGATAATGAGGGGCAATTTCAAGTATATTTAAATAATAAAACATGTAGCGAATTTGTTACGATATATTTGCAGAATTTTTTTTTCAAAGGAACCTTTTGAAAAAAAATAAACATCTGTAGTACAATATTTCAATTTTTACTTAATTTTTATGATAAATGCTGTCTAAACTGACGGGGATTTTATTGATCAATTGTCAAACAGAAACCTGTGTCCTCTTTTTTAATAGAAAACTTGTAAGCTATAACAATAAAAGACATTTAAGCAAAGACAAGTATCATGTCAACAAAACATATCACGTGGCACCATAATAGTCTAAAAAGTATTGAAAATGGTTTGTTTTTAAATTTTTTGAATTTATGATAAACATATAATAATGAAACTAATTTTTAAAATTTAAATTTAAAATTTCTAGCTTTATTTCGGGTAATTTCAACACGGCACTTATTACTTTTTTTTTTTAAATATTCTTTCTTTGAAAATCCGGTTGTAAAAGCATAAAAAATCACTTATTCGTTGTAATTTTTTTGTTTTTTTGTTTTTTTTGTTTTAAGAAATAAAATGTTTAACTACACTTCCTTTGAAAAATAATGATATATTACACTAAATACAATAGTAATAAAGAATGAACAATTTTGCAATTTATGTCGTGTAACCATCATTCCACCTATTGTATTTTAATTTCTCCGTAAAAAAAAAAAAAGAAACAGAAAAAAAGAAAATGTCCATAAAATTGCTAAAAGATAACTGTGCTACCTAAACATTTCCCTTTTAATCTATTGTTCTAATGAAAAATAAATAAACCTTAGATTAACGGTTAAAATATGCCTTAGGGGCAATTACAAGTTAAGCGTAAACCAGGTTTCAAAAATGCATACAAACAGCTCTAATCTATTTCTCGTATAACTTATCTAGTTTAAAAATTCTATGCTTTAATGCTCTAAAAGAAAACATTTTTTACACCGAAAATCTTCTTAAAATATATTGTATGATGAATCACTTTAGCTCAAGTCATTTAATACAAGATGATCAATGAATATATTTCATTTATCAAATGATTTATTTTGGGAATTAGAGCGCGAAGTAATTTTAAGCCCCGCGAATCAGAATTTAATTTGAATAATTGCTAAACATATGATAGGGGATATAATTTTCTCATAACTTTTATTGCGTAATTAATAATGTACACTATAGGAAAGCATAAGATTTTATCAACTATTAGTCATAAAAAGCATTTTTTACGAATTAAATTTTATCTTCTGCGTTATAAAAAACAATACTAAAATAAATAAAATAAAAGAGATACCAGAAAAATATATTTTAATGCGTTATGGCTTTTTTTTTAAAGTGATAATGATGCAAAGTTATAGAAACTTTTATTCAGAAAATGAAAGGAAAAGAGAAAAGGATTTCCAGTTAAACCTTTAAAAACATATATTACAGCTTTATTGTTTTCTTTAGAAATAACACTTAAACAAAGCTGATAAACTTATAGCTATATATATATATATACACACTCTATAACAAAAAAAAAAAAAAAAAAAAAAAACGACGCACCAAGAAGGAGTAATGCAAACTGGACACAAATTGACATACATACAGGTTTCGATGGAAAATGTAAAATTTTAAAGTTTGGCTGCCAATCGAATGAGCATTCGACGCTACAGCGCATCTTAACTGCGCAATTAGCGGGATATTAAAAATGAGAAATTTTGATTCCAGGTCATAAATTCTTCAAGAACTTTATTCCGTCTGCTCAGAAAGAAAGTAACTATGCCTCGCATACAGGTGCAGAAACAATATGCGCAAATGTCAGCATTTTGAGTGTGGTGTGTAGTTGGGCTCAAAGAAGCCGGTTGGTCTAATCTGCGAATTTTTTGACAATTGGATAGAAGCGGTACCACTATTAGATGTTATTGACTGGAATGGGTGAACCATAACCAAACACAGCGTCAGGGAGGAATTGGTCAGCCTAAAGAGAGGACAGAAAATGACCACCACCACGGAGATATTAGTCGTGCAACATAAATCGACAAAGAAATTCGTTTTGTTATTTTTATAAAAAAAAATTAAATAAAAAATTCAAAATCTTTTAAGGCTGTAATAGAAAGACAAAATCCTTTAACAAATGTTAAAATTTACAAGTTTTAGAAGTAATTACTTTTTCAGTAATTTTTAGAAAAATTACATTAATTGTTTGCTTTAGTTTTTGTAACTCCATTCGAAAGTTCCTTAACCCTTAAAAAAATTTTATGCTTAAATGCTGAAATTTAAAGAAATATTTTTAACACTTTAACATAAGAATATTTTGGGAAAACTACCTTATCAATAAATCCACATGGTAACACTCAAATATGCATAGAATATATTGTTAATCTATAATAAAGTGAAATTGAGAGAAAAACTAAAAATTAGTTAGATGCAGCATTTTTAAAGTAAAAAAAAATTGATATTAACATTTAATTTTTAGATTTTAAGTTGTTTTAAAAAGTTTTCATATTCTTAATATTGTTGTAGTTTAATGCATATGAATGCAACATTTTGTAACTTTAAAGCATTAATTTTCATAATACTTTTATAACATCCACCATCCTTTTAGGATCGAACTAAAAACTTTGAAAATGCGTTAATTGCGACCAGGAATTCATTTTAATACACATATATCATTTTTAAAAAGCAATGAGTAATGAATATATTAAGTACAAATTTTTCGCATACTAGACGATTTATGATACATTTTGAGAATAAATTTTAAAGTGGTTCTAATTTTGAAGATATGTTTTTAAGTAAGTTAATTTACATAAATATCAAATACATTAAATAATAAATATAGCTATATCTTTGAACTTTCTCATAATTTTCAATGCAAATTTTAAGTAATTTCGTACTGAAAGAAAAATAAAATTTCGGTACTTTAGCACACGGGAAAGTGAATAGAAACAAACTTTTCTATATTGCACGAGAAGCTATATAAAATTTATAATAAAAACAACAATTTAGATAAACATATTTAGAATTGAAAAAGTTTAGCATACAAATTAAAAACAATTTGTGAAATTTAATTTAATTCTGAAAAGGACTATAATAATAACAGTTTTTACTCTTTATTAAATATAAAAATTCTTTACTAAATAAATACGCAAAATATTAGTATAAATGTATGTTTTCAAGAAAGAAATCTGTTGTAGAAATTTGTAATTCATTACCGCAGGTTTTTTAAACAGCAAAATATCCAGTCCAAACCCAATCATTTAATTTGTTCCTATTCTTAGATCAAGTATTTTTTTAATCAGCTTCGAATAACAGGTATATTCATAATTGTAAAGATGGTTACGCCACTTTTGTAGACAGGGTTGTAACTAGTTGATCTGCAGATCAGGAGTCTCATCGTCGTATTTGCATCACTCATTACTGAGTAGATAATTTTTATTTATTTCATATTATTTAAAATAATTATATATATATATATATATATATACTATATATATATGAATAACTCACTACGTAGCCAAATACGTTTATGAAAGGGCTACCGCTCACTCAAATCCAAGTTTTCTGTGTCTATCTATATGTATATATGTGCATATGTATATTTCCTTGTAACTGACAAATTCTTGCATCAAATTTGATGCCGAATAATTGCACAACTCATTGGAGTTATTTTGTGTAGCCCTGTAAATAAATTACTTATACCATGTCTTACCATTTTCCACGGATACCATATGTTTTTAAACATTCTAATAACACATGCTTATTTCGTTATGTTTAGTATGTATATTAAACATAATTTTAATATATATTTAATATATGTGTTGCATATTAAAATGCAATTATAAGAAACAACGTCTATAGATCGTAACTAGTTGATCTGCAGATCAGGAGTCTCATCGTCGTATTTGCATCACTCATTACTGATTAGATAATTTTTATTTATTTCATATTACTTAAAATAATTATATATATATATATATATATATATATATATACTATATATATATGAATAACTCACTACATAACCAAATACGTTTATGAAAGGGCTACCGCTCACTCAAATCCAAGTTTTCTGTGTTTATCTATATGTATATATGTGCATATGTATATTTCCTTGTAACTGACAAATTCTTGCATCAAATTTGATGCCGAATAATTGCGCAGCTCATCGGAGTTATTTTGTGTAGCCCTGTAAATAAATTACTTATACCATGTCTTACCATTTTCCACGGTTACCATATGTTTTTAAACATTCTAATAACACATGCTTATTTCGTTATATTTAGTATGTATATTAAACATAATTTTAATATATATTTAATATATGTGTTGCATATTAAAATGCAATTGTAAGAAACAACGTCTATAGATCGTAACTAGTTGATCTGCAGATCAGGAGTCTCATCGTCGTATTTGCATCACTCATTACTGAGTAGATAATTTTTATTTATTTCATATTATTTAAAAAAATTATATATGCATATATATATATATATATATACACTATATATATATGAATAACTCACTACATAACCAAATACGTTTATGAAAGGGCTACCGCTCACTCAAATCCAAGTTTTCTGTGTCTATCTATATGTATATATGTGCATATATATATTTCCTTGTTACTGACAAATTCTTGCATCAAATTTGATGCCGAATAATTGCTCAACTCATCGGAGTTATTTTGTGTAGCCCTGTAAATAAATTACTTATACCATGTCTTACCATTTTCCACGGATACCATATGTTTTTAAACATTCTAATAACACATGCTTATTTCGTTATGTTTAGTATGTATATTAAACATAATTTTAATATATATTTAATATATGTGTTGCATATTAAAATGCAATTATAAGAAACAACGTCGTCTATAGATCGTAACGGTACAACATTCTTTTTATGTTCCTGTATGAGAGTGACAGTAATCATATACGCTAATTAAAAGAATATGGTAATTTATTCTAACTCATTAATATTTGAGACAAATTTGGCATCATTTGTTTGTTTGCACAATGTCATCGGAATTCCTTTGTGTGGTCCTGTAAATAAATTAGTTAGTCTATATATACATTTTTCTAGAGAAAAGATGCTTTTAAACATTTTAATAATGCATGTTAATTTTATTATGTTGAATGCAGCATAAATGCTTTAAAATGCGCTTAAACAAAAATCTATCCATAGGCTCTAATGTCACGAAATTCTTTTGTGTATCGCTGTAAATAACTCATAATCATTATACACATCATTTAAAAATGTTTAACTCATTCTATGTAGCTCATGTGTAATTATTGTAAATTTGAAATAATTTGGGTGAGTAAGTGACATTTTCGAAACAATTTTGTAAGATTCTCTACATTAATTATTAAGTCTAAGCACACATTTTTCTACAGAAAATATGCTTTTAGGAAACTAAATAATGTATGTGGATTTTATTTTGTTGAATGCAGAATAACCATTATAAGATGCCTTTAAACGAAATTCTTCCGCAAGCCTCAATGGTAAGAAATGCTTTGGTGTGGCCCTGTACACTAACCATAACGAATATACACGCTAAAAACTGTACACCTATTTCTATATAGCGCGTGAACACGTGTACCAATTTGCAATTCAATTTAAGATTTTTGAGGCCGCTATCCCGATACAGATAAATTCTGTTCACAGACCGTAATGATAAAAAAAACTTTGGTTTCTCTTTGTACACGTACCACAAACACAATATACACCCAAAACTATACAGATGTGTGGTTTATAAACATGTGTACCAATTTCCAAAGCAATAGGGTGATTTTTGCGACTTCTATCGCGAAAGACACACACACAGACAAACAGGCAGAACCCAAAATATTTTTTGAGTCTCCACATGGAAGCCTCCACGGACGTTTCAGCAATGCAATAATAAAATCTAAATGTCTGAAAATTAGATTTATCGTACAATATAAATAAAAGACATTCTTTTACATTAAGAATAATAATAAAAAAAATAATAATAATCACTTTCCTAACGCGTTTTAGAAAGATTACACTCTGCAATTAAATGTCCTGGTTCTATATAACATTTTTTCAAATTACAGCACATGTTTTACCTGTTTGTTCTTTGTGAAAAAATAAATAAATAATATATATATATATAAAGAGAGAGAGAAAAGAAGAAAATAAAAAATATATAATCAAGTTGTGAAACAATAACTATACGAGATAACATATTACCAGATATTTCATAGGTACCTTTAAAAACCTTATTTATGTTAAGTAATAATTGATGCTTTGTTTGACGGAGTACACAGAATCGTTTCTGTATGTTGAAAGGTTAATTGTTGATCATATATTTCGGTAATAAAAGCAAAAATTAAAATGTAAGAGATCGAAGATAACAGACAAAACTTAATAATTGTACAACAAAAATCAAAATTAAATAAACATATTTATCTAGCATAATGAATCTTCATTTATCTAAATAAATAATATTATAAAGCTCATTTTTCTTAAACTTCATTAGGGCTAAATTTCAGATCATCGCGAATTGCCCACTGCGTAGTTCTACTATGACATTAAAATACTCACTCAGCCTCAGTCTCTTAAACTTCATCAAAATAAGTATTGTCACATCTTGGAAAATTTTTTACATTTTTAAGTTATTGCAATGCGTAAAAGACTGAAAAATGTTAAATACATAAGTAAAACAATCCAAAAGAAGGAAAAAGGAGATAACAATGCAGTCCACAATATAGGGGAAAGTTGGACAAAACGGGATACCATTCTTGTTTTTCTTTACTACGGAAAATATATTGAAGAAAACAACACATTTTATTTTTTTATAACTACAACATTTATTGAAGCACACAAAAAACATATTTTTAACTAATTTTAATGACTGTGAAATAGTAAAAAAAATTATTTACCAAACTCTTACACATCCCGTTTTAGCATACCTGGGTTGGACAAAACGGGATAGGGATTACAATGTTTACTTTTTTGTGTAAAATTAACTGAAAAGCATAATTAACTGGCAAAAGCCTGTAAAGCAAAATTTCTGCTTGAAAGAACAATGCCTTCAGTAACCAGAGACTTGAAATAAGAGTTTTTTTATGTTATTATTTACAAAATGGTAAAGACATTTTATTTTGGCTTATAGCAGAACAAAAGTCGCATATAAAGGTGTCGTCCACTTCGTCGGCATTAGAACACGCTTCGTGAGCCCATTCTTGGTATCCAGAACATTGGATCCAACCTTCACCAGCCTTAGAGTCGACGTACAGTGCATTACAAAATATGCAGGTTTCTCCTCCCTCTGTTTCATTTTCAGACGATGACGACATAAATTCTTGGCTGCTTGGTGAAGGTTTATTAAACTTTCCTATGTTTTGACTTTTAACATCAGGATTAGGTTTCCCTTTGGATTCTTTTGTAGGCCTACTTTTAGGTTTGATTGGACCTGGTAGCTCTTTTTCATCCTCTTTTCCCTTTCCTTTACATACAAACTTCTCTTTTGGAATTTTTAAGAGGGATTTCTTATGAGCCTTTTCTTCAATTTTCTTGGTTCTTTCTTGTAGTTAATCGCCCTTTCTTTTTCTTCCATTTCTAACTTACTCCTATATGGAGATAATGCTATTACTACAGTTTTCTTCTTTCCCTTATCAGCCCTTTTTTCTAGGCGAGGACTTTTTACTTGAGGTACAGGCAGAACAAACTTTGGAGAGATGAAAAATGGTAGCTTAGGTCAATAACAAGAGAGTTCTAATCCTTTCTCCCCTGAGGATGTTGCAGGTTGGTCTGGACATAGGCTGTCTCCTGACAAGTTTGTTGGTTGGTCTACTTCTACGATGTCCCTTGAAGAAGTTGAAGGTTGCTCTTGGTCTTTGCTCATATCAGTCTGGTGCCCAACGCCTGGAGGTTCTTGCTGCAGGTCCGACGCAGGGTGGTCTGTGGTGACAGAGGGTGCAAACAAGTGATCTGGGAAGACGTCAGGATTGTAAGGACTTACGCCAGTTTTTCTAAACCCTTTAACGGCAGTTTCTGCAACAGCTGCCAGTGAATAGGCTGCGTTGAACAGTTTTGCAACTTCGTAAATTGTGACGCACCTACCTGGATGGTTGAACAGCCACTTTTGAACTTCTTGTTTATAATACGTGCTCAGTGGAGCCATGAAACTGACATCTAGGGGCTGAAGGCGATGAGTTGTATGTAGGGGGAAGGTTAGGATGGTTGCATTATTTTCTCTTGCCAAATTTACAAGTTCCAAACATTTGGTGTGACTGTTATGTCCATCAAGTAGCAATAGCACTGGCTTCTCATGGGCAGGGTTGGAAAATTCTACGATTTTTTGAACCAAACAATGAAGGTCTCCTTCGTGATCCAGCCGGTCTTGTGATATACTGCAAATGATACTGGAAAAGCATCATCCATGAGTCGTGGGTTTTCCTTCACTCGCGGAAATACAAACATAGGAGTGACGAATATACGGCATAAAAAAATTGTATCCCGTTTTATCCAACTCATAAGTGTCCCGTTTTGTCCAACTCCGACACTTTTCAAAACAAACGTGGCTGATGCCTAAACGTGAAAGGAAAATTAGATAGATTACACATGAGAATGTTCATTAATAAATGCTTAATCAAATGTAATACTCACTGGAATTGTATTCCCATATATGTAGGCAGTATAATCTAGAAAACAACGCATGTAAATGTAGAAAGTTCCAAGAAATCAGACTAAAAAAAGTTCTAAGAGCTACAACTTTCCATCAACTAGTGATCTCGAGGCGGGACGAACTGAGAATGGTGTAATGACGGCCGAGAACAAGTTTCTGTCGTCTTCCGCTCGATAGCAGTACTAAACAGGTCCCTAGGCGACGTATCCCGTTTTATCAGACTATCCCGTTTTATCCAACTTTCCCCTATATTTATATATATATAAAAAAAAAAACCTTGTTCCTAGTAATGAAAGTAATATGACCAGCCGTACTTAAAGATAAGAACAACCTACAAAAATAAACTTATTACCATATTTAAAAAAAAAAACACTAAATTTATATAGAACATTCCCTTAGAGACACAGAACTTTTTATGAAAAATTTATTGATATCGTAAGTTAAATGTCAGCAAATCTTAGAGTATATTTTACAGAATCTTTGTTCTAGAAAAGACAGCTTGATATAAACAAAACAAATTGCAGAAATATTTGATTTATATGTATTAATAATTCTTATCCCTTACATTTGTAAAGTTTTAATTTTAAAGTGTAATTTTGACTTTTTAAGTTTTTTGATATGAAGCTTTGATATGATAAGTAGCTCAATACTTTTGACTATTAAATTATGCAAATGAATTTTTTTAAAAGATTGCGCATGCGCAGTTAAAAATTATTTAATAAAAATGCTCGTATTAAGATATTTAACACATAAGATATTTAACGTCATAAAATATCTAACGTTTTTGCTTTTTAATTGCAGTATGCTGTGTCTAATGTAGTATGTCCAAGTTTCCTAAAAATGAATTTGCACAGGCTCTAATATCCCACGTGTTATAATTAAAAAAGTGGTATTATTTTCTGCATTATTTTAAGAAACCGCTATATCTCATTGAATATATGTGGTAGCCTCATAAAAAATTATACAGATAATTAAAATAATCTTCATAATCACGTGCTATAGCAAAAGCGCATTTCAAGCATTACTTTGTACAGGTTGACACAAAACATTTTGATTGCTATTTAAATTTTTACTTGTCCCCTTTACCTCTTCAGAACAAATGTTTTTCTGAATTATATGAGATATACCATGCTCTTTATACTATTGAAGTTTCAAGATAATTCCTCAAGAATTTTTCTAGATATCTGACAAAATTTCTAAACTCGAAGTGTTCAATACTTATTGGTTGATAGTGCATATGTGAACTGACAAAGAACAACAAACTATGCATGTAATACAAAAAATAAACAGTATTTCTTCTGTGTTCTGAAAAGTGTAACGCTCGTTCATTGATAAATTTAACAAGTATAATTTGACATTTGGTGTACCTTATATATTTTACTAACAATGCTTAAAAAAAGAAAATAATTGGATCACAACCGCGAAAAAATTTAAAGCATTATAGTTTACATCATTTTCTCAAAATTTTCTAACCACGTAATAACTGTTCTTCTGTCTAAAAAATTTAAAATTAGGTAAACATATTTCAATCTATTTTCTATAAGTGAAAAATATAATAGATAATTTACGAAAATTTCATTTTCTAAGTTTTACTATTTAATCTTCTTCGTATCAAATACAAAATCTTGTGAAAAAGTCGTTAAATATCAGTAAAATTCTCCCCACGTTTTACAAACTATCAGTTTTGTGAACAGCGTCAGCAAAAAATTCTCTATTGGTATTAGCTATAAGATTTTGCCTTATTTTTTATGAGTTAAACTATTACTTTAACATAGTTTTGAAGTTTAATGCAGGAAAACTTCATTTACAGTAAATTATGTGACTGAATGCATCGTTGAATAAATCAGATTCTGTAAGAATCTTTTAAAATTTTACTCCGTTTAAAAAATTAGTAAATAAAAGTACGTCAATTAAAGTATATCGAATTAAAGTAATATTATTTGAAAAATGAGTATGTATGGTAGTATGGTAGTATTTGAAAAATGATATGAAGAAATTTCTGTACCACGAAATTTTTATTGCATCAATTAGTAATACGATGTCAAATTATAATTTTAACTAAAAAATGTTGTCTATAAAACATATTTCCTTTCTGTGTGGGTGTATAGCCATTTCTTCAAAATTATGATGCGAAGGTTTTTTTTTTTTTTTTTTTTTTTTTTCTTGTATCAACATAAAATGCTCAAGGTAAACCAAAATAATTTATTAAGAAGACTTTTGGTGCTATATTTGTCGTGGCGCGAAAGAGTAAATAAAAGAGTTTTTTTATTCTTTTTTTTCCCCGTGAGATTAAAATTACCAAATTGTCAACTGTGATTGTAATAATTAGCTAAGTTTGTTATAGGCTAAAATAAAATGGTGTTACATCCAATAGTCAGACAAAACTTCGAGTTATTCTTTTTATTGCATGATTTATTTCTTATTGGTGTTTAACCCTTTGCCGGCCCTAATGCTCTAAAACACTCTATACAGCGTTGCCAAATCTAGGGACTGTTTTATTAAACTATCACTAATAATTATGAAGAGTGATGTTCGATATATTTAATTGGCGAATAACCTTTGAAGTTATTAGGCAACTGTTGCAGTTAAAATTTAGTGATGGATATTGAATTAAAAACATTCCGAAATTTGGCAACACTGGCCAAAGGAGTGAAATTAAATAGGACTGACAAAGGGTTAATGATGAGAACAATGAAAAAAAAAATGAATTTAAACAAGTTATATAACACGGAATAAAATTTACTTCACAATTAATTCATCATCTATTGTATTTTCTTATAAATATAATTTAGTATAAGACATATATATACATATATGTATGATAAATCTTAAAAATTAGAAAAAATAAAACTTGAATTTTTTATATAAAACTGGAATGGAGTATTTATCTTTTTCATAATTATAAAAATAGAACCTGAAAAAGAAAAGTAAAACCCGAGAGCTATATAAATCAAGCAAAACATCCGAGAAGCTTAAAATAGAGGATTATAAGACTTGGAACAGTTTGCTTATATAATATATATATATATATATATATATATATATATATATATATATATATATATATATATATATATATATATATATGTGTGTGTGTGTGTGTGTGTGTGTATAATTTAGTAAAAGACGCAAAATGATAATACCATCTTGAACTATATATGTGTTGAATTATTTATAATATTTGAGATTTAGTTCCTCTTAAGCATAGGTTTGTACAAAACATGTTGCCTTAATTACAGAAGGATATTTACTAGAACTATTTTATAGAGAGGTGAGTAAATTCTTTACTTCATTGAACAATATATTAAAATAAAAATTTTTGTTAACCTCTTTCTATACTAACGTTATTTATTATTTATTATTTTTGTTTTTTCTTTGATTAACAGGGCTTCAAAGAAAATCAGGAGAGAATCTTCTTACTATTATAATTCCTGAAGGACATTTTTTTTTTTTTTTAAATCTTTAAAACGTTTGGTGTTCCAAATGACGTCGATAAATTTCAGACTTAAAATGTATGTCCTCCCATACACTTTTTTATTTTTTTTGTATTTGTAATCTTAATTAATTGACGTGCATGCTAATTTGTAATATAAACCTAAGTAAAACATTTTAATATTAAGAAGAAGAAGAAAAAGCGAAGAATTTGAAATAGAAAAGAGGAAATTCTTTACTTTCTGTTAACTTAATAATAACAATATTGATGATACGTGGGAGAGAAATTTATTTTAAAGTATGAAAATTTGCTGCAAATAAAAAATTATTTTCTTCGATTGTAAAATGTTCGGCTTGGAACGGATAAAAGAAAGTTCCTTATTTTTCGTTAATTTAATAATAACTGTATTAATGATACGTGAACAAAAGAAAATAATTTTAAAGGTTGTTGTATGAAATTTTGATGCAAATTAAAAATTATTTTCTGAAATTGTAAAGTATGTGCCTTGGAACAGATAAAAGGAAATTTCTCATTTTTTGTTAGTTTTTTAACAGTATTAATAATACGTGACAGAAAGAAATTAATTTTAAATGTTGTTGTATGAAAACTTTTTGCGAATAAAAACATTTTTCTGCAATTGCTAAATTCCTACTTCTGACTACGGTGACGGTTCACCAAGCTGTTGTTTTTTCTGTAATGCACTTACAATTCAAAATTACACAATTGTAAATTTAAAGCTTGTATTTAGTTGTGATTTTGATGCATAATAGCTATAAGTTTTATTTAAAAATAAATAATTATATCTTTTGTATCAAAATGTTATAATCTTCATTTTAGTATAATTTAAAACTGTACAGTGAAAACAACATTACAAATATGCTTTTTTCCATGGCAGTCAATTGGATAGTACAGGTATATAAAAAACAATTTTTAATGCGACTGAAAACCATAAATGGACAACGATAACTTCATTTTGCCATGCCTTAGATTAAATAGCAACAAGTTTTTCATCATTAGTTAAGAATATTAGTATATTGTAAATTTGATCCAAATTTGAATTGAACTGCCTGAATATCATTACAATATTATTTTTAGAAGATATGCTGAATCAGGTTATAAAAATTATTAACTATCTTGGCTAAAATATTCCCTGCTGTTATTATATCCTTATGTGTAAGTGTATTAATAATATTTAATTTTATAAAGGAAAGGACTATGACTGCGAATGGTCATTATTTATAAGGTTAGACTTGTTTGGAGTTTAACGTAGTTTTCTCCAAAACTCGCTAATCATGAGCTAGGATAATTCGAAACACCTCCATGGATGACAGTACCAGATATTAAGTTCCCAGGATAAACATTCCGTCTGAATTCTTCAACCAACCAACCAACCCTACAAAGTAAAATATAAATTAAGAAATAGAAGAAATATAGATAAAAGTTAAAACAATTTAATATTTTTGCACAAAGAGTTAGAAGCTACATTTTAATGTTAAACTTATTTCAGAGTTGTATACCTGAAAAATCAGATATATTCAACTTTGATTCCCCCTACCCCTATCCCTCCCAAATTTCCAATTAAACTGTAATAGAAATCTTATTCCTTCTTTGATATACATATTTTTTAATTGTTACATTTTCAAATTTTAAAACATTATAATTGAGAATGCACATTTTCATGATTTTTATATTTCATAATCGCTGATTTTACCAACAGTATTTTAATTTGATACAGTGTTAAAATAGGGTATTTTGTGAATATAAATAAAAGTAAGTACAATAATTAATAGTTCATCAAAAAATATTTTATTTGCTCACTTTGAATATTTAATAAATAAAAATGTCATTTTTTTCATGGGTATAAAATGTTGGAACATTCATTATTATGAGTTGGGGATATATATGTTGGGGCTAATGGAGATTTTCTTGTTTATAAATTTAAATACTAGTTTAACCAAGGTATTTTACTTTACCGTTATTGCATATTAAAGTCATACTGTGAAACATCCGTGATCTCTTCACCTACCTCTCTTAAAGGACAAATTTCGCCTGACACAAAAATTTCCCCTATATTAATACTAATTTAACTCAAATAAAAGGATCACATACAATTGTGGAATTGTTTTTAGGAGAAACATTTTGCAAGGTCATTTGATTTTATTTCACCTTAGATTAGAACTGACCAGTTTCAACAGTAAAAACTAACATTAATCTAGAGATGTGAGTAGTGTACCTTTTTTAAAAAACTAGTTCATTACTTTCTTTTGTAAAAATTATAACAAGTGTTTTCTATCAATATGTGTAGAGAAGAATTGAGTAATAAAACTTTCTATTTTTGATTGTGAACACTTAAAGGAGAAGCTCTAACATGGAAAAGTGATTTTTTTTTGTCAAACCATTATGTAGCTAATAAATTAAAATTACACAGCTTCTAATAGTAAAAAATAAGTATTAAGCCTTTGCATTCGCGATGCGACTCTCCGTCAATTTTTAAAACTGTCTGTTTTGTCAAGCATAATTATTTTTAGTAAGATTGCTATATATTTATATAAATACAAAGTACAAAAAAATGGAATTTAATAAAATTAATTATATACAGCTAAGGAAAAAACAGAAAATAAAATTAAAAAGATAATAATTCTATAAATACAGAAATTTAAAAAATAATAGATAAAGTCTTAATTTGTGGCATATAAAAATAATAATAAGTTAAATAACTGAAAATGCTTTATATAGTTTATGAAGACTTATGAAAGAGATTTTACGTTAAAGTAATAATGTTTTCTATTTATAAAAAAACTATGAAATTTAAGTGAATAGGAAAAGAGTAATATATTCCAATTAATTTGTAGTATTACTAAAATGAATTATTGAGGAAAAACCCTCGAAACAAATTATTATTAATTTAAAAATATTGAAACTAATTGATTTAGAAATTTCGTTCTCGATTAAAAATTAATAACAAAATTTAAACACAGGTATATGCATAATAATTTGAACTTAACATTACATACAAATTCTTATGAGTCATGATCATGCATTTCTGCAGTGCCAATAACTCAATATCTCCAGTTCTTATATATAAAGCTATGAAATTTAAATTCAGATTACAATTAAAAATATTAGTATTCTGTCATTATAAGAAATAGGGAATTGGTACAATCAGGATATTTATAAATATAAGTACATAAGGAAATGATGTTACGAAACTTATTTTTTAAAAGCACACGAAATGCATCAGACATCAAAAAATCACTTCTTTATAATTTCTAAGCAAGGTTTCATTGAGGTGAAAAATGTTAAAATTGTTTAAAAAAAAAAAAAAAAGTTAGAAAAAGGATTAAATAACAATTTAGCTTAATTTCAAATGTTATTGAAAATGTTCTGATCAATAACCTTAAGACATTTACAACTATAGTTTTTTCTAAGAAACCTCCTTCGCCGATTTGTGTCATATGTGTTGTATGTATTAAGAGCTGTCACACAGTTTGAGATTTTTCAAGGAATTTTGTTATATTAATTTCTTACGATAAATTAAATTTTCTTACAAAGTAAATAATTTTCTGTTATTAAACCAATTCTATTAAACAGCATGATAAATTCAAAACTGTTTCATACCAGAATCATAGAAAAAAAAATGAATTGACTGTATTAAATTTTAAAATTAAAGCTTTTATTTTTTTAACCTCTTTTGGGCTTTTAAAATTATGACTAATTCTAAAATAATCTTAGTAAATTGACGATTAAAGATAAAACATGTTTACGGCAGTATACAGTATAGGCAGAAGGATTTAAGGAATTTAACACAAATAAAACGAATGAAATTACGAAAGGAAGCTTTCGAAATGAACAAGAACAGAATAAGTAAATAAGTAATTGGGAAAATTTTCAATCTTCATGAAATCCTATAGTTTACGAGATCTTTCTACGGGAATCCAAATCAAAGTTTAAGCTTCCTATTAGATCTCTACGTTTTTCTCAAGGATTAAGGTAAAAATTTAAACTTTAGGAATGCTTTAAAAGAAGATTTAAACTTAAATACAGGTTAGTAATAAGTCTTTCTTCCATTTAATTCTTTGTTCATGTGAAAATCATTATTTTAAGCGTCACTATAGTTAAATTCAGGTGCAATATATTTTTACAACTTCAATAATTCTGTTTCATATATATATATATATGTATATATATGTAATGTTTTAATTATATATATATATATATATATATATATATATATATATACTAGCTGACCCGACAAACGTTGTTTTGTCATATAAATTATTTCTAGAGAATATTTTGCTGGAAAAAAATAACTAACTTATTGTAAGTGTGTAAGGATGTGGTATATAAGTGAAACAGGTATGGAGCGCTGTGAACGATGACTGTGAATTCCGATTATAACGTAAAAGGCATAATTACCGAAATTTTCGCTACTTGTTTCTTTCTACTTGCTACTTGGTACTTTCTACTTGCTATTTGTTATTTTAAACCTCCGTTGAATGTCGAACAGCACAAAATTTTATTTTATACGGCAAATATTTCAATTTATGAGAGAATCTCTGATAGCAATGAATTTCACATGGAAATTCCGTCTTTTTTGAATAAGTTGTAACAATCTGGACCGATTTGATGAAAATTTTTATCAAAAAGTTATTACAATATCTAACATCATTACATGTACATTTATCACAATTCAATCAATCGATGCATGAGAGTATGTGTACAGTATGAGCGAAGTGAAATGTAGAGTTCGTATTAAATGAAAACATAAACTGGCTTTAATTAAAGGTGAAAAAGTTGAAACTCAATTTATTTTATAACAGGTATATTTTTTTTAATCTACAAAAAACTTAATTTACCATAATGCCATTGGATGTACAATATTTTTGGTTAATCCTTGAGGAGTATAAACAAACAAATTCGAAGGTTTTCCAACCCTGGAACACGCAACATATAATTGGCCGTGAGAAAAGCACGGATTTTCTAAATCTAAGCCAAAAATTAGGACCCCTTTGGTGACTTTAAATATTTTAAGCCATTTTTGCGATGAATTGAAATGGCTATCTCAATTGTGGAACTAAAGATCTTGGCGAGAAGCGTCCGAGCTACTTCGGTGCCAAATTTCAAATTTTGCTAAAGGAATCCGATACTAAAGGTGTTCCATACAAAAAATAAATAAATAAAATATCAGTGACATACACACGCACAAAAGTATGGGACCCCTTTGGTCACTTTAAATATTTTAAGCCATTTTTGCGATGAATTGAAATGGCTATCTCAATTGTGGAACTAAAGATCTTGGCGAGAAGCTTCCGAGCTACTTCGGTGCCAAATTTCAAATTATGCCAAAGGGATCCGATACTAAAAGTGTTCCATACAAAAAATAAATAAATAAATTTAATAAATTAGCTACACAAATAAATTTGTAGGTTAGGGTGGTTGTTAATCTACGCGCGTGTAAATTTGATAGAAAATTATACAAAATACTCACTCCAATTCCGCACCAAATTTGCAAAATGTATAGTTTTTTATGCACACTTCAAAACTCTTCAAACACTAATTACATCTTGATGTAATATTTCAATTAGGACACAATTTTTTGTATAACAATAATAACACGAAGTTACAAAATATTTTCCTGAATTTGATCGCAGCACACACTGTCGGGACAAACTGGAATTACAATAGAATATACGCAAGCGAAGTGTGACGTCACTGACCGTCAGTGGATGCAAGTAAGGCTCCTATATGTACAAGCTGGCGCATCAGGCATTTTGTTGCCTTAGGGTTGCCACATGTACCCAGCGCGTTTCTCTGATAAATAAACGACAAACATTTTTTTTCTATCATCTTACGTTACTTTAGAGTAACTTGATTTATTTTATTTCGCAATTTTAGCTAAGTGAACTATAATATGGAAGTCTGTTTAGCGATAAACTGCTATAATCATTCAAGAAGTGAATATAAAGTGTTCACAGACCTTCTATTACTGTGTATTTCAGTTTTGGTGACATTTTGTAAAAGACACTGAAACCGCCCTAACAACACATCTTACCCCAATACATTCATAGGATATCCTCAGAATAAAATGACTTCCTGAGAACGTACTGTGAAAAAAATGTGTTTTTAGGCGTATTATTGTTGCTTTTTGCTCTTATCTTGACCGAATTAGCTTCAGATCAAGATTTCTTAAAATAATTAGGGAAGCGATAAGGACGCCAAGCGGGAATGCTGTCCTCTTCGGAGGCAAAAAAATGGCGGTGATGCGCAGGCTTACTATTTTATTTAAGGGGCTCTAGATGCAAGAAAAAGATTTCCTATGTTAATCTCCCATTGGATTTTTTATAAAAAATTATTAAAAATCGAGGGAAATTATTTCTCGATTTTAATCCCCGTATTTGGGTATAGATATGTATTAGTTATCGTATGCATGTGTTAGATTGAGTTATTTTGCTCTCAAATTGACAAAATTTTAATTTTAAATTTCAAAACTCTGTCTTCCTTGGCGTTTTTTGTATTTGGCGATCAAAAACGTAATACGAAAATATACATGCCAGATGTATATTTTCGTAATATGTATTGTAAGAAATTGTTTCATAACCATTATTTTTGAAAGAAATTAAATATGTTCACCAGATGATACGGCGATATTTTTTTTCCGCCAAGGATGACAGAGTTTTGAGATTAAAAATTCAAATTTTATCAATTTTACAGCAAAAACAACTCAATCTAACGCATGCACATGATAAATAATACATATCTATACCGAAATATGGGGATTAAAATCGGGAAATAATTTTCCTCGATATTTAGTAATTTTTTACAAAAAATCCAATGGGCGATTAACATAGGGAATATTTTTCTTGCATCCACGGACGGCCAGTGACGTCATCACTTCGCTTGCGTATTATTGAATATTCGATACTACGATCGAAGCGCAGTCTGCCGGATCCAATGTGACACATTCCAAAATCAACAACAATTTATAAGTGATAAATTAATTAAATAAACAATTTAAATTGGACTGAATTATAAATCTAAACCATTCTCGAATCCACCTGAAGACACACAAAAAATTTCATTAAACTCGGTCCAGCCGTTTAGGAGGAGTTCAGTGACATACACACGCACAAAAGAAATATATATAAAAAGATAAATACAAAGGCACAGCTTTAGTATAGACCTCCCCCCCCCCTCCGCCTTGTCGACTTTAAATATTTTTGGTCATTTTTGCGATGAATTAACATGGCTATCTCAATTGTGTAACTGACGATCTTGGTGAGAATCGTCCGTACTACTTCGGTGCCAAATTACAAATTTTTCCAAACTAAAGTTGTTCCATACAAAAACAAAAAAGAAAATCTGTTTTATGATATATACAAAAAAAAAAAAAAAATTCTAATTACTAATTTATTACTATTTACAATTAAGGTGAAAACATAAAAGAACCTTTATAAGTAACATATAAAGTATCAATTAAAACGAAAAATTTTGTTTTACTGTAGAAAAGAAAAGTACTACTAAATTAAATAAAAATTTTAAGCTAATACCAAGTATCTCTATGAAAATATTTATTTACACGCGAATATTTTCATGGTACATTAATTTTTTTTTTCTAATTTTTATTGTTTATCACGCGAAATTAAAAATATTTTATTTCCGGAAAAAAATAAATAAACGTGAATTTTGTTTGTTTTGGCATCAAATATATTTTTCTTTTTAATCATTTTAAAGTTAAAATGCAGTTTTTATTTAATATCTTTTGATCCAATTATCCGATTGAACTGAATTGTAAATCTAAACCATTCTCGAATCCACCTGAAGACACACAGAAAATTTCATTAAGCTCGGTCCAGCCGTTTAGGAGGAGTTCAGTGACATACACACGCACAAAAGAAATATATATATAAAGATATATGTATCCTTTTTACAATAAAAAAGGTGATGATTTAAATTGTAACATTCCAATTATTCCTTTTCATGAAAATAATTATATTTACTGTTTTTGAAATATCAGTATTTTTTTTTTTTTTTTCATTAAATATTAATTAATTTTTTTTTTTTTTTTTAATTCTTTCTTCGAAAGATACGGTTACGATTCTAAAAATATTAATTTTGAAAAAATATTTTAAACACTTCGTAAGATACGGTTAAAAATTCATTTTTCATTTCAACATTAAATAAATTCTGACATCGTGTTTACGACAACTCACGCCATCTAGGTGAAAAAGTTGTTGAAAGAGTTGGTTAAAAATTAATTAAGAAAGAACTAATAAAGTTACAACTTTCATTTGTAAATCTAAACCATTCTCGAATCCACCTGAAGAAACACAAAAAATTTCATTAAACTCAGTCCAGCCGTTTAGGAGAAGTTCAGTGACATACACACGCACAAAAGAAATATATATATAAAGATATATATATATATATATACAATAAAAACATTAAATACGAGAATGTTTTCAATTCGTAAATGCTAAACACGTGTAACTGCGGAAAGCATAACCTTTTATATAAGATAAATTCTTGACAAAGTTCAAGCTAGTTTATTCGTGTTGTATTTTGATGTGACATAGAAAAAGAGATAGAGAATTGGTTTTATCTTTTTTATGCTGCTGAATATTGAATTTCGTTGAATTAACAACGTGTAAGTATTTTCAATGATGTACATATTTCTTCAAAATGCCGACATTCTATTTTAAATCATCAAAATTATGCTAATAGAAAATATTTTTTATTTCTCATAAAAATCATTTTTCTTAATTGCAAAAATTTTAAATGCATGTTTTTTTTTTTTTTTTTTTTTTTTTTTTTTTTTTTACGTAAATACGTATTTGCGTTATGCATTGAAATTAATTCAACTAACTGAACACAATTGGCGTAGATTGTCTTAAAAGAAAAAAGAAAGAAAGAAAGAAAAGTTATATTACATCAAAGCCTTCTGAAAAGAAGAAATAATTGAGTAGAGATAAGTTTGTAAGTTAATTTAATTATTTAGAAACCATGATACGAATAAAAATAAACACTAAAGGAAAATAGAATAATTAAAAAGTAACTTACTGTAAGTAAAAAAGTGACTATGAATGAATCGCGTGTTGAAACAGGATAATTGAAAATTAAATTACAAATAAGACGAACGATGCGAGTTCTTCCTATACTTTTTTATTTATTATCAATGTTAAGATTAAAATGCATTTTTAGATGAAAAACAAAATTGCTTTCTAATTTACTGCAAGTTACCTTCAGTTATTTATTTTTATTTTTTAAATATATTTTTAAAAAACACTTTCTAATTTAGTAATTTTTTGATTAAATTCGTGTATGATGTTAAAATTACAATGTGCGTTTTGTATAATGAAATTAACTTAAAACATTGCATTCTCTGTTTGACATTTACTACCTTTTCAGCTACTTTTAATGAAATATTGTTCGCTGAGTGTTTCTATGATTACATTTTCTTTGTAAGAAGGAATTTTTAAAGCAATACTTTCACATTCAGATTAGGAAAGTAAAACTTGGATGTTAGATAATAATCACAAATTTTTGGTGCAAAATTAAATATGAAAAAAAAAATGTTTATATTTGTTGCTTTTCATTCCAGAAAAAATAATATGTTTGTGCATAATAAGTTTATGAAAGCGGGTGGTTTATAGAAGAACTATGTGATATAACATATTTTTAATGCAACACATAATTATAATGAAACTAAATGAACTTTGATTTAGGTAACTTACATTGTATAATATTGATTTCATTTGTAACGTGGATACTAAAACAATGTATAAAACTTTTCCGCAACTAATTTCAAAACATCTTTATTAAAAATAGTCATTTAGTTGATACTGAGCTTTTGACTCAAATTCGTAGAGTCTTCATCAAAGTTTAAAAACATTTTGTCCAAAAGTATAATATAAAAATATATAATCAACAAATATAATTTCCTAAACATATACGGTCCATTTAAAAAGTAGATAAGTTTATTTAACATGTAGTAATCAGTTCGATTAAAGGTGGATTTTAAATGTTTAGTTTTACTATGTCAAAAAATCGTATTCATAATTAAACACATTTATTTTGGTACTGATATGAATCTTAAACTGTATATGTTTAGGAAATTATATTTGTCGATTATATATTTTTATTTTATACTTTTGATCAAAATGTTTTTAAACTCTGATGAAGACTCTACGAATTTGAGTCGAAAGCTCAGTATCTATCAACTAATTGACTATTTTTAATAAAGATGTTTTGAAATTAGTTGTAAAAAAGTTTTATACATTGTTTTAGTATCTACGTTACAAATGAAATAAATGAACTGTATTTCAATTTTCATATAACGATGTCCCACCGTCTTATTTATTTATTTATTTTTCCATTTTTTTTTAATGCTTATAGTCTAAAACTGTATCTGTCTATGCTAGGTTCATAATCTTTAAATCTATTTCTGCGCTGCCTCTAAAAGTAAGATAAAAAGTGACTTATATTCACTGCGAGTTACAAGGATTTAAATTTTGCACCCGTCATTATTACGAGTGTGATGATAGTCGACATAATTATGTTTATTTATATTTGTAGATGTATAAAGTTAACCCTGTATCGTCAGTTTTCTGAGTTAAGTTACTTCACTGAGAAAAAAAATATACCGCATTCATTTAGAATGAATAAATGGTCATTTTCTAAATCCTTAAACTAGAAATATAGATTTCCGAGCTATGCGCATAAGGCACGCCAATAAACTGAATAGACGAAATGGTCGAGAATTTCTAATCTACACATTGCTAGATGGTGAAACAATATTCTGAATATTCTGAATCTTGTATTACGAAAAATTCTCGCTTGATTTTCTAGAATTGGGTCATAAACCAAGATTATAGCTGCTGAAACCCGCCTCTTGTATTCACATTTATTTGGACATATTTTTAAACAGGTTTGTCCTCGATAGTATAAGCAAACGCTCAAGAATTCTAATAGAGGTCTCTAGAATTCGCTTTCGAAGGGGGATAGAAATTTTTTTATAAGAAATTTATAAGGATGACACGGAACTATTTTTTATAGAGCCACAATTTAGATTCTAGATGTCAGTTATAGAAAATTTTCTCAGTTTATTGTTGTGCCTTATACTCATAGCTCGAAAATCTATATTTCTAGTTTAGGGATTTAGAAAAGGGTCACCTATTCGTTCTAGATGAAAGCGGTTTTACTAATTTAACAGACCAATAACATAAAGCTGTTTTATCATTCTAGCACACCAAATACACTGTTTAAGAAGAATATACCACGTTGGTTTCAGTTACCTGTTCATAATGAACCCAGGTAAATAAGCTTTTTTTTTTTTTTACCTGACTTGAAACCAAAGACTTGCATCTCAGTAAGATCATCAGCTGAATAAGATCTGCAGGGTAATTTAGCATTAGGTCTGTCTGAAATTATTTCTCATTTCATAGTGTTATATATAAGCAAATTTACTTTTTCGAAATGCTGGCAAAATCAGCATTATCTTGTAAATTAATTAAAAGAAAAGGAACTGCTTAATATAACCTAGAAGTATCATCCAACGCACCAGTTTGGAAAACATTCGTTATCCGTAATATTTAGATCTGTATTTATAGTTGAAACAGTAAATGTTCTTTTTTTTTTTTTTTTTTTTTTTTACAAATTCTTCTTTTGTATTTCATTTTACTTATGTAATCTTTACTTGTTTTACTGTAACAACCATAACATTTTGTATTTAATAGGTATGTTATTGTTTATAAAGGCAATATCTAATCAAAGAAACTTTTTTTATAATTCATAAAAGATAGCAATATTAATTACATTGAAGTTATTTGCAAATGCTACAAGATATTAGACACGCTGTCAAAATACTGAATTAAAATAAGACTAAACGATATCAAGATGCTGTTTATTGCTTTTAATTCATAGCTGCTCAGTGTGTGAGGCTAATATTTCATTAAAGACATTTTTCTCTATTTAGCTTTAATTTTTGTAATCAAAACGAGACTTTAAATTATGCAATGATTTTTTAAAGTTGTATCTACAGATTTTTTTTTAAATCAAAGAACATTTTAAAAATAACTTATTTTTTGTTTCAGCTTGCACAAGATTAAATTAGTTTTTATAGGAAAAAAAAATCTATTTTGCACTTTTGGCCAATTTCCAAATTCAAATAGTTTAATATAATACGAGAGTAGTTTTGTTTGGCCTTCTGGCTTCAGTATTTAAGAGAGAAAATTAATTTCCTTGTTTCATTTATATTCCTTTAGAGAAATGTTTTTCTTTATCTACATTTTCAGTTTCTTGAATGATATTTTTAATTTTTGTATCTACGTTCTGCATAATTAAATAAGTAATATATCGTTTCTACTTTATTTTTGAACTAAATTAAACGACTGCTACACTACATAATGTGCATCACATTAAAAAAAAATAATCAGAGGTTTTTTTTTTTTGGTCATGTAAGAAAAATTCTGAGAAAGCAATAAGCAATGCTATTTAATGTAATATGCATGAAGTATATACTCTTAAGTTTCATTGAAGATTGTTATTCAGTTTTAATAGCTTTGATACAAAAGACTCAATTTAATACAATTTATTTTTCACATAATGTCCTCTTCTTTGGGAAGCGAATTTGTTGCAAGTGTGAGTTTATTTTACCTCAATGCAAACATTTTATATGTTGTATAAAAAATCACTCTATTAATAAGTACAATATTTTATTTATAAATCATTACATTATCGAAAGAGGAAAGTGTTTTATCAATTAAAATGTTATATATATATATATATATATCAGTATAATGTAAAGAAACACGCAATACTATTTACTTTTATTTAGTAACTTATGATAAAATACTGAGTTTGAATTGATTCAAGAAATGCTTTCTCTTTTTCGAAAGTAAATTAAAATTACGTTTTGTCCTTAAACGCATTATTACAACCGAATGATTTTTATTTATACTAAAAGGTCTAGACGACTAATACACACAATTATTTCATAGAAGAAGAATTTGACCAAAACAACTTATTGGTACAAAAACTATTTAAATCAAAATTTTAAAATTAAAAAAAAGAACGTATTATGAAATCACATTATTTTTCTCTAAAACTTAATTAATAGCTAGCAACAGAATTGCTCAGAGGTTATGTATTTTTTTTACAAAATAAAATTTAATTTATATCGCGGGTATAAAAATCACATAATACGAATCAGTCATTATTTTTATACATTGCACAGCACATTAGAAAAAAAATTCTTAATATATTAAAACTAACAGTATGACTGAAATTTCATATAAACCAGACGAAAATATAACATAAATGTGGGATGGCACACTTTTGTAGGCGTTAAACAAAAACTAATACTTATTTACTGATTATTAATTTAATAAAAGATCAAATTATTTACATATATACAGGAATGCTAATAAGCATTAAAATTAACTATCGAAGTAAGTTCAGTAGTCAATAATTACATCATTTAGCATTTCACTAAAATCGTCAAACGTAGAAAAAACGAAGTAATCTAAAAACAGTCATTACGTCTATTGAGCACATTGCTCCGTCAAAAGTCTCGTCGAAAACTCAAAAGAAAACAGTCAATACGTTCCATCTGAACGCCCCGTCGAAAACTGAATGTCGTTCCTTCAGCGCTCTCTTAGCAGCCGCGCCAAACAGGAAGTAACACCATCCACGTCAGCAGTAGGCACTTCCCTCAATATTCCGCTACTGCGTCACATGATCGGCTGGCTACGGGAAACAGAAACTAAACTGCCTTGGATTTCAGGAACGGCAAAGAGAAATCAAATAGCTTTAGATTCCAATGTTGCGGGAAAACCAGGTCAGGGGAAAGAGAAGAACCTGCTACTACAGGATCGGCCGTCCTGCATCCGGCTGGACCTCCAGGCGGTCACACTGAAAAGATACAAAAAAAAAAAAAAAAAAAAAAAACACAAAAGCAACACAAAGTAATAACATAAATATTTACAAATTTTTACAAATCTTCAAAAATTTTTGTTTTTAAGTTATTCCCCATTTGAGGAATTCAGCTTTTGCAGATGTGTAATAGGAGCCTTCATGGCATCCATTTCTATATTTTTTATCAATATTTTCAATATTATCATTTTCCATTTTTGCTGTTATAAAGTTACAAAAGGAAGTCAATTTTGCATTTACGGCAACTTGGCCGCCCATGGCATGAGTTTTTGGTGGATGTCTACTCAACTTGCATTTCAATCTATTTTTCTTTCTGACTCTAGAAAGTTGTTTTTTATCATGTGTACTTAAATCTTTACTTTGGGGTTCAAAATTATTTTGGGACTCGAACTCGAGACCCTCCAATCGATCATTTTCAGTCTTAATGCCTTTTAAGGCGTCTGTTGCATCAAGTTCAGTTGAAAAGTCTATAATGGCAGTCTTATATGTAGGGAAAACTTCTAATTTTATTTGTACAGCTTTGGGAAATAATATGGCTATTTCACGAATCGTGGTCGTCAGTGGAAGTGATGGAATCAACACTTTTCTCGGATCTATACCGGCAGTCTCTTCTTCTGGGAAATTCTGTCTTTTACATTCAGTGGAATCTATTGTCAATGGCTTTTTTCTTGATTTCTTTCTTTTAAGGAGTTCGGAATTCTCGTCAACTTTTCCTTTTAATTTTTTCAACTCTTCGGCTAACTGTGAAATTTTTCTAAGTAGGAATTGTTTTTCATCTCTCTTCAAATAAGTGTTTTCAAGGTTTAGCGACTTCATTCTGGAAACATTCGTCTGTTTTCGTCCCTTTCGTCGCGGCTCCTCCTCTTCATCACTATCATCATCTATTTGGATAATGCTCGTTTGGTTTTGTTTCTGTCGTCGAGGCTCCTCTTTTTCATCACTGTCATCATTTACACTAATATCATCCTTTAAAAGCATTTTATCGTCATCACTCTCGTCGTTTTCGTCTTTATCGTCATTTTCACTTATGGCTTTTTCGGAAGATTCTAATGGTTTTTTGACAGCATAACAAGGTTGGGGAGTTTTAATTTCACTTTGATATTTATCTACAGGGAGTACTGTTACTAAATTTACCTCTAGAGAATTACACTTATTTTTCACAAAAATACCCTTTTCATTAATTGTTGTTTCACTTAACATTAGTACATTCATACCAAGGATTATATCATAGGGAATTAAATCATCATGTACAACATAAATATCAGTTTTATTTTTAAAATCATCAACTTTAAGATCGGCGTCGAATGAGCCTAACGGCTTTATTGAACTTTTTCCGATCCCCTTCAAAATAGTACTCATAGTATTTAATTTTTTTATACTTAATTTGTCAAAAGAACTTTTACGCAACAATGTTGCTTCACTTCCTGTATCAATAATTCCAATAAAATTTATATCATTTACTTGTATAATTTTACTCATATTTTGATTAACATTAATACACAGTGCGTCAACTTCTGGTTTTGAACCTGGACACTCCGAACTTTTATGCCCGTGCTGCTTGCACGTAAAACACTTTCGGCCTTTGGCCTTATGGGGGCAATCTCTAGATAAGTGGTTTTTTTCACCACAATTATAACACAATTTATTATTTACTTCATTTCTAGGACTAAATTTCTCATATACATTATGGGCTAAATGCTTCGGTTTTGTGCTATATTCTACTTTATGCATTCTATCAAATTTATTTTTCTCATTATCTTTTTTATACATTTCATATAACTTAATTTTATCTTTAAATTCACGAATATTTTTAGCCCCATACAAAATTAGTTTATTTTCACTTTTATCGTTTATTCCCTGGATCACGTAATGCATTAACGTGGCATCTTCAATGTGCCCGTTTTTACTTAATTCTCTTATTTTTAAAAAATACTCTGTAACTGTTTCAGTAATTTTCATTTTCCTTTTACTTAAAATGTCATGCAAGGAGGCAGAATTTATTTCGATCTTGAATTCTTCGATAAGTGCATTTTTTAGTTTCTTATACGTTAATAATCCTTTTTCGGATTTTACAAATAACAGAGCATTTCCGCTCAAAGACCTTTTACAGAAAATTATTTTTTGTAGTTCATTAAGATTAAACATTTCAGCTATTTCCTCAAATTCGTTAAACCAATCGATGATATTGTCATGTGGCTCGCCGCTAAATTTTGACATAGAATTTTCAAAATCATTGAAAGAAACAGTTGCACCAAGTGATCCATTATTCACATTATTACTATAATTTATACTTTTTTTACCCTTATTATAATCATCAATAACATTGTCACTATCATTATAACACTTATTTTTGCTGATATGGCATTGCACAGAGGAGTCAATTTTTTCAATATCATTATCGCCACTACTTTCGGATTCACTGTTCGATTCGTTTTCCGAATCTTCCTCATCCGAATTATTTTCAGAATTTTCCCGTTTTAACAATTCTATATCGCACAGATTCAGCAACAATCTATCTCTTAACTCATCTTTACTCCCATCAAAAGGGACATTTAATACATTACTAATAATAATCAATTCATTCAATGAAAAATTTTCGTCGATAAATTTTTGTTTCTTTATGTAATTTTCGTCGTCTACGACAAACGCGAATCCTGAAAATTTTCTTATTCTGCATCGGTTTTTTCTGTCACCAATATCATTAAATAAAAAGCGATGCAGAATTTTAATTTTACTATAACTCTCAGTCCTCAGTGCAGAGCCGATTTTGGGTATATCTCCCAACGATACCATTGTAACAACAAAACAAAATCACACGTACATTTGTAGAACCAAAATAGCAGCCGATGCTTGATTATCCTAAATCTTTTATTGAAACTTCCATTCAAATGATCCGTGGTTATTCCGCAGAACTCGCAGATACTTCGTTGCTTAAGTTTAAGCTGATTTCACAGGTGTAAACATTTCTGTTGATCATGAAGTATTATCACACACGTTATCCACATAGTTGTAGTCGGCACTCATTTGTAGAAACACACACAACTAGTTGAATCATGGTTTAAGAATAAAAAAAGTTCAGTCCAACAAATGTTTATACAGTTCATAATTTAAAAGTTCAGTTTATAAACTTATTTTTATCAGTCCAGACGCATCATCATTTTTAGGAATACAGTTCGCAAAAAAAAGTTTATAGTTTGTTCAATCAAATTTTAAGTTAAATTAAACTAAAAATTAACGTTCAATCACACTTTCTTTATCTTAAAATTCGCGTTCTATCCAAAATTTAAATTAAAATTAAAATTCGCGTTCTATCCGTTCATGAAGTAGATTTTATTCTTGATCCCACTTCTGACTTGTGGGATGGCACACTTTTGTAGGCGTTAAACAAAAACTAATACTTATTTACTGATTATTAATTTAATAAAAGATCAAATTATTTACATATATACAGGAATGCTAATAAGCATTAAAATTAACTATCGAAGTAAGTTCAGTAGTCAATAATTACATCATTTAGCATTTCACTAAAATCGTCAAACGTAGAAAAAACGAAGTAATCTAAAAACAGTCATTACGTCTATTGAGCACATTGCTCCGTCAAAAGTCTCGTCGAAAACTCAAAAGAAAACAGTCAATACGTTCCATCTGAACGCCCCGTCGAAAACTGAATGTCGTTCCTTCAGCGCTCTCTTAGCAGCCGCGCCAAACAGGAAGTAACACCATCCACGTCAGCAGTAGGCACTTCCCTCAATATTCCGCTACTGCGTCACATGATCGGCTGGCTACGGGAAACAGAAACTAAACTGCCTTGGATTTCAGGAACGGCAAAGAGAAATCAAATAGCTTTAGATTCCAATGTTGCGGGAAAACCAGGTCAGGGGAAAGAGAAGAACCTGCTACTACATAAATTAATTTCAAACAGATATTTATTGTTACACATTGTACTTATTTTTTTTTTTTTTTGAATAACTTTTTTTGATAGTTATGAACTGCTTCATCATTTTTATTTTACATGTGTTTTGAATTAAGCCTATAATTTTCAGTTAGCAAGTATCATTTTTATTATTTATTTGATTTGTCAATTTCAAATGTTTAAATTATTTGAGGTCTACATAAAATGTACAATCAAACGGTATATGTTAAAAAATAAATAGAAACGCTAAATAAATTATTCATATTTTTTTTTTCTTTTAAGTAAAATCACAGACTACTTTCTTAATTTATTCTAATAAAAGTAAAAGTAAGATAACTTTGATAAATATAACAAAATATCATCTACACTGCCCGACAAAGAAAATCAACACCATGAAAGAGTGGATAGAATGAAATGAAAACTTATACACAGACAGCTGATGGATATCTAAATTAGTAATGATATTTACAAAATTATATTTCATTTTTCTTGTCTTATGGAAAAGAGAAGAAAAATGAAATACAACAAGGAAAATATTACTGGAAAGGTTGAATTTTCAGAACTATGTAAAACTCTGAAGAAAAACCAGGAAATTTAATTGCAATATGATCCAGCAATCCATTAAAAAAATAAAGGTTTGGAGACTGCAAAAATAAATTTGATGTTTGGTAGGAAAAAAAATAGCTCTGAAGACAAAAACAAAAGAAAATATCACTTGAAATCATGAGCAAATTCTAAAAGAGGCAGCAAATTATTATACAGAATTGTACAGCTCACTAAAACAACTCAGTGATTTACCTACTCCATCAAATGCAGACGACGCCATACCAGCAATATTCAGGGAAGAAGTAGCTATGGCATTAAAACTAATGAAAAATAGAAAAGCTTCATGAGAAGACAAAATGGTTGTGGATAGTTTAAAAGAACAGGGAATGAAGCCATTGAAGTGCTTACGAAACTATTCAACAAATATATAATATTATGTGATATGCTAAAAGACTGAAAAATGCTATCATAATCTTACTTTTTAAGAAAGGACACATAAATTAGAAACTATCGTCCAGTCGGCCGGATTTCAATCCTGCATAAAAGTCTGATGAAAGTTCTGACAAATCGCTTACAGAAATAATTAGATTGAGCGCAATCAAAAGAACAAGCAGGATTTTGAAGTGGTTTTATTATCATCGACCATATTCATTCAACTAGAGAAATTATTGAAAGAAGTAACGATTACAAACTCTCTCTCTGTGTGGCCTTTATGGACTATGAAAAAGCTTTTGACCCTGTATCATCACTCGTAGTTATGTATGCAAATGCATTAAAAAATATTAATATTAATTCAGGATATATTCATCTTATTTGAAAATTTATAAAGAAACAACAGCCAAATTAAAAGTACGAAAAATGAGTAATGCATTCGAAATCTGAAAGGACGTAAGATAAGGGGACACAATTTCACCTAAACTGTTAAATGCAGTAATTCAAGAAGTTTTTAAGAAACAAAATTGGCAAGAGAAAGGCAGAAAAATTTATGTAGAATGTATAAATCATTTGAGATTTAAGGATAATATTGAATTGCTTCCTTCCTCATTTGAGGATTTGCAAGAAATGATTCATGAATTAATAAAGAAAGAAAGCAAGTTCGTTGAATTGGAAATTAACCTCAGTTAGACAAAAAGCACGTCTAATTCCTTTGTTTCTCCACTGAGGGTCACAGTTGATATGGATTAATCAGAAACGGAATGCAATTATCCAGGACAAGTCATTGCGATTAACAGGAACAGTCGGTAACAAAAGTCTCCGAACACTAGCAAAAATTCCCATGTAAAAAAAGTACACTTAATACAGTTTTGTTAAATAAATCCTTGTCGAATCCTGTACTTAGTCAGTCTAAGAACATCATTAGACAAGGATTTATTTAACAAAACTGTATTAAGTGTACTTTTTCTATATAGGAATTTTTGCTAGTGTTCGGAGATTTTTGTTACCGACTGAACATGATGGAAGAAATTAACAACTGAGTTAAACTTGTATGGAGCGCATTCGGAAGAAATAGTGTTATATTCAAAAGCGACCTCCCAATTTGTTTGAAAAGAAAATTTTTTGATTAGTGTATTTTGCCTGCATGAAGTTATGCTTCAGAAACTTGGACATCAACGTGTAAAACTATTTAAAACCTTCAAACAACCCATAGAAGCATGGATAGGTGCATGTTAGGATTCACCTGAAAAGACAGAAAGTGAAATACATGGATTAGGGAGCAAACCAAAGTTACTAATGTCATTTGTAGAGTTAAGAAGTTGAAATGGAGCTTGGGTAGTCCCCTTGCTAAAAGAAACGATGATACAATGGCAGCGACATTATTGAAGCACTAGCAATAATTCGTATTTAAAAGGTGCGCACCTAATACTGTTTTGTTAAGTAAATATTTGACGAATCATGATCTTAGTCTTTATGCTGTTTATAAAAAAGTAAATTGGTGATAAAAATTAGCGATCTAACTAATATATATCCATATATATATGAAATATGTGGATGTGGATGTGTTCTTGAATAATTTTGCTGCCTACTGTAGATGGACCACCAAAGTCCTAATTTGGATACCAAGAGGTAAGAAAAGACCAAAGAAGAGGCCACAGTCGGTGGAGAGATGAAATTGGGAAGTTTGGAAGAACAAAATGGAGAAGAATTGCTTGCAAAGAACAAAGCATATTGGAATCAACTAGAAGAGGCTTCCATCCTGCAATGGATTGATAAAGACTGAAATTGGTGATGATAATGATGATGATTTACAAAAAGAGGATTTTAGATACAACGTCGTAATACGAGGTGATCCGGATAAAGTCTGATCCTACTATTTTGGCTATACAAGCAGCAACTCTACGAGTTACAAATTCATTAAATAAGTGGATAGTGTCCTTAGGAACACCACGTGATGTTCTGTGACGAGACTTGGTTCTATTTCTCTAATGATATTCACCTGGTGAATGTTTGGAGGTTTGGGGAGATAAAGGGAATCTGAAAGCTATTATTGAATTCCATACCGCTCTTAAACGTGACAGGGTGCCATCACACTTGATAGCAGATCACCCCCTGCTACGCATGAGAAGCATACTGACTGCATGACTATATGTTGATTTGATGCTGCAGCCGGTTATCATACGTCTATCGGCTGCAAAATGGTTTTTATCCGTAAGACAACGCTGTACCGGCACTCATTAGCAGATAAGCCTTGTAGTATGTACAGTTCCCTCCTTAGCCTTCAATCTCTTCTAATCTCTTACCAATTAAAAATCTGTAGGACTTGATTGGCCGTCATTTGCCTTCTTTTCTCCAGCCTCATTAAACATGGGAGAATGGATGAAATCATATGGGCTTCCATTCTTCAAGACACTATCCGCACGCTGAATGAATCTGTATCTCGTCTGTATCTGCTGCTGTCACCGCGACATTGGGTTCCCATTTTGATCACTCCACCACTGATCACTCCGTATTACGCTGTAGTATCTAAAAAAACTTTTTGTAAATATCATAAAAAATTTAGATATTCATCAGCAGTCTGTATGTAAATTTTCATCACATTCTACCAACTCCTTCCTGGTGTTGCATTTTCTATGTCGGGCAATTATTTTCTGCATTCAAAAAATAATTTAAATGTCATCGATGGTTTTGAAAATAATATTGTTCCATATTTTTTTTTTTATTTGATTATATTACATAATTAGAAAATAATACATGCCATTTGCAAATCGTTTTCACTTATTTTTTCGCATTTAAGTGATAACTCCTTTGACAGATTTATAGATTTATTCGGAACATCAAGTAAAGTCGGTAACAAAAGTGTCCGAACACTAGCAAAAATTCCTATGTAAAAAAAGTACACTTCATACGGTTTTGTTAAAGAAATCCTTATCGAATCATGTTCTTACACTGACTAAGAACAGGATTCGACAAGGATTTATTTAACAAAACCGTATGAAGTGTACTTTTTTACATAGGAATTTTTGCTAGTGTTCGGACACTTTTGTCACCGACTGTAACTAATATAATGAAAAACTAAAAATAAGTAATGAAAACGCTTTTTAAAAATATTTTATTAAAGAAATATATAGAGTATAATGAACAATGAACAATGCATCTATTTAATATAATAAGTAATATTCAAGTCTAAAGTTATTTATATTTTTATTATATTCATTTAAACTAATGTATTAAAGCACATGTAAAAGTTCCAAGAAGTTTGTAATAACAATTTCGTTTTTTTAATAATTATATTCAGCACCTGGAAACTCTTAGCCTAGACAAATTAATTATACTCTGATTTTTAACTTATATTTATTCAAGAAATTTTGCAGCTTTTCGTGAAAGAATTTAATTATTTTTCGAAACGTGTTCGATACCATCAGAAGGAAAATGCATTTTTCTCTTCATATATATTTTTGTAATATTTTTTACTCATTAAATAGAATAAAATTTCTATTAAATTTTTCTGTTGCTAAAAAATGATGAAGTTGGCAAATACGCCAACCTAATTTTTAAGGTTTAATGAAATTGGTAAGCCATTTTAATGTAAATGCCGAAAACTGATTTTTTCTGTAATGAACATAGAGTAAATTGATATATGACATTATGTTGGGAACAAAGATGTCGAGGGTGGGGGGCAGTTGGGATACCACTCAACGAAATGTAAAATAAACTGTTCCTTGTAGTTTAGAAAGTTCTTGAGAATTGGAGAAAAGAGTGGACATATTATATATATATATATATATATATATATATCACAGATGTTATTTCTAGAGTCAAGAAATTAAAATTGAGCTGGGCTGGGCACCTTTCGAGAAGAAGTGATAATAGAGGGACCACCAAAGTCCTAGAGATAAGAAAAGACCGAGGAAGAGACCACTGTATCGTTGGAGAGATGAAATTGTGAAGTTTAGAAGAGCAGAATGGAGAAGTATTGCAGAAAACAGGGCAGTTTGGAATCACCTAGGAGCGTCCTTTATCCTGCAGTGGATTGGTAAAGGCTGAATTTAAAGATGATGATGATGATGATATATATATACATACATAAGAAGAAAATCTGTAACTTTACTCACAGCAGTGTTGAATTCCAAGATGTACTGTTATAAAATACTCAAAATGAATTCTTCTTTAAAGCAACGACTCGATAATATTTCAGTCTTATTCTTACATTTTGCATTTGGATTTTTTTTTTTTTTTTTTTTTTTTAATGGAAGTTCTTTACAAGACTTTTATGCAGCGTTTGGAAACAAGAAATTTAACTACATGCGTTTTGGTCTACTTTTTAGTTTCTCTTACGATGTTTCACAGATTTAATTTCGTAAGTTTTACACACTTGATACTCCTTTGCACTACTTGAAAAAAATTGGCTACGATAGTGTGCATAAGTATAATGAAAATTCTTCTCATTTATTAAAATTATGCATTAGGTATTCTGTTATTAATATAATTAAATATTAATTTAATGAACGGTATCTGAAAAAAATCTGTTTCAATTAGTATTACTCTAAAAAGTAAAACATTAATTTATTATGTTTTAATGTTGTTTTAAATTTTATGAGAGAATTTACGTCTTTTTCAGGAAAATATTAGGGAATAAAAGGGAATTTTTTTTAGAAAATATTAACTTGAGTATTGATATCTGTTTAACGCTTAAAAAATAATTAGATCTTTGCGGTGTAATAAGCAACGAAATAGAATTTTTGAATAAGTTGACAGGAAATAATCTCGCTTGCCACAGACATGAAGAAGTAACATAAAATTTGAAAAATAAAACTCTTCTTGATAATATTTATAAATTAAAATAATAAGGAACTTCTTATTAATGAAATATGATTTTTAACTCAGATATATATTCAAATATACAATAATTAATATGTAAGGAATATTTAATACAACATATTCATTTTATATACAATTATAATAATAACAGAATATCTAATACATAAATACAAAAACGTATAAATAATTAAAATTGTGCAAACAAACACCATAATTTGCAAAATAATGCAACATTTTTGTTGGGTGGAAATAATAAAACACGACTCTATACCAGGGAACAAAATTTAGGCATGAGTACATCGTATCGCACTATTTATTTTGATCAGAAACAAATGTTAAAAAATTAAGTTCGTTTTCTAATTTATGCTGCTTACGTTTCTACTTTTTGTTGTCTGATGGATTGGGCTTAACTATTTAGACCTGAAAAGTTTGATAAAATTTCACTGCGTTGTTGTTTTCATAATACACTCGTACTTACTTTATTTCATTTGGTCTAAAGTTGTGCTTAATTATCTTAGAAAAGTACAAGTGTTAAAAATAACAAAATTTTTATTATTTATTATTCAACATAAGCTTTTAGATACACTTTACTGTATAAAAATTCCATGTTCAAAACTATTTAAAAAATAATTTCTATTTTAATCTGTATATGTTGACATGCTATTCCAAAACAGGGTTTAGAATAAATAATAAAATAATAAAAGACAATTCAATGAACGTTTCATAAATACGTTCATTAAATTAGAAAGTATTGTAAAGTAATTTATGTGAATGCATGTATATAAGTAGAAAAATATAAACATATTGTGTTGCACATTACACACCATGACGTCGAGATTAATATTTTAGAAGATACAAAAAATTGCAATACAAAAAAAATCTTTAAAAACTGAATTTGTAAATTAGATTATGGAAAGAATTTAGTTTTATTACAAACAACGACATAAACAACAACAACAATAAGCTGTATTAAAGATTCATGAGTACTAAAAATCTGGAAATATTTCGTAAAGAGATCTTTAACATTGCAGCAAAAATCCGTAATAAAATTCAAATTCAAACTTCTATGAAAGAAGCTTAAAAACGTGTCTTTTCTAATGCTACAAAACATTAATATTCATTTTTTAAAGGACTATGTTGCATTCTTAAAAGTTTATTTTAAAACCTTCTTAATTTTCTGCAATGTTTATGTATATATATTTTCAAGCATATTTATTCTAAGGAAATTTGGTAAGCATAAACTTAAAGGGGAAAAAAAAAACTTACGCTTTTTACATTTTATATTATGCTTTTTACATTTTTTTAAATAAAAGATTTTATTTAAATATAAATTTGAATGAAACAACGAGATTTAATATATTTTACATTTTTTTTAACATTCTAAATTTTGTTTTTTAAATTTGACAAAACATAATTTCATAAAAACTTTAAACACAAGCTAATTTAAATTTGAAATACCAGAGTCAAGTTATCAAGATTTTCACATTTGCAAGAAAAGAGATATTTTATATTAATTTATTTTTAGGAATAATTATAAATTATTTAAATATTAAATTGTTTTGATCAAAATTACAGCGTTATACAGAAATTTTAAAATTTCATTTTCTCTAGATTAAAATTGTAATAATAAATGATATAGGCAGATGGTCCAAAAACAATTTTTACTTAAAAAAGATAAATTTAAATGTAACACAGATTCCATTAAGCAATATAATGAAAAATGTCATGCTACATATCCTTAACCATATATAATGGCAATTTTATTTATTTAAAAAGTGAAACAGTATATAAAATTCGATTATAATAAAGAAAGAGAAATTAATACAATTAATTATTACTTTATTGCGTTATTTGTTTAAACGGAAGCGTTTTTATTTATTTATTTATTTGAACAAACAATTTTAAATACGTACCAATCATTTATAATTAAAGAAACCTGCAGAAAATAATGCCTGTAGACTTGCTGTATTTAAAGACATAAAATATGTCTTAACAGCCCTCTGTCGCCGGAAGTCCGAGCCAATATTATTCTACGGGAAATTTTCTTTCCTTATAACTCATTAACTAATACATATTTTTAAATTCTGTTTTCACATTCAGAAAATTCCTAACTATTAAATTGACGGACCTTCTTTAAAAACGTATTTTTTAAATTTTTAATATTTTATTTTGAAGTTGTAAAATACGATGTTTCAATATGTGAAATCTTCCATTTTGCAGTTTCAAAATAAAATATTAAAAATTAAAAAAAAATCTGTTTTTAAAAAAGGTCCGTCAATTTAACAGTTGTTTATTTTCTGAATGTAAAAACAGAATTTAAAAATATGTATTAATTAATGAGTTATAAGGCGACGGTAAGTAAAGCGGGCCTTTAAGGGAACGCTCTACTTATCGTCTTCGAAAGACGAAGTCAATGTTATTCTACGGAGAATTTTGCCCCGTTATAACTCATTAGCTAATATATATTTTTAAATTCCGTTTTCCCCTTCAAATAATTCCCAATACGTAAACTGTTTATCGCTTTCTAATACTGGATTATTTTAATTTTTAGGATTTCCTTTTTAAGCTCAAAAATGTAAAATTTCATATTGTGAAAAATCGCATTTTCCAACCTCAAAATAAAATATTAAAAATTAAAAAAATCAATTTCCAGAAAGCGATAAATTGTTTAATATTTGTGAATTTTCTTAATGTTAAAACGGAATTTAAAAATACGTATTAGCCAATGAGTTATAATGGGGCGTAATTCTTCACAGAATAACATTTTCCTTGGCTTCCGGTGGCGATAAGTAGAGAGTCCTCTTCACACAACACAGCAAGATTCATTTCATAAAAGCATTAGAGACAGTAACTATTATACATGAATTCAAACCAACAACTTATCTATAATCAAAAGAGATAGGAAAACCATATAAATAAACCCCATTTAAGTAAATAAGTAGATTTTAAAATATTTTAGAGCACTACACTGAGAAAAAATTCTGTAACTGACATCTAGAATCTAAATTGTGGCTCTAGAAAAAATAGTTCCATGTCATACTTATAAATTCTAGTCCCCTTTGAAAGCCAGTTCTTGAAACCCCAATTCGAATTCTAGAGTGTTTGATTATATTCTCGAGGGCAAAGTTATTTAAAAACCTCTGAAAATAAATGCGAATACAAGAGGCGGGTTTCAGCAATTATAATCTTGGTTTATTACCCAATTCTAGAAATTCAAACGAGAATTTCTCACAATACAAAAGATTCAGAATAGTCAGAATATTCAGAATATTGTTTCACCATCTAGAAATGTGAAGACTAGACATTCTCGATCATTTCATCTATTCAGTTTATTGGGGTGCCTTATGCGCATAGCTCGAAATCTATATCTTTAGTTAAGGGATTTAAAAAATGACCACTTACTGATTCTAGATGAAAGGCGGAATGTTTTTTTTTTCTTAGTGTATAAAGTTAAGCAAGTAACACAATCTAAACACAGTAGTTTACACTGAGAAAAAATTGTGCAACTGACATCTAGAATCTAAACTGTGGGTCTAGAAAAAATAGTTCCATGTCATCCTTATAAACTCTAATCCCCTTTGAAAGCGAGTTCTAGAAATCCCTATTAGAATTCTAGAACTTTGCCTATATTATAGAGGTCAAACTTATTTAAAAATATCTGGAAATAAATGCGAATACAAGAGGCGAGTTTTAGCAACTATAATCTTGGTTTATGACCTAATTCTAGAAAATCAAGCGAGAATTTCTCGCAATACAAAAGATTCAGAATATTCAGAATATTGCTCCTTCATATAGAAATGTTTAAACTAGAAATTCTCGGTCATTTCGTCTATTCATTTTATTGACGTGCCTTATACGCATAGTTCAGAAATCTATATTTCTAGTTAAGGGATTTAGAAAATGACCACTTATTCATTCTAGATGAAGGCGATATATTTGTTTTCTCAGTGTAGATGTGTATGATTTTAAATTATTTCGGTCTCTCAAGAGACTTCCTGATATTGAAATGTGAAAAATTCGTGAAAATCTAATTTCCATAATTCTGCAATGTTTAACATTAAATGGTTGTATATATATATCTTTTTTTCATTTTTTTTTTAAAAATAATTTAATGCATCAATAATGTTTTATGAAATATAATTTAAACAAATGTGAGAAAGGTGCTTCATAAGAAAGATGCTACAGTTAATATTATTCTTTAAACAAATAATAATAAAAAAAAGTTTCATTTAGTCATTTTTCTAAATAAAAATATACAAAATAAAGTTTAGAAAATAAATATAGGAAATTTTTAAAAGCAAAAAAGTTAGAGAAATGAATATATATTTTTAAGTTCACGATTCTTTACAGATTTTACGAGTAGTATATAACAACGAAGATTTCATGGAAATTCAAATTAGTAAAATCAGTAGTACTAGCTAGTAAAATAATACTAAATACCATGAATAACTAAATTTTTTAAACAAAATATTTGGAGTTCTATTATTCATTCAAATTCCTATAGATCTTTTTACGTGGTTTTCCATTAAAATTCTTCTGAATCTATGTTTTATTACTTTTGTAAAATTCCAATTAAGTGACGTTTATACATGGATAATATTTGTTCTTGTTTTTAATAAATAATTTAACTATGTTAAGTACGTGAACTATTTTATCTCTTTTCTTTTAATTACTTTTATTATTCGCATGTGAATGTAAATAACTAGTTAAATTTTGTCTAAAATGCAGTAAGTTTACATAAAATAAAGACAATATAAAATATATAATTTTTTGATTATCATTTAATTTCATTGAAATTTTATAAACTATATTATAATGAGAGTTATTAATTTAAAAGATTTAGAATATATATAACGCACCAAACCAACGACTGTTTTCTATGCTTGTTTAACTTGTCATAAAAACTTGAAGAAGAAAAAGAATTTGAAAAGATGTAAAATTAATAACACGATGAATTATGTTATATCTTAATTATACTTTTTGAGGCTTAGTTCATGTATATAAATGTTTTGTATTTATTATTTTTTTTCCCCCAATGGCGCGGCACTTGGGAGTGAACATTTCCGGAGGGTTACCGAACTGGTGGGCATTTGTGAAGGAGCACCCAGTGATCGGCAATCGCTAGCCCTAACAAGGTCATCACATCCGTGCCTCTTCCGGGGTTCGAACCCAGGCCCTATCGTGTGTGAGTCAGGGACACTAACAACTATACCGTATGGGCGGCTGTATATAAATGTTAGATAATATAAAACATTTAAAACAGATTTCTCCTAATGCAACTTTTGAATAAGTGGAATAAATCCATTACTTCCTAGAATAATAATAGAGACGTAGTGCACACGTTAATAAAAGCCATTTATAGAATAACTTCTGTCATTCTTCTTGATATTCATCGAACTATGATTCACAAAAGCGTTTATACACATATTTTTAAGGGGAATAAAAGGAATATATTATCTTCTCTGTAAGAATATCATAATTAAGTCGGTTTAAATCTTAGAAATAGTTAAATGTTTGATAAGGTGAACATAAAGAATTAATTTTTTTTTTCACTCATTTGTTTGTTTCATTAACATATTCTGTATTTTGAATAAATCTCTTTCGGATTCATGAGCTTAATTTAAATAAACACAAGGTTTTTTTTTTTTTTTTTTTTTTTTTTTTTTTTTAATTTTATTGATTAAATCAGTCAAAATAAAACTAGGGAAAAAAAAACAGATATTTGTCTTTTATCAAAAGTTTAATAATAAAAACATTGGACAATAAACAATGAAAAAATGAGTCTGTCATTTGCAACAGTTGCATTTACAACAATCTTATTTTGTGCATATATAAATATATATATATGTATTTTGATTTGAAAGCATAAACAAAGTTTCTGCAAGTTTCAACTTTTTAGAGTTTCAACCGACAAACAGACATTAAGAGTTTCTTTTCCCATTGATTAACGTAAGTAAGAATGACTGCACTTTCTTTAGCTACAATTAATAGTAACAAGAAATAACATATCCTATTTAAAGATTGAGTCATGTTTATTTTACATACAAGAACTTTATTTATTTGTTTATTTTATATTTTAAACAAAGATATTAATGTAAACATCTTGACATGTTTTTAATAAAAAAAATCTAATATGAGTTTTTTAAGTATATATTGTAACCTTCTAGAAAATTCGGAAAGCTTTTTTGGAAGCCAAGTTTTTCTAGAAGGTACCATTAAGTTTCTAAACGTTTACGAGAAGTTTCCAGAAGGTTCCATCAAGTTTCTAAAAGGTTTTGTAATTTTTCTAGAAGGTTATGATTTTTCTATCAAGAAAATAAAGAAATTTACAAAATCTATTAAACATTTTAGGAAATTTAGCAATTACAAAATTTAAATTTCGGCACAATTGCATAATAAATCATTTAGATTATTTAAGCATTGTATCAGAAATCATCCCAGAGATATGATAAGGCATAAAAGCTGACGTGAGCCACGTTACAATGTTTCGAGATAATTTCTTTTATGAATTAAGTTACACTAAGGGAAAAATAATAATCTGGTGTGTCACTCACACGACTTTCTCTTACCCTGAAATTTAATACTATAAATACGGGTTGGAGATTAAGAGGTAAGATAACGATGTTATGTAAACCTATGTTAAACAATTCAACTTAGGCTTCGGAAGACTTTTATATGATAATTAATTCTGTGTAAGGGGGGCTGCAGCCCCCCTCAACCCCCCGTTTCATTAATGCACCAAGATTTAAATAAAATTTAATTCGGTTATTAAAAAATACTTCTGTTTTTAAGAAATAATTTATTAAAATTATTATTTAAAAAAAGTTATCTTTTATGATAATGCAGACGATTTCCATATTAGAGAAGTAGTATAACACTAAATATCCAAAAAAAGTCTATTTTATTCTCAATATTAAAAAAAAAAAAAAAAAAAAAAATACGATTTTTTTTCGTTAAAAGTAAAAAAAAAAATCGATAACTTTGTTTTAAATTATCGCAGATCGATGGTTCAATCATTCGTTTTAAAGGTATTGGCGAGCTCTTTTGGAAGATACCCATCATGAAAATTTACTCCCCTCTAGGGGGGACTTCCCCCCCAGGGGGAGAGGCGAGGCTCCTACATACACAAAATGTTTTTCCCAGTTGACTATCTCTATTACAAAATATATATATTCGTTTCATTTGGTTTAGTGCAGTCTATAGACGTGAAACTCTACTTACCTGCAATTTCCCCCATAGACGTAATGTATTAGAATTCTCTTGATTGTCCCTGTACACGAACCATTTGCTTGATCTTAACGAAAAGCTTACTATAGCATCTATATATGATACACATTTAGAATACCAAGTTTGGAATGTCTGCTACTATGTGCTCTTGAGATATGCTAATAACAGACAGACACACACACAGACACACACACACACACAGACCATCTGCTAAAAACATGATTTTCGTATTCAGGGGACCTCAAAACGTGTAAATATAACAAAATCTCGCGTTCGAAAATTTGACCGAAAAACATTACTTTCTCTACCTTATGGGTAAGAGAAAGTAAAAAATCCGCACTGCAGAAAAATTCACTTATATCTTTTGAGTTTCTAATAATTTAAAAACTAATGATTGAAACAAATAAAGCTGTTATGTTTGTATAACACTGTCATAACATGACACCTATGTTTTTTGATTTAATAATTCGCTTTATTACACTCTACGAAGTATTTAACAAAAATCTACACAAAATTTTCTTTTTAAACGTAATATAATAAACATATACTTTGTATTCTATTATGATTTAATATATGAAATAAACACGTTATATTTTAATGTATGAAATAAAACTAGTATTTATTTGTTAGATCTAAAAAATACTTTTAAAAATATGTATTCTGCATTGCATAATTCCACCTTTATATGGAACTACTGCTTTAATGCGCAACGACACAGTATTTTACAGTTTTTTAGCATGAAACTCAGAAATTTCACTGCGCCAAATATCATAAATAATTTTTTCTAGTTCTTGCAAAGTTGTAGGCTACAGATTTCGAGTCCCCAACCTCTTTTATAGACTAAACATTTTCGAACAGATTGAGATTAGGACTATTTTCAGGTCTAGTAAAGAAGAAATTGTACGATATTCTTTGTGGGATTTAACCTTAAGTAAAAAAAGTTATGATAACTTACAAAATTATAGATGTTCATGGGCATGGACAGGTAATTCTAACAACTTGAACCAAATAAACTCACCACAGGTGCCATGCAACAAGGTACATTATCATCTTGAAATGCTGAATGGGGAAAACTCTGAAATACCTCCAAAATAGTCGGGCAGAAATCAATTTTTAATGGCCGAGTTTTATTTCGTGTCAATTAATCCCTTGAACATGAAACTTTTCCCGACTGATTGAAAAATTATGCATTTTCGTATCACAATGTACGGAGAATGTGTTACTGTTTTAAAAGTGCGATTTTCATTAAGTCGGTTACATTTTCGTCATCAGCCCTGCTTGTTTCCGTCAGATCGAAATAAGTTAAACTTGGTTCATCAGATAGAACTACTTCAGCCCAATAATTAACTGATTATTATTATTTTTAATTTTTTTTAACCCTCTGAAGTCTTGCTATTCTAATTCTTTTCGTTAAGAATATATTTTTTTTCAGATTTTTCTTACACTTAAACTTGCTTTTTTTAATCGTTGTTGCACTGTATTTAAGGAAATTATGCTACTAAACACTTTTTCTGAATGTCTTGTATTTTATAAATGTAATACAAACTGATTTTTTAAGCATTGGCTTTTTAACTTGCGGTCATCTCGATTGGATGAGGAACGTGGCCGCCTAGAGACAAATTTCCAAATTAAAGAGCCAAAAAACTTTATAACTTGCTAAAAATTAGCTCACAAAGTTTCGTTAACATTTAATCATTTTGACATCCCGCGTGTTAAAATGTTTTTTGAGTTTCACTCTAAAGTTAATATTTTTTGTGGTATCGCTAACTACCTTCATCTTGCTATTTTTGAAAAACTTTCTAAAATTATCGTTTTTTGAACAACTGCATCTTGTTTTTAATACTTGGCACAATCCTAAATTGTTCGTGGAACATAATGTAATAAAATCTGTTCAAAAATTTAACAATAAAATTGGCGACTGCAGAAAGAGAAATGGAAAATATCCAAGTGCGGCTTTTTTCTTTTTTCCTTTAGTGTATTTGTCATTTCTGCAGATCCAATTCCAGGGGTCATACACAAATTAAAACTAGAATAAGGTAACTGAATAAACAGAATTGCATATTGCATATTAATGCGTGATCAACCTCTCAAGATATTTGCTTAAAGGTATCCTTTGAGTTTCTAAGTGTACGAAAATTTTGTACATCACTTTATTATGGTTTGGAGTAAATTACTCTGAGAGAAATATTTTGATTTACACTGAGAAACTATTCTGTAACTGACATCTAGAATCTAGTTTATGGCTCTAGTAAAAATAGTTTCATGTCATCCTTATAAATTTTAGTCCCGTTTGAAAGCAAGTTCTAGAAAATCCCTATTAGAACTCTAGAGCGATTGCGTGTATTATCGAGGACAAACCTTTTTAAAAATCTCTGCAAATAAATGTGAATACAAATGGCTAGTTTTAGCAATTATAATCTTGGTTTATGACCTAATTCTAGAAAATCAAGTGAGAATTTCTCGCAATACAAAAGATTCAGAATATTGTTTCACCATCTAGAAATGTGTAAACCAGAAATTCTCGATCATTTCATCTATTCAGCCTATTGGCGTGCCTTATAGGCATAGCTCGGAAATCTATATTTCTAGTTTAGGGATTTAGAAACTGACCGATTATTCGTTCTAGATGAAAGCGGTATATATATATATTTTCTCAGTGTAGAGGATGAATAAAATTTAGATTTTGTTTCAAATTTTAATAGCTTTTTGAACGATTTTATGTAATGTATACTTCAGACCAAGATTTAAGGAATGAAATATGAGATATGAGGAATTAAATATGAGATAATGTTTTTCGATCACCCTATATATATATATATTCTAATTGTAAGGAATGAACCTAAGATTAAACCTGTTAAGTTGTGGCGTTTGCGTTTCAGCAAACGCCATCTTAACTTAAATACTTAGATTACTAAGAAAACCAGAGACTTGAATTGAACAAACAATAAAAGTTTATTGAAAGAGATTAATGGGAGGGCGGCCTGAAAAATAGATCTTAGCTCAGCCAGCGTATTACTAAATCAAAAATACATAAATCAACAATTTAATTATCTTAAATATCTCACCACAGCAGATAGTCGAAGGTGTAGAGACGGTCGCACTCGTACTCCAATACTACGGCTTCGCTATGGGACAGAGGATTCCCTTCTGACCCAGCTTGAACTTTCCGAAAACTAGTAGACACTCACCAACACTCAACACTACTTAACTTCACGCCACTAAATCTCCACTACTCTACTTTTCAATATCTGTCAAACTAAGATTCATATCATCCGCTATAATATCCTCCAACATCCACTATACGATCCTCCAACATCCACACTATCTACTAAAACCATCTCTATTTTTATACTTCTTCCTACACCCTCCTTTCACTACATTTCAATCCGTACTTTTAAAAAATCACTTCTAATTTAACTAATATTCAAAATCTAAGTCTTTTAATGCAGCACCCTGCCGACACAAAACTAGCTCGACCTCAACCTTCACCGAGCCACTGGCGACGGAGTGATTTTAACCGTCCCCACTTCCTACCTTGCTGGATCCAGCTTAATTAAAACAACTGTGGTGACGTTCTGACGTCTCAACCTCACAGTCCCCCTCCAAGAAAAAAAATTTAGTCGGGAAAATTCCCCAACGGGTTTGATCGAGTAAATTTAAATAGCTTCATTCCATATCTAACTATCTCAAATCTCTGAAGTTTGAGTGCAGCCGTCACTTAAATTTTAACCGGGTGAGAACACTTAAAAATTTGTTAAATCCCTGAGCGAAAACTGGGGAACGCAAAAAAAATTAATTTAAAATTTTAAATAAAAGGCGTACATTTACCCCGAGAACTCCGGGACTCTGACTGAGCTAAAACCAGGCTTACAGTAGGATGTACACACGTCTCCCTGTTAGGCCAGGGAGGCAAAATATTAAATTCAAACTTGATCATGCGTGTCTTTACATAGTAAGTCGCTTGGGACAAATGCGACATTTAAAGTTTGTTATAATCACAAGAATAATTGTTCTTTTTAAAGAAAAACATGAGAAAATCTTTATTAGTAGGAGTGTACTGGCTGGACTGGTATCTGGAGCTTTACGTCTGCAAGGGAGATGACTAAACGAAGAATAGGATGAACTTTCTTCATACTAGAGCAGACGTCGGAATGTGCAGGCTGTCCACATCCAGGAAAAAAAACTTTTTGACATCAAATTAAGAGATCCTTCACTTTAGATAAAAATAGTTTTAACATCAGATTAAGAGAATAGAGAATAGTCCATCAGAGTGTGTCTGAAATGGGAAAAACTTTTACAGTATGCATAGTAAAAAAGTGACAATTCATCTCTAGAAGAAACTGAGACATGTTCGTCTTTATTAACATAATAGATAGGTTACATACAGAAATATTTCTCCCTCCTTAGCTAAAGCATAAGCGGAAAAAACTGAGCAGTTAGTCTTTTTAATATTATATAGTTAAACACGACTTTTATGCTTATAGCTAAAAAAAAACATTGCTCCCCCTCTAAAAGTACATACAGATAAACTTTTATACAAATATTCAAAAGTTTTACAAATACAAATATGCAGTTTATAAATATTTATAAAAATACGAAAGAAAAAAAAGGGGGGGAAATTTACAAAGGGTCAAAAAAACAGTTTATATTACCAGCTTTCTGCAGGTGATGGCTACAAGGTAACAGAACTTAATACATACATAAAATAGATATTTAAGAGAGAACAAAAATGTTGACATTGAAGCAGAACATGAATTTTGATTTGAAAGTTCATGGTTAAATTAAATTTTGTATTTTTAGTTTGGGAAAGTCCACAACTTTCGTAAGAGTTCTTAAAATATAAAGTCCCAAAAAGGCTTCAAGGTATGTCGAACATTTTGTACAGCTCTGACAGAAATGCACTTGTAATAGAAAAAAAAAATAGAGAACGGTATCACCTGATGTGAATTTGCAGCTGTAACTTCAGCAAGGTTAGAGGTCTTGGTGAATGTGCTCGATGTACTCGTCAGCTAAGCCACAGGGTTGCAGGCTTTCAGACAGGGGTCTAGGGCTATTCCAAAAGGCTTGTACAAAGGCTTGCTCGGCAGGTGATTCATATGGCTGAGCTTGTTGTCGGAGTCTGGCTTGACGCCGGGTATTAAATCGGTGGTGTAAAAAGAACTCGTCTTTGCCGATCGAGTCAGGAGCTGCTAGGAATTTCTCCATGTGCCGTCCGCTAGCTGATGAAGAGGGTGGAGGTCTTTTTCGAACCCTTGCCTTTCTCTTAGGTCGGAAAGAGTCGGTGTGCACTGAATCTGGAACTGCTAGTACCTTCTGTGGGCGATGTGTTCCAGAGGACTTTGAGGAGGGGGCTTGTGGCCTTTTTAAATATTTATTCCAAGCTTTTTTCTTTTTAATCTGCGGTATAAAAAGCTATTAGTAAAAGAATAGTCGCGTTTGCGACCAGTTTGCCTAGGAAATTTCACATGAGAATGGTTTGATGACCCACTACGAGCTCGCTTTTGTGCGACGGGTCTGCTAACACTAGATCGATCAGCGGAAGTGCCCTGAACAGATTGTTCGGGTGTTGTAGGAGTAGGTAGTTTATCAGCTGTACAAGAATCAGGAGCACTAGGCTGGAAAGGGAGGTTAGGCGTAAAGACGGACTGTTCGTCAGGTGGGTTTGAACCCTGCACGCTATCACTATCAAGAGTTTCAGCATATGATTGAGTGCGCTCTTTAAAAATGCGTATCTGATCAACATTAATGGTCGTTGGGGTGCCGTTAAAATCAATTGTCAAATTATTATTTTCTATCTTTAAAACAGAGAAAGGCCCAATGAATTTTGGCCCAAATTTAGCTACTTCAGAATCTTTTTTAGAGCTAAGAAAATGTGATTCTAGGAGTATTTTATCTCCCACTTTTACTTCTAAAATTCTACGTTTAAGGTTATAATATACTGCTTGTTGCTCTTGAGCTTTTCTCAAATTTCTCTGAACTTCTGGTAGCAATTCTTCAATATTTCGCGTAATAAATTGAGATGCGTTTTGCTGTACTAATACCAGTTTTTGAAAGGGGGTCAGAATCTTTCTGCCCAAAAACAATTCAGCGGGAGTTTTTCCTGTGGCATCACTTACCGCTGTACGAATCGCATAGCCAAAATGATAGAGAAACTGATCCCAATTTTCATGATTTTGACCAATGAACGTCGCAATCATATTAATTAAAGTTCTATTGACACGTTCGGCCTGATTAGCTTGCGGCCGATATGGAACCGTGAAGACATGTTTAATTTCGAGTGTATCGCAAAGTGCCTGAAAAACATTACTTATAAATTGAGGACCATGGTCCGTTACAATTTGAAGGGGGGCGCCGTAACGAGAAATATAATTATTAAAGAAGGCAGTGGCCACTGCTTGTGCCGAAGCTTTACGTAAAGGCACAAATTCAACCCATTTACTAAAATAATCCACCATAACTAACACATAACGAAATCTATTTGGTTTAGAGAGGGGGTAAGGACCGATTAAGTCGAGTCCAAGAATTTGATTTGGAAAATCAACTTTAATAGGAATTAATTTACCGGCCGGCTTTACATTTTTATAATTATATTGCTGGCACAAGCGACAACTCGAAACATATTCATTAACAAACTTCCTCATTTTAGGAAAGTAACAGGCATCTTTGAGCTTTTTATAAGTTTTCCTAATGCCAAAGTGCCCCGAAATTCGAGAGTCATGAAACTCAAATAGGATGGCTTGACAAAGAGATTGGGGAATTACAACTCGTAATTCGCCATAAGATGATAATAATTTTGAATAAAAAAGCAAGCCATCGATTAAAGAAAAAGATTGGGACCAGTTTAAGGCAATGGCCGATTCAATTAATGAAACTGACTCAAGATCTTCTAAATACTTATAGATTAATCCAAATTCGGGATCATTTTTTTTGTTCTTGGATTAATTGATGTCTCGAATTTAACACAGATGCTGGCATAAGCGCTAAAGCTACTTTTTCCTGATCAGATACGAATTTATTGTTTAAGGTAGGTACTAGATTTGTAGACGCACCTTGGTTTACTTGTTCACTTTCAATTTCCTTTACACGAGTTTCAGTCACGTCTGCTAATATTTCGGATTGAACCGGTTCAGCCTTTAAATGCGAATGATGAATATATGAGGCTTTAACAGTAGAATTTAACTGATCATTCTTTTCATTTAAAGCAAGGGATACTGAGGATATTGTGTAATAGAATTTAGTTTACGATAATCGATTGCAAATCTCCATGCCTCAGGGTCAGTAACAGGTTTACCATTTTTCTTACGACATAAAACAACAGGAGATGCATAAGGAGAAGTTACAGGCATAATAATATCATTTTGCAACATTTTCTCAATATGCCAATTTATAATATCTTGTTTGGCTTGATCATAACGATAAGGCTTACTAAAGACTGGTTTATTAGTTCCAGTGTCAATTTCATGGCAAACAACATGAGTTAAGCCAGGTGTATCAGAAAATAACTGTTTAAACTGATTAAGAAAATTAACAAAATCAATTTTTTCAATATCAGTGAGGGCACTTTCCTCTAAATTAACAATTAACTCTGTCGTCTCGACAGGTTTAGAATTTGACTTAGAATCATCAATATGTAAAGATTTATTGGCAAAATTTATTTCAACATTATTTGCTTTCATAAAATCTAACCCTATAATGCAGGAATGCTGAAGATTGTCGATGACATAAAAAGGCCAATTAACACTTAAATTCTGAATTTTAATATTCAGGCTGACTTCGCCTCTATTAACACAGGACTTGCCTTGAGCCGTTGTAATATTTAAATTTGTCCGCTTTAAAGGTTTAAAGTTAAAATACTTTTGATAAGTGTCATATGCTAGAAAGGAACGTTCAGCACCAGTGTCCCAATAAGTAGGTATGAAAACATCATGAATTATTGCATTTAAATTAGGAAGGTCCACCGGACTGATACAAATTGTGTCTAAACATATGGAGGTGGTTGAGTTATTTAGTGGCTGTTGACCCTCCTCACAAGAGCCACTTACTCGTTTAACTGACGACTCTGGTTATTACGAGAGTTACAAAAATTTCTGTTATTTCTATCAGTTCGAGAAAAGTTTTGAGACTGATTTTGATTAGAACGATCGTTCCGAGAATTTTGAAAGTTATTACGCCTTGGCTGCGGCGATTGACGTTCTTGTTGATAGCGATTGAAATTTTGAGGGGGGGGTGAAATTTTCACGCCTAGAATTTTGCATATTTCCATTACCCCGTTGGCGATTAAAGGTGTTTTCCGCTCTTGGAGGGTGTCGTTCTTGATATTTAGCTAAGGTTTGAAACAGACTGTCGTAAGAGGTGACAGGTTTCAGATCAAGGTAATCTTGAATAGGAATAGTCAAAAGCGGGGTTATGATTTCCATTGCAGCGGCAAAAGATAAAACTAAATCCAGCTGCTTTATAATGTCGAATTTACGTAATAAAAATGTGGTGGGTTTGTCATAAAACGACATCTTTGTCATATAAAGTTCTTGACGGAGTTTGGTTTTATCCACAATAGAAGAGAATGAATTTTTAATTTTGAGCTTCAAATCCTCATACGTATTATTTTGGCCTAGAGCTCTAGAGGCAATGGTGTCATACCAGATTTTAGCATCTGCTTTTAAGGAGTATTTTAATAAATTAAATTAGCCATCCTCGTCAATATACCTCGTCTTTACATATATCAAAATACTGTTCAAGATCTTCAAACAATTTAAGTACATTGTTTGAGCCAGTAAAATAAACACGAGTGGGGGGGATGTCGAACTGAGTTGGGCGCCACTGTGGCGTTTGCATTTCTGCAAACGCCATCTTAACTTAAATACTTAGATTACTAAGAAAACCAGAGACTTGAATTGAACAAACAATAAAAGTTTATTGAAACAGATTAATGGGAGGGCGGCCTGGAAAATAGATCTTAGCTCAGCCAGCGTATTACTAAATCAAAAATATATAAATCAACAATTTAATTATCTTAAATATCTCACCACAGCAGATAGTCGAAGGTGTAGAGACGGTCGCACTCGTACTCCAATACTACGGCTTCGCTATGGGACAGAGGATTCCCTTCTGACCCAGCTTGAACTTTCCGAAAACTAGTAGACACTCACCAACACTCAACACTACTTAACTTCACGCCACTAAATCTCCACTACTCTACTTTTCAATATCTGTCAAACTAAGATTCATAACATCCACTATAATATCCTCCAACATCCACTATACGATCCTCCAACATCCACACTATCTACTAAAACCATCTCTATTTTTATACTTCTTCCTACACCCTCCTTTCACTACATTTCAATCCGTACTTTTAAAAAATCACTTCTAATTTAACTAATATTCAAAATCTAAGTCTTTTAATGCAGCACCATGCCGACACAAAACTAGCTCGACCTCAACCTTCACCGAGCCACTGGCGACGGAGTGATTTTAACCGTCCCCACTTCCTACTTCGCTGGATCCAGCTTAATTAAAACAACTGTGGTGACGTTCTGACGTCTCAACCTCACAAAGTTTCTAGATGTCAGTCATAGAATTTTTTCTCAGTGTAGTAGTACACCCCATCCAAGCTGTAAAAGTTTTTGGCTTGTTCCTAAACTTGTATGTGGTCTTCCATTATTTTAGTAGAACACTACACCCTTTCCCCTAAACAATTCTGGCCTTTTCTCTTTTAGTGAATCATTGGGTTTGACCACTGGATGACAATATACTTCAGAATTATTGTGACATCGTTTGTAAGAAGTTCATTTAAAAGAAATGATTCCCTTTAAATTTTACCAAACAGACAGGATCACTTAAAAAAAAAAAATGAATATTGTGATTTGGAGTGCTTTGGGCTGGTTCACCTTTTTTACTATCTCTTGCGTTTAACGTTGTTATAGATAACATATTTCTCATCTCTATTTATGATTCGCTTCAAAAATGGATAATTTTCTTGACGTTTGAAATGCAAGTAACATACATCAATGCGACGGAGCAAATGGCTTTCTGTAAGAACATGTGGGCCGCATATATGGGCTTCAAAAATTAATCCAAGGCGTTTTCACGTGATTATGAACTGACGAATTCGATAAATTTATTGTCTCCTCGATCACACAAGTTGCTATTCGGCGGTCAATGCCTTTGTCTTCATAAACTTCAACTAGCCTTACAGAACGTGGTGCATCTTCAACATCAAAATTATCGGAACGAAATTTTGTGAACCAATTTTGGCACCGGCGTTCTGTCCGTCCATCTTCTCCATCAAACACATCAGATAACTTTTTTCTTGATTGAACAGCATTTTTTCCTTTTCGATAGTAAAGAAGAAAATATTTTCGAAAATGCTGCTTTCGACTTTCCATATTTACTAAGGCACCAAACAAAAACTATTGTGCAGAATCATATAATTTTTTTCAGAAAACATGCCTCGCTGTATCAACTGTCAAACTATATAATTGCAGATTCATGCAGATTAATTGGTATAAAAAATACAATTAAGTCAGCTGTCGGGAAAAAACAAAATTACTTTTCGAAGAACCCACTATTTTAAGTAAACCGAAAAATTTTCTTAAATACATGAATAAAAAAGACTAATCGAGAAATTAATATCCACGATGTAATAATTTTCGAATCGTATTTAAATCGTAGTAAAAGATGTAACTGTGCAGATATGGCAAACAAGCATGGAATGCATTTTGTGTCATTAATACCTGTATAATAAGATTGTGTACAGATGGTTAAAATTGCATCCTGGAAGCACTGTTCCGATCTCCGATATAACAAGTTATTGTAAAATAATAATAATAATAATAATAATAATAATTAAAAAAAAAAAAATCTTTTATGGGCTGCAGGCCCGAAAGATATTCAAACCGGATTTTGTTATCCTGTGATTTGGGAACTTAACAGAATCATTTTTACAGATGAGGAACATAGTAAGTATCTTGCTGATAAACACATTAAATATTTTGATTAATTAAAAATCTTATGTCTAATATACAGGGATGAATGTGGTTATCGTTATCGGCACCACTATTTTTATTTAGAAAAGATGAGTGTATTTTTACTCTAATATCCTTTGATTAAATAGGATACAGATTATTGTAAAATATTTCTGGTGGAAGAGTTCCGCCGAAAGTCGGAAAACTTTCATCCCTGAATATAATATTTATAAAAATTGTTACTATAGCCTTAATTGCCAATATTAATATTAGGGGGACCGGAAAATAATGTCGTTTTGAATTAAAATACTGATATCGGAAATTTATCCTGGATAAAATTTAAGATATTCTTAGGTAACTTATAAGATGGTTATTTGTAAAGTACCATGTAAACACTGTTAAACAAAAATTTCCGGTTTCATTTTATTAATTCAAAACGACATTATTTTCCGGTCCCCTTAATAAAAGTTAGTGAAAATTAAGAAATATCCTTTAAATAAAACATGAGTAATAATAATTAACAAATAATTATAAAACTAATTTAAAAAAGGAAAACTCCTATTTTCGCCTTCAGACGTACTTTATTTAATTATAGATATTTGTCGTTTGAGAAGAAAAAGAATATATAATATACATGTTTTTAATCACTCAAAAAAATTTTAAGTTAATATTTTTACTTAATACAAATTATTTATAAGTATTACATACTTGGTAACATATCTAATTTATTTTAAAGGTAACATATCTAATTTATTTTAAAGTTTACCAAACGCATGGTAATTCCTTCTGCTGCTAATTGTGCTCGTTTCTATGCACTTCCGAAAATTCATAAACCCACTCTCTGCTTTCGACCTATTGTATCTAATATTGGTACGGCTTCTTATAATCTTGCTCGATTTCTTTCAAACTCTCTTTCTCATCTAACTTCTACTAATCTTCATACTGTAAAAAACTCGTATGATTTTGTGGACAAAATTAAATGCATCTCTCCGTCTAATTATACTATGATTTCTTTAGATGTAAAGTCACTTTTTACAAATGTTCCGGTTCAAGGTGCTCTGGTTTGCTTAGAGAGAAGACTACGTGAATTCCATTATTCTTCTATTGAAATTGAGGAGCTTGTAAATTTAGTTCATTTGTGTATCAGGCAAACTGCCTTCATTTTTAATGGTACTTATTATTCCCAAAATGATGGTATGGCCATGGGTAGTCCTCTCTCTCCTTTACTTTGCGACATCTATATGCACTATTTTGAAGAAAAACTCTTCGGTGTATATAAATTTCCTCACTGGTTTAGATATGTGGATGACACTTTCGTTCTTGTCTCCCCTGACGTCGATTTGTCCAATTTACTTTCTTTGGTCAATTCGATTGACCCATGCGTTCAATTCACTTTTGAGGTTGAACAGGATTGCTCTTTGCCCTTCCTTGACGTTCTTGTGAATAAAGAAAAGGATTGTTTCTCAACTACTGTTTTTAGAAAACCATTCTCAGTCTCTTTGCCGCCGCATGCTCTCTCTAACCACGCCCCTCAACAAAAAATGTCTGCTTTTTACACTTATGTTTACCGTGCCTTACACATTTGTTCTGATCCGTCTAATCTTTCGAAAGAAATTAATTATTTAAAATCTCTTGCCCTCTCTCGTGGCTACAACCCATCTATCATCGATAAAGCTCTATATAAATTTAAGAATCCTAAACGTTCTGCTCCCAAATTAAACGATCACAGTCTCATCCCAGTTGTTTTACCTTTTTATTCTTCACTCTCTTTTAAAATCTCTAAAATTCTTTCACCGTTTGGTTTCAAAGTTATTTACAAACCCGTCAATAAAATAAAATTATCTTCTCTTAAGGATCCCATTCCCACCGAAAACCGTTCTGGAATTTATTTAATTCCGTGTTCGTCCTGCAACTTAGGTTATATTGGTCAAACTAGGAGGCGTTTGAAATACAGAATAAATGAGCACCGTCGGAATGTTCGTAATGAAGAGATTACCAAATCTTCTATTGCTTCCCACTGCTGGTCTCAAGGTCATCGTTTTGATTTTTCCAAAACTAACATAATTTCATCTCCTGTCTGCTCCTCCCATTTGGATATTCATGAAGCATTTTACATATTTAAAAATTCGAAAAATCTTGTTAATGATATTTCTTCCACTCCTTTCTTCTCTGATGCTTGGAAATTACTCACGTAACTTAGATTTTAGTTTAATTTTTGTTATCCTTAGATTGTTATATGTTTAATCGCACTCATTTATTTTTATTTTCTTGTTTTTTTGTACAATTCTACTCACACCAGTAGCTATATTTAGTTTCTACTTTATAAACTTTTTCTTTTCATTTTAAACGATTTTGTGCGTTGCCGCTTTGACTGCAGCACTCCTGCTTACTTTGTTCGCCTGATGAAGGGTCGTGTGTTTTTTCGACCCGAAACAATTGTTGCGAGTTTATTGCATTTTATGGTGTTTATTCAAAGTTTGTAAGTAATAATTTTCACAACGCCAGTTTTGTGATGCTTCTTTATTAAATTTGTTGCTATTTTGGGCTTTTAGCATCGAGTAAGTAATTTTGCGAGTGTCTCCTATTTCTTTTTATTGTTGTTATTTGTTAATTTATGCTATTTTCTTCTCGATTTTGAGCCTCTCATTTCATATTTTCATTTTACCGTTTGTGTTCCACTTGTTTAATTATTTCTTTATCTCCCTTTACTCCTCCCCCTTTTATTCGTTTTAACTCCGCCTTCTTTAAGTTTCGAGTTGTTTAATTGTTAATTTATGCTCATTTCTTCCCATTTTTGAGCCTCTCATTACATATTTTTATTTTATCGATTGTTTTCTAATTAATTATCACATTTTTGTTTTTAAAACTCCCCCCCCCCTTTTTATTTTTGTTTTTTAAACTCCGCCTTCTTTAAGTTTTTACTTGTTTAATTGTTAATTTTTGCTAATTTCTTCTCATTTTTGAGCCTCTAATTTCATATTTTTTGTCGAGGCTTTTCTAATTGTTTAGTTACTTTTTTGTATTTTGTATTTACTGTTTTGTATCTTTAAACTCCTCCCCCCCCCCTTTTTTTCGTTTAAACTTTGCCTTCTTTAAGTTTTGACTTGCTTTATTTGTTAATTTTTGCTAATTTTTTCTCATTTTTTGAGACTGTCATTTTATATTTTTATTTTATCGATTTTTCTATTTGATTAATTACATTTTTGTATTTTAACGCCCCTCCCCCCCATTCTTTTTGTTTAAACTCCGCATTCTTTAAGTTTTGACTCTTGTTTCTGTATATGTTTTTAGCATGAGTTCTTCAGAGATTAATCGTTTCAAACATCTTCGTTTGAAACGTTCTCGCTATCTCAATCATTTAAATTTTCTTCTTAGATGTAGGCGTGCTCGGATAATTCCTAAGTTCATAGACATTAAGTACAATCTTCCTGCTTCTCTTCGCATTAAAAATGCTTTAAATAGGAGTAAATTTGCCATTCTTAGGGCTATTATTCAGGATATACGACAGTCTCTCTCGTCTATTGAGTCTGAATTATATACTTTACACCTGTCTCTTAGCAATTCTGTTCATGATTTCTCTTCTTTTGAAAAAAGAAATTTTGCATACGTTGCGTTTCAGTCTTCTAGGCATCAAACTAACTTAAATAAGAAATTTAATTATCTTATTAAAAGTAATTCCTTTACTTCTCCCGTTTCTCCTCTTGCTCAGAATACTGTTGTTAATCTCTCTTCGCACGTTCTGACTAATACTCAACGCGACGTGCTCAGTTTGGGTCTGAATTTTGCGCGTACTTCGAGACCCTCCATTCCGGATTTGATCGCTCCGATTGAAAATTCCTTTAAAAATAGTAAAATTTCTCCAGGCCAGTTAGAATCTCTTCGTTTCATTTTATCTAACATTATTTCCTCCAATAATCATCCACAAAAGCCTAACCTTACTCCTTCTCAAAAATCCGCCCTCTCTGAATTAAACTCCGCCCCCGATTTAATTGTCACAAGATCTGATAAAGGGGGACAAACTGTTCTACTCAACAAATCGGATTATATTTCCCATGTTGAGTCCTTGCTTACCTTAGGTCCATATTCGAAACTTAAAAAAGATCCTTCTAATGATCATCTTGATCAAGTCAAACACCACGTTAAAAATTCCGTTATTCTTAATGATTATACCAAACGCATGGTAATTCCTTCTGCTGCTAATTGTGCTCGTTTCTATGCACTTCCGAAAATTCATAAACCCACTCTCTGCTTTCGACCTATTGTATCTAATATTGGTACGGCTTCTTATAATCTTGCTCGATTTCTTTCAAACTCTCTTTCTCATCTAACTTCTACTAATCTTCATACTGTAAAAAACTCGTATGATTTTGTGGACAAAATTAAATGCATCTCTCCGTCTAATTATACTATGATTTCTTTAGATGTAAAGTCACTTTTTACAAATGTTCCGGTTCAAGGTGCTCTGGTTTGCTTAGAGAGAAGACTACGTGAATTCCATTATTCTTCTATTGAAATTGAGGAGCTTGTAAATTTAGTTCATTTGTGTATCAGGCAAACTGCCTTCATTTTTAATGGTACTTATTATTCCCAAAATGATGGTATGGCCATGGGTAGTCCTCTCTCTCCTTTACTTTGCGACATCTATATGCACTATTTTGAAGAAAAACTCTTCGGTGTATATAAATTTCCTCACTGGTTTAGATATGTGGATGACACTTTCGTTCTTGTCTCCCCTGACGTCGATTTGTCCAATTTACTTTCTTTGGTCAATTCGATTGACCCATGCGTTCAATTCACTTTTGAGGTTGAACAGGATTGCTCTTTGCCCTTCCTTGACGTTCTTGTGAATAAAGAAAAGGATTGTTTCTCAACTACTGTTTTTAGAAAACCATTCTCAGTCTCTTTGCCGCCGCATGCTCTCTCTAACCACGCCCCTCAACAAAAAATGTCTGCTTTTTACACTTATGTTTACCGTGCCTTACACATTTGTTCTGATCCGTCTAATCTTTCGAAAGAAATTAATTATTTAAAATCTCTTGCCCTCTCTCGTGGCTACAACCCATCTATCATCGATAAAGCTCTATATAAATTTAAGAATCCTAAACGTTCTGCTCCCAAATTAAACGATCACAGTCTCATCCCAGTTGTTTTACCTTTTTATTCTTCACTCTCTTTTAAAATCTCTAAAATTCTTTCACCGTTTGGTTTCAAAGTTATTTACAAACCCGTCAATAAAATAAAATTATCTTCTCTTAAGGATCCCATTCCCACCGAAAACCGTTCTGGAATTTATTTAATTCCGTGTTCGTCCTGCAACTTAGGTTATATTGGTCAAACTAGGAGGCGTTTGAAATACAGAATAAATGAGCACCGTCGGAATGTTCGTAATGAAGAGATTACCAAATCTTCTATTGCTTCCCACTGCTGGTCTCAAGGTCATCGTTTTGATTTTTCCAAAACTAACATAATTTCATCTCCTGTCTGCTCCTCCCATTTGGATATTCATGAAGCATTTTACATATTTAAAAATTCGAAAAATCTTGTTAATGATATTTCTTCCACTCCTTTCTTCTCTGATGCTTGGAAATTACTCACGTAACTTAGATTTTAGTTTAATTTTTGTTATCCTTAGATTGTTATATGTTTAATCGCACTCATTTATTTTTATTTTCTTGTTTTTTTGTACAATTCTACTCACACCAGTAGCTATATTTAGTTTCTACTTTATAAACTTTTTCTTTTCATTTTAAACGATTTTGTGCGTTGCCGCTTTGACTGCAGCACTCCTGCTTACTTTGTTCGCCTGATGAAGGGTCGTGTGTTTTTTCGACCCGAAACAATTGTTGCGAGTTTATTGCATTTTATGGTGTTTATTCAAAGTTTGTAAGTAATAATTTTCACAACGCCAGTTTTGTGATGCTTCTTTATTAAATTTGTTGCTATTTTGGGCTTTTAGCATCGAGTAAGTAATTTTGCGAGTGTCTCCTATTTCTTTTTATTGTTGTTATTTGTTAATTTATGCTATTTTCTTCTCGATTTTGAGCCTCTCATTTCATATTTTCATTTTACCGTTTGTGTTCCACTTGTTTAATTATTTCTTTATCTCCCTTTACTCCTCCCCCTTTTATTCGTTTTAACTCCGCCTTCTTTAAGTTTCGAGTTGTTTAATTGTTAATTTATGCTCATTTCTTCCCATTTTTGAGCCTCTCATTACATATTTTTATTTTATCGATTGTTTTCTAATTAATTATCACATTTTTGTTTTTAAAACTCCCCCCCCCTTTTTATTTTTGTTTTTTAAACTCCGCCTTCTTTAAGTTTTTACTTGTTTAATTGTTAATTTTTGCTAATTTCTTCTCATTTTTGAGCCTCTAATTTCATATTTTTTGTCGAGGCTTTTCTAATTGTTTAGTTACTTTTTTGTATTTTGTATTTACTGTTTTGTATCTTTAAACTCCTCCCCCCCCCTTTTTTTCGTTTAAACTTTGCCTTCTTTAAGTTTTGACTTGCTTTATTTGTTAATTTTTGCTAATTTTTTCTCATTTTTTGAGACTGTCATTTTATATTTTTATTTTATCGATTTTTCTATTTGATTAATTACATTTTTGTATTTTAACGCCCCTCCCCCCCATTCTTTTTGTTTAAACTCCGCCTTCTTTAAGTTTTGACTCTTGTTTCTGTATATGTTTTTAGCATGAGTTCTTCAGAGATTAATCGTTTCAAACATCTTCGTTTGAAACGTTCTCGCTATCTCAATCATTTAAATTTTCTTCTTAGATGTAGGCGTGCTCGGATAATTCCTAAGTTCATAGACATTAAGTACAATCTTCCTGCTTCTCTTCGCATTAAAAATGCTTTAAATAGGAGTAAATTTGCCATTCTTAGGGCTATTATTCAGGATATACGACAGTCTCTCTCGTCTATTGAGTCTGAATTATATACTTTACACCTGTCTCTTAGCAATTCTGTTCATGATTTCTCTTCTTTTGAAAAAAGAAATTTTGCATACGTTGCGTTTCAGTCTTCTAGGCATCAAACTAACTTAAATAAGAAATTTAATTATCTTATTAAAAGTAATTCCTTTACTTCTCCCGTTTCTCCTCTTGCTCAGAATACTGTTGTTAATCTCTCTTCGCACGTTCTGACTAATACTCAACGCGACGTGCTCAGTTTGGGTCTGAATTTTGCGCGTACTTCGAGACCCTCCATTCCGGATTTGATCGCTCCGATTGAAAATTCCTTTAAAAATAGTAAAATTTCTCCAGGCCAGTTAGAATCTCTTCGTTTCATTTTATCTAACATTATTTCCTCCAATAATCATCCACAAAAGTCTAACCTTACTCCTTCTCAAAAATCCGCCCTCTCTGAATTAAACTCCGCCCCCGATTTAATTGTCACAAGATCTGATAAAGGGGGACAAACTGTTCTACTCAACAAATCGGATTATATTTCCCATGTTGAGTCCTTGCTTACCTTAGGTCCATATTCGAAACTTAAAAAAGATCCTTCTAATGATCATCTTGATCAAGTCAAACATCACGTTAAAAATTCCGTTATTCTTAATGATTATACCAAACGCAAGGTAATTCCTTCTGCTGCTAATTGTGCTCGTTTCTATGCACTTCCGAAAATTCATAAACCCACTCTCTGCTTTCGACCTATTGTATCTAATATTGGTACGGCTTCTTATAATCTTGCTCGATTTCTTTCAAACTCTCTTTCTCATCTAACTTCTACTAATCTTCATACTGTAAAAAACTCGTATGATTTTGTGGACAAAATTAAATGCATCTCTCCGTCTAATTATACTATGATTTCTTTAGATGTAAAGTCACTTTTTACAAATGTTCCGGTTCAAGGTGCTCTGGTTTGCTTAGAGAGAAGACTACGTGAATTCCATTATTCTTCTATTGAAATTGAGGAGCTTGTAAATTTAGTTCATTTGTGTATCAGGCAAACTGCCTTCATTTTTAATGGTACTTATTATTCCCAAAATGATGGTATGGCCATGGGTAGTCCTCTCTCTCCTTTACTTTGCGACATCTATATGCACTATTTTGAAGAAAAACTCTTCGGTGTATATAAATTTCCTCACTAGTTTAGATATGTGGATGACACTTTCGTTCTTGTCTCCCCTGACGTCGATTTGTCCAATTTACTTTCTTTGGTCAATTCGATTGACCCATGCGTTCAATTCACTTTTGAGGTTGAACAGGATTGCTCTTTGCCCTTCCTTGACGTTCTTGTGAATAAAGAAAAGGATTGTTTCTCAACTACTGTTTTTAGAAAACCATTCTCAGTCTCTTTGCCGCCGCATGCTCTCTCTAACCACGCCCCTCAACAAAAAATGTCTGCTTTTTACACTTATGTTTACCGTGCCTTACACATTTGTTCTGATCCGTCTAATCTTTCGAAAGAAATTAATTATTTAAAATCTCTTGCCCTCTCTCGTGGCTACAACCCATCTATCATCGATAAAGCTCTATATAAATTTAAGAATCCTAAACGTTCTGCTCCCAAATTAAACGATCACAGTCTCATCCCAGTTGTTTTACCTTTTTATTCTTCACTCTCTTTTAAAATCTCTAAAATTCTTTCACCGTTTGGTTTCAAAGTTATTTACAAACCCGTCAATAAAATAAAATTATCTTCTCTTAAGGATCCCATTCCCACCGAAAACCGTTCTGGAATTTATTTAATTCCGTGTTCGTTCTGCAACTTAGGTTATATTGGTCAAACTAGGAGGCGTTTGAAATACAGAATAAATGAGCACCGTCGGAATGTTCGTAATGAAGAGATTACCAAATCTTCTATTGCTTCCCACTGCTGGTCTCAAGGTCATCGTTTTGATTTTTCCAAAACTAACATAATTTCATCTCCTGTCTGCTCCTCCCATTTGGATATTCATGAAGCATTTTACATATTTAAAAATTCGAAAAATCTTGTTAATGATATTTCTTCCACTCCTTTCTTCTCTGATGCTTGGAAATTACTCACGTAACTTAGATTTTAGTTTAATTTTTGTTATCCTTAGATTGTTATATGTTTAATCGCACTCATTTATTTTTATTTTCTTGTTTTTTTGTACAATTCTACTCACACCAGTAGCTATATTTAGTTTCTACTTTATAAACTTTTTCTTTTCATTTTAAACGATTTTGTGCGTTGCCGCTTTGACTGCAGCACTCCTGCTTACTTTGTTCGCCTGATGAAGGGTCGTGTGTTTTTTCGACCCGAAACAATTGTTGCGAGTTTATTGCATTTTATGGTGTTTATTCAAAGTTTGTAAGTAATAACAGGTATGATATTATCCGTGATATTTTAATTGTCAGGATTTTTCCCAATACGTTATAAATTGTTATATACTTTGGAACCTACGATGTAATTTAGTTACACTAATACTCAGAAATAAATTTTTCAACAAAAGAGTATTGAGCAAATTGGGTTCTCTTGTTAATAAACTAATTAACTATTTGTAAAGAATGTCTGTTATGAAACCGTTTCCTAATAAGTTTAGGGAAAATTAGAAGAATAGTGTTTTGCTTTGATCATTTTCATTCTTTATGTCACGGTATTCTTTTATTCTAATGAAGCTGATAAACATTACAAACTTTTAGTTAATGTTTGTAAAATAAATATTTAAACTGTAAATAAAACTTGGAAAATCTACTTTACATTTAATTTGAGCGTTAAGCACAGATAAAATAAATTAAATATCGAATTTTAAATGTCGAAATTCTTCGCTAGAAATTATAAAATAAACAGTTTTAAAACATTTGAGAATCATAAAAGTCTCAGCATAACCTTTTCTTGCGTTTTAAATCAAAATTTAAGCTTTATAAGTGTTTACATTTTCTAAAGGATTAAGATGAAAAATTAAACTTTTCTGAAAAAGTTTTGGTTGAAGCTTAGAAAGGCTTTCTCTATTAAGTAAGCAATAACATTTTATTTGGGTTAAATGTTATTACTTTTAAATAAAATGAATCAATATCGATCATAAAACTGTTAAAATAAACAAAGTTCTATTTATAATACTCACACGTCAAATGTTAAGCAAATCAAATGCTGTACAGCTGACAAAACTACTTAAAATTAACTACAGACGTGATTAATTTTGATTTAATTTTCTTTTCTACTCTTCGTGACAATTTTCTTAAAAATCTCTATGAAGCACTGAATTTAAAGGTTTCAACTGAGTAAATTCTTAATCATATAATGATGAGAAGGCATATTGCTTGGAAAAGTACGCGATAACGAAACATAATAAAGAATAGAACATGCTACCGTGAAGCAATATAATATTGTTACTAATACAAGTTCAGCTGAAAAAACTACTTAAGATTAACTACAGACGTGATTAATTTTGATTTAATTTTCTTTTCTACTCTTCGTGACAATTTTCTTAAAAATCACTATGAAAAATTGAATTTAAAGGTTTCAACTGAGTAAATTATTAATCATATAATGATGAGAAGGCATATTGCTTGGAAAAGTACGCGATAAAGAAACATAATAAAGAATAGAACATGCTACCGTGAAGGAATATAATATTGTTACTAATACAAGATAATTGTTGAAGTTAAAAATAAAAAAATAAGGTTTAAAAATTTAATGTAGTCTTGCCGATGATTTTCTATTACTTGGAAACCACCTGTGCATCGTATCTGCTGACAATCGTTATAAAATTACAAATTCTAAAACAAATTCTTAACACATTGGCGACCTTTCTTAACACTTTCGTATTACTTTCGCGACCGCATGTTTTTGTCTTTTTGACTGTAAGATCCGCCTGTAGGCGTTATTCTCCCAAGTTACAATATTTTAGAACAAAATTTTCTGTATTCACATTTATATTACAAATAGATATACATTATAATTATATTCTTTCAAATCAAGGTATATCTATCCGTTGTATATTTCAATGGAAAAATATGAATATTGGGAATATACTTAAGAAATAAACAACATACAACTTGCAAAAGAAACGCCCACTGGCGGAGTTACAGATTTTCAAATGACGTGGATCTAGGTCAGCGGTCGCGAAAGTGTTAAAATACAGTGCGATTTCCTAGATTTCTTTCTTTCTTTCTTTTATTATTATTATTATTATTATTATTATTATTATAATTATTTGAATGAAGTTTTAATTATTTTTAAATATTTTTATTGACTAGTATTTGCATTTTAAGGCTGTATTGAAACGAGCGATTTTGCTTTAAAAACAGAAACTGTTTGACAATATAATTTAAAGACAGTTTTTATAAAGCAAGACGATATTTTTAAGAATCGCCCTTATTAATTACCTGAATACACTTTGTCTTTTAGGTTTTCAATTACAACTAGCAGATTAGTTGTTAACTGAGACATTGTACCGATTTTTCTTAGATATTAATAATATTATTCTTAAAAGGTTGTATTATTTTTCTTGTGTAATACAACATTTTTCTTTGGTAGTCTTAAATCAACGTATTAAATTTAATTTTTCAGCTCTAACTATATAATTATTAAAATTTAATTTTATTAATTTGAATTTATAATTACTTTTATACATACACACGAAATTTGAAAATATTAATAACATCAAAGCTGTATGCTTCATATAAAAATGTGTTATTAATTTCACATATTTTAGTTTTCTGGAAAAATTTAAAAATAAGGAAAAACTCGAATTACGTTAATTTTTTAATTTGTTAAAGCCTTAGGAAAAATGATCCTTTTAATTAAAAAAAAAAAAAAAAAAAAAAAAAAAAAACACAAAAACACAAAAAGAAAAAAAAAATGTTTTATGCTTTATTAAATTAGAAATTGTTTGAAAGATCATTGCAAGTTTTAATTAAATAGAAATTGTTTTAGATTTTTTGTCTTTCGGATAAAATAAAATACGTAAAGGTAATACGAAAAGGTAGACTTTATGTTTTAAACGACGATTTTAATTATTTTAATTTAATTATTTTAAGTTGACAGACATTATGAGAAAAAAATATAACATTTTTAAAATTTTATTTATAATGTTCAGATACCGATTACTTGAAAATATGTCTAGATGGAAATTTAAATCGAAATTATTGAATAATGAATAGAATTTCTTATATTATAGTCACTGTTAACTGTTCATAATTGTACATTTAAACTTATCATAACACGCTCGTTTTTTGTTGTTCTCATTAATATAAGTTTCAGAATATTGTTAAAAAACTAACTTTTTTTTTTTTTTTTTTTTTTTTTTTTTTTTTAAATATAATACTGTGCAATAATGATAATTAACATATAAATATTTAATTATATATTAAAGTAAATATCAAGTAGACAATTATTAAAACATAAATAAAATACCTCTTAACAATGACTTATTTAAAAATATATATATTTGATAGCCATATGTATCCCACTAACAACACTTTTTAAAATTGTTACAAAAATCCTCCGTATACTCATGAAAATAGATCTATAATGTAACTCAACTTTAAACGGTAGACAAATCAGGGAACGAATCTTATTCAAAATGATATATATCATTAACTTAAAACAACTAAAGAAAAAATCTAAAACATGTTTTAAAAAAGCATTTTAATTAAAATATTACCAGTTTTAAAGAATAAGATTTATTTAAAATGTTATTTATTTTTTAATATAATCTAATAAAAACTAGGTTAAAACCAATACACATCCATAAAATATATAAAGGAATAACCGGCATGTAAAGTGGTGTCTTTAAATTTTGTTTATGCATTGATTCTTGTGATATTTTTGAACATTAAATATAATTCATTTGAGCAAGATGGACCTTTTCGAAAGGTTTTTCTTTTTCTAACTTATAACAATGCAATCAATTCTTTACATATTATAACTTTAGCACTTGAGTTCTTCATACTTCTTAATATCAGAACTTTTTAAAATCAAAACGTTTAATTTTATAAATAGAGTTCAACAGCTTTGGATTATACGGATGATTTAAAAAAAAAAAAAAAATCAAATATCTGAATTGTTAACAAGCTTTTAAATCACAAAAACTTTTCATAGTTTTCAATATTATTTGCAAGTAACATTAGTAATTTTTCTTTTAGAAATAATGACGAATTTCTAAAGTCACTTACTGTTTGTTTCAGCTGTTTTGAGATACAATTACTTTTTATGCAATAAAAAAGCTCTTTTTGGCTGATTTCCAAATTACAAATTGTTTAATATAATATGAAAATAGTTTTTCTTGGGATCCTAAAACTGGATATCTAAAAGGATAAAATAAATTTTCCTGTTTCAGTTTTATTCTTTTAGGTAAACGTTTTTCTTTATATGTGCTTTCAGTATCTTAAATAATGTTATTTACTACTTGTATGTACCTGATGCATAATTAAATATTTAATGCAACTCTCTTTTTATGTTTTTTATGACGGATTTATGTGCTCATTGACTATTAAATATGTATCACATTTTACAGACATTTATTACCTAAATTTTTTGCGAATATTATATAAATAATTTACAGAACGTTATTTTATGTCACTGAATTTAGGTCAAATGTTTTTTCTTTCGAGTTCATTTGATATTATTCAAAAACGTCAATTTGATTCTTTTTCTTCAGCATTTAAAATTTATTTTTTGTTCAATGATAAATGATTGTAGGAATGATTTTCGTTTTTACATGCATACTCTTAAATTAGCAAAATTAGTAATATTAGTAATCTTAAGCTATTATTTTCAAGGAAATTTTTTAGAAAAATATTTAAATTAAAAAAACAATTAATTTAAAGTCTTTTTATACGTAATATGTAAGCAATGAAGTCGATTTATACGCAATCTAAGCAACATACACAAAGAATCATCATTACAGTCTGACAAAAAAGCAGCTCTTATACGACTGTTATGAGCGTCAGAAGTTCTTTATACAGTTGTATAAAGGAATTGTGTTATATTCTGTAACACATTTAGAAAAAATGAAAATAATACTCATCAATCATGTAAAACCTACATGTTACTATAATTTCTTTATCATCTGGATTAAGTTATGGTTTTTATAATTAAAAAATAACAATTACTTTACTTTTGTATTTCGGAGATGATATGACAATTATTTTTGAAATGTTTAAAAGTTTTACCCTTTGTTTGGATACATTTTAGGTGTCATAATGTTATACAGTAAAACGCGCAAAGCAAGTTATTTATCTTTATTTCTTTCGTTGTATTTTATTGGAATGGCATTCTTACACTTTTCAAAAATATTAGTTAAAAGTATTCTGCAAAATGACACAGGTTTGGAAAAAAAAAAAAAAAAAAAAGGTTCATGAGAATTTTTTGATGAATTTTGTATTTTCGAGGATGCTTTATTTTTGCCTATCACATACGATTTTTTTTTTTTTTGGCTAAGTGTGGGAATTTAAAATGAAAAATCACTAATTTTATTACATTGAACAAAACAGATTATTTCACCTAATTATACAAACAACCCATTCACGTTATATATAACATTCTGTGTTTATTCTTTTTGACTGGGAATCCTTTTCTTCTTCTTTTCCTCCGAACACGTTTTCACTTTCACCCCTCCAACAGCCTCTATCCCCCATCCATCATATTTTCCTTTTTGTATTAATTTTTAGATTAAGTCTTATAAGTATTGTTTTAAAGTAAGAAATACTTATATTGAATATTAAACTATAAAATAATAACAGTTTTCAAGTTTTCACAAAGTTGAAAAAAAGTAATTGTAACTTTTTTGGAATAGTTTCCGATTTCAGTGTGTAAAAGTCTATAAGAAACAGTTAAAACATCTTATGCAGTTTTTCAGTGTCAGACCAATTTACTGACGGTGTAATTACCGTTTTATAAATTGCAAATCTTATCTATGAGAGATTTTTTAACACTACAGTTTTTTTTCTTGCGTAGTCATGTTTCTCTACATATAATGAAATAATATATATATATATACACTGCATAAAAAAAGTAGACGGACACTTACTTGTAATACTTTAAAGCCGTTTATTTCTTTAATTAGAGATATGAGATTTATTTCTGTAACATAATTATATTCTGGAGACATATATTATTATTTTTTTGGATATAGATTCAATCCTTTTGAATTATGTAGTGGAAAAATTCAGAAAACAAAAATGGTGCATATTTGCACTGTAATTTTTCTTAAAAAAAGTAGACGGACACATCTTGTATCTCTAAAATAAAACGTTTTTAGTAAGGGGTTTGTCTCCCATTTGCTTTAATAAGTTCGTATACTCTGTTAGGCATCGAATCAATGAGATTCTAAATCTTTTTTTGACAGAAAATTTTCCAAATGTTTGTAAGAGCTTCTTTGAGCTGGTGAATTGATTCATACTGGCGTCCACCCTCATACATTTTATGAACAAGTATTGCCCAAATGTTTCCTACAGGATTCATATCTGGACTCTTGGCTGGCCAGGGTAAAACCTTGAAGTTGTTCTCATGAAACCATTTTTTAACGTTGTTAGCGGTGTGTATTGGCGCTTCACCTTGTTGTAAAATCCAGTTTTCTCCTCCAAGATCGCTCGCAAATCGCAAAAGCTCACTGCTTAGTGTTTCAATATATTCTTTGTGAGTCTGCTTCTTACTTAGGAACACTAAATTTGTCCTTCAACCATAGCCAACAGAGCCACACCATCACGCCACCACCACCAACTTGCCGAGTAGAGTACACTTCGTCTCCTTTCTCCAAACTGTGCCAATAATATTGATATCAATCTGAGCCGTCTAAATTAAATTTTTTCTCAACTGAAAAAACTACAGATATCCATTCTGTAGTCCAAGACATGGTTTTGAGCCTTCTGTAGGCGTTCTGTCACGTGGTGATCCTTCCAGCATGGATGATATTTTCTCTTCTTATATCGATAGAGCTCTGAGTGCTTAATGTAGTTATAAATTGTCTGAGAAGTTACGTTAGTAATTCCTGGGCTTATTCGAACTCTGGGAATTGATGCTCCAGTTTTTTTCAGCTCAGTAAAAATTTTTCTTTGGTCTCTAAGCGAAAGTTTCTTTGGCCGGTCACTCTTTTTCCTTACGCCATGGGCTTCAGAAGCACGTAGAAAATCGCTGATGCTACTTTTGCTTATTAGAAGTAGCCTACTAATTTCTCTGACTCCTTTATTAACATTTTTCAGCGCTATAATCTGTCCTTTCTGGTAATCAGTTAGAGGAATTCTTCGTGGCATGGTGCATTCATCTCCAAGAAATTTAACTACGTAAAACCATCTTATCAAGCACGTTAGCAATTGGCAAAATGCCAAATGTGCATGTACATGCAAAACTGGTATTCCGCAAAAAACACCCACTTTGATAATTGCAGTTTTTGACCAGTGTCCGTCTACTTTAAAAAAAAAAAAATTATTGTGCAAATGTATAACTTTTCTCTTTTCTGCATTTTCCTACATTAAAATTATAAATAATTGAATATTTTTATTTGTCTGTCAAAAATATGAAGATTGATAAGTATAAACATGTTAAAGAATTTTAATTGACATTTCCTATTAAACAAAGACGGGGTTTTAAAAAATTGTAAAGAAGTGTCCGTCTACTTTTTTTATGCAGTGTATATGTGTGTGTGTGTGTGTGCGTGTGTGTGTGTCTCCGTTGCTTTTGTAGGCAAACGGCTGATCACAGAGCTACAAAATTTTGAATGGAGGTCCGTTCGACCTCTTCTGATGAACCTCGAAGCCTGATTTACTAATTTTTGATTAATTTTTTAATTAATTAAAAAAATATAAACTTCTGAATTGGTAGACTCTGGAGAAATTTACATTTACGTTTGTAATGTAGGATGTCTTTCTATGGCCCAATATCTCAGTCGGTTAGAGCGTCATGCTAATAACGCGAAGACCTGGGTTCGACCCTCCAAAATCCAATGTGTTACTTTTTGCAGAAAACTATAAAAAAAAGTATCAGTTGATAGAAGAAAATTTTTCAATGTCTTCACAATATCTTAAGTCGTATGGATGATGAGAAAGTGACTCAAAACAAAGTTAAACTTGGAGGTGTGTTGGTCATTTTGTAGGCAAACTGCTAATTTCAGAGCTACAGAATTTTTCATAGAGGTCCATTTTGACCTTTTCTGATGCATCTTGAAGCCCGATTTTGGAAATTTTGATTTTTTAAAAAATTAATTAAAGTTTTTGCATCATGGGAGATTGCCTGGTGTTGCCATCTATTGTCATAAAAGGAAGATGATATTCTGTCCGAGAAATGTCTGTCCGTAAAACGTAGTTCTTCAATAATATCAGCGCCATTTATTATCCAGTTAGCACCTAAATTGAAATATCCGATCAAGGCGCAAATGAAAACAGTTGAGACCCGGAATCGATGTAGTGTAAGAAGTGAAGACGCTGTCAAAGACAGCGGGGATTCGTAGCAACGTTTTAAGCGATTTCAATGGAGCTTTTTTAGATTTATGAAGGGATTTAAAATTAGGTGATTAATATTTTTTAAAAATTCCAGATAGTGACTAGCGAAGCAGGCAAAGCCTGCAAGTTTATCATAAAATAGATCACACATACCTGTACCCATGTCTTTAATTATATTTTTCTCTAATGTAATAAATGTTTAAATTATTTATTATAACCGATTGTTTCAACTATTTACTCGAAGCTTGAAAAATTCTACCTTTCTTCAATTTACGTTCTTTCTTCATTTAAAGATCTCGTTTTTAATAAAATTCTAAGTAAGCTGTCAAATTTGTTTTGAAATTTAAGTAATGCATATTTTAATGCTGCTTCATTTTAATTTTAGTTAGATTATTCTAATAATACACTACATGTATTTTTTTCACAAATTTGTAAATTTTACATTTTGTACTGCAGCGAATTGCATGTCAGTCGTTTAAACTTACATCAGAGAGACTATTCGATAATTTTAAAGCATAACTTTTAGTCTAAAAAATTGAACATTTTAAATACAGAGATTAGGATTATAACCTTAACAAATAATCCTTTTGTTAAGTTTTCTGTAGAAAAATGTTTTATATAATTCATTTTGAGAAATTTTTGTTATTTATATACAATGACAGTAATAAACATTACAAAAAGGTTTTAATATAGCTTAAAAGTAATTTTAGATTACGCTATTTCTTACAATGAGCATTCAACATCTTTTTGAAAAAATATCGTACGGAAAATTATTTTTCTATAAAATATTACGAGGATTAGTTTATTAATAAATTAAACTTAATAACTTTAACTTAACATTATTAAATTTTTAATGTAAGTAATAGTGCGATGTGGCAACAGACTGGAAACTACTAGCGAAAATTAAAAGTAATGCATACTCGATCATATAACTTAAATTTTTTATTTTATTTTAAACAAAACTTCCAAATTAATATTCTTTTTCAAAAGAATATATATAAAAAATGGCTTATAAAAGCAATTTATTTTTATAAACAGTAGCCAACGGTATCTTTTACTATTTCCACATTACGAACATTATCATTTGAAATAGTAGCTAAACAACTTAATTTTTTATCCTTTATTATTGACAGTAAATTTTTCCATTTAGAAAAAGGTTTATCAGCTTAGTAAATAACAGAAGTAAAAAGAAAAAATAATAATAAGGCTATTTAGTTGTTAGAACATCTTGAAAAAGCTTTTTCATATTGTAGCTATTAATCCACTTTAGAATTAACTAGGTTTGTAGAATTTCAATTGCTCGTTTTTTGAAAATATAAATTGAATTATTTCTTAAATTTTTCTGTTTTAATCTATTTATTTTCTATTTATTTATTTATTTATTTTTAAGGGCTTTTTTTAGCTCAAATATTTTTTTAAATATCAAATTTGTTAATAAAATTATAAGACTTTAAACTGTTTTCCTTAAACGATATTAAAAACGTATATTTATTATAGGTCACATACTTTTTTTTTTTTTTTTTAAATAACGGTTATTTCGCAAAAGAGAGAAAATTTATATCTTAAAAGAGACGTAATAAACAAATAACAATTGGCTTTTTCCAAAATATTTGACTGATTTTAGAAACTGTTGACATATCGTAGACTTGATTTTACTCTTATCTCCGGGTTTAGAATATGTTTAGAATTCATTAAAAATTTTGATGCTACAAAAGTATAGCGAATAATGGTTTAGTGATTGCGTCATTAAAGTACAATTATAAAACCAACAAATTAAAAAAAAAAAAGTTACTAAATAACTAAGCAAGCTGGTTGAGTCAAATTTGTGTGAAATGTAAAAATATCTGATAAATATTTTCGGGGGGACAAAAAAGATTTTCTAAAGTGTCAGTAAAATATCGCAGGTTAAATGAATAAATTAAAATAACATGTACTTAGGTATAGTTAAAAGTGTGTATATAATGACTGAAAAAGAATTGATAATCTCTATGACTTTTATGTCCTGTTATACCACTTTTATGATGAAGCAAATTTACAAAAAGTTATTTTTGTAAAAAAAAAAAAAATCACTAACGTACATTTTTAGTAGCTAAATGATTAAGGTTGTATTTTTTATTGACTTTATTAGAGTGCAGAGACTTCCAAAAGGCGAAGCGGACGTACCGCAACTATAGTTAAAATATGTCCTCCATCATTACTCCAAATCCTATGCAAGAGATCTCTGCTGTCCGAAACTTTGAAACTTGGTCCGTACTAAAGCTTGAATTACACAGCCCAGCTAAAGCAAAAATTACAAAACTATGCCCAGCGCGATAGATGGATAATCCGCAGATTTCCAGATATATTTTATTCAATATTATTTGACCATTTAATTTCCTCTGTAAAATATTGCACACATTTCTGAACGTCGTTCTGTACGTCGTAATGCTGATGACAATGAGAAAAAAAAATATACCACTTTCGTCTAGAACGAATAAGTAGTCATTTTTTAAATCCCTAAATTAGAATTATAAATTTCCGAGACATGTATATAAGGTAAAAAATAAGCTCAATAGACGAAATGATCGAGAATTTCTAGTTTATGCTTTTCTAAATGGTAAAATGGTAATTATATTGTGAATCCTTTGATTTATAGAATTGATTTATAAATTAGAATTATAGTTACTAAAACTCTTCTTTTACGATCGCATTTATTTGAACAGATTTTTACATAAGTTTGACCACGATAATATAGAAAACTCTTTATAATTTAAATAAGTGTTTCTATAAATCACTAGTAAGGGAAACTAACATTTGAAAGTAGGACATGGAACTACTTTTACTAGAGCCAAAATTTATTTTCTAGATATCATTTTCAGAATGTTTTTCAGTGGAGGTCAAAAAGGTCACTGCAAATCAAGATCTTTGTACTAGAAAATACGGCCAACCTTTTCATTATTTTTTTTTCATCTGTAAAACACACAGTAACGCTGTTATTAACCTGTATGGTGTGTGTTCACCAACACACATTTTGGTCGAGCAGCTTAAAAATTATTTAGTAGAAAGGCTCATATTTTGTAAGATATATTGCGTTCTGATTGCAGTATGCTTTGTCAATGTAATATGCAAAGTTTTCTAAAAATGGCTTTGCACTGGGTTTAATACTCTACGTGTTTTAATTTTAAAAGTAGATTTTTTTTTTTTTCTTTTAAGAAACCGTTGTATCTTCATGGATATATGTGGTAGCCTCCTAAGAATTTATTCAGATAATTAGAAGAATCTTCATAATCACATACTACAATGGTCTTAAACTATATGTCAAAAATATAAAGGCAGGTAGAGGGGACCTAAATAAGCAGATTTCGTATACGATTGTGTGTGCGGTAATGCCGCCTTGAGCTGGTAGAGAGCGCTGATGACTGCGGCGTATAAAAGCGCTTCGCTATCTGGATTCATCATTTACCACACGGATGTCAAGCAGCATGCATCGTTTCACCAATGCGGAGCTGGTCGACATGCATTTCATGTATGGGGCTGCACAAGGAAATGGAGTAGCTGCTCAAAGGATGTACTGGGAGCGATTCCCGGAGCCCCACTCTCTAAAATATAAAGAGTGAGATCTCACTCTCAAAGAGTGGTATATCACTCTTTGAACATGCCAAAATGGAGCCAACCTCTAAAGAGTGAAAAGTCTCTTTTCGAAAGAGTGAGATTTCTCACTCTTTATTGAGAGTGAGATTATTCAGAACAATTTAAAGAATATGACAGTTTATTTTTCCTTAAAAAAGTGTGTATATTAGACGATGTTGCTTCATTTCACCTGGCGAATCGACTCCAATTCAACGGTGCAAAGAATGCAGTTTGGATCTGTCGGGAATCGAACCCAGGCCGTTTCCGTAGCAAGCGAGTATCTTATCCACTGAACCACTGAGCACATATACAAGCTGCTTAATTTACATTATTAAGTCATTCTCATACGTGATCAGTCATATTTTTAAATTTTTACTTCATTTATCAACAATATAAAATTAAAGAATTCTAAAGGATATTTTAAAATTTAAATTATTTTGAAATTGCTAAAATTAGAATTATTTTAAAAGCTGTATACTTGAAAAAAAAATCTTAATGACAAGAAGTCATTTAAAGTAGCTTATGCGGAAAAGAAGTTACTCAAGTGTACATGTTTAAAGAAAAAAAAAAAATAATAATAAAAATAACTGTTCGCATACAAATCTACAGAGTTTCCTGAATAAGTCGCCTGTTCAGAAGTATAAAACTTGCTGTTGATTTTAAATATTAGTAAAATATTATAGCCAAATATTTGAATATTTCACATGTGTTAGCTGTCAATAAATATAATAAAAATATGAACTGTTACAGATTTTAAGGCGTTGTGCATTAAATATTTGCATTGATATTTTCTTTTATACCTTATATATTTCTAAATAAAACTATTTACTTTCTAAGACTAATTTCGTTATGTTTCTTGTGATTTTCGATTCTCCATTAATAATATTACTTCGATTTTGTCAATCGTATAGAAAAAATAATTTACCAAACTATTTTTAACATAATTATTTTCTATTTTTATTCTTCAAAAATCTTCAATACGTTCTGTTAAACAAATAGATACATGAGATCGTTCGGAAATAGTCCTTCATATTTCGTCCGAAATATGATAACCAGATGGCGCCAGCAATTTCTCACTCTACAAAAGTTTCATCTTGCAATAGATGACGACCTCACTCTTTGTGACAGAGTGACTATACGTCACTCTTTCACAAAAAGTGAGAAGTGTCACATTTTCCAGAGTGATAATATTGTTTTCTCACCTTAATTGGTGTCAAAATAGGGGTCACTTTTTTAAGGAGAGAGATTCTCACTCCAGAAATTTTAGAGAGCAAGCTAGCGCTTTAATGCGTCATTACCGCACACACATTCCTATACGAAATCTGCTTATTTAGGCCCCCCTACCTGCCTTTACATTTTTGACACATACTTTAAGACCACCCTGTAGATGTTTTTGTTGTAAATTATTTCATTTCAACAGCAGAATGTGCTGACATCCCTTTTTGCCAGTAACATTTGCGGTAGGATCTACCGTTATTTTTTTCAGTGCAGGAGAATTAATATACATACCTCCCTATATTATTCTTACCAAAATATGCTCAAATTCAACAATTTCCAAAAACCTCACAGGCAATTAAATCCTCAAACTTCATAGAGTATTTCCAGTTCCTTCAGAAAACAGATCATAATTCTGCACTTTTCTCCAAATTTCGAAAACACTTCTTACCTCACTAGATCCAACCAACTTAAGTACCAAACTTTCACAAATTCCAAGATTTCCTGCAAAATTAGTAAGGCGCTTTAAAATGTGATATGGGGACATGTCATCCAAATTTTGATTTTACGAAGATCGATTGATCGAATTGACTAATTTTGATTGACCGAACCGGGGGATGGCTCCACCGCTTCGATAACCACCAAAGGTATTATTTTTACGAAACTTGGAGAGAATTACAGCCACAGCGAATTTTACACGCACCAGATACCATTAATGCACTCGACAGTTTTTGGTTGGCTATAGTTCCGGAACCGCAATACCCTGATTACAAGCTCGACACTCTTCAAACGGGCTACAACAGCTCCAATCAACAACGATAGGTTTTCCACTCAAACTTTTTTATATGAAGCATTAAAGTCTTCTAAAAATATGATAAGTTATAAATTTATAAATTATCTACCTATTTTCTATAGAGGAGACTTCTTTTGCCTTTATACTTTAGTTAAATACATATTTCATCAAATTAAGTTAATATATATATTATATATACATATATTATAATTTTTATTTTTATTTTTATTATATCTATATAATTTCTGGAAACTAAGAATTCATTCATATTTTAATGTTAATTTAAATTTATGATAATTTATAAGTATTTATGACAATATATATATATATATATATATATATATATATACATATTTGTTTATTTCTTTTTACAAACAAACTTTATTTCCCATTTCTTTTGGAATAATATTTTTTAATTATTTTCTACTTAAATATTCGGTTAGAAAGACCATCTACGGAGGGCGTTTCACCCAGGTCAAGAACACAGGCGTTATCAATCTTCTGTAGTCCCAAACACCAACGCATACACTTTAAATATTCGAGGAAAGTAAAAAAAAAAAAAAAAAAAAGAAAAAGAAAAGAAAATTTCAAATGGAAAATCACAAAATGTAAACAAAATACCTTGATAATTAAATACATGCGAAATACAAAGAAATTTAAGAACAGCAATTCCTCTGTTCCTACTAAAGTTTTGTAAAAAAATATTTGAATAGTGCAATACTTTATAAATTTTTAGAGATAAAGAAAGGCTCTTTAAGATAGATATTTTTTCAAAAATAAAAGTTAAAATGTTGAAACTGCACTTTTGAAATATAAAACAAGGAATTACTTTTTTTTTTTTTTTCCAACAAAATTTCTCTGGAAAAAAAAAAAAAAAAAAAAAAAAAATCGTTAACTATATTTAAAAAAAAAAAAGAAAAAATCGTTAACTGTATTTTAATATTTAATAATAAATTTCTGTTGAAAGTATAATTAATTATAACTATATTGCTTTAGATATTTTTTAACTTGAATATTTATTGTAGAGAATTAAAAAGGAAAGAAAAAATATCTTAAGTTTATTTTAAGAATTTAAATCTTTTGGTATCTCAAAACTCAGGAAGAGTATGAATTTGCTGAAGTTTTCTTTTTTATTGAGATAACGAAAAAAGCAAAGCCTCAATATATCTTTTGAAAACTCATGCAGTGTTGAAACTAAACTTTGAAAACAAAAAGCAAAATATATGTTATCTTTCACAATACTTATTACAGATAACTGTTTATTTTCTTGTTTTTTCCTTTGAACTTTGTAATTTTATTGCATTTAAGCACTTATTACCGTTACATTTCTTTTCACAAAAGTTATTATATTTCTTTTAACGTTTTCTTTATAAATAATTACTTAAAACTTTTTCCTCTATATTTGATAGAAATATGTATTTTATTTCAATAAAACAAATATATATGTATTTACAGAAAGAAAAAATATTTCTAATTTTATTTTTTAATCTACAAAAGCCATTTAAGTAGTTTTACTTAATAAATTCTTATTTTTAACTTAAAACTTGCATTTTTATTACTTTTCACTTAAAAGTCAAATTATTATAATTATTTTGCAAATTAAATTATAATTAGATAATTCTTTAAGAAGTATCAACACAGTAATGTATCGCGTAGATTAAAATCAGTTTTTTGTTATATTGAATATTTATTTTTATGGAATATACATATATATATATATATATATATATATATATATATATATATATATATACTGTGTAGGCCATTCGTTAAGAATAGATGAATTAGAATTATAAAAAAACAAAATAGAAGAAATATATTTTTACAATTCGAAACGTATATGTACCAATTTAGAATTCATAATTACGTTAAAATACTGTTTATCATTTCCCATCTAAAGCTGAATTATGCTATTTTCACGCTTAATTCTAATTTATTCTTCTTTCATATCATAAAGCAAAGTAAGATAGAAATAAATAAACTTATCAATCTAAAATTTTCTAAATTTTTAAGATTTCCTTATAATAATAATCATTAAGAACATAATTACATACTATTCAATTTATTTTTTATGTGTTACTTGAAATTTGTAGTAGTTTTATCCCCAAGTCACTCAAAAAACACTGTTATAGTCTTGGAGGAATTATATAAGAGGATTTAGCATATGACGTATCAACATGCAGGGTAAATGAAGTTAACTTTTGTCTATTCAAGATGGTTGCCGAAATAGCAGTGAAGGTCACCGCGGGGCCATATTGAGTCGACCAAGACATCGGCTTATATTTTTTATTTGGCAGCTTTGAGACCTATAGTTATAATGGCTTTCGTTTCCAAAGATCGATATTACATAATTTCATAATAAAAATGGAAATTTTCTTCTATAATTGCGTTACTTAATGGCTTCTGCGGTTAAGATTTTGGCTTCATGTTTTTCAGTACATATCATCTTCTTTTGTATCCCTTTCGATCGTGCGGGTATCCCTACGATCGTGGGGATTAAACATCCATGACATCCACTTACATTTTTGCATCTAGAACAGTCGTATGCAATAAAATCAGGAAATGAACGATCAAGCTAATTAGCAGAAAGTGTAAAGTACAATTTTCAATCAACAAATGTCAGTCCATATTTTTCTTTCAGTTTCCAAAAACAGAAGAATGTAACGTTTTGAGGTAAAAAATGTTTCGGGTCGGAGAGGGTTATCATTCCCCGAAGGTATCATTATATTGCTTTATTTTCCAAAAATTGTTTTTTGTTTAAAAAATTGGATTGAAGTCAGAATATCTAAGCTGTTATTGTCTATAGTATCTAGATTTTTTAAACTTAAGTTCTTGTAATAATTTATTCTGTAAAAATGTCTCGTGTGCTACGGAAAATTATATTTTTGCTCTTTAAGCCTAAGGTGTATCATTGAAAGACTGTGCAACTTTTAATTCTATTAATTCTGCTTACATTATAAAAACTTTAAAATGTCTTATCGTTTTCTGTTAGGTTTGGACTTTGTAACAGAACTCGATGACGATCACCGTATTTTTATATATCTAGACGGCCGTACAAATACTACCTTCGTCTTAAACAATTATTGTTTGTATATCATGTGGACTTTATCTTTTTCATGCGTGTCTAGGTGAAACACTATGCATAGTTTAAGGTAAAATCCTACGTTTCGCCAGAAATATTGTTTCATTTTAAATGCAACCAATAATTTTAGAAAGTTGGTGCACCATTTTGGTGGTTCCATTTTAGTAATACATCCACTAAAGGGGTAAAACTTAGCACCAAAATATTGGCTACAGCTAAATTTTTATTATCGACGGGATTTTTTTTTTTTTTTTTTTTTTTTTTTTTTTTTTTGATGAAACGTTGAACTATTATTTATAACCACATAATGAATATTTAATTGCTTGATGCTCGTTGGTACTTGGAATTAAATATTTTTCAATTACGGAATATTAGTAAAAATTAAATCTGAAATATAGTATTTTTATTTTCTCTTACCCATATATGGTAGGGACGTAATTTTTTTTTTCAAACTTGGTATTTTAAATTCTTATCATAAAGGAACGCTGCAGTAAACTATTTGTTGATATCAAGCAATTGGTTTGTGTACAGGAACATCCAAGAGAATTCAAATATATTATGTCTACGGACGAAATTTTTGGTAGATACAATTTAACATCTATAGGATGCACTAAACAAAATGACATAACCATATATTTTTTAACGCATGAAATCTCATTTTGGGCAGAACATGGTATGGGAATCATTTATCATTCTTTTACAGGGCTATCCATAAGAATTTGGATGCATAGTGTCTGTACTTGGAAATATCTGGAAGTGCATTTCTGGTTGTTTTACGTGTTTTTTAAGGTAGTACTAAATTTAAGCACACAATGTGGTGTTTATGTAATTTACAGACAACGTATAAGGCTACCTAAAATCAAGGGAAAGCATTCTTTTTTATTGAATGTAATTGATGGAATTGCTTTACTGCACTCTGTTCAGAACTGGAAATCGATTTCTCATACCTATACCGAAGAAAAAAGATTTTTTGTAGTTCAATTTGCAGTTTTAATTTTTTGCATAATATTGCGTTTTGGAAGTCTCCTGAATATGGAAGCTAAGTTTTAGCAGTTAAACTGTATGTCTGTGTGTTATCAGTATAACATAAAAACAAATAATTACATGAAATTCAAATTTGTATTGTTAATACGAAGTTTCTACTTGAGCAGTTTGTACAAGATTGGTTTGATCAAGTTTCAAGGAGTGGTGTGGTGAAAGTTGTCTAAATAATTTAGAATAAATTTTAAATATTAATAACACCCTTGAATTCTTTATAAATGTAGGCACGATATTTAAACGGAAGTTTGAGGGGATAGTATCCTCCTCCCCTCACACAGGATTATATGTCAAATAAAACTGTTACACTTCATTTTACCTTACTTTTCTAATATGCAATTTATCGATATATTATACAAATGCAGAGTAAGAGAAAGTGGTGTGTGTGATACACAATTCTCAGCAATAAGTTTAAATTATATCGAACGTCCCCACAAAATCGAATTGTAAAGGTCTATTAATATATATATATATAAATATATATATTCTCATATGTATATGTTCTCATTTTTATTGTTATCATAATATATATATATATATATATATATATATATACATTTCATCATTTTTCTGAAAAATTGGATAATATGAGGTCAGCGTCGCAGATTTCTTAACACATTGTTGACCGCATATTTTCCTATTTTCTATTTCTAAGTCCCGCTCTTTTCTATTTCTTTAAAAGTTATACTATTTCACGAAAAGAACTTTTTGTATTCGTGTATAAATCGCTTAAGTTTTATCCTCGGCAATTGACACGGTAATTGCCACCGAAAAATATAAACACAGATAACACTCAATGGATTAAACACGAATACACAAAATTAATTTTAAAAATAATATTTTATGTTAGAGGCACGCCTAAAGGTGGAGCTAGATTTTTAAAAGGAACGAGTTTACTCGTGACCGGTCCACAATGTGTTAAAAAAATATTACTGTTTTTCGTTTTGTTGTGTTTTTAATTTTATTTGGTACCTATACCATTCCATTTTACGTGTATAATAATAAATTTTTAAAGACACTGTAGATAGAGCTAAGGATGTTTAACTAGAAATTTTCATTGTATTTATTTTTCCAAATATTTTTTTTTTTCACTAATGATTTAGTGATACTTGTTTTCGATTAAAAATAATCTTTGTAAATCAATTTTATATCACTTCATATATATTTTGAACTACATTTGAAATAAATATTGGATTTTTGGCGCTCTTATTGTATTGAAGAAGTAATTGTCAAAGTCTTTAAATGTCATTAATCAGTTATTGAAAATTCATTACTGAGAAGTAGGAAACATCATTTAGGAAAAAAATTTCTATTGGAAAAATCTTTTTAAAAAGCTATCTTTGATGCGCAATTGATTTAAAAGAAAACTAGAATTCTGGAAATTTTCAAATATTCTTATGTAAGATAAAATATGAAAAAAGATAACGTCAATAAAAGAATGTATTTAATAACTCTACGTGCATAAATTTTAGAATTTCTAAACACCTGAAGTTAAAAATCATTGCTTCGTTTAGACCACTGAGGATTAGTACCTTATCACTTAACTCGAATTATAATAATTTACGACTTTCTCGTTAAAAACAAAATTAAACAAAACATAAAACAATAGAGTAACAATCTTTTTTCCCCCGTTAGCTATTGAAAGTTTATATTTCATAATTGAGATTTAATGTTTAACTTTTATAATAAGATACCTGTTTTTGATTTTAAAAATAAATCCTTTGTGAAGGAATTTTATACCACTTCATATGCATTTTGAATTACATGTCAAATAAATATTGGATTTTAGGCACTCTTCTTACACTGAAGAAGTAATTGTTAATATTTTCAAATCTCATCAATCAGTTATTAAAATTTCATTACTGAGAACAGAAGCATGATACATCATTTGAGAAAAACTAAATTTCTATTGGAAATTTGTTTTTATAAAAAAAAAAAAAAAAAAAAAAAATCTGGTGTGTCACTCACACGACTTTCTCTTACCCTGAAATTTAATACTATAAATACAGGTTGCAGATTAAAAGGTAAGATAACGAGTACTGTTATGTAAACCTGTGTTAAACAATTCATATTAAGCTTCTGAAGAGTTTTATATGATAATGATTTAAGTTCAGTGTGAGGGGGGCTACCGTCCCCCTCAAAACCTGTTTCATTAATGCTCCTACATTTATATAGAATTTAATTCGGTTATTAAAAAATAATTTATTAAAATTATTATTTAAAAACTTATCTTTTATGATAATGCAGACGATTTCCATATTAGAGAAGCAGTATAACACACAATATAAAAAAAAATTCCATTTTATTCTCAATATTAAAAAAAAAAAAAAAAGATTGTTTTTCCTGTTTTTTTTCGTTAAAAGTAAAAAAAATCGATTAGTTTGTTTTACATTATGCAGATCGATGGTTCAACCATTCGTTTTAAAGATATTGGCGAGCTCTTTTGAAAGATACCCATCATGAAAATTTACCCCGCCAGGGGGGAGGCGAGGCTCCTACATACACAAAAAAAAAATTCCCAGTTAACTATCTCTATTACAAAAAATATATATTCGTTTCATTTGGTTTAGTGTAGTCTATAGACGTTAAACTCTACTTACCTGCAATTTCCCCCATAGACGTAATGTATTAGAATTCTCTTGATTGTCCCTGTACACGAACCATTTGCTTGATCTTAACGAAAAGATTACTGCAGCATCCCTATATGATACTCATTTAGAATACCAAACTTGAACTTTCTGCCATAATTTGTTTTTGAGATATGCTGATAACAGACAGACACACACATAGACACACACACAGACATACACACAGACCATTTGCTAAAAACATGATTTTCGTATTCAGGGGACCTCAAAACATGTAAATATAAGAAAATCTCGCGTTCGAAAATTTGACCCCAAAACAATACTTTCTCTACCTTATGGGTAAAAGAAAGTAAATAATCTGGTGTGCACTCACACGACTTTCTCTTACCCTGAAATTTAATACTATAAATACAGGTTGCAGATTAAAAGGTAAGATAACGAGTACTGTTATGTAAACCTGCGTTAAACAATTCATATTAGGCTTCTGAAGAGTTTTATATGATAATTAGTACAGTGTGAGGGGAGCTACCACCCCCCCTCAATCCCCCGTTTCATTAATGCACCTACATTTATATAGAATTTAATTCGGTTATTAAAAAATAATTCTGTTTTTAAAAAATAATTTATTAAAATTATTATTTAAAAAAATTATCTTTTATAATAATGCAGACGATTTCCATATTAAAGAAGTTGTATAACACCAAATATCCAAAAAAAGTCCATTTTGTTCTCAATATATATATATATATATATATATATATATAAAGATTTTTTTTCTAATTATTTTTTCGTTAAGAGTAAAAAAAATCAATAACTTTGTTTTAAATTATCGGAGATCGATGGTTCAACCATTCGTTTTAAAGGTATTGGCAAGCTTTTTTGAAAGATACCCATCATGAAAATTTACTCCCCTCGAGGGGGGACTTATACACACAGACCATTTGCTAAAAACATCATTTTCGTATTCAGGGGATCTCAAAACTTGTAAATATAACAAAATCTCGCGTTCGAAAATTTGACCCAAAAACAATACTTTCTCTACCTTATGGGTAAGAAAAAGTACACTCATGTCCATAAATTAAGGATAATGCTAGCTGCGGCAGATAAAGGTTCAGAAACAAAAAAATATGATTTACTATTCATAAAGTGCATTTATTAAACAAGAGATCAAGAACAAAAAAGGTGGTTTATGCAGAATACCATTCATAAAAACTACGATTTTTGCTCCCTGAAGCAATTACAAAAAATGTCTCCCTGACAAAAACTTAACAATACATGATTGGTATGATGGTTAATACATTATATGTCTCCCATATGATGAAATACAGTTCGTATAACGCTTAGGCATGCTAATATTAAATTATCGAGCTGATCTTGGAGAAGATTACTCCACTCAGTAAGCAATGCCCTCCGAAGTTCTGGTACACATGTAGGAGGTGGTTGACGGGCTGCAACTTGTCAGCCAAGCATGTCCTACACATGCTCTATCGGATTCTAGTCAGGTGAAAAAGCTGGCCATTCCATACTGGTGATATCTTCAGATTGTAGACCTCCGTGTACAATGTTTGCATTGTGAGGACGCGCATTGTCATCCATAAATACAAATTCTGGGCCCATGCCACCCCGAAACAAATGTACATGTTGCTCCTGAATGATGTCCCGATAAATCTGGCCTGTCATGGTTCCGATTTAAACATGCAGATCTGTTCTGGAGCGCAGTTTGACCCCCCCCCCCCCAAAAAAAAAAAAATGAGCACTCCTACCCCACCGTAAATGTGTCGTTCAATGATGCTGTCTTGGTGGTAGCGGGCACCTGGCATTTTCCATATGAAAGTTCGACAGGAATCTGACTGCAAACTCAACTTGGACTCGTTGGAAAACATCACACAAGCCCACTGTGCCGCTGTCCACATTGCATGTTCTCTACTTCAAGCTAACCGCTGGCCACAGTGCGTTGCCGTGAGCAGAACACATCTGACAGGCCTGCGAGCATATAGACCAATATCTCCCAAAAGTCTATACACGGTTTGCCTTGAAACTGTGGTACCCGTGGCTGCAGATTGCTGACGAGACAGCTCTGATGCGGTGCTCCATCTGCTTACTTTCGCAGTTACTGTCAAATACCGGCTGTCATTCGGCGTTGTAACTCAGGACCGACCAGTCCTGTACCGTTGACTAGCATTTCCATAATTTTGGAATCGTTGCTAAAGCCTAGAGATGGCACGTTTGGCGATTCCAAGTTCCCTGGATACTTTTATCTGAGTACGCCCACACTCCAGTCAGCCGATAATTCTACCACGTACAAAAAATCATCCACATGTGTAGTCTGTGTCATAATTATTCAGTTGTGGCACTGAGCAGATTACAGAACGTTTGTGAACAATTTTGCTTCTTTGCTCTTCTTACTTATCTACCCCTTTCTTACACTTTCGTCATTGTGACATCATACTGGCGTCATCTAATGGCTTCCTATAATTTGCATATTATTCTTAAAGATATGTGTGGTATTTCTACAGTTGAAATTTTCGCATTAAAGTTCGATTTCCGTGTGAATCTGAATTATCCTTATTTTATGGACATGAGTGTAAAAAGCTATCTTTGATGCGCAATTGGCTTTAAAAAAAGAAAAAAAAAAGAATTCTAAGAAATTGAAAATTTTCTTGTGTAAGATAAAATATAAGAAACGATAATAGGAATGAGAAAATACATTTAATAATTATACGTGAAGGACTTTTACACTGCAAAAAAAATTCCGGTACTTTACTGGGAAATTTTGGGTAGCTAATGTCCCCAATATTTACCAGTAATGTTTCTTGAAAATATGAGTAACTATCAAATATACATACAATAAAAATGCTACTACATTTCTGAAATCAGGAGCGTTTGATGGACGAAAACCTGTTATTTTCAGGAACCTGCCCCAAACATATTATAACCAGGAAAGTATCCGACGTGTAAGAGTAACGTTACTAATTTTTTTTTTTTTTCAATGTAGAATTTTTAAACACCTAAAGTTGACAATCATTGTTTTTTCTTTAGACCACTAAGAATTTATACTTTACCACTTAAATGACAATCATTTACACCTTTTCCGTTAAAAAATGAAAGTAAATAAAGTATAAAAACAATAGAGCAACAATTTTTTTTCTTTTTTCGTTAACTATTTAAATTTTATTTCGCGTAATGTAAATTTAATCTTTCACTATTATAGTAAGTAGCAGCGTCTTTCCACTTTCCAGCGTCTTTTTAGTTCTACATTAGCCATTCTATAACGTAGACATAAACCAAATTTAGGATATTTGGAGATTTTACATAAGCGGTAAGAAAACATTATTTCAGGAAAGTATCAAATTAAATATTGAGTTATCGTAATATTTTCTTCCTTTTATATTATTGCTGAAAAGTTCAATTAAAAGGAGCATATATATTTATAAAATTAATAAAACTTAAGAACTAACTGATAGTTATGAATTACTATGAGTTTCTTTTGAAGACATCAAAATGCTACTAATTTTTTTTCTTTTGACGCGATTTATAGAAATAATTTTACAAGAACTACTAAAAAAAAGGCTGATGTAATTCGGTTTAATTTTTCCCTGTAATTTTATAATACATTTTTTTAATTTTACTTAAAATTTTCAAGTAGACAGTAACACTGACCTCTGAATCTTGAAAAAGATAAATTTTTCATGTCTAACTTGAAAATAAAATACAAAAACGTTTGCAAGTTTTCTGTTAAAAACTTATTTGTGTATCTTTGCTAAATTTAACATACGCATTATTTTCATTAAAAACTAATTTAAATTTTTAAAAAGTAAAATTTTTAGTACAAAATATTATTTAAAGTTTTGTGAATAAAAATTCAAAGTATCATCAGTTACACATCTTTACTAAGCAACAATAGTTACACTCCTGCTCAAAAGTTTAGCAAGATTTGCAAACGATCAGTTTTTTTCAATTTAAAAACTTATCTCTGGATGAAATGTTTTCAAACATTGGGTATTTAAAAAATTGGGTCTTCCTCATGTTTTTCAGTGAAGATTGGTTTAAGACAACATTTACGGGGGGGGGGGGGGGCGGAAACAAATTGAGAAAAATCAATAGTGTTTGTGATCACCCTGTATCGTTAAGTGAACGAAATGAATTGTATCTTTAGGATATGTTAATACAGATCCAGTTAAATTCGTGGATGAATTTGTGTGACGATAGTATATTAAATAACGGAGATATAAACATTTATTTTACAACTTCAAAACAAATTAGCATGTTTTTTATTTATAATATGCAGAGTTTTTAACAAAAAATATTCCCACTTCCAGATAACTTAGAAAGATACTTTTAAAACAATATACTGCAATCGGAATACAAATATCTCAAATATCTCATGAAATATGAACATTTTTATGAAAAACGTTTTCATTGCGCATGTGCGAAAGATAAAAATTATTTTATTGCATAGGGTGAAAGCTAAATATAGGTCGTTCATTGTAAAAGTGAATTATTTCCTTGGATATTAATTTTGAAATAACGAGCTTTTTCAAATTCGGGCGTAGTGGAAAAAGTCAAGATTCAGTAAGTGTCATCGCTTTTTGTGTTTAATACAAATCATAGTTATAAGAATTTATAAATTATATTAAAAATAATTTGAAGTAACTTAGAAACTTAATTTTAATAACGAATATTCAGAACTTTCAGTTTTCTGAGAAAAACATGCAATACCATTTATGGGATTTTAATGCAATTATTGGAGTTTTTTCTTCTTCATAATGAAAGATGTGACAAAATGTGATACAATTAAGCTAAAATATATATATTTAAAAAATATGCAGTTATACCACTTTTACAATGAGCCGTCCATATATTGGGCAACTTTTATCAAAAGTGCATTTGAATAGAGTAAAAATTAAGCAGCAAAAGTTCTTTTTTGTGAAAAACCCTTTATCGTCTCACAAATCTTAGTAAATAAACAGAAATATGTTACAGTTACAAGCTTGTTTGTTTGTTTATTGGTAACATATACATCAGATTTGTATGCTTGACCCGTAGTCTGCTTGTAAATCTTCGGCAGATAATTACAGATAGCACACGACAGAATTACAATACGAAGAAATGTAAAAACACTCAGGGCCAGCGCGGGAATCGAACCCGCTCTTCTACGCTCGAAGGCGATTAGCAGTGTGGTGACATAACCACTCGGCCACGGAGGGCCAGTTACAAGCTTATAAGGAGTTTTTTTCAAAAAAGAACTTTTGCTAAGTGGTTAAAATAATTGGATATTTAAATTAATTACGCAGCATGTGAAAAACCCCTTAAGAAATTTCAACTCTTGGATAAATATCTCAAATCTAGCTCGTTCTTTTACGGATAATTTGCTTAATTTATACTCTATTCGAATGCACTTTTGACAAAAAGTTGCCCAATAGATCTAGCTTTCAACCTATGCAATAAATATATTTTTTTTTTATTTCGCACATGCGCAGTAAAAACGTTTCATACAAAAATGCTCATATTTCATGAGATATTAAAAATATTTGTATTCCGATTGCATTATATTGTTTTAAAAGTGTTTTTCCAGATTATCTGAAAGAGGGGATAATTTTCTTTTTAAAAAATCTGTGTATTATAAATAAAAAACATGCTAATTTGTTTTGGAGTTTTAAAGTAAATGCTTATATCTGCGTTATTTAATATGCTATCGTCACAAAAATTCATCCACAAATTGAACTGAGTCCATATTAACATATCTTAAAGTTACAGATCATTTCGTTTACTTAACTATACAGGGTGATGACAAACATAATCGATTTTGCTTAATTTGTTACCGGCCCCCTAAATGTTGTCTTAAACCAATCTTCAGTGAAAAGCATGCAGAAGACCTAGCTCTTTAAGTGTCCAATGTTTGAAACATTTCATCGAGAGATAAATTTTTAAATTGAAAAAAAAGTGATCGTTTGCAAATCTTGCTAAACTTTTGAACAGGAGTGTATATGACATAGACTTCCCATATTGCCAATCATATTTGACCAGTTTAATTTAACATAATAAATATTAAAAAACATATGCTTATAAAATAATGAAAAACTTACAAAAAATATATTACCTCATTTAAATTTTTACACAACCGAGATAAAATAGGATAATGTAAAGAAAATGACTTTAAAATGCATCTGAATGAAGTCTGCATGAATCCAATCTTTTTTCTTTAGTAAATAAATACTTATATTCGTCTTTTTGTATAATTAATGAGGCATTCCATTTATTTAATTTTTTTCAGTCTCTGAACATAATTAAAAAATCTAAATATAATACTGGTAAAATTATTTCTAAAAATACTTTAAATACTTTATTAAGCAAGATATAATTAATTTTTCGTTGTTTCATTTAGTCCTTATTTATTTTAGAAATAATAAATCATAATTAAAAGTTACATATAATTTGAACAATTATTTATAAAGATATATATTGTAAAGCATAACCATTTATTAAATGAATTTACAGAAAATATAGGGAAAATTTAGAAAAAAAGTATCATGATTTAAAAACTCTTTTCATTATTTACAAATGTGGTTTGTCTAAATAAAATTTTATAATAAGTTTATACACTGTTAAATTGAAAAATAATTTTTTTCTATATAAAATACATTAGTTTTTATAAGCTATTCTAATTTTTCAATATAAAGAGAATGCACCTTTAATAAATATTAAATTTATTATAGGAATTAAAAAAGAGAATCAAACATCTCCTACATTTTAATTTGTTGCTTAAAAAAAAAAAAAATAAATAAATAAAAATAAGAAGAAATTTTATAGGGCTGCAGGAAATTGACTTGCTGGTAGATAGTAGTTCTGACGTTCAAACCCCGGCGTAAGTCACTTAAAACAAATTTACGGAAAAACGAATTATTTTTCCTTTTGAATGGAATAGGTGAATAATTTAAAATAAAATAATTATTAAATTTTATTAAGGAAATATTAAATAAATTCTGTATAATTATACATGATATGAAATATAAAAACAAAAAATATACTAAACATTTGATAAAGAAGAAAACCATATTCTTAAAGTTACAAAATTAATTTCCAGCTAGTAATGACTATGATAACATGAGAAAAATATATATAACAAAAGCATTTTTTCTGATGTGCACCACGAATGACAAAAAAATTAATCACAATCTTTTTCAGTACAATCTTTTTCTAGATTGGCATACATCGGAAACATTTTTGAAACATTTTTGAATTTTTTTAAGATCACGATCCGAACACATTATTGTAGCTCCACACACTTTTGTTTTGATAAAAAGTAATAACTGTTCTGTGCCATACTTTCTTTAGTTTCTACTATGCTTTTTTAAGTTAAGCGTGCTTCAGTACTAAAATAAATTTTACGGAATCATTCATCTTCGTTACATTAGTATTAAAAAAAAAGACGCAAAATCACAACTGTAAAAGTTGATATTTAGGCATGATACCAGTAAAATAACGTAGAAAACAAGAGTAAATTTAATTCATGAAATAATAAGAAAAGTATGTTGCGAGTGAGGAACAGGTTGGACCTGTGTTCTAGCCTAGTTTTAGTTTAAATTAAATTTTCGCCAAAGTTGTCCTAATTTTGTATATACCGGAACAAAATTTTACTATTTCTCAGAAATTTTAGCAGGTCGATAGTTAGACTTTTTACTGAATATTGCTAAAACTATTGATAAAAATATACAAATGAAAAGTAATATTTCAACTAATATGTAAACACAGTTAAACACATTTAAACACCACTTATCGACAGATAAAATAATTAAAATGATAATGCAAATTCACTTCAATAAGTCGACGTTTAATAAAATTATTGAATTGACTTTAATCATCTGTTGAATGCAAAAAGTTTACCTTTACCTTTGAAATATAAAACCTTACAAATTCACAAAAAAAAAAAAAAAAATCTACTTACATAAATTATACAAGTTTTATATAAATATTAATTTAAATTAAACGATTTTCTTAGGTCAAAATGAAAACTTCGTTAAAACTTCAAAATTTTCTATTCTAAATGAATTTAATAAGCAAAAGTTAATAATATAGATTTTTAAAATATACAGGTCAACAGGTTTTTACAGGTCAACATTGATCGATGTAGCTTTTAAAATGAAAATTGTCTGAGGTTTCTTAAAATTAATGAAGATCCCGATTCAAAAAAGAAAATATTCTTGTATATTGTTTATTACTATAATTAGAGAAACTTCTTTATTCAAGGTGTAAAATTAATTTTTCAAAAACAGATAAACTAAGAAAATATATGCGTCAAAATAATAGAGCACTGAAATAACCTAGGGCTATTTGTTAAATTAATTAATTAATGTATTATGTTTTGTAATACATAGTTGTTTATTATTATGCTAAAATAATTAAGTATGCTTTAAATTTATGCCGTGGAATAAAAATTATTGAAATATTAAGTTATGACGAAAAGTGAAAATATTAAATTTTATAAAATCATCATCTGCAGTAACTTTTATCGCCTTTATTTATGAGATAATTTTAAAGACTTTCATAGCATATACACCTGTTTTTTTTTTTTTTTTTTTTTTTTTTTTTTTTTTTATTAAAGCATATAACTGTAAACAATTACGTAAAAAACTTTATTTCCCATTTTCAAATTATCTGAATATGAAATTTTATATATATATGTAGAGAGAGAGAGAGAGAGAAATTGAAATAAAAATGCAGATTTAGGGGATCCATCCACCTACCTACCCTTCATCAAAATCCATACATTTACCTTATGCTAAACGTCTACTACAGTGCGCGAAAAAAGTATAAGGACAACATTTAATTGCATGAAAATAGGCTTTATTTCCATTTCACCTAAATGAAATTTTTATATTTCTTACTTCTGCTTCATAATTTTGTGATAACACTTATACCACATAAAAAACATAATTTAGGTTCAAAATATTGATTTTACAAAATTTAATATTAAAGGAAATACGGAAAAAATTATAAGGACATGTTCTAAAATACTTAAAAAATGTTTCAATAATCAAGAAAACTACCTTTTTTTTCTATCACTTGAATAAGCCGAGAGGTCATGGATCCTGAAAGATCTTTTAAAATGTCCACAGATATTTTTTCCCAAGCGTCTTTGATAGCGACGACAAGATCTTGTGTACATTGATACTGTGTGCCGTTTTTATAAACTTCTCGGGCTAGAAGTCCCCATAAGTTTTCGATTGGATTAAGATCGGGACTTCTCGCCGGCCAATCAAGTAAATTTACAGAATTAGCTTCAAACCAGAGTTTTGCGCTCTTAGAAACGTGTATCGAAGCATTATTCTGCTGAAAAATATAGTCCCCTAAAGTAATTAGTGGCGCTTCAGGTAACAAACTTTCTCCTAACATATCAACATACCTGTCCGAATTCATTTTACGGTTGATGAATACAATTGGAGTGGTTCCATTTGCCGCAAAAGCGCCCCATACCATAACCGAGCCACCACCATATTGACGCCTGGTCACTTCCTTGGTCTTTCGCAGATCATACCAAAAATAACGAAAACCATCAGGTCCATTAAGATTGAACTTTTTTTCGTCCGAAAAAATTACATCAGCCCACTTTTGACCAAGAGAAATGTATTTTTTGGCAAAGTCAACTCTTCTTTTCTTATGATGATTTGTAAGAGGGGGGCGTGACACTAATTTCCCATAAAAAACTTGAGGATGTTTACTCAAAACATTTTGAACAGTCCTTGTTGAGCATGGTAAACTCAAATTTTGTCTAACTTCATTTGCGGTTTCTTTTTTCTCGCAAGCTCTCCTTAAAATCAATCTTTTTTGTCGGCGAGTGAGAATTTCTGGTCTTCCAGTTCGCTTTTTCATACCATACATCCCAGGATTTCTTAGAAAATTATAAACCACCGTTTTAGATCTCTTTATTCTTTTTGAAATTTCCCATCCACTTAATCCACATTCTCGAAAAGCAACAATTTTTCCTTTTTCAGTGTGAGAAAGTTGAGTTCCTTTGGGCATCGTTAAAAATTTCACACTGAAAGTCGCCGAGTGGGAAATTCTTTTCGCAAATGAATCATTTAACTCGGAATTGCCATTTTATGCTTTCAAATATGCAATTTTTTAAATAATTACTGGAGAAAAAGCAATGTCCTTATACTTTTTTCCGTTTTCATTTAGGTTTAAAAATCAAAATTTTAATTTTAGCAGATTTAAAATTGAAAATTTTAATTACTTTACGCATGAAATATTTTAGTTTTACTTCTTTTTTTTCTGCAAAAATTTGCATACGATTCTGTAAACAAGGCTTCTAGATTTGGCGATTTTTCGCGTGTCCTTATAATTTTTTCGCGCACTGTATTATTGCGGCCTGTTGATTTACGTAGTTTCTGATAGCAGTTAGCATGCTAATGTATTTTGAGCGCTTTTTCTCATGCAATATTGATGTTTGGAAGTCATAAATTAAATCATATAACTTTTTTGTTTCTTTCGCATTAATTTTTTTTTTCATTTTTTTTTTTTAATTACGATTTTGAAATTAAGGAAAAAATGATATTTAATTTATGTTGTTGCAATTCAAAGTTCAGTTATATAACTTATTTTATTAATACACTATTTTAACACATTGCATCATTTGCTCAGATTATTGCGTCATCTCATGTACTGATTGCATCAGACTCATTCTACTGCAATAAATAAAGGAGATTTTTTACCCATTACAATAATTACACAATAGCACTGTCTACGACAAAATCCAATAAACAACTGGCGATAAACGTGCCGGGCACCTTTATTTATAGTAGTAGAATGAGTCTGATGCAATCAGCACATGAGATGACGCAATAATCTGCGCAAATGATGTAATGCGTTAAAATACTAAAAATCGTCTACTGGTCTTAATTTTTTTGCAAATGACTGTAAGTTGCCTTCTTGACGTAACTACTCCTCAAAGGCTAGTTTCTTTTCATTTTTATAGATTTGTGATTGGAACAGAAACAATTATCTGATACTGTTTATTGAATAAACCCATCCAGAAATAATCAAAATTCACCAAAGGAATTTTGGAGAGATGGGGTATCAAGTTTGAGCTATAAGGACCCATATCCCTAAGGATCGTGAAAGCGCTATATACTCCCCTTAAAGATATCTCCCCCACATATTTCGATCGAATGTCTATACGAGTCAGCAGGTAGCGAAATCCTAGATTGTTCTTAAGTAAATTGCTTAAACACTCTAATTCGTTCTGACACCGAATCTGAATTTACACCTTCAAAACGTGCCACTTAACTCGAATCCTGAGAAGTCTCGTTCATTGCAACATAAAATTTGATTGTTCTTCATGTAAATATGCAGACGCGTCATATTGAAAATCATAGATTTTGTGCTGTGTTTTAATTAAATATAAAATCAACTTTACTTTTTACCACTTTCATTAACATAAAATCCTCTCCAGTAAAGTTATTTATTAAAAGAGATAATGCATACATAAGAGCAGATATTCCGATAGAACATTCGGTCCTCAGTTCAAATGATCTGGAGAAAAAAAACAAAATTATTTCTTGTATTATACCTTATTCCACAAAAATTATTTCTTTTATTTACAAGTACTATAAATCTTTACCAAACATAGTTCAGATCTAATACATGGCAGCATCTTTAGCGTCACTTTTCATTACATCATTTTGGGAACACTTCCGATAACCTCCCCTTGATCTTTATTTGCATACAGCATACTGCGTGAATTTTGTATCCTAGTTCTATCTTGTTATTTTTGCTCTACAAGTGTGTTAAAATACGATGCATTATTTTTTAAGAAGCTGCAAAAAAATTTGATCTTACCACTAATAGGTCTTTGTGTAAGGTAACTTTTATGCAGATATGTTAATTTCAGTTATGTAATTAGATCCATACAAAATAAAAAATAAGGAACTGATAAAGTAGAGCTTTTTAAAAAACGTTTTAAAAGAACACCAATTACAATACATAATTTATCACAATAAAAATTTACCTTCGAATTAAAATTGTTTAAGCACAAGTATGCAATTTATCGATACTTAAGTTTTAAAGTATTTTCTTTTAATCGATTTTGTGTATAATTAGTACTTTGATTAGGGTAAATTTTTTTGGAAGAATTAGCGGATTTATGCTATATTTTCTTTCGATTTACTTTTTAAAATTTGTACGAACACGCTATTTTTTTTTACAAAAAACTACTCTACTAATTTTAAGTAAAAGATGCAAAGCAAGCAATCTTTCAGTTCAATTTGTGGCATTTACTTATATATACTTTATCAGCATTATATTAATTGGTCTTTAGAAGCTAAAAAAAAAAAAAGCACTTTACTTTTATGTTGCAATTTAAATTAAAAGTAATAACGATGGCTAATAATAAGAAAAAAGAATATTATTTTAAAGAGTATTGTTAAAGTATTGATCATTGAAAAGTGTATGCAAATCTTTCATAAAATGTACATATTATGTATATTATTACTTTAACACTAAATAACGAATCGGGCTATATAGTTTGCTTTACGCAATCTTAATACATAATCCAAGCCCCAAGCATAGATTAAAACAATGCATTAAAATACTATTAAAAAAAATCTAGAGAGAAAAAGAAAATATATAAAGATAAATAATTACAGTATGTGTATTCATTATTGGCATTATTAAAGCTAGTTTTTAAAAATAATTCAAGTTAATTACATTATATAATTAGTTATACATCTCTATACATTTATTTAGATATACGAATACGATATTTTCAAAATTTAACTTCATACACTGTCTTTTAATGCAACCACATCTATTCTCAAATTTTAGCACTCTTTTTTAAATTGATCTCAAGTGTCTGTCTCCTAATTCTCACACATTTATGATATATATATTATCTTACACAGATTTCAAAATACCTATGTAAATCAGTGACACTTAATTTCGGCCTGCAGGCCCATCGATTTATCGGCTTATTTATCTATTTTTATTTCTATCTCTATTCATCTCTTCATATAAATAAACTTAACGGTTTTTATTTAAAAATGCAGACCTTAAAGCTAGATAAAATGATTTCAATTGATTTACATAAATTCACAGAGCTACAGATAGCAACATGAATGAAAATTAAATGTTGTTTAAAGATAAAATTTCATTCAAACATATAAGATAATTAAATTACTTATGTAGAATATGCTTGAATAATGAAAGAGAAATATCGTGTTATTATTACAAGCAAAAAATAATTGCCTTAAGAAAAACGAAATCTTATAATAAAGAAAGATGAAATATCTTGTTTTATTTTTGCTTTTATCAAAGAAGAAGGCAAAACAATAAACGCACAAAACGTTCGATATCCCCAATACTCTTGAGGTAGAGGGAGATAAGATATAGCACTGTTTCCTTTCTTACTTTCCCAAGAGTTCTTATTGTCAGGGGCTTTTCCTATGGATTTTTACTTAGGAAGATTCACTTATGAAAAATAAGCAAAAAAGTGATCTTTGTAATAAAGATGTCAGCCGCGAAAATCATTTTATGTTGCTAACGACGTTCTTGTTATACGATATTTTTTTTAAATATTAATAATAATATTATATACAAATATATAATTTTTAACATGTGGATTGAAAAATGTAGTTTATTGTTCAGGTATTTTTTATTTGGCTTTAAAAATTAGTGATACTCAATCGCTTAATATTGTATATTTACTGATATTTGGGTAATTTTAGTTTTTAAAAAGCAGAATTAAATAAAATTTTCGAAAAATGATTTGATACGTAATGCACTAATTATAACTAGTGATCTGCGGATCAAGAGCCTCAACGCCCTATTTGCATCACTCATTATTCAGCAGAACACTTTTATTTATTCCATTTTATTTAAAATAATTATACACACACACATATATAAATATATATATATAGTGTTACGAATGTGTAAATAATTCGTAGTTATTTTTATGTACATTCATTCAAAGGAGCTTAGTCAGGTGATAAAATGTTATTTTTCAGTATTTCTAGTTTGTTTTTGCATTAAAATAGCTCATTTTCCGTTAAAAACACGTTAAAAAGCTCATTACAGCAGGTAATGGCTTAGGCGTGAAATTTGGCGATTTTTTCGCTTCTTGGCGATTTTTTTTGGCGACCTTGACGATAAAATCCTTATTATTGATATACCAATTATGGAAGCTCTAACATGATTGGCTTTGAAGTTTCTGGAATTTTCCACATTTTTCTACGCGGGTATTTAAGGAATTGTTTCGATTTAGTCTCAATTAGTTTCTCGCCAACTGCCTTACGATAAGGAGCTCTGAGCCTCTTTGGATTGCAGTCGATTGCTGTATGTTAATTCTCTGATAAAGCTTGTACTGTGAATTTGCTGTTGACAGCTGTTATTTAAGCTGCGTTTACTGGTGAAAGTGAAGTTGATACTTGGTTTATAGATCTGTAATCTTCTCGAATTTTCTGTAAATAAAGTTGCCAGCGTCTGCAAGTCTCGCCTTTCATTCTCGGACAACTTACGAACCCTCAAGTACGCAACAATATATATACAGTGTGATTACAAAATGAGTATACATTTGAAAAATGGGTGCATCTCTCTCAATACAGCTCCTTTTATACACGATTCTCATGCAGCGTCACTGACGTTTTGCTGTCCAGCGCCATCTGATCGCCATTTTTTGAACTTTTTCTTTTTTCAAGTTGCAATAAAACCCCATCCCATTCGAAACATGTATGTCAATTTTTACCTCTCTACCTACATTATTTCGTGAATTATTAGTTTTTCAAATGTATACTCATTTTTAATCACCCTGTATATATAAACTCATAGATGTATATGATTCACTCGCTACATAACCTCCATAGCCAGATACGTTTCCGAGATGAGGGGCAGCTCCCCTCCCCCCCCCCTGCACAATAACCCGTTTAGATCTATCTTCATATGTGTATATAAATATCCGTGTAACTCATAGCCTTTTGTTAATTTCTTGTAACTAATACATACTTATACCAAATTGGACGTAAAATGACTAAATGATTGCATAACATATCGGAATTATTTCATGTAGCCCTGTAATCTAATTACTAATCCTATGTCTACCATTTCCTACAGAAAACATGCTGTTAAACATTCTAAATCATATGTTTATTTCACTATGCTTAATGAAGTGTAACCAAGCTGAACTGCACTTATAAGAAACACTGTTTATAGACCGTAATGGTAAGAAATAAAAGAAATTTTTTGTGTGTCCCAGTACACGAGCCACAAATATTATCTATACGAATATAATTAATAATTCCTTGTAACTCATTAATATTCGAACTATATTGGATACCGTTTGGATAATTACAGAATATCATCGGAAGTCTTTTGTATGTTCCCGTAAATAATTTATTTAGTGTATATTTTCCTTTTACCAGATAAAACATGTTTTTAAGCATCATAATAATATTTGTTAATTTCATTATGATGAATGTAGCATAAGCGCATTAAAATGCGCTTAAACAAAAATCTGTCCGTAGACTCTAATATAACGAAATTATTTTGTGTGTCCCTGGAAACGAGCCATAAACATTATATACAAGAGTAAAAAGATACAGTTTATTCTATGTGGGCCATGAATATTTTTTCGAAATTTAGCATGATTTAGATGATTACGCTACCTTGCCGAAACACTTTTGTAAGTTCCTATACATTAATTATTGATTATAAACGCACATTCTTCATAGAAAATATACTCTACAAACTTTTAAACCTCTCAATAATCGTTATTAATTTCATTTTATTGAATGCCCCGTTTGAATACGTTTAAACGAAATTCTTTACATAGCCTTAACGATAAGAAATACTTTAATGTGTACCTGTACACGAATCATAAACAATATAGACACCAAAATTTATATAGCTGTTTCTTTGTAGTGCTTAAACATGTGTGCCAATTTGTAAGTCAGTTGGGTGAATTTTGCGACTGCTATTGCGGTACAAACATACACAAAGACACTGACATTTCGGTAAAAATATAACTCTTTCATTAAAATTTTGATTAAAGTAGTATCAAAAGGAAAACGGCATTCAAGTTACAATTTTAATAACCATCAATTTATGCAATTTAATTTTGAAATATTAAAGAAATAGTAGTATGTAGAATAAATAATAACTTTGGTTAACGACCATTAGAAAGGAGAATGAAGGGAGAAAGTAGATACAAAGATTTATACCTCTATGATTTTATTTATTCGTAAGGAATTTTATTTATTCCTGGAAAAGTATAATGTTGTAAGACAAGATAGCATAATCAAAGACATTCGACTTCCAGTCAAAGTTTGTAGCAATATTCTTTTGAAGCTAACCTGGCGAGATTACTTTGTAATGATTTTTGGGAATATTTGTGTGAAAGAATTAATCTACCTTATTTCTTTATAAGATAATTTTATTGATATAATTCATTTATTTGTATTTTCTCTCTCTTAAAATACATGTGCTTGAAAATGTAAACCAGTACCTGCTTACCATTTCCTAATGAATTTGAGTTCAAAAATGAATATGTGATGACCTCAATTTTAAGTACTGATACATTCTTAAACAATTACATAGTTACGGAAGTGACTAATATATATATATATATATATATATATATATATATATATATATATATTATTTTAAGAGAATTAAATTAAGGATTAACAGATTAACGTTAGGTTAGTTTTATTGTAGGCTTACACGCACACACACACATATATATATATATATATACGTTATATATATATATATATATATATATATATATATATATAATATATATATATATAGAGAGAGAGAGAGAGAGGACAATGTACAGTCAGGGGAAAAAAATCCACCCCCATGGCTAATTTCGTTGAAAATTAAAGTAATCACATGAGATGGTGCCGATCGACTTGTAATAACGTCCAGTTATTAATGCAATTGATAAATTTTTTTAAGGGGTCGTCTACATATTAAAATTTACCTCAACTTCATTTTTTCGAAGAGTAACACCCATTTTTGAATACATATTCGAATCTGACGTCAAGGTGGCTCGCATAAAAGTATGGTTTACCTTTATCCGAGTGTGTATATACATTTAATTAATTATTGATAGGGTTACAAATGAAAATATATTAAGGATTCATGAATTAAGATCTCGCAGAGAAAAGTATTATATTCATTCAGATAGCAATCAGAGAAAAAAATACGACAATTTTTAATATAAAATAAACTAAATTATTGTTAATTAAGAAATTATGTGTGCATCTAAACTTACTTGAATAACTATTTTAATATCTGTGTATGCGACATTATAGATGACACAAACGATAAAAAGTGATCACACCCTATCAGTAATAAAAATGGAATATCACCGTAACTCGAAAAAGAATGATGGGAATGAGCAGTAAATTTGAAATCCATATTTTTGATGATGCCTGTTCTTTTCGTGCAAAACTTTATGTAGGTGATAATTCCTAATTTTTTCGAATATGGATTTATTAATAATTTTCATAATTAAAAAATGTTTTTTAATAAAAATATGCACGGATTATGTATGGGCCTTTTCATTCTAAAGCATACAGTCGGTAACAAAAGTGTCCGAACACTAGCAAAAATTCCTACGTAAAAAAAGTACACTTCATACGATTTTGTTAAATAAATCCTTGTCGAATCCTGTTCTTAGTCAGTCTAAGAGCATGATCCGACAAGGATTTATTTAACAGAACCGTATGAAGTGTACTTTTTTTACATAGGAATTTTTGCTAGTGTTCGGACACTTTTGTTACCGACTGTACATAAAAAAAATTTGAATATTTCGGGAAGATATGATTTAATATTTGTCAAATTCATTTAACATTAGCATACCCCTATTTAGAAAATTTACAACGCTGTGAAAAAATGAGAGAAATACATAAACTATAACTTTTTCTGGGCTAATTTGTTTCAAATAAACCAAACAAATTGTTAAAAATGGAGGTTGCTGTTGAACAAATTAAAGTTGATGCCAGTTTTAAGATGTAGACGACTCCCTAAGCAAAATCTAACTATACATTTATAAACAAAACGCTTATTTATAGGACGCTTATTTATAGGACGATTTGCGACGAAATTACTTCGAGGGTGGCTTTTTTTTTTTTTTTTTTTCTTTTTTACTTCCGACTGTACATTAATCAAAATTGAGGAACTATGCATTAAGTGTAGCGTCAGAAAAATTTAAAGTTTTGGTCAGTCTGTAGAGGTGTCATCTCGCAGGCAATGTAATAGATGAACTTAGCAATAATTAACGAAAGTATAATAAAAACAAATACGAGAACTTAATTAAGAACGCAATCAGGAAACAAATACAGTCGGCAGCAAAAGTATCAGAGCACTAGCAAAAAATACTATATAAAAAAGTACACTTAATGCAGTTTTGTTAAATAAATCCTTGTCGAATCCTGTTCTTAGGCAGTCTAAGAACACGATTCGACAAGGATTTATTTAACAAAACAGTATTAAGTGTACTTTTTTGCATAGGAATTTTTGCTAGTGCTCGGATACTTTTGCTGCCAACTGTATGAGCACGCAATGGCATAATCTCCATTCAGGAACAAGAGATGGCAACATATTCGTACGTTATTGGATATTTTTCATTTTTGTGTAGGCGCTGTCTCAAAAATAAAAACGTGTTGAACCGCATTTGAGAGGAAGCGTGTCACAAAAATAAGCCCATATTGTGCAGTATTTTTAGAAGAGGGCATATTTCAAAAATCAGATCACTCATTTTTCAAATTGAATTTATTTTTATTCTCAGCTAGCCTGAGTTCATAATATGCTTTAAAATAAGCAATTTTGTCTCAATAATGAGATCCCAGATTTAACTATATTATGTTTTTAAAAATACTTATTTACTTTAAATAATATTTCCAGTCCGTTAGCAACATTAATATATTGACATTTTGCTCAAATTTTATTAATTTTATCTTTAATCATCATATAAAATATAAAAGCTTCTCATAAATTTCTAAAAATAAGCTAAACATAAACTTTTCCTTAATTTGTTTTATAATTGCAAATCATATTAGCTACAAAATATAATTTTTAGAGTGTTTATTGTTTTCTTTTTTATGCTAAATACTCTACGCTACAATAATTTTCCATAACATGATAATCAATGAAATAAAATTAGCTTCTAAAAAATTTCAATCATTCGTAAATTCATAAATTCCTTTTATGATTAACAGATTGTACAAAAATGCTTTTTGAATAAATATTTCTTTTTTAGGGAGGTTTCTTTTTCTTTCTTTCTTTTTTAATTAAATTATAATTTAGAGTTTTCATTATTATGCAATTATTGAAAAAAAAAAAAAAGAAAAGAAAAGAAAAGAAAGAGAGAAAGAAAGAAATAAAAGAGATAACTCATACATTTGTATGTATCTTTTAATTTATAATCTCAATCTCACAATTAGAAAAACAGTATATAAATATTTCGTTGCCAGTTTTCTTAGGGAGACAGTCTATTTTTAAATGCTCAGAAAAAAGGATATAAAATTTGCCCACATTGAGAGTGAGAATTTGATTCTGAATAAATTTATTCCAATATTCTTCGAAATAAATAATTGTTGTGAAAATATAAAAATCGATTTTTCATCTCGAGTTGAAATTTTCCGCTCTTAGGTTCTTGCACGCGTGATATTTTGTGAACCATCCGATGGTTCACAAAATATCACTCGTGCAAGAATCTAAGAGTTTCAAAAAGAATCTGGGGAGCTTCAAAATTTTTATTTTACGGAGGTAATTATCATGCAGAATATGAAAAACTATATAAGATAAAGCTAGGATAGAACGCGCGGTAGGAGAGATTGCGCAGGGGATCGGCAGGATAGAGTAGTGTGGGCAATTTGCGAATTCATGTGGTTATACAGCACCAATAGTGAAGTGCCGACGTGAATGTGCATGTTGATTGCTGCAAGAGTCTGAGATAAAATGTGGTTATTTTGTCTCGTTTTCAAAGATAAATGCTTGAATTTTTATAGCCCTTCCTAAAAATTTCTATAGAATGTTAGTAATACAAAATATTTCTTATTTAAACAATTTCTCATAACCTACTAACATAGACTAATGGTACAAGCACCACGATTTTTTCTAAATGCGAACAATTATTTAATAAAACACTGCGCAATCTCTCCTAAAAAATGGTAGAGTTTGTGCTTTTGCTATTTAGGAGAGATTGCGCATTAAAATTCTATACACTTGAACCTTGTTAACATGAACACTGTTAACGTGAATTACCTTTAACATGAACTGTTTCCCCAATCCCCGCCAAAATGAAGGTTAGTTTAGTTATATGAAGATTAGTTACTGATAGCCTGAACTACTGATAACATGAACTAATTTTTTATCCCCCTTGAGATTCCTGTTAACGAGGTTCAAATGTACTGTTAGAGATTTCGAAGCTTATTGATAATAACAAGACAACGAAGATGAGCTTGTTCCATGTCTGGAACTGTACCTGGAAATATCTGGACTGTTCAACCCATTCGAGACAGCGCATCTCTTTGGAGACTGTACCCAGAATCTAAAATTAAATTTTATTCAGGAGTGGCACCATCGGCAAAAGCCACACTTCTGATGGGATTTAGCTTTACAATGCTAATATTAGCCAATGGAAAATTTATTGCAAAATATTTAAATGTTATCGTATATCTGTTTATTTTTGCAATATTTTCCAGTATGATGCTCAAGTTTTGTGTAACTTTCGTCTACTTTAGTAGACGCGATAAAACTGAATGCATGCAAAAAATATCAGCCTACTTAAAATTCTTTTTAAGGACTGTAATAGTCTAAATTTCAATAAAATAAAATAAATGAAATAAATGTAAAAAATTTTAAAACTGAAATGAGAGGATTTCAAACAAAGTGAAATTTGTGTTTTGTGCTTTGAACATTTTTGTGCGGAAGGTTTTGAAAAAAAAAGCCTCAATAAAAAACAAATGTTGGGTGGATTCTGGGCTTAAAAGTGAGCGGACTACCCATACATCATTGCACGCACTGTGTGCTACTCGTTTTGTTGGCTCGGAAATGTATAGCACACACGGTGTGCAATCTGTCTCGAACAGGTTAACTTGTGGCAGGCGGTTGCACGACAGCTTCAACATAATTGAATGTTATTTTGCAATTTTTACCTGGTCTTATTTCTTTTTTCTGTTTCTTTAATATTATTTTCTTTAAATAATTTTTTGTAATCCTTTTTAAATTTCTTTTAAATTTCTGCATTTTAAATTATGAAATTGAAATATTCACTCCCAATACAAAAATATTTGTTTACAAATACCTTACAACAATGTCGTGCAATTATTATTATTAACTATGTAATTGCAGTTATAATTAAGCGCAATCTCTCCTACTCTATAAGAAGAGCAAAGTAACTCTCCTGATTTTATTACAGCTGTTGATTTGAACCGTAGAATCAACAAAATTGTAATGGAAATGCATAGGAGAAGGATCAATTCACAATTTCGCCCCAGTAGTTTAGCAAAAAATAAATATTTAGATTTTTCTATATTGTTTTGTTAGATTTTGCGCAAGCTTTCCTAGCTTTACCTTACTGCTGTATGTGTATAAAAATTCCTGATTCAATTTGTATAATTAAAAACTGATTACTCTTTACTTAATTAAAAAATTATAAATGTTTTATTTCTTTCTGTGTAGTTAAGAGTTTTACCCAGTCTCTGTATCACTTCGCATAGCTGATTAATTTTTAATATATTAGCACTATTTTGACTCCCCCTTATGATTTTTTTTTTAATGATAGAGTGTTATATTTATGTGACTAGAAGGAAAATAGTTTATAGAAAAATTAAATACAAATATATAATATTCTATATTTTTCTTTTGGCTATATAAAATTCTATTATTGTTTGAAAACAAAATAATCCTCAGCTACCCGTCATTGTAAGATTTAAATGTTACACATTATTACAAGTATAGTACTATGCTTAGATTGCTTCAACACATATTGACTACATAAAACTTTACCCAAATAAACGAAGTATTTTTTTTTAAAATTGGTAACATATGCATTTTATTAATGCACTTTATTTTCGTTGAGAGAATAATACCATGTTAAATATAGTTTTCCAGTCTCTAACCAATTTGCTTGTTTTATTAGGAAAGTATCTTAAGAATATATTTTAAAGAATATACATAAAAGGAAATACGGAAGAAACTAAGTATTTACGCAATATACGTTAAGTGTAATACCGACATTTTAATAAATATTCCAATATATATATATGTGTGTGTGTGTAATATAACCCCACCCCCGAAAAATAAGTATTTTTATATTATTATAATCTAATTAATATATTCTTTAATAATGATTCAAATATGTTCTTCATTTTCTCTACAGCCAAGAAAATATCCCTTCTAGACGTAATTAAAGCCCAGTCTGGGTGGAAAGAGCCAATTGAATAATTAGATAACATTAAATTACGACCTTTTAATCACGTGACGTGTCGTCACGGAGGGAGAAAAATCCCTGTTTCTCTTCCCCTTTTCCATCATAGAAAAGTGCATACATCCCTAAATCCTCGCTTTTATCGTCTTGTCATTGCTAAATAAACATGTGTTGCATCATTTTTCGTATTGTTAATGCTATACAGACTTGTACAGCGTAGTTTTTTTAATATTTACTGGCTCCTCTACTACGTGGGAACCCCGGCTTATGATATTAAAAACAAGTCCTTCCGGCTTTTTCGGAAGGGTAGGTTGATTTCTTTTTCCTTATCAAGTAGCCGTCATTTTGTTTCAAAATGGCGGCTACAAATTATTAATGCACTTGGTAGAAATATTGATGTAGGCTATGCACATATGGAGTTTTAAGCAAATCGGTTCATAAATACATTTTTATGTGAATTTAAAATTTTCAAGTGGCCGGCGCTTGGAAACAAAATGTTGGGTTAAGTTGACAAATATATGAAATGTATTTGTGAGATAAGTGTACTGTACATATACAGTTCGAATTAATTCAAAATCTCAAAAGTCATCGTGTTGAAAAATTAAGTAGCTGCCACTTCGACCAAAATGGCAGAGAAAGTTTCTCATCTAAGATATCGTTGCAAATTTGAAAATAATTTTTTTTGTAGAAATTCTTTCAAAGAGGCTTAGTAAGCTGCTAAAATGTTAGTTTTCTGCATTTCTAGTTTGTTTTAACATTAAAATAGCCTAATTTTTCCTTAAAAACGCATTAAAAGATCCAGTAACGCAAATAATGGATTTGGTGCCAAATTTGGCGACTTTTCCCCTTTGGCGACTTTTTTGGCGACTTTTGGCGAGAAAATACTTTTTATCGATATACCAAAGTTGGACGCAATAATGTGATTGGTTCACGAGTTACGTGAATTTTCTAAATTTTTGTTGTTTGAATGATAAAAACATTTTTCAACTTTGATTTGAATTGATTAAGTATTTCTAAAGTTACCGTGATAACAAATTTTCAAGTGGCCGCCACTTGAAAACAATACAGTGGAACAAGTTGCCAAGCAAACACATCCAAGATATTTGAAACATAGGTTCACTGTCCAACTGTTGTTTAAATCAGTGTCGTGTTTCAAAAGTTATTCTTATGGCAAATTTTCAAGTGGCAGTCGAAGTGGCTGCGACTTGGAAACAAAATAGCAAAGCAACTTGCCCATCGAGATAATCCAGTATATTTGTACGATAAGTTCATTGTCCCGTTCTAGTTTAAATTAAATCAGTATTTCAAAAATTATCGTCATAAGAAATTTTCAGGTGGCACCACTTGTAAAAAAAAAAGTGGAGTGAGATGCCCAGAGAACTTATCTGAGATATTTTAATGATAAATCCACTACCCAAATTTAATGCGAATTGATTCTGTATTACTAAAGTTACCATAATAACAAATTTTCAAGTGGCCGCCAATTAGAAATAAAATTGCGGATCATGTCACCGTGAAATTATCCTAAATATTTGAACCATAAGTTTACTCTACAACTTTTATTTGAATCAGTATAGTATTTTAAAAGTTATCGTGATGGCATATTTTCAAGTGGCAGCGTGATTTCAAGTGTATGGAACTTAGAAACAAGATGTCGGGACAAGTTGCCCAGTGAAAATATTCAAGATAATTATATGATAATATCACTGTCCAAATTTGTTTCGATTTGGAGTATTTTTTCAGAAGTTATCGTGATTTTAAATTTTCAAGTGGGAGCCTCATTTCAAGTGGCCCCGCTTAACATAAGATATCTGCCACTTTATTAAAAATGGCGGATATAGTTTATCAATAAACTTCACTAAGAACCTTATGTAGTCTGTATTTACATCAAAATTCAAACAATTTCGGAATACGCTTTTTAAAATTTAAATTTGAAATTTTCAAGTGGTCTCCACTTGAAAACAAAATGGCGGAGCAACTTGGTTAACAAACTCATCTGAGATATTTATAAGATAAGTTAAGACACTGTTCAAATTTGGTTCCATTTGGAGTATTATTTCGGAAGTTATCATGGTTTTAAATTTTCAAGTGGTGGCCTGATTTCTAGTGGTCCCGCTTAACTTAAGATATCCGCCACTTTGTTAAAAATTGCGGATAAAGTTCATTAATAAAGTTATTTGAGACACTTGTATAATCTATGTATCATAAAAAAAAAAAAAAAAAAAAAATCGGAATACGCTTTTTACAATTTGAATTTGAAATTTTCAAGTGATCTCCACTTGAAAACAAAATGGCGGAGCAACTTGGTTCACAAATTCATCTAAGTTATTTATAAGATAAGTTTAGACACTGTCCAAATTTGTTTCGATTTGGTGTATTATTTCAGAAGTTATTGTGATTTTAAATTTTCAAGTGGTAGCGTGATTTCAAGTGACCCCGCTTAACTTAAGATATCTACCACTTTATGAAAAATGACGGATAAATTTCATTAATAAACTTCATTGAGACCCTTATGTGGTATATAGTTACATCAAATTTCAAACAAATTCGGAACACGCTTTTTACAATTTGAATTTAAAATTTTCAAGTGGTCTCCACTTGAAAACAAAATGGCGGAGCAACTTGGTTAATAAACTTAACTAAGATATTTATAAGATAAGTTAAGGCACTGTCTAAATTTGGTTCGATTTTGAGTATTATTTCGGAAGTTATAGTGATTTTAAATTTTCAAGTGGTAGCCTGATTTCAAGTGGTGCCGCTTAACTTAAGATATCTGCCACTTTATTAAAAATGGCCGATAAACTTCATTGAGACCCTTATGTGGCCTGTATTTTCAACAAAATTCAAGCAAATCTTGCTTTAAATATGCTTTTTACAATGTCGGTTTGAAATTTTCAAGTGTTTGCCACTTGAAAACAAAAAGTCGGAGCAACTTGGTTAACGAACTCATCCAAGATATTTATAAGATCAGTTCACTGTCCAAATTTGGTTCCATTTCGAGTTTTATTTCGGGAGTTATCGTGATGACAAAATTTTCATTATAGATAGATAGATATATATATATATAGATAAACGAAGTGATTGCAATAGGTCGATTTCTAAAGAAATCAACCTAATAAATATGACTAGCTATTCTGCATTTCTTTTAATTATTGAGTTTACTTTATTACTAACACGATTGTTATAAAATAAAAGAATGTTCCAGTAATTCCTTTGTAAAATATAGTTTTTAAAATATTTACTGACTCCTCTACTACGTGGGAGCCCCGGGTTATAATATTAAAAATAAGTATGAGAAGCTATTCTGCATTTCTTTTAATTATTGAGTTTACTTTATTACGAACACGATTACTATAAAATAAAAGAATGTTCCAGTAATTCCTTATATATATATATTAAATTCTCCAGAGAGGGATGCATTTCACAAGCATCATTCTATAATGCTCGTAAATGTATCACATTTAGCAATTACCTATAAAAGAGTAAATTTTATTATTTCCTTTTGAAAATTTGGAAAACGGCAAACTTTTATATTATTTACAACAATTTAATAAATTTAACAAAAATCAGTAAATCCACATATAATTGTTTAACTTGTTTTGTGTTTTAATAAAAAAAATTCTGCAATTACTATTTATTTAATTCTTAGGTAAATATGATTTTCAAGCTTATACCTTTTGATCCGAAAATAATTATTTATTGAGACAAACTTATTAAGACTATTGTAGGTAGAGAAATACAACATAAGGCTGATATTATATGTGACAATACCATCTGAACTTTATTCAGGGAATAAATAGAAATATCTTGAAATCAATACGTGCTGCAGAAAAGATGTTAAATTGGAATAATATTTCCTAACTAATTATAAAAATATTTCTATATGTTTTAAATACTAAAATTTTAATGTGCGAAGTTTGAAATAATAATCATATTATATACTATTTGCATGTACAATAAAAATATTTTGTGTCAGATTAAATGATATCTGTAATATTATCTAAATCTCTTTCTGTGTATATACAAGTTATAAACAAAACGAAAATAAACTTGTTAATTAAAAGTACTTTAAGCATCACTTTACTTACATAATGATAAATTATAAAAAATGACAGTGGAATGCAAGGTGTTAATAAATAAGATCCAAAATGTTAATTTGGCTTAAATTACCATTTCTATCTTTTTTTTTTTTTTTTTTTTTTTTTTTTCGCTGAATGTAGATTTATATTATTGTTTCAACCCTAAACAATTATTAAGAGTTTTTGCGGTTTATTCGAATTTCTTACAATCTATTATCAACAATAAAATATATTGCTAACTAAATTATGTTTAAAACAAATTAAAAAGCCAAATTGACACATTACATGCAATCTGAGTCCATAACACGCAGCAAAATAATAATAATAATAATAATAATAATAATAACAATAATAAATAAATAAAAGGGGAGGAAGTGCATTATTTACACGATTATAATGCATCTTCATAAATTTTCTTTAGTTCGTTATTATCGCATTCTTACATTAAACTTTTACACGCCAATGTTCCATAAATGGAACATGGAATAAAAAATTCATTTAAAAATTAAATATCATGAATATTGACTTGAAAAAATTATCAGATATAATACAAAGATCACTTGATTTTTTGAAATAGAAATTACAGTTCAATCATACAAGGGAAAATGTACAGAAAAATTATAAAAATGACCTATTTTACTATTTTCCCTTTTACTCTACAGTTTAAAAATTCACATAATTTAGAAAAATAAGCAAATGCTTCTAAAAATGGGCTGGCATGTTTAAAATAGCTTACATTATTAAAATAAAATAAAATATTATAATATTAACATATAATAACATTAAATTAATAACATTAAATATAATAATATTAAATTAATAATCTTAAATATAATAATTTTAAATTATATTAAAAAAATTCTTTTTACTCATTTTAATGATAGAGTTCTTTAAATTAAAGCATTAGAAGGCAAAATATGTAAAAAAAACTAATTTAAATTACACTCGGATCTGAATGCTTCGTGTAAAAGGTTCATTTTAAATTAAATGTGGTTTTGAAATTAAGCTATAGTACGTAAACATAATCAGTTTTGGTTTTCATTTCAAGAATATAAATAAATGAATAAATAAATTTCAGGTTTACAAAGTGCTGTAATAAAATAAAATAACTGATATTTTGTCAAAATTTCAGTTCAACAAATACATAAACTTTATTGCAAAATTTACTGCATAATTTCGAAACAATTAGTTTATACACTATGCGAAATTATTACATATTATATGCTCTTATTTTCGAAAATTAAATTATAAACGGAATATTGAAATCCTTATATTTAAATAAATAATTTATAGGAAAGTAAAATTTCGTTTAAAAATATATTCAGTGTATTTTGCCAATTATGTCTGCTAAGAATTTTTTCTAATGAGATTAAACTTATAAACTTATAATTTAGAATCAAATGTTATTCGGCAGATATGTTCAGATAAATAATTTATAGAATTAAAATGTATTAAATAATTTTTCATCGTAATTTCTAAAATAGTAAAATTAATCTCAAATTTATGTTTGACAAATTCTAAGAACAAAATGTGATATATATAACAAAATGATGCAATTCATCATGTAATTTTTTGTGTGTGAAATAGGATAATTCGTGTTAGTTTCATTTTCACAAAATAAACGAAATGGTCATTAAGGTACAAATTAAACACAGCATTAAATATTTTTGTTATTAAAAAATTAAATATGTATAGAAAACCGTATTCACATGTATAACTGTTGTATAGCATATCTTTCTCCATTTTTTTTTTTTTTTTTTTTTTATGTGAACTAATTACAAATATTGTGTAAACTATGACAAAGTTATAAAAGTATTTTTTTTTTAATCAAAAAAATTATTTACCATTACTGAATATTTATTAAATAATAATAATAATAATAATTTACTATTAAAATATTTTAATAAATAACTAGGTAAATGTGTTCATCATACTATACGACAAAATATTCCAAAATTTCCTTTTTCTATAATTTAAAATCTTCTATAGGCCAACTATATTTGTAAGAGTGTTTCAGAATAAAAATATATAAATCTTTTTTAATAAAATCCATGATTTTTCTATTGGTATAATTGAAATTTAACCTGAAATTGTAAATTCACAAAATATCTTAGCTTAGTGTTTTCAATTATATCTATATTACCTGTAATGATATGTTCATGATAGGAATCCTTAAATTCTTTTTAGAAATCTTGATTGCAATAACAATCTTTATCTTCAATAAGATCAATGTTTTTACTATATTTATTATAATTGCAAATTAACTTTTTTAAATTTATATTATAACTGTAAGCAATTCTGATATTACAAGAATTTTTAAGTAGAAAAAATTCATTACAATTTGCTATACTTTTTTTAATTTTAAAATATTAAAATATTTTATCTTTATAGTTCAAGATCAAGTTTTCAATAGGTATTTCTTTTGATAACTTTATTTCCTTTAAATCTGAAACTTTAATTTTATATTTAAATAGATCAATAACTATATCTCTAAAAAGACCACTTTTGAATTGATAATTATCCATTTTGTACTTTATAAACCATTTTATTGCTTTATTTTTTAGAACTAAAATTCTGTTTGTAATTAAAATAATATCTTTAATCTCAATCATATCTTTGTTTACTACACCCAGAGTTTTAACAATACCAATTTTCTTATTGGTTTTTCCACCCCTCTACAACGTCTAATTTTATTATTTGTGTCCTCAGTTTCAAAAAGTTTAAATTTATTGAAAATATAGCAAATTTTTTTTTTATTTAAAATTTTATTCCCATTATATTCAGAGTTTAGACCGTATGGATTTTAACAATATCAATGTTCTTATTGATTTTTCTACGCCCTCTACAACCTCTTGACTACGAGATATATAATAATTTAACGAATTTTAACTCCTAAAAAATAAAGTTATAAAATAAAGAAATTAAATTAAGCTTGGGAAAATTTGTTTGTATTTTTATTTGCTTTGAAACATACTAAAAAATTTAATCTTTAGCAGTTTTATGTTTTTAAAGCTAATTTAATCTTTGATATAGAATATTGCATTAAGAATTCTACTATCCAGCATTGATAAAATTATAACACTTTTCACAATCTTTTTTTTTTTTTTTTTTTTTCGTATAATACCATGTATAAGTAAAAACGAGTAAATTTACCCGTGATAAAGTTTTTGTCAAATGTTTAAAATATTGAATTGGTAGTTCTTTTTATATATCATTGGGCATTTAATAAAATAAATAAAAATACTAAAGATTTTAATACTTTTTTTTTTTTTTTTCCAAAGTTTAAAAATAATAATAGAAAATAATAATAATAATAATAATAAGGGGGGGGGAGAGAACTCATCTACTATCACAATTAAGGAATGAGTTACATTATTGTAAATTTCCAGATTGCCAAATCTAAAATTTGTACATTTGGCATACCTATATTTTGTCAATGAAAAAAAAAAAAGCAAAAAATATCTATTCTTCAGACATACTTTTTTCAACGTGCCACAAACGTAATTTACTATCCCTATTTTTATCCGGAAAAGAATCGTAATAGTTTTATCCGGAAACAGTATTTTACAATATCTAAGAGCCAATTTCGTTGTTAACACAACGCTCAATTACAGAGACATTTTCCGCTAAAAGAGTACAAATTGTAACAATAGGTAAAATACTGGGTTCCCTGTGCTAAACCATAAGTAAAAGAGATACTACATGAGTTCCAGAGGAAACTCTTATGGTATTTCGAACCTAAAGATAAAAAAAAAAAAACGATGCTAAGCAGGAGTTTTACTAGCCTTTTGAGCGGCTGATACAGATTTTTCCGTTTCCGAGTATATTTAGCTTTTTCCCTAAATATACTCACAATTAAAAAATTCCTAGTTATAGATTATTCGCTTGTTTTTAAATATAAAGGTGATATATAATAGCTAAAAAGTTTATATTTAAATTCATGGTTATATTTTAAATTTCGAGCTGAAATAATTATTGTTTTAGCACATCCTATAAATGCACAGTAATACACACTTTACAATGTCTTTTTCCAAGACCTTTTAGAATTACTGCTTAGTACGAGTAATACATTAAGTAAATGAAAAAAAAAAAAAAAAAAAAAAAAAAAAAAACTGAGAGAAAGAAAGAAATAGAATATTTCCCGATGATGGTTTGGAACTTTCAACAATATATCAGTAAACATTATGTATACTTATTTTTTGTAAATTTTCTTTTGTTTTGTTTTGTGAATTTTAATAAATAAGTATTCTAAAATTTAAACTTACATTATTTGCGTACACTAGATGCGTCATACAACGCTTAGTACAGTTATTTATTATTATTATTTTTTAATACTACTTCTTTAAAAAGAAATATTTAGTAATCGCTTGCAGTTTTTTTCTTCGATTGAATAATACAATCATTTCTTTATCTAAATAGTGTTGTTTGCAAAAGTAACTGTGCTGAGTCCAAGCCGTAGTATTTTCTTATGTTCAGTATATGTTACATGATTCGTTGATACATAAATAAACAAAAATGATTTTTTAAGAAAACGTAGATACAGGTATTTTTTTATTGATATAATTTTATCAATAACACTTCTCTGCATGAAATTTGCTTCTGACACCATTTCAGCATATTCTTATGTAAAATGGCCTCCTAAATCTAAATATGACGCCCATTTTGCTCTATCGCCCATCGTGTTTTAGGAACAGCCCCCCCCCCCCTTTTTTTTAAAAAAAAAATCATTTTTCGGTGATTTTACGGCTGTAAATTTGATTTTTAGGAGGGGGGGATTTTAACCGTTAAATATCTTCTGAGGGGCTACAGAGTTGGAAAATTTAACAACTGAAATAAAATAATTAGCATGTGACTTAATAATTTTTCTGAGCAGAGTTAATTTAAACTTCTCAAACAATCGCTTAGTAATAAAAATGTGTTGAATATTATGCATAATTGTATTCACATACGATATCTATACTGTTGAAATATTAAACGACGCATGTTATTTTTTATCGCCCATTTCCTAAAACCTTTCTCATTTTTTTTTTTTTTTTATTCTAGTATCTAAATCAGGATAACGATTAATTTAATAGACTGTGAAGCTTGATACACGTATTAAGGTATTTATATTATTTAATTTAAAATATCAAATTCTGAAAATATCACTTTGTAAACAACATTTCTGATGCGTTTGATACTTTCCATCATTTAAAATTTACTTTATGATAAAATTTCATTATTTTAAATCATTATCCAAAGAAAACGCTTTCAATGCTACTTAAGTGCATAGTTATTGTCCTTCTTCCTAACCAGTTTTCAGGAACACGAAACTTATAATAAATACATTTTTTTAAATAAATTATTTGAAATAGCTAGGATTTCAAATAATTTTCGGTTATTAGTAAAAATATCTTCCGACTAAAGTAAGTAGATTAATGGAAAGGAACACTACTCAATATACATAATTTAATGTACGACTTGCTTTTCGTAGCAAAATGTTTCCATCCTACTGATATAGCGTTTTTCAGTTAATGAATTTGACAGCTAGCCAAATTCTAGAGATGTATTGCTAATGTGACAAATAAAAAGAGAAAGATTCATTGGTGAATTGTTTTCAGAAAAATATTCTAAATTTATTGATTTTCATTTTCCTCACATAAGAAAACTTAAGATTCAGGATGGTCATTAATCATTGAATATTTTAATAAATAAAAAAAGAAGATAACTGTTTCTCTTTTATTTTCAGCAATAAAGCAAATGTAACGGTTCACTCTGATTTTAATTTTTGTGATGTTTTTGCAGCAAAAAGAAAAAAAAAAAAAAATATATAAAAAAAAAGCGTAATTTATTTTGTGGAATTAAATTTTATGCAACTATAATATTCAGAATTAAAGTTATAGATTTGCCCTCTCTGGGTAATTTGTTAATACTAATGATTGAGGTTAGTGCAAAATCATGCAACAATGTTTAATAAGAATTGTTCCTTTAATTTATATTTCAATAGAGACGAAAAAAAATATTAAAAATATTTATCATGAAAATAATATATGAAGACGCATAATGTATAAAGTAGAAATATACAGATATAAATAAAACTGATTATAATTTAATAAGTTAACTGACAATTTAATAAAAGTACAGTCGGTAACAAAAGTGTCCGAACACTAGCAAAAATTCCTATGTAAAAAAAGTACACTTCATACGGTTTTGTTAAATAAATCCTTGTCGAATCCTCTTCTTAGTCAGTCTAAGAACAGGAATCGACAAGGCTTTATTTAACAAAACCATATGAAGTGTACTTTTTTACATAGGAATTTTTCTAGTGTTCGGACACTTTTGTTACCGACTTTACATCTGTTTTTATAAAATACATGTTTAAGGAAATTTTGAGTAACTATATATGAAAAGAACTTACACTCAAATATAATATTTGTTCTCATTATTTAACATTTAAATAGCGATGCTTATCAAGTAAAGTATTAGTATAGGTGAACTCTGCTCAGTTCTTTTTTACATATTTGTTCTCTTAAATTGCTACTATAAGTCATAATATGTACTCATCTTAAGATATTTAAACTAGGCTGTTTGTCCGACATGCTCAAAGACTAAGGTCCCTTCCCACTAAACTACTCATTCTCTACATCCGTTTATTAACTTTATATTAAATTGCGACGTAATATTACTGATGTTATTTTCACATTTTAGTTTCGTTACAAATCCATGCTATTTCCCAAGCTATAACTCCATAATAATAATTCGTTCATAATTTTTTACTATCCTGTTATATTCAAAAAGTTTCTTTTTTTTTTTAATAAAATATTTAAATTCAATAATTTTCTGGCCAGTATTATAAAAAAAAATAGAAACCGTCCAACTTCTTTACGATGAGATTTGAATGTTGATATTCAACTGGGCTTTTGCCAGTATTATAAATGATATTTTAAAGCGTTATAAAAATAAATTCGGAAAATATCATAAACAGTATTTTCTGTCTAATTTACGATGATTCATTCTGCAGATAATGTTTACAAAGACAAACAAGTAAACTAAATGTGAAATTTGAAGCAAATTAATAGACAAACTAGCTAACAAACCGACAAGCTGAACAATGTACAGATGAATACCATATCGACTGTGTGATTCTAAGATTTCTCCCACTTCAAAACCTATAAAAATATCCCAAAATCGAATTCAAAACGTTTAGCGAATACCTAAAATACCCATACATATAGTATGATAAGGAGCTAAATTAAATTCAATTTTTTAAGTTAAGATTATAGTGTTATTATATAAAATAGATTTTGGATTTTTTTTTTTTTTTTTTTTTTTTTTTTTTTTTTTTTTTTCCTAGAACATTTTATAAATATTCTAGTTAATAAAACCCTAACTTATAACATAAAAACGAATCGATTTAAATTAAGAACGAGACTCGAAAATTTCCTGTTTGAAATGTAATTAATTTTGGTGATGACAACTAGTCTGTACAAAAAGGAAAAACATAAGTTTGTAAATAAATAATTATAAGAGGAAAAATTGTTTTTTTTCTCTTTAAAATGATCTGCTTCTGAATTTAGTGAATGCCAGTTTTAAAAATAGATGATTATTCTATCTAATGATTACTAATATTAGAATGTAAATAATAAGCACACACAAATTTCTAAAACTTCATATTTTTGAATTTAATTCATATTAATAATAGCTCGCTTCTTTGCAAATAATGAAAAGGGAAAATAGTAATGAATTTTAATGGAAAATATTTTTTATTTTATTTCAATGTAATTCATACTGGAAGTTACACAAAAGGTAAAATCTAATTAAAACTCTATCAAATCTTTAATGAATAACATTGGTTTTACTATATTTTCCATATTGTCTCATTCATATATATATATATATATATATATATATATATATATATATATATATATATATATATACATATATATATATATATACATACATACATATATATATATATATATATATGAGCAAAGTAGGTGAATGTCGGATACCATTTCAATTTGAACACTCCATAATAAACGGAAGTATTCTGGATGATTGTGAATTCGACTTTTGCAAACTTTTAAGTATTGTTAATGTGTTTTGATGGTTTTATGCCACAAAAATTAGAGTTTACATTCAAAATTTTTAGTTAAAAAGGAAAGAAAGTTTTTTTGGGTATTATGGACAGAGCGGGTAATAAGGAATAGTTATGAAGGGAAATACGAAATATCCAATTCCTTAAACGATAATATGAAATATGGTAGTAAATTTACAGAAAATTATGAATAATTGCAATATAAAAATTTTATTTAAAAATTATTAGTAAAAAGAAACAATATCGAATAAAACATTAGCATTCAAATTTTACAAAACTTGTAAATGGTATGGAATAGTTAGTATTCCATATTACCCAAATCCCCATCTTTGAAAGTGAATCAACCATAACCACTTATTGGTAGAAATAAGTCAATGGGAATCAGATTATTAACTAATTAAACTTCCCTAAGGGAAATGACATAAGATTTTCACTCATTTTACCTTTCCGTAAATAGGTTACAGAATCTGTTATAGTCATCTCCAAAACAGTCTCAATCTTGATAAATTAAAGAAGTTTTAAACACAAAAATTGTTCTTCTCATTGACAGGGGAGTTACTGCTTATATTTGAGGCCCAGTGAAAACATTTGTCGTGTTTCCGATAGGTCGAAGTTCCGAAGAGGTGAGGTTTAACGGTATTCCATTTTACCTAACTATTCCATATCTCACACCTTTCCCATGTATATATAACGTATATAATTGTAAATACACTATCTACCAATAAGTATTTGGACACTTTCAAATTTACCCTTTTTGTCAAACATCTAGAAAAGTTCTACAGGAATTATCTTGAAACTTTGGGAGTATGAATAACATGTTATACCTCATATTTTCCAGTGAAAGGTTTGTCTAGGAGAGAAAAAGGGGACAACTAAAAAATTAAACAAAAATCAAAATGTTTTGAGTCACCTTGTAAAAAAAAAAAAAAAAAAGCTTCATACCTGTGTTGGCTGGCTGTAGCATGTCATTATGAGGATTATTTTAATTATCTGTATAAAGTTTTATGAGACTACTACATATATTCATGGTTTCTTTAAAAAAAAACTTAAAAAATATTTCCACTTTTTAATAACACGTAGGGTATCAGACACAGTGCAAAGCCATTTTTAGAAAACTATTATATAATTTTTAACTACGTATGCGCAAGCTTTTAAAAAAGTTTCATTTGCATAATTTAATAACCAAAAGAATTGAGCTACTTATACGAAAACCCTAAACAAATATCGTGTAAATTCAAAAGGTTATGAGGTTTAGAATGATCAGAATTTCAGTTTCTCTCTCTCAAAAAAAAAAAAAAAAAAAAAAGAGAGAAAGAAACGGGATTTTATCAATATTTATTAACAATCAGCAAATGCTGTATTTCTATTGGGCATTCATTGAATCAAAATGAAAATGTGAGTAAAACCCCTTATAGTTTAGCTTTCATTTTGAGAGAAACTGAAATTATTTCTATTCTATCTCTCATGACATTTGAATTTACACTATATTTGTTTGGGGCTTTTATGTAAGTAGATCAATACTTTTTTGCTATTAAATTATGAAAATGAAGTTTTTTAAAAGCTTGCGCATGCGTAATTAAAAATTATTTAGTAAAAATGCTTATATTTCGTAAGATATTTAACATTTTTGCATTCTGATTGCCGTATGCTGCGTCTAATGCAGTATGCCAAGTTTCCGGCAAATGGCTTTACAATGGGTCTCCCTATGTGTTATAATTAAAAAACTGGATTTTTTTTTTTTTTTTTTTAATCTTTTTAAGAAACCATTATATCTCCACAAATATATGTGTTAGCCTCATACAAATTTATACAGATAATTAGAAGAATCCTCATAATCGCATGCTACAGCCAAAACGCCTTTCAAGCATTACTTTTTACAGGGTGTTTCAAGACATTTTTACTTTTGTTTAATTGTTTCCTGGTCCTCTTTTTCTCTTAAGAACAAAACTTTTGCTGAAATATATGAAGTATAAATGTTATTTATATTTCCAAAGTTTCGAGATAATTCCTGTGGATTTTTCTAGATATTTCACAAAGCGTGTAAATTTGAAAGTATCAAATACTTATCGGTAGATAACGCATAAAATGCAATTATAAAACATAATAAAATTTAGCATGCAAGAGATTCATTATTAATGCTAATTTAATTAAAAAAATTAAATTAATTAATTTAAAAAAATAAATTAATTAAAGAAGAATTAAAACATTCACTGTATAATGTCAAATTAAACACTCCCATGCTAATGATGATTTAATAGAACCAAACAAATTTAAAAAGGGAATTTATCATTTAGACATAACCTTCGATATTTAGATCCAAACAAATTTAAAAGAAGTGCAACATATTAATTTTAATAAGAAGTGAAAGTGAAAATGCTCAAAACTTGAAGGATTTCTCATCATGTGGTCATGATCTCCAGAGCTGAATATTGCAAAAAAAAAAAAAAAAAGTGTATGGACCTATTTTGAGACAGTATCCAACATAAAAAAAAAGAACAATTTATAGTTAAACCATTACAGAAAGCTAAAAATATTGAATTTTCATTCACATGGTTACAAACAACGAATTTACACAACAAGTCGGATTGCCATCGTCAATTTACCAAGATTAGTAGAAAAATTAAGCGTAAGAATTAATACAAATGTACAAGCTGAACAGAGCATCTAAGTAAATCAAACAAAAAATTGATAAAAATTAGGTATTTTAAGCGAAGAATATTTAAAACTAGCCATGAAAGAAATTAAGTTTAATTTAGCTAATTAAGTCTAATTAATTTTAATAAGAAATTAAGTTTAATTTAGCAGATTTACATTATCAATTTAGCTATCGTATTAAAGAGAGATAGAAAGCTGGTAGTATACATACGCCATCCCACGGGAAAAATCAGCATATGACAAAGGTTGGGATTTTTTTAAATAAAAATTGGATTTATCAAATTAAACTTAATAATATTATCCGCTTTATCAATTTAAACTTAATAAAATATGAACATTAATTCTTTGCTTAATTAAAGGAAATAGAGATAAAGCAAAAGAAAATTATATATAAGGTAAATGAATGTAATACGGCCAGCTTAAGAGTAGAAATTTTTTAGCGATATTAGTAATTGATTTAAATAATAATAATAATAATAATAATAATAATAATAATAAATATTGTCTAAAAGAGCAGACTCCTTTTACTATTGAAAAAAAAAAAAATTACAATAATAAAAATTTAAACCTGCCGGATTTTTTTTTTTTTTTTTTTTTGAGTCTAGTTGATGAAGGTAATATGCCCATAGGTGAAATATAATGAAGAGATTCTTATTTAACACACGAAAACACACTAATCATCACAAAACCAAATTTAACTTTTGAAACTTTACGAATATTAATGAAAAGATAAGCAAAAGGAAAATTTAGAAAACAGCGTTAAACAATTTTAAACAATTTTAAGCAATTTTAAACTTTGTACTGTAAAATATATTTTTAATTTATTTTAACTTCACATGTAAAAACTTACTTATATTTCTTGGTAAGTCCAACTCATTCCTCGTGCATATAATTATGACACACAACACAAATCTCATGCCCATAACTATTTCTTTGTTGCAAATACCGCAAAACAAACATTCTTTATCAATTTCCTTTGCTCGGGAAGCTTTTTTTGTGTGTGTTTGTTTTTGTTTAATCGTTGTTGTGATATTTGAGTGTCTTCAGTATTACTTTGAGAAGCTCTGAAAAAGAGATCTTTTTTCAAAATTAGAGCACGATAGTTCATTGCAGCTTTTATAACACGAGTTGTTTTACATTTTTTTTTTTTTTTTATTAATTGATAATTATTGATTGTTTAAGCAAAATGAGAAAAGTGTGTATTTTTGGTGAATATCTTTTTAAGGAAATAGGGGTGAAAAAATGTTATTAAATTTTTTTCATAAAAAAAAGAAAGAAAAAGAAAAGAAAAGAAAGAACGAAAGAAAGAAAGCGCTTAATTATTTTCTCATGCACACGCACAGCCTATTTATTTTTAATATTCGTTGTTAAACTTTAAAATGTTCGGATATATATTTTAAATACTGCGTTTTAAATACAATAAAGATTGTTCAAATGATTCTCAAGATCTATATTTCAGTATTCTTCATACAGCATTGTGTTAGAAAACGGCGTTGAAGTTTTAGAAGACAAAAGGGGAGGGGAACTATTGTTGCCATGGAAATCATCTTTCTTCTTCCACACCGAAACATCTCCACGTTGTATAGAAAAAGACTTAAAAATTCCGAAAGAGGTTTGAAAGAACCGAGTTCAAAAATGTATGCTTTCACAAGGGACTGATTTTGAACAGGCAAAATACTAAATAATTCACTCAATAACTGTAAACTTTAGAATGATCGTTTAAACTAAATACAGTGCTCTAATTTTGATACAATATAAGTATTCAAGTACAGAAAGACCTCGTTTTTAATGTTTAAAATAATTTTAGATAAAGACAAGTCCAAAAGAGGTTTCGATGATCCTTTCTATAAAAAATTTAATACTTTGTGCTAAAAAAAAAAAAAAAAAAAAAAAAAAATCCAGCGTATAAAAGTCTGTTAAAGAATGTTGTTTCATGTTCCTTACATTTGTGTTTTTGTTTTCTTGTTTTGATAATGTTTTTTACTTTTTTTATTAGCAAATTTTACACGTAAAATAATATTTTTTTCCTTTTTTTTTTCCTCGCAAAAAAATCATTTTTATAAAATCAAATGTGCATGGCTATATTTTTGACTCGTAGAAGTTTAATTTCACGATACTAAATTAAAGTTTTCGAACCAAAATATTTCTCACAAAGAAGTTGATATTTTTCGTATGTATGTGTGCTATAAAAATAATAATACAAAATTAAAATAGTAAAAGAAGTAATGATAGAAAAACTGATTCAGTTAACAATAATAAAACAGATGAAGTTTTAGCTGCATTTCAAAAGTAAAAAAAAAAAAAAAAGATTTATTACTTAATTCGTAACTAAAGTGCTTTTTATCTCAGTTAGAAAACTTACATTCTTTCGGGAATCTAAAATACATAATATTTTAATTTTAATGAACAACGTGCTACTATATTACAGATTTTATATTCTAAATACAATAAAATATTACAGAAATGTTTATACCTCATTTGTAGTTACCCCATGCATATCTAAAGCATATTAAATGTTAAGAATACAGATTAATTAGATCTTAAAATGTAAATGAGCGACAAAGTTTTTTCTCGGGGGATTATATACTGTGTTTTCGTGTATTTCTATTCATACATTAATATACCGTAACAAAAAAAAAAAAAATGAAATATGCAAAGGTAGCATTATTTCCGTTACTTTTCATATAAGTGCCATTTCTGAAATGAAATTTAGAAAATCGTTTTGTTAGTCATTTGTACTTCAAAAAAGTAACAAAATAATGTTATTTACACATGAAATTAAATAGTTGCTATATCTAGTAACGCAACACATTATGATATTTTTGAAGATTTTGTTTAAATTAATTTAAAGTATTTTGCCTCTATTAAAATATTTAAATATAACAGATTTAAATTAAAAAAAAACTTTTTGAAAGCTATATATATATATACATATAGATATATACATTACAAAAATTGGGCTGTGAATAATTAAAATGTAAAATACCCAAATTTTAATTAACATGTAATAAAATTCCTTATGGAAAAAATTTGACTTCAAAATAAAGATCATTGGATTATTAAATATTACCTTTATAAATGATGCTGAAAAATTTTTAAAAAGGATATGAAAACAGAATACATTTCTCAGACAAAAAAAAAGAAAAAAAAGAAAAAAGAGAGAGAGAGAGAAAGAAAGAAAGAAAAAAAAAAAAAAGATGAAATCTATAATAAGGTTTCTTTTGTAACATTTTTCCATCTTTTAAACTTTCATTCTATACACTTGAATATTTAGTTCTTTATATTTTACGATCATATAAATTTACGATATGTTATTTACGACCATACAAAGTTTTTAAATTATAATTTAACTTAATTTTCATGATACAAGCTAATGTATGCAATAAACTTTGCTTAAATCTTCACGGTAACATTAATGCCAATGTACAGATCGTGATTATTTTTAAGTAAACAATGTATTTTTAAGTTGTGCTACGTTTTTTAATTATTAAATAGGAATTTAATTATTAATATTCATAATAGGATTGCTTGAAAAATATCAACAAGACTTTCTTTGCAGCTATAACAAAACTCGTTTTAAATTTTCAATTTAGTTAAAATAAATTTACTTAGAAATGCCGATGTTGCAATATTTAAAATAGCATTCATAATTTAATAATGAGAAAATCGAATGCTTTTAGCTGATTATATGTCTTAAGTGTTGCTTACGGATAATAAATTATTTGTGTCAAAATAAAACAAATTTTATTTATGAAAAGCTCAAAACATTTTTGCATTAAATGAAAAGCAGAATTTACAGTGCTTTTTCTGTTCTTCAAGAATGAGTAATTATGGTTATTGATTGAAATAAACTGTATGTTTGAATTTCTTTTAAATACTTCAATTTTAAAATCTATAAAAAATCGCATGAATTTAAAAGGAAAGTTATTTTATTTTATTTTATTTATTTATTTATTTTTTGTAAAGTTTAAGTTAGTTATGTTCCATATTATATATATCTATATATCTATATAGATATAGATAGATAGATAGATAGATAGATAACGATATATATATAAATGTATATACCGGGTGTCGCATAAATCTATAGACTTTTTAAAAGTTCATAAAAAGTGAAAGAATTGATAGAATTGAACGCGGTTTGCGAAAGTTACAGTCGGTAACAAAAGTCTCCGAACACTAGCAAAAATTCCTATGTAAAAAAAGTACACTTAATACAGTTTTGTTAAAAAAAATCCTTGTCGAATCCTGTTTTTAGACTGACTAAGAACAGGATTCGACAAGGATTTATTTAGCAAAACTGTATTAAGTGTACTTTTTTTACATAGGAATTTTTTTGTTACCGACTGTACTCTAATAGAGGAGGATTTTTTTTTTTTTTTTTTTTTGGGGGGGGGGGGGGTAAAGATAAAATAAATAGTCACAATTTTCGTCGATAAGAGGGCATTGCACAGTCGCAAAACGAGAAATATGCAAGTCAGAATCCTATGAATTGCATGGATTTACGATTAACAACTCATTTTTCATTTTCCCTCCTATTTGTGCGTGCATGAAGTTTATATTGCGTTGCCGACTTGCTGGATAAAGCGTAGCTGATGAAGATGTTTCACCTCAGCTAAGAATCGCCGACTGGTGCTGCAGTTATCGGTGTTGTAACTCGTTTGCAAACAGTAATTTGTTGTGATGATGAACACATAGAATATGAGTTACATGCTTGCAAACAGTTGGATGTAAATAAATATTGTTTTTCATGGAAATGTGCTATAAGCTTATGTACAGCGTCATCTATCAACGAAAATTTTAACTTTTTTTTTTTCTTTACAAAAAAGGGGGGAAAAAACCCTTTTAGGAGAATAACGTTTTAGGAAACTACGTTCATATTCTCTAATTTTTACGAATTTTTAAAATGTCTACAGACTTATGGGATATCCGGTATATGTTAAAAGCACTTACGTATTAATAACACTTTTATTTAATATTATTTAAATTATGTTTTAAAAGTATAATTTCCGATTCTTTTTAAACATCAGGAAAAAATCGGATCAGGCTTCTTACGGCAAAAAAACTTTAGATTATCTTCCCTTTTCAAAAGCATTTATAATGTGAGTATTGATAAACACGATCACAAAGCTTTACCATAATTAAAGAAAACTTTAAAATTATTTTTTTTCTTTATTTATTATAATCGAAATTTGTTTTAAATATTATATCAAAATTAGTTTTAAAAGATAGTGACTAAAACATATTTAGGATAGTAAAGAAAAGATACTTATTTTCGCAGTTATGCAGTTCATGATGCAGCCCAGTTAAATATCTTTCTTTTATAAATCTTTTTTATATCATTTTTTAAATCGAAAATGTGAGTTCTATACTTCTTAAATATAAGTTATTTCTTTGAAACGATAATTTTTACTTAATTTAAAATTTTACTAATTAGAATTCTTTGTCTTTACTAGATTATTCTGTTGTTTCACGCATTCGACAATTTTTTTAAATTTGCAAAAATTATAATAAAAAGAGATTTTTAATTAGCTCATAAACATCAAGTTAGCTGCTTGTACCAATTGAATAAAACACCAGCTATATATACAAATCAAAATATCCTTTCATCTTCAAAAGCTTTCCAGGCTATGTGTTTTTCCAAGCTATGTTACCATTTACAGAAAAATTATAAATTCATTTCACTTCCAAAAAAAAAAAAAAAAAAAAAAAAAAAGTAATGCCTTTTATTACGATATTATGTTTTAAAACATGTGAAGATATTTAACCTTCTCTTTGTCTAGTCTTGTTGCATGTTACAATACATTTGTAAAAAGCACGGGTTTTGCAAGTCTTTACTTTATAACTCCAAAGGTTTTTCTTGGAATTTTATGAAACTTTCGGAAAACATGACAATATATGCCGAAATCATTATACTATAGTTTAAAACAAATATATTTCATATTCAAAGGCATATGGACAGTGGTAGGTATATATGGACATAATTTATTACTGCGCATGCGCGAACTACAGCAAAAAAAAAAAACTTTGGCATAGTTTGATACCCAACTGTATAGAGGAACTTATAAAAAACATCCAGTTGAATATCACAAAAATTCATAGAAATATCGGTGATTAAATAAGCTGTTTATCAGCTGTTTTTTAAATGGATTTTTACGATAAGGTGTCAGTCACAAATGAAGGCTTCTATAAAAAAGAAAACTACGTTACACAATGAAACTTAATATAATATTTGCGATTCATTTTTCTTCTTTATATAGGTATGTACTACATATCTAAAGAAAAAAAAAATGAATTGTTTTAAAAGAAAAATTAATAATTAATATTATTTATTTATTTATTTATTTTTTATATAAATTTTTTTCTTTGTGAATAACCCCTTATCGTATTTGTGATTAACTCCTAACACCTTTTTAGAAAACATTTCAAAAACAGCTCATTTAATCACGGATATCTCTATGAATTTTTGTGATATTCAACTGGATTTTTTTGTATGGTGCTCTATACAGTTCAATATTAAACTATGTCAAAGTTTTATGCAACAGTCCGCACATGCACAATAATAAATTATTTACTACAAGTGTATATATCTCTTTGAATACTAAATATATTTGTTTAAAACTATAGTGTAATGATTTAGGCATACTTTGTCGCTTTTCCGAAAGTTTTATGAAGTTTGAAGAAAAATCTTTGGAGTTATAAAGTAAAAGTTTCCGAAATTTTTGCATTTTGTTATAAAATATTAATAACTCCTTAAATATTCAAGATATACTCATAAAACTCTACTCACATATAAAATATAACATTTTTAACCATATCTAAAATTTACAGATCAATTGAAGCTTTTCCATATGCAGGGTTATTAAATACTTTTTATTTTATTGGATTGTTGTTCCTCCCCTAAAGGCCTTCGTGACAAAATATTTGCTGAAAAATATGAGGAAATATACCTTTTCGTAATTCCCGAAATTGAAGAACAATACGGTAAGTATTTTTCAAGATATTCAACAAAACATAAAACAAAAACGAAAGTGCTCGCATTATTTTGTCCAACACCTGTATGTCAAAGTTTTTTTGCTACAGTCCGTGCATGCGCAGTAATAAATTTTTACTACATTTGTCCATACCTCTTTGAATATTAAAGTCATTTGTTTTGAACTATAATTTAATGATTTAGGCATATGTTGTCATGTTTTATGAAAGTTTCATGAAATTTCGAAAGAAAACTTTGGAGTTATAAAGTAAAAACAAGTTTTTTTGCTACAGTCCGTGCATGCGCAGTGATACATTTTTACTACATTTGTCCATACCTCTTTGAATATTAAAGTCTTTTGTTTTAAACTATAATTTAATGATTTAGGCATATGTTATCATGTTTTATGAAAGTTTCATGAAATTTCAAAAAAAAAAACTTTATAGTTATAAAGTAAAAACTTGCGAAACATTTTTGCATTTTTAAAAAAATGATGAATGGACGCACTTCCAGATATGGAATAACGACAAATACTTTTTATTTTATTGGGCGTTCGTGACAAACCTTTGTTGGAAAATATGAGGAAAGATATGTTTTCCTTATTCCCGAAATTCAAGAACAATACATTAAGTACTACTTTTCGAGATATTCGACAAAACGTTAAAAAAAAAAAAAAAAAAAAAAAAAAAAAAAATGAAAGCGTTTCCATTATTTTGTCCGGTTTCTCGGAAACGGCTGTAACAATTTAAATGAAAATTTTGGTTTAAAGTTATTTAGGAGAGAAAAATTGATTGGACTTACCCCAGTTTCGGAAAAAATTGCGTTCATTGTTAACCCTTTATACAGACTGTAAATTATGACAGAAATTGAGATTAACCGGAAGTGGATATAACGATTTTTAAGAAAGTTTGTGGTTAGGGTTGTTTGGGGTGAGAGGTCGATTGGACATAATTCTATCTTTAGTAAAATTCGCGTTCACTGCTAACCTTTTATCCGCTGATGGCGTAATATGGCAGAAATTGGCTTTAAATGAAAACGAATATAATGATTATGATTGAAGTTTGGGGTTAAGGGTTTTTTGGTGTGAAAAGTTAATTGAACTTATTCTCATCTTCAGAAAATTCGCGCTCGCTGTTTACCCTTTATCCACCAATTACAAGATATGGAAGAAATTGGATGTAATGAGAAATGAATTAACAATTTTGATGAAAATTTGGGGTTAAAGGTTATTTTCGATTAAAAAAAAAAAAAAAAAAAGTCGATTGGATTTGTCCTCATCTTCAGAAAAATTTAAAAAATTGAGTTTACTCAAAAATGGAAATAAAGATTTTAATAAAAATTTAGGACTAAAGGTTTCTTGAGAAGACAAACCCATCGAACGTATTCTCATTTTTAGGAAAATTTGCGTTTACTCTCACTCCACCCGCCGGAAAATATAACAAAAACCTGGCTTTCTTAGAAAAGGATCTAACGATTTTCCTGAAATCCTAGGGTTATAGATTTCTTAAGATAACAAATTCATGTGATTTATACTCACTTTTATGAATATTTGTGTTCACTGTTATGTTCATCATCATTCTGCTATTGCAAAATATGGCAGAAACTTGAAATCGGTCGATCAATTTTGGTAAATACTTATGGTTTGGAATTGTTTGAGATGACAATTCAAAGTGAATTATCCTGATCACCAGGAAGATTAACGTTCATAGTTAGTCTTCATTCTTGCAAAATATGGCAGAAACGTGGTTTTTCTGGGAAAAAGTTCTAACAATTTTGTTAAAAACTTAGAATTAAGTGTTTTTTTGCGAAAACAATTCCATATGATTTACTCCCAATATCATAAAAAATAGCGTTTACAGTTAACTCCCACTCAGGGTATTGCAAAATATGTCAGAAACTTTGTTTTTCTGCAAATGAATCGAATGTTTTTTTTTATAAAATTCCGGGTTAAATATTTTTCAAAATTCGAAACCATCTGACTCATTTTCAGGAAATTAGGGTTCATTGCTTTGATAACCCTCACTATACCCATAGCAAAGTATGGTATAAACTCAGTTTTCTTCGAAGTTGTTCGGATGACTTTGACAAAGGTTTAAGGCTTTGCTTTTTGAAATGCCAATTCGATTTGAATTATCCTTATCTTCAGGAAAGTTAGCGTTCACATTTAATCCTAACTTCGCCCGTGCAAACTATTGCAGAAACATGGTTTTCTCGAAAATGGATTTAACAATAAAAAAGAAAAAAAGAAAAAGAAAGAAAGAAAAAAAAAAACTAAAGATTGAAGTTTTTTTCAGATGAGAAGCCTATTTGACTTATCCTCATCTTCGGGAAAATTAGCGTTTACTGTTCTACGTGCTGACTTGTTTTCCATAGAAATTACCCGAACGATTTTGATAAAAAATTATATTTCGGAACTTTTTGAGTTTACAATTCAATATGGATTACCCTCTTCTACAGAACAATTAACGTTGATATGTATCTAGCGCTTCGCCCGAGAAAAAAGATGGCAGAAACTTAGTTTTCTTAGAAGGAACTAGAATTATTTTGAAGAACATTTACAGTTCGTGTGATTTTGAGATGACATTTCGATCTGAAAAACACTCATTTTCAGTATAAATAGTTTTAACTAGTACTTTGCCCTCCACCCGGGAAAATTACGGTGGAAATTTAATTTTCTTCAAAACCGCTGGAACGTTGATTTTTTTTTTTTTTTTTTTTTTTTTTAAAGGGGGGTTGGGGGGGTAGTAGAAGTTTTTTTTGAGATGCAAATGTGTGCTAACTTATCTTTTCCTTTATGAAAATTAGCAGTCACTGGTGACCCTTGCTCTACTTGGAACAAAATATAACAGAAGCAACATTTTTTAGGAAACAGCCTGAACATTTTTGATAAAACAATTATAGTTAGACGTTTTAGATAATAATTCGCTTTAAATTTTCTTTATTTTTAGGAAAATTAGCTTTCTCTCATAACCCGCACTCCAACAGGAGCAAACAAATAAGAAATATATTTCTGCATATACACTACAAATAATTTTTACAATGAGGTCGAGTGATCTCGGTCACCCAGGTACTATATTTTAAAATAATTAAACGCATTAAGCGTAATATAAAAAATATATCAAATATCACTTACCGCCCCAAACGTCTATCCTTAAGCTAGCAATACAGCAATATGCTTAAAAAATAACAATACGTGAAATTTTAATTTAGTTTATACTATTATAAAAAATAAACATGAATATTTTTTAATCACAATGTAATATTCAATTTAAACTCAATAAACTTTTTTTAAGAATTAGAAACAACGATTTAAATTTTCCTTAAACGATGTTTATGAAAATGCATTAAATATAAAATGGCATTTCTAATATTCTTAAGAAAAATGATATGGAAAATAAATATCTTAAGATAAAAAGACTTATTTAAAATATTTAATTTAGGTACGCAATAATTGACTGTCATTAAAAGATCAGTTACCACACACTTTCAGATAATTGTTTTAGATGATGGAAAAAGTGAGCTGCGTGTATTTAATGAAGCATGTTTCATTAAAAGAGACATTTAAATTTCATTTTCTTTTCATTAGTAGAAGAAATTTTATAGAATCTTTAATAATGCAGAATATGCTCCTCTCAAACATCTAGTTTTTAATGGAATAATAATAATGAAAAAAAAACAATTAATGACTAACATTATATGCCCCGAAGTTATAGATAATAAAAAATGTTCTTGTAAATGATTTAAATGTTTTCTAAAGTAGGCGATTGTTATAATAAAATGAATACTATAAAACTAATCATCATAAAAGAAGTTATATATTGTTTTCTTTCTATGTAATCATATTACATTGTAATTTTAGTTTTCCGTTTTATATTTAAAAAGAAATGGGAAGCTTATGGACCTAAACTATAGGTAATTAATACTTTTAAAAAATAAGAGGTAAATAATACTCTAATAACTGTTAAATTTAAAAATATTAAAGGAAACATGGAATTCAAAATAAATATTTTTATATCTCCTTTTATCAAGTATATTTTACACGTTCGTTAAAATAAAATTTGGTCTATAAATAGCATCCTACAGTTAAAACTGATGAGCAGATTGCCACCGAATTTCATATATCGACATGTTATACTAATGAAATAATTATGAAATTAATAATTAAATGTTTTGTTACTAAAATTATTTACCACCTTTCTTTCAATTCAATTTTCAGCTACAAACTTTAAACCATTCCAGTAGTGAAGGGAGGAATAATGTAATACAATAAATAAATAATAATAATGCCACGATCAACAAGTTTTCAATGTATAGTTTAAAGCTATTTTAAGAAAGTAAAAGTATTTTATTAAGGGGTTACATGGATTTTAGAGGCTAAAATGAAGCATATATTTCTCGCTCTCTCTCTCTTTTTTTTCTTTTTTTAATAAATATAAATATGATAAATGAAACAAATACAAGTATATAAAATAAATATAAATATGATAAATATAATAAATACCATATAATAGATACACATTTTCATTGAAAGTTACGAGCATATAAGAAAGCAATATTTAAGTAATATCTTACAAAATTTTCATTAAAAATTTGGAAAATTCAGCCTGTGAGTCCTGGTTTCAGTAGGTAGTACTACAAAATAGCGGTTGGCACGATTTATCAAAAACTAATGCACCGACTTTATTGAGATTTTGAACACTTATTCAAAATAGAATTGTCTAGTGCTTGAACGAAGAATTTTCCCTTTTTTCGATTACATTTCATTTTATAAGGCTATACGTGGGGTAAAGTATGTCAAAATTTCCATTCTTTGCATGTAACTCTGCCAAAAATTAAAATTTCAGTATTTTTTTTAAATACTTCGTTCAAGCAGTAGTAAATTGTATTTTAAAGAAGTGTGCAAAATTTCTGTAAGATCGGTGTATTAGTTTTTACCAAATCGTCTGCATTGCTTTTCTGAAAAGTTTCTGGATAGCAGGAACCAGCCGCTGAATTTTCCAATTCTTTAATGAAATTTTCATAAAATATTGTTTAAGCAGTTTATAATTGCTCTTTTATATACTCAAATTTTTAATTAAAAAAAAAACTTATATATTGTCTTAAAAAAAAAAAAAAAATAACGAAAGAATATATGCTTTTTTTTTAGGCTTCGAAATCTTGTAATCCCTTAAAATTGTCATTCAGTTAGCAAAATATGTACGTTTGTAATTTGATACAGAAAAATAATATCTAAATAAAACAGAAATAAACTTTAAATATTTTAACTGAGATTGCAAATCGCAAGGGAAAAAATTCAATATCACCTCAGAAATGATTTTTCAGTGTAAACGAGTACGTTATTTGCAGATTTAATATTTTGTTTAAAGGTTTTCTGTATGTTTTATTATTACTATTATTATTTTATTTTCGCATTTCCACATCTTATTCATATCGCAAAATAAAATTATAATAAAATAAAAAATAAAATATTTTAAAAAGTTCTTTAGATGCAATGGTTATATATATTTTTATAATTAGAATTTGTTCAATACTTTCAATAATAATAATAATAATAATAAAACGTAATAAAAAAAAATTCTGTGCAATTTGCATCGTAAAAGAAAAATCCGTAAATATAACTCCTCTGTATACTGAAGAATAATTTGTAACATTTTCTATTCCTTTTTTTTTTTTTGTATTCAAAGTTGAACATTTTTATTCGATTTGTAAAAGTAGTCATATGCAATATGAGATGAGATGGAAAAAAAAAAAAAAAAAAAAAAAATACAAATTTTGTAATTTCAATTGAAACATTTTTTAACAATTTTTTTTTCTTAATGTTTAGTTGATTTAATAAAATAAATAATACAATTGTATTGTCTTTGAATAAATTGCAAAAAGTTTGGTTGAAATTACAAACAGCTTATCCTGATATTTTATATTGTTTTTCAGTAAGTCACTTGAACTAACTAAAATTTTTCTGGTATATATTTTGTTAAACATTTGACATTAACAGTTTTGACCTGTTTTTTGTCATCATCAAGACAAAAAACGGGAATGAATTCCACGAAACCTAGTTCCTTAGTATAGACAACTAACTTTATATATTCATATATATACATTTGTGTGAATCTTTGGAACCTATTTTGGATACCGAGAGATAAGAGAAGACTGAGGAAGAGACCACAGTGTCGTTGGAGAGTGGAGAAAGATTGCAGAAAACAGGGTGGATTGGAATCATCTAGGAGAGGCCTTCATCCTGCAGTGGATTGATAAAAGCTGAAGATGATGATATATATATATTACAGTGTAATACAATATGTAAAAACACTCTTCTATGTTAACAGAGAATAAAGAGATTTTTTAATTATAAGATGGGATCGTTTCAGTTACTCCAATTGATTTACCTCTAGATTAATATTTTTCATTTTCAAAAAGCCTTAGAAAAAAATCTAGAAGTTATATAAAAGTTATTATGTCTCAGTTGTTATGGAAAATTAGTGCATATCACTAATGATATACTAGTTATGTTTGTCTTTTAAGTCAATGTAATTTGCTTACAAATTTATAAATAAAACTGCAGGAATAATAAATTATTTCAAAATAAAGTATAAAACGATGTCTTACTGAGTGAGAAAAAAAAATTAACAGTTAATAATAAAAGAAAATCAATTTCTTTTATTTGATATAAAAACCCTTTAAATTTTGATTAAAGCAGGGATTTAAATAGTTTATCACATATTAACAAATCAGCTACCTGTATTTTAGCGAATTCTTTATTTTAGTAGAGGAAAAGATGATTCATTTCGATTGATTAGTCGCATTTCTCAGAATTGCAAAGAACGTATCTTGATACCTGCCTAAATGTTTTTTTTTTCATGTCACTAAAATCATTGTTGTATATTTTTTACAAAAATATTCTAAAATCACAACATTTAGAATCGAAATACAAAGTTAATCTAATAATCTAAAGGAAATGTCAGGATGTTTTACACGTATTACTTACTCCATTCAGAGGAAAATGAGTCGGTCCAATTGTATAATTTCATTTGGGAATAAATTTTGATGTAAATTTTAAACTTTACATATTTATCCGAACTATTTCGCACCGATTATTGAATAAAGCATAATACTTACAGCTTCCTGGTATTTAATATGTATGAAATGCATAAAGCATTAAATGTAAATATATTATTCGAGTATTTAAATTTCCATCAATTCACGACTCAATGTCATATTTTAACGTGATTAGGCTTAAGGACATTTATATACTAGACAGACACTGAATCTGGCAATATTTTTCCTGTTTTATATTCATTATTTTATAATCCTAGGAAATCAGTGCATCGAAATTTATTCTTCAAAGGATTTTAAAAGATATGAAAATACAAATCCGATTATCCTAAAAAAGGTGACTTTAAAATTCATGGAAAAAGGTTTAGAAATAAATCTTTTAAAAAGACAATTTACTATCACTATTAATCTGCATTTAAACTGAGATTATGAAACGAGTTTACATTTATTTGATATTAAATAAACTATAAAAGATTCGTTAATATAATTTAAAGCATCTAAACTGCAAAATGCTTATCTTTCTAAACTGTAGACATCGCGTCGAGACTTATTACTATTTCTAAATTGGACGTTGAGGACCATGAGTTCATTCTTATTTATTTATTTGTTTAGTTAGTTAGTTAGTTATTTCATTGATTAAACGACTTATTAAGACACAAGAAAATTTTCATTCATGTTTCGTTTTTGTGATGTACCTTTAATGTATTTTAAGTAATGTTTTAATGTAACCATGTTTTAAGATAATTTTCATGAAGTCGATTACTATTTATCAACTAACATTATTTATTTTCTAGTGCAACAAGTAATAATGACGCAGGTAAATATTCAGCAATGCTTCGTCTTTGGAATTTTCTTTTCTATATAAAATTTCTGTAGCTTTTGAACAGAAAAAATGTATTATAAAAACTATGTCATTTATTATGAAAGACCAAACATATATTTTTAACTTTTTGAGGAACGTTTTAAAGAATAATTTAAAGTAAGAAAATCATTAACTTTCATTTTTCAATTGCTGATGTTTTGTATCTCTTAAATCAAAGGTACTCGCTGAAAATAGTTTAACAAATAAATCATTCATGTAAATCAAATATCTGTTTCATATTTATTATTTTGCAAAGATCTTAAGCATTTTTGGGGAGAAAAATATTAATTCAAATAACTGAAATACAATATTGGTTAGAAATTTGTTAAACTAAAAGAAACATTTTATTGTAAATTACTTAGAAGATAATTAAAAAAACTTTGATCAAATTAATGTAGAATTACATTATTATTAACATAGGTTATTTTAAATACTTTAAAACAATTTAAATTGCATTCAAAACCTGTTGACTGATTCAATGCTTTTTGTGATGATATGTAACTATATTATAAGAACGTTCAAAATGACATAATATTTTTATTTTGTAAGTATATAATTTTAGAAAACAACAGATATACAGTCGGTAACAAAAGTGTCCGAACACTAGCAAAAATTCCTATGTAAAAAAAGTACACTTAATACTGTTTTTTTAAATAAATCCTTATCGAATCATGTTCTTACACTGACTAAGGACAGGATTCGACAAGGATTTATTTAACAAAACCGTATGAAGTGTACTTTTTTTACATAGGAATTTTTGCTAGTGTTCGGACACTTTTGTTACCGACTGTACTTAGAGTAATAAATAAATAAATAAATAAATAAATAAATAAAATATGCAATCATTTCGATTCAAAATGACTTCTAGACAAAATTAATAAAATGGAATACTATGTATATATAGGTACAGTCGGTAACAGAAGTGTCCGAACACTAGCAAAAATTCCTATCTGAAAAAAGTAGAGTTCATACTATTTTGTTAAATAAATCCTTGTCGAATCATATTCTTAGACTGCGTAAGAACATGATTCGACAAGGATTTATTTAACAAAGCAGTATTAACTCTACTTTTTTATATAGGAATTTTTGCTAGTGTTCGGACACTTTTGTTACCGACTATATTAATAAACAATTATATGTACTATTTTTATTTCAGCTCATTTTCCCTTTTAAACACAAACTAAAAAGTAGTTAAATTAATTAAATTTTTGAATTTTTAAACAATGACAGACATTAAATTACAATTATCTAAATCAAATTTGTATTTTAAAGAAAAAATAATAATGTATATTTCTTAGTTGATAAATACATTGTCACTCTGAGAATATGCGATTGGAATATCACACATAGTACAATGTAATATGATATGGTACACAACAATTTAATAAAGTAACAGGAAATTTTGTATCAATTTATAAATTTTTTGAAAGAAATAGTATCTTAAAAAATGCTAAAAATAGAAATAAGATAACACCTTTTAAATTTAAACAGAAAGATTAAGCTATTCAATTTGTGATTTGTGTAAATATGCTTTTGGCTATTTTTATTTTATTTTATTTATTTATTTTTTGCAAAATAGAGGTGGGTATAAGTCAAATGTCTATTAACTGAATTTTTAAGATGGAGCCAATATGTCAAATATTTTTATGATTTACATATGAGGCGAAACAAAAAAGGAGAGAGTATCGTGTTAATAATAAGAAAAACGATTAAAAGTAATTTTAACAAATTTGATGTACTGATTACAGAATTTAATTTACATTCACATTTACATTTACTTCTATACTTAATTTACATTTACTTCTGTATTTTTTTTTTTGCTGTTGTATGTCCTTTAATATTGGTTTCACTTGTAAAATAATTTCTTTTTAGAGGAATAAAAGGAATAGAAGGGTGTAAAAAAAAGTGATTTTGACTATTATGGTTAAATTTTACATTTTTAAAATTATAGTTAGTCTCCCAATAAAGTAAAGTTGTCAATAGCTGTTCCCCCTAAGCAAAAGTTGAAATATTGGGAAGTAAATAAAGTTTAAACTACTCAAATAATTTATTAAAGTTATTTAGCTTTAATCTACCACAATTCCATTGCGTAAAAGAAATTAATTTGATCCCCCACCCCCCCTTTAAAAAAAAAAAAAAAAAAAAGGCAATACAAGCCCCCCCCCCCTTTTTTTTAAGGTGTCCTGATACCGCCTCTTTTTTTCCCCTAGCTATTATTTACCCATTTATTTTAACAGGGAAAGTAATTAAAACAGCATAAGTAGCTGTAATAGTAAAAAGCTTTCTAAAAAAGAATTTTAGAAAGGAATTTTACCAGGAATTTTTTTTTTAGGTGTCACACATAGTAATTTAAAAGAAAATGCAAAATATGAGTGTTCATTCATCGAAACAAAAATCAAAAAGGAATTTTCTATTTTTTAGTGAAGAACACATTGCTACTATAAATATTTTAAGGACTTTACCAACTTTTTTCCTTGCTTGTCTCATGAGGAGGATTTTTTTAAAGAGCTGAGGGACGGAATTAGTACAAAATCTATTAAAAGCATGGCTTCTCCTAGTAAAGAAACGTTTTCAGAACATATCTATTAAGACTGGAATGCAATATTCTTTAAATAATACTCGAATTCTTTATTCAGCAAGTGCACTTTAAGGCGTCCGTATAGTAGTCCAAAATGACGTACGTTTTTTATAACTGCTAGTTGTCATTGCATGGTGCTGACGATTTTTGCATGCATACTATAGTAGGCAATAAAATTATTGAAACACACATCTACAGTTTTCAACATTTTTTATTTTATTATTTTTTTTTTTATTCTTTATTCTTTTTTTTTTTTTTTTTTTTTTTTTTTTAGTTTGGTCGTTAATTTTTATCATCAACTTACTTTTTTATAAACAGCATAAGATTAAGATCATGACTCGATAAATATTTACTTAACAAAACAGTATTGGGTGCACATTTTTTAAATAGGAATTATTGCTTTTGCTTCAATTATTTTGCTGCAGACTGTACAGTGCTCCCAAGGGCAGATAACGCGGGGTATGAATTTAAGACAGAAGGATTTTAGATATTTTACTTTTTCTTAGGTCTTTCAATATGCGTTTGATAATATAAAATTTATATCATTATAAATGTATGAAAAATATTATTCACCCAAAAATAATATTGGTATTTTGATTGCAGTCGTATTTAAATTTTAATTACGATTTTTATTCTATTTTAAGGGATCGGATATATTGTTGATTTAAAATTCCTGTTTTATTAAATATATATCGAGAAGAAATAAATTTATTATCTATAACTGAATAAATCTTTTTAAAGGCGTTTATTTAAAATAGTGAACTTATTTTAATACCCAAATCCTTGTTTTCTGAAGATTTATTCTGTTTGTTTTAATATGCAAATACTAAATCTCTCTTTTATAAGACGTATTGAAAGAAATCCAAAGAATAGTCATTTCCAATAGCAAACGTCATCTATTTTATTGATTGACTTAAATTTAACTTTAAAAAATTTAAAAGCATTTATATTATTAAAACAGGAATAAGAGAATTGCTTTTCAGCTTAATGAAACATAAATAAAATTAAAATATATTACAGAGATATTTTTATTTGAGATATGAAAGCGTATATTATTATTATTGAATACGTTTTAAAGGAAAAATGCATTTTGCATTTAAAATAACACAAATTTACTTTTTAAAGTATTCAAAGATTTAAATTGCAATAGGTAATACACAATGCACCACTAAATATGAAATTTCAGAAAATATTTGTTAATTTTTAATTAATCAAATATTTATTTTATTAATTACAGGTGTAATTTATTATAAATAGTAAACAATTTCTATGCTGCTATTTACAAAATTTAACCTTCAACGTATTTAAATGTAGATAATTATTATCAAAGAATACTTTTAAAAATTACATAACTATGGGTATTTCGTAATTATCTAATTAAAATTAATGTCTGAGTATGGTGAGATGTTATTTAAATAAAATTTTAACTATGTAACAATTGACTATATTATACTTAATAATTGCTAAAAAAAAAAGAAATATCAGAAAAAAAAACTGCGTATTTTTGTGTTAACTTACTTTAAGTATATTATTGAATAATGCCAAAACTATACAATATACAAAGTACTAGTATTACTATAAACTATACAAAGTACTAATATTACACTTAGTTATTAATAAAAATTTCTTATTAAAATTTTAATACATTACCAAAGATAGTTTAAGATAATAATAGAATATGAGTTTAATAGTATAACTGAAAAATGCATTGTTAGTTTAATAAAATAATAGATTAGCAATATAACTGATAAATGCATTAATAGTTTAATAGATTAATAATTTATTCAACAATAAAATAATAAAATATTTTTATGCTGCTATTTACAAAATTTAACCTTCAACGTATTTAAATGTAGATAATTAATATCAAAGAATACTTTTAAAAATTACATAACTACGGGTATTTCGTAATTATCTAATTACAATTAATGTCTGAGTATGGTGAGATGTTATTTAAATAAAATTTTAACTATGTAACAATTGACCATATTATTCTTAATAATTTCTAAAAAAAGAAATATCAAAAAAAAAAAAACCCTGCGTATTTTTGTGTTGACTTACTTTAAGTATATTATTGATTAATACCGAAACTATGCAATATACAAAATACTAATATTACTATAAACTATACAAAGTACTAATATTACACTTAGTTATTAATAAAAATTTCTTATTAATATTTTAATACATTACCAAAGATAGTTTAAGATAATAATAGAATATGAGTTTAATAGTATAACTGATAAATGCATAGTTAGTTTAATAGAATAATAGATTAGCAATATAACTGATAAATTCATTAATAGTTTAATAGATTAATAATTTATTCAACAATAAAATAATAAAATATTTTTTTACTTAATATTACTTTTTAAGAAAAGACACTTTCAAATGAAAATAATTTTAATGCAAGTCAAATAATATACTTTCTAGAAATAATCATACAGATTTACATGCTTCTTCATAAAGTGAATTTCTATATTACACTTATAAAGGTGAATATTGAACACTTATAAAGGTGTTCAAAATATATATTTTAATGGAATTAGCAATCATTTTGCTTTTGTATTACGTTGCACATAAAAGAAATGTTGACAGAAAAGTTTCGTTTTAAGTATGTTCTTGGCTATTAGTTGAGAGAAGAAAACATATATACAACTTTTAAGTTAAAAAAAAGGCAAATGATGATATGCTTTGCTAATTCCCTTTTTAATCATGTCATATTTAATTTGGAAGCTTGGCAGAAAGCCAAAGAAAGAATGAAAAAATTTTCAATGTTAATAACCCCCTTTTTAAATTTCGAATGAAAATGGTTCAGTTATAATATACTATTATCATATTCAATTTAATGAGATAGTAGTCATAGATATAATATTTTTCTTTGTGTAAGTAAGAATAAGGTAATATTACAGTATCCGGATTTATTTAGAAATATTTAAATTGTGAATAGAAGTAAAAATATAGGTCAATCAGTTAATACTCCTTGGAATGCCCAAATACTGAAATAGAATAAAAAAGAAAGGAAATCTTTTCTTCATTCTAATTATTATTATATTATTTTAAAACTTTTTACATTCTCTTACTGATATATATGGTAGAAAAAGTATTGTTCTTATGTCAGATTTTCATAAATGAGTTTTTGATGTATTTACATTTTTTGAGGTCACTGAACAAACAAACAAAAAAAAAAAGGCTATTTTGCGGGGTTTTTTTGTCTCTCTCCCTGTGTATATGTGTGCGTGTGACCGTTATCAGCATATCTCACGAACAAATTGTAGCAGGAAGTTCAAATTTCGCATTGTAAATCTGTATAATATAGGAATGTGACTTTAAACTTTTTGGTGAGATCAAGCATGTTGTTCGTACAGTCGGTAACAAAAGTGTCCGAACACTAGCAAAAATTCCTATATAAAAAAAGTAGAGTTAATACTGCTTTGTTAAATAAATCCTTGTCGAATCATGTTCTTACGCAGTCTAAGAATATGATTCGACAAGGATTTATTTAACAAAATAGTATTAACTCTACTTTTTTCAGATAGGAATTTTTGCTAGTGTTCGGACACTTCTGTTACCGACTGTATATACAGTGACATCCAAGAGACTTTAAATACATTACGCCTATAAGCGAAATTTCTGGTAGTTACAATTTAATATATATAGGTTGAATTAAACAAAATGGAATAAGCATATATTCTTTATGTGCATAAAAATATGTTTTCTGTAGAATATGATATAAAAATCATTGATCATTCGCTTACATGGCCAGCCAAAAACGTTTTGATATATTGATTAGTGCTATACCTGCTAATTGCTCGAAAGGAATTTCACATTGCAATATGTGTTTTTAATATAGAGCTGAATTTATATACACAATGCGGTGTGTATATAATCTATCGATAAAAAGCAAGCCTACCCAAAGTGATTGCGTATTTTTTTATGCTGAAAGGAATTGATCCAATTGCTGTACTGCATTTTACCGTGTCAACGAAAAACGAAAATACATTTCTGATACCCACAAAATAGTTTTAAGGTTAAGTTTTCAGCTTTTTTTTTTTTTTTTTTTTGTACAATATTGCATTTTGAAGCTACCCTGAATATGAAAGTCAAATTTTTAGCGGTTGATCTATAGGTATGTGTGTTTTCAGTATAACTCAAAAAGAAATACTCACAGGAAATGCAAAATTTGTATATTGAAGTTCATGTGAGGTTGCCATTTGAACAGTATGATCAAGATTGTTTAAAAGAGCGTTGCGAGGGAGGTTTTTTTTTTTTTTCTTTTTTTTACATAATTTCAAATAAACTTTATAAGTTAATTATAGCCTTGAATTATTTTTAAATTTAATTACTATATTTAAACAGGGATTGAAGGAGAGAGTAGTCCTCTTACTCAGAATCATGCATGTGTAAAATAAAACTGTAGAAAAACCAATTTTAAATTATAATTTAGGTTCATATACAGTCCTTGTTATCTTACCCATTAATCTGCCAATATATGGTGTTTATAGTATTAAACAACACAGTAAGAGAAATATGTGTGAGTGACACACCAGATAGTTTAGCTTCAATAATTAATTTTTTTAAACATGAAATTGATAATGGTTTTGAAAAATTTACATTTTATTTGTTAAAAAATGAAAACCGAAATGTCTGTACGGACACATTCTTAACTTAGTTAATAATTATGCGTAAAATAACTAATTTTAAGTATTTAATTTAGTTTATGAGTTTGTTTCGGATTTTTACAATAAAAATACTTCGTTTGATTATTTAAACAACTCTCTATTAAATATATTATAGTTAGAAAATTTCTATTCATTCAGAACTGTTTTACAATCTGTTGCATAATAAAATATAAATATATTAAAGGCTCAAATTCTATAGTTTTGTCTGAAATTTACGACATGTTTTATAAAACCAATTGAAAAGGTTTATGAAATATTGGGAAATTAAATTATAATGAATTTTGTTAAATGTATCTTTATTTAATCTAAGGTAATTCGTGAACAAAATGAATTTTTTTTACAGATGTTGCAACAAATCTTGTTATAATTTAATAACTAATTAAATCCTTTGCTTATATTAAACGATTTAGTCACATGACTTGTTATGTGTGTGTGTCTTGGGTTTGTGGGAAACTGCTTTAACGATTTTGATGAAAGCTTGGGTTAAAGGATTTTTGGGCGCAAAAAATCGATTGAACTTATCCTCATCTTAAGGAAAATTTTTATTTTCTGTCAACTCTTTATCCGCCGTTTGCAAAGTATAGCAAAAATTGGGTTTACTCGTTAATAGATATAACTATTTTGATGAAAGTTTGGGGTTAATAGTTCTTTGGAGCAAAACAATGTATGAACTTATTTTCATCTTCAAGAAATTTAGCATTTGTTGTTACCTTTTATATGCCGTTTGCAAAGTATAGCAAATATTGGGTTTATTCCGAAATACATATAATTATTTTAATAAAACTTGCCGTTAAAGTTTTTTTTTTTTTTTTTTTTGTACAACTTTGATTCAACATATCTTCAGGAAAATTCGAGTTCACTGTTAACCCTTTCTCCTGTGGTTGAAAAATATGTGCAGAAATTGAGTTTAGTCGAGAATGGATCGAACGATTTTAATGAAAGTTTTGGATTAAGTGATTTTGGTGATGAAAAATCGATTAGCCTAATCCTCACCTTCAGGAAAATTTCAGATACATGTTAACCCTTTATCTGTCGGCGACAAAATATGGCAGAAATTGAGTTTACGCATATATGGATATAACGATTTTATTATTAACTTAAGGTTATAGGTTTCTTGAAAAAAAAAAAAAAAGAAAGAAAAAAAAAAAAAGAAACTTATCTTTAATAAAATTATCGTTCGCTGTTAACCTTCTCTTTGATTGCTGGAAAATATGATAAAAACCTGTTTTCTTTGAAATGGCTTTAAGGATTTTGGTAAAACTTAAGATTAAGGGCTTTTTTAAATAACAAACTTATTCTCATAGTCAAGTAAATTATCGTTTACTGTTAACCATTACATCATTCTTGAAAAGTATGGCAAGAAAAAATTTGTTTTTCTTGAGAATAGCTCAAACGATCTTGATAAAATGTTCGGAATAAGTGTTTCTTGAGCCGACAAACCCATTTGACTTTTCTTTATCTTCTGGAAAATAAGAACTCAGTGTCAACCCTTACGTAGATGTTTGCAAAATATAGTAGAAATTTTGTTTACACGGAAATAAATCTAACGATCGCGATAAAAACATAGAGTTGAGATTTAAGAGAGGTAAAACCCATCTGACTTACCCTCATCTTCACGAAAATCAGCATTCATTGTTAACTCTCACTCCACCCGTTACAAAATATGACAGAAATTTAATTTTCTTAGAAATGGATCTAACGATTTTGATGAAAACATAAGATTGAAGATCTTTGAGACGACAAACCCATTCTATTTAAACTCATCTTCAGAAAACTTAGCATTCACTGTTAGCGTTCAGTCAACCTTTACTCTGCTCGTTGCAAAATATGACAGGGACTTGGTACTCTAGGAAATGGCCCTTACGGTTTTGATAAACACTTAAAGTTTTTTTTTTATTTTTTAGATGATAAGTCCATCTGATTGAGCCTCATCTTTACGAAAATTAACGTCAACTGTTAATCCTCACTCCGCCCGTGGGAATATAGGGCAGAAACATTGTATTTTTTTTTTAACTACTTGAATAATTTTAATAATAATTTAGATTTAGGGGCTTTTTGAGTTTACAATTCAGCCTGAATTTTCCTCCTCTTCAGAACAATTAAAGTTTCACCGTAACCAGTGCTTGCAGAGACTTCGTTCTCTTCGAAAGTACTCGAGATGATTTTGATGAAAATTTAGAGTTTGTGTGTTTTTGAGATGAAATTTCGGTCTGAAATACACTTATTTTGAGGATAATTAGCCTTCACCGGTAACTCGTACTTCATCCGGAAGAAATACGGCAGAAACTTAGTTTTATTAGAATTCGCTGGAATGCTTTTGAAAAAGAAAAATATTAATAATAATAATAATGAACACCGATCTGCAACTCATACGGTGGGGTGGTTATCGTCCCAGACTTCCACACATAGAGATGGCTGCCCATTGAGTGTTCCTTTGTATATAGCTTAGGCTGACCAGATCAAAGTACCTTTATAATAGAGAAGCGTTAAAAATTGCTATAATTATCCAATTATGGATGTAGCTTTTCATTCCTAATAAATAAGGACTAAAAATAAAGTATTATTTTTACTTTCTAAAATTTTCTAAAACTTAGAAAAATGCCTTCAAAATACAGGAAGTCCTCAGTTGTCCCAAGAAAATGGGGACATTTGGTCAGCTTAATATAACCATAAATTCGGCGACACCCCGGCCAATGCTTAGTCGCAAATGCCGCGCCATTGAGAAAATAAACTGATCTGGATTATCTTTTTTTCACGAGAAAACTGGCAGTCGAGGGTAATCCGTGCTCTGTCTGACACATATTGTAGTAGAAATTTGATTTTCTAGGAAACCGTTTGAACTACTCTGATAAAAAAATGTAGTTAGCGGAGTTGAGATGATTATTTGATTTCAATTTTCCTTATCTCGTGGATAATTAGCATTCTGTGGTAACCCGCACTCCACCCAGAGCGAACATATAAGAAATATACTCCTGAAAAAAAAAAAAAAAAAAAAAAAAAAAACTACATTTACAGTAGGAAGGAGTTTTACAATAACATCGAATGAACTCGGTAATTCAGGTATTAAAATTAAAGAAACAAAAATGGCAGAAATGTTAGCTAAGTGAAATGTATCTTTTTAGAGCTTTGTATTATTTTAAGATCTACAATGAATTTAATGCTTGAAACATTGGAAAACAATCTTTGGAGAATTTTTTACGATCCTTATAAAATGTTCCCTGGTATCGGATTGGGATGCACCTTTAATTATAACATGGTCATCCATTTTATCACCTGAAATAATGGTAAATAACTGCAGTTTGAACGTTTCTGAAAATTTTAAACTCATAGCATATCATATAAAGCAATATTTAGATAATGCAAGTAGGTTCCTATATTTACTGTATGAAATGACAAAATGTTATGTATATATTTGTTTAAAAAATATATATATATAAAATAATATAATTCTATCACTTTGTCAAGTTAACAATACAAATTTGTATTTTATATATTATGTAGGTTGAGTTTGCCCGATGATTTTTCAAATGTATGCAATAATCTTTGAAATTATATATATATATATATAAAAAAAAGGTAAGGAAGTAAGATATAGTTTCGCGTTATGAACAGTAAACTAAGTTATTATTTCAAACACTTTACATTACAATGGGTATAATGTGCAAAATGTGTTTTAAGTATATTAATCAAAACTATGCGATATTGATGAAGAAAAAAAAAATTCTTTTAGATTCCTAAATTTGCAGGGATCTACTAAAGTCGTACAAAAAATTCCGTCGACTAAATTATGTTTTGCAAATATTATTTATTTATCTTTGTTGCTTTATCTACAAATATTTCATTAACATGAGTTAATGATTAAGTTAAATTGATAGAATTCATTTAGTTTCAATAATGATTATTATGCTGTAAACAAAATTGAAACATAGAATTTTCCTCTGTAGTTTAAAACTCCACACCGATAAAAGGCGAATTTAAGATAACACAATTAAGTTCTTAAAAATAAATTCTGCGAGTGAAAAAAGTTGCTTACATTGTTAATAAATTTACATTAATATTACATTAATTCCGAAATTTTTTTGACATTTTCTTACTTTCACTTTAAAATTACATCAGGCCTTCAAACAATAAATTAAACCTTCTTATATTATGTGAAAAACATTCCCCCGAAGTTTTAAGGTTATTTCAATAGAATTTATATAAAACATACGGAGAATAAACAGTATACAAAACCATAAAAACTTAAATATTTATCAGATTACTTGAATTCGATTTTTAATTAAATTTCTTATGTCGAAAGTAATTCTGATGCGACTAGACATTCAGCGTATCTCTTAAGAAATACCTACTTTCAAAAGTGGAAAATTTGTTAACTAAAAATAATTTGCTATTAAACTAAAAAATATTTACAGTAGGTTAATAAAGCTGAACAATAATAAAAAATACTTCACTCACGCTCTGTAACCAATAAAGATAAGAAGAAAATCTTCCAAAAAACTATGTTAAAATGAAATACTTTGACGCCTGAAATATATTACCCTTCATTTCTATATAATCTTATTCCCAAACGCGGTAAATTTCTTTTGTATAAACACGGATAAGTAGAAATTGATCTTTTATCTAAACATGGCATCGAATTTCGTTTTCTATCTGAAAGGCACATCGTTAAGTTGCATTCAATCTGATATTGCATTATAATAATTTATTAACGAAAGTGAAAATGTTTGTCTAAAGAAAGATTACATTAAAATACAACGTATATATACTTAAAAATTTTAAAGTTCGACGAGATTAATGAAGCTATGTTCAAAGGAATTTTTATAAAAAAAATTATTAAATATTGTGACAAAGCATTTATTGTTTTACTTCAATATTTGCCTGAAATGATACATTTTTCTCAAATTAGAAATTATTAGTCGATATGAATGTCACTTAAATAGAAATTTAATAAATGTAGATAGTCATGGCGAAACCTGAGCAACCACTTCTATAAAATAATTTTAATTTATTTTTGAAATTAAATATTCCGGATTTTTCTTAAAAATTATCAATTTTAAACCTACTTTATTTAGATGTATTTGGCCAAATGAATTTTAATATTTAATGTTTATATTAGGTCGTTGCAAATGTTCGTGCGGACGCGGATCATTTTATTGCCTCCAAAGACGAGAGCTTCTATCGCCGTGGTATACATTTGTTACCCGAAAAATGGGCAAAGGTTGTAAAAAGTAATGGAGAATATTTTGATTAAAAATTGCCATTTGATTTGATGTATTTTTATGAAATGAAGCAATAAAAAACCGCACGAATTATGCAAAGACCTAATAGTTTAACATAATTTAGTTATATTTTACAGTGTTTAAAAACTGCTTAATCGTCGTTGCAAAGAAAAAGGACTAAATACACTATTGGATATAAAAATTTGTAACGCTATGAAGGAAACATCCAAAAAGCGCGAAATTAGTACAAAGCATATATCGCGGTAGGATATATACGTCGTTAACTTTTCAGCGAATGTCCATTGTTCTTTCATTCAATTTCTTTCTTTTTTGCATAGAAAAATTAACTGTTCTCTACAGAAAAGTAGAGGCTTCAATCATGCATGTTTCTAAATTTGGCATAGAAAGAATTGTAGCTTATAGAGATTTTAAATTATCCTTTCAAGAAATTAGTGCTCGTGTCAGCTTTAATCAAGCCACAAAGCAGAAATGCAATGTGGTTACTGAAGAAAATGTATTTCAGATTGTGATCCATATCTTTTTTTTGCATCACACAACCGCACAATATTTTCTCAACAGAAATAAGTAGAAGTAGAAGTTTACCTGAAATATATCCCACTCGTGAGCAGGTTGCAATTACTTTAGAAGGTCATATTTTTGTTCAGAATCCTTTTTTTTTCCTTCTACTGGTAAAAAACCTATTCTTTGTAATTATTAATCCACGCCACACTGTTAAAAATTTCAACAGAAAACTCTGTGTAATGTATTATCTTAAGTCTTACGTAAAATTACAAAGAAAAATAAACAGAGATATTAAAAAACTTATTTTATACATTCAATTTAATAACTAATATTAATTTAATAAATTATTGGTGAGAATATATTTCGGACTTAGATTGCTTTTACTAAAGTAGAAACAGTCATTTTTAATTTTAATTAAATAATTAAATAATAAAATTAGGTAAAAATACAGAATAAAGATCCAAAATCCCTATTATTCACTTTTAACTAAGAGTTACTGTAAATTTACAGAGACTTTGGATAAATATTTACATTAAATTTAAAGAAATTTTTAACAGCGCAGAGAATTCCAACTATGATGCTACAGCGAGTTGTTCTTCCTTCGTTTTCAATTAACGCCAAGAAAGTTTTCTTAAGCCTGTAAAGCGAAACATTTAAATCGCTTCATTACTGAGAAGATAAAATAAAACACTAGCTTAAACTTTTACATTACGAATAAATAAATAAAAAGAGAGAGAGATAACGTGGTTTTACAATTCTAGGTGCGAAAAAAATAGTCATTGATTTGCTTGAAAGCCATGTTTTTTCGGCACGTGTCCTTTTGAAGAACCGAAAACACTTTATTTCGAAATTATTTTCCCATCAGTCCCGCTCGATGTAAACGTCACTGGGTTGGTGTTGTAAATCCTTTATGTACCGGAAAAAAATTTGGTTTAGGTTAGGCCTTGTAAGGATGTCTGCTGTTATGAATTTCCTTTCTCTATTACGTATAAACAATGACACCTGCTTCTCTTAAATTTGTGATACAGTGGTAGCAGACGGCAATGTGTTTGGTTCTTGTAGTGTTCTTTACAGACTTTTTTGAAGATTGGTTATCTTCGAAAAAGTTTACTGGTTGCTTTTAAGGAAGACCGAGGTCTTCTAAAAATTTAATTAACTATTGTAGTTTTCTGGGTTGATCTATAAAAATTAAAAAATGATCCAATAATCTTCTATAAACAACCTACAGATGTCTATCAGCACGACAAATGTCATTCATTAGATGTATGTTAAATATCCAATAAATATCCAAATATCCAATAATTGGACTTGTTACATCTAATAGATACTGAAAACAGCTAAGTCTTGTTTTGATCTAACATGTTACATTTATTAGACATTGAAAAAGGCACGTATAACTTTCGTCTACATTTAAACATCTAATAGATATCTATAATTGGTACAGGATATCCAGGGCTTTTAATATACATTCTTAAGATATATTGTAACTTTTATGGATCATTGGATTCAATTTAGATGTCTAATGGATATAAGTGGCTGTGTGAGAAATTTACAATCTTGATAAACTTGCTTACGACTCATTGATTTTTGTTGAAATTAGTTAATATGCCAAAAAATTTCTATTATTCTTTAAATGTAAATATGAAAATAATGTATTTTTTCAGCAAAATTTTGATTGGTTTTGATTCTTACACCACATAAAATGTTTTCTTAATTAATAAATCACAGAATATGTATATATTCATATTTAATGTCAAAAAATAATAAAATTCAATGAAATTTCACTAATAAAAGATAAAATAAGTTTATTGAAAATGATAACAATTTAAAAAAAACTTATATTTCTTCTACATTAGCAATAAATGTAATTGAATTATATGGCCTGTTGATTTACCTGTTGATTCTTTAAAACTGAATTCTTGAATATTTTGCAAAAATTCGTAAATAGAAATATACCTCTTGTATCAAATAAAATATGCGTATTTAATATTACATAATATGGCATTTTCCATTAAGGAAATATCTAAACATAAAATTATTAAAATAATGTACTTACATAATATACCACGGCAATTAGAATTAATATCTCGACCTTTAAATGAACCCTTTTACGTTACTTTTAGAGCAACCTTTTCACAATTTTATGCATATAATGAGATTAAAAGTATCCCTTTGATTGAAAGTTTCAATCATAAATTGAAACTTTGTTATAACATGTAAGCCATGCAGTTCAGTTACAGTTAATTAATGGAGCATAAGCAGTCTGTAAAGGTAATAAAAATATTTATTCTCGTGTTATTGCAGTATATATGACATGTTTCTGAATTTGTAATATCTATAAGTAATAACTTTTATATTCATTTTATTGTTATACAGAAAACCTTTATTAATTATTTTTATAAATTTGATTTATAAAAAAAATAAAAAAAATAAAGAACAGATAAATAAATAAAATAAAATAAAATACCCGCTTACCACCTTAAGTAACGAACTTTACATACAATATGTTTAAAATTTATGAACTTATTTAGCAAAAAATACTTAGCTTGGCCGATAATTATGTTTTAAAAATTAAATTTTTATGAACAATAGCACACTGATTTTAAAACGGACTTGTAGACATCCAAGAATGGAAATTTAATTAGTATTTTTGCACTTGTTAGTTGGAGTTTTGCTGACAATTTCATGAAATCATTTACATTCCTCGAAGCCTTAATTAGGAATCATAGTAAAAATTTGCATTTCTTTTTAAATATTTATTTCATTATTTCTACATTGATTAAAAACGTTTAAAATTTAATTGGGTATACAAGTTAGACACACTCCGAAACAATATTGATCTTGGAAGAATTTTTAAAAGATAAGTTCATAAATGTAAATCCAAGCCTTTTATTACAAAAATATAGAATCTTGCGTTACCTTTGTAATTTTTTATAAGAAATTTTAATTTTATGAAATTGTACGAGTGCGTGAGGGAAGCTGTATTTGAACCTGGGATCTCAGGAATAGAGATAAAATGACATACCTCTGGACAAAAGGTTAACCCGTTGTCCATCGGTAAGTTCTGATAATCTATTCGAGAAATGCCGTCGCTAAAGTACTCCCCTTCCTACCCATACAGCACAGAATGTTTCAGTTATGTTTCAAAAAGTTTACAACCTTTCAAAAACGTAACACATTTAACTATTCTCTCTGATATCTTTCTGAAACATTCGCCCTTTTTGATTTTCTATCTGTTAAGTGATTGTAACGTTTTTGTTACGTATCTGATATTTTGTTACGATCGCGGGCATTTCTACGTTTTTTAAACTAATCGGTAAGCAATCTGAACGTTTTTAAACATTTCTGAAATGCTTATAATGTTTCAATGTTATATGATTGTTATGTTTCTGGAACATTTTGTGCTGTTAGGGTAGTGAGTACGAAGTCATGTGAACGTTAGCGGTTACCAGATTGTGCTACCAATCGTCCACCTGTAAAGTTGCGCAGCGTGATAGGCTTTGTGTCGTGAACGTTTCACAGGCTTTGTTGCCAAAAAAGTGTCTGGTGCTGCATTCTACCCAAGCAGCACCGAAACGTTCTCTGAACGTTCAAAAATTGTTCTACAAACACGTTCTAAGAACGTTCACTTTGAACGTGTTATAGACGTCTATTTGTCCATCTTGAAGCCGTACAATAGTACGGTTCAGAGAACGTTCAATGAACGTGTAACTATCACCATCGGTGTTATAGAAACGTTCTGAGAACGTTCTACGTATACGGTCTCAGAACGTTCTAAACGTCTTTAGAACGTTTTCAAAACGTTATACACATTTTCAGAACGTTCTAGAAAACGTACTGTAAACGTTCTAAAATAGTGTAGAAAAAAAAAAAAAAAAAAAAAAAACTGTGACGTCATTAGAAAAAAAAAAAAAACACCACAGTACGGGCGTTTAAAAGTAAAAAGTACATATTATTACTTACAAACTTTGAATAAACACCATAGTGCGTTGCCGCTTTGACTGCAGCACTCGTGCTTACTTTATTCCCCTGATGAAGGGTCGTTTGTTTTTTCGACCCGAAACAATTGTTGCGAGTTTATTTCATTTTATGGTGTTTATTCAAAGTCTGTAAGTAATAATTTTTACAACGCCAGTTTTGTGGTGCTTTTTTATTAAAAATTACATAGCTGATGATGCAACACATGAACAGGATTATAAACTACTTTTTTTTTTTTTATTCAAATAATGTTTGAGAAATTTTAACATACTTACTATTCCTTTAATTTTAACGTAATATGCATCAAAAATTCGATATTATATGACAGTTTTCCGAAAAAAGTGCCATTACGTCTCTTTATCCCTTAAAAAATTTCTTAAATTTTTTCATTGTTTTTTTTTTTTTTTTTTTTTTTTTTTAATTTTTTTTTTCCCCTGATTTGAAAATAATGAAGTTATAGTATTAATTACAAAACTTTGAATAAACACCATAAAATGCAAGAACTCGAAACAATTGTTTCGGGTTAAAAGAAGACACAACCCTTCATCAGGCGAACAATGTAAGCGCCAGAGCTGCAAACAAGCACGTTGAGTGTGTTGAATGCGTTGCCGGTTTTTTTTTTTTTTTCTTTTGTAGCAGCTGCGAGTTCTTGCCTTTTATGGTGTTTATTAAAGTTTCGTTATTAATACTATAACGCCATTATCTTCAGATTAGGGGAAAAAAAGATTTTTTTTTTTTTTTAAATGCAAAAATTTAAGGAATTTTTTAAGGGATATAGTGTTGACTTTCACGTTATGACAATTTTTGGGAATTACTGTCGTAGAATATGGAATTTCTCATGCATATACGTCTAAATTAAGTATGTTCAAATTTCTCAAACATTATTTGAATTTAAAAAAAAGTAATTCATATCCCTGTTGCTGTGTCGTATCATTCTTCATCTGCTATGTACAACTAAACTTTTGAATTATTTTGCTTGTTTTAATCCTTGGGATTCCGGATGCATCATCCTGTGAGTAATGTTTGTTTTTTACAGTTGTTTTCTGTTTGATTCTCTGTGTTCTTGAATTAATAGTTTATTCATTCCACTTTATTCTTCATTTTTAACTTCAATTAATTTCTTGTACGGTTGGGTGTCCGCTGGTATAGCTGCTAACGAACGAAATCGTACATTGGTGCTCAACGGTGAAAAAGGTCACCCCTGACGAGGTTTTTTTTTTTTTTTTTTTTTCTTCTTCTTCTTTTTCACCGTTCTGAGCTTTTCCTTTAAAAAAAAAAATGCTGTTTTTTTTTTTTTTTCTTCTCGTTGCTTGTTTGTATCTTTTGATTTGAGTTTCATGTCGTTTTTACGCACCGGCAAAATTATTAAAATTGCAACGAATAATCTAGGAATAAATGTATGATTAGATTGAAGTTAAATAAAATAAAAATAAACAAAAATAAATGTTTCAATAAATCACAATCAGTCTCCACAGGTTATTTAAATTTGTTGTAATTTCCTTCTCATTGTTCTATGTGGTTTCAGTGATCTGATATCGGTTGCCTGATATTAACTACGATTAAAAATTCATTTATACATACATATATATATATATATATATATTATTTTTTTTAATACAGGGTACAAAGATAATCACGAGAATGTCTTTATCTCCGCAACTATTGGTCGCAAACATATAGTTTCAGTTACAAAATTTTTTTTATAAAAATATGAGCGGTATGACAAGTTTAAATTTAAAATATCTATTTTTTCAAAATTACAAAAACTAAATTTTTATACAGTTCCAGATCCCTATAGTGATATTTAAAAAAATTGACACTCATCCTAACAAAAAGTTTCATTTATATTCTCCCAAAATGGAACAAGATATTTAAAGTTTAGATTTTCTAACATATTTCGGCCTTCAATAAGGGATCGGTTTAAATATCCTATTTGGAATTTGTTTGCTTTTTCCCGGGCTTTATTAAAGAATTTTTCATTGTCTTTTTAATAAAGCCCGAGAAAATGCGAAATAATCCTAAATTTTGAAACTATCTCAGACAATTTTGGGCGCACAAAAGTGAAACTTTTCGTGTTATATTTTTTAAGTTGAAAGTCAACTTTTACTACTAGCGTCCTGAAAACCGTATAAAAATTAACAATTTTTGTGATTTTGAATAAATTGATTTTTTTAATTTAAACATGTCATATAATGAATGCTTACATTTTTTTAAAAAATACATTTTGTAATTGGAGAACGTCTGAGACCAATTGTTGCGCAAATAAAGGCCTGCTCTCGACTTTGCACCCTGTATATTCTAAACATTTCTGGGTACTACTTTGTAAGTCCATGGATAGTTTAAAAATATATTTGAATGTGAAGTTCATAGAAAGTTTTAATATTCCAACATAAAAAATATTTTCGAAAATTAATGCACCAATACACCGCTAAAATTATATGCAATTGAGTTTAGAATATATTGTTAATTTACAATAATAAGAAATTGAAACGAAAATTTAAAAATTAGTTAGAAGGAAGAAATTTTAAAAATTTCCAAATACTTAAATATAATTTTTTTAATCAAAATATTTAACATACTTCATATTTTTAAATTTCAGTGCATGTGTGTATTCATATTTTCAGTTTACAGCAGCAGTTTACAAAAATTATGTTTACAGATATTTAAACTTATTCCACATGGCAATGTAATTGGTAATCATTAAATGTTTAAATTTCTTTAAAATGAGTCAACGCAATTTTTACTCATTTGATGTAATTATTATTATTATTTTTAATAAAAAATATAGTAAGTATATTATTTATAATTAATATATCATTTCTTAGTATATTATTTATTTACTTATTAAATATATTATTTATTGTTTTGATAACGTTTTCCCTTTTCCGTTTTTATATTATGTTAGACATAAGTAAAAGGAAAGAAAGCCGTCCTCACCCAATCTCTGTCTATGATTATGCTAAAAACATAATTTTTACTTATTGGACGCCATTAGTTTCTGGTTCAGAAGGTTAGTATAAAAAAAAAAAAAGAAAGAAAGAAAAATTAAAGAAAGAAAACATATAGAAATAGCTTTTGTATAAATACTTTATAAATAAAACTATTGCTCTTTTGTATATATATATATACATATATATATATATAATTATATTTCACAACAATTTTATCGTGTTGTATCCATTAATATAAATAGTTTTTATTCCAGAGAATGCTTGAATTCCAAACTTTAAAAGTCAATTTTTAGCCATTTTCATGATATACAGACGAGTGGCAAAATAATGTGTAATTTTCCGATTTAGCCTTTTTGTCAAATACATAGAGAAATCTTGATAAAGTGCATAGAACTTCATGGGTATAAAAAACATGTTATTCCACAAATATTTATGTAAAGATTTTGTCCAGAAAGAAAAGAAGGGATCTTAACGGGGGGGGGGGGGGGGGTAAATTTTAATTATAAAAATTTGCACTTGAAATGCGTTGTAGCTGTAGCATTTATTCTTATGTGGCTTCTTTAATTTATGTGTATTCATAATTTTGTCAGTATCACGCGCATTCATTGAGAATATATTTTTTTTTTTTTTTTTTACTTTATTGAAAATTTGCGAAACATTTTTTGCTTATATAACATAAAGGGTTTTCAGATCAATTTAATGCCATTTCTAGAAAATTTGACATAGTGCATTAGACATAACATAATACAAATATAATATAAAAATATTAATGTAAGATGAAATATGAGTATTTTTCCTAAGTAAGTTTTAACTTTGCATCCACAAATGGTGACAAAGTTTTTTTTTTTTTTTTTTTTTTTACAAAATTTATTATCCAAATACACAAATACTCTGAAAAAATAACCAAAGCAATATCAGGGAAATTTAGAAACATATCATCGATAGAATTAGTTAAATTTAAAGCAGTATGAAAGAGAAGCGAACGATAAGTGGTTTTATAAAGATTTCAATTTAATTAACTTACAGTGTATTCCCAAGGACTTATTAAAAATAAAAATATGCATTACATACTTATATTTTTGCTTGTCTTTCATAGTGCTTAAATTTCAACTAATTCTGTTGACGATATCTTTTTGATTTTTCACAATGTTTGCATGAGTTCTATACATTTCACTAAATAAAACCCAAAAATTTTTTTTCGTTAAATCTTGTGCATGCGCAGATAAATATCTTTTAGTAAAAATGCTCATTTTTTTGCATAAATTTAATGTTCTTAATCTCAGATTACAGAATGTTGTGTCTAATGTACTATGTCAAGTTTTCTAAAAATGACTTATAATAAATTAAAAACCGTGCTTATTATAAATAAAAAACACTTGAAAGTCTTTAATTTCGTTAAAGAAATTTTCTGTGATGGTGAATTATAAATGATAATTAAAAAGAGCGTCATAAAAACATGCTAAAACTACAATAAATTTCAAGCATTATTAATTACAAGATGGTGCCAAATATGTAAAAATATAATTTTATTAGTGGTTCTTTTCTTATCTTTGGGGCATTTTTTTTTAAACATATGTGATATAACATGTTATTTACACCCACAAAGTATCCATCAAATGTTTCTCAATATTTCCGACAAAATGTTTAAATTCGAAAGTATCGCTTTTTTTCTTATTTGGTCCCCCATCATCTGTATACGTATATAAAGATGCACAATAATTATTCTGTGGATTACATATGTGCTTACACTTGTGTGTATTCAGACTAGCTTTATCTGAATTACTATTTGATTATTAATCATAAAATTGACAGATTCATTAATTACATACAGTACAATATACTCTTAATAAATATACGGCATTGTAGTTCTTAGATACTGTACAACGTATGTCTACTATGTACATATTTAATATTTATGAGTTTTGTACGTTATACACCAAAAATGATAAATTCGGAACAACAGTTTAAATTTTTCAAAAATATATATCTTAATAATGCGAAATGCATACGAAAATAAAACTTTAAAAGATTAAATTAAAACAATATTGTGCATTGTGATTTTAGGTGTGTTCAGGTTCACTTAATTATATTTTTGTAGATCTCCATATAATTCAGATGAAAGAAAAATATAAAGCTACGCAGACTTATACATTTTTATTTATTTAAATTCGTTTAACCCTTTCAAAGGCTTTGGAATACATTATATCAAACCTAATTTTAATTCCCAACTGTAAAAACTTGTCCAAGAATTTTTTTTACAAAGTTTTACTTTAATAATATAGAAGAAAAACTCCATTTTTCTTTTTAATCACTTATATTTGTTTGTACGTACTGGTGGCAGATAATTTTAAATGATCAAAATTATCTTGTCCCTCAAAGGGTTAAGTGAGAATAACTTTTACACATTTAACATAAATATATTTGGTTACAAGAAGAAATATTTTTAGAAATTTCTTTATTAGCTATATATTGAAGAATGTTAAATATTGAATATAGCAGACATATTTTCGTAATCAATTAATTAAAGAGGTATAATAAAAACGCTTTAAAGATTAAATTGAAATACATGTATGCAAACATTCAGATGCATTAAACTTGTCTATCAGAGTTGACTTAAGCAAATTATTACAGTAAAATTCACGTCTGAAAAAGATGCATTAAATCTGAAAATGGAATATGAGAAAAATAAAGGGAAAAAAATATGAAACTCTATTCCATATTTTGTGTTGTGATTTTATTCCAAACTTTATAACAATACTCTGTACTTTGAGAGTTTAAATTTGTACATTTTTTACTTTTTTTTTCTGATACAATATATATATATATATATATAGTCGAATCTAATTAACGTAAACCGCTTATCGTGAATAGTTTCCACAATCCCCGCTAAAACAAAGGTCAGTTTCTCAGTTACTGACAATATAAACTACTGATAACATGAACAATTTTTTTTTATTCCCCATGAGATTCCCGTAAACGAGGTTCGACTGATATATATATATATATATATATATATTATATATAATGTATGTTGCTTGGTAAAAAATCAGTAAGTAAGCTAAAAAAAAAAAAAAAAAAAAAAAAAAAAAAATTCATCTAAATATCTCATGATAAAATGAGTATTTATACAACAGGTGGATCTGTTATTATTTAAGAACTACAATGTTAAAGTCAACTGTACCTCTTTAGATTTTGAAGCATGTATTTTATAGCCCCTGCTCTTTCCATTATATTACCATTTGATTTCGATGAATATAATAAAACGAAAAAGTACATTTTCCTTTAAAAAGAAATGAATGAATAAAAAAAAACAAATTAATTTTAATTAAATTTTAATTTTAATAAGTTTAATCTTTTCAGCTATATACTACCATTGTCTCCAATAAATACTACAAATAAATAAATAAATAAATAATAAAGATTTCTCTTTTAAAGAAATTATTTAAAATAAACAAAAGTAAAAAGCTGTTATACTATGAAATTTATACATTATGCATAAACATAACGGTTATAAATAAGATTTTATTTAAATTTTAATGCACTTTTTTTTTTCTTTTACTTCATTACCATTTGATTTGAAGGTGACAAATAGGTTATAAATTGAAAATAAAAGAAACGCAATAGCTGTTTCAGGTCAAATTATCAGTCCGACTCTTCTTCAAGTGAAAAAAGAAAGCACCGAAATATTATTAAAGCAACTACGCATTCGTAAATTTTAAGTGAATTTCGGAGTAGTGCTGCTATCTATTAGTATTTTACAAGAAAGATATCTTACGAACTGGTATATAGTAAAACGCAACTCACAAATTATATTAATTTCAAACTCTATATATATATATATATATATATATATATATATGTATATTTTGTCAAAAATATAAAAACATGAAACTTAATACAATATTTTAAATAGCTAAATGTAAAATAAACTTTTTTACTTTAAAAAATATACGAATTTAAAATGAATGTTGGATAAGAAATTAATAATCTCAAGAAATTCTGCCATAAAACGGAAATTTTAGAAACTGTTGTTATAAAAATTTCTTGTAAAATTTCTGTTTTTATTTCTTAATAATTTTCTGTTTTTAAACATGTTCTCTTAATATTAACCGTAACTGACTGTAAACATTTACAACATTAAATTAAATTAGCATTTTTATAAGCAGGCTTTTACTCACATCTCTTGAGAAAATCGATGTTATTGAATTTAAGAAAACTAATACATAATCTCTTTTTTAGCATTTATTACATGGATATTGAAACTGAAATATAATTTTCTGTCTGACCAGTAGAATCACACGTACATGGTCATAAACGGTTATAAAAATTAAAAGAATAAAATTCATAATATTAAAAAAAAAAATTATCTACGTTATTTAATTTTTGAAAATTCTCCTTGATTTTGCACTAATATTGTTTATTAGTATAATCTGAATACATTTGTGCTTTACTTTGTGGATCGATTGATGAGTTAATTTTTATTTTTGTAATATTTTTAACTGTGGAATTTTCATGCAATTATTTTTTTTCTAATTCAAAAATTATATATATATATATATATATATATATATATATATATATATTTATAAATAAATCCACAAAATAAATGTACAGATGCATTTAGAGTATATTTATAAACTATAATAATATAAGATCGAAGTAAAAACTTAAGACTAAAGCATTTTAAACAATTTAAAAAAAAGATTAAAATTTGTAATTTTAATTTTTTAAACTTTGGTAGTATTCAGGAAATTTTAATATATTTAATATTCATACATTTCAATACATATACAGACACTGTGAAACATACGCTGTGAAACCGGTGTAAACTCCACATTTTTTAAATATGAATATTTTTGCTTAATTTTACCACATTTAGTTACATCTTTCATTATAAAAGTGAAAAACCTCTAATTATTGCATTAAAATCCCATAAATGGCCTGACATTGTTTTTTCAGAAAACTAAAACTTCTAAATAATTATAAAAATGAAACTTCTAAGTTATTTTTCTTATAATTTATAAATTCTTACTACTCTGATTTGTTTTAAACGCTAAAAATAGGTAATGCTTACAAAATCTTAAATTGTTTTCCTACATATAAATTTGCAAAAAGTTCGTTATTTCAAAATCTATTTAGAAGGAAATAATTCACTTTACATTGAACGACCCATTATATGCAATACAAACAATTGTAAGACAATAATTTCAAAGAAAGATTTTCAACGTCCACCATACCCTTATTAAGACTGACAAAATGACACAAGCACACCTTAAAATTAGATTTATAAGAAATTAATATATGTTTTTTTCTCTTGATGAGAAATTTAAATTATGTTTATTTTTTACACAAAAATCCCGCTTATTTATAACAGAAAAAATATTTGATGTCATAATACTATTATGTGACAAGTTTTGCTTGTAAAATTTATTCATTGGTCATACTAATATTCAAATGCTGTTAGAAAACAAATTAGTAGTTAGATTTACATTAACAGCATTTTTCAATTTCTCGAGATAAAAAAAAAAAAAAAAAAAACTTAAAAATAACAAGTCAAACTTTTTAGCATCTGATTAATAATTATATACAAACTTTTATTATAAGTATGAATAAAGTATTAATAATGTATCAAAATATATGTATGTAAGATATATAAAGTAAATTCACTCTTACGTCTCTCTTTGATAATCAGAAAGTCATCAACATGAGAAAATTGATATGAAATCATTTGGTTTTCGCGCCTGAAAATTATGGAACTGGCAACCCTTGTTGGTAATTTGGCGGTCTAGTCAAATTTGGCAGCTTTCTATTTTGAGATAAAACAACACAAGTAGTCCTTTTCATTTTGTGGCATAGTCATTATTTAATTATTAGGGGGGGAAAAACTATTTTTGTTTTATGTAGTTACTTTAATGAAAAATGCAGAACTCAACAATTGTATTAAAAAAATGTTATTTAAATATTATGTTACAGAGTTTGTATTTAACAATATTTTGTTAAATAGTTTATTTTTATGATGAGGCAAGATATAAAAATTCGTCGTGTATTTAAAATGTTGCATGCTTGTTTTATTGAATTACATAAAATGCCACTTCAAGGAAAGCTTATCTAACTAAACAGGATGATAATTACAAAATCAAGCTAGTACGTCGTGGCCATTACAAAACTGTATTTTATATTTTCTTAAACAAATCCACGTTGTTCAATTAAAAGCAGTTATTTCTGCATTTTACATTTATGAAAAAAATGAGAGAAAGGAAAAAAACCAATAATGGAAAAAAATATTATTTATTTATTTGTTTATATATATATATATATATATATATATATATATATATATATATATATATAAATTCAATTATTTCAAATTATTACAGAAGCTTGATTCAACTATTCATTTTAAAAATTGTGAGCTATTTCAAAAAATATTAAAAACATTTTGCCGGCACGAAAGAGCGGTTGTGAATGATGCTACTCCATATACTGTCGGCAGAAATATTATTGAAGCTCTAGTAAATCAAAATATTTGCACCTAAACTGTTTTGTTGAGTAAATATTTATCGAGTCATAATCTTAGTCTTAAGCTGTTTATAAAAAAGTAGATTGATGATAAAAATTAGTGATCAAACTAATATCTATATAATATTTCTCTAACGTGGACCAATTTCAATTAATATTTTTTGAAATGATACGATAGTGGTAAAATTAATAAAATACGTGAGGATAAAAAATAGTATTCAAAAATGAACAATATTTAAACACGCGGATTCAGTTCAATGATCTAATAAAGAAAACATGACGATATTTGTTTGAGGACATTATTTTATGAGAAATGTATTTTTGAAAGTTATTTCTGCAAAATCTTTGCAAGAGTCAGTATAAACCTAGCAATATTTCAAAGATATAAACAGAACATGATATATTATCATAAATTGGCTACAAAACGCAATCATAAAAAAATATTATCAATTTAAGTCTAGGATTTTTTTCTTTTTTACATAAAATTACGCTAAAATAAATAAAATGCCATTGCATACTTGGCGATTAAAATTTAAAAGGCGTCACAGGGGTCCTTTACTAAAACCGTACTGCCTGCGGAAGTATGAAAACTGAGTCATAAACCATGAATTTTATTTTGAAGCTTTTCTTTGAATAATTCTGGTTTCACTATTGCACAATATTTATTTGGATCTAATAATAATTTGGCTTCTGGTAAATTAAAATTTTAATTAAGGGGTGAAATTGATATAATATTTATAAGTTTCAAATTTTAAAGGTAAATAAGAAAAGAAATAAAGTGCGAAAATACCGCACGGGTTTGCTAGTATATATGAAACGTGGATGTGTGCTTCAGTAATTTTTCTGCCGAATGTACAAAAAGTTTTTTTGAATAATTATCAGTATTGTGTATATATATATATAATCATTTCACAACCATTAGTTAAAAATAATCTGTGTATTTTTATACTAAACGTTATTCTAGATGACTGCACGGATCGAAATTTTATCCTTTAAACCTTTAATTTAATCCTTTGCCGGTCCTATTGAATTTCTTTCTCCTTTTTTGAATGTTGTCAAATTTAAGGATTTTTTTTGTTCAATATCCACCAATAAATTTCTACTGCATCGGTTGTCTAATCACTTCGAAGTTTATTCGTCCATTATGTATATCAAATATCACTCCTCAAAATTATTGGTGTTCGTTAAATAAAAGAGTCCCTCAATTTGGCAATACTATGTATAGCGGTTTAGAGCACTAGGGCCGGCAAAGGGTTAATATAGGAGAAAATAAATAAATTAATAAATAAATAAAACATTTTTTTTAGCTGTTTTTAATTATTTCAAACTCAAGATTTGATCAAGCGTATGATTACCGTTTATTATTATTATTATTATTTTACTTACATCTGTCAAGAAGAAAGTATTGGATTCGTAAAAATTTCCTACTTTCGATTTTCGATAAATTCACACAGTTTGTGATTTTTGGAATATGATTCGACTATTGTTAGAAAATGTCTTTGTATGTGTGTCAGAAAGAAAATTTTGGACTCTGTTTCTCACGAGCCAGTGGACAGCATTTAACCAAACTTAATATTTGGCTAGACTTAAATTACTGCTAATTAGATTTTAATATGTGGCTTTCATAACATGTTGCTTCTATATTGCAATCCTACTGGACAGGCTCCATCTAATCATCTATAGTTATAAATACACTAAGCTTGTACATGTGATGGAAATCATGTAAATCTGTACTGATTTTATTTGGGTACAAAAAGCTAACAGACGACAATTTAATTTCGTTTCTGATAAGGTAAAACCTTGCTTCTCAGAGTAGGTAGTTCTTCTAAGGTATATATATTTCGTATGTTATTTATTGTTATTTAAATCCACCAAAATTGGTATATGATATTTATATTATTAAAATGTATGCTGATTCAATTCGGATGTAATCTATCCACAATGTGGCGTTGCTGTTAGTGTCTGGGATTTCCAGTTGCCTATACAGCAGCACCTATTGGTGAAAATTGTACGAAATTATATGTATAGAAAGTTAATTGTGAGAAGCTAAGTTTCTTGAAATTTTGTGCAAATAAATCGTTGGTGACGCTATTATATAGAATGGAATAAAAAAAAAACTTTTAAAGCCGTCACAGTATAACTAGTTTTTTTTTTTTTTTTTTTTTTCTGTTTTACTAATGCGCAAGATATTTATATTTTTATTGAAATATTACAGAAATTGCTACATTTTTACTATATTTAGTAATAAACAAAAGAGAAAAATCATGCGGACCACTTAGTTTATAAAACACCTGCACCCTACACCTAAACATACACTTTTGTACGTTTAAAATTTTAGTGAGTCCCCATATCAAACCGCTTACGGTATACACATACTTTCAATAAAAAATGAGCACGGTTACGATGTAACTGAGGAATTATAAAATATATTTTTGAAATTAGAGAACGAATAGACAGACAATGGTGTTGACAAACTTAAATTTTAAGCATATTTTTAACTTGTTGGAAAGTTGAAAACGTTTAACAAAATTTAAAACATCACTTCGATCAATTTTCGCTTATTATCCTCTAATATATCTAAATATTTCTATATGGCCTTATGAATCATAAGCTAACAATAAAATATTTTATAGGAAACATGTTTTATGTGCATACGAACAGTATTTGATAATTTTATTACGTTTCGTGTAGCATATCTAAGTATGCTTTAAATAAACATTAGCAGGCTTTGCCCGCTTTGCTGCATAGTATATTTAAATAAATTCTCAAAATTCCATGTCATTTATTAACAAAATCTCAAAAGAAAAAAAAAAGCTGCGTTTGGTAATGGTTCTTCCTCTCGCAACATGATTAGTCTGGGTTTCCATTGCTTTCGGCAGCGTCTTACCCACTTTTTACTCTCCCTCTTCGGCGGGTAAGTTAGAAGTTTCGCGAAATACCACCGAAGTGCCTATTACATACACTTAATCAATACCCACCAACCAAAATTCGCCATTCCAAGATAATTTGAAGCAAAATTTTGGATTTTATAATGTGTGAAATTTGAAGGTATCGCTATTTTTTTTTTATAACGATCGTCATCATGAATGTAGACCATCAATTAAATCTCTTCTTTCATTTGACAGACACATCACTTCTCAACCCAAATAAATAAATAGATAAAAATAAAATAAAAATTACTACTTAATTATGCATTATCAGTATTTAAAAAAGACTGTTTTTATTTAAATATTAATAATAATTTCGTGGGACACTCACATGGCTGCCTCTTACTCTTACCTAGCATTTGAATACTATAAATGCAGATTGCAGATTAAAGTGTAAGATAACAAATACTATATATAAATCTACGTTTCAAAAATTTCAAACTAGTTTTAGGAACAGATATTATTTGACGAATAACTCTCTCAATGAGGAGGGGGGGGGACCCCGTTTAAATATATTGCATAATGCCTACTATAAAAAATTCTTGGCTATTATTAAATTTAAAAGTTCATTCCAAATTTTTCAGTCAACTTTCTTTCTCACCACTCTTTCAAGCTTATTAATCTTGAACAAACATTTTTAGCAACCTCAAAATAAACTTCAAAATACAAAATTTGAATTATCTGCAAATATTTGTTTTAAAATTAGCTGATAACAGGCATACACAAAGATTAACCATTAAAAATTTGATTTTAGTATTCAGGGAACCTCAAAACGTGTAATTATAGGGGAAAAAAAAGCGTTAAAATTTCCACTTAAAAAATTTCTTTGTTTACTCTGTAGGTTTGAAGTATTAATTATCATTCCTAGGTAGCCCTGTAGATGAATGGGGAATGATTTTCATGCCATATTTTACACTAAACATACTTTTATGCATATAAAAAAATATACGTTAACTTATTTTTGTTTAGTACAGGCTACAGATATTAAACTGTAAATAGCAAAAAAATTTCGCTCACATACCTAATGTATTTGAATTATCTTGGACGTCCCTGTACACGAAGCATTTGCTTGATCTCAAGGAAAAGCTAAGTGCAGCATCCCCTTACATGATTCAAATGTAGAATACTAAGTTTTCATATTCTGGAATTATTTGTTTTTGAAATGTGCTGATAACTGGCATACACGTACAGGCATACACAAAGACACACACACACACACACAGATCAAATACAAAAACCTGATTTTTGGATTCAGGGGACCCCAAAATGTGCAAAAATATTGCAAAATATCAGTTTCAAAATTTGACCCAAAAACAATACTTTCGGGTCAAATTTTGGATTTTTCTTATCCATATCTGTGTATGAGAGAAAGAAAAGAAAGAAAAATATAAGCAATAATTAAAGAGAGGAAAAAAATAGCCAAATTAGCGATAAAACTGCCAAACCGTTTGACTTCCTGTAATAGCAGATGCTTGCTTATCGTTAAGTTAAAGCGCGAAAATTTTTGTCACATTCTTCAATTATGTTGATGCAATGCAGACCGAACCTTGTGCAGTTTGCTGATCAAGCAGTAGGTTATTTATTCAATAACATCCTTGATTAGCAGATTTTCATGACAGAAGACAATCATTTTTATGCTATGTAGAAGATCTTAGAAAATTAATTTTTCTAAGGGTTTATTATTATTATGACAAATGAAAAAAAAAAAAAAAAAAAAAAAAAAAAACGGTAAATTTGTTTTAAATCATCAGAAAACGATGGTTGAATTATTCGTTTTAAAGGTGATATCGAATTCTTTTTAAAGATAATCATAGTGAAAATTTTTATCCACCCCTCCCCCCTCCCCGTATACTTATTCCTAGGGGAAAAAACAATGTCCTATGAATAATAATAATAAAAAAAAAAAACTGTTTGACTATTACTCGTTATACAGCCAAATTGAATCAATAATGTATATCAAATGTATGTCACACAGAAGATTTGGTGAGTATATATATTACAGAAGCTGATAGATAGCCTTTCTGTGAATGGAAAATATTGGAACGTGGCAGTGCCACCTGTCGTCCAATATGCACCCAAAGGCAATCTGTAGAGTTTTACGTAATATTAATTTCACGTACCAAATTTACAACATTTATAAATCACAGAAGTTGAGATTTTTCGTTTCCGTTATGAGATTACATTGCAACATAGCCACGCCACCTGTTGGCCGATGTGCATCCAAAATGGACCAGTAAAGCTTTACATAAAATCGATTTCACTTATAACTTCAGTGTATCACAAAATTTAAGTGTTAAATCACAAGAGTTAAAATATTGCCTTTCCGTTAAAATGATTAAATTGCAGATTACAACGCCACCTGTTGGACAATGTATACATCCAAATTGTATTAGCAGAGGTTATAATGATATATACCAATATATTAAGTTTAATGCATTTGTATACTATAGAAGCTGAGATATAGCCGTCCCATAAATGGAGGGTTTCATTACATAGCACCGCAATCTATCGGACGATATATCCTAAATGAAATTTAAATAACCTCCAATTTAGGGCAAGATCTAATTATGTAACAAGTTTGGTTGAATTCCATACATTGATTCATGAAATACAAAATTCACAAAATTTTTCCATGAGTTTAAAATTTTGTAATTTTTTTTCACCTCACCGCTACTGATTCTTGAAAAGCATTCTTTACTGACGTGCTAACAAAACGTTAAACTGAAAATGTAAAAAATGCTCTATTCTCTATCAAGCTAAAAATTATAAATTTCGAATAACTTATGAAGTTTTTAAATTAGAATGTTTCAAATCTCTCAATAGGATTCTTATCAATATCATAAGCGATATTTTAAAACTGGTCCGATCTCTCTGCAATCATTTGTTCTTGAGATATCGTGTACATGGACTAACGGGCTATCACGCTAATAGGTGCCGATACCATACCAACCTTTTGACTTCCGGATTCCTCACGCCAGAAAACGTGTAAAAAAATCAAAAGCTGAAGTCAAAAATTTTCATGAATAACCTAGTTTCTCAACCAATAGTACTAAAAAGTCATTTTGTCATATTCGTTATAATTACACTGTTACAGAACGTGTTATGACGGTGTTACACTTGAACGTTCTATATAGAACTAGAATTGTACGTTTTATAGATGGTACAAATCAAACATTTTCAGAACGTTCTAAATAATACCATTTCTGAACGTGTTTTAGAACGTTCTTTTGACACGAAACACGGTGTTTGAACTATTGAAACCGTTATTAGACGTTCACAGAACGTTCCTGTGCTACTTGGGTATTGTCCTAGATGTAAGTTGTTTGTGCCGTTTATTCGCACGTCCGTGGTCACCAATTGTAGAAATGCGTGAAGGAAGCTGTATTTGAACCTGGAACCTGCGGAAAAGAAATCAAATAGCATAACTGTGCACAAAAGGCTAATCCGTTGTTTATCGGCATTTTCTGGTAATCTGTCTGAGAAACGGCGTCTATAGCGTCGCTACAATATTTTATTTTCCCTTTTTAAAGTAGTTTTGAGAGAGGTGTTTACGCCTCTCACATGCGTTTTTTACCAACTGTAATTGCATTATTTATTTTTCATTCCCTGGCATTAAGTCATATTATTAAACATAGTTTATATAAAACCACAATTTTAATATGGAGATACTCTTTTCAGTATTTCAAAACCGTTTTTTTTTTTTTTTTTTTTTTTTTTTTTTTTTTTTAATCTGCTGACATTTTTTCCTGAACGAGATGGTCGTTAGATTTTTTTTTTTTACTGTAAAATATATGATATTTTATTTCAACTGTTGCCTTTTCAAAGCAATTGTTTCTGTGGAGACATGAAATTCCTTATTAAAAGGGGTTTTACATATTTAATTTATAATTTTTGTGGTAAGCAAATTGTAATATAGTACAAATGATTAAATTTATTAAAAGTTAAATTTAATTAGAATCTCTAATAATGAAGTTTATGTATATATTTATAATATAGTTAATAATTAATAGTAATATATTAATAAATTAACTGACATATCGTTTTATTATAACAGAGCGAGTTCTAGAAAAGCAAAGTTTCGTGTTAGATCTCACTAACATATGGTGCCAAAATTAAAATGTTTAGTAAGTGATGAGATATAGCTATCTGTAAAATCGTAATTCTTAAATAATAACAGCGTTACCTCTGCTGTTTGATAAACACCCAAATTTAAGTCTCTGAGTAAGGCACTACCACAAGCAGTGGAGACTCTGATTTGACATAGTGCGGGAGGGGAAGATTCTGCCGAAGGCAGCGAGAACCTGAAACAAGGTTTTGAGCGATTTGAATATATATATATATATATACTTGTTTTGATTTAAAAAATATTAAAAAACAACGATTCTATGTTTTTGAAAATTCTTTTAAGTATAGTGTCCAGCGAAGTGGTCAAAGATTGTTAATCTATTAAATATATTTAATCATATAAATAAAATTTGCATTATTTAAAAAGATGAATTTGTATAAAATAATCATAAAATATATTATGAAATCATTTAAAAACAAAGTGTTTTTTTTTTTTCAAATACCTTTAAAATATTTTGTTTAAATACATGAAAATACATTATATTTCCATTTAAAATAACCGGCGATATATTTATACGATTTTTGTATTTATTTAAAATATATAAATATTTCCCTAGGTTTAGAAAATTATATTAAAGTTTCATACATCAAATAAAACTATTTTAATGGAAATAAAATATGTTTCATTGTACTAAATAAGCATTTTATATTTCTGATTATTATTAGAATTTTAATAGGTAATATATGTTTAAAATGCATTAAAATTCTTTGAGTAATAAAAAAAAATATATATATATTAAATTTTAATTTCACTTTGCTCACGATTGAAACAATTGGAAATTGTAGTTTTTCCTTTTATATATATATTAAAGAATATTCGTATTTTAAGATAAAAAGAGCTTGAAGGTAATTTTAAGAATTTTATATTGTTTATTTATTTAAGCTTATATATGACATAAATAATTTGCGATGCAATGATGCACGTAAACATTTACATTACTGTGCATACAGATATAAAGGTAAGCATGTTTGATTTTTACACAGAAAAATACACTTCATTATAATAAAATACCATAATAATATGCTTGCAAATAACGCTAAGAATTTTTAGTTTTTTTTTAATTAATTAATTAATTAATTATTTTTTTTTCAAATTATAGTATTAAGCCTGATGAAAGTAAACAAATTCTACTTTAGACTATAGAGCTTATTTAAATTAAGGTAGCGCTTTCTTTTTTTTTCCCAATCAGCGACATATATTTTCATTGGAAAAACAGAGTTCAGTTACTATAAAGTAGTTAAAATGTTTACGTCTTTGTAAATAAATAAATGCAAATTAACATGAAAATTATATTGGTTTTAGAATTAACGCTAAACTCTTAACCGGTTTAAATTTTAGCGTTATAATTAGTTAGCTCATTAGAAATTTTAATGATCCTACTGTGTTTAATCAAGTATTATAACTTAAATAATACGTTTATAATTAAAATAACATGAAAGATACGTCTATTTAGATGATACTTTTAGTGACATACAGATAAAATATATAATGGATAGAGAATTTAAAAGTTATATAGTTATTTATCTAGAGTTATCAAATAAGTTTTTGGTAGAAAATTTCGTGTGTTTTAAATAGATTAAATTATTGTGATTGTGCAAAAGTAATTATAGATTGCAAGCATGAGAAGCTGTCGTCTTTATAGCTAAACTCATAGCAAATTTACGTTAAATAATGTAACTATTCATTCATACTATATTTCTCAGTTACATTTATATGTGCTGTTATTACTCTTTTATATAGTAAAATTCTTTATTATTATACATTTTTAGATTTTGTACAGTTAGATTATGATGTTTCCACGCTTTCGTTTATGTGTACTGTATGGCTTAAAAAGTAGAGAGAAAGTGGATACCGAATAATTAAATCCTCAATGCTAAATTAAAGAACTGGTGTTCAGTCAATATTTAAACATGAAAAACTTTTACGCACACTATAAAATTAATGGAAGCACTATCAGTTTCGAAAGGACGTGGCCTTTCTTCTTCAGGTACAAAATACGTGCTACTACCTTTGTGCTTTTATAGCCAAGGTAGTAGCACGTATTTTGCACCTGAAGAAAAATGGTCACGTCTTTTCGAAACTGGTAGTGCTACCATTAATTTTATGGTGTGTGAAGAGGTTTTTCTAGTTTAAATATTAATTAAATGTTATTTAAATAAAATTCGATTTATTATAAAGTGACTAAGGGAAAATAATGGTTTTAGAACAAAATTTAAGTATTTAATTTAATTTTAAAAAATGCTATTTTTTATAAATGAAGTCGTATTTGGTTTTATTTTAAATAAATGTATTTCTGAAAACTATATTTCCTATAACATACTTTTTTACCGCTTAAAATAATTCTTGAGCTATCCCTCTTTACTTCTTTAATTTTATTATCTGAAAAAAATATACATACATATATATATTATATTCCTCAATTTGCCTTTTTAGGGGCTGGTGAAATTTGAAAACTGCTTTTATATAGACATATAAAAACAACTCAGCCCCGAATGAGATTCAAAATCAATAAAGTGTAGATGGAGGAAGGAAAAAAAACCCTGGTATTCTTTTCAACTTTAATTTTTTTGTTGCCTTTGTTTGTAACAAGGTTAATTTTTTACATGTTTTAAAAATTGTTGAATCACGAAAATTAGTTTCTTTACGCTTATACGAACACTTACCGTTAAGTACTTTCTTTGTTGTTTAATGCTTTGATTACTTATCTTGCTTAATCAACAATGTAAAGAAATGTAAGTGAAAAATATATATACTGTAAATTAATTACGTTGCATTTAATCGGGGAAAAAACGAATAAATTGTGGGAGAAAAATTAAGGAAAATTTTGTCAAGTACTAGATTTAATATACTTGGAAATAAAGTAATACACACACACACACAAACACACACACACACATATATATATATATATCTATTTTTTTTTTTTTTTGGCTGATTTCTGTATTTCTTTTTTATTAGTACGATAACATATATTTTAATACAAGGGTTTTAAAATAAAAATATAACGAAACAGTTGTTTGCTATCGTGTAATACTTATTAATATATCAAAAGTGACCTATATATATCATCCCTTTTGACGATTATATTGTTTAAGGAAATACTAAATATTGGCAAGAATCAAATGGTTGAAAAAATAAATAATAAAAATAATTACGGTTTCCGGTAATACGATAAACTTGCATAAGTTAGATTAACATCGAAAAATGAAAAATCATTTACTTTATATAGTCGGTCACATAAAACGTTAGAAAATACAATGTACATTTTTAAACGAATGGTATATTCCACTAAATATTCAGTCAATTGTTAACCCATTAGTAGTTGCTAGTTGATCGATTTGCTGCCCATCCCTTCAGTGTCGCGACTTTTTTATTCAACAGCCACCAAAAATTTTTTAGAAGTGGCATTTGATATACATAAAAGGCGAATCGACTTGAAAAATTGTTGATTATGTATATGAAATGCCACTCCTAAACATTTTTGGTGGCTATTGAATAAAAATGTCGCGGCACTGAAGAGATGGACTAACTAGCGACAACTAACGGGTTAAAAACAGGAAGTTATGAGTTAATATGTTTTATTGATTTTATTTAAAATTTTTATCATCAGTTATTTAAATTTATGGATAGTTTAAAATCCAAAATAAATTGATCTCCGCATTTTCCTTTGACATGAGTGTTATAATGCATACCTTAAATTTTCTTACAGAGCAAATAACGCATTTGGCATAAAATTGTATTGCTATAAGTGTTCAAAAGCGAAACACATTTTATGATTTTAAATTATTTTGTCTTACGTTTCATTTATTTTTATTTAAGAAAACAATGTGCCGAAGCAAATGCTTATTATTAAAATTAAACAAATTCTAATTTCCCAGAATAGGACTAAAATATTAAAAATAAGCATAATTGTTATTAATTTCGTTAAGAAAACTAGGATTCTTTTATGAAGATTATTTTCATTTGCAATATATTTCTTGGAAAATACATAAACTTTATTTTAAAGATCTAAGGTAACGCGGTTATAATTTTTATTTTTTATTTTAAGAATTATTTGTATACTATGTACTCTAGTCAAATGTATTCGCTATTTTTATAGTGAAAGTAAAATTAAGTTTCGAGAATTCTTTAAAATGTTAAAATTTTCAGAAATAGAAAGAACGTGGATATGAAAATGAAAATAATTCATTCTGCATCAATTCTGAATTCTAAAAGTGAATTTGAGTGCTGTTTCACATTGCGAAGATTCACATTTGGCCTCAAGCCAAAGACTGGTTAGAACATTCCACTTACGTCATTTTATACATTAATGCTTTTGATGTTCATAGATGGAGAATTCTCAGATAGTAGTAACAAAAGCAAAGATATTTATTTTGAGTCCGAATATTTCTTCTTTATGAGCGGAACATAAATCTTTAACTTTGAACTTTTATTGCAAAACAGATGTTAATGTTATAATTATTCACGGAAGAAAGTACTCTCATGCGAAAACTTTGTTGTGAGAATTTATGAAAACTTTTCTTTTTAGCATTATCTCTTTAGGAATTTGATTTTGACGTGCACTTATCCTTTTTAGACCTTTACGATCCACAATCCGGTAGTAGCTCGATTTAAGATTTTAAATCGAACGACTCGATTTAAGTGATATAATTTTCATTCTTCTTGCTTATAAATGTGCATGTATAAAAAATTTGATTAGGAGTTAGAATGTTGAATTATTATGATATATAAACATATGTAAATTGTAAATAATGTAATCAGGCAATGAAATTACATAAAAAGAAGACATGTTTAGACGAAAGTTTTAAATCATGTTCCACTCGTATTCGGTGCAAAATTATTATTTTTTAGTAATCTAGATTTATAAATATTTTAATATTTTTAACTTATTAAAGTCGATATTTTAGTAGTGGAATTTAATGTTTTATATTTTAAAGCTTATCTTAAAGAAACGTTATTTCAAATATATTTTTGTATAAAGATTTTATATTTTTATATATCTTAGATAAAAGCAATTACATAAAGAGTTAACGATTTTAATTACTTTAACTAACCCGATTTCATGTGAAATTAAATTGCAAAAGATTAAATTTATGTAACGTATTTAATTTTTGTTGTTGTTTTAACAGCTTTTGTAAATTGACGTTTAATGCTAAAGTCAATAATTTTAAACATAGTCTTCGGATAAAAAATATAGAAACACCCATGATGTTTTATTAGTCCTTCAAACAATTATCTTAATATTTTTTTAATTAAAAAATATTTAAAAACATTTTTGAAAGTTAACTAATATTTAACATAAATTTTATAGATAAGGTATAAAAATTTTATCTTTTTAATATAGGTAATTTTCAAAATATTAAAATTACAGACACTCTGTGAGAGTCAGAATCGAAATATATGAAACATTTATTTTAAACGTATGCAAACATTTTTCTTTAAGTCTGTTAGTCTCCTTGTTTATTGTGTACTTAACTTAGGAAATGTATTTTATGTTTCATGATTTGAACTCTTACTTTCATAATACAGACGATTTTTCATGTTTTTAAAAATCGGTACGTTTTCCAATCTTTCCTTGTTCCTTGTTTTATTGTTTAACATCTCAGACCACTTATTTTAAAACTTGGCAATAATTGCGTTACAGTTATCCTTCACATTATTTTTTTCGAGATCAGTTCACTTAATAAATAGTAAAAATCTTTTGTACAGGAAGTAAAAAATTTTCATAAGGACTAAAACTATTTCAGATGAACTGTTCAAATTCAAATTCTTTTTGATTTTCATTAAAATAAGGTTATTTCCTTAAAAATAATGTTAAATTATACATAAATTATTTGCTATTTAGATGACATTTTAAAATATTTACACATTTAAAACTTGTTAGCTGTATAATAAGAACAAAAAACAAATTCTGATAATAAATATCTTTGCAAAAATAACGCTCTACATATACGCCATTTGAGGAGTTTCTCAGCTTTAAATACTTAATAAAAACTAGTTTCAGTTATTCTTTAGTCAGACTTACAATAAAGATACTCCCATTTAATAGCAGATTGCACGTAGCAAGTATTGTGAAAGTTTGTTTATTTACAGTGTTGTTTTCAACGACATATATGTCAATTTCTTAATGTATTAATATATAAAAGATTATTCTTCTGATTTACGCGATAATTTTTATGTTATACATTTTACAATTCACTTACAGAACAATAATTAATTTGTTACATTTGAAAAACCATCTAAGTTGGCCTATTGTCTCTACATTATACTTTATTACATGATAATATGTTTAATTTTATTGATGACTAGAAGCATTGTCATATAGACTAATTACATTTATGAAAAAACTACGTACATTATTATCACTAACTGATTAAAATAATTTGTTTGAAATGTAGGATATTTCCAGGGCATCAAATACATTACATTATTACTTTCGCAATGTTAATTGTAAATGTTTGAATAAATGTAAGGAAAAAATTTTGATCACTGAACAAATCATACATTGTTATAAACTATAAATGTTAACTGAGATAAATAGTATATATAAATATTGTTTTTATTGCATTATTGACATTTTAATAATAATTTACGGTTTTAAACTCTTACTAAAATTGATAAGAAAATCATATTTCTAAATACATATAGCGAAATCGCCTATATCTCACCTATCTCAAATCCTAGCACCTCTGATTCATAAAGAAGCGATGTGCTGAGAACGGCCCTAGTGGGCAAATAAAGAAGCTTCTTTTACAAGGAGACGTCTTCTGAAGAATCAAGTAGCTGTTAGGAGGAATCAAGTTATATACATGTTATCAAATGCATCATATAATTGAGGAGCAAACATTCAAATCGTGTTTTTTCCTTCAGACAGAATTTTTCAGACAACACAAAAAATTATAATTTAAGAAATAATTAAACTTAAAACTTAATTATTGTTTGTTTAGATGCATTACTAGATACTAGGAAAGCATATAAACATATCTAGGAAGTTATGTAGACATACTATTTTTATGTTAAGTTTAAAGAAAAATCACTAACTCAGTTTCTTTATCTTTGGAGAAAACACGGTTTGAATGTTTACTCCTCAATTGTTACTCAGCTTATTTTGTTGTACTCTGCACGGTTTTTTGCTTCCTAACTATTATTTGAGTATTGTAATAACGTTTTGTTTAAAACTCTACATATTTGCCTAAATTGTACAACATGTGGCCAAGTACATCTCCTGGAAAAATTCTTAAAGGAATCCTGTATTTGATATACAGAATTCTAATGAAATAGATCATATTTTACTATTTTACGTTTATGAAGAAAATTTTCATTTTTCAAAAACTCGTTTAAAACTTCTCAGAAATATAGTACTCTAATAGGATTAAAATATCAATATAATTTTGTTTTAAAGATTAGTACACGTACCCCAGAAATATTACAACTATATGAATAATAATTTTCACGTAAAGTAAAATATTACAATTTCATTTTTATTAAGGCAAATCGCAGTAAATAAAGATTTTGAAAGTAAAAAAAAAAAAAAAAAAAAAAAAATGTTATTTTCTGTATTTATCATAGATAAAAAAAAATGAACCAGCTACAATTTTTTTTTTTTTTTAATGTTAGATTTCAAAAATTAAATTAAAAATTGTGGGTTATGTCGGATATAAATAAATGAGAAAAAAAATGAATCTTTTTTTTAGCTGTTAGTTTTATTATGAGCACCAAAATTAATAATGATTTTGAAAGGCTTTTCTATTGTTACTTAAAAGAAGCAGTCTGGGGTATAACATTTATTATTATTATTATTATTATTAATGGATGCTAATAAATTATTGTTCACTTTTTTATACATAAAATTCTTGTAAATGTTTAAAGAAATTCGTGATCAAATTATATCATGTATTTTAAATAATTATAGTTCGGAAATACGAAAAATCACATAATATTACCCTAGCATAAAAATAGAAAGATAATGCAGAAATACATTTTTACAAGCATCGTAAAAATAAATTTTTATTTAAAAAGTGAAATGAAAATTGTTTGACTTTTTTCAATAAGAAAATACTTTTGAGAAAGTCATGTAATTATTCTTAAAGACTGACAATATTTTTGTGGGAAGTCGTTGACTAATAAAAATTTTACATATGTGTTACATATAGTATTAAATTGTATTCAAAGTAATCTACATCCGCCTTCTTTATATAAATTAAAATTGATTTTTAAATAGTTATTATATGTATCGTCCAATTAAAATTAATTATTGGATGTCAAAATACTGAAGTGTATTTCGTCTATATAGTTGTCCCAATATGATTGCTTTCTCTATGTCACTGTCATAAAAGTTTTAAAGTTGTTTAAAATTTCGATAAACTGTTAAAATTTGGCTCTCTAATATTAGTCTATTTGATGAGTAATATTTATACTTAAGTAAATGTTACTGTATGTTATTAGTGAGCGAAAATTCAAATGATTTTGAAAATTTCAGTACATTTTAACTTCGTAATTAATGTCTATCAACTATCATAATATAAACGACTTTTATACGGAAGTATTCAGGAAAATTTATATTCGAATCAGTGATTGCTTATTTTCAATTCTTTCTTCGATTAGATTGATGGATGAACAAAATGCATATTTTCTGATGCCATAAATTCAGTAAGAAATCATTTAATTTTAGTGTCATTTATTCGGCATGAAACTCAATCAATTGTTGTATATACCGTATATATTGTATAAATTGTATATTGTATATATTGTTGTATAAATATATATATATATACTCTATAACAAAAAAAAAAGTGACGCACAAAGAAAGAGTAATGCAAACTGGACACAAATTGACATACATACAGGTTTTGATGGAATCAAGCACCAATTCATCATTATCGTCGATCCTACGTGCAACTGGTACATCAGTGACTTCAAATACCCTTAATAGGCGGCTCAGTGGCGTTGAGCTCAGTCCCCGGATCTCTCTTCCACTGAGGACGTTTGGAGCATCATAAAAAGGGTCCTACAACCAGATCGGGATTTTACCAATCTAACGCAACAATTGGATAGAATTTGGCACGATACTTCACAGGAGCACATCTACAACTCTATCAATTAATACCAAGTCGAATAACTGCGTACATAAGGGCCAGAAGTGGACCAACGCGTTATTGACTAGTTTACTTTGTGAGGGTCTTTCTTTTGATTAAATCATTCAAATTTTTTGAAACTGTAATCAATTGTTTTTTCCCACATGTATATCATACCTACCAAATTTTGTTCTATTCAGACTGCCCATTTCACCCCATCTACAAATTTTTGTCCCCACTTCTTCTTGGTGCGTCGTTTCTTTTTTTCTTTTTTCTTTTTTTTTGTTGTTATAGAGTGTAAATGTGTATATATATATATATACATGTATATGTTATTGAGGAAAATTAATATGAAACCAAAAATTAATAAAGTAGAAAGTATTAAAACAAAAAATTCACATACTTAATGCGCAAGAAAATGCAGCACATAGAAAATATGCAAACATAAATTTAATGTAAAAAAATTAAAAAAATTAATGCAGTCTAAAAATATAAACATGAATCCAGATAGAAAATTTTGATTAATGAAAAAAGACATTGAGGCCATCATCAGGAGAGCTCCTCAATATGGGTGGAAACAGTAAGATGTTTCTTGTGCAACTAGCAAAAACTAAAAGTAGCTAGGTTCATCACATCTTATCAAAAGAAAAAGAACTTAACACTGCAGTGTACAAAAAAAAAATTACACAATAAGATATACTATGATAAAAACTTATAAAAAAAATTCTAAAAAGCACTTACAAAAAACGACTAATTATCACAAAGTAAATAAACAAATATAAAAGAAAAAACACTTAACACCAAATCGAAGATTAAAGGAAAACATTTACAGTATCTTAATAGTTATGGATACCAGTTATAATATAAGATGGTAAACTATTTGATTTCAAAGTATCCAACAAATCGCGAAACGAAACTTCAATATCATCGCAGTCGTTGGGAATTCTTCTAATACCTAACAATCATAAATTCTATTTCTTATTCATTACCACCAAATTTCATAGAAAAACAGTTAAATTAAGGTACGTTACTAGTGGTACATTTAGTTATCTACGTTTTGCTTACAATAAGCTTTTAAATTTATAAGAGTAATTTAATATATTTATATACGTGAATTAATAACATTAGTCCAGTTTCATACATTATTATGATTTGTATAACTAATTTGTTCAAATACTGACTGTGTGAAAGAAATACTGTATTTATTTAGTTAATTTTTGTATTTTTGAAAATATTTTATATAATGGTAATGATTTTTTTTTTCTTTTTACCAGTTAGTGAAATTCTTATAGGAAATTGTTTTCCGAGTGCTTTTGCCTATATAATTTTATATTTTTATGAGAAAAAATTAGTTCCGGCATTCCTTAGGTTTGTTGGTGATCTTATAGTGTTTAGTGTTAATAATTTTTTTGAGGTTTCTGCAGATATTTATCCCAAGTATTTAATATTGAAACACACTACAGTCGGCAGCAAAAGTATCCGAGCACTAGCAATAATCCCTGTCTGAAAAAGTACACTTAATATTGCTTTGTTAAAAAAATCCTTGTCGAGCCATGTTCTTAGTCAGTCTAAGAATATGATTCGACAAGGGTTTATTTAGCAAAACAGTATTAAGTGTACTTTTTGTATATCGGAATTATTGGCTAGTGCTCGGATACTTTTGCTGCCGACTGTAGTAAAGAAAGTTCAGTTGCTTTTTTTAGACTTAAAATTAAGCAGTTAAGGAATCATGGAATATTAATCTTTATGATAAAAGGTTAAATTCCGATTTTAATGTTATTTGTTTAACTAATTGGCTATCATACATAAGTATTAAAGTTTTGAAAAATATTTTATTTTCACAAGTTGCAAGGATTGCAAGAATTTGCAACGAATGTGTCCGTCTTCGAGTTGCATTTCGTAATTTGTTCTATACTACGATATCGTAAATGTTTTCCTTTAGTGTTCGGTTTGGTGTTAAGGTTTAAGGTTATGTTTTCTTTTCGTGGTAATTAGTGGTTTTTCGTAACTGTTTTTACAGTCTTTTTTGAAATTTTCATATTATTGTGTACTTTAAATTCTTTTTTCTTTGTATCTAAATAATTTTTACTTTTGTATACAGAATTGCAGTGGATAAGTTCTTTTTTCTATTCGTAAAATGTAAAGAGCTAAGCTACATATTGTTTTTGCTAGTAAGTCTTAAAACATCTTACTGTTTGCACCCTGCATTGAACCCCCGTCTGCCGCCAGTGTTATTTTGGCATAATTAGTATTTTCTGTCTGGTTTTATTTTTATATTTTATGACTGCATCATTAATTTTAAAATTTTACTGCATCATATATATATCCTGCATTCTGCAATTTGCATATCTTTGATTAATCAAAATTTTACATCATAGTGTTTTTGTATTAATTTAATAGTACTAATATAGCATAAAAATCTTTTAAAGATCAATCATGAAGTAAAAAAAAATGAATGAACGAGTATTTCAAATAAAGAATAATAGCCTTGCATTGTGACGAGATAAATCTTTCTTCTTACAGCTAAAATATACATCATATTATCTGCGAGAAAGAAAAATGAAAATAATCTCGAACTTGCTTGAGTAAGTTAGTATAGATATCATTTGAGTAATATTTAAAATATTCCTTTCAGCAGTTTGTATTTAAAAAAAAATGTTTTATTATTTTTGTATTTTAGAACAAATATTCCGTCAGTGGAAACTTTTTTTATTTTTCTTACAGCTCATTTCTCTCACTTTATTATTATTATCATTATTATTATTATTATTATTATTATTATTATTTTGCCATTGGGCATTACTTCTAATTTTCTTTGAGATTTTTTGAAGCCTGAACTATCCCTAACAGCACAAAATATTCCAGAAACGTAACAATCATATAACATTGAAACATTATGAAACCTTCCGAAACGTTTAAAACCGTTCAGATTACTTTCCGATTAGTTTCAAAAACGTAGAAATGTCCGCGATCGTAACAAAAAATCAGATACGTAACAGAAACGTTACAATCACTTAACAGATAGAAAATCAAAAAGGGCGAATGTTTCAGAAAGGTATCAGAGAGCATACTAAAACGTGTTACGTTTTTGAAAGATTGTAAGCTTTTTGCAACATAACTGAAACATTCTGTGCTGTATGGGATGCTTATTGTATGTATTGTAGTCTATGAAGGATCCTTTATAATCAACATGAAAATAAATAGTATTGTTTAAGACACTAATAGACTATAAAAATCTGCAGTCCGTTTTAGGTACTTTAAAAGCTGTATAGCTACACTAATCACGCTGTCGAAGCAATTTTGTGGTTTTATGTTCCATTAGTGTCTTACACGTTGCTAGCTAATTTATTTTTAGTCCAGATGATCCTAACTGCATTTGATCAAATTTATGTTAGCTAAACTGTTTCTTGTTAAAAGCTATTTTCATTTAAAATTCTCAATGTGAATTTTAAAAGTCTTCCATGTAAAATTTTAATAATATTTATAAAGCAGGAAAACGTAAATTTTATTTTATGAATTTTTTATTATTTCTGTATTAAAAGCGATTTTTTTTTCTTAAGTAGATGCACATCTGATGTCATTTACGAAATTTATAGACTATTTTTTTATTCTTAATTTTTAATTATTATTCTGCATTTTTTGCTTCCTAATTTAAAACTGTTAGAATTTTAAGGCTTCAAAGTCAATTTTATTTCCATATAAAAGAACTGTTCATATAAAAAGGCTTAGTTTCATTTTACAGCATAATTCAGTCACAATTATATAATAAATAGAAGACACAAACTGTTTTTTATTAATTATTATTTATTTAATTTTAAATTTTACAGGTGCTTTTTATTACATGCGTCATGGTTGTATAAATCTAAATCTGGAAAGAGTAATAATAGATCTTTTCAATATGCATGCTATATGTGTGCATTTTTACAGCAGGTTTGAAGTTCTGTAAATCATTTGGAATGCACCAAATAATTTTACACATTAAAATTTGTGTAAATATATTTTTCTAATATAAAATAGCTATTTTGTTACTTTTTAAGTATAAAAAATTATTCTTTCTGATTATATTCTAAAATTAGGAAATAAATAAAGAAAATGTAATTCGTGTTAAAAATATAATATTATATTAGAATTTTTTTTTGGATTGAAGGAAAAAAAAAAAAAGGAATGACATATAAAAGTTCAATAAAAATAATTTTTTTCTTTCATTAAATAGAGTAGAAAGTGCATACGCATACACGTTTGTTTAATTATTCTATTGAACATAATGCATTATTATTGCATCTACAAATAATAATAATAATTTGTTCTTTTATTTTACTCCAATATTAAATTATTGAATTTATTCAATTATATTTTGTAGAGGGTCTAATTTTACATGTGTAACTTGTGATTAAACAATTATCGCTAATGTAGAATTCAATGCATGCAATATTGCCTGAAAATTATTTTCGTAATATTTTTTAAAAGAGTGTGATGTACAGTTCTGCCGAAGAGGAAGTTAAATGAGAAAAATTTAGTAAATTACTTGCAATTTAATTGCTAATTTTTTAATAAAATTTATTAGATTTCTTTAATAAACTTTAAAGTAACCCATATATCTAAAACTTAATATGTACTAAAACAATGTAGAAATTATTTTATAATTCATCTCTCTTAAAATAAATGAGTTAATTACCCATGTCAAGTAGAAGTTTTTTTTTTTTTTTTTTTTTTTTTTTTTTTTTTTTAATCGACTTGTGTTAAAAATGCAATTCTTCGAGTTAATTTTGTAGTGCTTTATTTGAGTTATCGATATTTATCGATATTTCGATTATTTCTGCTCATTCATCCACTTGTAAATGGCAACATCGCTCTCGCTGCAACATTTTTCTTCAGTAGCATGCAAGTGCAGCGGGTAACGCTATTGTAAAATAATCCAGTTTATTAAAATCATTTGTATTAAAATTATTAATAAAGTAAATAAATTACTCAAATACAATCAATAATTCAAGTTTAAGTGCATTGTGTTAACTCATTCAATTTAGTGAATTTAACTCAAGATGAGGGGCGCGTTTCTCCGAAGCAAATGAATGAAAATTCACTCTAGTTATTTTCGGGATTTCATTTTAAGAGAGATCAATTAAAAAATCTTAGTATTTCACTTTATTTTTTAGTGATTCCACGCCAAAATATTTGCATTAATGCATTTGTAATGGATAAACAGAGTTCCAACTATCAAATCCTATTTTGTAAAACAATTTTGTAATACCAGCATAAGTTTTTTCTTTTTATCATTTTTTATGATGGATGTCTTCATTTCTATATAAGTTTGCAGGGAAATGGTTGAATATAGTGGAATAAATATATATTTTAAAAATAACATGTATAATATACAGACATGTGTAAATTATTGGAATTTTGATTTTTTTTCTTTTGTATAACTATTATTAATGCTCATTCTTAAAAAATAGTTTGGGGGATTTTTTAAGACTTTCATCATAATTTAACATTATTTATGACTATAATCCGTCTGCCTATCTGCCTGCATTTCCATTTCAATAAAATATTTTCAAAATTACACAAAAGTGACTTTTTAGATTTATTGCAGAAGGCTTCCTATAAAAACCTGACATATACAAACATTGGTATAAATACATGGACTCATAAAATAATTTGGACACATTAAGGTCTAAGAAACGTATTACTTATATGCATATGTCAATATCTTTATGTTGAGCTAAATATACGAACTCAATATAGGGTTTCAAATACAATTAAGAATGTTTTCTGTAGAAAATTATTTGATTAACATCAATGATTCTTTTACAGGACCACGCAATTGCGGGAAATTGCCGGAGGTGCATTTTCAGTTGTGTTAAGCATTTTATACACTTTCCAACGTTTATGTAAAGTATTTATGACTTAGTTGTGACGGATAAATACACAAAATACATTTTCATAAAATTCTAAAGGCATATGTATACAGAGAAGGCAGAGAAACGGAAGTCATACGCACTTTTAAATCAAAAAAATCCAACGCAAAAATTTAGAAAGTCTCAATCATTTTAATAATTGTCACACACACGTATGTATTTCTGATCCAAAAAACAGTACTACTTATATCAGTTGAAATGTGAAATAATACTTAAAACACGCCGAAATGCTAAACAGCTTTGAATTTTTAAAAAAATGAAAAAATCGCTGATTTAATTGATAAAAATAATTAATTTACTCAATTTCTTTTCAATTTTAAGCATCAATACAAAAAATATCATCAGTAATTTTTTAACATCCTTTGAAAATATTTACGGAGACCTGCCTTGCCACCCTTGTTTAATTTCCTTTGTTTTTACACTTTAAAAAATAATTTTTAAACGTTTCACCAAATAATGGTGCTGATTAGGCATTTTTGGCTGCAACCAATATTTTGGTGATAATTTTCATTTTTTCTGTAGTGCTTATTACTTAACTGGCAATACTAAAATAATGATACATTGCTCTAAAATATTGGTTGCATTTAATTGGAACCATTTTTCTGGTAGAATATAAACTTTCATTTATAATAGTATAGAAATGTTTTAAGTCTTCATATCTTATTTTCACTAGAATTAATACTTGCTGTTACGTTATAAAATGCAAAAGTGCATACTTGTCAACCTATTTTATGACAAAAGCGTTATAGCTTAAGCAGACAGTTGAAAAGATGTATATCCATGACAAAAGTGTTAACGTATGTCTTAGATTTTATTTCTAATAATTATAACTTAATTTGCCTTAGTTTTTATGAAGTTCATGTCCATGAACAAATATTTATCAACAGGTTGAAAGTACTAGATGATATTAATAAAAGAAACTGAATTAAAACATTTTCATGTTGCCATGCTTTCATGTCACTGGTTTGTTTTTCTTATAAGAATTTAAAGTTATAGTACCATATTTTCTAGCACATAATTCACTAGTCAGGTAAATCAGTTTGACACCAGAAAATTTAATTAATAGACGAAGTTTTATTTGCACAAGGCATTAAACATTACCTTTTAGTAAATAAAATTTGCGGTGTAGCACGGATATTTCTAACTTGAGGATTATACACATAAAAACTTACAGTACTTTTAAAACTCCAGTAGATTTTTACAAAAAGTAATGCTTATTAGACCATAATCTAGAATCTTCTCTTGAAATGTTAGTGTTCTGGACTCACAATTGTTAGAATTCTCTCATTTAACTTATTTAGATAAAATTAAAAAAAAAAAAAAAGTTCACAATTACATTGCAGTTTTAGAAGTTTTAAATGTAACAATACTAGTACGGTATTTTACAGTATAACAATATAATCCTAATTGTAATCTCTAGGATCAATCTATTTCTCATAGAAAAATAAAATACATCAAAATACTTAATTTTCAGTTTAAAAATTAAGAATTTAATTATTCTGAAATAAAGAAAATAATTTTGGATTTAAATAGTAAGACTTATCTTTCCAAAGGATTCATTTTTAAATATTTTGTATCCGAGTATTTGCATAAAATTTCTGACTTTAAAAAGTGTATTTTGATCACTTTATTTAATGTAATTTTTATTGCATATTTCGTCTGTAAAACGTAAAACGTTTTTAATTAGTATCCTATCGAAACATCATAAAATGACTTCTTTCGGCTTATGCATAAGTGTTCTTTTTATTTTTATTCACTTTTAAATGAGAAATTTATAACTCGATTACCATGTTAATATAATTACCGAATAAAGAGTAAGCATTTCTTTCTAAAAGCTTTTTTCTTAAAAACTTCCTTTTTTAAAATTCAAACATCTTTTTAAAATGTTAATAACTTTAATTAATTCAATTAATGTACTTTTATTTATTTTTATCACGAACTGCAAGATGAGAAATTTGCGGTAGTGCATGAGATATAAAGTCACATTTAAATAATTACGGAAAACTAATGTGCTTCATTTGCAAAAAAAAAAAAAAAAAAAGTACATTGGTTGTAATGCCTTAAAGAAAAATGATCATTTTTGTTTCAGTATACAGGGTGATTATAATATTATAATTAAAGTTGCGATTTCAAAACGCTGTAATTTAAAAAACTACCAGTCAGAATGCCTTTATTTTTTACCAGAACAATTGTGAAGCGATGGAATTTTGTTTGGCAAAGTTAAAAAAAAAAAAAAAAAAAAAAGTTCCAAAACGTGTCGTTAATCATCCGTAGGTGTTTGTTTTATGAACCTCCTTTTTTCCTCTTGTTACTATCAGTGTTTTCGCAGTAAACTCGTATTCTAATCTTTTTGTTTAAAAAATTGTCGCAAAGCCTTGGATTCCATTATATCCTGCTACTCTATTCTATTGTTAGCAACATTCCTGTGTTTAATGAATCGATTTAGGCGTTTCTGATGACATTACCCTGACAGCGCCATATATAGTCACATTTTGGAACTACTTTTTTTCCTTCGTCAAATAAAATTTCATTGCCTCACGATTGTTCTGGTAAAATATCAGATCGTTCTCACCGGTAGTTTTAAAGTTAGAGCGTTTTGAAATCGCAAAATTAATTATAATTACCCTGTAAAAAAATGTACATAGACGACAGATTTGATTCCCCGAAACGTTCCATTTCAATTACATTTCCGTTCTTTTTTTTTCTTGGAAACTGTCAGTACCGAAGTACCGAGTTCGATACTAAGTTACGCCGTTGGTCTAACGTCTGGAATTTTACATGGTTTTTGCTGAAACTCACGTGAATACGATATAAGACCCCTAAGAAAGAACCCCACGAAGGACGTCTCACCTGTGCCTAGGACCCTAGTGTAGACAATCAGTATTAAAACAACCCAACCCATTCTTTTTAAAGTCTACCCTCAGAATCATTCAGAAAAATAAAAATCTATAAAATTTTTAATTTATGACATTTAATTTTTATAGTTATCTCATAGTTGGAAAAAAATGTTACGATATAAGGTTAGAACGGCAAGAAAATAGAAGTACAGAAAGCGTGGATAATGGCGTTTTAATGAATGACAAAAAAGTAAGACATTATCGAGTAATATAAAAAGTGTTTTTTCAAAGACACAGTGTGTTTGTATTATCTGAAATAGTATTTAATATAATTATCTAAATGTGCAAGGTACGTCTAAAAAACTTCCAAGAAGGGTGCGAAAAAAAAATATATAGTTAATAGGAAGGTGCAGCCGCACATGGATAAACACAGATGCGTCAGAAAGCGCTAATCATCGGTGAATTAACAACTTTAAAGCACGATTTCTTGTTGTGGCCATTCGAGTGGAAGAATTGTGACGATTTGTGTCATTGTGCAATAGAGCAACGTCAATTTTTTTTATAAAAATTGGAAATAACGGAGACAAATCTATATGCAATGTTAATGAATAGGTATGAAACGAAAGCATCAAGTAAAAAATATACCTTTCTAGAACAAATGCTTCCGCGACACAGACGAAACTGTTAATGATGAGCCCCAATCTGGTCAAGAGAGAACAAGCAAAACCACTGGATAAATCTTAAATATATTTTTTACTCACTGCTTCTGTTCTATACACATGCACTAATATCAATTTTACATTGCCTTTCTGGCATCCTATACCCCAATTTGTAGCAAAATTTTCTGGTTACATTTTTCTATTGCTCTATGACACGACTTGTCACAACTAATGTGTTTTAAATTTGTGCTTTTACTTATGGGCAGCGTTCTCTGTAACGAATGTTAGATTCCAGTGCTCACCCCTGTTTTCTCCATACGTGTATGGCGGTCAGCAGCATCGAGTGAAATGTAGAATTCTTCACTTAAGATGACACTCTTCCATTCACAGGCTGTTCAGTTTGTACGTGAACGGCCAGATGCCTGAAGACACTGAATAAGAAAAGAAGGGAGTGTGACCGTTATGATCGACAATTTCTTAACTTAATATCTGCTAAGCATCTCTGAATTCATTCCATGAAAACGCCATATACTTTCAAGTTTGCAAATGGTGTCTATTGATAGAGTCTGTTCACGCAGACGTAGCTATTCTTATTGATCCCTCCTAAATCGCCTTGGTGACATGGAGACATCCTGAAAACCTATAATTTCGGTTTGCATCTTCTCCGAACTAACTTTTGAATCTTTTCCAACGCCAGTCAAGTAACAAATCGCTTTATCCAATATGTCATCCGATCGTCGGTCTGTTCAACTAATCTGCCCTTTGACAACGTTGATAACAACTATTCGTGCAACTACTCGTGTAACTGCTCGTGCGCTGTCAGGTACAGACAACAACTGTTCGTGCGCCGTCAGGTACGTGTGAAAAGCATCTTATATCTCAATGTCGTGTATTGAACCTATTAATCCTGTTGTAAATGTTTATTAAGTGCACCAGATTTTTTAAAATATATCTACATCGTTGTACATGTTTGCGTTACGTGACTCAACAATACTCAATAATTGGAGATTGATCGATTGCCTAAGTTGCCATGATATGTTTGCATGCCATGTTCGTCTTTTTAGTTAAATTCTTCCCGGGTACATATATACATATCCCGCCATAGGTTCTGTTCACCAATTAAAATGGTCAAGTTGTTATGGAAAATGAAACAGAGTTTAAATTTTACATACGTTTTATTCATTACTTATAACGTATTAAAAAAAAAAAAAAGAAAAAAAACTATTCAAAGTGACTCCCTTTCGCCTTTACAGATTTCTTCAAATACTCCAGCCACTCATCTATGGCTACACACACGACTTCAGTCGGAATTTCTGCTGCTCTCTTCCCCAAATCTGCTTTTAAAGTTTCAATATTTTGATTAGGCTTATCGCAGGCCTTCTTCTCCAAAATGTTCCAAAGACGGTAGTCCAGAGGATTCAAATCTGGGCTTCTCGATGTCCAATGATCAGCTCGAATGAACTCTGGTAAGTTGTTCTCACACTATCGCTGGGTCGTTCTCGCCTTGTGCGCTAGTGCTAAACCCGCTGGAATATCCAGTGCTTTCCAGCGAACAAATTATCACTTAAGAGCTTCACAACTTGTTCCATTATGTCGTTTTGCTAGTTTTTAGTTAACGTTTTTATACCTTTTTCACAAAAAATGTAGCCTGGTTACACCTTCATACGAAACCCCCCACCAAACCATTACTGAAGCAGGGTGGTGACTGGATTTTTTTCTGCAGCTTCTTTGGAACTGCGAGCTAACACCCTGTGATTTTGCTTGTTAAATTTTTCTTTTACAGTGAAGATTTTTTTCATCCGAAAAAAGAATTTGCCGATATTTTTATCCGCGTACCGCTGCAACAGAACTTTCGCTCTCGTCTTACGAATATTCTTAAGAAAGAGCAGCCGTAAGTCAGCAGCCGCTGGCCAGTACTTCTACGATCAGCAAAATGTCCCAGATACTTGTTTTGTAATACGGGACATTATCCTGATAGGGATATTCATTTCACGAGCCATGATTATTTGCTTACGTAGCGGATTTCTGTGAATCCATTCCTTAACGGTTTTCTTAAAGAAAATATCACAGTCTGTTCGCACCCTGTAAAAATCTTGACTAACAGTTGCTGGCGTTTTGCTCGTACGAGGACGAGGACGACCAATTCATGGCTTGTCGTCAGTAGAGGACTTTTCATTACACCTCTTAAAAACTCGCTAGATGAACTTCGTTAAAATTTTTAGCGGCTTTAGCAAGTCGAAAATCTCCTACGGTTTCTTGCCACACTTGTGTAAAGCAAATACTGTGGTTCTATTTTCTTTTTCCCCCATTCCATCTTAACTTTACAAATGTTTAACAAATATTGTTATTTTTTTAGTGTTCACACACTATTCATACTTTTACAAAACATAGCGGTGTCTCGAACACAAAAAAAATAGTGGTGGTTTTAATTTAGTGGACAGAAGTTATGGCAAGACTATGTACTTTTGTGAAACAGAGTGTATATAAGAATTTACTTTAAAGGTCACCTGAGCTTCGTGATTAGTACCAATTCTGGTTGAAAACTAAATTGCACTCAATGAGATTATGATTTAATTCAGAAAAATAAAATAATTGTAAAAAAATAATAATTTTTAAAATCTATCGTTCAAACAATTTGACTACTCAATCAAATAATGCAAGTAATTTTTCTTAAAACTTTCCTACGAATTTATGTGAGGTACAAAATGTAAAGAGAGGTGAAGAATTTTTTCTTTGAAATTAATAGTGATTTCTTGTCTTTAAAAATGTTACATTTTAGAGAAATTCCTGAACAAATATATAAAATTTATGTTCCCACTTTTCAAAACTTGAAAACGATTTTTGTTTGTGATGTTTTAAGGTATAGATAGTTTTCACAAAAAAGATAATATAATTATATTCGTTTAAAACATGTGATCACTTTTTGCTTATGAAATGTAGAAATTCAGATAGTTTTCCCAATATGGCAATTATGTTGAAATTCCAACTTCAATACAATTATATTAAATTTATCTGAGATTTATACAGATTTCTTTTTACATTAAAATTGTCAAAATTTAAAAAAAAATTACATTCCCTGTATGTTATTTTTTATAATAAAAGTCATTCTTAAATGGGAATAAACTATTATTCAAATTATTTGTTTGTTAAACATCGTTGTAATTAGCAAAAGTAAAGCTCAAAATCTCTTTTTTTATGATTTATCCAGTATAAACTTAGAATATTTTATCTGCATTATTTAAATATTCTGACAGCGATATATATTTACTATTACAGTTTCTGAGTTATTAGTTAAAATAAGTCTTAAAATTTTATATGCATATCGTTATCATATAGAAATATTCTTAGTGAGTTGAGAGTAATTTATATGCTTGACATTAACTATGAAACGCAACGATTTCCTTAACTTTTAGAGAAAAGCTCAAAAGTATTGGTATACGAGATATTAATTAAACTTTTACACATCTTTATTTTCTAATTACATTTTGGTTCTTTTCAGTCAAATTTTCAAATATTTTGACCCAGCATTATGATGGAAATGGTGCTATTGAACCAAATGTTGCTTTTAATGTAGCTATTTTGCAGATGTTCAAACAGAAATAAGATTAGTTAAAAACGTAATATTTAAAATTCAATCTGTATCTGGTATGTTTCGAATAAGTAGATTTATTTGTAAAATGCAGCAAAAATATTTACTTATTTCTTACATATCTTATTTATTTTTTATGTTACATTTATTGCTGTAAAGACACTTTGTCAATATTATGCATTTGTTCTGAAAACTAAATGCATAATTTTTTTTAACGTGAAACAAACAATAATTTGGTGCAAAGATGGACAACAACACTTGAGACAGTACGTGCCGGAAAGTAGCAAATTAAATACTATTTTATCAGCTCACAAAAATTAATAGTAATTTCAAACCTTGAATCTACCCAAAAGCCTGTTAAAATAAAGCAATTATGCTTGACAAACCTTTTTTCTGTATTCTCATTTAATAGTTTTCTCCCATATGAACAAATATGATATGAACAATAAATAGTTATTAGAATGAACATTTAAAGCAACATACCTGATTTTAATTTTAATGATAAGATTAATGATGTTAACTATTAAATTGTGGTCTGTTTCCGAAATATCTATGATTGAAAACTGAAATTTGAATTATGGTTTATTATAAATATAAAAAGGTTGAAAAACCTAATAAATCCTATCTAGAAATATGAAATATTCTGGTCAATTAAAATTATACATATAGAACTAAATTGATATGAAAATATCAATAAAATATGGAGCAGAAAGAAAAATATTATTAAAGGAATTATCTCTTAAACATTTGGTGTCATGGTATGATAAAAAAAAAAAAAAAAGTAATATTCATATATATGCGTATATGCATTTCTTTAACCACTAACTCAGAAAGGTTCTGTCACACATGGAAAAACACATTTTACAGAATATTAAAAAAAAAAATTCTAAATTTGAGGTAAATATAGATATATATATATATATATTTTTTTTTGGGGGGGGGGGGATTTCAATAAATAAACAAACAAATAAATAAAAATAAAATAGACACTATTGTTTTTTTTTTTCAGCAGTGTTCACAGATATGTGTATAAGGTAGGTGAGCCAAAGGTGGCCATAAATAAGCCTTGAGGATTTTTTTTATAATTTTCTGGTTAGTGACTTGACTTTTTTTTTTTTTTTTTAAATAAAATTCTAAACTTATCTTTTACAAATTTTAAGTATAACTTTTTTATAAGATGCAATTTACTTATTTTTATAATGCATATCTAAATTGTAGCTTCTGGGCCACCTTTGGCTCACAATGTTCTAAAGGTGCACTGTAAAAAATGCTGCAGTAAAATTACGGGCAAAGCCCGGCAGCAGAGATTCCAGACAAAGCCCGTAAAAAAACATTTAGACGATAAATGATGTATCGCCAGTAATTTTACTTTGTGATGAAGCATACAACTAACCTGCAAAAAAAGTAGCATTTACCGTAAATTTAAAAGTTAAAGTTTGAGTTTCTCCGATGCTTTAAAAAGATTTCTTGAAATTATTACACATGCGTGCAGTGAGAAATCCACAACATTAAGCAACTTATTTTTTTTTTTTTTTTTTTACACATAAAAGCTAATTTATTAATTTTCATTCTACGCAAACCGTCTTCGCCAGCCTGGGATTCGAACTCACAATCTCCTGTTTCAAAGGCCAGCGCTTTACTAACCGCACCGTTGGGATCATAGTCACCTTTCTTTACAAAAACTGATAAAGTCAACATCAGAGCTGATAGGTTGATAAATCATGTCATACGCACAAAAAGATTGGTAATTTTTTTAAACCGATTTACAGCACAATTTGAAGTAACAAATCTTCAATTACTTTTACAGAACTAGCTGTAAAATTATACAGCAACCTATGTTGTATTTATGTTTAAGAAAAGCTTTATTTTTACAGAAATTTTTTACAGTGATTGAATATTGTCAACGTTCAAACTATGCATAAAATATATTTTCTTTTAAGACTATTTTAAAATCTAAACTTGCTATTTTTGACAAAATTAAGAAGTCAGTCAATTATCATATTGGAAAACTTTTACTTTTAGTTAAAACAAAAATTAAATTTATTTTTTAAGTTATAGAAATTTATTATATTTTTAAGTTATAAATATTGCAAATAGTAAAATTTATTTATTTTATATTCAAGAAAATTAACTAATTTTTTCTTAAAATTTTCAAATTTGAATTGAATTATAAAATAAGGTAAAAATAATTATAAGATAAAAAATTTTTTATAAACCATGTTTTTTAATTTTCTGTTGAATCATATAAACGCTACTGAAGGCAGCCGGAACCCCAGCAATTGGATAAAAGTATTAAAAAAATTCCTTGCTATCGTCTTTTGAGCTATTATAAAAGTTTCAAATGGCTATCTAGTCGGGAAGTTAGTTAAAAGTTGATTGCAAGCTTTGTACTGGAAACGCTGCCGAAGGCAGCAGGGTCCCGAAGCAATTGGATAAAAATATTTTTAAAAAGCATTTTCACCGTATTCTGAACTGTTCCGAAAGTTTCAAATGTCTAGCTACTCGGAAAATTAGTTAAATAAATTTTCTGTTGAATCATATGAACGCTGCCGAAGACAGTAGGGACCTGAAACAGTTGACTAAAAGTATTAAAAAAATATATTGCCACCGTGTTCTGAGCTATCCTGAAAGTTTCAAATATCTAGCTAGTCGGGAAGTTAGTGAAAAATCGATTGCAAGCTTTGTACTGGTAACGTTGCCGAAGGCAGCAGGAACCCGAAACAGTTGGCTAAAGGTATTTAAAAAAATGCATTTTCACCGTGTTCTGAACTACTCTGAAAGTTTCAAATGTCTAGCTGATCGGGAAGTTAGTTAAATAAATTTTCTGTCGAATAATATAAGCGCTGCCGAAGGCAGTGGGACCTGAAGTAGTTGACTAAAATTATTAGAAAAATGTATTGTCACCGTGTTATGAACTGTCCTGAAAGTTTCAAATGTCCAGATAGTCGGAAAGTTAGTGAAAAATCGATTGCAAGCTTAGTACTGATAACGCTGCCGAAGGCAGCAGGAACCCGAAACAGTTGGCTAAAGGTATTAAAAAAATGCATTTTCACCGTGTTCTGAACTATTCTGAAAATTTTAAATGTCTAGCTAGTCGGGAAGTTAGTTAAATAAATGTTCTGTCGAATTTTATATACGCTGCCGAAGGCAGCGGGACCTGAAATAGTTGACTAAAATTATTAGAAAAATGTATTGTTACCGTGTTGTGAGCTGTCCTAAAAGTTTCAAATGTCTAGCTAGTCGGAAAGTTAGTGAAAAATCGATTGCAAGCTTTGTACTGATAACGCTGCCGAAGGCAGCAGGAACCCGAAACAGTTGGCTAAAGGTTTTAAGAAAATGCATTTTCACCGTATTCTGAACTATTCTGAAAGTTTCAAATGTCTAGCTAGTCGGGAAGTTGCTTAAATAAATTTTCTGTCGAATCATATAAGCGGTGCCGAAGGCATATAAGCGCTGCCGAATCATATGAGCGAATCATATAAGCGCTGCCGACTTGAAATAGTTGACTAAAATTATTAGAAAAATGTATTGTCACCGTGTTGTGAGCTGTCCTGAAAATTTCAAATATCTAGCTAGTCGGGAAGTTAGTTAAAAATCGATTGCAACATTTGTCCCTGACAAACACACAAACAAACAAACAAACCCACAAACAAGAATCGAAGTTAATAAAAACATGGTAAAATAAATAAAAGTTTAGACTATATAAAAAGAAAAAAAGCCCGCAGGTAGCCTCGAACTCTGGTCGTCTGGTTGAAAGCCTTGTGCTCTACTAATCACGCCACGGTAGCGATCACCAGGTAGAGAAATCCCTACTATTTAAAGATTACGGAAACTTTAAACGCTTTTTTCTAGAAATTCTGTGGCTAGTGGCCTTCTTTTTTTCTCTTCTTCTTCTATAAAGACTGACTATGCTGATTTTTGAGAAAGAAAATCTAATATATTTTTTGAAATCATTTTTATTCGTAAACACAAGCACTAAAGAGGTAGTCTTATTTCAAGATTTTCATTAGAGGAAAATAATGGGTGAGAATTTCTCACCCTTCTTCAAAAACAAAATAAAAGATTTTCTCGTAAAAAAATGGTTTGATAGAAGATAAGAGCCAATTTGCGTAGATTAGCTTTTCTCGTAAAAATTCAAAAGAATTATACTTTTAAAACCTCAATTTACGGGCTACGACCATTTAGCTAGCAAAACGGTCATTTCCCGTAAAATTATACACGGTTATTTCCCAAAATGCTTTCAAAAATATTAATTTACGGATTATGACCATTTAGGTAGCAAAACGGTCATTTCCCCTAAAATTATACGGTCAAATACCGTGATTTTACATTTTTTTTTACAGTGTTGCTTACATATTGAAATTACTTTAAAATGCGAAAAAATACTCAACAAACTACTTTTACTTCCAGAAGTATTTTAATTACAAGTAAATTACGATAAACCTTTGTCACATATTTGTCACATCCCCTTTTTATTAAGATTCCATGCAGAATGCTCATATTCAATTTTCGATTTTGTTTTTTTATCAAGTCTCTGACAATTTTTATGGACATGTAGTAAGCATTGACTGCACAATCACATATTTTTTATTTTGTCTTTATCGCATAAACACCAAAACTAGCTTAGTTTTGGCTGGCAACGACTTGTGCCAGACAAGACCGTATCAGTTTGTTAACAGTTCCTTTTAACAGTGTATTGGATTTTTTTTCTTATTATACTCTTCAGGTTTTCCTTCTTAATCTTCTCATCTTTTGACACAAAAATCTTTAAACTACTTATTGTGCAAAGTTGTTCATGGCTTTTTTTCTGTGACTTTTAGAGAATAAATGGTATTACGTTTTTTAGATATTTAAGCGGAAAGTTTGAAGGAAACCTTACTATATTAATTTGCATATTTGTTTCGTAAGGTGCTTCACGTGTTTTTAAGGTGGCCCGTCATCAGAGCTACCTTGATGCATGCAAATCGTCGCCCTTTCTACGACATTAAACTTTCAATCTCATATATTTATTAGAAATAAAATTAATGGGGTTAATGAGAAAGAAATAAGCTTTCAGAAAATATATCATAACTTAAAGTTCTAAGAATTTAAACATATGTAAATTAAAATATCTTCTTACCTGTAAATTAGAACGACTACTCTTCTAAAGTAAAATCACTGCAAACAATGACGACAAATCAAAGTAATCTCTTCAAATTCAGTCACGTACCCTGCAGTGACTGATTTACATGATTTACAATGCAGTAGTGTTATTTTGTGTTTAAAAATTATATGAATCCCTCTTTTGTGAGGTGGGCTACCTTGGGAACAGCTATGGCTAACCTACCTTATTCAGTTTCCTAATCTCTACCTCTCAAACATTTACGATTTTATTTATTAAATCGTTTAAAGTAAGGTGGACGATGTAAGTTCTTTTTAAATTACCATTTGAAAATTGAAAATTTTTGCACCATTTTGCACCAATATGTGCTAAAATATATCGATATTGGGTGTGTTAAAATTACTTCAAAATTATTTATGTTAAAAACGTAGTATTCAAAATTTTATTAAAAAAAAAAATAAATAAAGTCACGAGTTTTGAAAATGTTGGATTTAATCATATAAAAATTATTATAAAGAGACAGGGATCGAAGAGAAAACATAGAGACATAAGAACATAGAGATTCCAATATACATATACATATATATATCCATTTTAACTCCTGTCTTAATTTAGACATTAATTTACAATATTAAGTTTTGAAAACCTAAATTCTCATAAAACTTCACAATTTAAACATAGAAATATTTCTTATAAATGAACTTATCAGTGGATCCATAAAATATTATGACGTCGAATAAGTTCTCTCTGTTTATTTGTACGACACCCAATGCCCATGGCTCTGGATCATTCCTAATGATTTCAAACTTTTCGAAACTGTTGTGTCACTTACTCGTAATGATTTTGCGACTTCAGCTAGAGTCTGACAGGAGTTTTCATTAGTTCATTAATTCTTCGTCTTTAAATTTTTTCGTCGTGCCAGAGCATTCTTAATCTCCAAAATCATAGAGCTGCGGTAGCCCAGTTGGTAGAACGGCGGGCTCATATCTGGAAGATTGCGGGTTCGGCAATCGAGCCGGCCAAAGACCGTTGTGTGCACTAATGGTGGCTGGTGCACGTAAAATCTGTCGTGACCGCAATGTCCTCCATGTTTCCATTGAAATTATACCTCTGGGGGTTACCGAAGCGGGGAGCCAGCCTCTCCGTGTAGGATCAAAATTGTGATGACATGTCTCCAGACCACCTATAGGGGTGAGTCCCAGACCGTAGCCAATTGCCCATTGCGCAGCACTAGTGTGACGTAAAACCCAATCAACCAACCAACCAAAACCAAAATAATTTTTTTTTGAAGAGTCGAAACCAGTCTCCGCATGTCGTTTCCGACAGAGCATGCTCACCGTAAGTCTCAACAAGAATTCTGTATGCTTCAGCTGCAGATTTCTTTGGAATAACATAGGAGAATAAAATTCCCCGCAAATATTCTCTACTTGGCACAAATCTCGACATTTTTAAACTTAAAAAAAAAATACTTTGGAGAAGTAACATATATTGAAGTTCAAGCTTACCGACAGTACTTATAAATGCGTTACCATCTAAAACTACATGCGCGTTGTCCTGGTAATGTCATCTGCTAGGAAGCAGAGAGAACTTATTCAAGGTCCTAATAATATAAATACCGATTTAGAATAACTATTTGAGAAATAATAATGAAAAATTCTTGAGGAAAATTAAAAATGAGACAGGTTACAGCATTTCAAATCTTCAAATATATGTATATTTCTTGCATTCTATAAAGTAAGATGAACAAAAACCATAAAATGGGAAAGCATCGCAATAATTAATACTTCATCATGAATATTATGTGAAAGAAGGATTCCTATGTATCTATAAACGTGAAGCTAAGTGATAAACATGCGTTAGTTATTTAGTTATATAAGAGATAACTATTTCTTTACCTCTCTCTGCATATATACATACATACATACATACATATATATATATATATATATATTAGGTATCAAAAATTGATTTTAATCATATACTACATTGAACAATATTATACAAAAAATAAAACTTTTAACAAACATACATGCAAACAACAAAAAAAAAAAAAATGTAAATCAGAAACTGAATGAAAATATACTCTAAAACAAAAAAATCAGGAATTAAACTGTCAAAAATTCTTCGAATTACTTCATAAATCAGATAGCCAGAATTAAACGGGCATAGTTTACAGTATTCTCTGGAGCGATTTAATTGCGAGAATGGCGCCAAATTTTGTAGAAAGATTAAACAAGACGGGGATGAAATGTTACAAAAAAAAAAAAAGCTCCAAAAATCACAAGGGGAATTTGTGGCGCTGTTTATTAAAAAAAGAGAGTTTTAAAAAATGGAAAGGTGGGAATAAATTAGCTCTGTGTCTATAAATTTAAAATAAGAAATGGGGCCAAAGGCAGTGCTTAAAAAATATGCACAATCATCAATTTTAAATTATAAATTGCGACAAAACTTTGCTTAGAAAAACCGCGCCACATATTTCCATGACGGTGACTTTTGGAACATTTTTTTTTTTTTGTTTTTTTCAGAATCCTTTGTCTCCCTTCTTGTTTAATCTTTCTACAAATTTGACGCCATTCTCGCTATTAGATTGTGCTACAAAAAACTGCAAGCGCTGGTAGTTTAATTATGGCCATGTTGTATATAATATATAGTTAAATAGATTTGAAATAATTTTAATATATTAATGTTGTTGTTATTTAAAGTATATGTATAGAATATATAATGGATTGTGAACGGCATTTTTCATCAAAATTGCCAAGCACCTTTTCGTTAAAACTTTCTTTAAAATTTGTAAATATTTTTTTTTCTGTGAATCCGTTCCCTTTTCAACCTTTTTTTTTTTTTTTTTTTTTTAGTTTCTTTTTAAAATTTTCAAAAATTTAGTTATTTAGTGAAAAAGTAATTTCCAGTTAGAGCTTAATCTAACCAAATATCAAGTTTGTGGCATTACTTAAGCATTAACCATCCAATTTAATTTCTCTCTTGCATAGAATTCTCTGTCTAGTTAAGAAGCAAAAATATTTCTTCAGTATTTCACGTTTCAGATAAGAAAAAGTTTAAATATATATTTTTCCATATTGTATTAATATTTTGCATTTTATTTAATTTTAATATACATTTACAGATATTCTCTATTATATATATATATATATATATATATATACATACATACATATATATATATAATGTTCTTTTAAATACCGTTTTTTAAATAATTAGCAATTTTTGTCTTTGATAGTAATAGAAAATATCTGTGTTAATCTACCTGACACTATAAGAGTATAGAAAATATAGAAAAGACTACAATGCGGTTCTCTGCTCTATTAATGATGTACGTTCCCTGACGAGAAATTCTTGCAGTTTTTAGCAAATTTGAACTTGATATTAAATTTGTTAACATTCATTATATTTCATAAAGGTTTCAGATTGAAGACTTTCTTTATAATTGATGTTAATAGTTCTATTATATTTAATTTTTGGTGTGAATGGGTTTCATTTTGCCTTACAGCGTATGTATTGCGATCTTATTCATCTTTATTTTTACTATTCATAATTATATTCATATAAATCTTTTGGATGGAACTTGCAAGGTTAATATATTTCTCTTGTATGCAACATTTTATTAGGTTATATATATAAGAATATGCAAGATATTGATATTTCAAATAATGCACTTTTAAAATTAAATAAAGTGGGTCAAGTATAATTTCTGTTAACTAGTTTTAGTGATGAATAAACGCATGTTGAGACACTAATTTCATTAATTAGAATCGGTAATAATAATAGCGTAGAGATCCTCAATGAAAAGTTTAGTTTAAAAGGACGTGATTGTACCGGTATCTAAAAAACATATATATACCGGGTGATTCAAAATAGATGTTACAGCGATTATTTCGTAAAATAAGAAAGATAGAAACACACTTCCAATTACAAAATTAGTGCAAATTAAGAGTAGATTTCAGATATGGCATTTTTTTTGTACAAGGAGCTGTATACATATTAAATACGAAATTTAATTTTTATACGGCCCCTCTTATCATATGACTTATATTTAGAAAAACATTCCCCTCGCTCTAACAAGCAAAATAAAAAAAAAAATCATCTCTCTAAGTCAAAATCTCGCTGAGTTATTGCAATTTGAAAATAATGACTTACACCACTTTTTTTTCAATTTTGGCATCTATTTTTCAACGCCAATGGGCTCACTTTAGGGGGTTATCTATGAGATAAGAAAAATTTAAAAAAGATCCTTTATTTTAAAATAGCAACTAAAATCATTTAAACACGTGAAATCAACAGTTATAAGAACTTAATGCAAATTTACATTATTACACTTTCCAACAAGGTTGAAAAGTGTTTATGACTTCGGTTTGTCTGTCTGTCTGTCCGTCCGTCTGTCTGTCCGCCCATCTGATTGTCCGCGCTCTAACTCCCGTAAATATTCATGGAATTTCTTGAAACTGATATATGTTATTCAAGTTCACTATCGGATGTTCCTTATTGAAAATGGAGTTTATACCTCTACTGGTTTGTGTACAGAGACACCCGAAAGTATTTCAAAGCATTGTGTTCTATGAGAGGTATTTCTAAAAACCATATTTTCATACCTTTACTGTAGACATATCTGAATGAAATTGAAATATGTTACTCAAGTTCACTATTGGATGTTTCCTGTATAAAATGGAGGAAATACCACCATCGGTTTATGTACAGGGTCTCTCAAAAGTATTCCAAAGCATTGCGTTCTGTGAGAGATATTTCTATAAATCAAATTTTAATAACTTTACTTTCCACGAGGTGTTTGGAAATTGAAATATGTTATTTATATGCACAAAAGAATGCTTTGCATAGAATGTAGCATGATTAGCATAAGATTTACAGGGTGGCACAAAATATCCAGTTACATTAAGAGCTATTAATAAAAAATTGCTAGAATTGTACTTTCGTTTACGTTAAGCGTTTTTAACACTTTCTAACATTTTTTAAGTGTGAATATAATTTCAGTTTTGTGTATCTGTATGTCTGTCTGTCTGTCTGTCCGAGCTCTAACTCCCGTAAATATTTGTGGAATTTCTTGAAACTGATATATGTTATTCAAGTTCACTATCGGATGTTCCCTATTGAAAATGGAGTTTATACCTCTACTGGTTTGTGTACAGGTACACCCGAAAGTATTTCAAAGCATTGTGTTCTATGAGAGGTATTTCTATAAACCATATTTTCATACCTTTACTGTAAACATATCTCAAGTTAATTGAAATATGTTATTCAATTTACTATTGGATGTTTCCTGTATAAAATGGAATGGAAGAAATACCACCGCCGATTTATGTACAGGGACACTTAAAAGTATTCCAAAGCATTGCGTTCTATGAGAGATATTTCTATAAATCAAATTTTAATAACTTTATTTTCCACGAAGTTTTAGGAAATTGAAATATATTATTTACATGCACAAAAAAAAAAAAATGCTTTGCATAGAATATAGCATGGTTAGCATTAGATTTACAGGGTGACACAAAAATATCCATTTATATTAACAGCTAATAATAAATAATTGCTAAAATTGTACTTTCGTTTACATTAAGCGTTTTTAACTCTTTCTAACATTTTTAAGTGTGAATATGATTTCAGTTTGTGTATCTGTCTATCTGTCTGTCTGTCTGTCTGCCCGCGCTCTAACTCCTGTAAATATTTATGGAATTTCTCGAAACTGATATATTTTATTGAAGTCCACTTTCGAATGTTCCATATTGAAAATGGAGTGAATATCTCTTCTTGTTTGTGTACAAGGACACCCAAAAGCATTCGAAAGCATTGTGATCTGTGAGTGTTATTTTTATAAATATTTTCCCTATAGAATGTTCCCCATTAAAAATGACATTAATAGGTCCTGTATAACTAGTTTGTTTACAGGGACAACAACAACAACAAAAAAAAAAAAAAAAAAAAAAATGCCTATGCATTACGTTTTAGGACAGAATTTTTTGAAAGTTATATTTAAAAATCTTTCTACTGTAAAAATCATAAATATATTGAAATTTATTACTAATATTCTAAAATAATGTTTTGTATAGAATAGGATATGATTAACTTTCTGATTTACAGGGCTACACTAAAATATTCAGAGAGATCAAAAGCTGTAGTTATAATCTAATGGCGATATTTTCTTTTGCGCTAAGCCTTTTTAACACTTTCCAAAATACCTAAGGGTAATTTTAAAATCAATTAGTCTATCTGTATATTTTTCAGTCTTTCTGTCTGTTGTGTGATAACGTAGGCAAAGAATATTAAAAGTTATTCGATACAACAATTACGTACAATTGGAAAGTGCTACTAATCAATGCGTACTGCATCATTTTTCTTTCTTGTTTCGTATTGTTAAAAAATTTAATAGTTAAATTTCTTAGGGGGTCACCTGCAAATTAAAACACGTTAAGAGAGGAAAAAAATTAAAATAATAGCGAAACCGTGTGAAATTTTCGCGCTTTATTTTTACCACTTTCCATCATGGTTTAAAAATCTAATGATTTCGGCTCTTTAACAAATCCAGCAAGGTTGAAAAGTGTTAATGACTTCGATTTGTCTGTTTTTTAAAGTTTGATATTGCTTGTGTTGAATAATTTCAGGAAACGAATAATTTCAGGAGATCCAAAAGTTTTATTTTCAAATTAATATAAATTTGTTGCTGGGAAAGTTTGATTAAGGCCGATAAGTTTCAAGGATTGTTGCATTTGAAAGTTGTCTGAATAATTTTAAGTGAACTTTTAATTTTAATAACAGATGAGGTTAATATTTATAGATTTTAATAACAGTTGAGGGGGCGGTAGCCCCCCGTCACAGAGAACTAATTATCATATAAAACTCTTCCAAAGCTTAATGTGAATTGTTTTAACATAGGTTTACATAACAGTACTCTTTATGTTACCTCTTAATTTCCAACCTGTATTTATGGTATTAAATTTCAGGGTAAGAAAATATCGTGTGAGTGGCACACCAGATTATTTGTTGTTAAATCATGCTGATAATTCATATATATACAGATAAACCACTAACAATGTATCTTTCGTATTCTGGAGGCCTCAAAACGTAATATTATACAGAAAAAAATTGCTCTCCAAAAACTACTTTGTTTACAGTATCGGTAGGAGAAATTAATTTTGCGTTCTGTGTCAACAGTGTTCTTCGAAAAAAAAAAAAAAAATGCAGCAAAGCACTTACGCCAATTTCATTTAATTAAAAAAAAATGTTTACCTTAATTTTGGGTAGCCCTGTATACTGTCTATAAACTATATACACATTACTTTGTGTACGTAAATTTAGTGTTATATGTAAAACAAGTAACACAAAATGAAATACACTTCCAGCAATTTCCAAATATAGCTCCAATATAACAAAATTTCCTGGGTAACTCTGTAAATGAATGATGAATGATTGCTATACCACAATCTACATAAAACATGCTTTTATGCGTATAAAAATATGTTCTTTTCATTTTGTTTAGGGCAGTCTATAGATGTCACACTCTACATATGAGAAATTTCGCTCACAGACGTAATGTATTTGAATTCTCTTGGATGATCCTGTAAACAAACAATTGTTTGATCGCAACGAATACTTTAGTGTGGCACCGCAATATGATACGGATTTCGAATATCGAATTTGGATTTTCTGCTACTATTTGTTTTTGAGATATTCTAATCAGTGTTGTGCACGAACGCGTTCATTTGAACGCGTTCGTGAGCGTAGCTCAAAAATTTTGAGTTTTGAGTTGAACTTCGCTCGTTTTTTAAATTATGAACTTGAGTTGAGCGTAGTTCGTTTTTTACACGAACTTGAGCGTGAAAAAGCAACTCAAGCTCAAACTCATATTAAATATTTGTCTGAAATATGAAAAGGAAAGTAGAAGAAGAAAAGGACAGAAAAGAAAATAACTCGGAAAAATGGATCTCGGAAAAAAGGGCATTTGTAATAAAAGGCACTGGTAAAAAGGGCACCAGATAAAAGGGCGCCCAGAAAAAAGGGCACCTGGAAAAAAGGGCACCGGAAGAAAGGGTACTTTTGATATTTGCAAATCGCAAAAACAATAAACATCAACTAATGAATTTTAAGAATGATTTTCATAACATATTTTTAGAAATTTCAATCTATTAAATTGGTACCACTTTCACTTAGTATATACTTGGAGGAAGGGGGGGGGGGGTCCAGGAGCATATTGAAAGAGAATAATTGTTTTTATATCTCCTTCTTACTGATTTTAATGAAATTTTGTCTAATAGTCACTTGCTGTTTATGACAAAAAATGCAGTGTCACACATACATCGGGATCTGAAATTTTTTTTTTTCTTTTTAATATCATCTTGTTACCGATTTTAACGATATTCCGTATTATAACTATCACTTATTCTTTACGAAAATCATAATAAGTGTTATATATAGCTTAGGGGACAAGGGGTTTGTGTAGATGCAAAAGAGAATTTTTTATACCACTCTATTATAGATTGAAATAAAATTACAAAAGTGTTACACATATCTTGGAGGGTGGGGGGCAAAGGGGCGAAATGATTGTTTTTATATCACCATGTGAACTATTTCTTTGGAACTGTGTATAAATATAACATAATCTTTGTTAAAATTATAGTAAATGATATATAGTTGAAGGGAGGCAAGGGGGGGGGATTTTCACTATTTCTTTTTTATGTCACATTTTGAGCTTTGTAATATAATTAAAAATTCTTTTTAATGTCAAAAACTTAAAATAACATATTACAAATTAAATTAAAAATATGTATATATTTCTTTCGTTTCGCACTCATTTTGCAACAATGCTCTATGATCTTATGTGAATGATTCTCAAAAATGGATCAACAATTGTTTACAAATTTAATGGATTATGTATAGGAAATAAGTACGCTATATTTTAAGTATTGCGACAACGACCGATTAAACGTGTATTACGAGGATTATTTTAATCGTAAAGTTATCTGACCAGCTTTAAAATATCATTTATGACACTATCATGAACATTTTTGACTATAGACATTCCACTTTGAAATCTTTCTAAATTATTCAAAATTTGCGAATTTCTAAACATGGCAGAATAAGACAATATTTCCCAAACACTTGCTATATGAAGATTATTGGATTGGAAATACTATAGAATTGCATGAAAACTGAAATATAAAACTGACCTAAACAAAATTAAATAACAAATTAGGATAAGATAAATATATTGAAGCGGAAGGCGGGAGGGTATCCTAATAGTTGAGGAACTACATTCTACAATCGAGCCAAATGATGAACAGACTTCATATCTTTTAACATGTACATAGTATGAGCTAAAGTAGAAATGTATGAGAACAAATATATGATGTGGATCTGAGCAGAGTTCAACTATTACAAATAGTTTATTTATACGACAATTTAAGTTAATTTAGAAAGTGTTTTAAATAAAAAAGTGTATTATAAATAATAAAAGCACCAATTTCGCACAATTTAAGTTTTTAGACATAAAATAAAAATAAATAAACGCGAAGAATAAATCTAAATATGAATAAGAATTTCTTTTTTACGATACTTTTCGAATATAGACTTGTTGTTTTTCAACATTTTAAAACTTTACTCCCTCTCATATTCACAGTCAGATTTTTACTTCCTTTCTTTCTGATATAAAACGGCATTCTTTGAACTTATTAGAAGAATGTAAACAAAACTCTTCCCTAAAGCGACTGAGACCACCTATTGAGTGAAGTCGTAAAAACAGGAAACAGGGGGCTTACCGATCTTTGTTGGTTGAAACTTGAATAATTGTTATCTGATAGCTATAATCAGATATCCAGATGTTGGAGCCACTGGGTATTGGTGACCACTTTCGACTTTTAAATACCCTCATTCAAAATAAAATAAAGAGAGGGGGACACTAGGAAAAGCGAATCTTTCTTTTATTTCTCTTTTTTTGTGTGTGTTATAGTGTTTAGATATAACACACACAAAAAAGCTAAAATTTATAACCAGAAATTGGTTACAGCTCAGATAATAACTCACTCTTTTGATAGGATAGTGAATGTATGTTTCTCTGTTCGATTTATTTTCAAGGAAGAAAAAGAAATGGGGGAGAAAAAACGGGGATCGTTTTAGTAGAGTATTCTCATTTCTCAGTCATTCACTATCACTTTTAACACTTTTTACATTCCGTCGTAGTCATTTGCAAATATATCTGAAATTTCTCTGAGAAAGTAAGACCATGTGAAAAATATCAATATATAAAATTTTTCTTCAAGCTAATGAAAAACTATAATGGAAAGCAGTCTTTCTAAAAGATAAAGAAAAGGTGTATTAAACTATTACTATTTTGATATTTCATTTCAATTTTAATTTAAAAAAAAAAAAATATTAAAAGGAAAAATAAGAATAGCATATAATTTCATTTTTAATAGAATTTTAGATTTTTTTTTTTTTTTTCGTTAATCAACAGAAAATGAATTTTAGAAAAGCAAAATCCATATAAGATTTGAAAAATTTCTTGAAGAATTCCAAAAATTATAATATATAATTTCTATATTATATTTCATTTTTATATAAAATATGTGGAATATATTATTATTATCATTTTAATTTTCATTTACAAAATATTATATTTACATTACTATATTTAAATATATGTATCAGTTTTAAATTCTTCGAAATTCGATAACAATTTAAAAATAGTTGTTGAAACATTGTTAGCGATATTTTTTATTATACTTTTTAAATGAAACACAATACTCTTTATAAATTTCAATTAATTTTGCTTACATGTTTCTTAAGAATTATTATTGATTATGTATTATTTATTATTGTTAAATTTTAAATCAAAATATTTTTTATCACATTTAAATACCTCAAAATTTTATAAAAGCACATAACAGCCAACAAAAAATATTAATTTCTATGCTTCTCTATGAACTAAAATTAAAAATATGTTATTAATTAGAACGTGAAAGTCATTCTTAATATAATTTTTAAGGAATATTTACTTTCGAGTGCGATTCAAATACAAGTATTTATTATTAAAAAAAATAATAATAATTAAAAAGAAAATAAGAGAGTATTTATTACTTTAATCAACATATTAAAAATATGTAAAATTGCTATATTATTTCATCATTCATTCTAATACATAGAAACCAGGAAGTAAAACCTTGATGAGATGATAATTATTAAGAATTTAAAAAAGAACATATATATGAGTGTTTATATCATTATTATGTTTAAATCATAATTATTCAAATTTCTTTTTCATAATTAACTATCTCGAAATTCGATAAGATCAACAGCGTGCTTTAAGAATAGAAAATTGCATGTTTATCTATAAATAGATATTGAAAACACAATTTTCTTTAGAGACTATATACAGCTTTTATTATTAAAAATATATAAAATGATGAAATTTATTTATTAATTTAAGTAAAATATAAAATGATTTCTACCTATATTATTCATTTATTTATTTTTCATTTTTAATAAAATTTTACATTCTTTATAAGTCAAAAGCGATGAGGTTTTTGATTCCTTATTTATTTGAAATATAATATATTCTTTCCTTTATCTAATGTTTTTTCTTCTCTTCTTTTATTTTTTGGTCATTATTAAAAAAAAAAAAAAAAAAAAAAAAATCTGGAGTGACTCCACTCGACATTCCAAAAATTGAGTAATTAACGGTTTTGTAGATAAAGTAAAGTAAGAGGAGTTGTTAAATAAACAAAAGAGAAAATTATATTAGGTAGTTTGAGTATTTTTCTTTATATAGTACACGAAGTTTAATTTAACGCTATCTTACCGAACACGTAGATCATAATGATAAAGAATATTTCGTTGTGTCCCTGTAAAAACCTACAAATGCTAGATTCACCAAAATGCTTATAGTTAGTGCAACAGTGACTTATAAATTTTCAGCTTTATCGGATAAGGCATTTAGACGCTATCGCACTTTAAAATTTGAGCCTATATACCACAATGATAAAGAAATTTGCATTTCGTCCCTGTAAAAATAATCATAAATTCTAGATTCTCTAAAGTTCATAAAGTTCGTGTGACGGTGACGTATAACATGTATATAAATTTTCAGTTCGTTTGAATAAGGCATTTACTAGCTATCACACTTTAAATAATTTAATATGATGAACAATTTTTAGTCACGAAAATCTATACAGTTTGTGTGATGGTGACCTCAGTTTGTGTGATATGACTCGTATATAAATTTTCCACTCAAACGGATAAGGCATTTAGATGCTGTCGCACTTTAAATAATTTCACCCCATAGGCCATAATGATACAGAATTATTTGCTGTGCTGTAAAAAAAAAAAAAAAAAAAAAAATAGATGTGTTAGATTCACCAAAACCTATACAGTTCGTGAAATTGTGACCTGTAATATGTGTATAATTTTTTTGTTCAATTGAATATGGCGTTTAGACCCTATTGCAATTTTTAAAATTTGGTCCCATAGGCAATAAAGATAAAGGATTTTTCTTTGTGTCCCTGTAAAAAAAATTAAGTGCTAGATTCATCAAAATCTACGCAGTTCTTGCAACTATTACCTATAATATGTGTATAAATTGTTTGCTCGTTTCAGATTTTCCAAAATCTATACAGATTGAGTAACTGTGACCTTATATGTATAAAATTTTTACTCAATTGAATGAGGCGTTTAGATGCTATCGCACTTTTAAGATTTTGGTCCCACAGGCCATAGTGATAAAGAATTTTTCTTTGTGTCCCTGTAAAAAAACTGTAAGTGCCAGATTCACCAAAATCAATAGGGTTCGTGCTACAGTGACATGCAATATGCGTACCAACTTACAGCGCATTCGAGCAAAGTGTTTTTAGACGCTAGCGTACGTATTGAAACACCAAAATCTCGAATTCGGATTTTTGACATGATTACAATACTTTCCTTTCATACGTTTGTTCGGAAAGTAATAAATTGACTAATTTTTTTATCATATTTATATACCAAATCAATAAAAGCGCAGCCTGCTTTAGAAATAAAAATAGAAGTAAATATTTTTCTTTAAAAAACATATATTAAATATAGATTTTTCTTTGCATACAATAGAGATGTTATGTATTATACGAGGCATGTTTTTTAAGTAAGTACCGTTTTGCGATTCCGCCGCCGCAGCGCTACGGTCGGCGTTCCGCGCATGCGCGCTGGTTACCTACATCTCTTGTCTACGCACTGACGCCATTACAGTCTGATTCTTCATTGTATACGTTGTTTACTGAGTGTTTAAGATGCCTCCGACAATCGTGAGTCCCGCCGATTGTGAAGTACGGGCTGTTATACGATTTCTTAGTGCTAAAGGCGTAAAACCGATCGATATTCATCGTGAGATCTGTGAAGTTTACGGACAAAACATTATGAGTGATGGAATGGTAAGGAAATGGGTGAGAGCATTTAAAGATGGCCGCACAAATGTGCATGATGAAGAACGGAGTGGGCGTCCTTCGGTCGTTAATGAAGATTTGGTGCAGAAAGTGGAAGAAAAGGTGAGAGAAAACAGACGCTTTACAATTTCATCAATGTGCGACTGGTTTCCTCAATATTCTCGTAGTGTTTTGTATCGCATTGTGACCGAGAACTTGAATTACCGGAAATTGTGTTCACGTTCGGTTCCAAAAATGTTGACGGATTTGCACAAAACCCAACGTTTAGGCAGTACATTGACTTTCCTTGAGCGGTAACACAATGAAGGTGAAGATTTTTTAGACCAAATTGTTACTGGTGACGAAACATGGGTGGCCTACGTCACACCAGAATCAAAAGAACAATCCATGGAATGGCGACATTCATCATCACCCAAAAGAGTGAAGTTTAAGCAAACAATTTCTGCCCGGAAAATCATGTGCACAGTTTTTTGGGACAAAAAAGGAGTATTGCTAGTGGAGTTTCTGCCTCGTAATGAGACAATCAATGCAGCGTCTTATTGTGAGACATTGAACAATCTGCGTCGTGCAATCCAGCACAAAAGACGTGGCAAGTTGAGTAAGGGTATCGTTTTGCTGCATGACAATGCCCGTCCACATGTGGCTAATCGGACCAAAGATCTCATCAAATCTTTTAAATGGGATACTCTAGATCATCCTCCATACAGCCCTGATCTGGCGCCCAGCGACTACCATTTGTTTCTGCACTTGAAGAAACACCTGGGTGGTCAGCGTCTTCAAGACGATAACGAAGTCAAAACAGTTGTGATACAGTGGTTAACAAGTCAGGCGGCAGAATTTTATGAGGAGGGTATTCAAAAACTGGTGCCACGTTATGACAAGTGCCAGAATATTCACGGAAATTTTGTAGAAAAGTAGATTAAGGTACAGGCTTTCATTTAAAAATAAAATTATTGCGATATCTTTGCACGTCTTTTTTTAATTCCAAAACGGTATTTACTTAAAAAACACTCCTCGTATTAAGCAAAATGTAAAATGATTCCTGCTTATTCTTGTTATTATTATTATTATTATTATTATTATCATTTTTTTTTTTTTACATTTTTCATGAAATTTTACGTATTGCTTATAAATTAAAAATGATAATAGTGTATGTTATATTCTTTTACATTTTAAATTTCTTTTCTTTTTCTTCCATTTTTGTTTTCTTTTTTTCTTTCTTTTGATTTTTTTCTTTTCTTTTGATTTCTTTTTTATTATTATTATTATTATTATTAAATTTTAAATCATACTAATTTCTTTATCATATTTAATATCATGCTATTGATAATCAATAAAAACTCAGCCTGCTTTATAAATTAAAAATGACAGGGTAGGATATTTTCAGTTTCTTTTTCTTTCTATTATTATTATTATTTGTCATTTGAAAATGTTACATTATACTAGTTTCGTTATCAAAAATAAATAAATAACTCTTAATTTAAGCAAACTGGCTCTTGAGCAAACATGTTAGAGTAAGAAAAATCTTGTCATAGTTCTAATTGAAGCAATTAGTAAGCTGCATAGAACAAAAGATTAAAAATATTGTCAAAGTAAATTATTTCAAAAATAACTTAAAAATCTAATTTAAATTTACATTTTTAAATGTTATTTTATTTAGATATTTTTGGAAGTAAAAATACTTTTAAAGTGTATAACTTATATATAATGTTTAAAAATTATTTTGATTATAATTCCATTATTTTAAATCTTTCACAAAATTTCGTTTATCTAGAAATGACAGACTTTCAAAGACTTGTTTGATATTGACCATGACGCATCATACTTCAAAATAAACATTGTATATATACTCATAATTTCACACCCGTTTTCTTTCATAACTTTTAAAAATTAATCTTTGGAGAAACTTTTGGAAAGTTTTCTGCTTTAAGCTAAAATAAAAATTTCTATTTGGAAATGATTTTATAGAACAAGGATCGACATATACATGTTTATATTTGCTATTTTGATAAATATCACATTCACTTGCATATAAAGTTGTCCTACTGTACCACATTTCTTAAATATTTGTAGAAACTTTCTTGTAATTTCTGCTTTAACTAAAACAAAAATTTATATTCAGAAATACCGGCATAGAATTGGAATTGCTTTGAGTACATATATATATATAGCATTTTTTATTCTTCAACTCAGGCCTCTTCCACAATTTATTTCTGGGTGCGCCACTGTGCGCATAAACAAAAGTATTGGAAATTTGAGAATAAAAAAATACACAAAAACAGTGGGTTCACTATTCAGAAGTGTCCTCTAAATAAATTTCTACTACTATTAAATGAATAAGTTATAATTGAGAATTAAATGTTTATAAGTTTAATTAAACACTAAATTAAGAATAATTTTCATGGTAATTGACAATTTTAATAAATGTAAATTACCTATGAAAGTGTTCACCGAGTCACCGAGAAGATCTATTTAGAGAAAACAAAATACTCAAAATTTGAACTTTTAATGAACTTCGCTCCTTTTTAAAAATGAACTTGAGTTGAACGCGTTCATTTTTTTCAGACAGGAGTTTGAGCGCGAACTAGCTCGTTTTTTACACGATGAACTTGAGTTTGAACTAGCTCGTTTTTTTCGTGAACTTGCACAACACTGATTCTAATAACACACAGACATATATACACACACAGAGAGAGAGAGAGAGAGAGAGAGAGAAAGAGAGAGACCAACCGCTAAAAGCATGATTTTTGAATTCAGAGAATCTGAAAACGTGCAAATATAAGAAAAGGTAATTTTCGGAAATTTGACTCAAAAACAATTCTTTCTCTACACCGTGTATACGAGAATGTATAAAGGAAAAGAAAGAAAATTGAATTTGAAAATTCCCTTTTAGTACATAAATTATTCATAAATTTTATTTGTTAAATTAAAAACAAGAAAGAAAAATCATGCAGTACGTATTGATTAGTAACACTTTCCAACTGTACGCAAATGTTGTATCGAATAACTTTTAATATTCTTTGCCTACGTTGTCACACAACAGACAGAAGGACTGAAAAACATACAGATAGACTAATTGATTTTAAAATTACTCTTATGCATTTTGGAAAGTGTTAAAAAGGCTCAACGCAAAAGAAAATGCATTCGTTAGATTATAATAACAGCTTTTAATCTCTCTAAATATTTTACTGTGGCCCTGTAAATCTGAAAGTTAATCATATCATATTCTATACAAAACAATATTTTAGAATATTAATAATACATGTAAATGTTTTTATGATTTTTATAAAAGAAAGTTTTTTAAATATAACTTTTTAAAATTCTGTCCTAAAACGTAATACATTGCCTTTTTTTTTATTGTTGTTGTTGTTGTTGTCCTTGTAAACAAACTAGTTGTACAGGACCTATTAATGACATTTTAAATAGTGAACATTCCATGGGAAACTTGAGTGTATCATTTTTTAAAAATTCTCAAAATATTCACGGATGATAGGAGCCGGAGACAAACTGATACAAAGGTAGACAATAGGACACACAGATGCACAAATTGAAATCATATTCCCACTAAAATTATTAGAAAGTGTTAAAACGCTCATGTGAACAAAAGTGAAATTCCAGCAAATTTTTATTAATAGCTCTTAATGTAACTGAATATATTTGTCTGGCCCTGTAAATCTAATGCTAACCATACAATATTACATAGAAGGTATTCTTTTGTGCATAATATGTTTCAATTGCATTAAGCTTTGTGGAAAATAAAATTATTAAAATTTGGTTTTTAAAAATTACTCTCATACAACACAATGTTTTGGAATACTTTCAAGTGCCCCTTTACGCAAACCATTTAGAAATGTACTCTATTTTACATAGGAAACATCCGATAGGGAATTGAATAACACATTAAAATTTCATTAAAGTTTCTATATAATAAAGGTATTAAAATATTGTTTATAGAAACTCCTCTCATAAAACACAATGCTTTCGAATACTTTTGTGTGCCCCTGTACACAAACCAGAAGAGGTATTCACTCCATTTTCAATAGGGAGCATCCAATAGTGAACTTGAATAAAATACATCGGTTTAAAGAAATTCCATAAATATTTACGGGAATTAGAGCGCAGAAAAACAGACAGAGAGACAGACAGGTGGACAAAATTACAGTCAGACAGATACACAAATTGAAATTATATTCACACTAAAAAAATCATAGAAAGTGTTAAAAACGCTTAATGTAAACGAAAGTACAATTCTAGCAATTTTTTATCAATAGCTTTAACTGAATAACTGAATATTCTTATGTCACCCTGTAAATCTAATGATAACCATTTTATATTCAATGCAAAGCATTCTTTTGCGCAAATAAACAACAAATTTCAATTTCCTAAAACTTCGTGGAAAGTAAAGTTATTAAAATTTAATTTATAGAAATATCTCACAAAGAACGCAATGCTTTGGAGTACTTTTGAATGTTCCTGTACATAAACTAGTGGTGGAATGTAATCTATTTTATATAGGAAACATTGAATAGTAATATTGAATAACATATTTCAATTTCATGAAGATATTGTACAGTAAAGGTATGAAAATATGGTTTATAGAAATACCTATCTTAGAACACAATTCTTTGAAATACTTTCGGGTGTCCCTGTACACAAACCAGTAGAAGTATAAACTCCATTTTCAATAGGGGACATCCAATAGTGAACTTGAATAGCATATATCAGTTTCAAAAAATTCCATAAATATTTACGGGAGTTAGAGCGCGGGCAAACAGACAGACGGACAGATAAACAAATTGATATAATATTCACACTTAAAAAAGTGTTAGAAAGTGTTAAAAACGCTTAATGTAAACGAAAGTAGAATTCTAGCAAATTTTTATTAATATCTCTTAATATAACAGAATTTTTTTGCGTCATCCTGTAAATCTATTGCTAATCATGCTATATTCTATGTAAAGCATTTTGTGCATATAAATAACATATTTCAATTTCCTAAAACTTCGTGGAAAGTAAAGTTATTAAAATTTGATTTATAGGAATATCTCTCACAGAACGCAATGCTTTGGAATATTTTTGAGTGTCCCTGTACACAAATCAGTGGCGATAATAATTCCATTTTAAACAGGAAACATCCGATAGTGAACATGAATAACATATTTCAATTTCATTAAGATTTGTGTACAGTAAGGCTATGAAAATATGATTTATAGAAATACCTCTCATAGAACACAATGCTTTGAAATACTTTCGGGTGCCCCTGTATATAAACCAGTGGTGGTATTTAATCCATTTTATACAGGAAACATACCATAGTGAAGTGGAATAACATATTTCAATTTCATTAAGATATGTGTACAGTAAAGGTATGAAAATATGATTTATAGAAATACCTCTCATAGAACACAATACTTTGAAATACTTTCGGGTGTCTCTGTATACAAACCAGTAAAGGTATAAACTCCATTTTCAATAGAAAACATCCGATAGTAAACTTAATAACATATATCAGTTTCAAGAAATTCCACAAATAATTACGGGAGTTAGAGCTTGGACAGACACACAGACAGACAGACAAACCGAAGTTATTAATACATTTCAACCTTGTTGGGAAGTGTTAAAAAATGTTAGAAAGAGTTAAAAACGCTTAATGTAAACGAAAGTGCAATTTTAGCAAATAATTATTAATAGCTCTTTATATAACTGAATATTTTTGTGTCACCCTGTAAATCTAATGCTAATCATGCTGTATTCTATTCAAATCATTTTCTTTTGTGCTTATAAATAACATATTTCAATTTCATAAATCTTCGTGCAAAGTAAAGTTATTAAAATTTAGTTTATAGAAATATTTCTCATAAAACGCAATGCTTTGGAATCATTTTGTGTGTCCCTGTACACGAATCACTGGTGGTATTTACTCCATCTTATACAGGAAACATCCGATAGTGAACTTGAATAACATATTTCAATTTCATTAAGATTTGTGTACATGTAAGGGTATGGAAATATGGTTTATAGATATACCTCTCATAGAACACAATGCTTTGAAATATTATCGGTGGTCCCTGTACACAAACCAGTAAAGGTATAAACTTCATTTTCAACAGGGAATATTCTATAGTAAACTTGTGCAACATATTTCAATTTCATTAAGGTTTTTGTACAGTAAGGGTATAAAAATATAGTTTATAGAATTGCCTTTCATAGAACACAATGCTTTGAAATATTTTCGGGGCTCCCTGTACACAAACCATTAGAGGTATGAACTCCATTTTCAATAGGGAACATCCGATAGTGAACTTGAATAACATATATCAGTTTCAAGAAATTCCATAAATATTTACGGGAGTTAGAGCGCGGACAGACAGACATACAGACAGACGGACGGACAGACAGACAGACAGACAAACCGAAGTCATTAACACTTTTCAACCTCGTTGGAAAGTGTTAATGTGTATTCTCTTGTGTATTCATTAGAGGAAAGAGAGATATTACAGGTTAAAATAGCCGTCTTTCCCTGAGTGATTTTTCTTTCCCAAACGCTGATCAACTTGTGCTTTATTACAAAAGCTATAGTAATTGCAATTCCTCACTTTTGATACAACCCCTTAAGACTTGGCGAAAAATGCTAGAATTTTCAAATTGCAATAACTCAGCGAGATTTTGACTTAGAGAGATGATTTTTTTTTTAATTTGATTGTTAGAATGAGGAGAATATTTTTCTAAATATAAGTCATATGATAGGAGGGGCCGTATAAAAATTAAATTTCGTATTTAATATGTATACAGCCCCCTGTACAAAAAAAATGCCATATCTGAAATCTACTCTTAATTTGCACCAATTTTGTAATTGGAAGTATATTTCTATCTTTCTTAGTTTACGAGATAATCGCTGTAACATCTATTTTGAATCACCCGGTATATATATATATGTATACATTTTTTTTTAAGTGTTACATTACTATATTTTCTTCTATATGCTTAGTTGTTCCTTCTAATATTCTTTCTGTTACTAAATGTCCGCTAGTTATATCCTCAGATATTTTGTATATGCATCTGGATAGGGGAAAACCTATTGGTATTTTCCAGAATAACTATTAATACTCAATTAATTATTTTTATTAACAATTACTAATACTTTCAACTAAATTTTTGCTATTAATAATGCAATTTATAATTTCTAAAAGTAAATGTCCTGTAATTTTCAGACTGTTATCAAAGTATTGTAATGTTAAATATTTTAAATATAATAGGAAATTAGTCTTTAATATTATAAACTCTTATGAAAATATATATGATAATATTAATTCTATGTTAAAATTAAATATCCTAATATTAAAAATTTTGCATGTTACAAATATAAAAACACTATTACAGAAATTAAATTTTTAATGATTCATAAAAATTGTAATAAGAAATAAAAATATGCTTTATGAATTATATATTAAGCAAAAATACATTTCCTTACGGAATAAATATTTTAAATAACTCACGCTCAAAAATACACCTATCTTTTTAAAAATAAAAATTTTGATTTCCTCCAGCTAAAATAAACATAAAAAAATTCACCTGAAAAATAACTAAGGTATTATCTTTTCAGAAATGCTTATTTTATTATTTCCTTCAATGACTTAAAATTACTCAAGAATTTTGTAGAAAGATTCTTTTATTTAAAAAATAAACAACAAGATTATTTACTGAAGAAATAAAAAAATTAAATTAAATTGAGAACAGAAAAATAAACAAAATATCAAAAATATGTGTTTATCATATAATATATCCGGAAAAAAAAAGTAAATGTTCAAATGCGATAAATTTTCTTTTTAATGATTTCTAAATTGTTTTCCATATTACGAGTAAATGTTAACCATAGTTACTTACAATTATTTAATATTAGTAAAATTCGTTACAGTGCTTCATGTAATTATAAATAAAAAATATGCATTTATTATGTTTTTAATATTGCTGTAACATGTAATGAATTAATTGTAGCTTACATGTACAGTGCGTTGCATGAATATAAACGCACCTTAGTTTTAAGAATTAAAATGGTATAGAAGTGTAATAAAGAAAATTGAATAGGTGACACTTGATGCAAACTGTACGTGTATGATTGAAGACATGAAAATACGAGTCAAAACAATGAAAGACCGATATGATTTTGTAGAAAATAATTTTATTGAATTTATGACTAAAATACATGTTGCATGAATTTAAACGCACATGAAAAAATAAATAAATGAGTAACAAATATTGTATCTAATACTTTGTAAAACCACCATGGGCTTCTAGAACAGCCAGTAAACGCCTTGGAATTGACTGATATAGTGGCATGAGGTCATCTAAGCTGATTATCTTCCAAGCGAATAGAATGGCCGATTTTAGTTCATCTTTCGTGTTAAACTGCTTTCCGTTTACGTAAACACGACGAACCAGAATACCCCATACGTTCTCCATTGTTACACACTGGTTTACGAGTAACATTTTTTTAATTTAAAATTTCCCGACGTATACATAGTTAAAAATTAGTAATATCTGTTTCATTAAAATTTCCCTATTGATACATCGTTAAAAATAAAGAAAATAGACAATTTAAATTATTATGGATAACAATCCACCGTAAAACCTTATTACTCCGGGAATACTACATTCTAAAATAATTTCGTATTTAGAGAAAACGCTAGATCGCTCATAATGTAATGAAACAATTTGACAAGTAGTCAATTTTAACTATTTCTTAATATTTTTACTTTCCTTTTAGATTCCAAAATAAAATACTTTAGGTAGATAGCTCGGCAATGACACCGATACCGGAGTAATCTACTAATCATTACCTTTAAAATGATATATTCCCCATCCATATACGTTGAAATTATCGCGATCCAACTTCAAAATTTCAATACAACGATATTGTCTATTTTAAATACACGCGCCACTGTTTTTTTTCATTTTCACAGGGTAGCCATTCTTTCCTCATCGTTTCTTCATTTTTCCCGCCCGATAAGAGGGGAGGCAAGCAGGGAATTCCTTCTAGAACATTGTAGAAAGATCTGGAGCTTCAATCAGGAAGTGGCGATGCGCTTTACTTCCGGTGATTTCGCGAAGCTGATTGGTGGAAGACGGCGCGTGCTTTCGAATTTCGCCGGCGAAAAAAATTCGTTTAGCAGATTCAGAGAGAACCGAGGAGGTGGTGGACGCAAGGGGAGAGCCGGGCACTTCAGTTGCCGCGGTCTCGAACCTGCGTCTACGTATATTTCTGCAGCTTAATCAGTAAATATAAGGTATTAATTGTCATCAATTTGAAACTGGTTTAATTCTTATATGTTCCCTCATGAAAATGATCTACGGAAACTCTGGTGGATGCAAGAAAAATCTTCTTCGGAATGTTTAGCAGAGCTGAGATAGTTGTATAACGGACTTAGCCATTTTTCAAACTCGGCGACTTCCGGTCTACATTAACAGTGGAGAATCAGCATTTTAAAATCTAAAATATCTCCTGTTCTCGGCCAGGATTAGGGTGCAGGAGATTTGGATCGTCCTTCCTATGATGATCAGTTACCGATTAACATCGTATTTAAATGATTAATTTAAGAAGAGTACGTCTACGATTTTGAGACAAGGAATAATCAGGTGGCGATAAGAGCCATCGTTTTAAGCATAAACCAACCTGCATCTTATGGAATGCGCAAAATAATATGTAAACAGTGCTCAAATATGAATATGTGTAGTTTCAAAATAATAACTGGAGATATTGCATTGATTGTGCAAATCGAGGTATCGTAAAAAACTTTAATCGAACTTGTTAACTACTTATAAGGACGATAACTGAACATAGAACTTATCTGCTTAATTATTTTGAAGAAAGATACTATTGAACCATCCAGAATTATTTAAGATCGACACGTATAATTTCGTTGGTTGCATACAATCATTTCGTGGGGTAGTATTATGTGTGTGATTTATATTTATCAAAGTTGTGTGTACAAATATGTTTCCATCATGTAAAACTTAAAATTAATTGTAATGTAAAACTTAAATTTTGAATCTCTAAAAAAATATAAAACCAAACTACATTTAATATCTAATTTTTGAAAACGTGAAACTTAAAACCTGAGAACTAATTGTGAATCAATTAACTGATTAATTAAGATTTTATTTGATTGGCCGTAGTTATGATCGTAGTGGCTATACGTTCGATCCGATGACCATTAAATCTTCACTTGAGCTGAAATAAAATACATAAAAAAAAAAAGATTGACTCACCCAACTACCAGATATAAAAATGAGAAGACAAACTTGTTTGAAGGCACACAATATTTTATTCACTGGACGAGCTACATGACAACACGTCTGGCCAGACTCTTGAATTTAAAAAGGAAACATATTTGTACACACAACTTTGATAAATATAAATCACACACATAATACTACACCACGAAATGATTGTATGCAACCAACGAAATTATACGTGTCGATCTTAAATAATTCTGGATGGTTCAATAGTATCTTTCTTCCAAATAATTAAGCAGATAAGTTCTATGTTCAGTTATCGTCCTTATAAGTAGTTAACAAGTTCGATTAAAGTTTTTTACGATACCTCGATTTGCACAATCAATGCAATATCTCCAGTTATTATTTTGAAACTACACATATTCATATTTGAGCACTGTTTACATATTATTTTGCGCATTCCATAAGATGCAGGTTGGTTTATGCTTAAAACGATGGCTCTTATCGCCACCTGATTATTCCTTGTCTCAAAATCGTAGACGTACTCTTCTTAAATTAATCATTTAAATACGATGTTAATCGGTAACTGATCATCATAGGAAGGACGATCCAAATCTCCTGCACCCTAATCCTGGCCGGGAACAGGAGATATTTTAGATTTTAAAATGCTGATTCTCCACTGTTAATGTAGACCTGAAGTCGCCGAGTTTGAAAAAAGGCTAAGTCCGTTATACAACTATCTCAGCTCTGCTAAACATTCCGAAGAAGATTTTTCTTGCATCCACCAGAGTTTCCGTAGATCATTTTCATGAGGGAACATATAAGAATTAAACCAGTTTCAAATTGATGACAATTAATACCTTATATTTACTGATTAAGCTGCAGAAATATACGTAGACGCAGGTTCGAGACCGCGGCAACTGAAGTGCCCGGCTCTCCCCTTGCGTCCACCACCTCCTCGGTTCTCTCTGAATCTGCTAAACGAATTTTTTTCGCCGGCGAAATTCGAAAGCACGCGCCGTCTTCCACCAATCAGCTTCGCGGAATCACCGGAAGTAAAGCGCATCGCCACTTCCTGATTGAAGCTCCAGATCTTTCTACAATGTTCTAGAAGGAATTCCCTGCTTGCCTCCCCTCTTATCGGGCGGGAAAAATGAAGAAACGATGAGGAAAAAATGGCTACCCGGTGAAAATGGAAAAAAACAGTGGCGCGTGTATTTAAAATAGACAATATCGTTGTATTAAAATTTTGAAGTTGGATCGCGATAATTTCAACGTATATGGATGGGGAATATATCATTTTAAAGGTAATGATTAGTAGATTACTCCGGTACAGGTGTCATTGCCGAGCTATCTACCTAAAGTATTTTATTTTGGAATCTAAAAGGAAAGTAAAAATATTAAGAAATAGTTAAAATTGACTGCTTGTCAAATTGTTTCATTACATTATGAGCGATCTAGCGTTTTCTCTAAATACGAAATTATTTTAGAATGTAGTATTCCCGGAGTAATAAGGTTTTACGGTGGATTGTTATCCATAATAATTTAAATTGTCTATTTTCTTTATTTTTAACGATGTATCAATAGGGAAATTTTAATGAAACAGATATTACTAGTTTTTAACTATGTATACGTCGGGTAATTTTAAATTAAAAAAATGTTACTCGTAAACCAGTGTGTAACATCCATTATGTTTAAATCGGGGCTTTTTGAGAGCCAATCTAGAACTTTAATTTTATTGTCGCGGAACCATTTTTTCACGATATGTGCTGTATGTACAGATGCACAATCTTGCTGAAAAATATAATTTCTTCCAGCTTTCTTGACTGCTTGACGGCAGGGGTTCCTTGTGAGCATCTGGACATAATCTACAGAGTTCATAGTGTTCTCTATGAACTCTAATTCGAAAGTCCCTTTAAAACCTAAGGCTGCCCACACCATGACAGACCCACCTCCAGATTGACGTTTTGAACAATACATTTCTTCGGTTCTCAAATCGTGCCAGTAGCTATGGAATCCGTCCGAGCCATCGAGATTAAATTTTTTTTCATCTGAAAAGATGACTTTTTCCCAATTTAGTCGATCTAGCATCCATTTTCTTGCCCATTCGAAACGCATATCTTTGTGCCTTTGAGTGAGGGGTGGTTTCGCCTTCATTTTCTTAAATTTAATTAATGTTGCAGCTTTGATAGTTCTCCATATGGTTTTTCGATGAACACCCAGCTTGTATCGAGCCTTTATCTTCACACAGGAAATCGTCTTATGCTTTGCTGCGTTGCATATTCGATGTTTATTGTAACTGGTGAGCTTTCCTGTTTGCTTCTTATACGCTTTTCCCCATAATTTGCTCCTTTCTCTATATAATTTCGCACAACACTCTCACTTCTTCCGATTCGGCGCCCAATTTCACGATTGCTAAAGCCTTTACCACGCATAAAGTCGATTTTTATCCTCTCGTCTACTGTCAAAGTTTTCCCTCTTGCCATCCTGAACAAACTCCGTAAATTTTGCACTCATGCATTAAAACTGTGTTTAGAGAACTTTAGCAACACGACTATCTGTGTTTTAATTTAATTCCGGTGGCTCTGTTAAAAATTAAACGCAAAATACAGAGTGCGTTTAATTTCGTGCAACAAACGAAAAACAGTAAAAAATAAGAAAATGCTTAAATACTCATTTACATAAGCTTGGATGAGCCTAAACATACGTGCTCAAAGCATCTTATTCAGTTGTTAGTCATATGCAATAACTGTAAGTCACATTCCTTCTTTTGAAATTTTAAAACTTATATTTCTGGTTATTGGAAAAGGTGCGTTTATATTCATGCAACGCACTGTATAAAATTTATGTAAAATCAAAATTAATATCATGATTATTATTAGACTTGAGTTTTTGAAAGGCTTGTAATTCGATAACGCATAGCAATAACTCATAGCTTCTCCTTAATAAAAAAAAAAAAAAAAAAAAAGTTTTTATTTATGAATGTGGTTTTCCATAAAAACTGCAAATACTTTTTTACTCGAACTATACATCATATAGAAGGTCGTAATTTTTTTTTTTTAAGCCGGAGTATTTTTTTAATACATTCAAGCTATACATATATCTTAATATATTTAAGCTATGTTTAAAGTATAAAATAATTTTGCATTCCTTGTCACTTTCTATTAAATTGTTAGAATAAAGAATAAATTGCAAAGTTTTCATGAAAAATTTTCGATAATAATTCTTATGCGAAGTACACAAGTAAGTGATAAATTAAAAACATGCAACTGACCATATTCTTTGTGAATTCTTCCTTTAATCCTATGTCATTTGATAATAAAGCTTGGCTAAAAGCCAATTGGAGAAACTGAAGTTTTATCAATATTGATGATTGCCTTCTTTAAAGTCTAGAATAAAAATTCTTCAATTAGAATAAGGAAATGTCATATTCAATTATATCTTAATAAGGCTTTTACAAATTTATTTGCATACATTTAGAGGAAAAATAATGATTTCTAAAGAATCTAATTTTATTTAGAACGCCACTTAACTTGAAAAAAAAAAAAAAAATATATATATATATATATATATATAATCATTTGATTAATAACCCTAAATATGGCATAAATTCTAAAGAAAAGGGAAAGCATAATTAAAAAAAATAATAGTAATAATAAATAAATAAATAAATATAAATAATAATAATAATAGTAATAAATTTTCATTCAAAAATATTTATAAAATACAAATATATTTTAGCATAGTAAATATATTCATCTACAAAAATATCTTTAAAGTATTTTACTGAAAATGTATGTTACTGACATTCGTTTTAAATAAATATTTTTGTTTTATTTTTATACATTTCACAGTAAATGAACCATAATTCTTAAGGCCTTTAATTTAAAAACTTATTGAAAAAGAATAGTTTTACGCATATGAACATACGGTAATTTTAAAAATCTGCTATTAGTTACGATAATAGGATGGTAAGTGAGTTGCACTTACGTAAAAATGTCACAAAATAACAAGAAGTCGGTAATAAATATTCTTTATTGAAGAAGATAAAAAAGTCATCTTCTGGTGTATTTTCCAAATAAATTGAAACGTTTGAGGCGTTGACACTGAAAAATAGATAAGTGTCAAAATCAGCGAAATTGAATTTTTGCTGTAAAAATTATACGTTTAGAGACCAATAGCACGGATAAAGAAAGCAAATTCATTGCTCTAATGGTTTAGATCTAATAGAGTTCGCAAGATCCCGCTTGTAGCGTCTTATTTTCTCTTAGCAAGGAATGGAGGTAAGTGTTACAAATAATTTAGTTGTTACAGAGTTAACAAGATGGCGCTGAGATATTTTCTTTCCCTAAGGCAAAAAAGAGGAGGTAAATGATACAAGATTGGTTAACCTACTCGTACAATCTTCCTTAATATCAACTTTGTTTATATTCCTATTACTCGTACTATGTGGTAAGTATTTTGGGATTTTTAAAAATATCATTTGTGGTATAAGTTAATATAATTTAGTGATAATGTTCTTTGTGTTGCAGAAGTCAAGGAAGCCAGTAAACTCTTCGCTTGATAAGGTGAGTGTAAAGAATGCAGTTATCATGAATTTGTGTTTGTTTCCCTTAGTTTTAATGATTGTTTACCTTTACCTTGACAGTTGATATCATTGTTCATCAAATTAACACTATTGATCCAATAAGTTTGCTGTATTTTCTGCTTTGGGCAAGCTCCAACTATTACTAGAAGTGCCGTTCGCTGTCAAAAAGTGACATTTTTAGGTTCCATTCCGATTTCCACCGTTTTCTACGGAATTTAATGAGACTTTTCTTAGGATCCGGTTCAATATGTGTTTAAAAGGCGCCGCAATCAAAATGACGAAGGTGATGGAAAGTGTCAAGAAAAGTCACACTTAGATTATATACAGTATTCCATCAAAAATTGCAAACATACAAGTTTGTAACAAAACCTTCCAAAATATATTTTGAATTTCTATAGAGAAGAATGCAAACCTTATTTTGCAGTTAAATAAGGGTAATGTCTTTTTAAGGATAGACACCGTAGCAAATACACGGAAGTCATGTGCTTGCCATTAAAAGCCACTCTTTTCTCGAGAGGAGGACCACTATACTAGCCGCAAGTCTTCAAAGGGTATTTAAGCTCGATATTTAAATATTCTAAAGTCGTTTCTGGTTTTTAAGAAAAAGTACCTAGATTTAACAATAGATGGTAGATACTATCACCAAGTTTTCAAGAGCTTATAAACGAAGTTGGCCTAAAAAGGCCGAGAGCGGAAATATGCCAAGTTTACAAAGAAATGACCGCTGAAATCAAGTTCTCAGTTGAAGTTGACAAACCTTTTCTCGTTACTAACCGAAAACTTCATAAAGAAAAATCGGAATGGTACTAAAGCTTCTAGGCTTAGCTGCTTTATTTACAGAAGCAGTTCCTTTACAGCACAGTTACAACATTGACCATAGACATTCAACAAGTTCTGTTTACCCCTACTCTAACGCATAGCAATATATTTTACTCGTGACAAATTTCAATTTTCAACTTATATAAGCATTTAGTGAGCACACCGCGATCTTCCATGTGCATGTTGCACGAGAAGATTACAAGCAGAGTGGGCATGAATTAGCATCCTGCCAACTAAAGGTTCTTTCCTCACAGTTATTCGCACCAAAGATCAAAAGTTTTGTGAGAAAACTGTGCATGACGAAATAAAAACCAGTAGGTTCTTTGCGCTCTTATTTTTCTTTTGGTCAAAGATTACTGTGTTATCATAGATCTGAATTATTTTTTGTATTCGAAAATGCATATACGCCCTGCGATCGAGATTTTGCTGTAATAGAGAAAAGAAAAAAAATGTCCAAATTAATGGCTTCGAAAAAGGTACAAAATATGGAAAGATCTGTGAGAACAAAATATGTGTCCACCGTGATTTCAATGCAAAAGCTCGATGATTTTTTTCAACTTTATTCAAGCCTGTGAAATATACATAAACACAAGTTCTCTTTGCATCCCAAACAGATCCTGGATACGATTTCTGATACAAGTCATTCTAATGAACTGACAAAAGAAACATTCAACGAACTCGAAGGGTGGAGAAAAACAGTGTTTCCGAGAATAGGAAATTCCAAAAATTTAAGGGCAGGCAAATCTTTCAATATGCTTAAAAAAAACTCTCATTACACTGCGCTGCAATTCTTTTTTTTTTTTTTTTTTTTTTGAGCCCTGATACCATTTCTGCAGACTCTTATGTAAAATGACCTCCTGCATCCGAATATGACCTTAATTTTTTCCAATCACCCAATCGTTTCCTCGGGGCGCCACCCCTTCCCCTAATTTTTATCACTGTTCGGTAATTTTGTGGCCATGAATTTGATTTGGATAATAGAGAAGTATTATTTGAACACTTAAAAACAGAAAAAATATAATGTATAATAAATAATAATATTAATTGATTAACAAAATATAATAAACGTAATTCATAATTTCAGTGGCAACCTCCCCCCCCCCCCACACACACACTAAATTTTTCTCTCGTTGCGAATGTTCATATTTTAGATTTTTTTCACTTCTGTAGATGCTCAGAAGATATTTAAAAGTTAAAATAATCCTTTCACCTCCTACAAATCAAATTTATAGCCATAAAGTTACCGAAAAGTGATAAAAATAGGGGGAAGTCCCAAAATAACGGTGGGCGATAGGGTAAAATGGGCGTCATGCTCGGATTCAGGACGTCATTTTACATAAGAATTTGTAAAAATTGTGTTGGGGCCGATTTTCATGCAGAGCAATGTTATCAATGAAACTAAAAAAATTATTTTTTAAAGATATTGGAATTTATGGACGATAAATAACATGAGTTCTACAAGAACATTTTTGACTAACTATTTTCTTTGAATGACTATTTCATTATTTTATATCTATTGAACCAATAAAGTTTTTGATTGAAAGTACGAATGTTACATGCATTTCTTTATCCCCTTAATGTTTTTTGCTTTCTCTGTGAAATTTCGTTTTTGGCACTTACCTCATTTTTAGTGTAAATGCCGCATTTATCACTCTGTATAATAAGGCTTGCAATAAAATAAAAGTCTTCCCTAGCGTTTCTTAACCAAATCAGTGCAGTTATCGGGTCATAATACTGACTGCAGAGGTCTTTCTTGCAAGTTAAGACTCTATGTTGGGTGGAGAAAGTGTTCACGCTCCAATTTTCAAACACCTGTCAGCACCACATCGTAACTGCAGGTGGAAAATTGCCTGCTTGTCATAAGAAGCAAGTATTTCATGATGAATTTCTGCAGAATTGAAACGTTTATCTTATTAAAGAAACGTATAATTATTTTTGTTTTAAATTTTGAGTACAGATGCAGCTGACACGCAATTACGAACCGCTCTCAAAACACTCTCATTGCGAACAATTACCTTTTTCGACTTCCATCTATTCTTCAACCCCACGAAGTTACTACGCTCTATTCGCCAAACGTCACCGGCTGGAGACAAGTACGTATGTTACATTTCGATTTGCCTTGTATAATAATTACTTTAAACAAAGAAAACATAGTTCAAAATCGGTGCTTTAGTATAACAATCTATCATCTTGTTTCAGTATCCTGTTTAAATATTATTTTTGGTTGTTTAACCCTACAAGGCTCAATTTTTTTTAGTGCGCGACAAAAATATATAGGTTGTAATTAGTGATCAGAAGGTAGGGAAAACTTATAAAAATAAAAATAAAGCCATATTTTACGGAAAAATCAACTTTTTAGTATGACTTACTAATACGTTTACTATTGTAATATAAAAATACAACTTATTTCTGCAAAATATACACTTCGTTATAAAACACAGTATTTTTTTTTTTCGAGTCAAAACTTTTCAATAACTATTCTTTTTTTAATTTTTGAATTAAGACAAACGACTAACGTATCACTTTCATTCAAATTTCACACAGAGTGCACTATAACAAAAACACGAACGACATCTTTAGGTAAAGATTCGTATTACTACATTGCTAAATATCAGTAGCTTCTATCAAGATGTCAAGAGATGTCGCTACTAACAGTTTTATAGCTATAGGAGGAACGAATAAAGTCGGTGTTCCACATATGGAACTGGGTGCCTTGTAGGGTTAAACTATTTACAGACGTTTAAGTTATTTATCTTCATTTACTAGATGTGCTTTATTTAAAGAAAAGCAAATAAGTAAAAAAAGCAATGTAGCAGTTTGGTTATGCTCCATTCGAAAATGTTTCATGAAGTTATTCTACTATTAACTGACATCTAACAATTAAACGTAATTGTTATTTATTTCAAATTTTAAGGAAATGAATTACGTAATAGTGGGAATGTGAAATGTAGGTTAAATAGAGTGAAAAAATAAAAAGACAATGTAAAATATTCTTAATAATAATTGTTATTAAAAATTAATTTTACTTTTTGATTTGATGTACATTTCTTGAGATTTCTTTTGGTCCAACCTTTTGTTACACACTGTATAATAGAAGTTGTTTATACGAATAATACTCTAAGACATATGGTTATTTTACATATCTCACAAAAACATGTTAATATTTTTTATTAGAAAAATGAGACTTTCATTAAAGTAAATAAATTGAATATTTTATTTCATTACTTCAAATGGTAAATACCATTTAATCTTCAAATTTGAAGATTAAATGGTATTTAAAGAAACTTTATATATCAAATGAAAATTAGACTGAATTATTCTTGAATTACGAAAATATCAAGCCATGAATCAAAATTAGAATTATTTTAACGAAATATTAAATGTTTTTTTTTTTCATTTTATCGTCATTTATGGAAGTTTTGAATAAGATAAGCCAATTTTTTTTTCTTTCCATGCGTTTATTTTGAGTTTATTTCTTGTACCTACTGATTTTAAATGATTAAAATAAGTATACAAATTTCTTTTATTATGTTAAATTTTTAACTTTTTACTACCGTATATATTTTTTTATGGTTGCCCAATACTGATAGTGCAATATGCCATCATAACTCTAAATTGAACAATCTTGCTCATTGTAGGTGTAAATTGGCATTTAATTTTGCGTTGAAGAATTAGAGGTATACAAATGACTATACTCTTCAAAACTTTGGAATTGGAATGAAGATGGAAATTCATTTTGTTCAAAATCAGATCGTAATAACTATCGCAACGTGCATATATGATGTTTATTATTTTTATTATTGTTTATTTTGTGGAGATATTTCCATGTTTTTGAAATGACACGTGATATACTTACGAGATCTCGATTCCAAGTTATTGGAGAATACGAATGAGAGACAGTTGCGTTTCCTAATTAGCGTTTTAGCGGAGATTGAAGATGAATAGATCGCACGAGGGCTGCATAGTGAGCCATGACGGACAATCATAAATTTGCACTCGAGAGTGGTCAGATAGTCTTGCCACCATCAAAAAGAGATGATAGAGATGATAATTAACTTTCAGAACGGTTAGATACATACCATTTATATATAAACTTTTACAGCTTGTTTGGCTATTTGAACATCATCCTTACGTAATTTAAATATTTGATCAAACAAGCCAGTTAAATGAAAATGGTTTAAGACCGCATCTAGTGGACTCCTTAGTCCTTACAGCACCTCAAAAGCATCACTTGCATTTCGATATTAGAGAGTTAACTTTTGAAGCATTCAGAATATTAAAGCAAAAGACAAGACAATTCATTCCCAGGATTTTCTAGTTGATTAAGGGAGTTTGTTGTCAGTATATCATCAAAGTCATAAATAGATAATGCAAAGTAGTATTATTCTGAGTGTTACTACTTTAATGAGTTATAGAAATAGCATATAGAAAATAATTATAAGAAAATATCGAGGGAAAAAAATTCAGAAGAAGAAGAAGAAACAGGTGAAGCTAGACGGGACAACAAAAATAAGAAAGAAAGAAGAAAATTTTTAAAAAATGAGATAGCTAAATAAGAAGTAAAAAGGAAAAGTTCCATGAAAACGATAAAATAGCAAGTGGAAAAAAATAAATAAATATTTCCAAATTCCTTGGACAATTATAGAATTTGTTGTAAAGCGAACGACTATCAATACCTTGAAAATATCTAAAACCGATATTGGACGGCTAGTCAAGAATTTTACGAGATTACCACGCAAATCTTTCATTAAAATGTTATTTAAAATTAAGACTCAATATGCAATTCTTTTCAAATTTTTAACATAAATTTGTAAAGTTTTTTAATCTTATTAACGAAGTAATGTAATAGAAAATACCTTTTATTAATAAAATATTATTAATGCAGTTATTAAGCTGTTGATTTTATGTAATAAGCATCCGATTAAAAGAGAGATCATCCAAGTAGCTCAGTGAAGGTTATTTATGAAATCGCTAACTGATAAAGTATTTAACCAGGTTAGAAGATAATTATTAAGTTTGTTTCATACGCATAAATTATTAAATATGCTTTAAACAAGTAAATAGGTCGGACGGTGAGAGGGCTGAATGACCGTACAGCATTTGAGATATTGAGAAACTGATACAAGAAATTTTGTGCACAACACAACTTTATTACTTACAAACTTTGAATAATCACCATAAAATGCAATAAACTCGCAACAATTGTTTCGGGTCGAAAAACACACGACCCTTCATCACGCGAATAAAGAAGCACGAGTGCTGCAGTCAAGAGTCAAAGCGGCAACGCACAAAGGCTTATTCGCCTGATGAAGGGTCGTGTGTTTTTCGACCCGAAACAATTGTTGCGAGTTTATTGCATTTTATGGTGTTTATTCAAAGTTTGTAAGTAATATTTTTTACAACGCTAGTTTTGTGGTGCTTTTTTATTAAATACAACACAACTTTGTATAAATACGCTCGCATAGTTTGGTATAGTTTACAAGAAAGATCAGTTTTCTTATGATCTGATGAAATGCACGCAAATATAACCTAAAATATTTATAATTTAACTTATACGCATGAATTTAGAACTAGGATGATTCAGTCAATCTGAATGTTTTGTGTTAATATGTGTAAACTTACAAATTCGCGAACTTTATACTAATTCGCTGAGACCAAGGCAATGATTTAAAGAAGATAAGATATTTGTTATTATTATTATTATTATTATTATTATTATTATTTTCATCATTATCATCATGATCATGATCATTATTATTATTTTCATTATCATCAACATTATCATCATCATCATCATCATTATTATTATTATTTCACCATTTTGAGATTGAGATGAAATATTTCAACGCATATTTTGCGATTACTAAGAAATAGAAAAATGTAAATTGGTTAATAAAGAAAGGGATATTTAGAAATTGATAGTTCAATTTTGGAAAATATTTATAAGCTAAAATAATTATTTATAGTTCTTAAACAGACACTGTTATTCGGGGTTAATTAAGTCAATTTTCAATTTAATACATTTGCCTGTTCATAGGCATTTACTTTAGATATTAATTAATTGATGTAAAACTCAGATGTACAATTATACATTGTATGATACATTGTATATTACATATCAAAGATTGAAAAAAAAAAAAGTGGCTTAAGTTACCGTTTAATATGAGCAAAAAGAGCAGCTGCAATAATTAATTTTTTGGCTTATGATAGTTCATGATAGCTATTAATAGGGCAATAAATTCCATATAAAGGTCTAAAAAAGAAATGTACTCAAGATATTAATTTTTAAAATTAAAATGTGACAAAGATATTTTTTCTAGTCTTTGGGATGTTCAGTGTACTCAAAAAATATTCAAGATGTTTATTTTTTTTTTCAGGTGCTAATAAAAGTTTAGTTTACAATTTAACTCAAAAAGTATTCTGTAATTTGGTGTTTCGTACAGGCTACATAGTTTTCACCTAATTTACATGTTTTAGGGTCTATTCTATCCCCCCCCCCAAAAAAAAATATATTTTTTAAATTGTAAATGCGTGTGCGTGTATGTATGCATGTGTGGTAATGGTTGTGCTGTGTGTGTGGGGTGGGGGGGGGGATCTTCTTACTATCATATCTCCAAAATGAAAAAATTTGAAAATTTGAAGAAACGCAGCTTAAATTTGAAAATTTGAAGAATACTGACTTGAACATCATTGCCAATGAATATTTTAATTTGAAAATTTCATAAGTTATTCGAAATTTAATATTTTCTTAGCATAGTATATTAGAGCAGTTATTTTGTACAAGCTTTCATTATGGGAATCATTGCATTGGAAATAAGATAGAATTACATGAAAACTAAAATATGAAATTTACCCTGATAAAATTAGTTAATTAATTAGGTAAGTTAAATGTAAGAAACTGAAGGATTGGTAGCATATAAGGTGAAACATTATAGTTTGCCACTGAGTCTGGCAATCGGTCAAATTCATTCCTTCACAAGTGCATATTGACACAAACATAAATATATAAGGCTATATATATATATATATATATATATTCCTGTAGTAGAAATAAATGAAAAAATATATGCGATAGAGGACTGAGCAGAGTTCACATAAGGTAACAACTTATGTTGAATTTAAAACATCTGTGACTTACTAAATGCTACATGTATAATGAAAGCAGGAAGCAGATTATTATTATTTTTTTTTTTTTTATACATATATATATATACAAACTTTTTACAAACGTATGTTAAATTTCATGTAGAAAATACTTTCGAATGGAAAATAATATAGAAGTTTTTATCTAATTTTAATAAAATTAGATAAAAACTTCTTAATAGTGAGATATACATAAGTCATAATGTTTTTACATCTTTAATTCCTAAGTGTTAAATAATTGTCGTAATAATACGGAAAATATGAATAATGTACTGATAGGAGCTATATATAATTTTATACATCTTAGCGGCTAGCTCTATTGGTTATGTAAAAAAGTAAAAAATTATGAAATAAATAATTCCATTTATTCTATACTCTACTCTCTATGCAATAGTCATGATATTTAGCATAGAATTCTACAACTGCTTAGAAATATTTATATACAGTTTCAATTATTTAAATGTAACAATTTTTTTAAAACCTGAATATAATAGGCAACATTAGTTTATAAAAGTATTTAAACGAAAATATTCAATTTATCAGCGAAAAAAAATATTCAGAATCTATATCGTTTTGAAAAATTTCACTTGAAAGTGAAAAAAACAATTTAATCAATTTGGCAAAAACATATAAACGTATGTTTCCACTTAAGTAAATTGTAGTTTATTTATTTCTACATGAAATATCTAGAAATTAACAGAAGAAAAAAAAAGCATATTTGCTTTTTTGATACTTTTTTTCATAGCATATATTCTATTAAATTTAATTCCTTTCTTAAAAGGTATGCGAATGACAAAACGCAGCGATGCAAAAATTTGCCCTTTCAAATCAAATTATTCGAATAGATATGAAATAGTTTTTATCATATGTCACTATAAATAAACACTAAATATTCGTGTATCCGGTTTCCTTTTAAGTAAGTAATGCATATTTAAAGTGTATCCAACAGTTGTTTAAATACTATCAATATCAAAAATTTTATTTTATTTTGTTTACAGAAGAAATGTAAACTAAATTTTTGTTTTTGACGATGTCAGAAATATTTTACTTTTATATGAAATTTATTTTTGTACGGTAAAAAGACTCGGAACTTCTGCTGTTAACTTGAACATTTTTGGATGATATAAAATGTATTTTAAGTTTATTGTTTGAATTTTGTAGCAATAATATATATATTTATAATAGGTTTGTATAGATAAAGAAACCAGTATGAAATTTTGTCATTAATCTGTCATCGTAGATAAAAAATATCATAAAATTATTATTGAGAATTTAAAAGAAAGTTTCATATATTTTTTACAAAATATCGAAGTATATTACAACACGATAACTTATGTTTACTTTAAATAAATATAATATATTTTATAAATATTTTTATTACGTCCTTTAATGTGTTTTACGTCAATTTAAAAATAATATTATTATATATCTTATTTTGAATCATAGTAGTCATATTACTTAGACAATGTCATGTGAAATATTAAACACAGTTAATAAGAAATGTTGTTAAAATATTTATTAAGAGAACCATTGGGTTTTATATTAAAATGAAATTTATTTTAGAACAAAATGAATATTTTAAGTTAATCGACTATTTGATATTACTATTGTAAAGGATACTTATAAAAAAAAAAATTATAATAGCGGAGATCCGTATAGCATTCTTGTTTAGGGGGTCCATATGGACCCCCTAAACAAGAATGCTCATAAAACATAAATTATTAAAATAAAAATATTTAATTTGTTGACGGTCCATTACAATTGTATAGTTACATGGTTTAAGCTTGGTAAAGTGCTCTAGGAACTATTAATAATTTCAGGAAATAATTATTTTATTTACGTGTCGGTGGTCCGTATTACACATACGTTCGTGGAATATGGACCGAGTGGTGTGTATTACATAAGAGTAAAAAGTATGATACAGATATATGAAGACGCGACGCACTGAGCTGTGCTTTTAATAAATTTATTTCAAGTACGGCAATCGTCACAATAATAGTGTATTGGGTCGGTTATGTTGGCGCAAGCTTCATGCACCCATGAGCAGAATTTTCCGCGTCTGATCCAGTCTTCCTCCTGTACTTTCCCCGCAGAATGCACAGAAAGTAAGTTCTGTAACTTGATTTTCAGCTGTTCCCTGACTGGAGGTTCCTGGGGATATTCCTGCTGAGACCCATAGAGCTGCAGAGCGTTTTCGCTCTGTTGTATTCTCTGCACAAGAGACTTTGAGTTTTCTTTGCCATTATTTCCTCCTTCCGACGCTGTTAGATGTAATGCACAGTAATGCTCGCTTCTGATTTTATTTGTCTGCAACGGCTTTCTTGAAACGCGATGAAGTAAATAATTTCCCTTTCTCTTTCTTAAGCTTCTTCGCACGTAATGAGGAAGGGAACCGATATCTTTCACTGAGAATATTTTATGACTAACGGGAACCGGAATGTTCTCCTGGACCACATCTTCTGAAGTAGGCTCTTCGGAAATTGACGAGTTTTGAACTGTAGCGTCAAGTGCTGGGTGATGGAGCTGCATTGTCTTGAAAATGGTCCTTGGTCTCGTCTTTTCATGTGACTCGTGGTGGGGTTTTATCAGAAACTTCGGATGGAGCGTAGTCGAAAACTTGAAGTACATGGTGATTGACAGGCCAAATCAAACCGTCACAGAAACAATTGACAGCAGTTTCAAGAGATACCGCACATGCATAAGCCTTCTCGAACAGTTTATACAATTGGAATCGTGAAACGGCCGTACAGCATGTTTTCATATCCCTTTGTCCATCTCTTGGGAATAACAGACGCTTAATGGACTAAAAAAAGTGAGCTGATAAGTGAGTGATACTTACATTCTTAAAAATTAGGCTCAAAGTTTCTTTAAAATAATAGTACCAGTTTAGTTACAACCAATATTTTTTGGAATTTCATGCACAGAGTTTTACCATTTTATAGCGAAACAAATTTGTAAAAATATTATTTGCAGCGAAATAATTTTTGGTGAAGAAACTATTTTTAACGGTGTATAGGATTCTACTTCGGATAGAAACAAATTTTATTCCGTAATATCGTATTCATGAAAAAGCCTTTTATACATACACACACACACACACACACACACACACAAAAAAAAAAAAAATCTCACATAAGCTTTAAAAGGTTCGATTCGTCAAATGTTACTTGTATTTTGACATACAAAATAAAACTAAACTTTGAAATTTCTTAGAATTTTTATAAGTTTTATAAATTGAAAGAAAGGGGAAAAAACAGCAAAAATTATTAATTTTATATCGATTTTAAATTATAAAAGTAAATTTAACTGCTATTTCAAATTGCAGAATTTCATGTTTGGCCGTAAGCCAAAGTCTGGTTAGAGCATTCCACTTATATCATTTTATGCTTTAATGCTTTTGATGCTCACAGAAAGCGATTTCTGGGATAGAAGTAACAAAACAAAGATATTTATTCTCAGACATAATATTTCTTTTTTATGAACTGTAGGTAATTCATTGTACTTTAACTTCAAAACGTGAGTTTGTAGTACTATAATTATTCGTTTATAAAAGTAACCGCAATGAGAAATTTTAATAGCAGACGCTTGTAGTTTTTTTAGCGTGTTATATATACTACTAGCAGGCTACGCCCGCTTCGCTGGTCACTATATTTCAATGAATTTTTGAAAGAATTGAATTAATATTTATTTTTTTACACCACATTCTTGAAAAAACCAAAAAAAAAAAAAAAAAAAGAAAAGAAAATGAAATTGCTCCAAACTTCGCTTAGGGTACCCGCTGTCTACGGCAGCTTTTTTCCCGCCCGCACTGCATCAGGTCTAGATTTCCCGTGACTGTAGAAAGATCTTTTCCGGGCACTTCAATCTGGATATTTATCGACGGTAGGGGGGATCTGCTACAATTTAAGAACTACGATTTTAAAGATGACTGTATCTCAGCATCTATTAAATATTTTAGTTTTGAACCATGTATTTTATAGCCCATGCTATTTACACTTTATTACAATTTGATTCCGACCAATGAAATAAAATAAAACAAAACAAAAAGTTGATTAAAAAATAAATATAACATATAAACAAATAAATTTTAATCATTTTAATCCTTTTTACTACGTATATACTACTATTTTTCCCGATAAATACTGTAAATTAAAAAAATTAACAAATAAAAGTTTTTTCTTTTAAAGGAATTAATTAAAAATTGAAAAATAAGAAGTTGTTCTACTATAAAAAATTAAATATAACTGTTATAAATTTTTTCTGCTGCATTACGATTAATAAATATAACAAATTAAAAAAAAAAAAAAAAAAAAAAAAAAAAAAAAAAAAATTCGCCTTCAAATGAATGTATTCAATAAAAATAAGTTGCGTAATAGCCGTTGCTAAGATACGCAGACGATAGAAGCAAAATAATAAATCTATGAAAAATGAAGCATTAAAGCCAATATTTAAAATCGAAAAAACTTTAATTTAAAAAATTCAAATTCGAAATTCGAAAAAATCTCGATGAGGTGCACACATGCATGGTCCCAGGTACCTATATGCCAAATTTGGAAGCTCTGCGATCAGTAGTGTGAGCACCAGAGCGCAGATACACACACAGACACACACACAGACACTTCTCTTTATTTATATAGATGAAGATGATGAGGTCATTTTATAGTAAAATTATCCATTATAGCATATATTATATTTCACTCCTCCATAAAAATTAATTTTAAAATCGTCTGCTTCTTTTATACTTTTATTTTAATAGAATTTTAATATAATTTAATTTATATATTAGTCATTTTAGCATTTTTATCCTAAGTAGCATTAGCAATAATATATATCACTTCTCCATTAAAATTTATAAGACCCTACAATAAAATTAATTTGTGCTTAATATCAACTCTACGAAAATTTTTATCAATCGCTTCCAAATTTTGACCTAAGGTTCAAATCTCAATCCTGTGGGTATTTACATCAGCTACAACGTTTTCGTCTTTATTCGTAAATAATAATTTAACTGTATTAAATAGTTTACTGGAATATAATTCAACGTATAACTTAGTCACAGCAACGCGTGACCGGGTCGCGTATCTCCGAAATGTTGGCGCGTACAGAACAGATTGGCGCATTTTCGTAGCTAACGCCAAAATCTCTCTACCGCAAAGCAACCCTTGATTCTACTTCATTCCACATTCGTGAAAACTTCAATCGTTTTTTTTTTTTTCTCCTTCTCAGAAGAATAAACTGCTGAAACTGTGTGTTAATGAGTTTTAACGTCGTTATTTTTAAATAATATACTTAATGTGTAAATTTAGTAGGAAACCTTCACCTTTTTTTTTTTTTTTTTTTTCTAATTATTTATTTAATTTTTACTTTTTCTGATCCATAAAAAGAGTAGAGAAAATATTGTTCTTAGGTCAAATTTTAGGAAAAAAAAAAAAACTATTTTTTGTCCAATTATTTAATTTTTACTTTTTTCTTAATCCAAAAAAAAAAAAAGTTTAAAAAAAAATTGCTTTTACTATTTTTACTTTCTCTTACCATTAGGTAGAGAAAGTATTGTTTTTGGGTCAAATTTCCGAACGCGAGATTTTGTTATATTTACACGTTTTGAGGTCCCTGAATACGAAAATCATGTTTTTGGCAAATGGTCTGTGTGTGTGTCTGTGAGTGTGTCTGCCTGTTATCAGCATATCTCAAAATCAAATTATGGCAGAAAGTTCAAACTTGGTATTCTAAATGTGTATCATATAGGGATGCTACAGTAAGATTTTCGTTAAGATCAAGCAAATGGTTCGCGCACAGGGACAATCAAGAGAATTCTAATACATTACGTGTATGGGGGAAATTGCAGGTAAGTAGAGTTTAACGTCTATAGACTACACTAAACCAAATGAAACGAATATATATTTTTTGTAATAGAGATAGTTAACTGGGAAAAAAATGTTTGTGTATGTAGGAGCCTCGCCTCCCTCCCCTTGTGGGAAGTCTCCCCTCGAGGGGAGTAAATTTTCATGATGGGTACCATTCAAAAGAGCTCGCCAATACTTTTAAATCGAATGGTTGAACTATGAATCTGTGATAATTTAAAACAAAGTTATAGATTTTTTTTTACTTTTAACGAAAAAAAACTTAGAAAAAAAAATCGTTTTTTTTTTTTCTTTTTCTTTTTATTATTGAGAGTAAAATGGACTTTTTTTTTTATATTTAGTGTTACACTACTTCTCTAATATGGAAATCGCCTGCATTATCATAAAAGATAATTTTTTTAAATAATAATTTTAATAAATTATTTTTTAAAAACAGAATTATTTTTTAATAACCGAATTAAATTCTATATAAATGTAGGTACATTAATAAAACGGGGGGTTGAGGGGGGCGGTAGCCCCCCTCAGACAGAACTAATTATCGTATAAAACTCTTCTGAAGCCTAATTTGAATTGTTTAGCATAGGTTTACATGACAGTTCTCGTTATCTTACCTCTTAATCTGCAACCTGTATTTATAATATTAAATTTCAGGGTAAGAGAAAGTCGTGTGAGTTACACACCAGATTATTTTATCCAGCCATTGGAAATAAATTTAAAAAAAAAAAATATATATCCATAAAAGGTAGAGAAAATATTATTTTCATGTCAATTTTTTTTAAATTGAGTTTTTTCTTTGCATACGCGGGTTTTAGGTCTATTAAATCTGAAAATAAGATTTTTAGCGTTTGGTACGCGTTTGAGATCTATTAAATCTAAAAATAAGATTTTTAGCGTTTGGAACGCGTTTGAGGTCTATTGAATCTGAAAATAATATTTTTTAGAGATTGGTCTGTTGCTGAAAAACAAAAACTAAATTATGTCCAATCTCAGTATTTTAAGATTTTCAAAAGGGAAGGTTGCTCAAAAATTGCTATTGGAATTGAACAAACTGGCTTTATGAAATGAGCTCTCCCCTTTCAGCTACATATACAGACCCAAACACACACACACTTTTTTATTTTTTTTTTCTTTTACTTTCTTTTACACATATATTGCCAGAGAAAGTTTTGTTTTTGGCACAGATTTTCGAAATTGAGTTTTTGCTACATTTACACGTTTTCAAGTGTCCTGAATCCAAAAATTAGTGTTTTAGCAGTTGCTTGTGTGTCTTTATCTGTCTGTTTGTTATCATTATAACTGAAGAACAAATATTAACAAGAAGTCCACATTCAGAGAAAACAATAACGAATTCGTGTACAGGTATTGAATTGGATTTGGGAATAAGGCCGATTAACTGCTGTAGGTCCTAGGCCTGATGGGGAGTGCCCTCCGTGGGGGTCTTTCTAAGGGGTCCTATCACGTATTTACGCAAGTTTAGAAAACCACGGAAAACTTCGAATGACTAGGCCGACGAGCGTGACCTGGGTTGTGTACAGGGTCTTCCAAAATAATTCAAATGCACCACGTCTATGAGCGAAATTTTTTTATAGATGTAATTTTATATCTTTAGATTGCACAAAACAAAATAAATTGAATGTAAATTCTCAAATGCATAAAAGCATGTTTCGTATAGAATATGGAATGAAAATCATTCATTTATGGTTTACTTATGATTCCACAAAAAAATTCAGATACATTTTTACAAAAAAAAAAAAAAAAAAAAATAGCTAGAAGTGCATTTTAAAACGTTACTATGCTTTTTTACTTTCTTCTATATGTAATATAGAGAAAGTATTGGATTCGCGAAAATTTTCGACCTCCGTTTTTTGACGGATCTACACGTTTTGGGATGTCCTGAACACGAATTGATAGTTTTTAGAAAATGTCTGTCTGTGTGTCTGTCTGTCTGTCTGTCTGTCTGTCTGTGTGTCTGTCTGTGTGTCTGTATCATTTTTTTGTGGACGCTGTATCTCACGAACATATGAATGAAATTTAACCAAACTTGGTATTTAGTTGCACCCTGACATGAACTGGTGCCCATTAGATTTGGGGATCAATAGCTCAACAGGTGGCGCTGTAATCGCATTTTATGCAAATTTTTAACATGGCAGCATAGGACAAAATTCCGTATAAATGGGCATAATGAGAGTTATTTTAAACTTGGGATTGTAAAATGAATTTGAATTATTGATGATAGTAGTAGTTAACTAGGAAAAAAAAATTGTGCATGGGGGGGCATCGGTTCCCCCCCCTGGGGGGGAAGTACCCCCCGGGGGGGTTAAATTTTGAAGATGGGTATCATTCGAAAGATCTCGTCAATACCTTTAAAACGAATGGTTGAACCATAAATCTGTGATAATTTAAAACAAAGTTATCGATTTTTTTTACTTTTAACAAAAAAAAACTTAGAAAAATAATCGTATTTTTTTTTTTTTTTTTTTTTTTTTTTTTAACGAAATTTTACCAAACTTGGTATTTAGTTGGTCCCCGACATAAACTGTTGCTGATTATATTTGGGGATCAATAGCTCAACAGGTGGCGCTGTGATAGCATTTTATCTAAATTTTTAACATGGCAGCATAGGACAAAAATTCGTATAAATGTGCATAATAAGAGTTATTTTACACTTGTGTTTGTAAAATTAATATGAATTATTGATAATAGTAGTACGTAACTAGGAAAAAAATTTTGTGCATGGGGGGGCATCGCTTCCCCCCCTGGGGGGGGTGGGGTAAATTTTGAAGATGGGTATCATTCGAAAGGTCTCGTCAATACCTTTAAAACGAATGGTTGAACTATAAATCTGTGATAATTTAAAACAAAGTTATCGATTTTTTTTACTTTTAACCAAAAAAAAAAAAAAAAAACTTAGAAAAAAATTCTATTTTTTTTTTTTTTTTTTTTTTTTTAAATATTGTTAGTGATTGAATATGTATAGGAAAATATAGAAGAAAGTCTTGTGGTGGCCACAACATACTAGTTCATTTTGTGCTAAATTTAGGTACATTACATTGAGTTTGCATAATATATAGTTAGTACAAAGAATTACCCAAAATTAAATGAAAGTATTATTTTTTATTAATATTTTATGAATAAAAAACAATGTAATAAATAAAATTAAAGTTTAATTAATTTAAAATTACTTCCATTACCCTACTACCGTAGGTAATGGAAGTATTGTTTTTGGTCCAAAAATTCGATTTCAAGATTTCACCGGATTTACGCGTTTTAAGGTCCTCTGAGTCCAAAAAAGTTGTTTTTGGCAATTGGTGCTATCATATCTTCGAAACTAATAAATATAGAACTACAAAACTTCATAATTGAAACAGGTCTGGTATACAGATAAATTATCCATATTTTGGTGAAAATTGAAAAACCGGAAGTGAGACATTGGAAACCGGAAGTGGGACCGTAAGTCCGTATCTCAAAAACGGCTTAATCGATTTTCTTTAAATTTGCTATATAAAAACTCTATTCCATGTCCTTTCGAATGACATAGTTGTTTAGTTCAGGAAAATTGATAGGCGTCCTGTATAAATAGCTCAATTTCAGGTCTCGCAAGCGCGATTCTTTAAAAACGGCTGAACGGATTTATTTTTATTTTTTTTTCAAGCTCACCCTATTAACTCACTTTTAAATATCCTTTGTATGTAATTATTGTTTTCCGGTCAATAATTGATTTTTTGTAAAAGTTGGTATCTCAAAAACGGCTCAAACGATTTTCTTGAAAATTGTTATATAAATCCATTTCTTTCTCATGTATTACGTGGTTATTAGAGGAAAATTAACAATCATTCTGCTTAGGTAGGTCATCTTCAGATCTCGGAAATTTGTATTTCAAAAAATAATTCTACCTTTTTTCCTCTTATTTTTTACCCCGCTATATGTAAGCTTCGTTTTATGTCTTTATATGTGCATAAAGTTTCTCTTACAGAAAAAATTTAGGTTTCTACTTCTACAGGTCACTTTTATGTTTTCTGATCACATTACCTCCCAAAAAGTGCATATAATACGTGTAATAATTGGCAATGGATGTCATGTGGTTGTTTCACACCAGATATATATTTTTTTTATTTAAAGCGGCGATTTTCAGCACTTTTTATTGCGTCATCCTAGTTTACAGAGAGCAATGTAATTCGGCAGAAATTGTTGATATAATAACCTCATTATTATTACATTGTGAATACAAATCAAAGTTGTGTATCATGAGACCTGATTTTTTTTTTTTTTTCTTTTTCTTTTCGCTGGCTTTAACGGGGAAAAAAAAGTCAGAGAGATAAAGATGTTAGATAAAGATTCGTATTTCAGATAGATCAAAATTAAAGTAATAAAAATATTTACAAAAATAAATAAATAAATAAATAAAAAATAAATAAAAATCTTAGTATCTTGATATTATTAAATAAAATCTTTGCACATGGTTGAATTTCATTTTTTTCCCCACTTGATTGTTATTAATTGTATTATATATACATATATATATTGTACTTTGATGCGTCATTAATATCTGCAGGTGAGACAGACTTCTTATTTTTTATAATTATTTTACCTTAAGAATTATTTAACTTTTGTAAGCAGTTATAAACTTAGAGCTGTCAAACAAAGTAGTTTATAGTTTTCAGTAACAGTTTTTGACAGATCTATAACAGAGAGCAAATTTACTAATTAATAATATTAATATTGTTTTTTACTTTCTAATTTGTGTTTTTGTTACATAAAAACTATATCTAGAACCAGATTTCTTTTTTCACTAAAAAAAAAAAAAAAACAAAAATTGAAAACAAAGAAAAAAAAATGTAATTTTGAAATATTTTTAAAAAGAAATTTATTTTGCCTAGGAATTATTTATTTTTATTATTTATTTATTTATATTTAATAATTATGTTTGTTTCATTATCAGTTTTGAAAAAAAGTTGCCTAAAGTTTCAGATTCTTTACTTCCACCTAGAAATTTCTTAATTTAATGATAACTGTGTCACAGAATGAAATATGATCATGGGGTATTGCATATTTTAATTCCCGCGATAAAATTATATTCTCTAGATCTCTATAAAATATAAAAAATAAAGGGGAGAAGTTTTAAAGAATTCTGGATGCTTTTAACAAGAACATTTTTATTTATCTGTGAAATAATAATACACAATTTGTAGATCTTAATTGATATTTGAAAAAAAAAAAAGTTTAGAAACTTAACAAAATTACTGTTAACAACGATCTACAAGTATAGTCATATTATGGTTAGGGTTGGATTGATTAACGTCTTACTACATCAGCAAACAACAAACAAAAAACACAAAACAAAAGCGGAAATATTAAGTGCTGCGTAGTTTTATCTCTTTGAACGTCCACATTTGGCGAAAATCGCACTGTTTGGCGAAAATTTGTCAATTTGTTCTGTACGCGCCAACATTTCGGAGATACGCGACCGGGTCTGCTAGTTGAATTATACGAAATTTATTAATAGGTTAAAAAGTTGAAGATTCTTTGTGTAGATGGCAGCACCAAATATATTTCAGCTTTCATTTCAACCCAGTCGAAAGGTATCGACATCTGTTAGAATCATTTGGAGTTAACAGATAATTGTGACTGTCAAATAATAACAGACAAATAATTAGCAATAAATTAAAATTGCGACTATAATTTGAGATTTAAACTATCCTATCTCTCAAGTTGGATCGAACTGCACATGGTGTGCGAATTTTATTATAATCGGTTAAGTGGTTTAGCAGTCCATTGAAGATAAACATTGTGACACGAGATTTATATATATTAAGATATATACAGGGTGATTATAATTAAAGTTACGATTTCAAAACGCTATAGTTTTAAAACTACCCATCAAAGCAAATTGATATTTTACCAGAGCAATCGTGAGGCAATGAAATTTTGTTTAGGGGTGGAAAAAAGTAGTTCTATCATGTTCCTATAGATGGCGCTGTCAGGGTATTATAGTCACATTGTATATATATATATATATATATATAAATTTGAATATATCGTGGTTTGTTATATATATATATATATATATATATATATATAACAAACCACGATATATTCAAATTTTTACGCGTGTCCATTTTACTATTTTAAATTTTACCGTTACAGATTATTTTTTTTCCTAAAATGATATTTTTAGCATTTTTTCTGTCTTTGGTCATTTTTTAGCAGAAATATACCATTAAATTGAAATATTTAATTACCATAATAAAAATATTCGATTGTAAATGAGTCAATAATAGGTTATTAATTAAACTTAAAAGTAGTATGTTGGGACCATAAAAAAACTTTCTTCTACATTCTCTTGGACAAATTCACACAGTATAAATTATTTAATAAAATTACGATTTATAAATATTGTTTTACAGGATCAATGCAGACGATTTTCATCTCAAAGAAACACAACACTAAATGTCGAAAGACAACCAGTTTTGTAATTTATAAATGATATCTGATATTTATTATTGTTTATTTATTTACTTATTTATTTTACAGATTTTGCATAAAAGATAAAAGTATATAACTTTATTTTAAGTCATCACAGATTTGTGGTTCAAATATATGTTTTAAATATATTGATGATGTCTTTTGAAAAAAAAAAAAAAAAAAAAAAAAAAAAAAAAAAAACCTCTTCTTTAAAATTTACACCTCCCTGGGGGAAGCCAGGCTCCTTATATTTTTTTCCCTTCTTGATTAATTTGTTATAAATAATTATTTTTAATTTCATAATGATTGTTAAAACTAATTTTTATTGTGTACATTTATACGAAATTTTGTACTCAAATTTCGTTCATTTAGAAATTACAAGTGATCACATACAAATCATATCGGTTCACATACAATTTATGTGTGAGAAGAAAAGTACAGTCGGTAACAAAAGTGTCCGAACACTAGCAAAAATTCCTATATAAAAAAAGTACGCTTAATACAGTTTTGCTAAATAAATCCTTGTCGAATCCTGTTCTTAGTCAGTTTAAGAACGTGATTCGACAAGGATTTACTTAACAAAACGGTATTAAATGTACTTTTTTTATATAGGAATTTTTGCTAGTGTTCGGACACTTCTGTTACCGACTGTAACATGAACGGACGAACATTTTTGCATTTTAATTTATGATTAATACGTCAACATTTTTCTTTTAATAAACCTCTTAAAATTTTTAAAGAGGGAATGTCGAAATTTTGTGTATGATGTTATTAGGCTATGAGGTAGTTTTACATACTTTTTTTCTGCATGTGGCCATTTAAAAGAACTTTGTTCCTATTTTCAAATCCGTAAAAATAATACCAATTAGGTTTATTCGAGATGCTGCAGTAAATTACTAATTTATTGCAGCAAAAAGATACATTATATATATATATATATTACTTACTGCTTTTTTTAATCCTGTGGTGGGAATCACATTAAAAGTCTACATATTTATCGGTGAATACAATAAAATATTTGAAAATAGGTTGGAAATTTAACAGAGACAGAGGTACGTATATATGCAATTTTAAATATGTATATATCATGTGTAATACAGTCGGCAGCAAAATTATTGAAGCGCTTGCAATAATTTCTACTTAAAAGATGGGCACCTCATACTGTTTTGTTAAGTAAATATTTATCAAGTTGTGATCTTAGTCTTATTCAGTTTATAAAAAGTAAGTTGATGATAAAAATTAGCGACCAAACTAAAAAAAATATATATATGAAAAGTGTGGATGTGTGCTTCAATAATTTTGCTGCCGATTGTATCTGTGAAGCGGGTAGAACTTAAATGGATAAATGCGCTCAGTGATAGCACTTTGCACTAGGACTATTTGTTTGGGTTAGAGTCCTGCATAGAATTGTATACTCGCAGGAACCAGCGGGTTATCCGTAATAAAATAAACAAAATAAAAAAAAAATTCTCAGAAGAAAAAAAACATGATACATTTTTACGAATTTAACTTTTTGAATGCACAGATTGGATGACATTTTCTTCTTCCATATAGTAATTTAAAACAATATAACTCATACAATGAATTTAATTTCAATTACCTAAAGAATAATACTTAACGTTTAAAACTTTATCTGTGAAAATTATTTGCTCCCCAATATATATATGCTTTCTGACTTTACTTCTTTCTAATACAGGCAAAATATTTGGAACGGTAAATTTTTTTAAAGGTATGGTTTATACTTTCGACATTTTGTTCATAATTACACATATATACTTGTAATTTTTAATGTAACAAGTGATCTTCTGAAAGATCTGTTGAATAATATAACTAAATTTTGTGCAACATAATTCAAATTTTGTCTTATAACAATATCATAATTTTATTGTGGGTCGCCGGACGGGTTGTAGATTCGGTTTGGGTTGCGGATTGTAAGTCATTTTGCGATTCAAGTTTACACGATCCTCACCGGACTCTAATTTGAGTACACGACATTGACATGAAATATGCTTTACGTGATAGCGTTACAAGGAGTGGTGCAAGGCTTAGAGGGGTCACATCGTAGGCCTAATACAGTCTAGTTGGTCTACAAATATATTGATCATTACATTGAACTATAGGCGATAGTACTTAATCGCTGTTACAACTTGTAAATAACAGAAGACACATTCAGCCGTCTATTCTTTCCCAGGTCACCAATTCGACGGAAGCTCGCGGAAACAGGAGAACAGCTACACATGTGTAAACAACATTTTTATAAAACATTTGACTCAATTTGCCAATTTTTAACGAACCATTGATATCAAGAAATATTATTCAGAGAATAATTAGATGATGTTTGGCCTCATGTCTCGATTATCATCACGGCGACTTCCTTTGTTATTCTAGGATAGGTGGTGTTTACAGTATGGTGCTTCTCACCATCAGTCTGTAGTGTTCGGCTAAAATGCCACATTCCGCAGCAAATCACATTTTTCACTAGAGGGTGACGATCATAGTATGCATGTGTGGAGAGGACGAGTGTCAGTATTCGAACCCAACATTTGTTACTGAGAAACGCATAGCCATTATAACCTGTGCAACTGTATGACTAAGATCTCCAGGAAAATCTAGTGGTCGTTGATCATGCTACAAGGTACAGTCATTGCTCTCAGTACCAAATACTTTGACGCATTTTTTCAACTAATGGTACTTTCTATATCATTTTACCGACCAGGTTCTGTTTTAAAGCAATCCACTGCTCAGCCATATACTAGACGCTTGTAGCAACAATGTCATCGTTGTATTAATGTTCCAGAGTAACCTACCAGTAATCCAGACCATTTGCCAATCAAAATTTTAGGGGAATTTTAGATAGAAGTCTTAAGCCGTCTGAATATAGTATTACCGAGCTTGTGTATCAGTTGCTTCAATTGTAATAGGATTGTCCTTGTTGAAACATCAGCTACTTAGTCGACTCCATGTACCGATGAGGAGAAACCGTATTGCAACAAGGCTAGTTTTATGGATAAACCAGATAGGGCGGTCAGCGTGGGAAACGGAGCTTTATTTTCCGCATTAATTCAGCCGACCGGAGTAAGCGATCCGATCGCCGCCTGGTGTAGTATCTTTGAAACTTAGCGGAAGAAAGGGAAAGCCCGCCCCTTCGGCTTCAGTCATCCAACGAACGAACGGCCAGAAATGTAAAAACATGCTGATTGGTGTATTTTCGAGATTTGGTCGCCCTCTAACTATAAGATGAAAATTACTACCTTTCCGTAACATTAGTAATACATCCTTCTCTTTTAATCCGTGTTTATGACATAGGGTGCATTCGTAAAGTCAAAACTCGTTTGAATCGTGCATTTAGCTACTACCTAGCTGCTCGTAAAAATCTCTCAGTGCATTGAGTGTGCTTCAAAATTCTGTTCGCAAACTAAAATACGTGCTTTTAGACTTTCAATAAATGCACTGAAAAAAAGCCAGTTTAGTTCGTGCAAATTGAAACGGGGGCAAGAGATAATTTTGTTTTCTCTATGAGGTCACGTGTTCTGGCAAAAATTTTGTGTTTATTTTTATTTTTTGTATGTAATAATTTAATTTAGTTTATTTTATTAATTTAATGTAACTTTTTTTAGTAATATTTGCTTTAATTTTTTGTAAGTAACAAAAATTTAAATTATTTTAATGTAATGGATTAAATTTATTTTTGTAAATTATTAATTTTGTGTCGATTTAGGCAAAAAATAAGTAATAATAATAATAATTTATAAAAATCTATTTTTTTTAGCAAAATTTAAATTAATTTATTAAAATATATATAAAATTGATTTATCGTTACTCATTAAATTAAAATAAGTTGTTGAAATTGAGAAATTTTGAATTGCATTCTGATGACCGAAACTAAATGTATAAAGAATTTATATATGTCTGAATATATATGTTTGAAAAAAAATCCCCTCTTTTATATATTTAAATATAAATTAATATGTTATGAATTATTTTTAAAAGATTACTTCCTGAAAAATGTTTATTTTATTTATTAAGAAATATTCCTTGCCATTTAAATTTGTTGAATGAAAAAGGTGTTATTTTTCGAAGTTAGTTTCATATATATGGTTTTCATATCATAGCAGTGTATATTAATCAGTGTTTAAAAATATTATTTAGTAGAAAAAACCTTCAACACATTTTTTATTCAATAGATTTAAATGGGTAAGAATAGTTCTTAAAAATTAAACAAAATTAAAGTAAAACACATATTTAAATACTCTTCAAAAATAATTTATAAATTATTTTCTAATTTACAGACACATAAATAAAAGAAAGGGATTTTATTAGTTTAATAATAATAATAATAATAATAACTATGTGTATATATATATATATATATATATACATAAATTATTTATATATTCGATTAAAAACAAGCCATCAAACTGCTTTCCAAAGTGGATATCTCCCTTTTCAAAAAAAAAAAAAAGGAATTGATTATTATTATTTTATTAATATCTGTCTAATATTTATAAAATATACTTTATAGTCTTTTCCCTATTTCCCAAGAAACCTCTGATAAATTTCTTTCTTTCTTTTTTTTTCCAATAAAATTATAATCTTTTATTTATTTATTTATTTTGTGAATGAGTTTATTATTTGTGAATTATAAAAATATACATTTAATTTTTTCCTATGAACCTTTTGGGGAACTTAAAGAGATCAAGAGCTTAAGCTTAATATTTTTTTTATGTACCGTATTATTGTATATTGCAATTTATGTACAATGTATCATTTTCGTTAATATCTAGCTTTGCACTAGATGCCTTTTAGCTTACTTTATTTAATTCCTAAGCTACGATAAATATTGTTCTCAAAATGGATATATGTCCGTTTTTCTAAATATATTTTTTCGTACTTCGATACATAAATATACGTTAAAAATTAAATTACAAATGTATCTATACTTTGATTAATATTGCGCAGAAAACCTAGAAATTATTTTGAGACATATGCTCTCTTTTTTTAATGAATACTTTAGAAAGAAAACTTTACTTTTAAGATGGTGTTAAAAGAAATCTAAATAATATTTCTAAATACTTAGCCACTTTTTTATCTGGTACTTTGAAAGTTCAAAATAAAAATTTTGCTTTTTGAAATATAAACTTCCAGCAATCTAATCCTTTGTTCATACACAATGAAAACTTTTTCCCACAAAGATAACCATTTTTTATTAATATAACTTATGATTTCTTAAAGTGTGGTCCTATAGCTTAACGCAAGAAAATTTTATCTTTTATTTTCTATTAACGTTCATAAATTCCTCTTAACGCTATTTGCATCTAATAAAATTATTTGATAAAAAAAAAGCAGTTACGTAATCTAAAAATATACCTAGATTGTTTTAATCGAGTCCCTGCTTTCTCAATTAAAAAATATATACAGTAGTGGACAAAATTGTGGAAACCTTTTGAAAAAAGTTGATTTTAGTGGTTTGATGTCTAATAACACCACTTTATTTTGTAATAATACTACAAAATTATATATCATTGGAAAGGTAATTTAATCAAGATTTTAAAGCAATATTATTTAAAAATAGTTTTTTTAATAGAACAGCATTTATAAAGAAGAAAGGTGATATACATAAAAAAATGAGTCATACAAAAATTTTCACCATACTAGTTAATACTTAATTGAATAACCTTAATTACGGCCTTACAGCGCATTCCCATGGAGTAAACCAACTTGTTTATTTCTGCTGCTGTTATAACATGAAACGAAGATTGAATTATTGCTTCTGTTAATTGGTTTTATTGTTGGGTTGCTTTTGTCTAACAAGTTCCTTTAGCCGGCTCCATAGATTTTCGATTGGGTTAAGGTTTGGGCTATTCCCAGGCCATTCCAGCAGTTGAATATGATTATCTTGAAACCACTTCTTGCACACACCAGCAACATGACATGGAGCTGAATCCTGTTGAAATATAAATGCTTCATTATCTTGGAAAAGTTCACGTGCAGAAGGCAGCAGCTTGGGCCCAAGTATTTCATTTATGTATCTTTGGGCATATTCCCACCGATCACGCCAATTCTACCCACGCCTCTTGATGTCATACAACCCCAAATCATAATACTAACTGGGTGTTTGACGGTAGGTGTAACGCACTCAGGATGGACATCTTCCCCAATTCTTCTCCATACGTATTTTATGCCATCACTACCAAACAAGGAGATTTTGGTCTCATCACTCCAAATTACACTGTCCCATTGTTCTGTTGTCCAGTTAACATGAGCTTTAGCCCAGTTTAATCTTTTCAACCTTTTTTTCATAGACAAAAATGGCTTTTTTCGTGGAATTCTAGCGTTTAGACCAAATTCATGCAGTCTGCGCCGAACAGTCCTTGCACTTACCGTCACATTGCATTGTAACATTTCCCCTTGTATACACCGAGATGATTTTTTTCTGTCACCTAGGCACGGTCTTTTAATTCTTCTATCATCACTTGCTGTTGTGCACCTTTTTCTACCTTTACCAGTCTGGTTTTCTAATGACTAAGTCTCCTTGTACCTCTTAAAAAAATTAGAAATGCCACCTTTGGTTAAGTTTCCCCCAATATTTCTTCTAATTTCTTCATAACTGTAGCCTTGTTCACTTAATGTTACTATTTTACATTGCTTCCTAGGTGACCAGTCAACTCTTTGCGCCATTTCTTTAATTTTATATTGATTAATTTTTTTTTATTACGTTTCACAAATTCACTAGTAAATAAATAAATAAAAAAAAAAAAAACTTGACAATTACAATACACACTGATAAATGTCCTGTGACCTGTTGTCTCATTGCCAAAATATTTCCAGAACAAGATGAGATCTGATTGGTTCTGTTAACACTCATGCCCATTGGCTACATTCAAACTAAGGACAGCTACTTCCTATAAACGTAAGCAAGCTGTGCTTCTTTTTTCTGGTTATTTGGCTATAACTTTTGATATAATACAGACAAATGTTATTGCTTTACAATCTTGATTAAATTACCTTTCCAATGATGTATAATTTTATAGTATTGGTATAAGAAGAAGAGGTGTTATTAGACATCAAACCACTAAAATCAACTTTTTTCAAAGGGTTTCCACAATTTTGTCCACTACTGTATATATATATTATTTATATATATCCACTTGTTTTTGAAATGTGATAGGGTAAATTAATATCAGTGTTTTAAGTACTGATACACGGAAAAGTAATAAAAAATGTACCTTCAATTTATAAAGCAAGGTGAAAACTGTATATAAAAATCTTAGCTTAATAAGTAAATCTGCTCATTTATTTATAAAACGTAATAGGATAAACTTAAGTAAATATCAAAAGTACAGATTCGTGTAAAATGAGAACTTTTAACCTAGTATAAATTCAAAGAAGGAAAAAAATATTGCTATTATATTATTATATTATATACTTAATATTGCTATTTATGTTACTTTTAAGAATTATACATTTTAAATAGTTCGTACTTTTAACTTTTAAGAATTCTTTGAACCACTTAAGTTTTCTTATGCACTTATATTTTATCATATGTATATATGGTGACAATATTCTTTCGAAATTCGAGGACAGTTCCTCCTTTGAAATATTTTTTCTACTTTATAAAAAACTGTAGCAAGGAAATTATTTATCATAATTATTACCTTTTAGGTTCTCATTTGCGTAAAATAATAATAATAATAATAATTGTGTAATTGTAATATATTTTAACACTATCTTATTATGAAGGTACTCTAATATGGTTACCGTAGGTTCTGTAAGGAAGTTCCTTCCGGAAGAGGTTCCATAAAAATAATACCTGTAGGGGTTACCGAAGTGGATGAGTCATCTTCTCTGCAAAAGATAAAATTGTGATAATATGTACTAGTTTGGTCAGTTTCAGAGTTTTTACTTTTATTTCATCTATATCATAAGAAAAAAAAATGTCATACCTGTATCATTAAAATTATATGAGTTATATTTAATTTAAATCTGAAAGTTGTGCATTGAGACCACATACAGAAATAGAAATGAAAAAAATTTACAAAATCGGCAAATGCATGATAATATTTTTTTCCATGTTTATGGCCTTTGTAATATAAAGACTGGGATATTTTATTTGAAATAATTAAAATGAAAATACATATATGCAGATATGTTATTTATTAAAAAAAGAAATATATCATATTTCTTGAAATGGCATTCTAACAAACTAACTCTTAGACGATCGTTTAAGATTTTATTTCCTTCATGAGAGCTGTTTTTAATTTCTATTATCAGATAACACTGTTGAACTAAAAAGTAGTTATTTTTGCACAAAATGCTAAAATTGAACTGAATTCTAAGATCTAAAATTTGTTCTGGATAACAGTTTAAATATTAATATTTTTCTATTGAATAAAATTTAAAAAGCATTCGCCATTTCCTTTATTGACATAAGGTAAAGCTAGGAGAGATTGCGCGGTAGGAGAGATTGCGCACATAGGGGGTCGGCAAGAAGGAGTACAATGGGCGCTCTGAAACTTCAGGTAGTTCTACAATATCATTAGTGGAGTGCCCACTTAAATGTGCATGTTCATTGCTTGAACAGTCTAAGACTAAGCGTGGCTATTTTGTCTCGCTTTCAAACATGTTTGCTTAAATTTTCAAAACCCTTTCTAGGATTTTTTATAGAATGGTAGTATTACAAAATAGTTCGTAAATATTTTTAAATTAAAGGATTTTCCATGGACTCGTTTATAAATTTTACTTGTGGCAAGTGGTTGCATTAAAGTTGCATCATTTATAACAACGAGTGCAACGATTATAGACAACAAGAGATTACAGTCGGCAGCAAAAGTATCCGAGAACTAGCCAATAATTCCGATATCAAAAAGTACACTTAATATTGTTTTGTTAAATATATCCTTGTCGAATCATATTCTTAGACTGACTAAGAACACGATTCGACAAAGATTTATTTAACAAAGCAGTATTACGTGCACTTTTTTTAGACAGGGATTATTGCTAGTGCTCGAATACTTTTGCTACCGACTGTAGGTCAAGAAACAAGAAATCATTCAAACTGAAAAGGAACTTCATTAATTCTAAGTTAAACATATTATCTAATGACTAAATGTTATGTTACTCTTTATTATCTAGTCCTGCTTTTTTTTTTTTTTTTTTTTTTTTTAAATCTGCTCCTTTAATTTATTTTCTTTAAATAAAAATTTTTAATTCTTTTTATTTTATTTTTTTATTTTTTTTCATTTTCTGTTTTTTATAATTATTAAACTGAAATAACTACATGTAATACAAAAATATTTGTTTACAAAAACCTTATGTTTACAAAAACCCAAGTTACCCTTTTTTTACAAAAACCAATGTCATTTAAGTGGAATTATCATTGTTAACAGTTTAATTGTAGTTAAAATTAAGCACAATCTCTCCTACCGATTTGCGCAATCTCTCGTACCCTATAAGGAGCCCCTTATCTCTCGTGGTTTCACTACAGCTGTTGCTTTAAATCATACTATAGCAACAAAATAGTAATGGAAATGCGTAGAAGAAAGATCAGTTCAAATCTATGCGCGAACAGTTTAGCAAAAAATTAAAATTTAGATATTTTATAACGTTTTGTTGAATTGTGCGCAAGCTCTCCTAGCTTTACCTTATATATATATATATATATCTAATACTTTTTATAAAATATCTATGCGTTATTTTTTTAGTTCTGTGCCCCAAATGCCAGAATGTGCCCCGCAGCTGAAATTGAGGGCTGCAAATGATTCACGACTCACACAAGCACTGCTTATATATGTTTATTAAAATTTTATTAGCAGTGTTTTTATTTTGATATTTTTCTATTTCCTAAAGAAATACTGGAAAAATGGCCTTTAATTTTAGAAAAGCCAAGATTATTTATAAACCTACATTTTCTGGTATCGATTTAGTCACGAGTGAAATTAAGGGGACCAACTATAAATTGAAGAAAAGTACAAATATTTTGGATTACCTGCATGATAAAAAGAAGCTAAAAATGACATGTAGACTTAAACCCTTAACTGGTTCTTAAAAAAAAAAAAAAAAAAAAAAAAAAAACTTCATATTTCAGCTCACACCACTATTACAGCATACTGATATTCATGTTTTTTAACCCTTCAATTGTTATGTTATTTCGTCGAAAATTATTCCAAAGAAATACTTTGGAAAAATACCGGTGCCAGATTGTAAAACAGTTACTGAAGTAATGCCAGTACGCTGTACGGACAAACCAGTTAAGGGGTTATTAATAAGATTTCACTTGCTATGTGCAGTTTGAAAAGAAAAAGGCGCCCCCCCCCCCCCGACTAATTTCGCCGTAAATTATCGTAGAAACATGCGAGTGCTGTCGATCGATTTGTAATAACGTCTAGTGATTAATGCAATAGTTAAATTTTGTTTATATGGTCGTCTACATATTAAAATATACCTCAACATCATTTTTTCGAATAGAAATACCAATTGTTGACTGAACATTTCAATTCCTGAGTTCATGGCGGTTCGGATAAAGGTATGGTTCGTATACTTTAAACTAATATTTGATACAGTTACAAGCGAAAATGTATTAAGGGTAAATCCCTGCATAAAAAAAAATTAAATTGAGATCTCAAACAGAAAAGTATTATGTCTAATCAGATAATAACCGGAAAAGAAGTATAACAATTTTAAATATAAAATAAAGTAATGCTAATTAAGAAATAATATGTACATTTAAACTTACTTGAATAACTATTTTATATTATGTGTACGCAAAATTACAGTTAGCACAAATGATAACAAGCGACAGCCCCCTAAGAGCAATAAAATTTGAAATATCACTATAACTCGAAAAATAATGATAAAAATGGGCTGTAAATATGAAAACCGATATTTTTGATGAGGCCCTTTCTATTCGTGCAAAAATTAACACAAGTCATAATTCATATTTTTTTAAAATATGAATTTATTAATAATTTTCATAACTCAAAGTATGTGTTTTAATCAAAAATATGCATGTAATATGTTTGAGTCACTTCATTCTAACGCATTAAAATAAATGAAATTTGAATATAATATTTTTTACGAAGATATGAATTAATGCATGTCACATCCATTTAACATTAGCATCCCCATATTTTGTCAAATTATAACTCTATGAAAAATTAAGAGAACTATATAAACTATACTATTTTCTGGGCTGATTTCATAAGAATAATCCCCCAACCCCCCTAAAAAAAAAAAAAAGTCAAAAATAGGTGCTGCCATTGAAAAAAAAAATTAAGTTGATGCCAGTCATAATATGTAGACATTGTAGACGAACCCTAAGCGAAATCTAAGCAAACCGTTATAAACTAGACTTTACTATTAATCGATTGACACCAGTCGCATATTTATAGGAGTAATTGCGATGAAATTAGTTATAGTGGCGTTTTTCTTTTCTTTTCCTTTTTTCTTTTTTCTTTCTTCGTCTTCGTATTTTTTTTTCTTTTGAGAATCACATTATTATTCGGATATTTATACATATTTAGTTATTAATTCTTTTGTCCTTTTTTTTTTCTTTGAACAAGAATCGATTTCGACAAAATTTTACAAAACTTGCAGTAAAATTGATTAAACGTTAGAGAAACATTCTTCTGAAATATAAAACTCATGCCTTTAATTTTCACTGGGATATGAATAATTTTAGTACTTTTTTTTTTTTTTTTTTTTTTTTTTTAATTGCGCATGCGTGAAAGATAGCCTTTTTTCCCCCCCTGAAGTTTTATAGGCTGAAAACAAAATATAGTAGAAAATTTATGTCATAGGTTCTTTTAAATATAGTAAAAATTAAGAAAATAATCGGCGAAAGAATTTAGATATTTTCCAGAGTTCATAAGGAGTTTTTCAAATGCCACGTATTTAATTCGGAAATCTAATTATTTCAGCCACATTGCAAAAATTCTGTTTTTGTGTGAAAAAAACATTCATGGGCTTACAACACTAACGTAACTTTATTTATTTGTGAGTGTATAAGGGTCTTTGTTTTTTTCTCTCTATATATATATATATATAATCTTCAACATATATATAATCTTTATATATAATCTTCAACCTATGTAATTAAAAATGTTATCTTTCACGCATGCGTAATAAACAATTATTTACTGCAAATACTCAATCTCAGCGAAAAACTAAATGTGAGCATTTTATATTTCATGAGATTGTTTCTCTAAGGTTTTATCAATTATTCTGCAAGTTTTGCAATTTATTTTCAAATCTACTTTTGTTATAATCAAAAAATGTTTAATAATGCTAAAAAAATATATCTGTCTAAATTTATATGCAAAAAAATTTCTTTTTAATTAAAATTGATAATGATTTTTAAATGAAATTTTAAAGAAAATATAACGTGTAAAAAATATATTAGATGAATTTTTCTGTGTTATATAATTACAAATTATGACGACTGTCAAGAATGGTACTACATTTGAAATGAGAAAATTTTCTGAAATAAATGGGATTCTATAAAATTTACTTGATGAAATTTTTGAAAATATGTAATGTCATACGAAATTGAATTTTTAGACCTATTTACATGTGACAAGGTGTCACATATTCTTTCTTCACTTGATTTAAAAAGCGAAGAAGAAGCAATAAAAGGAATGTCGCTTAAATATAGGCCTACTTCATAAATCATATGTAAAGCCTTAAAAGGAAGCACGTATACAATATACTAAATATATGTCCTCACTTATTTTACGCCGTAACAGGAGAAAAAAGAATCTTTTTTTTTTTTTCTTTTTCTTAGAAAGGAATAGACACTTAAAATGCATTAAATTTTTACTTATATTCATTACAATATGACGTTTTCATATTTAAATACTAGCAGGATACGCCCGCTTCGCTAGTCACTAAATTTAAATGAATTTTCAAAAGAATTGAATCACTATTTATTTTTTATATCGCATTTTAAGCTTTTTAAAATAATAAAAAATTCTTTTTAAGGTCAAAAAGTCATAATAACATGTATACACATAATAACACAATAATGCATAACATAATAACACAAATTAAATTAAATTAAATATTTCTTTCGATTTGTACTCGTTTTGAAACAATGCTCTGTGGTTTTATGTGAATGTTTCTCAAAAATGAATCAACAATTGTTTACAAAATTAATGGATTATGTATGGGAAATAAGTACGCTGTAATTTAAAATTTGCAACTCTTAGAACTTCAAAACTGATAATTTTAAAAAAGTTATTCATTATTCTTTAACATTAGACTCTTATTTTACGATAAAAACAATCGAATGATATCGCGTTGTGAAACATTGCAACGTAATATCTTTAAATTTAATAACTTGATATGTATAGTATCCTCACAAAAAATGAACAGTTTTTAGAGCTCTTTAAAAAAAATACAACATCAATACAGTCACTTTAAAAAAATTATCAGTTTCACTAAAAAAAAGGGGGCTGACTTTCATCACCAAAGTACTTAAATCTAGACAAATCAAAAATAGGAGTGGTCCACCCGGACGTGTTCCGCCGGCAAACTCTTTGCTTTATTTATATATATATAAACACTATTTTTATGAAAAAGCTGAAATTTCGTTTCTAATACAAGTGGGCAATATAAAAATTAAATAAATATGTACCTCGTTTTATAAATCTGTAGCAATATATGCACATTTGAAAAATGAGACGGCCTTGGACCATATGGCAGAAAGAATGGAATCGGCTTTATTTGTTGCATTAAAGCAGTATTTAGTATTTTTTCTAATTTCTTTCCATCAGTTCCTAAAGGAACTAGTAGCTTTCAAAATTATCAATAGGTTGGTTTGCAATCCAGATTGTCGCAATATTCTACTAAGTGACAAATTTTTACCGCATATTAAGAAATGTATTTTGAAAATTCTTGCGTAAATTTAAAACGAAGGCTATGGTTATCATAGATTCATAGTTTTGTTATCATAGTTTTGTTAAATATCTTGAAAAGTTTTTGGGAATCATCTTGAAACTTTGGCAGTGTAAAGAACATGTTATACTTAATATTTTTCAGTAAAAGTTGTGTCATGAAAAGGAAAAGAGGACCAGTAAAAAATTAAACCGAAATCAAAATGTTTTGGATCACCCTGTAAAAGGTAATGCTTTAAATGCGTTTTGGCTGTAGAATATGATTATGAGGACTTTTCTCATTATCTGTATAAAATTTTATGAGGCTACCACATACATTCATGGAAATATAACAGTTTCTTTAAAAAATTGCAAAAATAATTTCCACTTTTTTAACTATAACACGCAGGGTATAAGACCCAGTGCAAAGCCATTTTCAGAAAATAGGGCATACTACATTAGACACAGCATACTGCAATCAGAATAAAAAGAATGTTAAATATCTTATGAAATACGAGCACTTATACTAAACAATTTTTAACTGCGCATGCGCAAGCTTTATAAAAATGTCATTTGCATAATTTAATAGCCAAAGGTATTGAGCAGCTTATATGAAAACCCCAAACAAATATCATGTATATTCAAAACGTTACGTTACAAGAGATAGAATTAACAGAATTTGAGTTCTTCTAAAAAAACGAAAGATGTTAGGGTGTTTTATCAATATTTATTTACAATCAGCAAAAACACTGTAATATCAGTGGGCATTGATTGAATCAAAATAAAAATGTTGGTAAAACTCCTTATAGCTTTGCTTTATTTTGAGATAACTGAAATCCTGTTCATTCTATCTCTGGTAACATTCTGAATTTACATGATATTTGTTTGGGGATTTTATATAAGCTGTTCAATACCTTTGGCTATTAAATTATGCAAATGAAATTTTTATAAAGATTGCGCATGCGTAGTTAAAAATTATTTAGTTAAAGTGCTCGTATTTCATAAGATATTAACGAAACGTAAAAAAGCGAAAGTGTTCACATTATTTTGTCAGTCATCTGTATATATAATACGTGATCCTCTTGTAGTTTCTATCAATAGAGTAAACAATATTGAGGGTGATATTCGTTGGTCACGGGGCGAGTGAAACAATCAGAATCGTTGGGCTTGCCACAGTTTTCTCATTTCATACATTTTTTTTTTTTTTTTTTTTTTTTTTTTCATACTTATCTTATTATCGCTACTGTAAAACATTCTTCCTCTCTCTCTTTCGCTTATTAAGTTATACCGTTTTAGAAAAACACAAAGTGGATTGAACAGTACGAAAAATAAAGTGCAGTTTATTAATAATTGCTATTTCTAATACGTTTTAAATATAAATATGTCTATTGCTATTTTTAAAAGTTTCTCTATGTATTAAAAGAAAGTTACTATCGCTGGCGTCAAATTTTTTTGTCTGTGGCCGCATCTTCTCTCGGAAGGCTGGGTCATTTGCTTCATGAGAGGTATCAATGTGTTCCGAATACTCCAAGGAAGACATTTCAGCTGCTTAGAAATTCCTATCATTTTAATGAAAGAAGTTATTAACTAAATACGACGGGTTTATGAAGGTACTCTATTTGCCACCTTGAAAAATTTTTCTCCCAGTGACGTTGTTCTTTCGCCATGAAGTCATTTTACAAGGGAAAATTAAAATATGATCCATGGTTGTAGGTAGGTAGGTTGGGTTTACCGTCGCAACATTACTGCCCTATGGGTAATTGGCGACTGACTGGGACGCACCCCTAGGGATGCTCCAGAGATATGCCATCTTCCACGAATAGCTCCCCAACTTTGGTGATCTCCAGAAGTATAGTTTTGAAAGGAACATGGAGGACTTTACGGCCACGACGGATTTTATGTGCACCAGCAACCATTAGTGTATACGACGGACTATGGCCGGCTCAAGTATCGACATTCTTCTAATTACAAGCTCGGCGCTTTACCTACTGGGGTACCGTGGCCTGGATCAATGATTGTAAAAAAGAAATAAAAAGGGTCATATACTAAAGCTGTAATGCACAATGGTACAGCTATATTACGAATTTCATTGTATTTAAAAAAAATTAATGATAATAATAATAATAATCATAATACGGATTTTCAGCATAATTTTCATAAAAATAAATAAAAATAAATAATGTTGTATTAAATATTATGTATTTCAATCTCACATTGTATATGGGGGTTTTTATAATATTTTTCTGATTTTGTCTTTTGTTATGCACTGTTAATATTCCTATTCAGGAAAAAGCAATGCAGCGAATATGCAGGAAGAGTAAGTAAAGTGAGTCGGGGGGAGGCGAAGCCTCCCTCGGGGGTTTGTGAGCGGAGCGAGCAGAGGGTTGAGCCCCCTAGTTATATTTGAAAATAATATTTATTTATTTATAAAGGAACAATATTAAAAATTTTAATTTTAAATATTTAAAAAGATTAAAATAAAGAAATGTAAATGTTAAGTATGAATAATATGAGAAATAAATTTTTAAATATACAGATATAATAGATCTTTTTAATTATAGAATGTGAATTTCGCATTGAAATTACATGAAAACTTATGTTTTTTTTTTTTTTTTTTTTTTTTTTTTTTTCTTTGTTGAAGGCATAGCATTTTTAATTCCGAAATAAACAAATAAGTAGAAAATAACGTATTCTGTTTAAATTTGGGTTTAATTTAATAATAATAATATTTTTTCTTTCTCGATTTCTCTGTCATTATTTCAATAAAAATTAAATAAATTTTGAAATTGCATGTAAAAGAATCCAAAAAATAAGCATTAAAAAAAAAAATAAAAAAAACTGAGTAAAATTATTGTTAAAGCTACGTTAGAATTCTGTTACATAGTCCAAATTTTGAATTATAATGGTAATGATAATAACTTGAAAAACATAAATATGTGAAAAGTCACATCAAAAACTCATTTTTAAATAAATTATTTTTATTATATATCGGCAATTAAATTAGTATGCACACGTGAAATTAAAGAAATTCTCATTTTGTGCCTTAACTATTTCATTTAATATTATATCAATAATTTAGTAAAATTTAAAAGTACGTACTTAATAATATAATTAGTCTTACCTTTATAGATCCGTAAGTGACATACATGCGCACGAAAAAATGGGATCTAATAGTAAAAAAAAAAAAAAACACTTTGTGCAGCTGGAAATGAAGAGAATTAAAAAACATGTTATACTAGAAATGTATTAGAAAAATTTTAATTACTTTCGGCTGGACATATTCCTTATTTTGATACGCAAAAGAATGTGATTAAAATAATGAAATCGCTAGAAATTTTATTAAAATGTCACTTGGAATGAAAGAAAAAACATCCAAGTAGTATTAATGAAAACGAAAAGGAGACTACTTGTATTTAGAGGAAGATAAGGCTAAATTTTTTATTAAAACAAATTACTTCTTTTGTTAAAAAAATGTAATTATTTTACTTGTACATTCTAATTTTTTGCTACAAATTTAACTTTAATCAATTTAATAATAAATATTCTGCTCTAATTCAAAATAAAGTAGTAAAATAATAATAATAATAATAATAATAATAATAATAATAGAATTTCTATGATTGTTTTTTCCTCAAAAATATTTTTGGAAAAAATTACTCATTTCAAATAGTTTTTAAAGCAGAATACAGCATCATATTTAAACTGATATTGTTTTTATGATATTTTTTTATTCGTTCACAAATGCATTTAAAAATGCTTATTAATATTTATTTTAATTTTTAAGCCTACTTTTAGAGACGTTACTTAAGAGGCCTCTCTACTTATCGTCCCCAGACGCGAAGGTCAATGTTATTCTATGGAGAATTTTACCCTATTATAACTTATTAACTAATACATAGTTTTAAATTCCGTTTTCACGTTCAGAAACTTCACAACCATTAAGCAATTTATCGCTTTCTATTTTTTTTTTTTTTTTTCGAGCTTAAAAATGAAATCTTAAAAATTAAAGAAGTCCATTTTTAGGAAGCGACAACCTGTTTAGCAGCTGTGAATTTTCTAAAAGTGAAAACGGAATTTAAAAACATGTATTAGTTAATAGAATTATAACGTTAAAATTAGAATTATAACGGGGCAAAATTTCCCATAGAATAACATTGGCTTCGGCTTTCGAAGACGATAGGTAGAGTCCTCGACAGAGTCGATAGACGATAGACGATAGAGTCCTCTTAAAATAATTTCTGCATTACATTTGCATTTTTAAGTTTTCTGCGCAATGAACAAGTTCTTACGGCTCAGTCAGAAGAGTAAGTTTATTTCTTCTTACTTTTCAAATAGCAGCTAGTTTCTTACAAGTGGTCTGATCAATTTGATTAATAATTCTAGTTGAGATATTAACTATAAACATACCGAGTTTCATGCAAATCGGTTCTTATACACAACCTTTATGGCAGTTTGAAATTTCCGAATGGCGCCATTTTGAAACAAAGCGGTGTGTTGTGTTGATTAATAAGCTTGGTTAAGACCTTGATATGAGCTGCGTACATATCCAGTTTCATTCAAATCGGTTCATAAATACGTATTTTTTTCCATCCTTATTATTATTATTATTATTTATTTATTTATTTTATTTATTTATTTATTTATTTATTTTTTTTATTTTTTTGTCTTTTCTTTTTTTTTTTTCTTTTTCTTTTTTTTTTTTTTTTTTCTAAGTTTGACATTCTAAAGTAATCTCTTTGAAACTAAAAGGCGGATCCAGTTGGTTAAAAAAATTGGTTGAGACCTTCATGTAAATTAGTTCATAACTTGTGCGGGTTTGAAAATTTCATATATCCGCAATTTTGTAACAAGTTGTTGGACGAAATTCATTGGTAACCTTGATAAGGATTACATTTTTATGTGAGTTTCAAAATTTCAAGTGGCCGTCTTAAGATGGCCAACCTTCCAATCAAAGATATTTCTAATATAAGTGTATTGCCCAACTTTGGTTTGAATTGATTCAGTATTTTGGAAACTATCAGGATAAGAAACTTTCAAGTGGCTGAGTGTTTTCAAACAGATGCCGATTTAAAACAAGATCTTAATCAAATTTATTAATAAACTTGGTCGACAACATGATATGGGCTATGCATATAAATATGTTGTTCATGTGAGTTTGAAATTTTCAAGGCTCCGTTATTATATACAAGACGGCAGATCAAGTTGGCCAATGGATTCTTCCAGGAAATTTCTGAGATAAGATCACTGTCTAAACAAATGTTTCATTATATATATATATATATATATATATATAATATAAGGTGTTGACAAAAGTCCGTTCTCACCCCTTTAACAGTTCAACGACTGCAGCTAAATTCATAAAAACGGTATATATGCATAGTAAAGTAGCTATGTATTACAAAATGTGACCGCTACCTGTTGGAAAATGGTGGAGTTAGTGTGTACGAAAAGACACCTTGTAGACATAAATGCTTAAAATAGTAAACTTAAAACGTGCATTTGTTTGTTCTCGTTACCCCACATTGTGACATGAGAAAACGATCTCTGAAAGAAAAGCAATTAGTTTTCGGAAGACACCTTTATTTTCGATGCTAAAATTTCTGTCCGTGAGCTTCACTGCACGTCGAGTCCTTTGTTTGAATATTACATTGCACACGTTGTAGCACAGCGGGTGACAGGTATGCCACGTAAAGTTCAAACAAAGGTCCAGTTGTGCATTGCAGCTGATGAAGAGTAGCTTGAATATCGGATATAAAAGTATTATAGTTCTTTTTTCCCCCTGAGATCGTTTTGTCAAATGGCAGTGTAGTAAATTGGAAACAAACAAATGCACGTTTTCAGCGTTCTGTTTTTAGCATTCGTGCTTAGAAACTGTCTTTTCGTACTAAACCGATGATGCTCAATAATTTTGTAATTCACTTTTTCTCCTATATCATGCCGTTTTCGAGATGAAAACGTTAAAACCGCCGTTTTCCGCCAAGTGTCACTATAAACGGTGGCATTTTGTAGCGCATGACCCTCTTTATTATCCCAGACCCTACTTTAATTTCTATAGCAGTAGTCGTTCAACAGTTAAAAGGATGGAAATGTACTTTAGTTGGGATCTCCATATATACAAACTAAGTGATTGGGAAAAGTCAGTTCCTAAAGAGATGAACCTAAAAAAGGATGGTTGTTTATTTATATTTTATAGATATAGCTTATCACTTCGATGAATAGATTTTGCTCTTTGGAAGCCAGAATTTTAGTTTAACTCTGTCTTTATTAATGTTAATAGAAATAAATGTATTTCTTACTGTACTCATGAAATATTATGATAAATAATGTTTTAAAAGCAAATATTTGTTTGTAGTTTACATATATAGTAGTGGTTCTTTCAACGACAAATAACACTGCTCGACATGAAAATTGCCTCCAACACCATTTTCACAAATTCTTATGTAAAATGACCTCCTGAATCCGAATAGGACGTCCATTTTGCCCCATCACCCACCAATGTTTAGGGGCGGCTCCCTATTTTTATCACTTTTCCGTAATTTTATGGCCATAAATTTGATTTTTAGAGGGGATGAGGATTATTTTAACTGTTAAATATCTTCTGAGGGGCTACAGAGTTGCAAAATTCTAAAACATGAACATTTGCGGCAAGGGGAAAATTTAGGGGGGGGGGGGAGATTTGCCACTGAAATTATGTATTACATTTCTTATATATTTTTTTAATCTATTATTAATGTTATTTATTAAACATTATATATTTTTGTTTTTAAGTGTTAAATTAATTTTTTTTCATTCTCCAAATCAAATTCCTCGCCATAAAATTACCGAACAGTGATAAAAATTGGAGGAGGGGGTGGTGTCCCTAGAAAACTGTGGGTGATTAGACAAAATGGTTGTCATATTCGGATTCAGGCGGTCATTTTACATAAGATTTAGCAAGAATGGTATCAGGGGTTGAATTTTTTTTTTTTTTTTTTTTTTTTTTTCAGTGCAGTGTAATTTGAAAAATATATGACAAAAAGCCTAGTAATTGATTGCCTATCGAATTATCATTATTCTGCCTATAAAATTAAATTAATTTACTCAAAAATGAGAAGGTGAAACTAAACGTATATTTTAAGCTTAATTGTATCAAAAAAAAAATATATATATATATATGATTTGCTTAAATATAAGCAATCGTATGTACTTAACAATAAATTTCTTGAAATTAAATTATATTTGTCCTTTCGCTTAAGGGGACTTGGCACCACTGAAGATTTCATATAAATCCTTGTATTTCCATTGAATAGTTTTAAATTGAACTGTATTAGGTTTGTTCAATAAAATATATACTCAAGCACCAATTATTATGGTTCTTTATTATTTTTTACAGATTTGGAATCTTCAAATTGGGTTTACTCCGTTTGCATTTTTTCATGAATTTATGATCTTCAAAATGCTAAAATTCTACAGGTATTTCAAAAAAGATATATGGTAAGAGACTGGACATTGACCCGCTGATTGATCCGCCATGCTTGTTCAGGCTGTTATATATGATACCATTACACTATGAAAATGTCTTGAATCACTCTCTGCAGGGTTGACTTAAGATAAAGAAATCATTTTCAGGTGATTTTAATTTTTAAAAAGTGTCAGACTCTAGTAAAAGCATATTATGTTCTCCGGCGATCGAGTGGTTATTGAACGCACGTCCGCCCTTTTTCTTCAATGTCCAGTCTCTCTCTATGACGGGTCGCTAGTAAAACTTTCCCCAAAAAAATCTCATTTTTGTTACATTTTTATTTTAAATATTTTTTCTTTTAAAAATATTTCAAAATTCATTCCTAATTGTTTTAAGTAGGTTCCATTAAACATAAAATAATAATAAATAAATAAATAAATATTTTCTTAAATATCTCGTATTTTGAAGATTATGAATTCATGAAAAAATGAAAACTGAGAAAAGGCAACTTAAAGATTTCAAATCTGTTAAAAATACATTAAAAAAAAAAAAAAAAAAACATGAGAATTGTTGCCCGAATATGCATTATATTGAAAAAAACCTGTTACAGCTCAATTTATAAATATTAACTGGATATATAAGCTTTTATATATGTCAAAGATGTCAAGTAACTTTAAAAAATAAAATTAAATATTTTCTATCCCTTTTTATTCTCCAGCTGTATATAAACGTTTTTAGCAACAGGAAAAAAATCATGCTATTTATAAATTTATTTACAGTGGTTTATACACAAGTTTTTGATAATAAATACAAAATTCAACATAAATATCTAACACAAAAAATAAAAGACTTCTTTGTTCGTACTCAAAAATTTAAACTCATGTTTTTCAAAATTAAGGCTTAAATGTTCTGAAAAAAGCGAAGTAATGAAAAGTGAGTGCATATTTTTGCTATTTAGAAATATATATATGCGTGTACTCTAAGAAAATTTAGCCTGAAGATTCAAAGTCGAGAAAAATGCGCATATTCTTGTTTGTTTAACCGCCTGCTTTGAACGGTTTGTTATTAATAAGTTAACAGATAATTAAAATTGAAATGGTTTTTCGAAAGTCGACTGAACAGTGATATCGCATCCTAATTTACGATATCAAAATTTTCCCATTTTAAGAACCATTCAGGTTTAATAATATACAAGAAAATATTAAGAAATAGAATAACTGAATATAAGAAATAAATATAAAATACTCTCAATTATTTCTGACTATAATAGACATCTAAAGATTGACTAAAAGGGTATAACGTTTATGGCAAAACTTGCCATATATATATATATATGTGTGTGTGTGTGTGTGTGTGTGTGTGTGTGTGTGTGTGTGTGTGTAATAATGTTTGTGTGAAAAATGTTTGCGTATTTTTTTTACATCTTTTGCCATGTTTCCCAAAATTTATATTTTCTATAATCTTTTGTTAAGTTAAAAAGCGTCTAGATAACAAAATCACAAAAGACAATAATCTAAATATAGCTTTTAAAAGCTCATTGATTTGTTGTTTTACAAAAAAATTCAATTTTACGTTAGTAAAAATTTATACAATATTTTTAAAGTTGAAGATTTTTAAGTTTTTATCTTCCTATAAAAGTTGAATACACATGTGGCTAAAAGTTTTTTAGGCATCTGTCTTAATGAAAATAATATTGTACAATATTTTATTTTACTTTTTTGTTTGTAACATGATTTGGTGTATCGATTGTAATTTTCGTGGGAAAGATAAAACTTTTCATTTGATCTTGTGAACAAAAATAAATATAATCTGTAAAAGAATATTTTCTTTTTTCGTAATGAATAAAGTTCTTTATTCGATCTTTATTTTAGAATAATGTTTAAATATATAAGTTTAAAGAATATTATCTTAATGACGATTGAATCTTTTGCTCTCCCAGCATTAAAAATTCGCCAGAATTTTTAACCATTTTTTTTTTTTTTCTGGATCTTTTAAAAAAATATAGAAGTGTTATAAGAGTTGGGTTCTGGTGTTTACAGAAACATCTGTAAAAACAAAACTTTTCGTTGACATCTATTTTCATTTTAAAATGCTGATCAATCTTTCAATTTCCTTTTCTAAACAAATAGCGCAGTACTATTTCAACGTTAAACCCAACCAACTAAATATTCAATCAACCTTTTTTAAAGAGAACTGAGAATATGCAGTCCAGTCCATTCGGAGATTTCTTTCATTGAAAAAGAAATTATTCACTATCCAAGCACGATGACGTGTGGCTTTATCATCCATGTGACAAAAGTCGTTCCCGAATGTTGCAGCGTATAAAAATCATATGAGGTCTGAAAATCTCATCCCTAGTATATATCTGAACCGCTAGTGATATACGTCTCATGATATACATCTGCAAAATCCTTGATAAAGCTACCGTCCAGGCGGACACCGACGGTATCCCCCGCGTCAAATTGGATACTTTTATGGCAAAAATGCAGGGTTAGATAGCATGAGCTTTTTTCTCCAAATGATGAACCTACACTGTCACCTGTTCTAGACTAAGTTAAGTAAGACAACACAAAACGCTCGTCTACAAGCATGCAGGTCTAAACTATGGCGGCGATTTCATTTTGCTTAAGTTCAAACTCTAGTGTTTATAGCTCCTAGTATGTTCTGTTGCAATTGAAGGATGGTCATATTGTGGTTTCTTACGGCTGGTGCTGTTATCTATTGTGTGTTTTCATTGTTGTTGTTGCAGCCTAAAACCATGTCCTGTTTTTCGATTATCATTTACATTTTACCAAAACCGATTCCATAGTCTTAAAATGAAACTATAACTCACCTCACAAGCTTGTACAACAATGGCTTGCGTTTGTCTCGCTACGAAACGTCGGATAACAAGATATACTATTGTTTCGGCTACATCATGTTGCCGAGACAACTCATTCGCAGCTGTGACGCATTCAACGTGTTCAGTTTTCTCTAATGTGTTCTAAGGAATATGTTGCAGGGCACTTTTCAGTATTTATCGAAAATACATGATTTACGTCATCACAAACAAAATTTGCATATTCCGAAGTTTATCATCGTAAACTCGTTTTTCACTAATCTCAAGTCTTTCACTTTGTTTAAAAAGACAGTTTATTATATCTCTCTTTGATGTCAAATTTACACTATCCCCTGTTTGTTTTTAGCAGTGCACTTGATATAAAATATCCGGTAAAGAACCGTCAACATTAATCGTGTAGATAGCCCGGGTCTAAATTGTTACTAAAAGAAACAATATGGAAATGCGTGCATGGGACATAAAAAATGACACAGCGAATCGAACCCATCAGCATAATATTCGCAATTACTAACAAAAAAAAAATTGTTTAATATATATTTATTCTAAGTCAGTCGTTCCACCACTTTGATACTTTGTTGCTTTTTTACATATCGGAGTTTCTATACTTGACTCGAACTCCAGTTGCAAGTCTTTGTCGATATGAGAGCAGGATAGACACTAAGAAACTTTTACAGTTCATAAGAGTTGACATAGATCACTCTGCTCCGTATGAAACTCAAACCACTTTCCTATGCCCGAAAGCTTGGGGGTTTGTTTTTTCGCTAAATCATCAACGACTAAGAGATTTGTATCTATTAAAGTTGCTAAATTGCAGTAACACAATCAAAACTAAGGAATCAGAAGACTTTGAGCATCAATTCCACTGAGATTTTCGAGCCATTTTCGACTGTATTATAAGAAGATATATTTAAATTTCAAGAAAAGGAAATTTTAAATTTATTGTTCATTTATTTAATTTTATACGTTAGATAATATACTTAAACCAATATAGTCTTGTGAGTAAGATATCTCAGCTATATACTTTGTATATAGATTTTAAAACTTCTTTACACACCATAAATTTTAAGCCAGCTTGTTTTTGCCTCCAAGGCAGTAAGCACGTGTTTTTTTGCACCTGATGAAGAAAGGCTACGTCCTTTCGAAACCGGTTATGCTGGCTTAAAATTTATGGTGTGTAAAGAAGTTTTAAAATCTATATATTGATTGTACACAAGTTTTGAATATACTTTGTAATTTAAGTTTAATGTTCAATGAACAATTTTAGTATGTTTTTTACTTTGTTTTTTGATCTTTTTAAAAAGGGGTGTTATTATAATAATCAACGAGAACTTATCTTCATTTATATGAAACTTTTAATTTTTAACTCAACAACCCTTTACCAAAAATTAAAAAAATCCCGTGGCTTAATTGAAACGTAAAAGGCGTAGATTAAATGAAAAAAAAAAAAAAATCACGTGTTACAAAACAAATACGAACATATTGTTAAAAAAAAAAAAAAATCTTACTTTGTTATATTAAAAAAAGTTTTTGTGTTAATCATTAATAAAAATCTTTTTTATAGTACAATATTTCTTAAATTATTATTATTTTATTACTCTTTATGTAGATAAAATGAAAGATTCAAAACACATACTTTATCATATTAAAATTATTTTTTCTTAATTTAAAAATACTATCAATCTCAAGGTATATCATGATATATTCACAACAGTTAACGCTATAATATGATTTGCATTCGGATTTCCTCAAAATAAATAATAATTTTCATTTATAAAACGGCTTTGAGCAAAATTATTTAAATGCAAATGAGTATAAATGACTATCTTCTTAAGAAAAGACGCTTGCAAAACTCTCTCTTCCCGTTGGCTTATAAAAGCGAACCACTAAAATGCATGGATTTAAAAAGAAAACTTCTCACATAAAAAGTTTGAATAGAAAATATTTTATATGCTCTCTTCTTTTATGATAGTATAATAGTTATAGGTTTTCGTATAGAGCAAGTCAAAATATAATTATATTTTAAAGACATATATTGATGAAATTTTAGGGCTTTAGTTCCTATTTTTCACATAAATGCACTTATAGTTTTTTTGGTGTGTGTTAATAAAAATGTTTGTTGATATGTAATGTATGTTTAGAAATGTATTTATGTAAACATATTTCTTAAAATTTCTAGGAAATACAATTTTTTTCTAGCAGTAATAAACAACATTTTTATAAGGAAAGAATTTAAAATTTTCGAAATTTATTAAAAATGAAGACAATTTTTATTCATTTTAACAGAAAACTTCTAAACGCTATGATTTACATTTTCCATTAAACAAATAAAAAAGACATTTTAAAAGAAATATTATTACTTCAGGAAGAATTAATATTTTACTTCATAGTAAATATAAATTCTGAGATATAATATCAAAAAAAAAAAAAAAAAAAAAAAAAAAAAGAGGATAAAAAACTATTATTTCTGAATCAACGAATGCTTTTCTATACATCTAATTTAAACGTTCCTTTCAGAATACTTATGTACTTTAGAAGATATACGTATTCTTTCAACTTTGTGACTATAAAACATCGTTGGACATTTGTAAAATAAAATAATCAAATTTAATGTATGAAATCTATATTCTGATTTTCTTTTTAATACTTGTTTGTATATTTAATGGTATTTTGCTAATTTTATTTATTTATTGTAGAAAAAAGTAAATTTAATACTTTGCTTTTAGGTTGATTTCTTTAGAAATCGACCTATTGCAATCACTTTGTTTATCTATCTCTATATCTCTATCTCTATATATATACATATCTATCTATCTGTCTATCTATATACATACATATATATAAGGAAAGTATTGTCACCACGATAACTTTACGAAATAACACTCCAAATCGAACAACATTTGAACTGCGATCTTGGATGAGTTCGTTAATCAAGTTGCTCCGACATTTTGTTTTCAAGTGGCGATCACTTGAAATTTTCAAATCCACATTGTTAAAAGCGCATTTTAGGCCGGATTTTCTTGAATTTTGATGTGTACATAGACCATATAATGTATACATATACCATATTTCTTTACATCGAAGCTTCTTTTAAAGCTTTTTCTCTTGTGCGCGGCTTGAGGGACTTGAGGATGGTGGGATTCACTATGCAGCATCCAACAATAACCTGATAAGATGTTAACACTCCATGGTCCCTGATACCTCCTCTACATTTCTTCGATGCCTTGATGAAATAGCTATCCTTGTTCTTCACTCACGTCACCCAGAGTTTTCGAGATATAACTTAGATGGAAGTTGAAATAGTGGAGCTCTCAGCTCAAAAATCTCACCTTTTGTCAAAACTGTACGCAATGGAAATTTTTGAACAGTTTTATTTTATAGGAAATCACATCTCATATAGAGACATTTAGAACCACGTGTAATTGTACAAACAACTAATTAATTAAAAATTTTACACTTTAGAAATACGTATACATTTTCTTTAAAAAGGTACATTTAATTAAAATTCTTTATAATTACATAGAACATGTCGTCAAAACTTTTCGCCTACCTTATCTGGGCATCATCAAGACAAATTAAAACATATTTAAATAACAAGTGCAACGCGACACGTACATTATATATCATAATAAAGATACATATGGCAGTTACAGTTAAGCTTGATGAGTCAGTCTGTGCATCATAAGTTGTAGAAATTTAAGTTAGAGCTTTTTCTGGGTCCCCATGGAGCAACTTGAAGTCTGACCTAGGAACATGCGTTTAGTTGGAGCTTAACAAGGATAGTAAGGTGTAACTTGGGTTACCATGGAACAACTTGAAGTCTGGAAAAGCCTAGGAACTTGCGTTTAGTTGGAGCTTTACAAGGATAGTAAGGAGTAACTTGAAACCATAATTCCGGAAGATCTTCTATGGAACTTCGCTGGGTAGGGTCTGGAGAGGCATAGTATCAATAGTAGGACAAATGACGGAGGGCAAGACGTCAGCTTGAAGCTACAATTCTGAAGTTAGTTGGTGCTTTTTTAGGGTAACCTGGAGTCACCTGGAAAATTTGTATGACTGAAGAATTTTCATATAGAAGTTGAATTAGGAACTGAAGAGGCTTGATTAACAGTAACGAGTAGCAGGAAGTCAAAAGCTGGTTAAAGAACTTTAGCTGTTTGCACCTATCGAGGCATACAATACACTGAAAAGAAATTCAAATTAGATATGTGGTTGAATTAGATCCTCCGCAATTATGGTTTCAAGTTACTCCTTGCTATCCGTGTAAAGCTCCAACTAAACGCAAGTTCCTAGGCTTTTACAGACTTCAAATTGCTCCATGGTGACCTAAGTTACTCCTTACTATCCTTGTAAAACTGAAATTAAACGCAAGTTCCTAGGCCAGACTTCAAGTTGCTGCATGGTGACCCAGAAAAAGCTCTAACTTAAATTTCTACAACTTATGATCTATGGACTGATTCATCAAGCTTAACTGTAACTGCCATGTATCTTTATTATGGTATATAATGTACGTGTCGCGCTGCATTTGTTATTTAACTATGTTTTAATTTGTTCTGATGATGCCCAGGTAAGGTGGCGAAAAGCTTTGATGAAATGTTCTATGAATTTTAAAGGATTTTAATTAAATATGTCTTTTTAAAGAAAATGTATACGTGTTTCTAAAGTGTAAATTTTTAATTAATTAGTAATTTTATCTTAATCAGCATTTAAAAATACACCAGAAAAACACAACCTGTAATTTCTTAACTATTAAAAAAAAAAAAAAAAAAAAAAGGCTTTTATAGTTAACATTTTACAGGGCTGTGATTATTTTATATTGAATTTAATCGATCGTTATTATCCGTACGCGTGTGAGACAGAGGTAACGACAATAACAGGGTTTGTACCATTTTCCTGAAACTTTCATCACTAACTTTAATAGTAATTTTTATTTAAAACGAGACTCTAAAATAATTTCATTGTCTGTGAATACTGGACGAAGAATTAGAAAGAGGCATCTCCGTACGAACCCTGACAAAATAATTTATTTTTATTTTGAAAGCGCTTTGTTATCAATCCTGAAGCTAACTCAATTCCAAAAATATTGTACCTTAATGTAAAGTAACATCAAAACTTTTAACGCTACCTCGAAGATGGTCTTTCTTCTCTGTCATGCACTAATTCTAACGTCATGTTCAAAGTCGCTTAAATTTTGATAACCTTCTATTGTAGAAATAGTAATCAATCTAATAGCTTTGCCAGACACCTGTTATTTTATATAAGCACTGCCGACAGCATCACGTTAATCTCATTCGTTATATATCTCTGTTATTTGCATATGCACTTCTGTACCATTTTTTCCCACTTGAGTGTATAACACTGAACATCCTGATTCGACATACTAACTGATAAAATCTATAGAGGATGAAACAAAGATGACGATAAATGTAAAGTCAAACAGTTTATTTTAAATTTTAGTAAGGAGAATATATGACAACCTTAGATATTGAATGTTAAAAGCATTCTGTGTGTAATGAAGGATTGTATGGAACGCGTTTTTACCGAAAAAACACTGGTGACAATTTAACCTAACTATAATAGCAAACTATACTTCAATGTTTGTAGTTATCTTCGCCTTGGAATCCGCACGTCGATTCTTTTGTTAATTCTCTGAGCAAAGAAACTCTAAGAGTAAACTCTCTGAACAAAAGTCTTTTTGCCTTGAAAGACTCGCTACTTAAATAGGTCAGTACTGGAGTACCCCTTTTAAATAACTGCAGTAACAAACTTCCTTTAAAATACTTTCCTATCCAACTACCACACCAAAATTTAGTCAAAAGCTAGACTTTTCAACTCTACTGTAATACCTATCACAACCTTATTTACAACGATCCAGTGCCAACTAACGTATTGTATATTATTGTGTCAACTAACCACCAATAAAAACATTCGATCTAAGTAAATCATTCTTGAAATTTCGCATCGTTTGACGTTCCAAAGAAATGATGCCTGAAAGTGCTAACAAATGTATCGATTATGGTTAATATTTGCTCTTAAAAGAATTTTTAATATTGACACATTTTGCATAATTTTAACTTCCTTATGATATTGAGTTTAACTGGGAAATATGTTTATGATACTGAGTTTATCTTGCGAAGAGAGAAAATAATTTATAATATTAGGATATTCTCTCTAGAATATAATATTTTAAAAGAAAACAAAGTGGTCTTTAAAAAATATTCATTTTTAATTTTTATTTTTTTCTTTAATTTCATTTATATTAGTTATTAATCTGTCAAGTAATTGAAGTTTTATAAATTTAAAGAAATATATAACTTCATTTATATTCCATAAAAAATAAGTAGCATTTAATGAACATATAAGTAATTTAACATTATAATTTGTTTTAAATGATAAATTCCAAGATATTATTAAATATTTTATTTTTCCATGTATATGAAAAAAAATTATTTTATTTTATTTTTTATTTTTTGCATTACATGCTGCAAACCTTTTTATTATTTGTTATTAATTCTGTATCGTTTATGTAGAGTTAATGAATCGAGTTGGTGGTTTGTTCTTTTTATGTTAAACTTTGATGCTTATTTTAAAATAAATTTTTATTTAAATATGTTCATGCAATACGCCATTTTGAAGAAATGTTTTCGTTCTATTCTTTTATACCAATGTTTTTTTTTTTTTTTTTTTTTGTCATTTATTTTTCTTGCTACTATGTCAAAGTCATCATGGGAAAAAAGCAAATTTAAGCTATTTTATTATATGAGTTTAAAATGGGACGTAAAGCGGCAGAGACTGCTTGCAATGTTAACCAAGAACTTGGCCAGAGGACTGTCAGAGAATGTTAAGCTCAGCATTGATTTCAAACATTTTTTAAAGCAGACAAAAACCTTGAAAATGAGTGGAATCTTGGAAGTCCTTCTGCAATTAATGACAACAAATCGGGGGTTATTATTGAAGTGGGTACCCATAAAAGAATTCGAGTGATTGAATAAGAACTAAACGTTGACCGTTCAACAGTTTAAACTTAAAAACTCCTTCACACACCCTAAAATTAATGAAAGCACTACAAGAGTCATGTGTTTTGCACTTGAAAAAGAAAGGCCACTTTCTTTCAAAACCGGTAGTGCTTTCATTAATATTATAGTGTGTGAAGAAGTTTTTAATTTTAAACATTCAACATTTGTCCGACATTTTCACCAAATTGGAAAATAAACCACTTAACAAATGGATACCTCACGAGCTTAATGAAAACTATAAATTTCGCTGCTACGGTATGCTCTTCACTTCTTCTTAGAAATAATAATGATCCATTTCTTGATTGCATTGGGGCATTCAACGAGAAATGGATTCTATTCGATAACCTATATCATTCCTCGCAGTGGCTAGATAGAGATGAAACACCAAAACACTTCTCCAAGCCAAAGCAAAAGAAGGTTATGGCTAATGTACGGCAATGGGCATGGAGAATCTTCTTGAGAGATTCATTACAACTTCTTGAACCCTGGTGGAACCATCACATCAAAAACGTGCTTCCAGGAAATCGACAAAATGCACCAAATTTTCAACGTTTATGCCCAGCATTGATCAACTGAAAAGGATCTTCTTCATGACAAAGCCAGACCGCATGTCTCGCAACTGACTGCGCAAAATATTTAATTCACTGGTTTACAAAACTCTACCTCACCCAATTTATTCACCAAACCTTTCTCCGATCGACTACTACTTTTTCAAGTACCTGGAAAATCTCTTACAAAAGAAAGTTTTTCAAAAACTAAAGAGCAGCTCAAAACATTTTCTAAAAGTTCATTGGTTCTAGAATTTATGCCACCTTATGAAAATTATGCCACCGGTGTCAATAAACCATTTCCTAAAAGACTAAATCTTAGACTAAAGTAATTAGCTTCTGTTGGTACTTAAATTTTGATTGATAAATTCAATTCGAAGCTGAGATATATTGCTTTAAAGTTGTTATTTAAAAAAGGCAATTATTTTTGTACTAAATTAATATAAATGTTTAGAAAAAACATTTTAGGTACTTTTTGTTAAAGATAATGATTATAATTCTAAAATTTTAAATATTACTTAATCCCATTCATTTTGAATTTATATCTAAATTCTCATAAGAAAATAATTTTTTGTAGTATGTACTACGCCAAAGTCTTTCATTAAAACTGTTTTTGAAATACTTTTTCGTCTGGTATGCAGATATCTAGCATGAAGAAATAAAAATTATTACTGCGTGGTAAAACAGCACTAATATCTCATTAATTCAAAATTTATAAAGAAAACATCTGAATTTTGAAATTATTTAAATATTTATTTATGTTTTCCACGTTGCTCATTAAAATTATTTTTAGTTATGGAGTTCATTAATTTCCAAATGTTAAATCCCTTAAAATATTGCATGCTACTTCTTAGAAACAGATTTTTGATTTTGAAATGCATGCACGAAATGCAGTCTATGAAAGTGTTAATGATAGTCAATACATATATCCAACGTATTATGGGTAGGCTGACAAGATCAGAGTACTTTTTTTTATAGAGAGGCTTTAAAAATTGCTACAATTATCCAATTATGGTTGTATTTTTTAATTCCTAATAAATTAGTACTAAAAATAAAATATTATTGATTAATAATTTATTTTCTACAGTTTTTTAAAACGTAGAAAAATACCTTCAAAATAAAGGCTGACCCCAGAAAGTGGGAGCCATTTGGTCAGCTTAATTATGGGTGAATTTTTGCATAATTAAACAAAACAAATGTTTTTGCATGTAGGTTAACCGCAGCTGCATTTAAATACTTATATTTGAATCATAATGAAATTTAGAAGAAAAACAAACAAACAAACAAAAATACTTGGTCTGTTTAGTTTACAAGTTATTTTCATTAAAATTTTTAAATTCTTGAAAAGAAGGTAAAGATGTCAATTTAAATAACTCATAACATACAAAACTAGATTTTTTAGATTTCTTATAGATTAGCCAGTTTACTTTTACAAGAGAAATAAGTGGTCAAATCAAGGTTTTTATTAATTTTTTACTAGCTATATTAGTTGCAAATAACTTTAAAATGATAATAAAAACATTAAATACTGTAATTTTATAGGATTTATCATATTGTATTAGATTACGGAAGTGACTTCAATAATTAATGTAGAAAAACATTGTATCGTTATTGGAAAGGATTTACTCTAATGTTATTTTGCGGAAAGTAAAATAAATCCACTGCATAATAGAAGAACAGATATTCAGTATAAATGTTAATAAAATCCTTTTTCTTTTGTAACTTTTGTCATTACTTTTGCTTTTGTTATCTATAGGTATCCTCAAGAGGATTCATGAATGTATTTTAAAAGAGAATCAAATGGAAAACTTCTCTCTGTTTGCATTTCGTAATGAAGTCTGTTTGAATCTTTGTAGAGATTGGCATTTAAAAAAGCAAAATTATTTAAACTGGTTTAGTAAAGTTTACCTTTTCTTTGTAATTTTCTAGAGCTATGTTTTGGTTGACTAACACATTAGGAACGATAATTTAATTTTTTCGAGTTCTGTAAACACCTTTTAATTACAAAAAAAAAATGTAATAATAGTGCCAACAAGTATCAGAAATCTTATTTTCCCAACACTGAATTCCATTTTTTTGTTTATTTTCTTCTTCTTCTTTTTTTATAATATTTCTTACAGTAACAGCAGAATATGATTTTTTAAAGTTAAGTTATTCTTTGCAATAAATAAATAAATAAGTAGTTAAAGTTATTTTGGGAGAAGAATAGAAGTATTATATAATAACAGGAGACTTGGCGTTGGAATATTAAAACCCGAAGACGGTACGCTTAAGGCTACCGAAACTGCTGTATGCATCTCAAATATTTTTCTTTGGCGTTTCTGACGTAGTAGTTTATTCGGGTTTTAATAAAAGGTATTATGTGTTCAATGAATGAATATTCAAATAAACAACCAGAAATTGACTAAATAATATAAAAAAAAAGCATAATTTTAAACACTAAACTTAGCACTATTCATTCTGATGTGTTGAAAAGCAATCAAACGTAAATGCAGATTGACTAACAATATATATGTAGAAAGACTTCCAAAGGAAAGAAAGAAACGATTTTTTAGAATCAATTTTTAAACTAGATAAATTCAAGATAATTTCATCATATGATCTTAATACGTTTCTTTAATGAACAAGCGAAATAAAGTAAATAAAGGATTTATAAGAATTAAGTAATAAAATCTTTCTTAAATAATAATTTTGCCAAAAAATTGTAGATTGAATAGCATTAACATTTTTACAAAGATTTCGAATTTTAAAAGGAATACGTCCTCCCCTACCTCTTATGTAAGATGGCTATTTGTTTTTCATTCATAAGATTAAATTTTAGAACACATGAACTGGTATAGAACTCCATACTTGATACTATCCTTGTACCAGCTCATACAGGTTCCGAGGGGAGTATTTTATGCTGCGATAATTCTGGAAAAGGAGCCCGAAGATGCTCTATTGGACTTAAATTAGGGGAACGAGATGAACACTTCATTCTCTTAATGCATTGATCAAAAAAGCATCCATCTACAATCATAGTTCAAAGTTGCTGAGCATTTTCGTCTATGAAAAATGAAGTATTACCAAAAAAAAAAAAAAAAAAAAAAAAGAGCATAGGGGTTTAGTTGTTTATCAAGAATTTAATCACACTTTCTTTTACCTTTCGCAGTGTTCCTCCATTGAATACATGCTTATCTGTGTGGATACCCAAAAAGACCCCGGCCCTCAGCTGCAAGCAAGTTTTTACACACTGTAGAATTCATGCTGATTAATTCTCTGCTCTCTTCAGCTCATAATACAACGAAAATCTATTTCTAAAATCGTAAGTTACAAACTATCATTCATCAGTTATGAAATTGACGTACTCTCTATCCAGTTTTATCTGGCCCTTTTTTGTAATTTTCTTTTAATGGGACACATCGAATTGGCTTCATTTTGAACATGCTTTCGAACCATAGTATTCGAAATTTTTTTTTCATTTCTCACCGACTGCCCTACAAGGAGTTGAGGTAGAGTGATATCTCCGAGTCTGCGTAGAAAGAGATAGAAAACGATCGTCGAACATTGCAGCAATACATGAATAACTTGAAACAGACCTAAATAAAAGTGAATTTTTAGATTCGATCTTATTAAAAAGTCGTTAAGCCACATTATGAGAGACATTAAAAATTCTAACAATCCCCGATTCTAATAGGCTCTTTTCTATTCATTCAATGGCACTTCATCTTAATAAGTCATGGAAATGTACTTTATTTAATATATCAACAATATATCGAAGCCAAAATTTTGAGATTAGTAAAACATTGTGTAAATTTATTGTTTCTGTTTCTCCTGTTCTTTTGTAGCTTGTGTATTTGTTTCCGTTCTTGCCATATTGTTGTTAATTTATTACTATTTATTTATTATTGATTTATGATTCATGATTTATTTTTATTTTTTTAGTCATTGTTTTTATCTGTATTTATTTGTTTGCTTCTTATCTATGTAATCTCGTGGTGCATGAACATGATTTAAACAAAAATTATAATATATATATATATAAAGATATTTTTTTAATCTTCAGAATTAAAAAATAAATAAATAAAACTTTTTTTTTTTTTAAATAATTAGTACAGTCGGTAACAAAAGTGTCCGAACACTAGCAAAAATTCCTATGCAAAAAAAGTGCACTTTATACGGTTTTGTTAAATAAATCCTTGTCGAATCCTGTTCTTATTCAATGTAAGAACATGATTTGATAAGGATTTATTTAACAAAACCGTATGAAGTGTACTTTTTTTACACAGGAATTTTTGCTGGTGTTCGGACACTTTTGTTACCGACTGTACTTTTTTTTTTCCTGAGATAGAGTAACAAGCACAAAAGTTTTTGTTTCAGTGATGCATGAAGTATAGACTTAAAATATATACTAAAAATTCATTTTTTAAAATTTATCAAGGACTTTACGAACGCTCAACGTAAGATACAGTCGGTAACAAAAGTGTCCGAACACTAGCAAAAATTCCTATGTAAAAAAGTGCACTTCATACGAGTCTGTTAAATAAATCCTTATCGAATTATGTTCTTAGACTGACTAAAAAGAGGATTCGACAAGGATTTATTTAACAAAACCGTATGAAGTGTACTTTTTTTGCATAGGAATTTTAGCTAGTGTTCGGACACTTTTGTTACCGACTGTACATGTCATCAAAATTCGGTGTAGAACACATTTACGTAATATCAAAAATATCTTTTCAAATAAATATTATAAAACTAATGCTAAAGCAAGTTCTAACGTGGAAATATGGTTTGATATGAAATTTCTTTCTGTTATACAGTCATTTGCATAAGTTTGAAAGACGATAAAAAAGTATGAAAAAAGACCAGTAGCCGATTTTCAGCATTTTAGCACATTGCATCATTTGCACAGATTATTGCATCATCTCATGTGCTGATTGGATCAGACGCCTTCTACTGCTATATATAAAGAGGTCCGGCACGTTTATCGCCAGTTGTTTATTGGATTTTGTCGTAGACAGTGCTGTTGTGGAATTATTATAATGGGTAAAAAAACCTTCCTTTACTGTTACAAAAAATGTCAGAAATATTGACCTTGCATAAAATTAGATTTTCTGAACGTCAAATAATTTCGTGGGTGCAATGTGAGCAAGACAGCTGTGCATCAAGCTATTAGTAATTAAAACCCGAATAAACTACTACGTCAGAAACGCCAAAAAAAATATTGGAAATGCATACAGCTGTTTCGGTAGCCTATAGCGTACCGTCTTCAGTGCAAAAAGGATTCTGAATCAGGAGAAGTGCTCGTATATATAGGAGAGGTGCCGGATTTAGTTCAACTAATAGGATTACGGGAAAGGTGGGGAGAGTGGCCAATAAGAATTTAGGAAAGTTAGCTGTGTAAACAGTAGAGAAATTAAGAAAATGTGGACTGAATATAAAATTTCCAACAGTCAGACAAATAGGGTATAGCGAAATCACAATTTACAAGGTTTTTAAAATTTTTATAAATATGAAAAGCTTCAAAGAAATCGAGTTCATGAATAGATTTAGGTCTGCAAATTATTTTAGCTGAATTAAATTTAAAATTATGATTTTCCTCCCAGCAATGTTTAGAAATAGCCGATTTATTGGTTTCTTGTTTGCGGACGTAATTCATATGTTCTTTTAGACGAAATTTAAGACTGCGTTTAGTTTGGTCAATATATGATAAACCACACTGACAGGAAATACTATAAATACCCCAAAAATTATGCATATAAATGGGATCTTTTAACTGAGAAAAGGTGAGTTTATTGGAAGGCGAAAATATTATTTTAAAATCATATTGTTTGAGAATTTTAGCTATGGTTTGATTGGATTTAGGAAAATAGGGTAAGACAATACTGATATTAGAAGAGACTGATTTAGTAGACGAAATACGAGGGAGTTGTAATTTTTGGATAGCTTTGTCTATAATGGAAGGGTCATAGCCTCTGTCAATTGCAATGGCTTTCAGGTATTTAATTTCAGATTTTAATAAAATAGGATTTGAACAAATATTAAGTGCACGGTTTACAAAAGTATAGAAAGCAGCCATTTTTTGGTTAGGTGGGTGACATGAACGCGCATGGGGAGGAAGGGAGACAGCAAAATTGTTTCGATAGACGGTGGTTGAAAATCCATTTACAGTGCGAGAGACGAGGGTATCAAGAAATGGAAGGGAGCCATTATTTTCTATCTCATATGTAAATTGGATATTACTGTCAATTGAATTTAAAGTTTCTAAGACATGGTCTATATTGTGATGAGATATGTCGATAAGCGTGAAGGTGTCGTCAACGTAACGGGTCCAAAAAGGAAAAGATATTTTCTTAAAAAGCTTGCTTTCGAAATAGTGCATATAAATATCTGAGAGAATTGGGGAGGAGGGGAACCCATGGCTAAACGTTCAGACTGACGATAGAATTTATTTTGAAAAGAAAATTGGTTTGTAATAAACAAATCTCATCACAATATAGACGATGTCTTAGAAACTTTAAATTCAGATGGCTTATGGAATTTCAATGTGAAACACATTTTTTTTTTTTTTTATAAAACATTGTGTATTTATTTTATAATACATGATTGGCACAGAAAATCTTATTTAATACTAGCAGGCTTTGCCCACTTTACTGGTCACTATATTTAAAAGGACTAAAAAATAATAATCACTTTGTCTTATACCACTTTATAAATAAAAAAATTAAAAAAAAAAAAAAATCCATTGAAATAGCCAAAATCTCGATTCGGATCTACGTTGCCATTAGCAGCGTCATTCCAGTCCTCAACACTGTAAATAGAAGCTTCTTAAATTCAAACAGAAATGTGTCTGAAATGCCAAATCAGACACATAAATGTCTGAAACACTTAAGTATGCAAAATTTCAGACGCATCTGCTGTCTGAAATTAAGACACATAAGTGTATCTTTATAAATGAGCTAAGCTAAGTGCCTGAATAAGGTTGATATGTCTGAAATTAAGACATATTACAGTTTAGACACATAAAAATTCAGACATTTTACAATTTAGGCACATATATATTCAGACATTTCAAAGTTCAGACACTTAGAAATTCAGACATTTGTATTACTTAATAAATTTTCCACATGGAATCTACTTTCAGCATCATACATATCCTGTTTTAACATTTTCTTTTATCATTAAATAAATTTAATATTATTTTATATAATATAAGTAGTTAACTTATTTAAAATACTTAGATGCGAATTTTATTCGGTTAAAAATAAAAAAAAAAAACAAAGTAAATTTTTATTTAAAGTTTTTACATGTAATAAAACAAAAAATAATAATGTAAACGATGCATGTAACTTGTAGCTAAAAAAGCGAATTTTTAACTAAACAATCTTGAATAATTTGTGCATAATTGATTTTTTTCCCCGTTTTAAAATCTTTTCTTTTCCGCAATATTTACCTACACTTCCAAATGTAAAAGAACAATTTTTTTGGTTTACATGAACATAATTTGTACACCGAAGATGATTTTTTCTTCAAAATAGTGAATGTAAATGTCGCAAAGCAAAGGGGAGAGAAGACTGTCCGTTGCCATACCCTCATTTTTGGAATAATAAGTACTATTGAAGATGAAGGAAGTTTGCATGATACATAAATTAACTAAATTCACAAGCTCCTCAATTTCAATAGAATAATGTAATTCATGTACTCTCTAAACAAACTAGAGCACCCTGAATAGGAACATTAGTAAAAAGTGATTTAACGTCTAAAGAATTAATAGTACAGTTAGAGGGAGAGATGCATTTAAGTTTGCCTACCAAGATCACTGAAAAGTTAAACGGTTTATGGAGTGCATACAATTAGAAAGTATTAATTTAAAAAACGTTAGATTCTCTTTCTCAAATAATACTACCCAAAATATTTGTACATAATGTTTAGCACGTATCCTGAAAGTTCAATAATTCAATTCAATGAAAGTTCAATAATTTTGTTTAAACAAAAAATGCCATGTCCAAAATTTAAAGGCATAACCAACGACTTAAACGAAACTCCAGCACTGTGCTATTTCGGAAGATTTCTGATACACAAACTTTCCTCAAGGTCGATTTCATCTCCCCATTCTACATTTTAACAGACTTTAACAAAGAGATGAAGCCATGAAAAACTTATAACTATAGCCGAAGAAGAACAACAATTACATTGAATTGCAATGTATATATATATATATATTCATTTTTCTTACTTCAATTTGATTAATATTCGTAGAGCGTCTGGGACCAACATTAAGCTGTTGGTCCCAGTTTCGATTCCTGGCAAGGAAAAAAAAACTGGCAAGGAAAATTCACGCTCTGAGTAAAATTATTCAATTTTCAAAGCTAAAATTTATTAATTTTAATATACAGCAAATCACATGAGAAAGCTTATCTTGAAATTACTGGTATAGAAATTGTACAGAGAGTAATTGCACAGAAATCACATTTTATAAAAGTTATGTTACAGAAAAGCAGAATTGTAAATTGAAAAAGATAAAAAAAAAAAAAAAAAAAAAAAAAGATAGAAAAAGAAAGAAAGAAAAGGAAAAAATTGAATTGTCTTCTTTCTTTTCTCACAATGTACTTTTTATCATGCAATTAACATAATTTGATTTTAGTATTCAATTTTGAATTTAAAGATAGCCAACAGCCTATATTTAAACATTAATAAAACAATGCATGATATACATAAGGTATATTATACTTAATAAAGAAAAACATTTTTATAGAAAATGAAGCATATTCTCTACGATAATCCAGATGCAAAGTTTTATTTAACGTGTTATGAGCTGTCACGTATTCTGAGATCTTGGATGTGTTTTCGTTATACTAATTCCTTCTGACAAATTAAATTTTCTACTAGGAACGTAATGAGTAAATAGGGTTCTCTTGTTAATAAACTAATTAACTCTTTGAAATGCATTTCCGTTTCGAAACCATTTCTTAATAATTTTCAAGCAAAGTCAGAAGAATTAGGTTTTATTCTGATTATTTTCATTCATTTAGATCATAGCACTGTTTTATTTTAATGAGGAAAGCAAACATAACGAACTTTTAAGGTAAAGAACGTCGGTAAAATAAAGATTAAACTTGTAAAGTGAAATTACATGACATTTAACTCTGTTCCGAGGCAAAACTTTTGGGACATTAAGCAAGAATAAAAGAATTAAATGTTGAATTAAAAATTTTGAAAGCCTTTGCTCAGATTAAAGAGAAGAAAGTAAACTTTTCTAGTTCCCGAAATCTTCAATTGTACCAAATCCTTCTAAGGTGTCTTAAATGAAAACTTGAGCTTTGTAGGAGATTGCAGTGTGTTTAGATTTACTTTAAAAGTTGAAAGATAAAAATTTAACCATGTTAAAGAGAATTGGGGACTTAAATAAAGTTTTGTAATTTATTTTTTAATCAATGGTAGAAATTGCTATTTTCATATATTCTAATAAAAAGACTTCCTCGTTTGGAATAGACAATTTTATTATTGTATTTAAATGCTCTTTAAATCGTGTTATTATTTTTATTTTTTTCCATGTTCTGAAAAATAAAATTAATAATCATACAAAATAAAATACGGTTTTTAAAAAAGTGTTTTTTTATTTGTAATATACCAGAAATCAACAGGTAAAAGAAATTACATTTGAAGAATTATTTTTCTTACAACGGCTCCTTCTTTGCTGAAAGAATTATTTTAATATGATTATTGCCAAAGCAAGTACCGGTAATCATGTTGACCGAAAGTGACAGCTTATCAAATTTTGAATAAATAAAATTCTTTATTTTTATTTTTCACCCTTTTTTATAGCTTCACAAAGATGAATATATTTCAACAATATCTGATTTAGAAATACAGAAGATATAGATAAAATACAGAAGAGCTTTGCTAAGTACCAAATATTTTTTCTTATTCGCTTTTAATACTAATTCCTTTTTTTATCATTGTTTTACTCCCATTTTTGTTTATTTAGTGATGAGCATACTTAAAGTTTACTGATTTACTGCCTATTAATTTAAAATATATTCTTCATCAATTATTTACATTAATAAAAGTTAGTTATGCTAAGTATCGGTGTTCTTAATACATAAATGTAACAGGCAATATATTTGGATTTATATAAAAAATTATAAGGAAAGAATAAACATTAAGAATAAAATTATTTATGATTAAGTTTATTAATTTTGCGAAATAAACCTGATTTTCAGTTAATTTAAACTTGCATTATTGATTGCGAAAGTATTTAATATTTTAAATGAAGAATTAAATGTGCATATTGAATGCTATTTGTCCTAATATAGAAAATGTATTTTTTAATTTTTCATGTATATTATGTTTTCAATAAACATGGATTTTTCTAGGATTACCCGACTTTAGAACTTAAATTTGAATGTTATTACTCTTTATTTATACCTGCCATAAATATTACAACATTTACAAACAAAAATGGTAACAAAATATTTCAAGTCAAAATAATGTTATATATATATTACTGGAATTCATTTTTGCAGAAAATGATATTAACAGTTTAAAATATTTGAAATAAATAATCTTCCATAAAAAATACGTACATACATACACATACATACATACATACATACATACATATATATATATATATATATATATACAGTCGGTAACAAAAGTGTCCGAACACTAGCAAAAATTCCTATGTAAAGAAAGTACACTTCATACGGTTTTGTTAAATAAATCCTTGTCGAATTCTGTTCTTAGTCAGTGTAAGAATATGATTCGATAAGGATTTAATTAACAAAACCGTGTGAAGTGTACTTTTTATACATAGGAATTTTTGCTAGTGTTCGGACACTTTTGTTACCGACTGTATATATATATATATATATATATATATATATATTATACAAGTATTAAATTTCATAATATAATTTAATAAATATTATACATTTATTTTATTTTTGTAATACAAGGTGATACAAATTGAACTATAGGTACATAGGCAACTCTTGTTCAAAAAATATTAGCTGGATCACAACCATATTTTGAGCACGTACTCTCCTAAGCAGGCGGTTTCGATTCCTGAAAGAAAAAAAATTCGCATTTTACCGATAAGAATGAATAAGATAAACTTCTAGTAATTATTTTAAAAAATGGATATGTTTTGGCATTTTTCATCTATTTCATAACATTTACATTATCTTTCCTGACTTTTAAAGAAGAAATGCCCAAATCCTAATATGTTGTACGCGCTCTACTGCTGCCATGTATAATTTTTGTGGATTGTTCAACAACTGCAGCCACAATTTCTCCAGTTCTCTGCATACCAGATAGCTCTCATCCTGTCTAGACTTTACTGCAATCTTTCCAATCTATTCAAAACGAAAAAATAATCGCTAAAGAAGTGTAATGGCAATAGGGCTTTGACGCATACATCATAACAAATAAAATGCTTTGGTATCCTAAGGAACATTGTTACTTTTTATGCTGTATAGTACAAAAAAGATATCCTAAGTACGATTTTTTGAGCATTAAAAATTAATTGAAATGTTGTTCAATTTTAAACTCCTTAACTGCCGTATGACCCACTGTAGATCATAATAGATTTTTTTCATTTAGAAATTTGTAATCTACCGGTGGGCAAATATGTGTGAAATATCTGCGCACATAACCAAAAGTAACAAAAAGTATCTGCAAACTTGCATACATATAAATATATATCTTATAAGAAATTATTACATATATTCAATATGAGAACAGAAAACTATGTGAAACAAGGGTAATATCCAAACAAACCGAAATAATAATATGAAGGAGCAGAGACCACCATGACTTAAGACGTGTGGAGCGGGTTAAACATGTTCTACTGGCGCCAAACTTTCCCCAAAATCTCTGTAAGACTATATGATAATGAACAAGTTAACATGCAAATTTTTACAGTATTAGGTGGAAAAAATATTTTATAATTATTGATATTTATAAACAAACTTTATATGAACTAAACCCTACGTATATATTACGATTTAAAATAACTATTGATATTTAATAAGTTAAGTAAAACAACATAGAGGTCATTATCTTGCATTTGTAACTTATAGAGAAATACGACAAAACGTTATAATTAATCGTAATACTAATAGTACAAATAATAATATTAAATCGTATATTCAGCACAATTATATATCATGGATTTAAGCCATCATGAAAGGAATTGGGAACTATATTAAGTAAGTTTTTTCACTGATTTTGATATTGTCCAGTTTTTGTGTTATGGATAGTGGATATCTGCGTTTGCTGATATTTATTTCTTTCATTCTTTGAAAAAGACTAAAATGTTTCACCAAAAAAAAAAGAAGCGTACCCGACACTTGATGCACATAAGTCTACATTATATGCCGGTGGGTCTCAGTGACGGTTACGTTTCTAGTCGCATATGCCAGATGTGGGTCACTTTTTCTGTAATTTTATATTTGTATATACATTTCTTCAATCGGAATACATGGAAATATAAATTTTGGCAATTAACGTGTTATAAAGTTATTAACAGTTCTTTAAATTACTGAATATTTATTTACAGTTCTGTTTGCATAGATAAAATAAAAATGCCCTCCTTTAAAAAGCTTTAAGATGTGTTGTCATATAATACAAAAATTAACAATTTGATGAAATGAGCAATGAGATAATTCTAAAAATTAAACTTATACGCAAATTTCCACTGCCCATAAAATCGAATTAATATTTCAATTTTAGATTTCTGAAACCATTTAAGATTAAGATTAGTAAAAAAAAGCAACTGAAAATTAGTGTTTCGAAATACCCTTTTTTTATATTATCTTTATCACTTAAATAATCCACTGGAGTTTTTAAATTTTTTGAAGTAATTGAAAAATTCTTTTTAGTTTAACAAATTATTACTTAAAACAGTTTTGATATTTTCAATTAAACAATTTTATATTTCATTTTTGTAAAACAAAAATAGAAAAAAATATAGTAATTACTTCAAAGAAATGTATTCTGATTTAAAAGGACTGATAATTTAATTTAATATTTTTTCTATAAACTTTAACATTTTAAGTCATTGAGGAAGAGAACAAAAAATCTAATTTCAATTCTTCGTTTATAATTAGGAAATTAGTTTAGGTGTGCTTTTATTAAGAATTAGGGAAATATGGCTATTATTCGACAAATTAAAATTTGATGTTTCGTGACTGTACATATGAATGTTTTGAAAAAAAAAATTATAACAAAAAAGGAAATGAAAAACGACGGAATATTTTTGACATATTTTAAACTGCTTAAAAAGTTAAATCAATAGGCATAATTTCTTAGAAGAAATTAAAAATTGCTATCTAGCCTTTCAAATGAAATTGCTTGAGAAAATATGGGTAGATTTAATTAGACAAATTCATGTTTTATAATTTTCAAGTTTGTATAAATTAATTTGAAGGAAACGTTCTCCAGTTTATGAGATTTTTTTTTTATTACATTAAACTTTTAATATTCTACTATGTAGAAAGAACTGTAAAAGGAAAAAGGCTGAATCAAACCTATATTTATGCTGTATGCATAAAATGTTACTTTTAATGAAATGAAATAAAATAAATGGAAGTAAAATAAATTATCATTGAGGGGGCGTTATAAATTATTATACTATTTTCCAAAAGTTAAACAACAATCAGTTTGTTTTGATTTCTTCTTTTGCACATAATTTTTAAACAAATGAACAAATAAATACGAATTTTTAATTATGTGGTTATTTTTAATTAATTAATCGAATTTTCTAGAACTTTATGATAGGGAATTACATTTAAACTGTTCAAATTATCACAAAAGTACTGTTAAAATGGCAGGACCATTTAAACATTTTTCAGAAAATAAAACTAGGTGATAGATGGTTTTATAAATACATTACAGGTAAATAAAGTTGCATTTGCATTCAAAAATTAAATTAAAAGTCTTACTTTTTCTTGTCTTTTTCCTTTCTTTTTCTTTTCGTCTCTTTACTTCTTTTGTTGTATGTAAATTACTCTTTTTTTTTTTCTTTTTTAATATACATATTAACATGAAATATGGAGAAACAAATTGTAATAAAATTTTTACACCTTTTTTAATACACTAACAATATATAGCTTTACAAATTAATAACTAAGGTAATTGTAAAACTGAAGTATTCTTTAAGGACATTTTTTATGTACTATTCTTAATTTTAGAGATTGTAACAAAAACAAGAATTTACCACGTAAATTATAGCTCTCTTTTTACATGACTGTACTTAAAAAATTGCTAATTGAAGAATTTTCATATTCAAAAAGGTTTTTTTTTTTTTCCTCGAGAGAAAGCTGGATATGTGTCACTAGTTGACATGAAAAAAAAAATTAGTAGTTGTCACCTTTGAAAATTTGAAGGAAAATAAGAAATAAAAAATCCAACCAATATATATTACAGTAAAAAGGTAAATTTGACAACATTAATGTGTTAATGGAAGGAAAAAGTATTTACATAAACTTACATCTGAAACTAAAAATAAATTGGTTCTAAAATTTTTAACGATTTAAACAGGTACATTTCATTTTCACGTCTCTCTCTCTCTCTCTCTTTTTTTTTTTTTTTTTTTTTTTTTTGTTTCCTTTCTTATGTTATCTTTCGTTTCCAATTTCCTATTTTTTTTTCTTTCTCGTTACTTCCCCATTCGTTTCTTTCTTTTTCTTTCGAATATTTCTCTTATGATTTCCATTTTTTTTCTAATTGTTTTCGCTTGTAATTTCCATTACTGTTTTCATATAATTTTTCCTTCCATGCATTTCTACAAGACTTTTAAAGTCATAAAACTGTAAACAATAGCATTTACCGTTTTTTATTTATTTATTTATTTTTATTTTTATTTTTTCAAAAAAATTATGACGCAGCTTAGAACAATCTTAAACAAATTAGAAGGTCCTAGAAGAGGATCGTCTGATCATTTACTCTAACATTCTAAATACCACAAATGATGACTGTCAAATTGAGAATCCAGGGTAGTTTTATAAAGTTGCCATAAGTAGACCACTAGTAAATAGTGCTGTCTTTTATCGTATTATAATTTCATATTACGGCAACGTAGTGAACATGTCTAAAAATCTCACTCGGTATTAAAAAATTGAAACTACACAATAAATGAATTTTTAATGATTATTTCAGTCATATGAAAGCATAAGGTACTAGAAATCAGCTTGCAAAAAAAAAAAAAAAAAAAAAAAAAATGTTTGCTTTTCTTATCCAAACTGTCCTTATGCATGGCATAGAACGCTTATACACTCATGTCCATAAGTTAAGGACAATGCAGCAAATAACCTGCAACAAATAAAGGTTTAGAAACAAAACAAACTTATTCATAAAACCCAATTAATCAACAAAAGATCAAGAACAAAAATGGTGGTTTATGTAGAATACCATTCATAAAAACTGTGACTTTTGTTCCCTGGAGCAATTACAAAAAAAAACTCCCTCACAGAAACTTTACATTGCATAGTTGGTATGATGGTTAATGCATTGTATGTCCCCCAGATGATGAAATGCAGTCCGTACAACGCCTAGCTATGCTGAGTATTAAATTATCGATCTGATCTGGGGAATATTACTCCACTCAGCAAGCAATGCTCTCCGAAGTTCCGGTACACATGTAGGAGGAGGTTGACGAGCTGTAACACGTCGGCTAAGCATGTCCCCCACATGCTCTATCGGATTCAAGTCAAGTGAGATTGCTGACCATTTCATACGGGAGATATCCTCAGATTGTAGGCATTCGTTTACAATTTTTGCACGGTGAGGACGGGCATTGTCATCCATAAACACAAATTCTGGGCGAGTGGTAATTTGGCTTTTCATAGTTCAGATTTGAACATGCAGTTCTGTTCTGTAGCCCAAACGATCCACCCCAAACGAGCATTCCTGAACCACCGTAATGGTGTCGTTCAGTAATGTTGTCATGGTGGTAACGGGTACCTGGAGTTCTCTATATGAAAGTCCGACGTGAATCAGACTGCAAACTAAACCTGGACTCGTCGGAAAACATCTCACAATCCCACTGTGCCGTTGTCCACATTGCATGTTCTAACCGATGGCGACAGTGCGTTACCGTGAGCGGAACACATCTGACAGGCCTGCGAGCATAAGACTAATATATCCCAAACTTCTGTACACGGTTTGCTTTGAAACTGTGCTACCCGTAGCTGCAGATAGCTGACGAGACAGTTCTGATACTGTGCTCTGCCTGCTTCTTTTGACAGTTATTGCCAAAAAACAGTCCACATTCGGCGTTGTAACTCGGGGCCGACCAGTACGTCAATGTCGGTTAGCATTTTCATCGTTTTGGAATCGTTTCTAAAGCCTAGCGATGACACTTTGGGCGATTCCAAGTTCCTCCGATACTTCTATCTGCGTACGCCCACATTCCAGTCGGCCGATAATTCTACCACGTAAAAAATCATTCACATGCATCCTCTGTGTAATAACTATTCTGTTATGGCACTGAACAACTTACAGAACGCTTGCGAACAATTTTCCCTCTTTGCTCCAATTCCTTATCTACCCCTTTCTTACACTTTCGTCATTGTAACATCATATCGGCGTCATCTGACGGCTTCCTGTAATTTGCATATTATTCTTAAAGATGTGTGTGGTATTTCTACAGGTGAAATTTTTGCATTAAAGTTGTGATTCCGAATTATCCTTAATTTATGGACATGAGTGTATTTTAAGTTTAATGAAAAATCGTACAATTCTGGTGGTGTCTGCCACTAGCACGCTTTTCAGAATGTCTGTTATAGTAGTCTGACGACATCAAAGTACCTTTATAATAGAGAAGCTTTAAAAATTGCTACAATTATCAAATTTTGGATGTATTTTTTCATTCCTAATAAATAAGGACTAAAAATAAAGTGTTATTGATTAATAATTTAGTTTCTACAATTTTATAAAGCTTAGAAAAATGCCTTAAAAAAAGGGGGCGTCCCCATTTGTCCCCAGAAAATGGGGACGTTTGGTCAGTATAGTTATAGAAGCCAAAAAAAAAAAAAAAAAAGGTAATTTTAATTTAATATTTGGTGGCGTGATATTTTTTAATCCTTAATATTTTCCCATTCTCCGAAAAATAAATAAATAAATAAAATAAGAAAAGTTAAAAACAAACATCTAATGCTAACTAAAAATTTTTACCGATGGCTGTAGAAGTTTTATAACATTCGATTAATGATTTGATAACGAGTATATCAATTAAATTTTATGCTTATGTGTTATTTTCCGTAATCGTTATGCGAAAAAGAAGAAGAAAAAAAACATAAAAAAGGGAGGGAGTGGTGTTGATTAAATTTTATAAACCAGTGTATAGAAGTAAACATTTTGTCCATACATTAAAACGAAATTCGAAATGCTGTTTTCTTTTTCTTGCCTCTTTATTTTTGTTTATTATTATTATTAAAATATTTACCTTTTCAAAATTTTTGGCATGTTAATTTAGATTCAACTAAAAATCATTTTCCAAATTTTAAAACTAAATTATAAATAATAATAATAATAATAATTGTTTTATGTATTAAAATTGAATTAATAATATTATGCTTGGGACTAAAAACCTTATGGAGTTATTCTGTAAATGGTGTATTCCAATTCAAAAGAATTATTAATTTTCTTTTTTTGTTTTTTAGAAACATATTATTATTTCTTTGAAATGATCTATTCAAAACCACAGTAACTTTAGGAAAACATTATTTTAATTGAAATATTTAGATTGCTTACATTAAATGGATGTAAAATGCGCTTTTAAAAGGGGGCATGAAGGCATGATCATGAAATTCAAATTAGAAAATTTGTAAAAAAAATTTAACTGTTTACACATTCCTATGTATCCATCTATATACACACACACACACACACACACACACATATATATATATATATATACATATATAAAAGTGTTTGTAACTTATTACGATATTTCCAAAAAAATATATTCGTAATTAAAATTTATTTCTGTCAGTTTTCGTGGTTAGATTTTTTGAAAGCAATAATTAAGACTTTTTTTTTTATGCTTAATTAAATAAAATAGATAGTAAACATAAAGTGAGGTGTTTGCTAAACTATTTTGATTTAAATTACATTATCTTATACATATTTGCGTCTTTTATATCTCTCAGGCTATGCCATTGGGAAATTATAAAAATGAAACAAATAATAATTAAAAATTAATTTACAGAACATTTTTTTCAGTTAGAAAGGAAACATTTAAAAGAATAATTGACTGAAGGTAATAAAAATAATAATAATAATGTTATAAATTTAAAGAAATATTCTTATTATAAAAATGATATAAAAATGAGAAATTTTCTTTTTAATTACTAATAAATTTAGTTAAACACGTTTAAAATTGAATTGTAAGTATTTGGTTTATAGTTTGTTACTCTTATGATTTTTTTTAAAAACGTAAGTTTGTATAGATGCGTTTTCTGTGTTTAAATATAAAATTTGATTACAATTAATCCAATAAATTTTGACAAAACCTTAAAAACAATTTGAAAATAATATAGAAATTTTTATACAAAAAGTTTTAATTTTAGCCTGGACATGAAATCAATAATATGTTTCATTTTAATTAAAAACAGAACGGTTTAAATATAAATTAAGCAAGTACACTTACTATTTCCTATTAAATCCAAAAAAGACAAACAAAAAATTGTACATCATTGTAAGAGAACATTTAAAGCTACGCAAAAACTATTTAAAACTAATATGTAAACCATGAATTTTTATAAAATTTCGGAGGTTTATTTTTATTTATAGTTGTTAACATGACTGTAATATATATAAAATACTTGCTGTCTTAAAAGACTGTTTTAACTTCCTGTTTTTACATATAAAAGACTTACAGTTCGTAATGTTTCCAAATTCCTTCCTGTACTCTGTAAGAAAGCAAATGGGCTATGATAACAATTTTTTCTATAAGAAACGTGTTATACGATAACAATACATTTTTGAAGCACAGTAGAAATATTTACGAATATTATATTGTGTACAGTCATGCAGGCAGAAAGATATAACTAAATTTTAAATATGTTGAAAGAAATGAAAAATAGAATATTGACATTAATATTCAAATAATTAATGTCAATAATTAAAACTAATATTACTTTAAATGTAATAGAATTAAATATTTAATGTGAACTAATATAATTTCAAAAACCATATATAATGTATAAAATATCAGAAACTGGAATGTTTAATACGCATGTAAATTGTTATATCAAGAAAATAATAAAACTTCTATGTGAATTAAAAATATAAATAATTTTCAAAAAATAAACAAATAAATAAATAAATAAAATATTCAAATAAACTATAATACAAAAAATATTCTGTTACATAGATTTTCAGTCTTTGTGGATTTTTCTATTATTACATGATATACATTTGCTGCTAAGTTGAATCTAAATATTATTTAAAAATTAGAATATTTTGGTCTTATAACTATTATAAGTTTAATGAAACTTCATCTTATTGGTTATTTTTCTTTTTTCTCCAAAAACTTTAACTTAGATTGTTCTTTATTGATTTAGTGTATCACTAGAAAGTTGAAATTTTTCGATAAAAATGTGTAACAAAAATAAGAAACACTGTAACAATATTTTTACATTTGTTTCATTTTTACAGTGTTTCCGTAATTTTAATAAAAGGGTGTTTGCTTTTATTAGCCTTTCGACTTATATCTTTCAAAATAAACTTAAAAAAAAAAAAATATCATATAATGAAAACAAATGTCATATTCTGTATAATAAAAGCAAAAATTCGTTTAAACATTTTATAAAATATAGATATCCACCTTTTGCATTTATCTACAGACTTTTTTTAGAAACTCAAATAGCATTTTAATAAACATTTTCAATAAACCTTAGAAGAACAATCTGTTAATATATATATATATATATTATATAATAACCCATGTTCTTTTAAAAAAAAGTTGTGAACATTTCTTCCTTTTTTAAGTTATTTTTCAGCGAATTTATATCAAATGTATTCAATAGATCTTATTTATATTTATGCACAGGGATGTTATAATTAAAGTTCCCCTAATTAGAAGGCTCTAGAGCCGGTTCTATGGCTCTAAACGAAACAAAATTTCCCTAGTATGTAGTACAAGTGATGTGCTCTGCGAAAATGGAAAAAAAAAGTTAGACTTTTCGTCAATAGGTGGCGCCACTTCAATATCTATGGCGATTTTTGAAGATTTAGTCTTTCAATTTCGGTCAATCCAAACGAAACACAAAAAAATTATTTTGTTTTTTATAAAAAATGTGCAAAAATTGCCTTAGGTTTTGGTGAAGCGCCACGTATTGGCAAAAATTGTAACTCTTTTTTTTTTCTTTCTTCGATTTCCTTAGAGCATACTGTCACTTGTCATTGCACCCAATTATTTTCGTCAATAGGAGTCTCCGCACTCTGCAAAATCGAAAATAAAAACAGTTAAAATTTTCGTCAATAGATAGCGATGCACCAATATCTAAAAAGATTTTGTAGATTTTTTGTAAAAGATAAGATAAAGAAAAATCTATTTCACAGATGCTCATATTTCCAGATCCATTCTGTGAAGTTTGGTTAATCCAGACGAACCGCACCAAAATTACTTTGTTTTTTGAAAAAAAAAAAAAAAAAAAAAAAAAAAATCTGTAAACATCGCCTTAGATATTGGTGCAGCGCCACCTACTGATAAAAATTGTAATTTGTTTTTTTCGATTCTGCAGAGATTTCGATTTTGCAACCTATTAATGAAAATAATTAGAGATTGTTATAATTAAAGAGGCTCTAGAGCCTGTTCTATGGCTCAAACAAAATTTCACTAGTATGTATTATAAGTGATGTGCTCTGAAAAAATCGATATATATATCTATAAAGCTATAATTTTTGTCAATAGATGGCGCTGTGCCAATATCTAAGGCGATTTTTGCAGATTTTTTGTAAAATACAAAAGAAATTTTGTGTGTTTCGTCTGAATTGACCGAAACTGATTTAAAAAAAAAAAAAAAAAATTTTTAATATCGCCTTAAATACTGGAGCAGCTCCCCCTGTTGACGAAAGTTTAATTTTTTTTTTTTTTTTTTCGCAGAGCGCATCACTTATAATACATACTAGAGAAAATTTGTTTCGTTTGGAGCTATAGAACCGGCTCTAGAGCCTACTGAATAGGCAAACTTTAATTACAACAATCCCGTATGTGAATTAAAATTAGTGCTTAAGAAAATTCGCAAAATATTGTTTACCAATTTTAGAACGATCTGATTATTTCAATAGCATATTTAACATTTATAACTTACTCATATTAATATTTCAATAAAACGGAACTAAAAATAACAGTTTAAAAAAGGCCTTATACTAGGTTATAAATGATAAAAAAAAAAAAAAAAAAAAAAAAACACTTATTAAAAATTAATTATTAGTAGTATTTAAGTGTAAGTTTTTTAGAATACCAATTACTTTAAAGTCCAACTCTATAGTTATCCTCACCCCTCTTTGATGAAACTGAATATTTTAAAAAGCTGCATATTGTCATCCATGTCAGTTTTTTTTTTTTTTTCTTTGCGTGTGCTTTCCCACCTGCCATTGGAAGTGATTATTTTCATTTCTTTTTCTGCGTTTTTCAAAATATGACACAATCGTCACAAAATGACATAAATTAAAATATACCTTAAAATGAAAGAGTTCAGGTAGAAGTAAGTGATTAATTTCAATCCATGGGCTTACGACTTCCTGCCGTATCCGCTCTACCAACACAGCCTACAAATGCGAGGAAAAAACTCTTAAAAAGCAAAGAATTTCATGGAAAATATCATGAACAAAGAAATTCGCAATCATAAGGGCTAAAACAAGAAAGAAACTAGCACAAATATAGTCACTTGTGAAATAGTTAAAAGCTCAAGAATAGTGGAAAGATTAGTCAAAAGGTTGGGCATTTTAATCGTTTGTTTTATGACTTCTTATCTATTATGTTAATCTAAATGCAGACTAAAAATCCTCAAATTAGATTCGGCTGGGTAAAGAGTAGCTTAAGTTTAGAAAGGCACATACACAATAGCAGTTGGATTTATTATTAGATTATCTCCACAGTTTTGATTTTTATTTAACGGATGAAATTCCAGGCTTAGTTTGTCGAACCTACCGAAGCAAATAAAATCTCTACATCACGAATTTTTATACCAATCAGTAGCATTGATATCGTTATAATATCTGCAATACTTTTAAAACAGTTATCCTTATGTCTCTAAATTACTTATCTCCAAATTACGTCCTCTTATTTCAATATTTTAATAGAAAACTATGCTGTATTGCGTTGTACGCCATTGGCATGTCTCAAAATTATTTTTCAATTATTGTCAGTTCTTGAGCATATATAACTTTATATTTTTAAACCTTAACTTATTTTATCATACAAAATAATATAATTTTCAAACACTTTCATATTTATATCCTTTAATGTTTATTTTATTTTATACTAGTAATGCAAGTTTTTAGTTTATTTTATGTGACAGCTCCGCAACTTTGGACTTCAGATTGGTGAGTAATCCTTGTAAGTGTCCCATTTGATGTTAACAACTTAAAGTCTAATTTTTAGGAAGGTTGTCTGACTGATGGTTAGAGGTATATGACGAACTGTCAGACTTGGAATCAAACTAGGCATATGCGGACATGGAACAAGCATTCAAGAGTTTTCAATTTTTATAAAATTTTCAAGCCGGGACTCCAATTTTGCCAACTTCGACTTAAGCAGGTGGTGAGTTTTTTACTTTTTTCTTCCTCAACAGGTACAGGTGGGGGTTTGTCCTTGCTAGCATGTCATTTTATGAATTTACATAAATAATTAAAATTCTCAATACAAAGTCTTTTTTATCCGTCATTGAAATTAAAATTGAAATATACAATGCGGATTATTAAATAAATTAATCATATTTCAGTTGTTATAATATCTAATTTAATTATTATACTATATTGTTGTATGCTAGCTTGGCATAGCTTCAGAAAAATGTTAGGATTACATAGTTTTTTAATGGCTGTGTTCCCACTAGAGTCCCTTAAATAAAATACATAGGCCGGCGCATCGTCGCCATTTTGTTGCCTCAGAAGAGGGCAGAATTCCGGCTTGGCGTCCTTATCGCTTCACTAGCGATTTTAAGAAATCTTGATCTTAAGCTTCGATCAGTCAAGAGTAATAAACAACAAGTAATATCCCTAACAACACATTTATACATAGTACATTCTCGTACTGTTTTTTCATCCTCAGGATATCGTGTGGATGTACTGGGGATAAGATGTGTTGTTAGGACTGTTTCTGTTTCTAATACAAATCATAACTTTTTACAAAAAATATAAGAGCTAACTGTTTAAAAGTGGAAAAATATTATTTATTTACTTGCTTTTTCTGCTATTTCTAGCATATACAATTCATTTAAAAAAAAAACGAACCTTAAAATACAGTGCAGCCACATATCCTAAAACTAGCAGTGAGGACGCATCCAAAATGGTGGAGGGATGCCAGATTGACCAATAGTTTGAAATTTGGAAAACATCCAGTAATTCCGCACTCTGTGTTATAGCTCATTTTCTCTGATTCAGATGACTGTCAACCCTATTTTAGTATTGGACTCGTTGAGTTAGCACTTGCGCAGATGTTTCCATGGTTTCATGAAATGTGGTAGAAGAATAAATGTAATTTAGGACACGGAAACATAACAACTTTGAGGAACCCCCAAAACGTCACCAAAACTCAAACATACAGCAATAAAAGGTCTTTTTTAATTAATTTATGGTTATTAACATAAATAATTTAAAATAACACATTCTTTTGTATTTTTACATTTGCATATGTCAAAAACACAAAGAAAAATGTAAGTAAATAAAAGTAATATTATTATATATTTTTAAAATTATCTTATGAAAATCTGGACATTTTACTTTGTTCTCTTGAGTGACTATAACAATTTGTCACTAAACAATCTCCCATATCATAATTTGATTATCTAAAATTATGAAAAATGATTAAAAAAATAACTCCAAAGTAAAACAAACGATATAAATAATGGCTGCCGTTTGTTTATCTACGGAACGCGCTGGGTACATGTGGCAACCCTAAGGCAACAAAATGCCAAATGCGCCAGCTCGTATATATAGGAGCCTTAGTTCCCACTTGCTGACGTCGAAGACACAGCTTTGTTGTAATTTTGGCTTGAATAGTTTTGAAATTAACCTTTTCTTGTTTATTAACGCTTTTAAAAGAATTTGTTTTGGTTCTTTATACATTTCGCTTTCATTTTCACTTATCATAATTTAAATAAAATATTATATATATATATATATATATATATATATAAATAATAGATAACGTAATAAAATTTAATCTAAAAATTTAGCAATTAATAGAACTAAAACAATAACAGCACACTAAAATATAGAACTGAATTTAACATAGAGGAAAGAATGACACAAAAAGTTGCGATATAGATAAGGAACCAATGAGTTACCATATTAACTTAAAATACTTACGCCGACCTGAAGGATAATGAAAAAGGACCATTAAACTTGTGAAAGAGAAAAATGATAATAAACCACATAATCAATTGGATATAAATGCTTAAAATTAGAAATATACTTTTCAAGGGGCGCATACTTCATAAAGCAGAGAAAGCTGCAATGAGTTCGTAAAACGATACTGCTAATCATAGCAATTTATATCATCTCACGCCCCGATCAATGCAGCAAAAAATCTATAAAGAATGAGTAAAAAGTGAAAAATTAAATTAAAACAAAGAATAAATAAATATTAATTAAAATCTTAGAGGAAACCAAAGTAATAACATGAAATAATCAGAGTAACCACATGGAAAACAGTTAACACAAACTGGAAAAATGGTTGATGCCAAAACCTAAATTGAAGTTAAAATAATAGCTCGACAGATATCGATTAATCGAAAATACTTCAGAACAATTACATTAAAGATAAAATACACAGAGTAAATATTAAATGATAATGTTAAAATTAATACTAGTAGAGTTAAATTAAATCGTACCAAAAATATTATTAATTAAATCATTTAAGATAAGGACTGAAGAATGAAGGTATACTACTGAGTACAAGCGCCATCTTTCGGTTAGCTATAAAAACATTAAGTCAGTTAAATAAGATGTATTGACTGAAAGATTAAGATAATTTAGAAGTATTAACAGCAAGATTAAGATAATTTTTAAGATTTTTATTGAAGGACAAATTATTAACAGCAAGATTAAGATAATTTTTAAGATTTTTATTGTGAAGTCAAATTATTAAGTGTTAAGTTTTAAGAAGACATAATTACAAGCAATAATGCCAAAGAGCACACATATAAGGATAAGCATTATAATGCGGTCATCAATAATAATTAAAATTAAAAATTAAAATTAAAATATTTTTATTTTGAAGTCAAAGTATTAAACGTTAAGTTTTAAGAAGAGTCAATTACAAGCAATAATGCCAAAGAACACACATAGAAGGATAAGCATTATAATGCAGTCATCATAAATTAAAATTAAAAATTAAAATTTAAAAGATTTTTTCTTTTAATTAATATTTATAAGATTTTATTTTTGTTATGCAAATAGATGGATTGTTCAAACTTAACAAGGGAAGCCTCAAGTAGCCAGAAGTACATAGTAAAATTTAATGATAAAAGAGTTCAAAATTCATAGTATCAACCAGAAAAAATAAGAATGTAACTTACAGCAATCACCCATTTTTTTTTTTTTTTTTTTTTTTTTTTTTAAATAAATTTTATTCAGCACAAACCCTCCCAGCCAACCAGCCAAACAACACCACCCTTCCTCCTTAATCAAACATCTGCCCACCCATCCACCTGATTTTTTTTTTTTTTTTTTTTTTTAATTAAACCTTAGTTTTTTTTTTTTTTTTTTTTTTTTGTGTGTGTGTTAGACAGAGACCCTTTTTGATAAACAAGTGAATAAATAAATTTTTTCGGATAACCCATTTTTGTAGCAACATTAATTATGTGAGAGATATTTTTGTTTTTAAACCTATCTGAACAAAGACTATGTATACGAAAGAGGTGATTGAGAATAATATTTCTGTAGATAGAGATATGAAGACAAGAGGTAAATTGTGTAAATAAATTTACTTTGAAACTAAAATCTTGTCTTTTGTCATACAGATCGGTATAAATTTTACTACCATCAAGTTTAAGTTTTAAATCTAAGAAACTAATACAGTTATTGTTGAGATGATTATAAGTTAAGGTAAGGTGAGAAGGATATTCAAATTTAAATAAATTAAGCGAAGAATTATTGACATAAAAAATTATAATGTCATCAATGTAACGGTAAAAATAGACATTTTCAATACATAATCCCTGTTCATAATGGTAAAGGTATAAGTCAGCTAACATACTCGAGCTGCATCCTCCTTGTGGAATACCGACCTTTTGAATATAGATCTTATTACAGTGTAGAATGTAATTGTTATGAATAATAAAATTTAAAAGTGTCTTAAATGAAGTTGCCGAAAAGCATTTTGGTAAAGAGATTTGACTTTTAAATTTTTCAAAAAGGTTAAAGATGATACGATGAAGATCTGTTAAATTAATATTATTAAATAGGTCAGCAAAATCATAAGTCATGATATCAGTCACATTATTCATAGATAAGACATTGGCTTTAAGTTGATAACTATTTTTAAGGCAAAAGAAATTTTTTGATTTACTAATTAAGTCATAGATTTGTTTGAGAATATCAAGGAGAATTTTGTTAGCATTGTTGTTGTAAGTATTACACCCTACAGTGACAGTTCTAAATTTAATAGGATTTTTGTGAAATTTAGGGATAAGTACAATATAAGTATATTTAAAATTATTAAATGGAAGCTTTAACAATTTATAAAAGCAGTGAATTTTGCGGTTATTGATTTTAAGATCATTGTTGGTAGTATGAAAGTTAGTACTATTAGATATAGATGAACTGAGTAAAGAAAGATAATAATGTTTACAGATTATTGCATAATTATTAGGAGATTTATCGACATAAGTAATAACAAAGTTTTGTTGCAATTCTTTGATAGATTTAAAGAGATTTGATTTATTGTAATGTGTGAGATTTGATCTATGTTGAATTAATTCAGCTTTAAGTTTTGAAATTACTAAAAATTTCCATTGATTGAAATATTCAATAGGTTTATTATAAGAGATGGAGAGTTTATAAATAAACAAATCAATATCATAAGAAAACTGTTGTATAATCTTTGAAATATTAGTTTTTGAAGGGAGTCGATATTTAGTACCATATTCCATAAATTTCTTTAAATTAGAGTCATTAATAATATTAAGATCACCAGTGATAATATGTGCATGATCTCTGTCAACATATTTTACATATGAGGGATGAGCACAACTACAAGTCACATGAGAAGATAAATTAGACTTAGAGACTGAATTATAGTTAAAAAGCAGGCGACCAAGTGTAATAGGATATTTAAAGGTACGAGAAATATGAATGTCTTTAATAGGAAACATGCATGATTTATCATTAAGAATAGATGAAATATTAATGCTATTAAATATTTGATTAGAATAATTTAGAATAAGCTGTGAATTTGATTGGATTTTGTGAGGTTTTTTAGAGATATTTAAATTGAAGAGTTTTAGTCTGTATAATATTAAATCATAGAAAATATCAGAAAAATGTTGATTATAGGATTGGTTTTTAAATACACTTAAGTAAGTGGACAAATACTTTTTTTTTATAGCAAATATAAACTTTCTAATGTAAATCCAATCATAATGGTTAAGATAATTTGACTGTAAGGCAAGAATATTCTTGATAATGAGATTTTTTGATATTAAACCATTAGTAGATTTATTGGATTTGTTACCTCTTTTTGAACGAGAAGTTTTCTGGTTGACACTATGATTTAGTACAGAGTAAACAGGGGAGTAATCATGAAGGGGATTAATGTTAGTAAAAACCTTAACAACCCTATTAAAATATTCATGATTCAAGCCATATGGATAAATTGTATTAAAATATTTCATGTAGTTAGATTCAAAGAAAAGACGCTCACTTTTATTTTTTTGAATCCTAAGAATTTCAATAGTACATGAGCAGAAATTGTGTAAATTAAAATGGCGTAACTCAATAGTTGATTTACTGTTAAGGACAGGTGATGATAACTTTTTTGAGTCTGAACGATGTTGATTAATTCTAATATGTAAAGGGGTGGAAGTTTCACCAATATACTGCATATTACACATACCACAACTTAATTTGTATATAACATTATAAACCTGACAGAAAGGAACCAATTTTGAATCATTATAAATTTGGGACTGTAAAGCATTAGGGCTTTTTTTGCGACGAGAAGAATCACACTTTCTAAATTTAAGATTGGAAGGAGGAGAGTATAGGTAGCTTGATGTCGATCCAGGAATATCCCTATAAATATTCCTGTACCGGGCACAATACTGAGGGAAACCAAAGCATTTCTTGCCAGGCACTACTAATTTACTGAGAACATTCATAATAAAAGAGTGATTTTATATAAAATAAATAAATCAATTTTAATTTGCAAGTATTATATATTAAAACTATCATTGAGAAAATAAATAAATAAAATTCTTGAATAAGTAGAGAGATAATAAAATTGAAAATTCATGAATAATAAAGCTTGAAACATAGACTTCAACCTATACATATCCACCAACATATTGAAAATCACAAATTTAATATTAAACATTCTTGATTAAAGTAGGCATACATAAATAAAATTAATCATTTAATCTGGGATAATTACATAATAAACTATACAAAATATTTACAAAAAGTTCCAATCCAAAGTAAAATTCAACCCGAAGCAATATGATTATAAAAAAAACAATCAAAATAAAATGACTAAAATTGAAAAAATTAACCATTGAAAAACTATAATGGAATAAGTGAATAATAAATGCTCATGATGTCAAAATTTAACCACATGAAACTTTAGAAAATTATGCATAAGTTAACCATTGAAAAACTATAATGGAATAAGTGAATAATAAATGCTCATGATGTCAAATTTCAACCACATGAAACTTTAGAAAATTATGCATAAATACTTTTAAATTTAGTAATAATTGTCAAAACTCATTTATGCACATACAAACTACTAAAGGAATATCCCAATTTTGAACTTAGATAAAACAGTTCTACATAAAAGAGCCATTAAATGCATAGATCCACAAACAGCCAAACATTGTATATGATTAATTGAAATAATACACATCAGAAAAAGCGCCATTGCAGCTGTAATCAAAGTGCATGTAAACTTTTAGAATATTGATGGTAACCCAAATTGGCAAACAGATGTATATATATATAATAATATATACATTAATATATAAACAAGATTTTAAATAAATAAAAAAACTGTTTATATTAAACAAAATACATTTAAATTTAATGCGCATATGCAGCAGATAGAATTTAAATGCAAATATAAATAATAGATAACGTAATAAAATTTAATCTAAAAATTTAGCAATTAATAGAACTAAAACAATAACAGCACACTAAAATATAGAACTGAATTTAACTTAGAGGAAAGAATGACACAAAAAGTTGCGATATAGATAAGGAACCAATGAGTTACCATATTAACTTAAAATACTTACGCCGACCTGAAGGATAATGAAAAAGGACCATTAAACTTGTGAAAGAGAAAAAAGATAATAAACCACATAATCAATTGGATATAAATGCTTAAAATTAGAAATATACTTTTCAAGGGGCGCATACTTCATAAAGCAGAGAAAGCTGCAATGATTTCGTAAAACGATACTGCTAATCATAGCAATTTATATCATCTCACGCCCCGATCAATGCAGCAAAAAAACCATAAAGAATGAGTAAAAAGTGAAAAATTAAATTAAAACAAAGAATAAATAAATATTAATTAAAATCTTAGAGGAAACCAAAGTAATAACATGAAATAATCAGAGTAACCACATGGAAAACAGTTAACACAAACTGGAAAAATGGTTGATGCCAAAACCTAAATTGAAGTTAAAATAATAGCTCGAATGATATCGATTAATCGAAAATACTTCAGAACAATTACATTAAAGATAAAATACACAGAGTAAATATTAAATGATAATGTTAAAATTAATACTAGTAGAGTTAAATTAAATCGTACCAAAAATATTATTAATTAAATCATTTAAGATAAGGACTGAAGAATGAAGGTATACTACTGAGTACAAGCGCCATCTTTCGGTTAGCTATAAAAACATTAAGTCAGTTAAATAAGATGTATTGACTGAAAGATTAAGATAATTTAGAAGTATTAACAGCAAGATTAAGATAATTTTTAAGATTTTTATTGAAGGACAAATTATTAACAGCAAGATTAAGATAATTTTTAAGATTTTTATTGTGAAGTCAAATTATTAAGTGTTAAGTTTTAAGAAGACATAATTACAAGCAATAATGCCAAAGAGCACACATATAAGGATAAGCATTATAATGCGGTCATCAATAATAATTAAAATTAAAAATTAAAATTAAAATATTTTTATTTTGAAGTCAAAGTATTAAACGTTAAGTTTTAAGAAGAGTCAATTACAAGCAATAATGCCAAAGAGCACACATATAAGGATAAGCATTATAATGCGGTCATCAATAATAATTAAAATTAAAAATTAAAATTAAAATATTTTTATTTTGAAGTCAAAGTATTAAACGTTAAGTTTTAAGAAGAGTCAATTACAAGCAATAATGCCAAAGAGCACACATAGAAGGATAAGCATTATAATGCAGTCATCATAAATTAAAATTAAAAATTAAAATTTAAAAGATTTTTTCTTTTAATTAATATTTATAAGATTTTATTTTTGTTATGCAAATAGATGGATTGTTCAAACTTAACAAGGGAAGCCTCAAGTAGCCAGAAGTACATAGTAAAATTTAATGATAAAAGAGTTCAAAATTCATAGTATCAACCAGAAAAAATAAGAATGTAACTTACAGCAATCCCCCATTTTTTTTTTTAATATAAATTTTATTCAGCACAAACCCTCCCAGCCAACCAGCCAAACAACACCACCCTTCCTCCTTAATCAAACATCTGCCCACCCATCCACCTGATTTTTTTTTTTTTTTTTTTTATTAAACCTTAGTTTTTTTTTTTTTTTTTTTTGTGTTAGACAGAGACCCTTTTTGATAAACAAGTGAATAAATAAATTTTTTCGGATAACCCATTTTTGTAGCAACATTAATTATGTGAGAGATATTTTTGTTTTTAAACCTATCTGAACAAAGACTATGTATACGAAAGAGGTGATTGAGAATAATATTTCTGTAGACAGAGACATGAAGACAAGAGGTAAATTGTGTAAATAAATTTACTTTGAAACTAAAATCTTGTCTTTTGTCATACAGATCTGTATAAATTTTACTACCATCAAGTTTAAGTTTTAAATCTAAGAAAATAATACAGTTATTGTTGAGATGATTATAAGTTAAGGTAAGGTGAGAAGGATATTCAAATTTAAATAAATTAGGCGAAGAATTATTGACATAAAAAATTATAATGTCATCAATGTAACGGTAAAAATAGACATTTTCAATACATAATCCCTGTTCATAATGGTAAAGGTATAAGTCAGCTAACATACTCGAACTGCATCCTCCTTGTGGAATACCGACCTTTTAAATATAGATCTTATTACAGTGTAGAATGTAATTGTTATGAATAATAAAATTTAAAAGTGTCTTAAATGAAGTTGCCGAAAAGCATTTTGGTAAAGAGATTTGACTTTTAAATTTTTCAAAAAGGTTAAAGATGATACGATGAAGATCTGTTAAATTAATATTATTAAATAGGTCAGCAAAATCACAAGTCATGATATCAGTCACATTATTCATAGATAAGACATTGGCTTTACGTTGGTAACTATTTTTAAGGCAAAAGAAATTTTTTGATTTACTAATTAAGTCATAGATTTGTTTGAGAATATCAAGGAGAATTTTGTTAGCATTGTTGTTGTAAGTATTACACCCTACAGTGACAGTTCTAAATTTAATAGGATTTTTGTGAAATTTAGGGATAAGTACAATATAAGTATATTTAAAATTATTAAATGGAAGCTTTAGCAATTTATAAAAGCAGTGAATTTTGCGGTTATTGATTTTAAGATCATTGTTGGTAGTATGAAAGTTAGTACTATTAGATATAGATGAACTGAGTAAAGAAAGATAATAATGTTTACAGATTATTGCATAATTATTAGGAGATTTATCGACATAAGTAATATCAAAGTTTTGTTGCAATTCTTTGATAGATTTAAAGAGATTTGATTTATTGTAATGTGTGAGATTTGATCTATGTTGAATTAATTCAGCTTTAAGTTTTGAAATTACTAAAAATTTCCATTGATTGAAATATTCAATAGGTTTATTATAAGAGATGGAGAGTTTATAAATAAACAAATCAATATCATAAGAAAACTGTTATATAATCTTTGAAATATTAGTTTTTGAAGGGAGTCGATATTTAGTACCATATTCCATAAATTTCTTTAAATTAGAGTCATTAATAATATTAAGATCACCAGTGATAATATGTGCATGATCTCTGTCAACATATTTTACATATGAGGGATGAGCACAACTACAAGTCACATGAGAAGATAAATTAGACTTAGAGACTGAATTATAGTTAAAAAGCAGGCGACCAAGTGTAATAGAATATTTAAAGGTACGAGAAATATGAATGTCTTTAATAGGAAACATGCATGATTTATCATTAAGAATAGATGAAATATTAATGCTATTAAATATTTGATTAGAATAATTTAGAATAAGCTGTGAATTTGATTGGATTTTGTGAGGTTTTTTAGAGATATTTAAATTGAAGAGTTTTAGTCTGTATAATATTAAATCATAGAAAATATCAGAAAAATGTTGATTATAGGATTGATTTTTAAATACACTTAAGTAAGTGGACAAATACTTTTTTTTATAGCAAATATAAACTTTCTAATGTAAATCCAATCATAATGGTTAAGATAATTTGACTGTAAGGCAAGAATATTCTTGATAATGAGATTTTTTGATATTAAACCATTAGTAGATTTATTGGATTTGTTACCTCTTTTTGAACGAGAAGTTTTCTGGTTGACACTATGATTTAGTACAGAGTAAACAGGGGAGTAATCATGAAGGGGATTAATGTTAGTAAAAACCTTAACAACCCTATTAAAATATTCATGATTCAAGCCATATGGATAAATTGTATTAACATATTTCATGTAGTTAGATTCAAAGAAAAGGCGCTCACTTTTATTTTTTTGAATCCTAAGAATTTCAATAGTACATGAGCAGAAATTGTGTAAATTAAAATGTCGTAACTCAATAGTTGATTTACTGTTAAGGACAGGTGATGATAACTTTTTTGAGTCTGAACGATGTTGATTAATTCTAATATGTAAAGGGGTGGAAGTTTCACCAATATACTGCATATTACACATACCACAACTTAATTTGTATATAACATTATAAACCTGACAGAAAGGAACCAATTTTGAATCATTATAAATTTGGGACTGTAAAGCATTAGGGCTTTTTTTGCGACGAGAAGAATCACACTTTCTAAATTTAAGATTGGAAGGAGGAGAGTATAGGTAGCTTGATGTCGATCCAGGAATATCCCTATAAATATTCCTGTACCGGGCACAATACTGAGGGAAACCAAAGCATTTCTTGCCAGGCACTACTAATTTACTGAGAACATTCATAATAAAAGAGTGATTTTATATAAAATAAATAAATCAATTTTAATTTGCAAGTATTATATATTAAAACTATCATTGAGAAAATAAATAAATAAAATTCTTGAATAAGTAGAGAGATAATAAAATTGAAAATTCATGAATAATAAAGCTTGAAACATAGACTTCAACCTATACATATCCACCAACATATTGAAAATCACAAATTTAATATTAAACATTCTTGATTAAAGTAGGCATACATAAATAAAATTAATCATTTAATCTGGGATAATTACATAATAAACTATACAAAATATTTACAAAAAGTTCCAATCCAAAGTAAAATTCAACCCGAAGCAATATGATTATAAACCAAACAATCAAAATAAAATGACTAAAATTGAAAAAAATTAACCATTGAAAAACTATAATGGAATAAGTGAATAATAAATGCTCATGATGTCAAAATTTAACCACATGAAACTTTAGAAAATTATGCATAAGTTAACCATTGAAAAACTATAATGGAATAAGTGAATAATAAATGCTCATGATGTCAAATTTCAACCACATGAAACTTTAGAAAATTATGCATAAATACTTTTAAGTTTAGTAATAATTGTCAAAACTCATTTATGCACATACAAACTACTAAAGGAATATCCCAATTTTGAACTTAGATAAAACAGTTCTACATCAAAGAGCCATTAAATGCATAGATCCACAAACAGCCAAACATTGTATATGATTAATTGAAATAATACACATCAGAAAAAGCGCCATTGCAGCTGTAATCAAAGTGCATGTAAACTTTTAGAATATTGATGGTAACCCAAATTGGCAAACAGATGTATATATATATAATAATATATACATTAATATATAAACAAGATTTTAAATAAATGAAAAAACTGTTTATATTAAACAAAATACATTTAAATTTAATGCGCATATGCAGCAGATAGAATTTAAATGCAAATATAAATAATAGATAACATAATAAAATTTAATCTAAAAATTTAGCAATTAATAGAACTAAAACAATAACAGCACACTAAAATATAGAACTGAATTTAACATAGAGGAAAGAATGACACAAAAAGTTGCGATATAGATAAGGAACCAATGAGTTACCATATTAACTTAAAATACTTACGCCGACCTGAAGGATAATGAAAAAGGACCATTAAACTTGTGAAAGAGAAAAATGATAATAAACCACATAATCAATTGGATATAAATGCTTAAAATTAGAAATATACTTTTCAAGGGGCGCATACTTCATAAAGCAGAGAAAGCTGCAATGAGTTCGTAAAACGATACTGCTAATCATAGCAATTTATATCATCTCACGCCCCGATCAATGCAGCAAAAAAACCATAAAGAATGAGTAAAAAGTGAAAAATTAAATTAAAACAAAGAATATATATATATATATATATATATATATATATTTTTTTTACTGTCTTTATACTAGTACCATGGAAATGAATATTTTAAAAGTAATCCTTTTATTTTCGATATTAATAATTGAATATACGATTAAAAAAAATTTTGTCAATAACTTACAGTTGTCAATCGATTATAAAGATATAAAAGAATTAATGAAAACTGCTTGTCAGTGAAATTACTAAGAAATTTCAAAACGGCGTTTATTTTTAGTATTACACTGCAAACTGCAGATTCAGCATTTTATCTTAAATATCTAAAAAGAAAATATTGTGGCTTTGAGAATTTTTGTTTATCTTAAAGAAAAGAAAAAATAAATGCATATAAAAACAAAACATATAACTACATTCAGATATTTTACAATACTTTTGATACAACAAAGGGATTGCAAATTCTTAACGCGTTTTTATATTTTCTTTTGTATTTTATCAAAATTTTGTTTTATATTTTATGATACTTCGTTTTCTATTTTTTTTTTTTTTTTTTTAAGTTTGTAAAATACTTAAGGAAAACATTTGGAGATACATTATTATTAAAGAAAATAAAGGTTTTACTTTATTATATATTTTTTATTGTTATTTTTGTCTTGTTTGTTTTGTTTTGTTTTATTTTTATTTAATTATTTATTTATTTTTTAAGATGGAGATACACAAACTCAAAAGAAAAATAAAATCTAACGATATTTTATTTAATATTTTTAGTTTGTGGATTAAAAAAAATATTTTGTTCCATCAATGCTGCAAAAAAAAAAAAAAAAAAAGAATAGGGTATGCATTTTTAATTTAATAACAATGTAATATTTTATGATTTGTGTGTTTAAATATAGTTATTTATTTTCATCTTAGTACACATTGAAAGAATTTCTCTAACGCATTAAAATTTGAACTTTTATTTTTCATGTTACATTGGCAGCTTTTCTAATTTGTAGGTGTTTGGTGTTTGACGTTAAGGCCGATTGACTACAAGAGTGTCCGAGGCCTGAGGTGGTGTGCCATGAGGGTCTTTTTAAGGTGTCCTAGCCTGTATTTACGCGAGTTTCAGGGAAAAAAAAAACAAGGAAAAGTCTGGAAACCCAGGTCGACGAGCGCGACCTGGGATAGAACCCGGCACTTCCCGTCCACCAGCTTTGAGCGCAGAACCGCTTGGATACTGGTAGATCTTCTAATATGTAGGATGAAGTGAGTTAAATGCAACTTATCTTATAATTCAAATGATACATTATGTATGGTTATAATAATCATCATATTTGTATTTTAGGACGTATCTTTGTTATATTTATTTTTAAGAAACCAAATATGGAATTCAGAAGTTTAAGAAAGCTTTCATTTCCACTCGACAGAGTGCCGATGCTAAAAATTAGAGTTTTTCCATTACTACACTTGTGACGTAAACTCAACAGTTTTTGCTGAGGAAACTAAGTTCTGTATGTACCTAGCTTAAAAAAAAAAAAAAAAAAAAAAAAAAAAAAAACTTTAAGAAAGAAAACAAACTGCAGATGATCTGAAGGTATTTGGATCAATAAAAATTTTAAGGGAAAAATAAAAATTATTCGTTTCAAAAATGCAATTTTTTTTCTTCTAAATTGCAGTTATTCTGCAGATTTTATGATTTCTAAATACCTTCAGATTATCCGCAGATTTTTCTGCAGATTTTTTTTAGCTGGGTAGATTTCCAGTACAATTTCAGATTCGTTCTGTTTTTTAAGCTTTTTGCTTTATACCCATGGTTATACTTAATCCGGTAATTTTGTAAGTGAAATGAGTGTAATTAAGGTGGTTGCACTTGACCGAAACACCTCAACTGCATTATTTATAATTCTTTGCTTTGTTTTTTGATTCCTGGCGTTTTATTCTTAATTAAAACCATTATCTCACTTTTATTTTTAGGTTTTTTTAGAGGAATTAAAAAAATTTAATTGCAAAGTGCTCGTGCAGGTGTATGGAAAAGCTCGTGATTCTGTGAGTTGAGATAATCAAGCCTCGCAGCGTTCCTAAAATTTTACTTGTGTTTTATTATACAGACACCACTATCGTTAAAAACTTTTTTCTTGAAGGTTTTAATGTTAAAATATTAAGTAAATAAGTGTTCTTTTAAAAAAGTGGTGACTATGTAGCGAAATGATTCCTAAAATTCCTAAAGTTTTAGGAACGCTGCGAGGCCTGGATAATTTAAAAATTTCCAATTAAGTCCCAGATTATTGAATTTTTCTTCTATATGAACATTTGCTCTGCATATCTCTTAATGTATTGTATATTTGTAGTTAAGGTGACACACTTGCCTAAAACCATGGAGCAAAAGAGACAACAAAATGCAAAGTTGTCATAACTCTTTTTTAAGTGGAACTTTGTTAAATTATAAAAACCTCATATGTTCAAATACCAACTAGTCATAGTTTTTGCCTTTTTTTTTTTTTAGATATGAAGAGCAAAACTGATCTTAACTCGAACTACGCCAGAATGTGGTAACACTTACACCACTTTAACCCATCTTTATACGGAAATTTGTATTCACGACGTTCTTTATCATATATTAAAAAAAAAAAAAAAAAAAAAAAAAAAAAATCTAATAAAAATTAATTCAGTTTCTACCTCTCGATTTCAAAGTATTTATACTTGTATTTTAACAGAACTCTGTAAACAAAAAATGAATTCTATGGACATCATTTAGCAACAAGGACATGTTGTGCTGCATTTAAGTCACATATGCTACTTTTTTTTAATAGTAAATTGATAATAGTTAATCTTAAAATTTTTATAATTTTAAAATCGTTTATCGAGACTCTTTTCGTCCATTATTTTTAAGGGTGGGAGACGATTGCAAATACTATATGCAAACTATTTTGAATTGGAGAACATGTTGTTATGAACATTCCTGATGTAAATCATCGGACACACAAAACATTGAACAGATTTTAACTTTTAATTATGTCAGAAAATATTTTTCTAAATAAATATTTTACCTGTTTACATACCTGCAAATTTTCCTTATTTTTTAGAGCAACTATTTCAGAATACTTATCATCGTCTTATTTAATTTCATAACACTAGACTTAACTAGAGCAAAAATATTTCTTCGAAAATTCGAAAACAGTGAAGTTAGAATATCAGAATTGTTTGCAGCTATATGTTTATAATAAATATATAAATATATATGTAGTTATGTATTGCTTTCAATTAGAGATTAGTTTAAAAAAATACAGGATTAAAATATTATGCTATAGAATCTTATATCATTTGTCCTATGGCTCTAGAAAAGCAAAAAAAGAACAGGAGGAAAAAAAATTCTAAAACAGGAGGGAAAAAAAAAGTCTTACGCGCAATTATCGAAATGGACTTTGGGACATACATGTAGAATTACACTATAATAAAAATTTTTTAAACAGTTATAGTTTTTCATTGTTCAAAACTCTTTTATTATTAATTTTAATAAAGGTACATACAGAGCTGTTAACCCTTAGGAATTGTTTCATACCACTGTTTCACCAAAAAAAAAAAAAAAAAAAAAAAAAAAAAACAAGATTTTCTATATTTAATTAACAGAATATTTCTATTAAAAATTATTAGTATTAAGAATCTGGATTGTTGGAAACACTGTGCATCTCTACATATAATAAAAGAGGAAGTGTGTGTATGTCCGTTGTTTTGCAGGTAAACGCCTGATCATACAGTTACAGAATTTTGCATGGAGGTCTGTATTGACCTCTCCTGATGCACCTTGAAACCCAATTTCAGAATTTTCTTTATAAGTTTTTTTTTTTTTTTTTTTTTTTTACATCATTAACATTTATAAATTTGTGAAATGATCAACTCTGGAGAAACAAACGTGCAAGTAAATGAACTTTCCGTGGCCCATTAGCTCACCTAGTTAGAAGTCATGCTAATGATGTAAATGAAGTGGTTTTGGTACTCCATGGTTCTATGTGTTACTTTTTGAAATAATTTGAAAGATGCCGTTTGATAAAAGAAAATTTTTCAGTGTCTTCACAGTATCCTAAACCGTAAGGACGACGAGAAAGTGACGAAAAACAAACTTAAACTTCGAGGTGTGTTGGTCACTTTGTAGGCAGACGTCTGGTCACAGAGCTACGGAATTTTGCATGAAGGTCCATTTTGATCTCTTCTGAAGCAACTAAAACCCATATTTTTGAATTCTTTATCAGTTTATTTGTTTATTTACTTATATTTATTTATTATTATTTTCTTTTTGATTAATTAAAAAAAAAAAAAAAAACTCAGCTGGACAGATTGTCTGGTGCTGCCACCCGTTGTCACAGAGTGTAGATGCCATCTGTCCACAAAATATTTGTCCAAAAGATCTTGAATAATAGCAGTGCCACTAATCATCCAGTAAGTACCTAAATTGAAATGTACGGTTAAGGCGTAAATGCAATTAGTGGGGACCCGGAACCAATATACACTGTAAAAAATATATCCTATTTGCTGCCAGAAATTCTCTGTAACTTCAGAAAATACGCGTAATTTACGAAAAAATTACGTTGTCAGAACGTATTTTCTCAAATTACAGAGAATTTCTGGCAGCAAATAGGACATATTTTTTATAGTGTAGCGTACTTGAGGAAGACGTCGCTGAAGATAACCGGGGCCAAGCCACGTTTTAAGCGATTTCAATGGACTATTTTAGTTTTTACTCACAAATGATTTAAATGTAGTGATTAATGTTTTTTGAAAATTCCTTTAAATATAGTGACTAGCGAAACTACGATAGTCTGCAATTACTGGAATAAAAATCAATAAAATAGAATATTATTCATTGTGTAAGTAGAAATTTAATTTTTTGAAAAATAATTTGAATAAAATTTTTTAATAGTTTTTTTTTTTTAACTTTGATACAATTAATGTACCATATACATAGATGCATGAAATTTTAATTAAATTTAATAAAATTTAATTTAAAATTAACTTTAATTTAATAAAATTTAATTTACTTTAAAATTTAATTTAATTTAATTTAACAAAAATACTGATGTTTAGCAATGGTGAACAAATTAAACAGTTTTATTAATTTTATATTGTATGAATACGAAAATCATGTTTTTAGCAAATGGTCTGTGTGTGTGTGTGTCTGTGTGTGTGTGTGTGTGTCTCTGTGTGTGTGTGTCTGTTATCAGCATATCTCAAAAACAAATTATTGCAGAAAGTTCAAACTTGGCATTCTAAATGTGTATCATATAGGGATGCTACAGTAAGCTTTTCGTTAAGATCAAGCAAATGGTTCGTGTACAGGGACAATCAAGAGAATTCTAATACATTACGTCTATGGGGGAAATTGCAGGTAAGTAGAGTTTAACGTCTATAGACTGCACTAAACCAAATGAAACGAATATATATTTTTTGTAATAGAGATAGTTAACTGGGGAAAAAATTTTGTGTATGTAGGAGCCTCGCCTCCCCCCTGGGGGGGGACTAAATTTTCATGATGGGTATCTTTCAAAAGAGCTCGCCAATACCTTTAAAACGAATGGTTGAACCATCGATATGCGATAATTTAGAACAAAGTTATCGATTTTTTTTACTTTTAACGAAAAAAAAACTTTTTTTTTTTTTTTTTTTTTTTTTTTTTTTTTTAAATATTGAGAATAAAATGGGCTTTTTTTTAGATATTTGGTGTTATACTACTTCTCCAATATGGAAATCGTCTGCATTATCATAAAATATATTTTTTTTTAATTATAATATTAATAAATTATTTTTTAAAAACAGAATTATTTTTTAATAACCGAATTAAATTCTATATAAATGTAGGTGCATTAATGAAACGGGGGGTTGAGGGGGGCTACCGCCCCCCTCACACAGAACTAATTATCATATAAAACTCTTCAGAAGCCTAATCTGAATTGTTTAACGCAGGTTCACATAACAGTACTCGTTATCTTACCTTTTAATCTGCAACCTGTATTTATAGTATTAAATTTCAGGGTAAGAGAAAGTCGTGTGGGTGACACACCAGATTATTTATATTGTATTTAAAATTCTTTTTATTTCTGACATAATTTGTAGCTATGAAAAATAAATATTTTTAGTTCTAGAATTCTTTTTAGTCTTGAAAGATCGTTAAAAGTAAACCTTACTAATGTTAGAGTGTACCGGTCGACGTGATTTAGATGCAGTACCTAAAATTTGTAACAGAATGAAACTCTGTTCAAACAAAAAGCGCACTCATGTATTATTTTATTTGCGAGCATTTCTTTTGCTTGGTCTTTGGAACACAGCCAAAGTACTAAGCTTAAATAATGTGTTGGATTTGGAGTAAACTAAGGTGAATTTCCGTAATTCTGTTCTATTTTAATGGATTTTTTATATTTAAAAGATTTATTTTCGCGGAATTTGAACTACAGATGCTAAATTTTAAATTTATATTTGTTTTGTTTTTATTGTTACATTTTTTTTTTAATTTCACACACTATATATATATATATGTGTGTGTGTGTGTGTGCCCCCCACTTTTCTTCAATAAACTGTGATTGGTATGAAATCTGACCAATAAAATTTATGTATTTAACGAAAATTAACTGAATAATCCACTTTGATAACAGAAGTACTGAAAATAAGTTTTGTCATACTCTTTTCATAAAGAATCTTTATTAAAGACAGAAACGTACAATAGTATAGCTTAACACAAACTTTTGTCTTGTTTTTCATATTGTCACCCCCAACGCTAGTGCATTTGTTGTACTGTGAAACCATTTAAACTCTTTAACGTTCATTACTTAATTTATTTTAAAATTACTAAACTAATTTTAAAAATGGCTTTTAGACACATAGCTGATTATAAATATTAAATATATATATATATATAGCATTGTTCCTTTTCGAGAAATTTTTGATTTGAAACGTCTATAAGTTAACCTTATTAAATTCAAATAATATTTATTTTAATAAATAAAACATTTTGTAAGCAAACATTATCGACTACAAATACTCGTAAAAGTTGTTTTAGATGAAAATGATAATCCAGTTCTTTATTAAAAGAAAAAAACTAGACGTGAGTGCATCATCAAAGTCCACTAAAAAACTTCAAGTGACTTATGTATTTAGCTTCCTTTGAATCATTATTTACAAAATTTTGGATTAGTGCTGAGACACCTACCGAACAGAGAAGGAACAGAAGTTTAAAAATTGATTAAAATAAGGGGGAAATGTTAAGAAAACTTCTGCATAAAAATTGTTAAATGATGTCAAATGTTTAGTTTCGCTGCGAAACCAATGAACATTAAAGGGTTAAAGGAATCCTCTTCGCAAAACTCATTACTCAGAAGAAAATTCTTCACAGCCTGCTGCACTTCTTCCTTTTTCGAAAGTGATTCTAGCCTCACTTAATATCATGAAAGCATTTTAATTCCTCTGTAATGAATTAAGTATGGTACGTCGCAGACTGCACAGAATGTTATGGTATCAATTTTCTGGGCTACGAAGGGTGTCATTTTGATTGATTTCTCCACTCCCAAGACCACTAATACGGTAAGCTATTACCATACTTTTATCAAACTGATGTCCACGCATGTGACAAGAGCTTTAGAGTCGAGGATTTTTGTTTTATGACGATAATGCTAGACCCTACGCAGCAAGGAACACATCCGTTTCCGAGGATGTGTCAGATTGAACTATACAGCTTAAAGCTCTGATATATTGACAGTATAACATTTCCACCTTTTATACGCTGAAAAAAAAAAAACTGTTAAAAGAACAGGAAAAATCTGGCAGCTGGGGTGCCAGTATTTCTCCGTCAATATATACAGTTTAAAACCGTAAAATTGTATCACTGACATACATTTTACACAGGAATCCTGTAAATCAAACAGGTTTTTTGTTAAAAGTACAGTTTTGTCCTGTATATTTGACGGAGAAATACTGGCACCCCAGCTGCCAGATTTTTCCTGTACTTTTAAGTTTTTTTTTTTTTTTTTTTTTTTTTTTTTTTACAGTGTATGCATTGAAGTCAGTACTATTATAACGTCACTTCCAAGTGAAGAAGATATGCAGCGAACTCTGAAGAACTTCCTTAAATCTCTGGGCACCGATTTTTACCAGGATTGCTTTTTTAAATTAAATTTACACTGTTAAAAAAAAAAAAAAAATCCCGTAATATAACGGGGAAAGCCCGGCAGCAGAAATTCCAGAGAAAGCCCGTAAAAAAAAAAAAAAAAAAAAAAAAAAAAAGCATTCGTTTTATGGGCAAAATGTTTTTTTACAGGCATGTAACGTAATTTCAGGTTATTATATACTTAATTTACGGTCTAAGCGTTTCTTTTTACGGGCTTTGTCTGGAATCTCTGCTGCCGGGCTTTCACCGTAATCTTACGGGATTTTTTTTTTTTTTTACAGTGTACGTTACGGCGAAAGAACCAATGTCAGTGAGGACTATATATGAAAGTAGTGAAAAGGTTTTATTTTGATATGCCATTGTGTGTAATAAAAATTTTGGGGGAAAACATGGAGAAATTTACTTTCTAAATGCCTGTCATTAGCACTTTTGTTATTTTACAGGGCTGCAAAAAAGAAATTGTGTGAAGTAAAAAGTTTAACCTAAAACTCTTTTAAACAGGATGGAGCTGATATGAATTATTAAAATCCACTGCATGATATATTCGTTTAACAATGGTATGGGTAGTCTTTACTTATGGTATACAGGAATTTAAAAATATTTTTCAGACACTCTAGAGTACATGGAAAGTGTTTGAAAGACAAGATTAAATTTTATAACGTAACATTAAGGAAATTTTGATCCATATCTAAACATCACCGACTTAAAATGGTTTATGTTGGCATAAAAACAAAATCAGATTTATTCCAGCCATATGTTAATAATATTTATACATTTCATTGACTTTAAATACTTTCGAAATGTATGAACTTAATATATGTTATTAAGAATCATATTAGAATATTTACTCTGAACTAGAAAGATTCAGAGTGAATTTACAGAGTAACGAAAAAGTTTGGTTATATTAACATTTATATCATATATATATATATATATATATATATTAATTATAAATTTTCACAGCAATTAAAAGCTGTAAAACGTTTAAGATAATTCCTGCAGCTGTTCAAAACGAATCCTGCGCGCAATATTTAAAGCACATTCCGAATTAATTCCATTTAAATCTTTTCAAGTAGGATGTATTTAAAATATATTGTTTGTTATTTTCATGAAATAATGAAATAATTTTCATATCATAATTTACCATATTTTTATTAGAAATTTCGAAAACACATCTAGTACAAAAATAGTGATAAAAGTTTTCATTAAATTAAATAAAAAGTAAAAACTTTTTTTTTTTTTAAATATTATTATTATTAAACTCGTTAAAAGCATACTCCCTCTTTAAAATAGAATTTTAGTAATTTTTTAACAAGTAAAAATTTCAAACTGAAATTATTATTTTTGTAGATTTTTAAAGGAAGCTTCGGAAGTGAAAAATAAAGTTAGTACTTTAAAGATTGATATATATATAACAGTGTTTTGGGGATATTTTTTACAGTACAATTGAAATATTCGATTAATTAAGATTCTTTTTTGGGGAACACAGCAAGCTCGAGAGATTCCGAACTCGTTATCCACTTATTAGTAAATATAATATTTAAAACAATTATGTCTTTATTTTTGGATTAATCTTCTATTTTTAAAACACCAGCAAACATTTCAGATTGAAAAGAAATTTTATACTTTTTAAGATATCCTAGCTTGTAAAATGTTACAGGTTTACATGTAAAAGATAATTTAGAGTGTTATATTTTTAATCTAGTACAAAAAAAAAATCATAGCTGCCAACTTGGGTGATTTCTTGACGTCACTTTTCTGAATAAATTCTTCACCTTGTTTAATCGTAGAAATCTTCCATAAAATTTATAAAATATTTTTATTAGAAATTTCAGCTAGTAAAACAACGCACAAATAGGCAGTTATGAAAATTTAATTTTTTAGTGATACAACGAAAAGTCTGTAACGATAAAAAACTCGTAATAAATAATCATTTAAAGTAACAAGTAACAATATGATTTTTTAAAAAATAATTTATCAATGAAATTATCTGTAATTGTTTAATAAATTTAAAAATATTTTGTAGTTCAATAGTAAAACATTATTTACTAAACAGTTTCATTGTGCATCCAGATGTTTATTACTTTCAAAATGTTTCCATATAGAAACGTAGTAAGACTTCATGTCAAAATTTACTCAACAGGAATCAAAGTTTGTATTTACACAGTCTCAAAAAAAAAAAATATATATATATATATATATATCTTTATATATATATTTCTTTTGTGCGTGTGTATGTCACTGAACTCCTCCTAAACGGCTGGACTGAGTTTAATGAAATTTTTTGTGTGTCTTCAGGTGGATTCGAGAATGGTTTAGATTTACAAATGAAAGTTGTAACTTCTATAGTTCTTTCTTAATTAATTTTTAACCAATTCTTTCAACAACTTTTCCACCTAGATGGCGTGAGTTGTCGTAAACACGATGTCAGAATTTATTTAATGTTGAAATGAAAAATGAATTTTTAACCGTATCTTACGAAGTGTTTAAAATATTTTTTCGAAGTTAATATTTTAGAATCGTAAACACGATGCCAGAATTTATTTAATGTTGAAATGAAAAATGAATTTTTAACCGTAAGTGTTTAAAATATTTTTTCAAAGTTAATATTGTTAAAATGTTAAAATTAGTTAAAATGGTATATTCTTTTAAAAAATTCGTCAATATCCGACGGAGTTATTTTATGTTAAAATGAAAAATGAATTTTTAGGCCATTATTATTTGTGCAGATGGAAAATGTACTAAAAGTTTTCCGAAAAATTTCACGATCACAAATGTTGACGGATATCCAATATATCGTCAAAGAAATCCCGATAATGGCGGACAATCTTATCATCTATGGCGGTCATCTATGTCAACAACATAGATATTGACATTTATAACCGTTGGGTGGTCCCATATTCACCTCTGCTGCGCAAAACATTCAATGCTCATATTAATAGCAAGAAATTCAAACTTCTTCACACACCATAAATTTTAAATCAGCACAACCGGTTTCGAAAGGACGTAGCCTTTCTTCATCAGGTGCAAACACGTGCAACTGCCTTGGAGGCAAAAGCAAGACTGAAAGCAGGACAAAATCCAGAGGGGAGGAGCAACACAAACAACCAATAAGAAGCAACATGCAGGACAGGACCAATCAGAGAGGAACACACGTACACACACCACAAAATGAGGAGGGAGGAAAGGAGTAAACAATTATTATTATTTTTTTCAATAATATTAAACTAATAAGTAAATTTAATAAAATTTATCCATTAATTATTATTATTTTTATTTAAATTATAATTATTTTATTATAACTAATATGATGTTATAAACATAATGAAGGAAATTATTTAATTGAATTAAACAAAATTTTCCAGGCTATAGACAGCAAAGTGGAATCAGATTTTTCATTGACAATTTTATCACTTTGTTTAATTCAACTAAATAATTTCCTTCATTATGTTTATAACATCATATTAGTTATAATAAAATAATGTACTTTCTAATTTAAATAAAAATAATAATAATTAATGGATAAATTTTATTAAATTTACTTATTAGTTTAATATTATTGAAAAAAAAAATAATAATTGTTTACTCCTTTCCTCCCTCCTCATTTTGGGGTGTGTGTGTACTTGTGTTCCTCTCTGATTGGTCCTGTCCTGCATGTTGCTTCCTATTGGTTGTTTGTGTTGCTCCTCCCCCTCTGGATTTTGTCCTGCTTTCAGTCTTGCTTTTGCCTCCAAGGCAGTTGCACGTGTTTGCACCTGATGAAGAAAGGCTACGTCCTTTCGAAACCGGTTGTGCTGATTTAAAAATTTATGGTGTGTGAAGAAGTTTGAATTTCGTGCTATTGTCTGTACGCCAGTTTTTTGAATTTATTTTTGGTGCTCATATTAATGTTCAGTTCTGCAGTTCAGTGAAGAGCATCAAATACATTTGCAAGTATGTGAATAAAGGCAGTAATATGGCTGTATTTCGAGTTGAAAATACCAATGTGAATGGTCCTCCGGTGAATAACAACGATGAAATAACACTTTTCCAAATTGGCCGGTACGTCAGCTCCAATGAAGCTGTTTGGCGTATCTTTGGTTTCCCAGTTCATGAACGGGATCCAGCAGTTCTTCATTTAGCCGTCCATCTTGAAAATGGCCAGCGCGTATATTTCACGAACGAGACAACGATTGATCGTGCTATAAATCCACCAAAAACTACACTCACCGAATTTTTTGAATTGTGTAATCTTGCGGATGCTTTTGGTGCTTTTGCACGGACATTACTCTATTCAGAAGTACCACTCTATTTCACATGGGCTCCAACAAAAAAATGAATGCCCAGCAAGCAAGGCACGCCGATTGATGCATGTCCCGGTTTATTCAAATTAAACACCTTGGGACGAGTATTTACAGTCAATCCAAGGCAGACTGAGTGCTTTTATCTTCGACTGTTATTGGTTAATGTCATCGGCCCTTTGTCATTTCAAGATTTACGTAAAGTGAATGGACGACAGTATCCAACGTATAAAGATGCATGCCTTGCACTCGGCTTGCTGGAAGACGACAACCAGTGGGAGTGTATGCTTGCTGAAGCAGGACTGAACTGTACAGCAAAGCTAATTCGTCTACTATTCGCTATAATGTTGACTACATGTTTCCCGGCCAGAGCAGAGACATTATTGGACAATCACAAAGATTCAATGACTGATGATATATTGCATCAACATCGTTCACGGTGCAACGATCTAACGATAGTATTCAGTGACGCTATGTACAATGAAGCATTGATTGCTATTGAAGATCTTTGAATTATCATTGCCAACTTACCACTCAGTCATTTCGGTATGCATTCAACAAATCGAAATGCATCTGATTTAATAAGTACTGAATTGAATCGTGAACTACAATACAATACTGTAGAAATGGCAGCGATTGTTGCTCGCAATGTCCCACTAATGAATGAAGAACAAAGAACCATTTACGACCGCATCATGCTCGCAGTCTTGGCAGGACAAGGTGGATTCTTTTTTTTTTGGGGGGGTGCACCAGGTGGAACTGGCAAAACATTCCTTATTTCGCTAATTCTCGCCGAAATACGATCAAATAATGGCTGTTGCATCATCTGGCATTGAGTCAACTTTATTGGATGGAGGCAGAACAGCTCATTCATTATTTAAACTTCCACTAAATATTCGAAATAACCCAGACGCAGTGTGCAACATAAAAAAACAATCGTCCATGGCCACAGTGCTGAAATAGTGTAAAATTCTTATCTGGGATGAATGCACTATGGCACACAAACATTCGATTGAGGCGTCGAACAGGACATTGAAAGATATAAAAAACAACGACAAACTATTTGGCGGCACTCTGTTACTCTTTTCAGGTGATTTCAGACAAGCACTTCCCGTTATTCCGCGTTCAACATACGCTGATGAGATCAACGCGTGCTTAAAATCATCGTCATTGTGGCGTAATGTTGAAAAAGCACAACTGAAAGTAAATTTGTTCGTTCAAAAGCTTCAAGATCCATCCGCTGAAACATTCTCAAAACAATTGTTATATATCGGCAATGGAAAAGTTACTACAGATGAAACTGGATGCATAAAATTACCGACCGATTTCTGCACAATCATTGATTCAAGAGATGCTCTTATTGACCAGATATTTCCCGATGTACACAGACGATACACAAATCATGAGTGGCTGGCAGAAAGAGCAATTTTAGCAGCAAAAAATGTGGACGTCAACGAATTGAATCTCAAGATACATTTGTTACCAGGAGACTTGGTGTCATACAAATCTAATGATACAGTTTGCGATGCCACCGAAGCTGTAAATTATCCAACAAAGTTTTTAAACTCATTGGATCTACCAGGCATGCCACCGCATATTTTACAACTGGAGGTTGGATCTCTGGTTATTTTGCTTCGTAATTTGAACCCACAACGGTTGTGCAACGGCACGCGATTAGTCATAAAAAAATTAATGAAAAATGTTATCGAAGTCATCATTTTAAATGACAAATTCCGAGGTGAAAATATATTACTACTGCGAATCCCTATTATACCCACATATGTGACAATTCAATTTAAACGCCCTCAATTTCCAATTAGATTGGCATTTGCAATGACTATCAATAAGTCTCAGGGCCAAACGATGTCTGTCTGTGGCTTAGATTTGAGCACATCTTGTTTTTCACACGGACAATTATACGTGGCTTTCGAGTGGGCAAACCGTCCAGTTTGTTTGTATTGGTGAAAGATGGGATAACAAAAAATATTGTACACTCTGTTGCATTAAGGGATTGATATTGTTTTTTAGTAATATTGTTATAAGTAGCGATATGTATATAATTTTAAACAATCAATTTTAATAAATTAAAAAAATAAATGATTCGTGTTTTGTTATTTTTATATTCTTTCACCGTTCATAGCGCGCCATACATCTTCCACTTATATACTACATCCTTACACACTTACAATAAGTTAGTTATTTTTTTCTAGCAAAATATTCTCTAGAAATAATTTATATGACAAAACAACGTTTGTCGGGTCAGCTAGTATATATATATATATTGTGCAGAAGAAAAAGATTTATCCTCTGATGCTAGTATTTCCCGTACTAAATAAATACATAAATAAATAAAGTAAAAAAAAAAAAAAGAATATAATAATAATTTGAAAATTCTTGTTAAAGGTTAGTAAAAAATCAATAAAATAATAATAATATAGAAAAGATATAGAAAAAAATGAATGTCTCTTCGCATTGAAGTTGTAATTTTAGAAGTTTCTTTAACGATTTGAATTTACCCCCTCTTCCATACTCTGGTAACGGAACTCAACAACTATTTCTAATCGATCCAAAACTTCAGAAAATATTCTGGAACTACTTTAGAATATTGATCCAAGAACTTTTAAATAATATGTGCAATTCAATATGGAAAACTGAAAATTCTGAACTTGTATGAAACTATTTATTAATATAACTTGTTTAAGATAAATTATTTTCAGAACTAAAAACCGATGATAGTTTTCGTTATAATTAAGTGTACACCGTAAAAAAAAAATAATAATAAATTAAAAAAATAAATAAAATGACTTTTCTAAATAATTTTCAGATAAATTCAAAAATTTTTTTGTTATATATATATATATATATATATCTAATTGGTAAATATCGTATTTAATTAGTTCTTTTTAAATTGAATAAGGAGTTTGTTAATAAATTCTTAACATTAAACTATTTCATAAAATTTGAAGGATAACTTGATTAAAGCTATGCGATTATATTTCAAACTACGTTAAATAAATATAATCTATTTAGAAATATAAGATATTTCTTAGATTTTTTAAATATAAATTTCAAAAATCGTATCACGACAAAAAATCGTGTCATGCAAAAAGAATTTATAAATTTAACTGGAAATTAGAAACTTATTTTCAAGGAACAAAATTGGCTTAAAAAGGAAGCTTAACATTTCAAATTACATTATCTAGTCATTGACTACATATTTGAGCTAAAATTGATTCGTCAGTGAATAATAATAATAATAATAATAATAATAATAATAATAATAATAATAAAGAACTGCATTCATTAATTTACTAGGATTATAACTCAATCTAGTTTTGTTTAATATTCTAGCTTAAATGAATATTAAAACATATGTCCTTGTTTTAAAATTATTTGCAAACAGCCAATAAATGTTCTCTCTCTCTCTCTTTTTTTTTAATTTGGGAATGTATACTTTAAAACTGACAATTTTATTTATTGTTTTATTTTTTTTTAAATATCAAATATTGCTATGGTGGCTAGGCTGGGATACAGAAAAAGATTTACGATTACGTCAATCATGTATGTTAGAAATGATTTCTAATGAGTAGAGTAGTTTGTGATGTGTACTATAAAATAAATTATTGCATTGCTTGTTTAAAAAAATATCGGAAAGATATTCTCTGTATTTTTTCTAAGAAAAAAGGTCTAATAGGTCTAATAGGTCTTTGTGGTAATTTCAAATTTATATGCATTCGATTTGGAGTTGAAACTGGTCTATAGTTTGACTCTTACTATTTACAAAAAATAATTTTCATAGCGTTTTTTGTTTTCTATTCACTTAAATGACAAATGTAACTCAAAAATAGGAAGAACGAAAATATAGAATAGTTTGGATCTGTGATTCTATGAACGAAATTTGGAGATCTGAGTATGGGCATTTTTACATTTAAAGGTTAGTTCTGGAAAAATATATGCCCGTCAAGAAGTTAGAATCTATAGGTAAGAGTGGGGATGAATGGGACATTTTTCATGTTTTTATTAATAACGTTCACCATATGTAATTCAGAATTTTGTAACATTGCTCATAAGCACTCTTCAGTAATCAATTACAAATAAACATACTGACTTTAATAAAAAGTTATCATTTTTAATTAATAATTTGTTTTTTTCATGCATGTGCATTATCCCATTCATCCCAACATGTGGGGATAAATGGGACAGGACTGAAGTTAACAAAGAAAAGAAAACAAAATGGAAAGTAAATAAATTTTTAAAGTTAAATTGGTTTATGTGATTTTATTACAAACTATGGATTTACTGAAATTAACAAAAACTGATGTATTGACTCAAATTAACATCGAAAGGCAAAAGTTCTTTGGTTCGCACAGTTCCTAGTGCTCTAGGCTTTGGTAATTTAATCTAATAAGATTTAATCTAAAAATAAATAAATAAATAAGACTTTAGAAAGATATAAATCATTATAATAAAGTACAAATTATCCAGATAAATTTTTGTTCCCGACTGATCGGGAAAAATAAGCATTCTATTCTGTATTACATTAACAATCACCAGGATTTATTTAATTAGCTTGATTGAAATTGTGATTTTAATCAAATTATTATTAGTTTATTTTTTTATTTTTTTAATTATTGATATTATTGATTTAAGTTGCATTGAATATTCTAACTTATAACTTTTTTAATCATAATTATTATAAACAAAAATCGGAACAATTAATTTCAATTTTTCTTTAAATCCATGCTATTTTTGTAATTCCATGTTATAACTACTGAACTACAGGTTATAAAAATATTGAAAATCTATTTACGATTTGTTTTAATATAATTCTTGTGTACAATTTTAAATTAGCACTTAGTGGGGAATATCCCATTCACCCCCATTCAAACTGTCCCATTCGTCTCCACTACCACATGATCATATAAAATAGGAATATTCTTAATGAACAATTGTCAATATTCTTCTTGAATATCATTAATAACATAGTAAAAGATTATGCCTTTTCATCATATAAGAGTTATATTAACTTTAAGCAAATAGTTAATTTCTTAACTACTACCTAATTGAATCAGTAAAATATACTTTGGCTGCAAAAAAAGACACTTTCATTTTTTTCTGCCCTTCTATAGATAGCACAACTCTGAAACTACACTTGATGAATGACCTCAGTACTACCATATATCGGAAAAATTGTCAAATTTCTGGTGCATGCAAAACATAAAACTTTTGCTACTGTCCCATTCATCCTGCGTCCCATTCATACCCACTCTTCCCTAAGTATATAAAACCAAATATAAAAGTGAATAAATAACATTAATATAAAATTTTTTACATTTTTTTAAACTTATACATATGAATTTGTAACCTAATCTAATCAGAGCCTATATCGGAGAATCTTAGGGAAAAAAAAAAAAAAATGTTTTCCACAGAAAAAGATGTTTTGTTAAATCAACTTAATTTTTGTTTCTGAAACCAAATTTTTATTGAGGCAATATCAACAAAATTTTGGTTGATTTAACAAATTGTTTTGTTGTTTTGAAAAAATGTTTTGTTTAAACAATGAAAATTTCGTTGAATCTGTCAAATCGTTTTGTTGATATACCCTAAACAAAGTTATGTTGTTTTAACGAAATATTTTTTCTATGTATGCAGTTTTATTTTTAATGTAGTTTAATCATTACAACTCCACGACTTCATAATTTCAATCTAAAACTTGATAATCCTAATCATATATCTTCAACAAAATGTTGTAATTTTTTAACCATTTTACGTTTATTTTTTATGTTTTCTCTTAACTTTAATAAAAATACAAATCCCTATTTCTTTTAATTTCACAAATGGTTATATAAGAGATATTAAATTAATAAATACGATCGTCTTATTTTTTTTTTTTTTCGTTGTTGAAATCTCATATTTGTGAATAATAATTTACATTAGACACATCCTTAAAGTTCTACATGTAACTTGATAATTTCAATCGTATAACTGCACCACAAAATTAAAATCTTTGTCACTTTTTTTTTCTACGGTTTCTCTAAGACATTTACATAAAAATCTAAAATTGTATTTATTTATTTTTTTAAATCTCACAAAGCATTACATAAGAAATTTTAAATCCACAAATCTCTCTAACTTATATATATAGTATATATAATCCTTTTGATAGTAGCAGCAAAAAATGAGAACGGAGAATAGTTAGTCAAACAATTCACCAAAGAGACGTACACACGCCAAACAAAGCAACAAGATTTCCCAAATTGATTTAATTATCAAGTTCAACAATAGCACTGACGCCAATCCACTGTACAACAATACCTGTTGAAATTTGAAATAGGGCCGTGTAATTAGACTCTGATGAAAAGAAGGTTGACTCTAGGACAATATTTCAAGGTGAAAAAAGCGAACCCTGTAATGAACAATAATGACCCATTAAGCGCAGTAGAAGCCAAGCAACAAACACAAGATCACCAAAACCACAAAGACCAATAAGAATGAACAGATTATCTATGTAGGAGAAGCTCAGAAAGGTGAAAAAAAAATCACCAGGGGATAAAATACACATATTTAAAGAAACCAAATTTAGTTTTTAACAGCCCTCAAAACAAACCATACAACAAACCAACTCAACCAAATCCCAACAAAAAAACTCAAACTAAATCGAAATCCAGGGGGGAAAAAACATCACAAAGAAGGAAGGGAGGAGGCAAGCCACAAGATTTGTGACTTGCCTGTGGGGTTAAACTAGTTTTACGCCGGCAACACTCCCCCAGCCTGCCAAGACTAGATTAGGAGACACATGGATGAAAAAGAAAAGCAAAACCCCATAGCAAATACATAACAATGAAACCGTGAAATTTAGTGATTGATTACGAACCCATAATAAATAAGAACCCCGAAATGAATCAAATGAAACAATATCAAATTATTTTCCAGAAAAATAAAAACAGAAAACCCTCCAGGAAAAAAAAAAAAAAAAATATGAACCTAAAAAGTAATAAAACCAAAACCTAAACCCACAAGAAAAAATCATCCCGAAATGAAAGAGAGGCAATTTAGACACAATCCATCCTGATGTATTGAAACACCAACCAGAAAAAAATTAAATAAAATCAAAACACGAGCCACAGAAACTAAATTCAAAATACGAGCAAACAGAGAACTTAACAGGAGAAAATGGCATTTTAGAAGTTGAGTTGTATCATTCCTTGATAATGCATTTAATAACCAATTTTCAACGAATTACTTTTTGGAATAAAATTAAATGCAGCAATCCTTCCTTCATTTTTTTTAAAGCTTAATTCAACATCCCACCCAACCACCCAACGAACAACGCCACCCAACCTCCTTAATGAAACATTTGCCCACCGATCCTCCACATTTCTTATTGTCTTTTATTATTATTTTTTTTTTTTTTTTACACATATGAGTGGTTTTTTTTTTTTTGTGTGTGTGTGTGTTTGACAGATACAATTATTGATATACCAGTGAATAAACAAAACTTTTTGGGAATCCCATATTTAAGGTGTCCTTAATAAGTTTATTTATGTTTTTATTTTTATATTTATCAGAACATAAATTATTGATTCGATATAAGTGATTAAAAATGATATTTCTGTATATATATATATATATATAAGCAATAAACATGAATGAATTATAATTTATTATTGCTTCTCATTTAAACTTTATGCAATTTAACTTGATAATTTTGATTTTATACGTGGACTACAAAAATAAATCCTTTTGCTTCTCTTTTATTTTTTACATTTTCTCTAAAACCTTTACATTTTCTCTAAAAAAAAAAAAAAAAAAAAAAAAAAAAAAATCCAAACCTTTTTTCGAAAGTGTTTTATTTCATAATTACAGTTATTTCAAAAGAGATTTTATATAGATAAATCTCTCCGAGTTTTAATGCCATAAACATAATATTAAAATTTTAAATAACAATTTTAATTAATTTAATTTAAATAAATTTTACTTAAAAATCCTTCTTTTATTATTCTACATACTTTTTAAGATCAATTTGAAACTATTTATTTATTTGTCAGGCATATTGTTTAAGAAGTAATTTTCTGGTACTTTATGTTTATTTATCCGTAATTGAAAACTCATTACAGTCAAGTGCAAAACAACTTTATTGAATAGACGAAAAGAGAATGCAAAACTGAAATTTTCTTGAAGTTTGTAGTTATATTGAAAAAACATTTTTTTTTTCTTCTTTTATAACTTAATAACTGGGTTTCCTGGAGAAAAATAATCATTTAAAAAACTTAAATAAAATTCAAAACTTAAAAATGAATATTTTAGAAAAAATATTGAATTTTTTAAAGTATTTATAGCTACTTGCTACGTTCTACAAACTTATTGAACTGAAATCAAAAGATTTTCCTTATAATTCAACAAATAAAAGTTATATTTTATAGTTTTGAGTCAATAAATCGATGTTTTACTAACGAATTTATATTTTAGTGTAAAAAAATGTTCATTTAATAGCTGGAAAAATAAATACTCTCTATATAAAAATAAATAATCAAATCTTCTATAGAAATAATCAGAAGCATAATTTTTTTCTAAAACTTATTTTAAAACTTAAATAATAATAATAATAATAAATAGCTTATTTCGCTCAAGAATTCAAAGCTTTTAAAGAATACAGAAAACTTTCCAATTTTTTAAATTTTCGCATATTCTAATGCAGATTTCGTAAAATAGGAAAATATTTACTATTTTTTCTGTAAATATGATACATTTTTGGCTATAGTCAGTTGCTTCTAACAGTCTCTTTAAAATTGTATGTTCTGAAAATCAATACCACACACCGATTTTGAAAGAGTTTTCGGGAAAAAGCTTTTCTTTTATAGGAAAAAGAAAAAAGTGAATAAACGTATTTGATTTCATGAAATTTTACTGGAAATTTAGACAACATTTCGCAATTTTTATGCGTATGAAAAGTATTTTTAAAGAGTCAAAAATGAATGATATAAAATTTTATAACAGGCGTTGAATATTTTTTTAGATACTTTTCTAAGCTAAAATGATAAAATACTATTTTTGTAGCATTTTTTAGTACTCTTCATATAACTAATAAAGGAAAATATTATGCAACACATTTGAATTCATATATGAAGAACTGAAATTTAACCAAACTAAGTTTTAATTCATTCAAATGAAAATATAAATATCAACTTTTTACTTTCCCTTCATACTAAAATGTTGGTACTATGCGTACCTTTTTAAATAACAGGAAAAGTAAACTAACATTAAACGCCATAGATTTTTATTAGTATAAGTGGAGTGCAATATTTTACTAAGTACTAATTTATTATTTCAGATACTGTTCTTTTACGTTTGCTTCGTTTTTAAAATTCTATAAAGTACAGATTCTTATTTTAACTGTCAACTATAATTTGTTATGATATTTAATGATATGGAGTAAAATTATTTGTAAAATTATATACAAAAAGTTAAATGCGCAGTTGACTTACACTTTTTATCCAAAGTAATAGAAAATTCAAGTCAACTATGGTTTTGATTTTTAAATTCTATAAAATCTAGATTCTTATTTTAATTATCATCTATAATTAGTTGATATGTAGAAAAATAATTTGTAAAAGTATACACAAAAAGTTAAATGTGCAGTTGATTTGCATATTTTATTCAAAGTAATAGAAAATTCAAGTCAACTATAGTAGCTCATCCACGCATTTATTAAAAGACATAACAGTATTTATTATTATTTATTTATTTATTTACTTTTGAATGACACTACTATTTTATTTTGATAACTATTATTAGATAGAGTCACACGTCAATAGGTTCATGTACATGTAGTTAACTTTTAAAGATCTATAAAACTGACAAATTTTAATTTTAAATAAATTTTCACGTGATGTATATTGACATAATGTACATATATTTTTGTATCTATCATAATATATTCAAATGAATATTCTTTTAAAGCAATGAAACATATTGTACAAGTGTGCTAGCGATTCAATATTTTTAATGAGATAAAGCCACAAGCTACTATAAATGAAATTAATATTTTATTTAACCAACACTACCTGTAGATTGTTTCAGACTTTAAATAAGTACACATGGAATTACTACCCAGCAAAACTTATACTGATGGGCTCGTTCTGGCCAACAGCTGGCATCTTGCACTTGCCTTCAGCTGCAGGTTGCCACATGTAGCTGAAGCAGTGGGCCGCTTACGGCTGCCAGCATTGAAGACAGCCTACAGTGAAAAGGCCGGTGGCTCAGAAGCGGCATAATAACAGCTGGCCTTTTGCAGGGTACCAGCACACGGCCAACATTATGTTTGCCATGTTGCGGCCACAATTTATAAGGCCGGTACCGGACCATCACTTGCAATTCGAATGCATAGAGGGCGCTGCGATTCACCTGCTGTTAGGGACCCTATATAGAGAGAGACTGGACATTGGCGCGCCGGCTTTTTGATGAAATTCTCCATTTTAGTGCCAATTGCTCCATTGCTTACCATTACTCTGAGAAGAAATTTTTATTATTTTACGTCATAATCGAAAAAAAAACTTATTTATTACATTTTTACTTTGTTGGGAGATAAATTGCTTTAATTTTTGAATACTTTTAAAAGATAAAAATGCATAATTATTTATTTTATATCATACTTTAAATACTTTGAATTCTCTTATTGCATGCTGATTTACGTATTTATTTCCTAACATATGAGATAATTACATTATTTATTTGCTAGCTATTAGTTTTTAAGTTCTGTTGTGCAATATATTTAATACGTTAGATCTCAATGTATTTTTCTGATATATTTTAAAATACATATTTAAAATAACTATATAAAATTTTTTTGGTTTTTTGCTAGTACGCAAAATGTATCAGATTTCTTAAAATAAATTATTAAAAATAAAGAAAATAAGCTGTATATTATTTTCTAACATATGAAATATAAATTTCTTTTAAATAATAATTGCCATAATAAATTTTATAAATAATATTTAAATAAGTAATTATTTTTATTTACATAATATTTAAAAGATCTGAAAAAAAAAAAAAAAAAAAAAAAAAAAAATCAATGAAATAATCAAATGTAAATAAAATAAATAAAAACATTTTTTTAATTTCTAAAGATATTAGTTAAGATTTTTACAAATTATTATTAATTAAATTTTTATCTTTAATATTTAACTAAGTCATTATTATTAATAATGCTTAATTGAAATAAATAAAATATGTATTTTTAGCTTGTAAAAATATTACGTAAATATTTTTATAAAATAATAAAAAAATAATTTCTGTTCTTCTGCCGTAGTTTTACATTTATTCATGAATTACTTCACAAAAACTAAGATTACTATATTTTTGTTAAAATTTTTCTAACTTTTTATATATAGAATGTATGTCCTTAGAAAAAATAAGGTAGAATTACTTTCACTAAGGTAGAATTGCTTTCACAATCAACGTATTTTTGCTTAATATAGAAATATACAACAAAAAATTCCTCTGTTTTCCGATAGGAATTGAAAAAGTAACCATGTCAAAGGTTAAAACAAAATTCGTTTTTCCTCAAAGTCTTTTTCTCTAAGACGAAAAAAATTACATATTTATATTCTGCATTACCTTCTTCACAAATTTAGCACAATTTCCTTTCATTTATGTTGTATAGTAAAGCGTCAATCGCGAAGAAAAAAGCATTACGTTCTACGGGGATCGCTCCGAATTGGCACTAAGATGGCCGACTTTCGGTCAATGTCCAGTCTCTCTATATATAGGGTCCCTACCTGCTGTTGATTTGAAATTCCCTCTCATTTCGCTTCGCCATTTCGTCCCAAGTCTGCGGTGTACAAGATACTAAAAGGTTAAATGATCTCATAAAAAATGTAGAGTAAGTGATTCATTTTTTAATTTGGTTTTGTGTTTTTTTTTTTTTTAATCACTTTTAGAAGCCTTTGATTTCAGAACTATTATTAAAATATTAGGGTTTCTAGGAAAGTACAGCAAATATCTCGTTGGTCCGTTTAAAATGAGCTATGATAGTCATTAATTTTCTAATTATATTTTTATTATTTGTTATTATTATTATTTTTATAGCGCTAATAAGTTTATGGGTCCAACTTTATATTTGTATAATATAACTGTGGGAAAGTTGTTAGGACAATTATAAATTTGTAACCTTTTTATTTTTACTTTGTTCTGCATGTATAAGAAGGAAGTATTTGATACATAAAAATTTTCGACTCCCGTTTTTCGGTTGTTTTACACGTTTTGATACGTTCTGAACACGATTTGACTTCATTAAAAAATTATCTGTCTATCTTTGTGTGTATCAGTAATTTTTTGAACGCTATATTCGATGAACAATTGAATACAATTTAACTTAACTAGATATTTAGTTGGACTTTGACTTAAATTGGTGCTAATTACATTTGAGGATCAATCCTTCAAAATATGCCGCTTTCATCCCATTTTTTCCCCAGTTTTTAACATGGCAGTATGTGAGGAAAATTTGCATAAATATACATAATGAGAATTAATTTTTAGATGTGAAATAAAATAAATAAATGGTTATGCTAATAACAGTCAGGCAAGATTTTTTTTCCTTTTAATCCAGAGAGCATCGCTTGAAAAAATAAATAAATAAATAAATCTTAAAAATTATCCCTTCTGTATATATTTGACTAGATCCTTATATATATATATAAAGTATTTAAAAAAATGTACTTGTAAAATAGTAAACAGCATTTTAAAAATTCCCATATGTTAGAAATATAAATAGAAAATGAAGTATTGCCATAAATTAATTAAAAGAGAAATAGCAAAAAGTATAATCAAAATAAGTATTAGACTTTCTATTATATCCCAAAGAAACGTCGCCCAAGCATGAAAGAGTTCTGCTTTTTCTGACAAAAGTGTTTCAATACAGAAATTTGTATCATATTTCTTATATGATTTTTGTGATTTTATAGAGCAGAAATTTTTTATGGAAATTAGTGGTGGCCAAAAAGCGGAACTCTTTCATTCCTGACCACCAGTATGATTCAAAAAGTCAAGAATCGTGAAGATGGTCCTAAATCTGAATCAATTTATTCATATTTCATGAATAACAAGTGCATTATTACCTTTTAAATTCCGAAATTATTATTATTAACACAGATAACACTCACAAACTAATAAAGTTTTCGCCACATAAAGATGTGAGACAAAATAAATAAAAAACAAATAAATAAATATAAATTCAATTAAATAAATAAAGACAAGAAGATAAAATAAAAAAAAAATATTTAGATTAGAATAATTTTCTCTCAAATATTATATACTTATCACAGACGTTAATCTTTGAACTGCATTATTATTATCATTATTATTATTATCACTATACTGCATCATAAAATTATATATTCTGTTTATATTTGTAATTTAAATGATCACTTTTGATTGCTAAACTTAAAGTGAGTAAAACACACTGAGTAAACTTTAAATGAATATGACTATAAATTTTATAAAATGTGTCTCTGTAATTCTACTATGGTTTTCAACTAAAAGTAAACAATCGAAATTCTTTACCTTCATCCCGTATTTTTATTTTTTCAAATTGTTTTATTTCTCAAGAAATAATAATAATGATTAAGGAAAATTAAGGTTTCTTTAGAAGGAAATATAAATCATTGATGTACACCCACTACTAAATAATTAAAATAATAGTCATTCTCATTAAATCTGTGTATAAAACAGATTTTTTAACATCCTGTTTCATTTTCGCTATATAAGATTTGAAATAAGTAATTAATTCCCTATAGTTATGATGAAATCTTTCAGAGCAACTGAAAACATCTTACGTCTTTATTTAATAAATTCATTTTAAAGTAAACCAAACCAACGTATATCAATCAGTGCAGTACGAATGTGTTAGGAATATTTTTCTTAGTCAGCAATTATGATAACTAGATGACCCCAAATGCTTCCTGTCTAAGATCTTTGAAGGTTAGCAACAGCGCTTAGCTGTTCAAAAAATGTCGAACTGCCTTAAGTAATTTTTTAAATGTGAATTTGAATCTTAAATTGTAATCTGCGCTTTAAATAATAAACTTGGCAGTTAGTTTGTTTTCTGATTAAAAAAAGTAATCCATAACTTTAAATGAATTAGTTATTTAAATAAATTAATAAGAAAAAAAAAAATGGTTTTCAATTGGTTTCCAGGATCATGTATGCATGTTTAATTTAAATTTTTATGACAGCAAATATATGAAAAAAAAAAAAAAAAAAGAAAGAAAGAAAAAGAATGCGTACTTATATAATTTAATTGTAAAAAAATAAAAATAATTAAAATAAAAATTAAATAAAAAAATAAATAAATAAAAATAAATTTTAAAGCACATAATTATTACAGTAATAAATGCACCAAAGAACCGGTATTAATAATAAAAATCTTTGTAAAGAAACTCAATAATTGAATTTAAAAAAAAAAAACTGGCAACATTTGTTTCTGGTGATACATGGCTCTTCATTTGGTGAACAAAGTAGGCACGAATGTAGCAAAGCACTTCTGTTACACTCGTGTCCACTTTTGTTCGCCTGACTAAGGATAATAGTGGTGACATCTGTTGCCTTTTTATTTTATTTTATTATTTTATTATTTATTTATTTATTTATTTTTACAGCAATAAACGCTTCATAGAACCGTTATTAATAATAAAAATCTTTGTAAGGAAACCCAATAATTGAAAAAAAAAAAAAAAAAACTCGCAACATTTTTTTTCGGGTGGAAATAATACCATGGCTCTTCATTAGGTGAACAAAGTAGGCACGAGTGCAGCAAAGTACTTTTGCTACACACGTGTCCACTTTTGTTCGCCTGACTGAGGGACACTGTTGCTTTTTTTTTTCGATTTATGGTAACTTATTATTTTATTCTTCAGAGTCAGAACTCCGTACTTTAGTAGTTTTTAAATCCCTTTTAAGGGTATGACGAAATTGAAAATCGTACTTTGAAATTAGCGTCTTAGAGTTCTTAAAGTTTACATACATATGCTTTGAAATGTATCAATATTAAGCATATTAAAATTTCTGGAAAACTATTTAAATATGTTAAAAAAAAAAAAAAAAAAAATCAGAAGATTTTAAGTGTTTTATGCGATTAATATTTTAAATAAATTCTCCCCTTACCCTGATTTCATTGTATTGTAATGTATCAATATATTCGAAATAAATTAGGTTTTTACTTTGTGCATTGGTTGGTGAATTTTTTTTTTTTTTTTTGTTAAAACTACTTTTATGTTTGACTCTAAAATTTAGCACACAAGTACAAAATACTTTTCAAAAAGTAACTTCTCAATCAATCCACAAAGTTATACCCAAATATGTTTAGAAATTTTGATAAATTACAATGATGTAAAATCGAGTGTAAAATTTAAAAATTATGTTGCATGGAATATTTATTTATTTATTTTATTTCAATAGTTTATGAGAAATTTTAATGTACTTAATACTGATGCATTTCAATACTTATGTATTAAATCACGACATTAAGGAAGAAATTTCAAAGAACGATTTTCAATATTTACATCTCTTTAACTCTGATTTAAATATTTTTTTATTGAATGTTCTCTATATTGCATACTTAAATCAGAAACTTTTTATTTCAATATTTTATCTGGTCACTTGCAACGTTACATTTATTTATATAAAATAACTTAACACAATTAAATAAACGTTTTGAAATTTAACACTTTGAAACAAAATTTACAAAGAATATAATATTGCATAGAACAAAATATATATTTATCTTATCAAAGTCTTATATTTGCGTAGAACAAAAGTAATAATAAGCTTATCATAGATTTATTTTTAATGAAAACGGATCGGCTGAGTATTTCTCACGCTGTACTAGAAATCCTAAATTTATAAACATAGTCTAAGAATCAAATGCTTGTACAAATTTTATTGAACTATAAATACAGTGGGTAATCAATTATTATTATTATTATTATTATTATTATTATTATTATTTTAAAACAAATACTGTATGAAATGGTCTTGAACTTCTAATATGCATAGAACATTTAAAAACTCATATTTTCCACTATAGATTTAGTCAAGAGTGCAATTAGAGAAGCAACCGCAAATTGGAGATAAGCACAAATACTTTGGATCACCCTGTATCATGAAAAGCTACGGATCACATGTAACCTTAACACGCTGCATATATTATAAACAATATGTGTATGTTTTTTTTTTTTTTTTTTTTTTTTTGGCAGGGGGAGGAAGGGTGGGCAAGTTTTTTTTTTTTTTTTTTTTTTTTTTTTTGCTTATAGCAAGAATGGAATTTAATAAAATTTTACAAAACTTACAGAAAATTGACAAAACAGTAGAAAAATATTATTCTAAAGCACACATTTATACGTGTAATATTTGGTGAGATATGAGCATTTATAATAAATATTTTATTTACTGCTTTTGCGGGAAAGATAAAAATTTTCATCACATTAGTTAAAAGCTAGATATATTGGGCAATTTATATCGAAAGTTCATTTCAATACAGGAAAAATTAAGCAAGTTGTTGCGAAAAAATGGGGCAGATTTTAGGTATACACAGGTTTGAAAATTCATAAGAGGTTTTTCACATGCCAAGCATTCAATTGGAAGATCCAATTTTTTCAACCATGTTTCAAATTTTCTTCTTTGTGAAAAAATCCTTCTGGACTTGTAACTCTAACATAATTTTATATATTTAGTACGATCTGTGAGCTCATAAGGGGATTTTCACAAAAATGACCTTTTGTAACATGGTTGAACGTATCTAAAATCTGGCTCGTTTTTTTACCAATAATTTGCTTAATTTTTATTCCATTGAAATAAACTTTTGCATAAGTTACCCAAGATATCTGGTTTTCGACTTACGTAATAAAAAAAAATTTATCTTTCGCGCACGCTCAGGGGAAAAAAAAAATGAATGTAAATGCTCAAATCTCCTCGAAAATTACACATATGAATTTTATGTTTCAGAATAATGTTTCTTTAATGTTTTATAAATTTTTCTGCAAGTTTTGTAAAATTTTGTGGAAATTTCTTCTTGTTATAAGCAAAAAAGTTGCCAAAAATGTAATAATTAAATATATATATATATATATATATATATATATATGCCTAAAAAATTGTGTATTTTCCATACAAAAAACTTACAAACATTGTATATAGTAAGAGCAATAATGTGTTCAAGTTACAAGTCATTTGTAGCTTTTTATGACACAGGGTGATCCAAAATATTTGTGCTTTTCTTTAATTTATAATTGGTCCCTTAATTGAACTTTGGACTAAATCGATAGTAGAAAATGTGAGTTTTTAAACGTTTTTACATATCTGCATTTCAAAATCATTTAGTCAAGCATTTTTTTTTTTTTTTTTTTTTAAATCAAAATAAAAAAAGTTTAAAATAAATAAATAAATAAATAAATAAATAATAGTTTGATCACCCTCTGTTGCTACAAAACCAAATTAAATATTGGATGCATAGAAATTAGCATTAATAAAATGTAAGGTATCACAATAAATAAATAAATAAATAAAATAAAATAATAGTCATAAACAAATCACTATTGGCTCATTTAGGGTCCCCTTCACTCACCGCCGCTGGAAACCGAAGCTATTGTTATTCTATGGGAAATTTTTCTTTACAAATAACTTATTAACTAATACATATTTTTTAATTCTGTTTTCACATTCTGAAAATTTCCAGCTGTTAAATTGACGGACCTTTTTAAAAAAAAATATTTAATTTTTTATATTTTATTTTGAAGCTGCAAAATAAGAATTTTCATTATGTGAAATTTTTTCATTTTGCAATTTCAAAGTAAAATATTAAAAATTAAAAAATACATTTTTAAAAAAGGTCCGTCAATTTAACAGTTGGGAATTTTCTGAATGTGAAAACAGAATTTAAAAATATGTATTAGTTAATGAGTTATTTGTAAAGGAAATTTCCCCATAGAATAACATTGGCTCGGGCTTCCGGCGACGGTAAATGAAGAGGGCCGTTAATGGGAAAATATAAAGGGCCAACAAAAACACCCGGAGTAATATAATTATTTATGTTTGCCACAACTGGCCCACTGAAGGCTTCCAGCAACAATACGAAAAAATTATGCTTGCTGTCAGGTGGCCCGACACTGGCCCACTAACGATTTTTAACCTATTGTTGGTTACCATCAGTGGCCCACAACCTTTTTTCAATCGATAGCTCGCTGCCAGCAATGACCCATCAGTGGCCCACTGTGAAGTCGTTCCTTCACATATATTAATTTTAATTACAGCTTTAAATAAAGGCAATAAATAATTATTATATTTTCAATAAATTAAATAGCTAATAAAAATAGATAACGAAATTCTAAATTACTTTTATTTATTCGCTTTTGTCTATAATAAATATCTTAATTCTAATAATACTTTATCCCTTATGCTATTAATAAATCGTCTGAGAAAAAAAACATATTCCTTTTAAATGACATTCATAAGCTCTTCTAAATCATTTAATAAATAAAATATAAAATAATATTATTTCCAGTCATAAGCCGTTGGATACATAATTACATTTTCATTCTTTTAAATTGCGTATGTTTATTTATTCGAAGCTAAATTAAGCAATACATTTCCGTTCTAATATCATTAAAGAGTAATTTATATTTTTTTTATCACGGGATGTGCAATAAATCCTAGTCTGAGTGTCTCCCTTAAATAACGGCCTTCTGGCGATAAAGTTTGGCATTGAGGATTGGCGTTAGTTTTTTAACGGTCGTGCTAAGTTCAAAATATTTACATTAAATTATTCTACAAACAAAGGAATATCTTTGGCTATAAATTTGGCACTTTTTCAAAACTCTTGGCGTAATTCAAGAGTCTGATCTGAGTTGCAATAGAATCAACTTCAAGAATTCGCTCTTAAATCTTGACGTAACAACACGTAATCGCGAAGCCCTCTCTCTCTCTCATCTAACCCTCTGTATGTCTGTTAAACTTTATAATAGATATTTGGAAATAGTACTTTTTAATTATAGACTTTCTTGATTTTCATGCTGATTAAATAAAGATGATTGCTGCAAAATTATTGATTCTTATTTCCTCACGGCCTAAAGTTCACTGTTCCTGGAGTTTTATTGCGATTCTTATACTATAGCTCAAGTCTTCTTCGGAATCTTCTTGATAAACTTTGGTGCCAGACCTCTTCAGAGTGGTTACGAGATAAAAAGAGAGAGAGGGGCACTTGTTTAGATATATTTACTAGCTAAAGAAACTATTTTATTTCTGTTGTTTCAAAGTTATACGGACTGACTTTCTTCAAAAAAATAAATCGGCTCCTTGGAGACAGATGTGTAGTTCACCTTATAGTGGATATTTAACAGTCTGCTTAATGTTCTATCTTATGTATGTACTATTTGATGTGTGAAATATTTCCTCAACGACAGCGGGATATGCAAGTATTCAATGAATGATATTCCCATCGTGTTTTATTTTGACGCAATGGTTTCCCCGAACTATTGGAAGTTTCTTCGCTGCAATTTTTCATTGACTACCGGCGCTCGGCATTTTATCCCAAGTCAAAGTCGCTGGACCTCGTTTTCTATAAGCCGGGCCGGTGTTTCTCCTTCGTCCTCTCATACTGTGTGTTATGGAGGCTCACACTCTGAATGTTGCAAACTCGTGTTCATGTGGAGTGACGGAATGACTTCAATTTTTTTTATTGTTCGTCTTTTATACATTTTTCAAGTTATTAACGGATTTATGTTTACGGAACTGCTAAACATTCGAACTTTAGTAGAAAGAAAAAAACTGCGCGTTGTGAAATAGGGTATTACGTTTGAGTAAATATAGACAGGATTTTCACTTTATCTGAGAGAACTCACGGATAGAACGTTGGTCATCTAGTAAGGCCATGTGTTTTTTTTTTAGTGCTCGGATTTTATGCCAGCTGTCTACACAGGGAAAGTTTTACAAGTATTGCTAAATCGGAATACTGGAAAATACATAATGTATTCTAGACTATATGAGACTTCAAACAGAACGTCACGTGTGAAAAAGATAAAATGCATATAAAGTATATATATATATATTTTTAAATAGTTTTTCGTTTGTCAGTTTAGCAGAATAACGTAAGTAGAATGTTTTTATATTTTATTGATGAAGATTGAAATTTTTATTAAAAAAAAATAATAATAAATATATTATTACTACCTTTTTCGTGTATAACAATAATTTTATGACTTTCTATAGTATATTCATGGTTACATTATGCATTCTTTGTCTAAATAATATATTTTTCATTTATATGGAAGCTATTTTATAAATCTATATATAGTAATTGATGATAAATTAAAAAAAAAATTGTTTTTTTCCATTGAATAAATTTCTTGTTTTTTCAATCAAGGGTAAAAAAAAAAAAAAAGGTTTCATATATTTTTTTACTGAATTGAAATGCTGTTTTACTGGTAATTTTTATTAAATGGGTTTGGAATAAATTAATTTTGTATATAATGTGTAAAAATAATTTTTCATTGATAATTTTGGTAATAATAATTATGAAATGGATCAATTAATATTCTAGAAGAAAACTAGGATATTCACATTTAGTGCAAAATTATTTCGAGATTTATGACATGAAGCACATATTATTTTCACAACTTAAATTTAATGTTGAATTTGTTTGTTTATCACAGTGAATATACAAGTGTAAAAATAAAATAAAAAAAGGGAATTAAGTAATTACATAAAATGATGTAATGTTTACAAAATTTTAGCGAATCTTTATTTTTTTTAATTCATTAACATCGCAATATTTATTGTGTTTAAGGTGTTAAATTTTCCATGAAGTAAATTTCTTGTCTTTTAATCAAATGCTTAATAAAATTCGTTATTGATTATTAATTGTATGTTTTATATATATTTTTATTGCAAAATAATTATCACTGTGTTTGTTAATTGAATTTGATTAATTTTTAATTTAAGAATTAAATTTTGAGTTATTTCGCATGTTGGCATTTTCTAGGTTGGTTGGAAATACACATATTTTTTTTATATATACCTTTTTAGAGACGTGTCGGCGAAAATTCGTTTTTGATATCAGTCGATATCTAGACACTTATTTCTCATCTTTTTACACACATATTTTTTTTTGTTCAATTATTTTAACCTGCTTGGAACTGCCATTGCATAACAAATTAATAAATAAAATAATTGGAGTGATAATTTCAGGTATTCCCATACTTTTGTTCATAAACTTATATACTTTTGTTATTGCTTTTTAATTATGCATCACTGTGTATCAAAAGCTAAATGTCAACACTACACTTTTCTCTAAATACCATTATTTATCCTTTCATTTAAAAATAGATAAACAAATAAAATAATTTAGATTTATACATCTAATTTAAGTCCTTGAATTGAAGGAGGCACAATTAATGTGTTAGGATTCAAGTTTATGTAATTTTGTGCCACAATGTGCATTAGTAGGGCTCCTAATTGCGCTTGTGTTGTTGGCATTCAATGCTCTTTTCCTTATCTTGAATTACTGGCCAAATTTTTCTTGGTGAGGGGACCTGCATTGATTGTCATTGTTTGTATGATTTTACATTAAACTTTATTTAATTTGAGTATGAATATAATTAACTTAAATTTTTTTACTATTTAAATTTTACATAAAATTTAACATTTTTTTTACAGAAATCGAATGGAATTGTTTTTATTTAGGGTACATTTTTCTTATTGTTTACTAATATTGTTTCTATAAAAAGATCTTTCCCACAACGCATAGGTACATACTACATAGGACATAGCATAGGGTCCACAGTGACCGAATAAATAAATAAAATAAAATATTGAATAAAATATTAATTAATTGATTATATCTCCAACAATTTTCTTTTTTAACACTGTATGTATTAAGGACAATATGTAAATCCAGTACATAATATATTTTATGAATCTATACTGGCCGTATCTTGTTGCATGCAAGTGTCCTAAATAAATGTAACACACAATTTTTCAAATTTACATATTTCTTTTCTAATTTTTTCGGATATTATGTACATTGACTTTCATGTAAACCTAACAAATTTGTTAGTCTTGAACATAAGGTTCAATGTTTTATTTATTATACTTACCAGGCATTCTTAAATAATCATGTACAATCACTTATACAGAAAGAGAATTGGTTGTATATCTTGGATACCTAAACACATAAACATAATTTTATTCTAATATTATTTTTGGTTGTCGAATTTGTTTTCAAGTTTTAATTTTTATAATAACATAACGCAGTATTTTCTTTGCCCATTTTAACTAAAATATTACATTTTAACACAAATGTTTTAATTATTATTTTTTTTCTAATTTCATAAACGTTGAGAAATTTTATAACACATTATATATTTTTGTCAGTTAGATGTTATCGCTTAAATCCATGTACTCTTATGCTGGTCGTGAAATTTGACATCTAATGTAATTTTTCATTTCACACATTTTTTTTTCCCACATTCATTCAATTTTGTTAGATGAAACCTATCATCATTTTCTAAAATTTTAACCCTTGATTACCTTTCATACGAAATTTATTTTATGTGCATAATAGTTTTATTTCGTTCATTTGCGTAAAAAAGAAAAGTTTAGGAGTAATCGAAATATGATTAAAAAGAAAAAGGGAAGACTGTTTAATTTTTTTTTTCTCAAACAGAGATAAACATCTCGCCGTTTTCGCCTGAGTTTGTTTACGTTCAAATAATAATAGTGATATTTTTTTTTTTTCATTCAGTTCAAATACGTTGATTGCAGAGAAGTTTTTTTTTTTGTTGTTGTTTTTTTACTGTACATATCATGCCATATTTTTATCGCATTTATTCACTGTTTCATGTTTGTTTATTGGTGTTTATGTCAGTATGTCTATCATATATATATAGGAATATTTTATTACTATTGATAGCAAATAATTATGACAACAAGATATATAGTAAGCTTACTTTAACATCAAATTGGGCCCACTGCTGAATAATTGCAGTACTTTTTTTAAAAGAGAAGAGATAAAAAAAAAAAAAAAAGATAAAAACATCTTTTGCACATGTGTGAACAGATTTATTTTACTGTTCTTTTTATCAGCTGATTTGGTGAAATTCTTTTTATTCACCTTTTTGAAGTGAGATTACACTTCTTGTACTCGAGTCTTTTTATTATTATTTTACTGAGCAATTTATAGCCTTTGAAGCTATTTCTTATATATCTATTTTATGCGCATTTTTAATCTTTGAGGCCTCATCTCAGCTCATCGCAGCTCATCTCAGTTCATATATGCTCAGTTCAGTAGATAATACTGTTGTTTTAGTCATGACTTTTTACTTTTACTTTGTGTTTATAATTTTCTGTGCACGTTAAATTTGCAATTTTTGCGCTTTCATCTGCGGCTATGGAAATTTATTTTGTGGCATTTTTTTTTTAAATTTTTTTGAAAATTTAATGTTTGTTGGAACACTTACAGACATATACTAATTTTTTAATAATATGAATTATTTCACTTGATATTCACTTTTTACAATATTGCTTAAATATTTTGACATATCACCCATTTAGTTATATTTTTAATTTTCACATATACACATTTACCCTCTAAGCACAATTGTGTTGCTCTGGTTGTCAATATATTAATGACTTCTATAATCTACGGATTTTGACCATCATATTGGTTTCAACACCTGTAATTGTGAAGGGGATTTCACACTTTCACAACAATTTTTGAAGGTTATGTTTTATTGGCTTTCATATACACTTATAATTCATTAACACATGTTCTATAAATACTTCGGGTGACAAAAATAAATAATGAAAATAATAATAAATAAAAAAGATATTGATATAAAATTACTTGCTAAATTTTAAATAAATAACATGAGGATGTATGTGACTTTTGGAAATATTTGGATTGTATATTTTTCCTAATTATATTTTCATTGGTTGTCAAAGTTTCGTTTGATACTATGCGTGAACACATCACCTCTTTCACAAGATGCATTTTTAACAAATTCACACTATTTTTTTTTATCTCATTTGAATAACATGATCAGTTATTGTAACGTTTGCAAACACTTTATAATTAATAATTCTCACACACACACACACCAAAAAGAATATATTTTTTTTTCTCCCTATGTTTCTACATGTGTTCCTGTATATGTTTTCTTTTGGGTCAGAAATTTATTGTATTATTGGCTGGTTTCTCAGTTTGTCAGTCATAATGCAAATTTATCCAATAGTATTCCATTGTCTTTCACATGTATGGTTTTCCATGCTTTTCTACGTTATTCTCAAACTTGGCCTCACAACCCAATGTTTGACACACACACACACTCACAAAATTTTATCTGACCTATTTAGTTGCTATTTCATTGGTTCACATGTGGAGATAATTACATTTTCTTTTATTAAATTTTCACAGGAATTTTTTTGTACAAAAAAACTAGTTACAATAATAATACACACATACATAAAAGTAAATAATTTTTTGTTAGCTTGCAGTAAATTCTGTTATGTTTTTAGAGCCTGTTTTATTTTTCAAATACATACAAAAGTGAAATTTCCGTACATAGTCTGTACGTTTTAAAATTTTTATTTTTATAAAAAAAAAAAAAAAAAAAAAAAAAAAAGTTTTTTTTTTCTTGGTTAAAGAGTAAAATTCTTGCAGAAAATTTTCTGTCAGTTTAAATTAAATATTTAATTATTTAAAATTTCTTAATTAAAATAATTCCTTTTTGGAAGGTTTGCACCACAGATGTATTTTATATGGCCGTGAAATCATCTGTGCGTTGTAAGAGGTAGTCTGTGCAGAAGTATGTGGCTGGTTCACTCTTCTTTTTTTTTTTTTTTTTTTTTTTAAAGACTATTTCTTACTGAGCAGTATTATGGAATTATCTGTATAACATACAGTATCCTTTTTAAGAAAGATATTGAATATTAATTGGGCTCGATAAAATAATAGTTCAATTCTAATTATAAAACAATAGTATATTTAGATTTTTTTTTGCTGTTTTTTTTTGACAATTTTTATAAGTTATATTCTTATCACCTATTTCAGGTCTACTCAGAGTTTATGCATTAAAAATTATATTATTATTTAGATCATATTTTTGTGAGAAATTCAAATGCTAATTCATTTATTAAAAATTTTGTTCAGGAAAAGGAAATTATTTCATACAAGTAAATTTTAATATTTTTTTTACCAACACAAGCTGTTGAAATAAAGTTGGTTCATTAATTTATATATATATATATATAAAAAAAAAAAAAAAAATTAGAAGGCATAAAAATAAATAAGAGTTAAAATAAAATAAAATAAATAATTTTTCTTGAACTCTTACATGTGCGCTTTTATTCTGACATAGGGCTAGATTTTTTTTTTTTTTTACACATTTTTACACATACAAGGGACATTTCATTATGTCACTTTGCAGAATGCTGGTTGTCATTTTTGCACAACATGAAGCCTCTTCTGCTTTTCACATATTGTTCAGTATGCTATGTTCAGTTAGGCATCACAAAACCATCATATCTGTCATAGCTATTGTTCTATTATACACTCTCTGGCTCACTTTGTTAGAATTTAATTTTTCACGTGTACGATAATGGTCTTTTTAATCAAAAATATTTGATTTTTTTTATTCATATTAATGCAATATTAAATTTTTTTGAAAATTAACAAAATACAAAAATTATTTGTTTTTCATATTTCTTGTTACTGGTTTCCTTTTCCTTTGTATCAATCATAAATACACTGTAGTGAATAATTATTTTTAATATTTTACACAGTTTATATGTCATAGTTAGATACTTTATTGATTATGTAATTTGTTTCAGATGCTTCAACTTTATCATAACAATGTTTAGTTGTGTCTTGTATGTTGTTCCATATAGGTGAATTTTTTTCAAATTTATTGTTATATGCCACAATTTTTTTTATCGTTTAGCAAAAAGTTACTTTACATTTCTCACAATTGGATGCAGATTTTTTTTGGAATTGTATTATGCTGTTGTGAAGGTGAGAGAGAGCGTTTTATTTTTATACTTTTCGTCCATTTTGACGATTTTTTTTTTCCCTCGTCGATGGGGAGAAATATGTGAAGTCGTTCCTTCACATATATTAATTTTAATTACAGCTTTAAATAAAGGCAATAAATAATTATTATATTTTCAATAAATTAAATAGCTAATAAAAATAGATAACGAAATTCTAAATTACTTTTATTTATTCGCTTTTGTCTATAATAAATATCTTAATTCTAATAATACTTTATCCCTTATGCTATTAATAAATCGTCTGAGAAAAAAAACATATTCCTTTTAAATGACATTCATAAGCTCTTCTAAATCATTTAATAAATAAAATATAAAATAATATTATTTCCAGTCATAAGCCGTTGGATACATAATTACATTTTCATTCTTTTAAATTGCGTATGTTTATTTATTCGAAGCTAAATTAAGCAATACATTTCCGTTCTAATATCATTAAAGAGTAATTTATATTTTTTTTATCACGGGATGTGCAATAAATCCTAGTCTGAGTGTCTCCCTTAAATAACGGCCTTCTGGCGATAAAGTTTGGCATTGAGGATTGGCGTTAGTTTTTTAACGGTCGTGCTAAGTTCAAAATATTTACATTAAATTATTCTACAAACAAAGGAATATCTTTGGCTATAAATTTGGCACTTTTTCAAAACTCTTGGCGTAATTCAAGAGTCTGATCTGAGTTGCAATAGAATCAACTTCAAGAATTCGCTCTTAAATCTTGACGTAACAACACGTAATCGCGAAGCCCTCTCTCTCTCTCATCTAACCCTCTGTATGTCTGTTAAACTTTATAATAGATATTTGGAAATAGTACTTTTTTATTATAGACTTTCTTGATTTTCATGCTGATTAAATAAAGATGATTGCTGCAAAATTATTGATTCTTATTTCCTCACGGCCTAAAGTTCACTGTTCCTGGAGTTTTATTGCGATTCTTATACTATAGCTCAAGTCTTCTTCGGAATCTTCTTGATACCCACTGACTTATTCCGATCGCACTGCAGGCTGCCAGCAGTGGATCGGTCGAATGTGGCCACCTGATGGCCGGCGTAACATATTCCCTTCGGCACCTTAACTTTTGCCACCAACGGGCCAGCAGCTGTTACTGTTGGCAGCCAACACTTGGCCTCGTGTTGGCCATCATCCCAGGTTTTGCTGGGTAGTTATGCTAGAGTAGGAATAGATTAATTATGCCTGATATTTGCCTTAAGAAATCCATAAAAATGGAAAATTTTATTTATTTAACTATTATTAATTTGTAATACAGGTTAAATATTTTATAATATAACATTGCAATATACTTAAAGGCATATTTTACAGTAATGGAAAGTATCATTTGAATATGCAAAGACGTCGGCAATCAACAACTCAAAATTTTCATTAAGATACATTGAGAAAAAATTCTGTAACTGACATCTACACTGTAAAAAATAGGTTCTTAAAAATAAGTATGTATTGTCTCAAAATAGCCCCGAAACAATATATACTTAAATTCGAAAACCCATGTACTCCTTTTTGAGTACATTGACATGTCAAATATCGGGATATTGGGATTCTTATTGGTCAACCCCATTTTTGAGCATGTCAATATACTCAAAAAAGAGTACATGGGTTTTCAAATTTAAGTATATATTGTTTCGGGGCTATTTTGAGACAATATATATACTTATTTTTAAGAACCTATTTTTTACAGTGTAGAATCTAAATTGTGGCTCTAGAAAAAATAGTTCCATGTCATCCTTATAAATTCCAGTCCCTTTTGAAAGCGAGTTCTAGAAATCCCTATTAGAATTCTAGAACGTTTGCCTATATTATCGAGGGCAAAGTTATTTAAAAATCTTTACAAATAAATGCGAATACAAGAGGCGGGTTTCAGCCACCATAATCTTGGTTTATGACCCAATTATAGAAAATCAGGCGAGACTTTCTCGCAATACAAAAGATTCAGAATATTCAGAATATGGTTTCACCATCTAGAAATGTGTAGACTAGAAATCCTCGATCATTTCGTCTATTCACTTTATTGGCGTGCTTTATGCGTATAGTTCAGAAATCCATATTTCTAGTTTAGGGATTTAGAAAATGACCACTTATTCATTCTAGATGAAGGCGGTATATTTTTTTTCTCAGTGTAGAGCAGCAGGCTTCAGTAAATAACACTGTTATATTTTTAAATACTAATAGATTGTTTTAGACTTTAAATAGGCATATGTGGGATTATCGGTTATATTTGATTTAGAGTAGATTAGTTATACTTTTGTTATTTGTTTTAAAAAGTCCTTAAAATTGGGAAATTTTAATTTAGAGACAAAATTAACTGGTAATACAGCATAAATATTTCAAAGCTAAAATACATTTTTACAGCTGAAATACACCAGCAGGCTCCGTCCCCTGTTCGCTTCGCCATCGACTCGTTCCGGTAATAGAACTCATAGCGGGGGTTTCTACAATAAATATCCATGAATAAAAATAGTCATGTAAAAATTTACACTTAAATGCTATTATAATTGTTACATATTATAACTACAGTTCTTACTTGGCTATAATTATTTTAATTTTTTAATATATAAAATGTTACTGTATATAATATATATACGGTATTGCAAAATAATATTAAATTTTATCAAATTTTATTTTCCCTTCCATATTCATTATCATTGTCGTCCGTGTGAATAATAGTACATTAGGACATCCAGTCATGCCCAAAGCTAAAATGCCTTACATGGGGAGGGGCGTGTCATAATTGGTCAAAAATCAAACTGAAATCGTTGGTTCACCTCCTTCGGAACAGGTCCAATCTTAAAAAATTACCACTTGTTCAGATATTTTCCGCTTTATTAACTCATCAATTTTTATCTTTATAGCTCGTGACTTTGAAGACTCGCATACATTTTCTTCCCGTTCAATAATGATGGGGAATAAAGAAGCAAAATTTACGTTGCATTTAAAATAACTCACTTAAGTTAGAAAAAAAAATCACCTAACTGAAATATTTCGATAAAATATGTCCTAAATTAAGAAAAATATGTTCTACGAAAGTTTCAGAGACTTATTTATCGTACATTTCGAGATAGGTAACTTAAACACGACAGTAATCTAGATACTAACTACATATGTTTTTTTTTTTTTAAATAAACACTTGTCAAAATCAGAAGAATTGTTATATACTGCAAACTGCATACCACAATTAGCTGATGCATAGCTGAGAAAAATACGATATGGTTGCCATGAGTAGTTTTTGATTCCATAAAACTTTTATAATTGAATTTTCTTTCCTATTTCAACATAAAATATCACCTAAAATAATGTATTGACATATAAATCGTTTACTTCATCATGCTTATCACATATATGTGTACAAAACTGCCAAAATCCATGTTTTTCAGTGAAACAATTGTTACTGTATAAGCCGAGAAAACGAAAAAGAAACGGCAACCACAGCGGTTGTAGCTTTTTTAGAGTAAAAATATTATACGATAATACGGAGGCATTTTTAAAGTATTGGGAAATATAATTCTAGTGTACAAACGAAAAAAAAAAAAAAATCTACAACCAATACATTATTTTTAAAAAAAGGACATCATACTATTCTCAATAACATTAATATATATATATATATATATATATATATATATATATATATATATATATTATATCGAATTGAGATTGTTTCAAACATTAAATAGGCACATTAAATAGGCAAATAATGCATTCATAGCGTACACATGCATTACTTGCCTAAAAAATTCCATAAAAAATGGGAAATTTTTATTTTCAGTCATAATTTACAGATAATACTCCGTAAATATTTTATAATATTATACCATAATATAATTGAAAGCCTTTTTTTACATAACAGAAAATATCATCAAAATGTGCAAACACATCGACATATTTAAAAATTAAGTGAAACAGAATATGTAAAATGACATTGATATTTCATTTAATGAAGTTCCTATGCATCAAAAATAATTTTTTCCCTCTTGAATAAATATTTATTTTCCACTTTTTTTGTAATTAATGATCCACTTCTTTTCTTTTTTTTTTTCTACTTACTGTTCTTCATTATGAAAAAAATCTAAACATAATCCCGCTGAAATTAGTTCAGAAACATTTTAATTATTTTACGAAGCAAGATAATAATTAAAAATTTTTACGCCATACTTAATCCTTATTCATTTTAGAAATAATAAATCATAATTAATTTTTTTATGTTATGATATTTATTATTTTAAAAACTGTATTTTTAAAAATATAAATATGCATTAATTTAATATCGTGTAGCAAAATGCAAATGACTTGGTAACAAAATATCATATTTTATAAATTTACTTTATTTTTTACGAGAGTAAAAAAGAAAAAATTAAATTAAATAGTGTAACGCATTTTTCCTTTTTACATAATGATATTCTGAAAAATATTAAGCTAAGAATGTTTTATTACTATTACTAGTGGATCTGCAGATCAGAAGCCTCAACGTCCTATTTACATCAGGCATTATTCAATAGGTCATTTTTATTTATTCCTTATTATATAATCGTATATATTGATTCGATCGACTTATTACCATAATCAGATACATTCCTGAGGGGGGCTGCCGCCTCCCTCAACCACCCGCTGTGTCTCTATTTGCATATCTTATAAAGTGTTACGGAATTGTAAATAATTGCATTTATTTTTGTATCAGTTCTTTCAAAGAGGTTTAGTAAAGTTAATAAAATGCTAACTTTGCGCATTTCTAGTCGTTTTAGCGTTAAAATAGCCTAATTTTCCCTTAAAAACACTTAAAAAAGCTCCAATAAGGAGAGAAATGGATTTGGCGCCAAAATTGGCGACTGTGTCCCTTCTTGGCGATTTTTTTGGCGACATTGGCGAGAAAATCCTTATTAGGGATATACCAAATATGGAAGCTCTAATCTCATTATAAGATACGAGAATTTTCCAGAACAGTCTGTGTTCGATAGAAAAGTATAAAAGGAGCATTTTTTCGCCAAGGCGGTCAGTCTCAGATCTGTGTCCGTTTCATCAAATGCTTGCTTTGCTTTGAGCCTCTTTAGATGAGACTTTCTTTATGTGTTATTGCTAAACAGTTTGCACTGTTGTTTTGCTGTTAACGGCTGTTGTTTAAGCTGTGTTTACTGGTTGAATTGAAGCTGATACTTGGTTTATAGAAATGTATTTTTCTGGAACTTTCTGTGAATACATCACTGAATTTTTGCAAGTTTTGCCTTTCATTCTCGGACAACTTACGGACCTCCAAGTACGCAACAATATGTATTCTTAATAATGGACGGTCTTGTATTATTTCCCTGAAATTCATAAATACCAAATTTCATACAAAAAAAAAATTACATAGAATATTGGAAATATTTTGCGTAACCTTTAAACTAATTTCCAATTCTATGCCCACAATTATCAACAGGAAAACATGCTTTTAAAATTCTAATAAAATTTCATTATATTTGATGGGGTGTAACCATGTTAAAATAAACTTTTAATAACTATCGACTATAGACCGTAATAGTACGAAATTATTTTATGTATCCCGGAAAAGTAGCCACAGCCATTATAAACGCCAATAATAAGAATAAACCTAATTAATTATAACTCATTAATTTTTCAAACTAATTTGACATCATTTGGATGATTACAGTACATACTCGGAATTATTTTGTGTGGCCCCATAAATTATTTAGTCTATACATAACCTTTTTTAAGAGTAAACATAATTTTAAGCATCTTTATAATGTATGTTAATTTTATTAAATTCAATTTAGCATATACGCATTAAAGTGTTCCCTTAAATAAAAGTTTGTCCATAGGCTCTAATGCTACGAAATTCTTTTGCGTGTGTCTATAAACAAACCATAAACATTGTATACACCAGAAAAAACTATTCAGCTTACTTTGCGTTTAAAATTAGTAATTGTTCCAAATTTAACATCGTTTGGATGACTACGTGACATTGTCAGAACACTTTTGTAAGGTCCTGTACATTAATTACAAAGCTCATGAGCACATATTTTCTTCAAACAACATAAGTTTAAACATCTTACTCACGTACGCTAGTTTAATTTTCTTGATTGTAAATTAAAGATGTTAAAATTCGTTTAAACGTAATTCACCTCATACGCCGTAATGTGAAGTATTTTGACGTGTCCCTGTATACAATCCATAAAAAGTATAGACCTAAAAAAATAAATAGCTATTTCTATACCGAGCCTGAATATACGTGTCAATTTGCAAGTCAATCGGAGAATTTTTGCGGCCGGTATTGCGGTACATACAAATTCTTCCCATAGGCCGTAATGATAAAAAAAATTTGGCGTGTCCCTGTACACGAACTACAAATGGAATGCACACCCAAAACTATACAGTTAATTTAGTGGGGATCATGAACATGTGTACCAAATTTCAAGTCAATAGCGTGATATTTGCGGCTGCTATCGCACGACAGACAGACAGACAGACGGACAGACGGAACACAAAATCCTTTTGAGTCTCAACAGTGGCCCTCCACTGAAGTTTCGGCAAAAATTGGAAGTCAATAGCTTGATTTTTGCGGTGGCTATCGCGGTACATACAGATTCATCCCCATAGGCCGTAATGATAGAAAAACTTTGGCGTGTCCCTGTACACGAACTACAAATGAAATACACGCCTAAAACAATACAGTTAATTCCGTTGAACTCATGAATATGTGTACCAAATTGCAAGTCAATAGCGTGATTTTTGTGGCCGCTATCGCGATACATACAAATTCCTCCCTTAGGTCGTAATGGTAAGAAAAACTTTGGCGTGTCCCTGTATACGAACTACAAATGGAATACATACCAAAAACTATACAGCTAATTTTGTGGGGATCATGAACATGTGTACCAAATTTCAAGTCAATAGCGTAATTTTTGTGGCCGCTATCGCAATACATACAAATTCCTCCCTTAGGCCGTAATGATAAGAAAAACTTTGGCGTATCCCTGTATACGAACTACAAATGGAATACGTACCAAAAACTATACAGCTGATTTCGTGGGGCTCATGAACATGTGTACCAAATTTCAAGTCAATAGCGCTATTTTTGCGGCCGCTACCACGATACATACAAATTCCTCCCATAGGCCGTAATGATAAGAAAACTTTTGGCGTGTCCCTGTATACGAACTACAAATGGAATACATACCAAAAACTATACAGCTGATTTCGTAGGGCTCATAAACATGTGTACCAAATTTCAAGTTAATAGCGCTATTTTTGCGGCCGCTATCGCGCGACAGACAGACAGACAGATAGACAGACAGACACACAGACACAGCCCAAAACCGTTTTGAGTCTCAACAGAGGGCCTCCACTGACGTTTCGGCAACTAGTGGATCTGCAGATCAGGAGCCTCAACGTCCTATTTGTATCAGACATTATTCAATAGGTCATTTTTATTTATTCCTTATTATATAACAGTATATATTGATTCAATAGACTTGTTATCATAATCTGATACATTCCTGAGGGGGGGGGGCTGCAGCCTCCCTCAACCCCCTGCTCTATCTCTCTTTGTATACTTATCTGTATATCATATAAAGTGATACGGAATTATAAATAATTGTATTTACTTTTCCATAAATTCTTTCAACGAGGCTTAGTAAGTTGATAAAATGCTAATTTTCTGCATTTCTAGTCATTTTAGTGTTAAAATAGCCTAATTTTCCCTTAAAAACGCATTAAAAAGCTCCAAGAAGGGAAGAAATGGATTTGTAGCCAAATTTGGCGACTGTTTCCCTCTTTGGCGATTTTTTGGCGACCTTGGCGAGAAATTCCTTATTAGGGATATACCAAATATGGACGCTCTAATGTCATTGGCTGATGAGATACGAGAATTTTCCAGAACAGCCTGGGTTCGGTAGAAAAGTATAAAAGGAGCATTTTTTTCACCGAGGCAGTCAGTCTCAGATCTGCGTCAGTTTGCTTTGCTTTGAGCCTTTTTGAATGAGACTTGCTTTATGTGTTATTGTTAAACAGTTTGTGCTGTTGTTGTGCTGTTAACGGCTATTGATTAAGCTGTGTTTACTGGTTGAATTGAAGCTGATACTTGGTTTATAGACCTGTATTTTTCTGGAACTTTCTGTGAATAAATCACTGAATTATTACAAGTTTCGCCTTTCATTCTCGGACAACTTACGAACCCCCCAAGTACGCAACAATATGTATTCTTAATAAACGACGGTCTTGTATTATTTCCCTGAAATTCATAATTACCAAATTTAATAACTACCAAATTTCATACAAAAAAAAAATTACATAGCATATCGGAAATATTTTGCGTAACCTTTAAGTTAACTACCAATTCTATACCACAATTTTCCACAGGAAAAAAGGCTTTTAAAATTCTAATAAAATTTCATTATATTTGATGGGGTGTAGTGTAACCATGTTAAAATACTCTTAAGAAATACCGACTATAGACCGTAATACTACAAAATTCTTTTATGTATCCCGGTAAAGTAGCCACAATCATTATAAACGCCAATAATAAGAATAAACCTAATTAATTATAACTCATTAATTTTTCAAACTAATTTGACATTATTTGGATGATTACAGTACATACTCGTAATTATTTTGTGTGGTCCCATTAATTATTTCGTCGATACATACCCTTTTTTAAGAGTAAACATGATTTTAAACATCTTTATAATGTATGTTAATTTTATTAATTTCAATTCAGCATAAACGCATTAAAGTGCACGCTTAAATAAAAATTTGTCCATAGGCTCCAATGTTACGAAATTTTTTGTGTGTCTCTGTAAACGAACCATAAACATTGTATACACCAGTAAAAACTATTCAGCTTATTTTGCATTTAAAATTAATAATTGTTCCAAATTTAACATCGTTTGGATGACACCGTGACATTGTCAGAACACTTTTGTAAGGTCCTGTACATTAATTAGAAATCTTAAAAGCACATATTTTCTTCAAACAACATAAGTTTAAGTATCTTACTCACGTACGCTAGTTTCATTTTCTTGATTGCAAAGTAATGGTATTAAAATACGTTTAAACGAAATTCACCGCATACGCCGTAATGTTAAGAATTTTGGCGTGTCCCTGTACACAGTTTATAAACAATATAGCAATAAAAATTATACAGCTACTTATATGCAAAGCTGGAAAGTGTGCGACAATTTGCAAGTCAATCGAAGGATTTTTGCGGCCGCTATTGCGGTACATATAAATTCTTCCCATAGACCGTAATGATAAGAAACACTTTGGCGTGTCCCTGTACACGAACGACAAATGGAATACACGCCTAACACTATACAGTTATTTCTGTTGAGCTCATGAACATGTGTAACAAATTTGCAGTGAATAGTGTGATTTTTGGGGCCGCTATCGCGGTACATACAAATTCTTCCCATAGGCCGTAATGATAAGACAAACTTTGGCGTGTCCCTGTATACGAACTACAAATGGAATACATACCAAAAACTATACAGCTGATTTCGTGGGGCTCATGAACATGTGTACCAAATTTCAAGTCAATAGCGTGAATTTTGTGGCCGCTATCGCACGACAGACAGACATACAGACGGGCAGACGGCACCCAAAATCCTTTTGAGTCTCAACAGAGGGCCTCCACTGACGTTTCGTCAAAAATTGGAAGTCAATAGCTTGATTTTTGCGGTGGCTATCGCGGTACATACAAATTCCTCCCGTAGGTCGTAATGGTAAGAAAAACTCTGGCGTGTCCCTGTACACGAATTACAAATGAAATACACACCCAAAAACATACAGATGATTTCGTGGGGCTCATGAATATGTGTACCAAATTGCAAGTCAGTAGTGTGATTTTTGTGGCCGCTATCGCGATTTATACAAATTCCCCTCTTAGGCCGTAATGATAAGAAAAACTCTGGCGTGTCCCTGTATACGAATTGCAAATGGAATACATACCAAAAACTATACAGCTGATTTCGTGGGGCTCATGAACATGTGTACCAAATTTCAAGTCAATTGCGCTATTTTTGCGGCCGCTACCGCGATACATACAAATTCCTCCCATTTGCCGTAATGATAAGAAAAACTTTGGAGTGTCCCTGTATACGAACTACAAATGGAATACATACCAAAAACTATACAGGTGATTTCGTGGGGCTCCTGAACATGTATACTAAATTTCAAGTCAATAGCGCTATTTTTGCGGCCGCTATCGCGATACATACAAATTCCTCCCATAGGCCATAATGATAAAAAAAACTTTGGCGTGTCCCTGTATACGAACTACAAATGGAATACATACCAAAAACTATACAGCTGATTTCGTGGGGCTCATGAACATGTGTACCAAATTTCAAGTCAATAGTGCTATTTGTGCGGCCGCTATCGCGCGACAGACAGACAGACACACAGACACAGCCCAAACCGTTTTGAGTCTCAATGTAGGGCCTCCACTGACGTTTCGGCAATTATTATTAAACTTTAAAAAACTATAAACATATTTTAAGTTTATGCATATTCAAACGCAATTGTCTCTAATAAACTTATATATAAGCGACGGAAGTTTTGTAAGAGTTTTTTTTATTTTTTATTATTATCATATAAATATATATACATAGTTTAAAATTATTTACTGTCCATCACTTCTATCTATGTCATTACAAATTGTAATAATCCTGTTTATGCTCATTTATTCTGTATTACTCTATACTTTCTGATATTTTTCTGTGCTTATATGTTCTGTGATGAAGAAAACTCTAAATTGTATATTATTTTCCACAGTTGATCACATGGTCACTATTTTGACTTTCCTAACGTAACCGCCTAGACGGTTTAGTGGTTAACGTCACTGATTCCCGAACTGTTGGGCCTGGGTTCGAATCCCCGACAACGCATGGATGTGCTGTCCCTGTTAGGGATAGCGATGACAGCCCATTGTGTGCCTCTTCACAAATGGTTATCAATTTGACTACAATGACGGCCAATGCTTAGTCGCAAGTGCCACGCCATTTGGAAAAAAAAATAAAGAAAATATATTCTAATGCTATCAATTTTTTCTTCCCATTTGGATTTTCATAAAGATTTTACATTTTTAAAACTCGAAAAATCTTGTTAATGGTACTTCTTTAACACCTTCCATTCCTGATGCTTAGAAATTATTAACATAACTTCCCCTTGATCGTGCTCTTTTTTTTTTCTTTTTTTTTTTTTTTTTTTTTTTTTTTTGTAATCTTTCACTTCTTAAGAGTCAGTTCTATTTAGTTGTTTATATATAGATATATTTTTTTTTCTATCTTTTTCCTTTTTGTAATTGTTGTCACACAGTACTTATATTGAATTTAAGATTTATTTATTTAATCTAGTCTTTACACTCTGTTTTGAGCGTTGGCGTTTTGTTTGCTGCACTCGTACCTACTTTGTTCATCTGATGAATGCTTGCACTATTATGCGTTTTTTTCCTTCAAATTATGGTGTTTACATAAGAAAAAAAATGAAAAAAAAAATCAAATTTCAACACCAGACTTCCTGTGCATTTTTCAACTGCTAGGAAAAATTATGTCAAACAATAAATAGAATTGCAAGTACATTACGCAAATTATTACAGTCGAAAAATGATATATAGTTATTGTCTTTTATTATGTTTCAAAGTATTATCCCGTTTTATTTGTAAGCATATGATGAATGGCTATTGGGGGAAAAAAAAGAGGAATATATTTAGAAAGTATATATTTAAAAACTTAATTATATATCTAACTCCAGATATATGCACTAAGCAGCATATCATAGATTTACCATTAATTATCATAAATTTATTATTGTTATAGATTTACTGTTAAATTTAAAATTAATTCGTGTAATTTTATTTGCTGTGAAAAATGCTAGTGTCGAAATTTTATCAGTACTAAAGACTAATCCTACAAATTTGGCTTATTGTCTCATTCCTAATTTCCAATATTTTTCATCGATTTCCTTAGCCGTAGGCAACATTATCATTTAAATTCTATAAAGCTTAAAAATCTTCAATGTTTTATATCCAATAACTGTTCTTAAAATTTGAAATTTGTCTCATTAAGTTACTAACAAGCAAACATTCATCTTGGGAGGATGGAGTTGCAGGATGGGGGTGAGTTCATTCGAAAGAAGATCAAAAGGTGATTATCTTGTATAAATCTTAGCTGCAATGGGCCATCAGGTCAAAAGTTAGAAGGCTCCAAATAGTTAGGTTAGGTTAGGTTAATATGGAGCAGGGAGACGAAATTCGGAAAATATTAGTAGAAATTCTTTAAAAAAGTAGAGAAAATCCATGAAAAATGAGATAATGAGAGAAATGAAGACAATACTTTGAATAAAAAGGTTTTATTTAAGTTATACTAAGCAGAAGTACAATCGAGATGAATCTCATTAACAATTGCATGCAGTGCACAAAGGCTCTTTTCACAATGTGCGCACTTAACAAAACTCATCTCATTACATTTCAAGCATTTGTCAAACATATTTGCATCGAAACAAAAGTCCATGGGTGAAATCCAGGGTTCAGGTTCTTCATCCAAGTATCCACTTTTGTAGAATGCATACTTAATCATGCTCCCGAATCTCGGGGCGCTGAATTGATAAATAGCAAATCCTTGCATTTGTAGAAAATTCCTTCTTTGCCACAGTTGTATCGCGGAATTGGCAATAATAGTATCAGTGATATATCTAATGAATGCTTTATATGGTCTGAAAAAGTAAACATCCGGTGGTTGTATTAATCCTGTACATCCGCCAGGGATAAGCTGCTTTATTAAATGTCTACCAATAGGACATGTTCCACTTGAAAGAGAATCATCGCGATTTGCACGCCACGAGTCCAGGAGCAACAAGATTTTGTCACGATCAGAAGGAATACTTTTCCAGAAGGCTTCATTGTAAAATCGCTTGAGATCCTCCTTGTTCATGTTTGCTGTTCGACCAGCAAATGAAACAATGTTTGGAGGATCATGTTCTTTAGAATTTGGAAATTTCCCGTTTGATTCAGCAACAAGAACATACATCGGTCTCATGATCTCTCCATCCATTGAAATTACGGGCATAACTATGTAAGAATGAGTTGTTACGCTCTGCGACCCAACAACAGTTTGAACACTTTTTGTTCCTACTTGTCTTAATGTCCGATAAGAATGTAATTCCTTCTCAAATCGACTTTGATCAGTGTTAAAGATATTTTTCGCATCTAATCCTTCATGCTGAATAAGTGACTTCACAGAGATTACGAAATCATTGGCTAGCTGATGTGTTTCTCGTTCGTTTTCCTTCCAGTTCTTTCTCACCTTGAGTGTGATCGCTCGACTAACAATATTGTTTTTCTTTTTAAATCGAAGAACCCATGAGGCAGATGCTTTGAAGTTATTAAGATGTAGATGTTGAGGATCCATATTTTCTTTAATCTGCAAGGCACAAAGATGAAGGTTGATATCATGAATGACAGCACATTCTTGAACTTTTTCTCTAAATATGTTGAGTACTGCATCATTGACTTTCTTCATCGTTGGCTTGTCTCTAGACTTTGCATACTTATAAAGAATGTTCATGTTTTTAATTCTTAAGAACCGATTCATAACCGTACTGGCCTTTCTATTAACGTTGCGTAGAGTGCCATCATCGTTTTCAGTAAGGAATTTCCAAGCAGCCTCCTTGTAATCATCATCCAAAATATTTCTTTTTTTAACAGGAGATCCTTCATAATCTGAATCTGATGTTGATGCTTGTGATGAATGAAGCACTTCTGGTGTAGTTGCAACCAGTCCTTCCTCTTCCTCTTCCTCTTCGATCTCCGTATCCTAATCGTCTTCATCGCCAAAGTTCATTTCCATGTCACTCCCATCATCACCACCAAAGCCAAGCGTTTTTACCTCTTCGATTATTTCTAATCGATTCTCAATGATACCAAAGATATGATCAAACAATGCGTTCTCTTCAACATTCATGTCCTTCTCTGCTGAACCATACTTCAGTTTTAGGGCATGAACGACGCTGCGAGCATCCATAACTGCCAGGGGTCGAAGTGTCCTATGTTTTTAATTCACTATCCCGTCACCATTCGTAAGCTAACACATTCCTTATATTTTTGTTCCCCAGATTTTCAAGAAAGTTATCAAGTTTATATCTTAAGAATAGTGGTGGGAGAGTGGTTTTAAATATCGGCACTTTGACCTCTGTGACTACAGGAAAAAGAAAAATAATTTGTTTTGAAGAGGTCCTGTTCCTCTCCCAGTGGGCCATAGCAGGTAAAATTTGTACAGTATACTCTTCTCAACGTCCTCTTTCAAATGACTCCTCTCCTGACCTATAACTCCATCCTCCCCAAATGAATGTTTGCTTGTGAGTTTTATGAATTGATTGCTTAGATTTTTATTGACTGAGGTAAAGATTAATATTAAAATTCCAAGAAAATATATAAATATCATTTTTAACTAACTTTTTTTTTAAAATTTCAGTTTATATTGCATTATTCATCATTTCTAATGAGTTTGTTTCTTTTTAATAATCCATGGGTAGCATTAGAAAGGTTTTATTTTTCTTTAAGAATTTACCTAAAACTAGTAATTTATGCTGCTCGTACCATAAACTAGTGATTTATTCTGAATATATATTTCTGAAAATATCGGAAAGTGATGTGAACTGAACAGAAGCTATACAATTATAGATGTACTTCATTAAAAAATACTGTGACGTTCATTGTGAAACTGAATTACCTCCTTGTAAATGGATTTTGAAATAACGAATTTTTGCAAATTTGTGTGAAGGGGAAAAAAAAAACAAGTAGTCAATCACCGTTGTCAATTTTTTTTTATTGTTTAATAGAAATCAGAGTTATAAGAATTTATAAGGTACAAGCAAATTAATTTGAAGTACTTTAGAAACTTTACGTTTATAATGAATATTTCGAAGTTTTATTTTTCTGAAAAAGGAAGTAATGCCGTTTGTGGAATTATGATGGAATTATTGGCGTTTTCGCACTTTTATCATCAAAGATATGTCTAATCGTGACGCAATTACTGAAAAAGTACATATTAAAAAAAATGGAGTTACATTGCTTTTGCAATGAACTACACATATATTATCTAAAATAACAAGTATTTGAAGTACACACTGCTATTTGTTACAATTAAAATAAAGCAGGGAAACGAATTTTTCACAGCTATGAAACTACTATGTTCTAATGGTAAAAATTTATAGTTTTTTGCGTTTAAATAGACGAAAAAATATTAAGGCATGAATCATTTGTGTATAGCAAATATACAAATTACTATTATCAATTATTTTTACTTTAATTTTTATTATTAGTGTGAAATCTGTGCAAGATTCATAGTCCTGAATATAATCACCAGTATTTATTAGAACAATTCTTAAAAACTGACTTAATCGTATTCGGAAAGAGAGATTAAGAAAGACAACAATGATATCATATAATTTTAATTGAATCATATATTTCTTTAAATTACTTTGTAATAATTTATTAGATATCAGTAACGGAAAAATCAGCATAACAATCATCTGAGAAAAATATTTCAGTATTATAAAAAATTAAATGAACCCTCAAAAAATTAAATAAGTCCTATTATTTTCAATAGCTTTCAAAACTAATAAAATTTGCCTTCACCTTTTAAAAGAAAAAGTATATTATAAATTAATTACGAAGGAAATACTTCTCGAGCAAACACAAAACGACTCTATGCTCATATTCGATATTTAATATGAAACTTTTCGAACTTTTCCAAAAACTAATGAAGAACCTAACTGAATGAAGACAAGATTCATATATATTAATTAGCTTAGTAACAAAAGAACTGGTAATTAGTTTATTAATAATAGAGCGTGGGTATTAAATTTCAGTCAGAGAAAAACCAATCATCATAATCATCACATGAAGAAATTTCTTCCCGATCATCTGAATATCGTAAACAGTAAAGAAATTTTTCAGTTTTCAATATTCGTTAAAGATAATGAAATTTCTACTTTTGAATTTAAAAAGAAAACTTCAAGAAAATAATTATAAAACAAATACTTTATTTGCTGAACAAATAGAAAATTTTCTAAGTTCGTATACATACTATTTATAAGGAAACATTTCCAACTTTTCCTGGAACTAATGAAAAATCTGATTCAAAGAAGTCCAGATTCTTATATGTTAACTAGTTTAATAACAAGAAGGCCTTATTTTCTAATTAACTCTCAGTTGGTAAATTAATTTAGACAAAAACAGTAAAACGAATAAATAAAGAAATAAAGAAAATACATACTGCAAAATTAAAGAAGGATTGATAACGTTGAAAGATATTTGGTCTGCTTTTTTATTAAATATTAATGAATGCATTATACTTTCAGAATTAGACATGGTTATATTGTTATTATGATTACATACATCTTTTATAATAAGAAATGAGATTAAAATGTCAAAAAGAGAGAGAGACAGAAATTGCTAAATTTCACGAATATATATATATATATATATATATATATATATATATATATAAAGAAGAAGGAGTAAGACTAAGTCATAATATTTAACATCATATTTCATATTTTTGCTTAAAATCTTTTAGCCATGTTTAATTTCCATTAATTTTCTTTCTATTTTAGGTATACAATTTTTCATATAGTCACTAGGAAAAGTATATGGTAAAAAATAAATAAATAAATAAAATAAAATAAAATATTCTTTTTATTATTATTATTATTATTATTATTATTATTTAGTATAATTCAAATTCATTTATATCAAGACAATGCAAGGAAAAGTTATGTATTTTTTTCTTCTAAATATTCTGAAATGGCAAATGTTGCGATGATATAAACAATTAACACTATTTTTCAATTTTAAAGGGTATTGAAGAGTATTTTTCAGTTTTATTACTGATTTTATTGTTATCTATTATTTTATGTTCTTTATTGATGCTAATAAGCTTTTGAGTAAATAGGCTTTTCATACTGAAAAAATAAATAAATAAATAAATAAACTGCTAAAAAAAAAAAAAAAAAAAAAAAAAGCGACTTCATGAATATATGTCTAAGAATTTGTGCAGTGTAGCTCAAAATTAATGTTTAGAAAATGACTAAAAAAAATTTACTCGAAATAATTATTATTTTTTTTTTTTTGCTGGATCCACTCAGTGTAAAGAAACAATAAACTTTATATGAGCTCGAACTTTATGGTGACATATAAATTTCCCAGCTAAAAAAAATCTGCAGAAAATCTGTAAAAAAAAATGCCAACAATCTGAAGGTATTTGGAACAAGAATCCTAAAATCTGCAGAACAGCCGCAGTTTGGAAGAAAAAAATTTGCAGATATTTTTTTTTTCCTCCCTTAAACTTATTATTGTTCCAAATATATTCAGATTATCTGCAGTTTTACTAAATTTTTTATAGTTATTTTTTTTGTTTTGTTTTTAGCTGAGTTCGTTTGGGTTCTTTTATGTGGGGTCTTAGCTAAGATTAGACCAGTATAACAAAATTTATTTACTGACATTAGATCTACATATTTTACTTTGTTTATTAGACTGACTAAAACTTTATAGATTTTTCTTCAATAATCGTTTTTCACCTATTTCGAAATTAAAAGGTATACTTAATTTTGCAGTATTTTTGCATATAAATATATTTATACTATAAAATTACACATTACTCATATTTAGGATATCTACAATGACATTTATTTATAAAATAAAATGTATAAGTACAGAAAATTGTAGAAGCATTATTTTCTTGTGCTGTGTAAGACTGGATGCAGATGTGTCAGAAAACTGCCAACTGATATTTGAGCTAAAATGAAATGACTTGCATGAATATATTCTAGCTGTTCTACTATAGAATTTCTTTAAGCAAAACATGTAATACAGTATAAGCGTTATGTTATTCCTCTATGAATACAAAATATTTTAAATGTGAGGAAAACAATAAGTTAGAGATATGACAGGTTTTTGAGTTCGTAGATTCTCCGTATCTTTACTGTTTAACGAACCAAGTGAGAGTAGAATGTGCATATAATTCTCAATTTGATTGCGTTATTTAACTTAAAATTATAGCTTATTATAAATTTCGGAAGGAATTCATTCGCTCTTAAGGGGTCTTATACCTTTTAAAATGTCGTGGGATATGTGAAAAGTGAGTCTCTTTCGACTAATGATAACTACTTAAATTCATATTATAATTAAATAAAAATTTGTGTGGCATTAAAGGATTGTTCCAGGATTTAGAAAATTATATAATTAACAGTCTTAATTTATTACAATAAAAAATGCAGCACTTTATTTTTAAGTTTTCAATTGCGATCCGTAAGATTAAAGAAAGAAAAAAAAACTTTCCAAAGTATAATCCTAAAATTGTGCCTGAATTGTATATTGGTATATTATCTTTTGAATGAATTAATACCTTTAAGATAATTAAATATTTTCATTAAATTTAATAATTAAGTTAGTTTTAATTTATGATATTTTTATATTTTTCAATTCTGCATGATGTTTTTAAATACTTTATTCAAAAGAATTTCTATGTAATTAATTCATTCTGTAAAATGCAGTTCTGGGAACATTTTAATGTAAGTTACATGCTAATATGTAAATTCTGGGTCACGTTATCTTGAAAGTGAAGTAACTCTTAAAAAATTAATTGTGCTGCAATTTTTAATTGTAAGACTGTTAATAATATAATTTTCTAAATTCTGGAAAAATCCTTTAACACCATACAAATTTTTATTTAATTATAATATGAATTTAAGCAGTTATCATTAGTCGAAACATACTCGTTTTTCACATGTCCCACGACATTTTAAAAGGTATAAGACCCCTTAATAGGTTTAAAAAAAAAAAGTAAGTATAAGAGTTTGTTAACAAAGTTTAAGCAATAAAGGAAAGCTTCAAAAAGAGTAGTTGTTAGAAACATGTTGTTACATTTTAAAGTAAATATATAAATTTTAAAGTAAATATGGAATAGATAGGGATTAAAGTAAGTTCACTGATGAAAGTTAAAAATCAGGTAATAAATTCAGCTTCAAAAATTCTAAAACAATATAAATTGATAAATGACTTAGTAATAATGTATTAAAAATTTGAGATCGTAACCTATGACATTGGGTCAAATATAACGAAGAAAACAATAAATTACAGCTGATATAATAGTGCGGAATTTTTTAATAAAGAATTTTTATTTCACAAATAGTTTGAACACTTTAGCAATCTATTTATCATAATTAAAAATGAAAAATAATCTCCCAAAATTTTTCGAGATATCTTAATGTTGAAATAAATAATCAAATTTCAAAAACATTTGAAATCTCATTAGAATTAACAAATTTATTTTCTAAGAAGTTAATGAAATGTTAAAACTTACGTATGTTTATGACAACAACGTTTACGCTTTTATGTACTTTTAAGTTCGACGAATAATATCTCACAAAAGGAAAATAATGAAATCTCTCAAAAGATGTTTAATTGAAAATCCCTTAAAAATGTTAATTACAACATTTAATTCAGAAGAACACATGTATTAAATTAAAATATTTTTCAGTACAAATTATTTATATATGAAAATTTATTAAATTGTTTTTCATTGTTTTTCACTTGCGTACAATTAAATGTTAAATTAAAATGAATTTTCTCCAGAACATTTTATGCAAAATTGTTTCTTAACTCTTCTCTAAGATTTATCAATTTATCTCGAAATATTTCTCTTGTATTTTACACATTCTCTCATTTATTTTACACGAGAGTTTTGTGTTGCATTTATAGAATTATTTTAAGAGTAGCGGAATTATCCATTTGTAAAATACTTTTAATTGTTTACAAACAGAACAGATAGATACAAATTATTGCTTTATAAAAATAAAATATACAATGTTGATTCTCCCATATATTTAAAATTATTTATTTACGAATAACTTTTAACGTATTAAACATAAAACTTAATCTGTGGGAGTAAAGATCATTAATTTTAAAATGATTATACAAAAATTAACAGTTTCTTGTGAAAAAAAAAATAATAATAAATAAATAAATCGAATAGCATACGCTGAAAAAACATATATGAAAGCTGCAGCTTTTACAATTTTTTTGTTCTATAGCTTCTCCTTGTGTTATATTGTTTTAGACGGCCTTTACTGAGAGATTCTTTGTCTGTTTTTCTGTTTTAGTGAAAATTTTAATGCATTGATATAAAAAAATATTTTATTATTATGGATTATTTTTTTTTTCATGTTAACAGAAGATTTTGAATTTTAACCTGAAAGGAAGTAAATGTTTATCTTATTTATCTTTGCCATCGAACTGTTATCATACACAAAAACTAGTCAACGTAGCTTCTAACAATAAAAATTTCCATATGCAATTTTGTGCAGTTTTATTGAATGGATGTTGAGACACAGTCATCTGGAAAATCGCAGAGAGTTAATTAAAACAGCGTTACATTTAAGCGTACATACACCTAAATTAAATCCACATTGTTTTCCATAAAGATCATCCTAAATTTTAAGTTTAGTGCGCACTTAAACGCAATAGAACCTGGGAAACAGTTCTCCCATACACAAGGAAACCTATACTTACAAACTTTGAATAAACACCATAAAATGCAATAAGTGCGTTGCCGCTTTGACTGCAGCACTCGTGCTTACTTTATTCGCCTGATGAAGGGTCGTGTGTTTTTTCGACCCGAAACAATTGTTGCGAGTTTATTGCATTTTATGGTGTTTATTCAAAGTTTGTAAGTAATATTTTTTTTTCAACGCCAGTTTTGTGGTGCTTCTTTATTAAAGGAAACCTATAGCAAAGCAGTAGCATGGATGGTCCATACTAGAATTAGAACATTTTTTCGTAAAGACCATCTCCTGTGTAAAACATGGTGCACGTGTACTCTATAGAAGCTGAACTATAACCTTCGCATAAATGGAAGAAATTGCAGTACAGCAACGCCATCTACTAGACGATTTATGCCAGAATATCTAATTAGTCTTAGTTTCTTTCAAAGACAAACAAAGTATAAACTGTCGTAAAATCCATTTTTTTTTCGTGAGATATAGCACCCATAAAATGATTTATACATGCGCAGGCAAAATAATAATAATAATAATAATAATATGAAAATAAATAAATAAAAAATTTCTCTGTTCTGAACGTCTTTTAGTAATAAATTCTTTCAAGTGTTATTATAATTTTCTTTTCATCAGAAAAGTGAAAATATTAAGGCTAGATTACTCTCCCTCCGATATAGAAAATAAGTATTATTAGCTTTTATTTTGTATATTTTTAAAATCACTAATAAAAATAAATTGTATAATAATAATTCAATAAATTTCAGTCATATCTATTTTTCTAAAAATATTTTAAGAATCATTTCTGAAAATATTGCTAACATTTCATTTAGAAAAAATTTACTTTTGTGATATTATTCAAAACAGTTTTTCGACGGATAAAATAAATGTATTTGAAATTTAAAATATCTATTAAAGCTATATTTATAATAACTAGATAAAAACACTATTTCATTATGATCTAAAACAAAATTTCATGAAATTCATTACTTCCAAATTCACATACATATTTTAGTAGTCCATTAGATTTTAAAGAATAATTGAAAATGAAAACTGCATCTCTTAATGTTTAAACAAGTGTTTTTAGTTATTCGTATTTAATTTAGTTAATGCAAAATAAAACTCGATCTTTTAAGACATTATCAAAATGTGATTACCAAATTCTAACTATTTCCAGCATGTTTTTGAATGAAGGAATTATCTCTGTTGCTACAATGTAACTATTTTTATTCCAAAACAGAAAGATAAAGCGTAAAGTAGAGAGATAAAATGTACTTAATTTTATTAAAATAGCTAAATATTATCTGTATATAGTTAAGTATATGTGTTGTTTAACTAACTAAAGTTTCACTAATCAAAGTTTTAAAAAAATTGAATCATATAATAATGACGTTTATAATTAAAAACAACTCAAAATAGCAACATTTACATAATTTATTTTTAATATAAAAAAGTTTTTATATGCTAAATTTTTATTCCTCGTAAAAATTTTACTTACCGTCAAACATATACTTTTATACCAAAAAAAAAAAAAAAAAAAATCTTTTTAATAATTATAACAAAATAATGTCTGAAAAAAAAATGATATATAAAATTTTAAAAGAAGTATAAAGAACACAATATAATGAATATGTATTATGAAACCAACGATTAAGAAACCAATGACTTTGTAATAATATTTTTAAACGTACTTTATATCTTAATGAAATCTAATTTATATTCAAATGTGAAAAACAAAGAAAAAACATACATTTAATATGTATATATATATATATATATATATATATATATATTAATAATAAATTATAAGTAAAAAAAAAAAAATAAATATGTTAGAATTATTAGTACTCGTATTTATCTCACAAAAATTTCTTGTAAAATAATTTTCTTCAATGTGTAATTTCCATTAAATTATGAGAAAATTACTCTTCAGCGAAAGAAAAAAAAAAAAAAAAGAACGAAATCTCCTGCAGAACGCATTGATTAATAATACTTTCCAACTGTACGCACATGTTGTATCGTTTATCATTCAATAATCTTTGCTTATGTTATCAAACAGCAGACAGATAGAAGCATTGAAAAGTATAAAGCTTGACTAATTGAATTTGAAGCCATTCATAGACATTGTTGGAAAGTATTAAAAAAGCTTAACGCAAAAGAAAATCTAGCCGTTAGATTATAATTGCAGTCCTTAATGTATCTGAATATTTCAGTGTAGCTCTGTAAATCTAAAGGTTAATCATATTATGTTCTATACCAAACGTTATTTTAGAATATTAACAATGCATGTCAATTTCTCTATGATTTTTACTGTTGAAAGTTATTTAAATGTGATTTTTAAAAATGTCTGTCAAAAAACGCAACGTAGCTTTTTTTTTTTTTTTTCTGTTCCTGTAAATAAACTAGTTTTACAGGACCTATTAATGCCATTTTAAATAGGGAATTGAATAACATATATCAGGTTCAAGAAGTGTGATAAATATTTACGGAAGTTAGACAGCGGACGACAGACGGACAGACTTAAAAAGACAGACAAACCGAATTCATTTAAATTTTTCAACCTTGTTGGAAAGTGTTAAAAAAAAAAAAAAAAAACTTAAATACTAATAATGCTCCGGAATAAATTTTAAATTTTGGCATATAGGCTATTTTTTACAAAATTTTGCTGTAAATTTATGTTTTATTATTATTTTTTTTATGATAAATCAGTTATATATTTTTTAATATTTTAGCATATTTTATACAGAAGGATAGAACTCTTTTTAAATTTTCTTGTGATTCTAATATAAGAAAGAATAATTTATCAGAGTACAATAAATACATGTTTAAAAAATAAATAAATATATATATATATATATATCTTACGTACAAAATGTTACAATCTGGAATGATACTAAAGAAAGTTGATTTCTTTTACAAAAACAATCATAAAATACATTTTTAAACATAAAAATAGCGATTTCATCATAGTGAAGGCCTATTAAATTGCATTTAATTAATAAACACATTTTGGAATCGTTTAGAAAAATTTCAAAATATATTCATTAATCACACACACACACACGCATGTATATATATATATATATATATATATATATATATTAGCAAAAAATTGAAAATAAAATCTCTATCTGTTCTTTTGGTCAGCACATTTGCAATAATAAAATGCATAAAAAATGTTTTTTTAAATTTTGTTTAGTAAAATAAAGCTTCAAATTGCATATTTTATTTATTTATACTTCTATAGAGCATAACAAAATAACAGTTATGTAACAATTTTAAATCCTTGAATTAAAAAATACATTAAAAAAGAAAAAAAAAAAAGAAAAAAAAAATAGCCTCATGTGCAAAATTAAGCAAATACATTAGTCTGTGTTATTTTTGTACGCGTAAATGTGTTGCTAATAGTAACAAATAATCTTGTTACAAGAGTAGACGAGCAAAAAAAAAATCGTTTCATTTTCATCTTTTACCAAAAAAAGTTATTAGAACGCAAGAAAAGAATGCAGAAAATGTTCGATATCCCCAATATTCTTAAAGAAGAATATATAAGATGTACCATTCATTTTTTCTTCCTTTTCCATAAGTTCTTATTGTCAGAAGTTCTCCCTGGGGATTATACTTACTAAGATTTGCTTATAAAAATTAACCAAAAGTATTACACTTAGTATAAAAGTATTTTGTTCTCTTAATATCATTGTTTTTGAAATAAAAAAATTAATTAAAAATACTGTAAACTATATTTAAATTGTTTTATTATCTGTAAATCGAAAAATACCTTTTATATTGTTTGATGGGGTTTCACTTGACGTAAATTATTATTAGCTTGTTGCAAAATAATTTCCTGTCTTGAGTCTCTATAATTGCAGAATGAAATTTTGTTATTTAGAAATTTATCTTTTTATTTACACCTGTCTCGAGGATTTTTAAAACTCCTTTTACGCCACAAACTCTTTATTAAAATTATACATTAAGTTTTAATAAATTATATTAAGTTTTCCTACTCGAACTTAACGAACATAAAGCAAGAAAAACGCACAATAAAGCAAATTCTTATGAAAATTTCTCTTTACGGATTAGGATTATCTATTTCCTGCTTAAAAATATATATATATATATATATATATATTTCAAACTGACATAAAACTTAACAGAAATGTAAATTTTTAAAGCTAATTTCAATATTTTTTTTTCGCTTTGTGTTACATAGCTAATAACATTAAGAGAAATACAGGATATACGCAGTTATTTGGTCAGTCATACCTGAATACTTATTCCTAATTAAATAACTTAAGACGTTCTGAAATAACGGATATTTTGTTATGTATTTCTCAGACATGAATGGTAACAACTTCAAAAAACTCCTTTGTGAAATTACAACATTTTACATAATGAAAGAAATTTGACTTTTAAATAAGGATTCAATAGTTTTTATACTAGTTATCTTTTTTTTTTTTTTTTTAATGCTTTAGCTTGGTTTACAAATAGGTTTTATAAATTGTTTTATATTATTAATTTTTCATACAAAAAAATTATTGTTTTACATTCTGTCTTTCCTTATAGTATTCTAAGCCTACTTTATCTGATGAATAGCTGTTTTATTTCATTGCTTTTAAAATTGTTCACTTCATTTAATCAATGAACGTTTAATGAAAATATCATAAGCTTGTTATTACTTATTATGCAATTTAATTTCGTATACAAATTTTCCCCGTAAAATACACTGCTGGAAATAACTTTGCAGACCACCTGATTCTAAAAAACTACAAATAAGGTACAGATGTGTGTCCCTACCCTGATTTGAATGGAGAATAAGCAGCAATTATGAATATGAAAAACTATTTAATATTTCAAAATTAAAGCATTTTACAGAGAATACATAAATTGGTAGACAAAACTTTGGCTACCACCAAGTAATCACAAATGTATAACAAATAAAAGATGACAAAAATGTGAGACAAGGTTGTTCAATTTTTGCCACTTTAACATCAACAACATTTAGAAAACGTCCAGGAATTGATTTGTGTATTTTCCTAATGGGTTCCGTATTGAACTTCTTTGCACATCTCTCCAGAGCATGAATCAGTTCTTTCCGGTCATCGTATCTCTATACACAGACTCCTCCATTAGGTGCCACGCACTCTCGGTTATGTTCAGATCGGGCCTGTGCGCAGACCAATATAAGATAGCAATTTTATTGGACATGAAATACTCAAGCACTTTTTGTGCAAAGTGGATACTCGCATTGTCTTACTGCCAAATCCATTTCTTCTGGCCAAATTATCGCGACACTACTAGATAAAGGTGGTTTTTAAGTCATCAAGATATTTTAATCTGTTATCTTTGCCTTCAGCATCCTTTATCACGAGATCACCGAAGCTGGAGATTGCATCTAAAATCATGACACCGCCATAACCCAATTGGCGTTTCACTCGATGTGGTGCGATGACGCTATTGCATCTATGTTGGACGTATGAACTGACATTGTCGAGTCTATCAAGTCAAAAGTGTTTTCTCATTCGTAAAAACAACTTGCTTGAAGTCCGTAGATTCGACCATGTGTTTGCGTGCAAACTTGAAACGTTTTTACCTGCGTTTCAGAGTTAAGAACAGTGTTTCATGATTCTTTTGTAGCTAAAGTCTTGCTTAGCTAACGTTCATAAAAAAAATTCGGCGTGACACTAAGATACTAGTATTATTTTTTATGATACGGCTAGTGACCAGTACATCTTGCCGCATTAGTTGCCGTGTCGTCCTCGTAATTCTCTTTTTAACACAGACGGTCAAAGTTTCAGGATGTTCGGTTTTCTTCGCTATTTTTCGGTTCCTTTTCTTGAGCACACTGATGACTATATCCTTGGAAACACTTGCTTGAACTGCTGTTTTAATGAGACATATAAGCTGGTCGTACAATCTAACGATTTCGGCACGTTTCTCTTCAGAGATTATCCTTAACGTCTTTAAATTAATGCATTCTTATTGCACCAACTGTAAGCTATACAAATAATGAACACTTATCTTTATAAGAAATATTTTCCAAACTCTTACTCGTCGCCAAAGTTTTGACCACCTAATTTTCGTGTTTGTCATTATAATCTTTACTGTTTCTCCGATAATATAATAATTTGAAGTTCATATGTACATATTACTGATTTATCGTTATATTTTACATAGCATAGCTTTTTATTAATAATACGATGCGAGATTCAGGTGGTCACCAAATTTTTTCCAGCAGTGTAGGACTCTTCACATAGGCACACTTAGTTTAGAAAAAAATCTCCCATTCATTGTCCCATTCATAATTTTTTCAAGAAAAAATCCAAAAAACAATTGTTAAAGCGTACGTGCCCATTAAAAATTGTTTTGGGGAACCAAATTCCAATTTCAAAAATGCATTTAGCAAAAAAATTACCCAAAATAAAAATTATTTAAAATCTTTATCGAGTCTATGTTGTATGAACTAAAAGAAAAAAAATATACTTCATTTTTTCTTTCAATTTATTTTTGCTTGTAAACTTGTGCAGTGATTTATGACCTATCTTAAATGTAAGTTATTTTTTATGCTTTATTAAATCAGTAAAAGTTTTATCAATAAACTTGAATATGTTTCCTTAAAGTGCTCTACGAATAAATCATTTTTTCCTCTTTTTATCTTTGCCTTTTTTTTCTTTCTTTCTTTTTTCTTTCTTTTTTTTTTTTTTTTTTTTTTTTTTACTTCTTAAAAATCCGGAAACTTTTCTAGAATTTGTTTAATTGTCAATATCATTAGTTAAAAAATATATAAACTTGTTACGAAACTTAGTTTTGAAAAACTAAATTTAAGTTTTTTTAAAATCAAACCTGGTTTTTAATGCTTTTTCATGTTCCATTGACAATTAAATAAAATAATATATATATATATATATATATATATATATATATATATATATATATATATATATTCTTTTTTAAATCGTAATCGCTTTATTTTTTATCTGTTTGAAATGTACCTTCCACATGATGCAATAGTAAAAATTAAATAAAAAAATTCAACATCAATTTTATTTCTTGAAGAAAATATTCAAAAAGACGTGTTTCATTTATGACAAAGAAAAAATTAAAAAAACTTTCCAGAAAATAAAAAGTTATGAAATAAAAAAAAAGCTTTGTTATGAAACTTTAAAACCCAAACAAAAAATTTAAATTTAAAACAAATCTCAGACTTGAAAATGTTTATGTCCTTCAAGCGTAATGATAGTTATAATAATAATAATTATTATTATTATATCTTTCTTAGATTAAGAAATATATATATATATATATAAGTTTTCGGCAGGTGCAATCACCTGATAGAAATTTCAACGTCAATAAAGGACACCATAAAGTTTTGGATTAAAAAGTTTGGTTCTTTATAAATAAATATCTTTCAACAAAAGGGTGATGATGGAACAGATGGGGCTTGGCATTCTGACGAGAATTTTTAAGTCTGAAAGAAAAATCTTCTTTCCAGTTCATGCATAACATGCATTCTATAATATATTTTAAAAGTGTTATTATAAAATGCATGCTAAAAAATGAATTGTTACATAAACTGTACAATTCTACAGTGATACATAATAATTACTCTAATCATACCTGTTTCATACATAATTAATATATTAAAGTTTGTGAACTATCGAAGTACAAGTATTGAAGCATTGTGAAGTTGGAGTTTATTAATTAATTATATTACACAATCATACAAAAATAAATAGGTGTTACTTTATCTTTAATTAATATTTTACTTAAAAAAAACAAAAACAATTTAAATTCTGTGAACTATTTTATATTAACTAAAATACTCAATACTTTGGAAACATTCTCTTTAACGATACATAACATTGAAATTTTTATCATTGTACTCAAACTTGAAAATATTCACATACTAATTATTTAGAAGAATTTCTTTATAGATCACTTTTCCTGTAAAATGTAGCTTTAAGATCTTGATTCTTTTATACTTAATAATTTACATGTGCACATCATATTTTAAAAAATTCACATTTCTACTTTATCTTTCATATTCGGAATTTCAAATACTATAATGTAACTGTTCATCAATGCGTATACTGCAGAATCATTCTCAGTTTGCTGCATAAAATATGCTGAGAATATGGAGAAATGAATGCACGTAAGCGAAAATTGTATAAATGAAGGGGATAAATGTAAATAATAAAAATCAATACGATAGTCCAGGATCATTTTTATTCCTATTTATCAAAGCGATATTTTTGAAGAAAAGTATAATAATACCCATCTCGGATTTATTTAATTTTTACATTCAAGAATAATTTTAAATATATTATACAGGGGAACACTTTAGCCAAGTTTACAGAAGATATCTCTAAGCAAATATACTGAAGAAAAAAAGGTTTAATAGTTACTGTGCTGTTGCAGAAATAAAAAGAAATATTTTTGTAGGGTTTTGTTAAATGTAAATATCGGTAATAATCGGAAACATTCTTTAAAAAAAAATATTAACTAAAAATCATGGATTTTTAAAATTTCATAAAAATTTTTATAATTACAGTTTTATAATTTGTAAAAAGATAAGTGTAATATGTCCTTATGAGATGCTATTAAATAACTTAAAAAATTGTATTGATTTAATGAAATAATATCTCGATATTTAAAAGAATGTAGATGATATTATATTATATTATACTTCATATAATTCGATGACATCATTAATCATTATCAAAATCACACAAATAAATGCACAACGCGACAATATATATATATATATATATATATATATATACATGATATATTTCAGGCATGCAAACCTTTCTAATTTATTTCGCTGTAAGTAAGATTAAACAAAAAAGAAAAGTACTATTCAAAAACAGTGGTGCACAAGAGGATACTAACAATGCTCTGGAATAAATTATAAATGTTGGCATGGCTATATTTGATTAAGTCGAGCAGCAAGGTAATTTTAGCAAGATCTGTCATCAAACGAAAAAAAAAGGTAGGCCCAAATTCAGTATAAAAGCATTACAAGTATTAGGCTACTCTCGTGTCTATCTTTAATGAGAAATTTCGTGTCAAATTTATTAAACTTGACCATTCATAATATGAAGTAAATATTTGGCAAAACAGGCACGAGTAAGTTGTGATAGCAACAATTCATGCTTACCTTGTTTTTTTTTACCTGTTTTTTCATTATTTTTTCAATCCTTCACAATTTTTAATACTGAAACAACTGTTGTAATTAATGGCATTTACTTACAATGATCTTATTCTTCAATTTCTTTATAAAACCATGAGAAATATGTTTATGTTGAGCAATATGGTGTGATTAATATATTTTCAGAGTGAGCATGTGAGTGGGATTTACGTCGCACTAGCGCAACACTGTGAAATAACATATTTTCGGAAAACCAATAAAATAAACTGATAAATAATTAAACACCAATGTAAAACAAATTAAAAATTTTGCGATGATCCAATGAAAATATATTTAACCCTTTATCTACCGCATTATGTTTGATGGTTGACTGAGTTTTACGTCGCACTAGTGCTGCGCAATGGACAATTGACGACGGTCTGGGACTCTAGAGGTGGTCCAGAGACATGCCATCACAATTTTGGTCCTACAAGGAGAAGATGGCTCGCCGTTTCGGTAACACCCAGAGGTATAATTTTGATGGGAACATGGAGGACATTGCGGCCACGACGAATTTTACGTGCACCAGCCACTATTAGTGTAAACGGCAGTCTTTGGCTGGTTTGACTATCGATGAGTAATTTTCGGGATTACCGCATTTTGAAACAGACAAAAAGTGCATTTGAAACATATATTTTCAGTTAGTTCAGAATATTTTTGAAAGATATATGCAATAAAAACTATGCATATCAGTAATTAATGAGAATTTTGCGAAGTGGTATTTTAGTGTACCACTTATACATAGAAGTCGAAAAAGATATTTTGACCTTAAAAAGCGTTAAAAAAGTATTTACTTTTATGTTCATTATATTTTTTCTAAGATTGATGGGATATTCTTCGAGTAATGTAAGAATTAATTAAAACAGACGGGAAAATAAGGAAAGATGCCAGACAGAAACAGCAAGAGGCTTCTATAAAGTTCTTTCTGGAATAAAATTGGCTACATGTAGCGTCTAGTGCCTTGTAGGGTGATTAAAGTGAGGTATATACGTTCTATTCTTATAAATATTTTTGACATTTCTTCCGTAAATATGATTTTATATACTTTTTAAACTAATGGTACATCAAAGTATTGTCGGAAGATAAAGGATTAAATCTAAATACCGGAGTATCATACTTACAAAACTATCTTAAAAGTACTTAGTAACTTATTTATCAAATTGATTTAAAAAATTAACACAAGATACTTTTTAGATATTTTTCATTTTTACACAAGAATGGTGTAAAACTCAATAATTATTAATATTTTATTTGTTAAATTATATCTTATTAAAATTTTTAATAATTTTTATTTGGTTACCTCAGTTTTTTACTATTCTTTTTTAAATTACAGCAAATCTCCAAAAAAGAAAATTCAGACATTTTTAAATTATACAGTAAAACATAATATAATACATAACATGACTCAGGTTTGCACTTTCTTCAATATACTTTTTTTAACAGTATTATTTCTCGTTTGGAAGATATTTACAACATTTTCTGCTATTTGTGTCATGAAATTTTAAGCGAATCACTGAACCAAATATCTAAGCTCTTCTTTGTGAAATAAAGTCAAAAATTCTTTTTTTGAAGAAAAACATTTTAATGATTGCTCTTTATTTGGGAAGAGCAGAAAGGTTAAAAAAAAAAAAATCCAGAAATCGATAGAGGTTTAAAGGTAAATATCAAAGATGAGGAAAAAACTTTTAAAGATGAGACATTCCTTAATGAAAGTTTGTCTCTTTCTATAAATCTTCGAGATGAGAAGACATTTAGGGATTGATGTGCAAGGAGTATACTATCAAATTCCGTTTAAACATTTTTCTGTATCCCGATATTATTGGAAAATGCATTATTAAAAAATCGATGAGAACAAACTAAGAAAACCCAGCAGATTATTTTTCGTTTCTCTTGACATCTTTAAAAATGAAGCAAGCTTTTGAATAGTTTTGAAAGGAAAATGTTTATCTTTACGACCAAGAATATTTTTGTAATTATATTTAAATAAAATAAATATAAAATATAATTACAAAATGGGTCTTCTCAACAGCAAGCTGTTCCTTCTTTGTAACAGATAGTAAAATATTAATATAAGTTTAAAGTTTAAATTAAAAAAAATTTCATATACATTTTAAATAATACTTCTAAAAGATAAATGAAGTATTTCAAATGGATTTAAAGACCTATTTCGAAATATTCTCAAAACAGCATGAATGTTGAGAAATTGTATTGATGTTGAAGATGGGGACAGAGAAAAGTATTGTTGCCATAGTTACCAACCCGCTTCTCGGAAATGGAAACTGATCTACGAAATTCAGAATCAATCCCTAAAATTCGTAATTACCAAATAACAAAAATTCAAAAAGGGAGGAAGTGATAAAACAAGAAGTACCTTTCTGTGTGGGAATGGAAATAATTCTCACCATTGTTTAAATTATACTTTTAAAAATGAAAAATTATTTTGATTATTTTTCTCTGTGAAGATGGCATTTTTCAATATTTTTAGATATTTATTTAAATTTTAGTTTTGGAATTCCCCCTTGAAACAATTGTAGTACAAGAAAATTTTATACCTTCAAATAATGATTAAAAAACATTGATTGATAAATATGTTCAAGTACTTGAAAAAAAAAAGACTAAAAACATTGATTCTATTATTGTTTAAATTTTATGATTTATATAGGTAAAAATTATTTATTACTCTATAACATTTTGTTTTTACTGGTCTTTTATAAATATTTTGGTAAAGTTTCAAATTTTTAAATAAATCAGCTTAACTACAGTTAATCTACTTAAATTAAACTTACTAAGTATTATGAATATTAATTACTAATATTCATTTATTATGCCTACGTGCGTGTATTTATGTAAATATATATATATATATATATTAAAATGTACATAAATGGCTAAAGATAAACATGTTAGCTTAAATGTTCGCATTTGTTTTGAACATATAAAATGCCTAAATAATGTCTAACATCTGTGAATGTGACATTATTTTAACTAACGAACGTTTATGAAATAATATCATAGATATCTCAATACAAACAAGACAATTCTCAATTGAATTTATGATATATTCATATGTGACAACTGACACATTTTTTTAACACCACTATTTCTTTGTAAAAAATTTGAACCTGTTTAATCACAGAAAACTGCTAACAAACTTAATAAAATTTTCTATTGAAAATTTCCGGTAGAAAAAAAACGACCAAGTTGGCAGCTATGCATATTTATTATTTCATATTGTTTCGATTGAACCGAACTTACTATTTGAATAGAAATATTGCATGATTTCTGTTTTTGATGTAATATTTCAGTATTATAATGACAGCAATAAAAATATTTCTTCTTCGGGATATAAAAAAAATGTCACAAAAAATTAGCAATATTCTTGTACAGAAATTTAAAACTGGAAAATTTGTTACATTATTGCAGTAAAAACAACAAAACAAAAAATTAACTAGCAGTGAATGATATTGTAAATGATAATATTTTACCTTTTGTAAGAGATCAAAGTCGTTCCTAAGAATGCAAAGACAAAAATAGATATTTTAAAATTTTCTTTACGATTTTTAATATAATAATAGAAAATATTATCTGTGGTGTAATCTACAAAAATATATGCATAAAAAATGCCTTGGGAACACATTTAAAAATGCAGTATTTAAATTAATTGAGTTCTTGTTATATTTACACGTTTTGAGATCCCATGCAACCGAAAATGATGTTTTTAGAGGTCGACCTGTATGCCCACCTGTGTTTCTGTTATCAGCATATCTGGAGAACAAATAGTAGCAGGAACTCCAAACTCACTATTCTAAATCTGTATCATATATCAATTCTAACAATACTGGAAAAAATCGTAACTTATGGGGCGGAAATCTGGGGAGGTAATCTTTCAAAAACAGCTATAAGAAAATTAAATTCATTGCAAAGGATGTTCCTCCTGAAACTGTTACGGGGTTATAAAACTATCTCCACTGATGCCCTCCACGTCATCACCGGTGTTCCTCCTTTACACCTCACTCTGAATTACGAATACAACAGAATAAACGTACTACAACTAAGAAACAAAGATTTACAGAAATTCCTATTTCCAGATGAAGAAATTCAACTCAAAATGGGCAGCTGGTTCATACACCCAGCAAAGGACTTTACGCATGCATTAATTAATACTAACATTAACTCCTTCTCTCCTACAGCCCCTGTGGCGATATTTACAGATGGATCTAAGACAGTTTATGGTGTGGGTGCCGCATTTTGCGCCTTTGTTGACGGGGTCTTGGTTCATCAGTGGTCCTCTAGGCTTGGGGACTGTAACACTGTTTTCCAGGCTGAAATTTTTTCTATCAGCCAAGCAATTTCTTGGTCAATTTCCTATTTTACCAATTCGAAAATGTATATCTACAGTGACAGTCTCTCAGGTCTTCAGACTCTGGCTCGCCACAGGAGTAACCATCCTATTATTCAAAAAATCAAATTAGATCACCTGTCTAAGCCCGATACTTTCTCTTTAGCCCATGTCTCCGCTCACAGGAGAGTCGCGGGCAATGAAATGGCAGATCTCTTAGCAAAAACTGCCACAAAAAAGGAAGCAGTGGATTTTGTTCTGCCCCCCCCCCCTTACATCAAAAGATATCTTAAAGCACGACTAAAGAAAGAATGGCAGCTATACTGTAGATTTACTTTTAACCTCCTCCCAAAAGTGTCAAATTATAACTTTGACCTTTTCCCAGCCATAACAGCCTTTTTAACCGGTCATGGTCCGTTCAAATCACATCTTTACAAGTTTCATTGATCGCGCACTCCACAATGTGAGTGCGGGGCTGAGGGTAAGGCAAATCATTACTTTTTCTCATGCCCACTAACTCATGATTGGCGTATCCTTAACCCACCTAATAAACCTAACGACTGGCTTTTTAATATCGTTACCCGGCTTCCCCTACGTCAAAAACTAACCAAAATCTATAACTTCTTAATACATCTTTCCAATTTGACCAACTAATTTTTCAATCTTCCAAGGCAGTTACCAACTTTTCTCTTGGAGGTCCATATAATTTTTCAACACAAGCCTTTCTATGCGAGGGAGCAAGGCTCCGTTCTTCTTTTTATATTATTGTTACCTTGTCGCCCTCTGTCGTGTGAAAGCTCTGTAATTTTTTTTTTCTGTTTATGCAATAAACAACGGAGGAGGTTTAATCTTTAGACACGGGCTCTTTTGAATCTCCACAGTGCCATCGGAGCCCCTCTCTAAAGGTTAAAATCTCTCAAAACCGCTGCATAGTGGTGAGCGGCCACCTTCCGTCTTAGAATCTTAGAATCATATAGCAATGTTACACTAAACTTTTCGTAGGGATCAAGCAAATGTTTCGTGTACCGAAACATCCGAGAAAATTCAAATACATTAGGGCAATGGGTAAAGTTCCTGGTAAGTACAGTGTAACATCTATAGGCTGCCCCAAATAAAATAGAATGGGCATATTATTTTAATGCATAAAAGCACGTTTTGTAAAAACTGGGGTATGGAAATCATTCATCATTCGTTTACAGGGCTACCCAAAGTATTTGGATACATTGGGACTATACTTGGTAACTGCTGGAAGTCTATTTCATTATGTGTTAATTTTTTTATATTTCTTTCATTTAAGACTAAATTTAAATACACAATGTGATGTGCATATAGTTTATTGATAATGTACAGGGCTACCCAAAATTCAGCTAATTATTCTTTTTTGTTGAATGTAATTCCTTGCTACATTTTATTATGCTGACGAACAAGATGGAAAATTAATTTTTCGTACCCGTGCTGCAAACAAAGTATTTTTTACAGTTTTATTTTAAACTCTATTTTTTAACATTATGTTTTGAGGTCCCCTGAATTCGAAAGTTCAATTTTTAGCGGTTGGTCTGTATGTATATCTGTTATCAACACAATTTAAAAACTAATATCTGCAGTGAATTCAAATTTCGTATTTTAAAGTTCATATTAAGTTGCCACTTGAAAATTTTGATTAGCATTTTCAAATTTAAAGGCAAATTAATAACAAACTTGATTTTCTTTCTTTTTTCTATGTAAGCACTGTAACTGAATGGGCGGAGGTGGTGGTGTGGGGGGGGGGGTTGAAAAGGACTTTAGCCCCCCTCGCACTGTATTATATGTCACATAAAACTGTTCCTAAACCTATTTCAGATTATTGTTATAGTAGATTGAACTTTATTAACTTACCTTATTGATGTTACGACTTAATCTGCAACCTATCTTCATAGTATTGAAATGCAGGGTAAGAGAAAGTCGAGTGAGTGACAACCAGAATTATTTTTATTATTACTCCTCCATATTTCATTTAAAATTTGGTTATTTTATATAAGAAGAAAGGGGAACATATAATTAGTTATAATACGCAGATTTTGAATAACTTCGGAAGTCCACTTTTACTGTTAAAAATTCTTTTACAAATATTTTGTGTAAAAATTAGAAAGTTTTATTTTTATTATAATCAAGGCTATGCAGTGTACTTATGCTGAACTTCATATCAAAACTTTTACTTTTGCATAACAGGTTTTGCATGTATTAACTTTAAATTAACAAATATCATAACTCTATTTCTGCCTAAATAAAGCAATAGTTATTTAGCTAAAAAAAAAATTATGAAGTTTTATTGCCTGAAATTATATTTAAAAAATCTTTTTTTTTTTTTTTTTTTTTTTTTTTTTTTTTTTTTTTTTAACACAAATTTGTATGCCACTTTTATTAATGTCGCATTAGAAAAAAATTATCTTTGTTTAAGGAAGAAAAACAAAATAGAAGAAGAAATCTAAAATAATAAAGTAAATTTCAGTATTCAAGTAAATTAATTAATTTTTCAAATACGTTAACTGCATAAAAACATTAAAAAGCAAATTCAACCATTTGTTCATAAATTGTATTGAATATTCAAAGTCGTTTACTCCTGTTTCTGAAAGATAAGAATGCTTTAAAAAGAGAATTATTTTTAAGAAGGCCTCTCTTAAAAAAAAAAAAAAAAAAAAAAAAAAAAAGACTGTAATGACGTATGTCAAATTACGCTTTATTTCCTTAGTTGTAAAGTTAAGAATGCGTATGCTTTTATTTTTCTTTTCTGTTTTAAAAGGAATAAACGTTTTATTTTTTAAGTGTCAATAGAGATTTAAATTTGTTTTAGAAATTTAACAAGTTTTTAATTGTAAAATTATTTAAAATTGTGCTTACGTCAAAAAATTCATGCTACCTCCTTTATTCTTCATTTAATATTTTTACTGGAAACATAGTGTCTGCAAAATTCATAAAGTATTCAATATATATTTACTTACAACTATGCCACATTACTATATATTTATTCAATATTGAATGTTATTGAAATGAAAGTAACATAAATTATACATATAGCATTGTTAAAATTAATTGAACATAGGTTTATTACGCTACTTTGTTATCCTATTATGTTATTCCGCGATTTTATTTATTGTCAATTTTACATAATAAAATTTTATAACGAAAAGCCAGTAGTCGAAATATTCCCATAAACACTGTATAATGTGAAAAATTTTTCAATGAGTTTTCGAATAAGTACGGGTAAACAATTCTAGGTATATATCAAAAGTATATATATTGTGAAATCAAGGTATCACAAGTTTTCACGCATTCCCCCACGGTCATTAGAAATGATTCCTCTTAAGAGTTGCTCGGATATGACCACATTTGTTGTAGAATAATATTAAGGCAATAACTGCATAATGCAATCTCTGCAAATAGTTAACAAAATTGAATGAAAAACTCCAATATCTTCCAAAAGTTAAGACATATGTTTTAGTATTTAAAATTTACAATCTACACATTTTCCAGCCATCGCTCTATTTTTTTAACTTGAATGTACCAATAAATTTAGTTTCAATGTTCAAAAATATCATTCTGCTTGTATATAGATCAGGGCGCGAAATTTCCGCTCGCCAGCTCGCCATTGGCGAGTGGAATTTTTACTGTGGCGAGTAAAAATTTGGTCCAGTTATAGTTCGAATTCTTACACGATACGGTGACAGAAAACATTCTTTTTATAGATTTAAATATGGCAAAATCTTGCCATCTTATAACCGCATATTTAATTCCAGCCTGGGAAAGGAAAAATGCTTAGTGCATGTATGAAAGTTAATCTCTTCGGCAGTTTCGTTTCTCCCACTGTGATTTCTCCAAGCAGAGTGAGAATAGATGAACAGAGAACCTCTCTGCTCGTCGCCCACTGTACGAGAAAAGAGAAATGTGAAAGTTTGCCTATGCGATATTAGCGCATGAAAATGAACTTAAGCCTTTTTAAAGATACTGCCTATGTTTATTTTGTTGAAAAATGATCAAAAAACAGTTCACATTTTCCAGTTTTTTACTGAAACTCCATTGCGCTTATAATGATTTGTAGGCATGTAAGCAACGATTTTATCGAAAAAGTTATTCCGAAATGGCTATTTCAAATGACAACAATGAACAAGTCATACACATCGACATTCCGTCTGATTACAAAAATAAAATGGACGAAAAAGACATTTCTGATGTAAAAAGTTAAATAAATAGGTAAATAAGGAAGCTTAATCTTTCATAATAAAAAGATTTTCACAGGATATTGTTTAACAAAGAGTTTTTTTCCCTTTTTTTCTTTAATGACTCTTTACATTTATGTTATTAGACATTTTAATCTTTTTCAGACCTCAAATACAATACATTATAATGATTTTTAATTATAGATGATTGTGAGACATGATGATAAACGACACACTTTTAATATATATAATTTTAAGCATGTTTGTTGAAGCATTTCAAATAGTTAGGGGGGAAAAAAACCCAAAATGCGCAAAAGAGAAAAAGAAAAAAAAAAAATGACAACTCTATTTTCTGGCGAGTAAAATATTTTTTCGGCGAGTGCAACTGAGTCGAAATTTCGGGCCCTGATATAGATTGTGTTTTGATAAATAACAGAATAAAAACAATTCACACGGGAAGTAAAATATTCAACACACAAAAATTATGTTTTAAAACAAAAACACAAAAAGAAAAAACATATTTTGATACACTATTATCAAATAAGATTTGATTTACACTTACTTGTTATTCACCACATTAAAATTATATTTATCTACTATATATAGACACATTCAACATTTGGTTGATTGAGCGTGTTTTACGCCGAAATAGTGCTACGCTTTGAGCAATCATTAAATATTTGCCTTTTTTCAAATTCTTAGATGCATTAATATATTTTTTTTATTATAATAACACATGCTGATTTTTTTACTTGCAAAACGTGTGTTTTCTTAAAAGAAAAATAATTTGAAATTGTAAAGTATGCCACATAAATTTTAATTTATTTTATTTTGTTATTGTTTATATATATATATATATATATATATTAGACAAAATATAAATATATTTTTTGCTTCTATATTTTATAGCAGGTGATTACAATTAAAGTTGAAGAATCACTATTCAGTATGACCTGAAATTTGAACTGAATATACTCTCAGAAGGGAAAATTGGTATGGCATTACAAAAAAGAAAAAAAAAGCAGTATTCAGAGGAATTTTAGAAGTAATACAATTCAGAATTTTAGCAATAGAGGGTGCTTTAAGCGCCATAACGTAAATAGGTTTCGACTACAAGTGACATTTCAAGTGGAATACGATAACTATGGCATGAGTCGCACGTTAAATCAACTGTACTGTACTGTGCTCAATGTACATAATGACACATTTGGATTTTCACTGAAAAAAATACCGCAATTTCTGGTAGATAACCCGCAGGTAAAATGTGTCATTTCACCACCAGAAATTTTATTTAATAGAGAAATCTATACTTTTTCGAAGGAAGAGCTCGTACAAATATAAATTTATTTATTAATTGAAATTTCTGGTGCAAAACTGGATTATATAACCAGCGGGGTATCTACCAGAAATTACGGTACTTTGAAGTCATTCAACAGTTGTGGCACTGCTAGTTTAAAGCCCATCCGACCAGGCAAGATCGTACCACATCGGACGGAAACATTCCGTTTTTAAATTTCTTGAAACAAAAAGTAGCAATGGAGTCAGTTTCAACTGTCCCGAGACAAAACCTTATAAAAAAAAAAAAAAAAAAACTAAGAAATCAGTTTTTAACTGTCTTAAGATCAAGGTAGTTTAAAAACAACAACGAAATCTATTGTTAATTATCGCAAGATATGCCTACCGATTTCTGAAACAAGTTGAAGCTGAGGAATAGCATATTCCACAACAGATAGGAATGTATCAGGGGTGTGTTTTGCAATGCGTAATTTTAATTTAGCTAAACTTGCAATCGGATAATTGAACAAAACATTTTTCAAATAACTCCTGGCTGTTATAAATCGCAGGAATTAATGTCTGGTAATATTGACGACCAGGATGTTAGAAAATGACGGCTAAAAAAATAAGGAAGGTAATAATATTTATTTATTAATACACTTAAGAGTCAAATAACTGGTACACCTGATGGAACACGATTAACGATTAGGCTTTTGGTTCTGAAAGTTTATATCAATGATAATTCGTTGAACAGATCGTACGCTGACATTTGTTGATGCCCCAGCATTCAAATCTGCAACAATTTGAGGAAGGGTTGCACATTTATCATGTTTAATTATTCTCGTCAGACTTCACTGGTCCTGATCTTTCACGACCTTTTTCCGGCCACAGCGATGTCAGCGATTTGATGTTTTACAGAATTCCTGATATTCACGGTACACTCGTAAAATGATCGTACTCAAAAATCCAAATTTCATTGCTACCTTGGAAATGATATAACCACTCTTTCGTGCAAAAATTGTAACACTATGCTCAAAGTCAATTAAGCCTTGATAACCTGCCACTGTAGCAGCAGTAATCATTCTAACAGCTTTCATAGACAACTATTATCTTATATAAGCACTCCCGATTCCATCGAGTTACTTTGATTGGTTCCATACCTCTGTTATTTGCATATGGACGCCTGTACCAGTTTTTTCGGCTCTTCAGTGTATATATATATATATATATATATATATATATATATATTAGAAGAAGTCTCATAACCATATGCTACAGTCAAAACGCATTTCAAACATTACTTTTTACAGGGGGATGCAAAACATTTTGATTTTTGTTTAATTTTTTACTGGTCCCCTTTTTCTTTTCGAGACAAAACGTTTGCTGAAATACATGCGGTATAACATGTTCTTTATTTTCCCAAAGTTTCAAGATAATTCCTTAAGAATTTTTCTAAATATTTGACAAAATGTCTAAATTCGAAAGTGTCCAAATACTTATTGGCAGATAGTGTAATTATCTTGTCTCTTATTGTAAAAGGATTTTACCTTTTTACTCATATAAGTATTCTTAATTTAAATATTGATTATGCATTGATGACTTGATTAATGACCATTTTGCTGTTTAGTTGCCTAAAATGTGGTATGTTTCACATTCTATCGATAAAAATATATTCATCTTAATAAAAATATACTTATATATAAAAAAAAATTGAAAAAGCAATCTAGCCCAGAATGGGCATGTTTTAAGTTCGCTACTTTTTTATCTATCTCGTTATATTTTTAAAAGAATTGATCAAAATAAAGTAAAAATCAAGTTAATGTTCAAATTATATGCACAGCACATGTCTCCTTATGTATTTGAATAAGCATTTGGTAGGGACGCAATGGTTGTAAATTATTTTTCCGTTTACGAGTGAATAAAAAAAATCATATGCAGTCTTACAAAAAATACGTAAATAAGTGAATAAAAATTAAAAAAAAAAAAAATGCATAATATTATTTTTAGATCATATGCATGAAACGGGAAAAAAATGGAGAGATAAAAAGAAACAAAATCCTTAATTATTAAGTTTTTTATGTAAAAATGGTTAATAATGACATATCTTTGTAGGCTTCATTTGAATTACAATTTTAAAACAATGGTTCCAATGGATGGTTTTTGAAAAATTATATAGCTCCTTCATATAGAACAAATATATAATCATTTTCTGAATCTCTAAACTATAAACAGAAAGTTCCGAATCGTGTGTATAATGTAAACAAATAACCTGGATAGACAAAATGGTCGAGAACATCTAGTCTGTGCTTTTCTAGATGGTGAAATAATATCATGAATAATATTAATCCCTTGTATTGCGTGAAAATTTCTCTAGATTTCCTAGAATTGGGTTATACAGAAACATTTTAGTTGCTAAAACTCGCCACTTGTGTTCGCATTTATTTTTAGAAATTTCTAAATAAGTTTGACCTCGATAATATAGGACAACGCACTAGAACTCTAATAGGGGTTTTTAGAACTCGCTAGCAAAGGGAACTAGAATTTATAAAGATGACATGGAACTATTTTTACTAGAGCCACAATTTAGTTTTTAGATGTCAGACACTTTTTTTTTTTTTTTTTCCAGCGTGACTTTCATGTAAATAAATAAATAATTTTTACCGCATTTGAAATACAGAAGATTAAGCAACACGTATACAAAATGGTAATAGTATTCTTTTATTGCATAAATAATACTTAAAATTATTCATATAATTGTTTAATGGAAATATAATACTTCTTACTTACAACCATTTCTGCGTTCTCAAAATAATAATTTTAATTAGCATACTGCAATTTTTTAAATGAACAATCTTAATGTCATAATATATAATAAAATAGTCGTAAATTATTCATGAAAAAAAATTCTAAGTTTATTTATTATCTTTCATACCATTGAGAAGTAATTAATTATCCTCCACAGACTTTAATAAAGTGTTTTTATTTAGAATTACATTAAAGTATTTTATTATAAATGTTAAAAAGGTATTGCTTTTTTTCATTCATTCCCTATATTAGCAATTAACAAAAAGTATCTTTATTTATTTTACTTTAATATAACTGTGTTTAATTTTATTTAATAAGCAATTTATAGTTTTCACAATAAAAAGAATTTTGCAAAATGATTTTCTGCAAGTTTTAATTTTTGTTTCCCCCCCCCCCTTTAATTCTATGTTTTTATGAGTATATATGAATGTTTATTATTCAGACCACTATGAAGTAATCATTCTATAGGAAATTTTAATTTATATGTAAGTTTTTTTTTTTTCGTACTTATGATTAAAAAAAAATCGATCTATTTAATTTTTGATGAGCTTAATAAATTAGATGCTAAATTTTATACATTATAGAAATTAAAAACATTCAGATCTTGCACTGGAGAATGTTTATTTATTTATTTTATGAAGACAAATACCTGACTTTTGTCTGTTTATCTTGTTGTTTGTGATTGGCGCATTTATGTGCCTACATTTTGGTGAGTGTTTTAATAAATTTCGGTGGAATAAGTGCAATCGTTTAAAAATAAAAATCTTCTTAATTTAGGTATTTTAAACCGTTTTAAAACATTTTAATAAAATGTTTCTAAATGTTTTAGATTGTGCTAACAATATAACTCTTTAGATGGATTATTAAGTTAGTTTAGTATCTTATGGCTACAGCTGTGTTGTTATTTAATTGAGTTAAATACTATTAAGATACTGTTATCAGACAAGATTTTTTTTAAATACAAAATAAATAAATATAATATAATAAAAAGGAAAGAAAAAGGAAAGAAAGGTTACAAAGAAATCGGATATGATTGTGGTAATTATTCTAGAAATTGAAAAATGGAGTTATGATTTAACCCTTTAAGGAGCAAGGCAATTACATTCATTTAATCTGGAAATCCACAAGAATTTACGAACAAAGTTTAAAGAAAAGAAGTAAATGACATCTTTGCACCAAGGTCTAAAAATTCTATTTGTATTCTGTTCGGTTGAGGGATGAATTTTCGCAGTTGGAAATTAGTTATTGCATCCTCGTGGCGCGGACACTGCACTTTATTTATTTCTTTCTTTATTTTTATTTTTTATCTTACATTGGCTTTGTTAAACAATTTTTTTAAATATTATATATTTAATAACATTTTAATAAGCAATTTGATTCAACAAGTTTTTATTTCTTTTCACTGTGAATGAAATCTTGAAGAGACAATGAATATATTGAAAATATGTTTGAAGATTACGTAGACACTCGTTCGTTATTTACTGTAGGAATACCATTATCCTTAATCGTGAGTTTTTCATCAGTTTCCAGAAGGTCTTTAATTTTGCTTACCAGTAATTTTAAATAGAAATTTTTTTCATAAATAAGCCTATATATTTAAGAAGATTTGTTTTATTATTCGTTTAATATTTTTCAGTAGGTTTAAGTAGATTATTTTTAAAGTATAGGGTGGAAAATTCCTTGAAAAAAGACAAGTCCATAGGAACTTTGTTCATGCTGGGAGAAAATGAGTATATATTAATTTATATGAAATAAATAGACAATTTAAAATATTCAATTAACAAATCTTATAAATTAAAGACTATCATTGCATCCATACATTTTCGCATTTAGTTTTCTTTTACATTCTTCAAATTAAATATATGGTCATAAAATTATCGAACAGGGAAAAAAATGAGGGTGGTGTTTCTAGAAAACGGTGAGTGACTGGGCAACACGGGAGTCATATTCGGATACAGGAGGTCATTTTACATAAAAATCAGCAAGAATGGTATCAGAACTCGATTTTTTTTTTTTTTTTTTTTTTTTTTTTTTTTTTTCAGAGCAGTGTAATTATTTAGAGCGAGGCAGAGGAGCCAATATTCTTGACGCGAAAGAAAAAAGCTTCAGGGCAGGACTGAAGCCCTTACAGATTACAATAAACTCTAACGTCTACTAGATGGAGGCACTGTAGAACAGCTTTTAGACAGATATATCTAAGCTACTTTTTTACATTTCTGAAAAATATCAACAATTTTACAAGCAAATACTGAAAATTAGCCGACATGTAATGAAAATGTTGATGGTGAACAATATATTTCAGATAATAATAATATATGCACAAAACTCTTTTTAACACTTTCCAACAAGGTTGAAAAGGGTTAATGACTTCGGTTTGTCTGTCTGTCCGTCTGTCTGTCTGTCCATCTGCCTGTCCGCGCTCTAACTCCCGTAAATATTAATAGAATTTCTTAAAACTGATAGATGTTATTCAAGTCATTATCGGATGTTCCCTATTGAAAATGGGGTGAATACCTTTACTGGTTTATGTACAGAGAGACATGAGAGGTATTTCTATAAACCAGATTTTAATGCCTTTACTTTACAGAAACATAAATGAAATGGAAATATGTTATTCAAGTCCACTATCGGATGTTCCCCATTGAAAATGGAGTACATCACTGGTTTGTATACAGGGACACACGAAAGTATTCCAAAGCATTGCGTTCTATAAGAGATATTTCTATAAACCAAATTTTCATACCTTTACTTTGCACAAATCTTAATAAAAGTAAAATATATTATTCATATGCACAAAAGAATGTTTTTCATGTAATACAGTATGATTGGCATTAGGTTTACAGGACCACAAAAAAATATTCAGTTACATCAATGAGTATTATTGGAAATTTACTAGAATTACATTTTCGTTTATATTAATCGTTTTTATCACTTTCCAACAGGGTGAAAAGTGTAAATGACTTCGGTTTGTCTGCCTGTCTGTCTATCCGCGCTCTAATTCCCGTAAATATTCATGGAATTTCTTGAAACTAATATATGATATCGAAGTTCACAATCGGATGTTCCCTAATAAAAATGAAGTGATTACCTCTACCAATTTGTGCACATGGACACCTGAATGTATTCCAAAGCATTCGTTCTATGAGAGGAATTTCTATAAACCAAATTTTAAGAACTTTAATTTACACAATTCTTATTAAAATCAAAATATATTATTCATACGTACAAAACGATGCTTTCCATAGAATACAGCATGATTAGCATTCGATTTCCAGGGTCACACAAAAATATTCAGTTACATTAATGGGTATTATTGAAAATTTACTAAAATTACATTTTCGTTTACATTAATCTTTTTTATCACTTTTTAAATGTTTTTAACACTTTACAACAAGGTTCAAACGTGTTAATGACTTCGGTTCGTCTGTCTGTTTATCCGCGCTCTAACTTCCGTAAATATTCATTGAATTTTTTTGAAACTGATATATGATATTTAAGTCCACTATCGGATGCTCCCTTTTTAAAAATTAAGTGAATACCTATTCTGGCTTGAGTACAGGGACACCCAAAAGTATTCCGAAGCATTGTGTTCTATGAAAGGTATTTTTATGAACTATATTTTAATTCCTTTATTTTACACAAATTTCAATGAAATTGAAATGTGTTATTCAAGTTCACTATCGGATGTTTTCTGTAGAAATTTTAATAAATACCACGACTGGTTTGTGTACAGGGACACCCGAAAGTATTCCAAACATTCGTTCTATTAGAGGGATATTTCTAAACCAAATTTTAATAACTTTGCTTTTAACAAATCTTAATAAAATTGAAATATGTTATTCATATGCAGAAAAGAATGCTTTCTACAGAATGTAGTATGATTAGCAGGGCCACTCAAAAATATTGAGTTACATTGAGGGCTTTTATTGGAAATTTTCTGAAGTTGTATTTTCGTTTACATTAAGCAATTTAACACTTTTTAACATTTTTTAAGTGTGAATATGCTTTCCATTTGTGTAGCTATCTGTCCGACTGTCCATCTGTCTGTCTGCCCGCTCCAAGCGTCCGTAAATATTTTAAGAATTTTTAAAAAATATATGTTATTCAAATTCACTATGGAATGTTTCCTATTTTAAATGGCATTAATAGGTCTTGTGCAACTGGTTTGTGTAGAGGGACACACAAAAAATGCCAATGCATTGCATTTTAGGACAGACATTTTTATGAATTACAGTTAAAGAACTTTCTGTTGTTTAAATCATAAAGAAATTGACATTTATTGTAATATTTTAGAATAATATTTTGTATAGAATATGATTTTGTTAACCTTCAGATTTACAGGGCTACAATAAAATATCCATGCACACTAAAGGTTGCAATTAGAATAAAAGGGCTGCATTTTCATTAGTGTTAAGCATTTTTTAATACTTTCTAACAATGTTTAAGAATGATTAGAAAGTCAGGTATTTTGTCTATATGGCTTTCTGAACTACTGTCTGTTGATTGTGTGATTAACGTAGGAAAAGAGCATTGAAATTTATACGATACAACAATTACGTACATTTGGAAAGTGTTAATAATCAATGCGTGTTCCGCATGATTTTTTCGTTCTTGTTTTCCCCTAACTTAAAAATAAATATATTAAGGTGATACTCCGTCTAATTTGACCGACAGTCTAACCCAATGATATTACATGGAGAAATTCCTTTTATAAATTACTCATTACCTAATGCAGATTTTTTTAATTGAGCTTTCCCATCAATCTTTCTTACAATCGTTAAATTGTTTTTCGTTTTTTCAAAATTATATATATATATTTTTTTTTTTACTTTTTGATATTTCATTTTAAAGCTGTAAAGTGCGAAAAATTAACTAAGAGAATTTGTGCACGTTATAACTTCAAATGAAATATTAAAAGAATTTTAAATTACTTTTGGAAAACTGGAAACATGTTAACGGTTGTAAATTTTCTAAATAAGAAAACGGAATTTATAAAAGTATATTAGGTAAAGACTAATTTATAAAACAAACTTCTTCATATAGTAACATGATGTTAGACTGCCGAACAAATAGGTGTAGTATCTCTTTAAAGAAATGGTCCATTCATTGAAAACATCATTCACACACAAATAAAGATGAATATTTAATATTATTTCTTATAAGGTACAAGAAAATAAAGAGAAATACACATATATTTCACATTCAGACAAAAAGAGCTGCAGTTGAGGGCCTTAATTATTTTCTGTTGGCCTAAATATGTTAAAGAACTGTTCCAATCTTTAAAATACATCATCCATGCACAATTAAAGATGAATAATTCAGATTATTTCTTAAACGAAAATAGAAAATTGAGGAAAATCCGTATCTTTACTAAATGTGTACAGAAAGGACTTTAGTCCAGTGTCTTAATTAATTTCTGTATGGCCTACATTTTGTATATTAAAATTAAAATGTCTCAGAAAACTTTCTTATGCATAGACTATTAGTGTATTTGTTTTTGGATTTTTTGCACTTATAGGAAATTCGATTTTTTCTTTTTTTCATTTTTCTCAAAAAGTGGTTTTGTGGACTGCAGCCGTAGCACGTAACTATTCAATTAATATATTTAATTGTAGAAGCTATACCGATTGACTTATTTGTCACGTTTGAAGCATCAAACGTGACAAAGTTAAAACTGTGCTTCGATATTCTTTGAAAAAATGCTTCATGCCTTTGCATCAGAACCTATTGTATGAAACGCTACAACAACATTGTATGTTAGATGTATATTATGGTAAATTATTCCGCTTGAGTGCATATCCCCTATTACAAAATGTTACTATACCACAATTTGCTTATTTTGCATATCTGTATCCCGCATATGTAATTAAATTTGATATTTTAGATAAAACTATGAAAAACACATCCAGTTTTGGTTTAAAACACTCAGAAGAAGGTGAATTTTTATGTATTTTGTAATGGACATCAAAGCAGTTTTTTATATTCTATTCGGTAGTATTATTAAAAATTTAACTAAATATTTACTTAATACACACAGCTCTAATTTTAACCGAATTGTGATATTAAAATGCCTTCCAATTAGCAAAGAAAATGAGAAATAAAGAATTTAAATAAATAAATAAATGACTAAAACACTATAGTTTTCTATGGTTTGTGGTACAAAATGATTTTAAAGTCATGTTTTGTTTAAGAATTCTAACTTTAGTTGCATTCCTGTAAGAAAATATATTTCTAAAATGTGTTATTCTGTTATTTTCATTTGCAAAAAGAAATGAAATCCGATTTCAACAGCTTTGCAAATATTTTTCTCTATAAGTAGTTTTGTTTCAAGATGTAAGATATTAGAATATATTTTAAAGTCTGGAAACATTTTAGAATTGATTTTCTAAATTTTAACTTGAAATATAGAAATAATATAAAATAGCGAATTAATTATAATTTTGTATACTTACAATTGTGTATGTTTTTTTAGTTTATTAATAATTAACTATAAAATGTACCCCATGGCTCATAAAAAGGAAAAATAAATAAACTATATAAAATGTATTAAAGCGAAAATTGATTTCACAAGGATATATTTTAATAATTTGTAATTAAGTTCTAAGATTTAAAGGTGTATTTATACTCTGTAATTTTCTAAACTTCCAATTTACTTCTCGTCATTTAAAAACCATATCACAATGCCATACTGAACATTTTTTTTTTCAGTCTCTTAAATCATTTTCCAAAATGGACGAATATTCACTCTACAGTTACTTTTAAAATACAATTTTAATATACACAAGAATTAACCTATGCAAGAAAAAAAACTGAAAGCTTTGATATATTATAATTACTGAGATATTATTTTACAGGAAAAATCCAGAAATTTAGAAGGCTCAGAAAATTCTTTGTAACAAAAATATTAAGTATCTTTTAAAATAACTCTATTAACAAAAAAAATTAAAAATATGTAATAGACAATTATGCTATTCAAATACTTGTTATATGATATAGAAAAATATATTCATAAAAATATTAAATTATACTTACATTTTCCAAAAAAAAAAAAAAAAAAAAAAAAAAAAAGTTTCCTTAATTATATATACATAGACTTTTCTCGGAAAACTCATTTTTATATTAATAATTCTGAATCCTATTTATTCTTCTTTATTCTCATATTAATAAAAATTACCCATAACATTTTCTGCCATACACTATTTATTGTTATATTAAACTTAAATGTTTAAAATACGTTTTAAAGGAATATTATTATAGATTTATTCAAAGATAAATTAGAAGCCTTTCCTTAATTAACCAATAATTCAAAGGACATAATCACCAAGCTTATATTTTTTACAAATTCAAGTTTTTATATTTTATTTCAAAGAGTTTGTTATCCATTTATTTATGCGGAAATAAATTAAAAATAATGACATATCTAAAACATCGAAAGATTAACTCCAAATTACGTATTTCAGTTTCCATAAAGAAGGATATTCTATTTAGAATACTACAAATATAATTATCCTTTTGAGTTTCACCGCATGGCGAGACTTTTAGCCCTTTTCCTTGTTGGCGGTCTTGTTGTAAACTCTCATACGTTTGTAAAGCAACGTGAAGCAACATTATTTGATAAAGGTTGAATTTAATATTTAAAGGATGCGTTCAAGTTCTTGATAACACGATGATTTTTTAGCAACAACAACATTAAATAGTTTTGCTAGGTAGAATTTTTAAATCGAAAAAGAAAAGGATCGTCATGCAGTTCAAAACGTGAATCAAACATACCTGTTTTAAATGGATAAACTAAGTTAGAAAGTTATAAATAACATATTAAATTTTGAAACTAATTAGATGAAAATATTGTAAAAATGTAAGTTATTTTAATAAATTTCTATCTTTTTAAAATATTTTATTATGAAATTTAACAGATATCTTTGTAATAATATAATTAAGGTGTAATTATTAAATTAATTCATTCAAATATATTCCTTCATGGTTATGTTTTAAATTTATTCGAAATTTCCTTAGAGTTGGCTTATAAATTTAGTAACCTAAAAAAAAAAAAAAAAAAAAACATTCTTTAGACATTAGATATTAGTCTCAGAACAGGTGTTTTACATTCTAAAAATGCAAATTTTAATCCATTACACTTCAAATGCTGTGAAACTGCCAGCATTTATTGCAATATCATGGTTCCCCATATAATGAGACGTTTAAACTTTATGGTGATTAGATGTTTTGTAGTGTTGTCAAAAACATTTGTAAGGCCTGATTTACAGCCTCCTGATAATATCCTATGTTAAGTATTAGAAATGTCTAAGTAATTCAATAATGACAACTTCATTAAACTAAACTTCTTTTTATTATTAACTTTAAATAAGGGAAGGTTCGACATTCACACGCGTAATTACTTTCATTAAACTTAAATAAATCTTAATCTTAAAGAATCTATAAAATTGTTATCTTACAGAATTTGTTGTAAAGTTGTTAATATTAATCTCTAACTTTGCATGCGTTCACTTTTAAAAACGATTAATCATCTAAAACTTCACATATCGTAGAGGAACTCACAATCTGAAAAGCACGATCATATAACACGGTCCAAATGTTCCGTCCAAATGTCCACTTCCGATATTTCGGAAGTTTCTTTTAAAGAGTAAACTAGAAAAAAAAATTTACTTCAATTACCTTAAAACATTCACTTAGAAATACCGAAATACAACTAAATATCAAAATATCACAACTTACTCTAACACTTCACAATTTGGCCTCACATCCTGACACATTTATGAATCGACGGGAAACATTTTTATCTGAAGAAGATTAAACTTATTTTAGAAAAAAATTCCTTAAGCAAATTAAGATATTATTTTATTTTAAGTAAAATAGGAACTAATATCAACAAGTAACAAATATTACTCTACGTAATTAAAAATTCAAGCCATTATTTTAGGATGTATATATTAATTAAAATGGGAAATTAGTAAGAGAAAGTATTAATTAAATTTGAAATGTAATTTTCTAACTGTACATCCATGTTATTTGTTGATTTTTCTTTACTGTAAAGCAAGTCAGATGCAAAGATTTCTTAACAAATTTGTGAAAATGTGATGTAAATGTCATTTTAAAATTAAGAAATTAGGAGCCCCCCCCCCCCCCCCCATTTTTCTTTGTGGTTATACCAAGTTATGACAACATTTTCTAAGTATCTTTTTTTTTTTTTTTTTTTTTAATTATACCAAAATATAAAAACAGGAATAAATAAATAAATAAATAAATAAATAAATGAATACAAATAAATAAAGTTAAAATTGGTTGTAAGAAAATTCCGGTATTTACAAAACATTGAAGGTTATATATTTTACATTTTAAAACAGTATAAACTTGTTTTCGGTAGCAAAATATCCAATTTTCCCTCTAGCGTTTCGTTAAAGAGATTTTTAAACATAAAGTTAAGTTTAAATATGAGCTAAAATTGTCATTTTCGTAGTCATCAAAAAGAAAAGAAAAAATACTTCTATATTTTCCTATACAGATTAACGTAATTTACAGAAAACCAATTTTGTGCCTTAGAAATTCGCTGTCGGTTCAGATACGTTTTAATAATTATTATTTTATTTATTTATTTATTTATTTTTTCTTTAGAAGGAAAATATTTTATTTTAAATTATCACAGATATATGATTCAACAACTCATTATATAGGTACGGACGAGTTCTTTTAATAATTCTCATATTAAAAATTTACATCCTCAAAGAGGTGGGTATTTTCACCTGAGAGGAAAGAGATGCCTCTACATATACAAAAATTGTATTTTAGTTAAACATCAATATCATAAATATTTCTTTTATTTTTATATAGATTGTTTAAAAATAATTCTGATTGCGTACATTTGTATTCAATTTTGTCAGACTCTGTCATATTAAAAATTATGATAGAAAAGGAAAGACAGTGTCATTTAGTGAGCGATACTCCACAAAATTGTATGGATTTCTATTTCGCCAGTAGCAGAGCAATATTTACCCAATATTGCGCAGCCAAAGATCGCCCAGAACTGGCGACCGTCCGTGAAGATTGAACATGTCACCAGTCTTGTGTAATATGCTCTACAGTGACCAGAGACCTGAAATTTAAAATTTTCTAAAAAAGTTTAACATTTGGTTTTTAAGTAATATTTTAATTTTAATTTAATTTTACTATTTTTTTTAATGCAGTAAAAGAAAATACTTATTAAAAATCCATTATATATTAAATTTCACTGCCTGATTTATTCCAATTCTGGACGATACTGGAGAAAAATAAGCCACAAAATATTAGTCTGCCCAACAAATCTTAATATTGGCAGATATTACTGTGTTACTCGGTTTATGTCAATTTGAATAACAAATTTAACAAAATTCTGTGCATCATATCTTTATCTAAAGAGATGCCATATATATATATATATATTTATCATTTATTTATTTATTTATTTTTAGTCACACACACAATCAGACAGACAGACATCATTCCAAAAGTGGACAAACGCGTTCAGAACTCTGAAAACGCGTGAAATCGTCAGAAACCGGATGTCAAAAATTTTTAGGAAAACAGAATTTTCTTCTTTTAAATATAGAAAAAAATAGAGAGGGAAAATGGTTTTGTGTGAGATAAAATATGTGAACTATAGCAGAGAATGTTTTTTCAACCCCTGTGATCATCATTGATTGAAATATACAATTGGTCATTAATATAACTTTAAATAAAACGGGGATCACGTTACAGAAAAATATTGTTTTACGATTCATTGATTTTTTTTTAAATAGTTTCGGCAGTATGTATGCTTTGCATTAGGATTTTAAAATTTAATTGCGGTTTAAAAATTTAAGAGCAAAATAAATAAATTAGGTCAATTAAAAGCAGGCTATACGAAATGAGTTGTTCATTATGCTGTGGCAAGCTGACTACAAATAAATCAAATTATACAAGCTATCCATTTCTGTGCCTATATACCTTTGATGAAAAGTCTTGGTTCACAGAATATATCCCCATCCAATTTGTTTACAAAATCTCAATCAGAAATTTTTAATTTGATTCATACGCGCCGAATAAACAACAACTTGCCTAAAAGCTCAGATCTTTTCAAATATTCTTTTTAAAAATATGGAACATTTTGTGCATGATGTTTCAAAAAATAGTTTACAAATTTCTACTTTCTGTATACATGGTCACCAAAAAAATAACTTTTTTTACCTTTTTAAATATACGGCACCTTTCAGAATGCATGACACAAAAAGTAACTTCATACAATTAGAAGACTGTCTGCAGTTGAAAGTTTAGTTCTAATTGCAATAGCTTAAAAAGCATTATCAGGCATGCAATATTTTAAAATTTATTCCGGAACACTGTTAGACGTGACATTTTTTTTTTTTTTTTCGTTTTTTTTTTTTTTTAACACCGTTTATGTGTAATGTAATTTTCTCTAAAATGTAGTTACGAATAAATAAGGAGAAAGGTGCTCTTCAAAGAAACTGGTGTGAAATAAGGCCGGGTGTTAACGTCATTCCGGAATAAATTAGAGAAACAGCATGTCTGCCTTATATATATATATTTATTTATATATATGTCAAATTAGAACGAAAAAAATTTTTATGGTAATGTAATGCATATATATAACAGAAAATATTAAGTTACAGTGATTTTCCAAACCCCATTCTATTCCGTACAGTTTGGATAACATCTGCTTTAGTGCATTTTCAGAAGCATTTTACTGCTTACTGATGCTTTATTGAATTAGAAAAGAGAAGTGTTATCAATAATTTCTAATAGGCAGAAATGTATCCGAAATTTACCGTTCGGCTATTTTCTAATCATATTTAACTAGAAGATAAAAAATAAATTTTAGTAATTTTTCAAAATAACAGAGAAAAGATAAAAAAAAAAAAAAAAAAAAAAAAAAAAAAAAACACAAATTACGTGTTAAAAATATTTTCGGTTCGATATAGCCTATATTATCTGCCTAAAGAGTAATAAATTCAGACTTTTTTAATGTAAATAACAAAAAATTGATTTTCTTATTTTAAAGAAGTAATTATTAACTATTTATATTTCATGATTTGCATAAATAGCAATTTAATTTATAAAATATTTCATCATTTCTAATATTTGAAAACTGTAGAATGATGAAAAGACAGAGGTATTTTTTAAAGATACAATTTTTGGTTATAAAATACAAATGTGGTTTAAAAAATACATTTTGCGAATTAGAAGAGGACGTAAAATGACTCGTAGAACAATATTTACTCCGAATTTAAAATAAATTACTAGGGGAAAAATATAAAATTTTTATGAAGAATTTAAAGTAGAAGAAAGTGAAGGTTATTTTGCATCGTTACTACAAATCATTTTTACAATTTTTGTTTTTTTTCACATTTTCATTTCAAATCAAATAAATATTTAAATTTAGATAATATTTAGTTATGATTAGGTAAATGGGAGAATGTGTTGATTATTCAACTCGCATTATCTTTTTTTCAGGTATGCTAACTGAGCGATCTAATTTACTCTTGAATGCACAAAACAAATATTCGTACGGTCTAAATATAACAGTTTTACAAAAAATTGTGAAAGGTTTAGAGTTTATAGTATACTAGCAGGCTACGCCCGCTTCGCTGGTCATTATTTTAAAATGAATCACTATAATTAATGAATTCTCAAAACTGCATTAAATTTTATCATGTGAAAAAAAAAAAAAATAAGAGAGAGAGAGAGAGGGAGAGAAATTCTGATCGAGAAAAATGTCGCACCGGATACCCGCTGCCTTCGACAGCGCAGGCTATTGTGCACTGTGTGCGCGTATTTATGTTCGACACTCTTAATGAATCACTATATTATCGTGAGGGAAAAACATAAATATATAATACAAAACAATTCTTCTCTCATCGGTGGAATAATCGGTCCGGGTCCCCACTATCTACGGCAGCGTGTTCCTTGGCCCGTGTTCCTTTTCCGCCCCTCCTAATTATTTTACACGTTCAGAAATATCCCCAATCGTTTTCTTGGACTTTTAAACCTAATAATACTAAATTCCAACGTTCTAACTGACTTTCTTTATTTTTGCCCCGGTACCCGCCTCCTTCCAAACCCTCGTAATAATTTTACACTTTCGAAAATATCCGCAATCGATTTCTTAAAACCAAATACTACTACTTTTCAACGTTCTAACTCTTATTTTTATATATCCCCCCTTTCCCGTCCATCCTAATAATTATACAAATTCGAAATTATCCGCAATTGATTTGTAGGTATCAAAAACCTCTATGCACCAATTTTGAACAGTCTAACTCTATTTCTATTGTTTTTCCCCTTGCTCCCCCCCCTTCCCGTCTATCCTAATAATTTTTCTCTTTTTAAAATATATGAAATCGATTTGTACGTCACAAAAACCAATACGTGCCAATTTTGAACGGTCTAACTTCTTTTGCACCTGATGGAGAAAGGCTACGTTTTTTCGAAACCGGTTGTGCTGGCTTAAAATTTATGGTGTGTAAATAAGTTTTAAAATCTATATATTGATTGTACACCAGTTTTGAATTTTGTTTTGGCCTAACTCTATTTCTATTGTTTTGCCTCTTCGCCCCCCCCCCTTCCAGGCTATCCTAAAAATTTTACAAATTCGAAATTATCCGAGAAATCTCTGCCTTTCTGTCAGGTCATGGCCCCTTCCCCAAATACCTCCACAGATTTCATTGCCGACGATCACCCTTATGCTCATGCGGTGAGGAGGGGACTGCACAACATTACTACTTTCACTGTCAACTTACAATACCTTACCATTTAAGGAACCGTAACCCTAGACCAGCAACCTGGCTGAACAATATAATAACTAGAAAGCCCCTACGGCTCAATTTAAAGCGCATCTATGCCTTCCTTCAAGATTTATCAAATTCAACAAACTAAATTCCTTCTCTATCTTTCCTTAATTTTTCCTCCTCTCCTACATGGCGAATACTGTTCATGTCTGAAGCTACAGAATTCCACTGAAGTGCTCTTGGAAAGCAATCATCCTGCGCATGATGTTGCTAACCAACATTGTTCTTAGGGTGTTTGGGCTTGATATAAAGACTGCGAGAACATTGTATAAAGACTGTGAAATTTGTACATTACCTGAATGAACTTTGTAATTAGACTTCCACTTAGCTCCGGTCCTCTTCACTTTCATGCAACTTTGTCGCCTTTTGTCGCGGGAGAGCTCTGCTCTGGCGACCTTTGTAATTTTTATTTATTTATTATTTTTTTTTTTTGTTGTTGTTATTTGCTTTGCAATAAACAACGGGGGAGGCTTAACCTTTGGAGACGGGCTCTTCTGAATCTCCACAGTGGCTTTGGAGCCCCTCTCCAAAGGTTAAAAACGCTCAAAACCACTGCATAGTGGTGAGCGGCTTCTTTCCGTCTTAGAATCTTAGAATCGATTTGTAGGTATCAAAAACCTCTATGTACCAATTTTGAACGAACGATCTAACTCTATTTTTATTTTTTTTTTTGCCCCTCTGCCAATTATTTATTTATTTATTTATTTATTTACTTTTTTGCCTTGAAGAAAGTATAAAGAGAAATCAAAATTTTCTGAAAAAAAAAAATGATCGTTTAGTTCTTTATCGATCATGATACGCAGGTAAGTAGGATAAATACGTAATGTGGCACAGAATTCCAGGGAAAGTAGAAAAAATCAACATTTTCTAAACAAATGACCGTTAAAAAATGCATTTATACAAAAAAGAAAAAACTAATAAAAAAGTTAAAAAAAAACTTTAAAATGACTTTTACTTTAGGAAAAATGCAGTAAACTATGGTTATTTATATCCCGCAGTAAAAAAAGAATATCTGTATGGCAAAAATGTTCTTCGCATTAACAAATACGTACTTTTGATTAAAAAAGGGAAAATGTATCCTGTTAAAATTTCTTTTATACATAATTAATTAGTTAATTTAAAGCCCAACAAAGTCATCTGTTTCTCATCTCTCTACTCTACCATCCCTTTTGTGCGCGTGTGTGTGTGTGTAAAACACAACTTCATTCTCGTGTTTTATGCATAAGCTGCATTCTTCTATTTTCATGAATATGAAAGATTTCAATATTTTTAAAAATTACATTCATTTTTACACATTCAGTGAACATGGATCGAATTATTAAAATTGTTAGAAGAAAAATTTTAACATTTAAATACTTAGAAGTTATTATTACAGTTTTCTGTAATACATATTGCTTTTTCATGTAACCCTTACCAGTACGATTTAACAACTTATTTCTTTTATTGCGATACTTAAATTTTATACTCTGTTAAAATGGTTTCTCAAAAATGAGCAAAATTGTCTCAAAATAGCTCCGAAACAATATATACTTAAATTTGAAAACCCATGTACTCATTTCTGAGTTTACTAACATGCTCAAAAGTGAGGATATGGGATTCTTAGGGGTCAACCCTATTTTTGAGCATGTCAGTATACTCAAAAATGAGTACATGGGATTTTCAAATCTAAGCATATATTGTTTCGGAGCTATTTTGAGACAATTTTGCTCATTTTGAGAAATCATTTTTAACAGTGTATATTCTTAAAAAATATCAGTATTCTTTAAAAACAAGAATTATAATTCTCACACTATAATATTAAAACTAAAATCGCGAAATATTGCTAAAAATATGCCTATAAAGAGATGCATGTGAATTATATTAATATTGCAAAAATATAAAAAAAAAAATGCTTAGAATTTTCAAAATTATAAATTAATAAAGATATAAATTATAAATTAATTTAAAAAAAAAATTCCACAAACTAGTTTCTCGTTTTCTATAAATATTAAAATTAAAATAAATATCGAAACACAGCAGATGTTGAATTTTGATAAAGAAAACGATAAGGTGAATTCAAATAATGCTTCCAAATATTTATAAATAATGCATTCAAATGAAAAATATTTATTGAAATTATAATATATATTCATAGAAAATATAGTTAAAGAGATTATTATTATTATTTTTAAACATGAATTTATCTTATTAGCAAAATAACGGTAAGAAGATAATTAAAATTACAAACAGCTCTATAAAATACTATGAAGTTAAATATTACCATGCTTAACTAACTGCAATATATTTGACTTGTTTTTTTCTTGGAAATCCTACATATTTTAGTGCATTTAAAAACAGAGAAAACACTATTATCTGTTAGTTTATAATATTAAAATTGAAACGAAATGTTTTAAAATAATATTGCTTAAAGTTTCTTAAACAGAAATTTTAAATTACGCTATTATAGCTAAACATGTGAGTTCCAATTTAAAAAAAATACATTACCGATTGAGAAATAAATTTATCATTTTAAACATTAAAAAGTATTTTTTTTTTAACTACAGTAGAGTTATGGGGCTATTTTTTTAACAAATAGTAAATAAAAATAATTAACCGCTTTGTGTAATTTAAACAGCACAATTGGGAGCCATGTGGTTACTTAAATATACAGACTTTATAGAATAAATTATTTTTTGGGAAACTGAATTTAGGTTAAAGTTTAAAGCAAAGGAAGATTGGAATTTAAGATTGTAAGAATATCAATTAAATTTAAACTATTTTAAAAAAATCTAGATTCAATAGTAAAAGCTTCACTATATTAAATATATATATATATATATATATATATATATATAAAGTTAAATTAGTTTATTAGACACTTACAGGAAATCCAAATACTCTTAAACTTGCTTTTTACTTAATACTCTTTAAAATTGTTAAATTTATAATGCCGTCCTATAAATCTGAAACAAAAGACCCGACCTGAAAGTAACTATAATTATGTTACAATTCCTTACCATATAAAAAGTTTAAAAATAGAAAACGTATGTATAAGAGCAAATTTTATCAAAAGAAAATGTTTGAGATTAATAAAGTCGCATTGATAACTCAAAATATTAATTATATGGTAAATATTTATGCTGATAATATTGCATTATTATTATCCACAATATCAATTCACCCTATTTCATGAAATTTAATATTATAAAATACTGGTATAAAACCTCTTGGAAAAATTGATAGATTTTGCAACTAATGTAAATACGTTAAATATATTCTGTTTATAAAACATTAATTTAAAAAATATAAAATTATTTAATTCACACAAATAAAAACATTTTATAGAGAAAAAAAAAATGTTACCGAATAAATAAGCAGTTCAAGCATATAAAATATTCGAATATAATGATAAAATCCTATGTGCGTTAGTAATTTGTTCTTTAACTTTAACGCTTTTTACCATAAACATCTTGGCATAGAAACATGCTGAGTCTTAAACCATCAGTCAAAAATCCAGATTTCAAAGCTCTGTTTGTTATTCTTCCAATGTCAAGCATTATGAATGCAAAATTTTTGAATACTCTACTATTTTTATTGTACAGCGAACGGAAGTAAATATATTTTAAAAACTTTACTTTTTTTTATTAACCAGAGCATCGCAATTGTTTTCAGACACATAAAAATCCTTTTTGCATTATTTATAAAGTACGGTAGATTGACCCATAAAATGCACATTTTATTTTAAAACTCGGTAAAACATTAAGAACTAAGAAATAGAATATTAGATTTCTCTAAAGATAATAGAAATGAAAGAAAAATATTGCAACAACAATAAATATATATTAAAAAAAGAAAGAAACTGGATTTGTCGTAAAATTATAGAGAGAATTATTGCAATAATAAAAAAAAAGTAAAATAAAAAACAGAAGAAAAATAAATGAGTAAATGAAACTGAAATGCTTCAGAAATTCCATGGGAAAAATAAATGTCACAGATTTTATGCAGAAATTTCCAAATTCATTAAATGAAAAAGCATTTCCAAATGGTGATTTTCTAGAATCTTTAAAAAAAGAAGAAAAATAATTTTTAAATGTCATGATGTGTAAATTTCATAATTTTATCTTCATTAACGCATTAACCCGAAAACGCCTAACTTAATTTAAAGCATGAAAATAAGTATTTTTTTTTTTAATTATGTTTAAGATATCAATATTAAGTTTTTCTAGAGAAAACCAGTCAGATCTCGTTTTTTTTGGTGTAGGAATGCATCAACACATGACAGGAAAGTGCAAAACAAAAAGATTTGAACGCGATTTGTTTACATATGGAAATAAAATAAAACTGTCCTATGAATAGGAATTCCTTTATAAAGTATTTTATTCCACTTTTTTGTAGCCATTTTTGTCGCATCATCTAAAAAATATGAAGTCTGGTATAAAGAATATTCAAGTGTTTTAGCGACATTTATTAAGCTTCCTATACAGTAAACGTACGTACATTAAAAATAGCGATGATTAGCTTCCCAAACCAATATATTATTCAATTCACTTGAGCTTGGTTCTCGATTGAAAAGAGCCAGTCTCTAAAACTGCTAAAATCCAGAGTCCTGTACGCCTAAGCGCAATAAAGAGCTCGACTGCGCTACTCTAGAAAAAACGTTCTCAAAATTTTTGACGGGGGTTTCCTTTAAAAATCCAGGTCGCGGTAGGCCAGTTCGTAGAGCACTAAGCTCGTAATCGGAAGATTGCGGGTTCGGTACTCGAGACGGCGAAAGACCGTTGTGTACACTAATAGTAGCTGGTACACGTAAAATCCGTCGTGGCCGCAATGTTCTCCAGGTTCCCATCCAAATTACACCTCTGGGTATCACCGAAGCGGGGGAGCCATCCCCTTCGTGGAGGATCAAAATTGTGTCGGCATGTCTCTAGACCACTCCTAGGGATGTGTCCCAGACCGTTGCCAATTACCCATTTCCCTGCCCTAGTGCGAAGTTAAACCCGACTAACCTTTAAAAACTCTACAAATGAGTATAAGCAAAAAATATATATAAATTTCTGCCAATTATGTTACAATGATTAAGTATTTTAAAGTAAAACATTCGCTCCTTGTTATTACTTGAATGCATAGAAATGTTCCTTTTATTTTACGCTTATTGTGGCGAGGTTAAAAATTTTTAATTCACGCAAATATGACAATGATATTATGCTTCCTAATATGTTGTGATTTTGTCTTGTTTTCTTCTAAAATAGGACTGTTTAATATAAAGTTTCCTTTTCAGATGATCGTGTATATTATTTTTGACGTATTTATCTAAAATAAATAATATGCAATTAACGATGGATTTCAAAATTTTTAAAATAAGTAATATATACAACAAGCCCAAAAAGAGCGGTATATTAGTAATGAGATAGTATAATAGTGTAACTATACATGCATTTTTTTTCTAAACACACATTTCTCTGAAAAACCACGAGGCAAATATGAAAACATTCTAAGGTGCATGGACGTGTCCTGGCATACACTGTGCTAACCATTCCTCTAAGGTAAAGTTGCAAGACACTTTAACTGTGCTGAAAACTTCATACATATCCATTCGTTTGTATTCCATTAAATGTCTATTTTATTATTTGAGATTAAATTTAGATTTTCGCTTAAGTAAATACCTTACTATACAATATGTAACGCATTAAAGCGCACATAAAGTTATCCTTACATTAAACAAAGTGACATCAAATAAAAATAAAGAAAAAGAAAACAGAAGTAAAGATATTAAAATTTAACAAGTAGGTAGTAAGTAAGAAGTTCTTGGCAATTTTTGCTAAGCAGGAGAGTGTCATTGGTTTTGTTTATGGTGGTGTTCATATTCTAGAGAAATAAATGAGATTTTTAATATGTTTTTACATCATTCATTCAAGTTCTATACTTCTACTTATTTTTTCTGGTATGAATGCAGGTATGAACAAAAAAATAATACATATCTTATATAGGTAAAATAATAGGGCTAAAACAATTATTGTCAGAAATGCATTTATAAATTATTTCAATGAAACATTCAAATAGTTATAGAAGTAAATAAGACTTACTAACCTAGACATACCATGAAATAAGACATACTAACCATGAAATAAGACATACTAACCTAGGGATTATTTTGTAAAAGACAACCATATTGTTACAGACGCTGCCATAAATTCCGTGGTCAGTTTTAAATAGTACAAAGTGGTGATGACTTCCCAATTATTGAAATTCTAGTTAGGGAATATTTTGGACTAGAAAAAGTTATTTATGGAGACATTCTTTTGCAAATTAGTACATGTTTAAAAAATTATACTTATTTTTAAGATAATCAATTGACTATAAGTGTTAAAGTTTTTTAAAAAGGAAGAACAATAGTACATTGGTAAACATAATCTTAAATTACGATATATATAACATAACTATTTTATTACTGTAATTTATTTCCTTTCCATGTTTCTTAATTTAGCGGAGATAGATTTTATTTTATTTGCCAAAAATAAAAAAAATCCTTTACAAGAGATTGCCGCATTATTAATATTTTTAAAAAGAACAAAGTCTTAAAGTTTTATTCACACAATATCTCCAAAATTTGCACTCTAAACTCATATCAAAGATCTAAATTAAAATAAATACTGATTTTATAAAGAAATAAACAAAATTGTGAGAGGTGAAATGTATTTTTTATTTCTTTCATATAAAAAATCATACGAAAATAATAAACCCCATTTAACTGAAAATGAAAATTGTGAATTTCAATCCAGATTTTCTTTAATAGTTACAGGAGTATATATGACATTAAATATTGGTGGATATCTCAGTACCAACGCGCAAATCAAACAAAATAAGAAAGTATTATTATTTGAAAAAGGGTAATAATATAAAATGAGCTTACCTTTTGAAGCGTGCACTGTCCCGTATTCAAATATTTCTTTAATTCTGGTCTTCCTAATACTGATCTCTGGAAGAGACTTATTTCATCATGATTAGTGATGTACAGCAAGAATCAGAGTGACGTAATTTATTTTAACTTGGAATTTTAATTAAAATAAAAAATAAAAAGAGAGAGAGAAAGAAAGCGTTACGTCTTAAAACACAAACTAAAAAGACACAATAATACTGAGTAGAAAAGAAAGTATATTGGATAACGCGACACGTGGGGAAAAGCACTGTTCATTTTTTTCTTTCATGCAGTTTCGTTTATTCGAAAAGAACAGTTTTTTGGAAGTCAGATTTTGAGTTTGGAATACTATTTCTGTCAATATGTGCAATACGAAAAAACAAAAAATTCTTACTTCAGTACGTCATAATTCCAAATGTAAAAGTCAGATTTATATCAATGTTCGATTTTTAAGTAATCAAATATTTCAAATAGACATCTGTCTTCATACTTATTTTTGAATCTATTTAGAATTTATCAATGCTTATTTTTATGATATAATTTATTTTATATTCCCCTATTAATACTATGTAATTGTATTTGAAACTACTTTTGCATATATATATATATATATATATATATATATATATATATATATATATTACAGTTTTTTCTTAAAAGCGCGCTGAAAGAAGTTAAATTATGTTCAAGGATAGCCTCAATATTGAGAAATGATCTTTCAGAATTAAGTTAAAATCTTGATTTAATTATTAAAGTAACGTTGTAACCTTTAATGTATATTTTTACGGCAAAGTTTATTACTTAGAAAACTATAAACTTATATTTCATTGCTAATAATTTAAATGACAAAAATGGATTTTCAACTGAAGTTTAAAATTTGCTCCCATGCAACGTTTATATTTATTTAATATTGTAAAACAACCACGTGATTTATATATATATATTTTGTAACCAAAATGTTTTCAAGAAAGATGATTATTGAGGCGAATAAAAGTATTATATTTCGTTTATGAATTTTTTAAAGCAATACAAAAATATTAAAAATGTTAAACCAAAAAAGGTGTGTGCGTTACATTTAAGCTGAGTGTTGACATTTGAATTATTACTTAGGATAAAATGTACCATGCATCTTTTTAAGAAATATTTAAGAATCAAAATAGAACTATGCATGAACTTACTGTTATCGCTAACTTGTTGCTATCATTAGGTATGCTTATTTTCTGCAAACTAACTTCCATAAGGTAGTTTATAATGCTATAATTAACTGTACATTTATTGCCTTCTTTAACTATCTTTATGTGTAAAAATGCAAGTTATAGCATACTTGCCAATTTTTACGGTTTTGAGCACCCGGAAAATTCTAATAAAAATTTTTATTTTACTTAATCGGTGAAAACTGACAAGAAACATTTACAAAATTTTTTTATTCAATTTTTTCTGGAAGCCAAAGTTGGCAACTGTGTTGTAGGGTATACAACTTTTAGAGGATTAACTTACTTTTTTAAATAAAGAAAAGTGGGTTCGGGTAGGTATTTTTGTCTATTTCATTCTGCTAGAAAGAATTTCACAAACTGTTATGGGTTTTCCAAGACCCTTTTTGGTAAAAACGAATTTACCGGTGTTTCCTCTAACATGTTTTATTTTAGATTTTTTTTTTTTTTTTTTTCAAGTATGTTATAGGACATAATTTTTTAGAGGATTAACTTACTTTTTTAAATAAAGAAAAGTAGACTTGAAGTAGACTTGTTTGTGTTTGCTTCATTCTGCTAGAAAATGTTTCACAAACTATTATGGGCCCTCCAAAACTCTTTGTGTTAAAAATTTTCCCGACTTTTCGTCTAATATGTTTTATTTTATATATATATATATATATATATTTTTTTTTTACCGAACGGAGATTAAAAAATATATATTTTAAGACCATTTATAAAATTTCTAATGAAATGCAGTTTTCAAAAGAAAGAAAATGCTTTTTGACAAACATTTGTTTTCCTCTCTACGCTCTTGCAGAACAGGCTTGTTAAAACAAAATTTTTCATCTACGTTTTATTTTAGAATGTACAATAGGAAGTAAATTTGCATACCGTATGCCAAACCACAATTTATGGAACTGTAATACGAAATAGGAAAATTTTAATTTAAACATTCGTTGCCGCTTAAAAGGAATTTTATGACCAAATGAATAATTCAAATTTCTTGAACGAAGCATATTTTTGTTTCGAAAATTTAATATGATTTTTCATGAAATTATTTATATTATTATTTATTATTGTTTAAAAATAAAATAGTGATTCCCTTTTTTTTTTAAGTTTAACATATAGAGATATAATTCTTTTCACTCCACTCCATGCTTACAAATTAGTAATTTACAACGTGGCAAATTGTTCCAAAGTACTTATTTGCTTATAATTTATTAGAAGTTTATTTTAAGCTAATTAAGTTTATTTTTTAAATATTTATAAATGCGTTCTTTCTTCAGTTTTTTAGAGTGATATATTTTAATTATTATAAGGTTAAAATAGTTTTTGTATAAGGGTTTACGGAAATTTTTGTATAAATGTTTATTGTGTTTTACAATAACGTTTAAGACTAAATAAATTAAAATGTCTTAAAATATACTTCTTTTTTCCGACAAAAACTTCATATTATTATTTAAAATTATATATTTGCTATATTCTTTTTAAGTTTAAAACTAAAAACAGCATTTTTTATTTTTATTTATTTTTTAGTCTTTTCAAAGAGTAAATATATAGTGGAAGAATTCTGTTTCACATTTTTTTAGTAATTAAAATTTATACAGATAATTAATACAGTTTTTCTTCAATTTCCGAATTTGTAAAATAAAAAGGATAAAATTCTTCCAAAAAACTCTTTTTTATTTAAACAAAAGAATAAATTTTTACGAGAAAGTATTTAAATTACTAATATTCTCAGTGACTGTATTAAATATTATTGTCATAATCTGATCTAAATGATTTTTCATATTTAATTGTTTATTAATGACACACTTTATCTATATGTAAGGAGTCTTACATCTTATTACTGATTTATGAAATAACCACACCTTATGTATATCACTTTGTAACTTTGTGTTGTTCATAAATTAAAGCAGCGTGTTAGAATAATTACCACAAATAGTTTTTCTAATTTATCAGACAAGTACTTTTTTTTATTGCCCAGATGTGATAGAACATTTTAATTTCAATTACTTTAATTTTATTTCAAACGTAATTTATTTTAAATTTACTTTATAACACATTTTCTTTTGTTCTAATTTCTTGGACGTTGCAATAAATTTTGTTAAAAGAAAGAAGAGAAATTAATTGAATGTCTGTTTCTGAAAAATTATACGTATTTTTCTGTATAGTTTTTTGGTATCACATAAAAAATTATGCTGAAATAACAGTCTTCAATGTGTATTAAATTATAATTATTTGTATTTTTAACTTTTCTGTTTGTTATCATATGATCTTGCAGGGGATTTGGGGACGTTTGGGAGCCTGACAATATGATTTAACCCAGTCTACCTGTCTTAAATTGTCGTTGTGAGAGTATTCTCCTACTTCTATATACATATGTACATATACATACATGCATACATATATATATATATATATATATATATATATATATATATATATATCGTAATAAAATTTAATCTTAAAATTTAGCAATTAATAGATACAAAACAATACCAACACACAAAAGTATAGAACTGATTTTAACTGAGAGGAAAGACTGACTCTAAATTGTTGCGATTTAGATTAAGAACCAATGAGAGACAAAAGTAACTTAAATTACTTACACCGACATGAATGATAATAAAAAAAGAAACATTAAACTTAATGACACAGAAAACAAATAAATAACCACAGAAATAATTGGATAAAATTGCTTAAAATTACAAGTAAAATTATATATATATATATATATATATATATATAAACATGTAATATAATGCATGAATTTCATTTATTTTCTTTTTAACTGATGATAACAACAAATATTAAAATATCTAATTAATAATTTAATTATTAATTGCACTAAAGAATTTAAATTACTAACAATTAGGGGTTTTAATAAATGTGTTCAAATAACTATTAGAAATGTTTTTTGTAGTTGCTTGTCATTTTTTTTCTTAGGAATTTAAACTAATAAAAGTAGATTATAACGCAGGTAGACCAGTCATTCCAATATGTATAATTTATTCCATAGCAATGTTAGTGCCCGCCTTTCTTTATCACAACTTTCTTTGAAAACTTTTCATTATTATTATTACTATTATTATTATTTAACTGTAATTCCATATAGGGCAGCATTATCCTACAAATAAGGTGGTGTGAAAAAAAAGGCAGATTCTAACAGTGCTCCAGAATAAATGAAAATGGTATGTCTGGTAGACGATCCTTTTTTTTTTTTTTTTTAAGTATATCACCTTATAAAGTGAATATATAAAAGCGCATCAGAAAATTAATAATGATAAAATAATAAACTGCCTAATATATGTATGAAAGAGTTTTATAGAGGTGAAGTGAGAAAATTTAAACCTCTAAAATGTAATTTAAATTTTTCGCCAGCTTATTCTTTTTAGCGGCTTGTCAACAAATGAGTTACGACTTTTATGCAGCCGAACACCAACACTCAGAGATATTTCGAAGCTCATTAAAACAAATAAGATTTAATAGCTAGTAAATGTTGAAATATAAGATTTCCCAAAAAAGGCTGAAAAAGGAAATTATTTGGCTGTTAATCTACAATATTCACGATTTTTTTTAAAGCTGACTACCGAAATGCATGATCACTTCGTTAAAAAAATCAACGAAATTTGTGATATATACTTACTGAAGTATTGATATTTTGCGCTTTCTTCATTTAATTTAATCTTATTTCACTCCATTTTTCCCCCTTCTTCACGCGACATTTATCATTTCATCCTCTGCAAACAAACCTTTACCCTGATGGCAAAAATCTTAAAACGTTTAAGGCCCATTTCTGTTTTTTTTTTTTTTTTTTTTTTTTTGGTACCGATTGCAGGAATTCGGAATTATTTCGTGGATAATTGATAAAATTAGCGGTTCCGAATACGCCATATCTTTATCCCCGATTTCCGAAATATGGCATCATTTAACTGCTATTTGACATGAATTGCATTTAATAATCAAAACACACGATTTTTACTTGTTCGATAAATGAAATTTCTGCTCTTGAAACTCGCGAAAGAAAAAAAATGTGGCGAGTTATTTAATATTTTTATGTCACAACTTTAAGTTATTTTACTTTATATTATTTCAGTTTTAGTCGCCATGTAGAGAGTGGCTAGTGAATTTTTTCAAGTCTAAGAGAAATATTCTATCCTACATTATTTCAAGTATTTCTTTTTATAATTTTAACGTTTTGAACCATTGCTGAAAAGTTTTTTTCTAGAATTTCAGTTGTTTATTAGTAATTGAATAATCAGTTTATTCGCTTTTATCTTTATTAAGCAACATAATTTATGTACTATACAGTATACTTCATTATTATCCAGCAGATCCTTCTAAACGAACTTTGCGAAGAAAAATTATATAAATCTTTTTCTAATTCTCTATAAAGAATTAAAAAAGCTTTGATTACATTATAATGATTTATCAAATTACCGTAACTTAAGAATGCATATCAGATCACAGTTTCCAATGCTTTAGACGTTTGAAGTGCTCGTTAGAGTAATTAAGAGAAGAATTTGAAAAAATAAAAATAATGATAATAATAAAAATTCTCTAACAGTGTTTAAAAAAAAAAAAAAAAAAAAAAAATAGTACTCAGACTGCAATGAACATAATTACTTTATTTCAATTGAATATAATTTTATTTTAAAGCATTATTTCAAAAGATTCATATTTAAAACTATGTTCTAAATTATTCTAAATGGATTTTTTTCAAAACCTAATTAGATGTGATATTCAATTACATTATTTTAGGTCAAATGATATGATTATATTCAGTGTTTGTGTGTTATTTAAAATTAGACTGAGAAAGATATGAGAATTACTTAGCAAAGTGTAGATGATTAAATTTCATAATTAAGTTATGATCAAGAATTTTTGTTTTCCTTCCGTAACCTATTTAATCTTTCTAGAAAGATTGTAATCAGACAATTTGTATCATTAAGTTTAATCTATAATGAATTGTGTTCAAATGTAAACTAAATTTATTTAACATCTAAAAAATTATAAGTTACTAATGTAAGAAATCGCTTTTTTCTGAATTGTGATCATCTATGATATTATATTAATAGAAATTACTTGCAGTAACCTTTTTGTAGCACTATAGATGGTACCAAAGGAGATTTTGATAAATATTTTTCGATCAACACTACTCATTTTTAAAAACGTCACAAATAGATGAAGAATGTATAAATCAAGACAAATTACACTGATTATTATAAATGAAAATTCTTTACAAAAACATATCATATTTCAAACAATTGATCTCAACCATAATCTTACTGATCAATTGCACATGATATTAAAAATATGTTAATTGAATTTCTTTCATATTTAGAATAAAGGACTTTTCTACTTTATTAGTATTTTATTTACCCCACTATGAAACAAACAAAAATATCCTAGAAATTTTTCAATCACTTGAGAACAGTTTTTAAATTTATAAGCAATAAAAATTATTCAAATCACATCATCATATTAATTAATAAGCATTTAATGAAGTGGTGTTTTATGGTGAACTTTCCTGTACCACTGGAACGAAGAGGTCGAAAAATGAAAAGAACTTTTAAAAAAGTGTCGAAACTTTTTTTTGTCATTTATATATATACATATATATATACACTCTAAGACAAATAAATAAATAAATACAAAAGACGCATCAAGAAGGAATTATCTGAATGGGACGAAAATTGGTATATGTCATGTAAATGTAGAGAAAACAAATTATTACAGTTTCATAAAAATTGTATGATTTAATGAAGTGAAGGCGCTTCACAAAGGGAACAAGTCAGTAACGTGCTGGTCCACCTCTGACCCACATGTAAGCTGTTATTCGGCTTGGTGTTGAATTATAGTTGGAAGATGTCCTTCTGTGAGGTACCGTGCCAAATTTTGTCCAATTGGTGCGGTACAGTGGTGAAATTCCAAGCTGGTTGTAAGGCCCTTTTCATAATGCTCCAAACGTCCTCAGTAGGAGAGAGATCCGGTGAATTTGCTGGCCAAGATAATGTTGTACAAGTAACAAAGCAATCAATAGAAGCTATATCCGTGCACGGGCGGGCATTATCATGCTGAAATATACTCTGAGAATGGCGTGATATGAAGGGCAACACAACGGGGTGTAGAATATCGTCGACGCACAGGTGTGCTGTAAAAGTGACCGGGATAAATACCAAAGGAGTCCTGCTATGAAATAAAATGGCACCCAACGGCATCACTCCTGTTATAGGGCCGTATGGCTGGCGATAATCAAGTTGAGAGATCCCCTCCCCCTTTTCTGGGCTACCTCCAGACACGACTTCGCTGGTCATCCGGGCTCAAATCGGGGTGTGACTGATCACGGAAGAAAATTCTACTCCAATCAATTTCATTCCAGGCCGAATGTGTCCAACACCACTGTAAACGATCTTCTTGGTGTACAGAGGAAATTGGTAGTTGATGCAAGGTGCGCCGTGAGTTTAGATTTCATTCTCTGAGTCGCCTATTGATGATATTTTGCGGCCACTAAAGTACCAGTAGCACGTAGCATCGATAATAATGATGGAAATGGGGCTTTGAATTCAGTTTTGACAATTTATTGGTCCTCATATTCTGTCACCTCTCTAGGCCAACCTCTTCCTTCTTGATGCTTTGTTGAGTTACAGTCGGCAGCAAAATTATTCAAGAACTAGCAATAATTCCTACTTAAAAGATGTGCACCTAATACTGTTTTGTCAAGTAAATATTTATGGAGTCGTGATCTTTGTCTTATACTGTTTATATAAAAGTAGGTTGATGATAAAAATTAGCAATCAAACTAATATATATATATATATATATATATATATATATATGAAAAGTGTGGATGTGTGCTTCAATAATTTTCCTGCCGACTGTATAGTTCACCTATTTCTGTGAATATCATCTCATAATGGCATCATTCCTACTCAAATATTAAGTGCGTCGCCCATTAGAAAACCAGTTTCTTTGAACCCAACTACACTCCTCTCTCAAATGCTAACTTCTGCGCATATTGTTCCCGCACCCGTATACGAGGCATATTTATCATCTATCTGATTACACGGAATGAAAATCTCAAAAAATTTCTGACCTGGAATCAAAGTTTCTCCTTTTTAATATTCTGCTAATTGCGCAGTTAAGATGCGCTTCAGCATCACGCGTGCATTCATTGGCCATCAAACTTTAACATTTTGCAATTTTTGTCGAAACCAGTATGCCTATCAATTTGCGTCCAGTTTGCATTACTCCTTTTGGGTGCATAGTTTTTTTTAATTTAATTTATTTATTTTTCCTAGAGAGTATATATATATATATATATATATATATATATATACTGAATATAATAATATAGTAGGATGAAAGTAACACCTGTATTTAATATTTTTTCTTCTCAAATATTGTATGTATAATCCCAATTTCTTTTCACACATGTTTTAGTTGTATGCATTATGTACTGTTACATGCATCATATACTTTTATCTTTCCAAAAGTTACAACTTAAAGCAGTATTTTCTAGACATTGTCTTAAGCGAAAAAGTACGTTTGCTATGACCACAAAGTTTGTAGTCACAAGAATTTGCGGTATGTCCAGTACACTGAATTGTATTGCAGCAAACCGCAAATTCTTGGCAAACTTGCGGATAAGATCTGTGTAGTCGTAAGCGGTGTTCCTGCTGAGATTCGGAAGAAAACTGGCGCAAACGTATCTGTTCGTTTGAGAGAATATCTAGAAAATGCTGGAGCATACACTGAGTTGTAACTTTTAGAAATATAATGGCGTATAATAAACTACATGTGTACAAAAAAATTGATTTTATTAGGACGGATTTCTTTTTTTTTTTTCAATGGGGAGTTGTTTTTCGCCCACTATAGTGAACATAAACAGCTTCATGGGAATTACTGCTGTTATATAACGAATAAAACCTTTCTTTGTTCATTAATATCGAGATTACATTTCAATTCAATATCATAAAAGTATATCAAAAACGAACAGATAACTAAAAGTTAATATTTTTAGAAATTAATCTATATTTTTGTTGTGGTTATTTCAACTCTTATAGTATCGCGAATGACACAAAAACAAATATAATGTCAGTAAATTGCCGCATAGTATTTTTTAAACTAATCTTTTAACTTTTTCATTTATGCTTAAATAAGCTTTCCCATTAAAATCGGTTTTATATTCAGCACTTGTATAAACTGGTTTTTAACTAATCTTTTAACTATTTCATTCTTGCTTAAATAAGCTTTCCCATTAAAAACAGTATTATTTTAAGCACTTGTATAAACTGTTAATTATGTCAGTCATTAAAGTATTATAACCATTAGCTAGACGTATCGTATAAAGAAAAAGAGCTCCCATATTATTACGATTAAAAAAACTCATAGATTTTATAATTATTATTATTAGTTTTTTTTGTTATAGCGTAACTTTGAATTGCATTGTAGCCTCCATAAGACACTAAAATATTTTAACATTATTGGGTGTTTCCTGATAGCCCTTGTACTAAATAATGATAAAATGTTAACCAGGTGAAAAAAAGATGATGTGTGGTGGCTATTTAATATAAAATATTGGTTTTGGTCTGGCACAAAATTTTTATCAAAGAAGAAAAACTTAACATATTTGTATACTCTATCGTTTCAAAAAGATGTCTGAAATATAGTTAATTTTCTTACGTTGAAAAAACTTTATCCTGAAATTATATATATATATTTCTAATTTATAACATTTTTAATAGTAAACTGCAAAATAGAAAGTTTTATTTTTTATTATGAATTTTGTATTGCAGAAAATGCTAATTATTTATCCTACCATTATGTATAATTATTTAAAAATTCAAGATTTCTTAACTTTTAAAGGATATATATGAATAGTCCGATATTTTTACAGGTAAAAATACCTTCAAACTTAGTACAATTATATTTCGTTATTACACGTTTCCAGCAAAAATTTTCTAAAAATTAAACCAATTAATAAATTTGAGTCGTAATTTTCAGCTAAAAAGCAGAAAAAAGACTTTCAGTTTAAACGTCATGTTGTCTGCTATAAATTTGCATTTTTTTTTTTAAGTGTAATTTACTATTAGACATTTGTTTTTATAAACCTAATTATTAACAACGATTAAAACTCTAGCTTTTTAATTTAAAAACATGAATGTTTAATGAATTTAAAATTATCGATATCAAAAACATTCTTTTGTTACGTAATACGTAGAGAACTAAAAAAATAAATGTAGTTTCTAAAAATATCTATATATGCAAGTGTTCGAGGCGCCTTTGCTTTTAAAATTCTGGGCTAAATTGAAACAAATTTTGTGTGCAATATCTGCAAAACTAATAAGGCAAATAATATTAATAATCAATTCATTATTAAGTGCTTAAAGTATGCTGTGAAATAATATCAAATTAGCCAAAAACTTTCTTAGTAAAAATTTATTTCTAAAATTAAATACTAAAATTGTGAAATTTAGTAACTCCTCCATTAGTTAATTTCATTTGACTTTTTTTTTTAAACCCGCACAGAAGGCATTGCACCTTAGTCCTAATTTCATTTGCTAGATTCTTGTGGCGGAATGGTTATTCCTTAGGCTTGTCAAGGGCCAGGTTCGAGTCCCGGTATTTGCATGGATGTTTGTAATGGTTCGGAAATTTCTTTAACCTATTAACCGCCAAAACTAGAAATAATGATTTTTTTTCTAAATAAAAACAGTAACACTCATTATTTTGATCATATATTACAATAATTTAAAATAAAATTATGAAAATTGGTCTTACCTTACTGAAAACAGAGTGTTGTATTTGTACAACTTCAGAGGAATAAGAGAGGAATAAGAAAATGAGCACAAGTAAATGTTTACGGAAATTTTCTTGAGGGAGCATGAAACAGCAAAATATACAGATGGTTTCAAAAGTATTTATTTTATTACAAAATTTTTTTTTTTTACAAGTTATGTAAATTCATTGAAATATGAAAATTTTCAAAAGTTTTGTTTTGAAAAGTGCTTCAAGTTTGAAATTCATTTTTGAAAATAAATTTATTTTTCAGAATAAAGTTTTTTCTAATAAAATAAGCATCTGCTATTTTCTTACTTAAAAACAATACTTAATATAAAATATATTTTATAGTTAACTGTTAAACGCAGTTAATTGCGTTTAACAGTTAACTATGGCGGTTAATGGATGTAGCTCCAGTCAAAATAGCTTTAGTGTGCAAAATATTGCGCAGAACGACAAATCAAACTAAATCCTAGGATAGATAACCGGTTCTTAAATCCTAACCTATGAACTAATCTTGCACTTATTTTCCATTGTTTCGTAGATTTCGAACATCATTGAAACATTTCGACACCAACTGGGAATAAAACTAGTGGTTTCTTGTTTGTTTTTCAATCGACTTTTGAACCAATGACTTGTCTCCTATTATAATTATAATTATTTTCTTTTTAATGTTATGACAACTTTTAAAATTTTATGGCAAACGCGGATAAAAAAAAAAAAAAGCTTATTTATTTTTTGTTTACATAAACAATTAATAACAAAAACTGAGAAACTGAGATTAAAATTCTGAAAGTGTAATGAGCCAGTAAAGCTACTCACTAAGGGTGTACATTTCACTTTTTCTTTTTGAGTCTCTATTATAAAGATCTAATTACGGTTAAAATAGCAGTAATTTTCGAGATTTAATTATGAAGGGGAACTACTGATTGTTGGGAAGAACCATACTCATGTTCATCGTAATACTTTATCATCAAAATAAGAATATTTAACTTTGAACTAATATCCTGAACAGTGTGGTTCTAAAGAAATGTTTCATTTAAATTTCTAGTGAAGTTAACTTTTATATTTAAAGACTCTTAAAAGCTGAAGTTGGAGATTATCTTCTTTGATCTTCTACATGGCGTCTTCAAAATCATATATAATATTAATAATTTCATAATTAATATAAAATTTTATGAATATTATATTTGTTTTTATTATTCTAACCACTTAAATATTCAATCTTGTGTGTGTGTGTGGGGGGGGGGGCAGTATTTTAGATCTTGTTAGGACAATGCAAAAAAAATATTAATAGCTACTTTCAATTTCATAATATTGGATAAATCTGTACAATGTAAAAAAAATCCTGCTATATTACAGAAAATTCGTGATAGTAAAGTTGACAGAAAATATCCCTCATGCCATGAGAAAAATATATTGACAAAAACTTTCTGTAACAGAACAGTACAGATAATACACAAGACGTATTTAACCCTCGACGTTAGCTTCAAGGCCTGAACGCGAGTCCTTTCTTGCACATCGATGACTTTTTCTAGTCAATTTTGGCATTTTGTTTCTTCCGGTGTTAGCCTTTTTTTTTTTTTTTTTTTTTTTTTTTTTTTTTTTTTAACACTCTTAACATTGTGAGGTTTTTTTTTTTTTTTTTTCGTTTTGATCCCATACTTTTTTGCCCAAGTTGTGTATTTGCACACAACAGATGTTTTCCGTAGGGCCCACAGTAAAAATTCTTGAATTAAATTAATTTCTCCAGTTATGCCAGCCAGAATCGAAGCAGAGCACACCTCATTGCAGTCGACGATGTTACCTCTCAGCCACAGAAGCACAATCCGTTTTGATACTTAGCACTTCACAATCTTGTTTTAATGCTAATTTCTCGTATACAAAACAGACAAAATCTGTAATCATCAGATGCATTTTTGGGACGACAATCTTTTTAGCTTTAAGCCGCAAGGCACCCCCCCCCCCCCAACACCATCAGATAAGTTTTGCATCAATGGTCACAGATTTTACTGGATATTGAAAAAATATTTATTTTGACAGATTAAAATGTAATTTTTAACAAAATTTCCGTAATTAAAAAAAAAAAAAAAAAAAAAAAAAACAGAAATTATTTGTAAGAAAATTACAGAAAATTTCTATTTTTTACCAGGCATTTATTTTACTATCGTTATTAAATAAACAGCACATACCATGAAAGTTATATTGAAAATAAACTTCTCTTCGAAGATATTGTTATTTCCACGAAGAAAATGAAAGAAATATATCTTTCATTTTCATATAAATAACAATAGAAGAATTTCTAGCTTTCACAAAACAAATATTACCTTTCAACTTGTTGTCACAATATGAAAGAATACTATTTTAAAACATTTAATAACTTCATCTAAAATATTCCATTAAGATTCAAGACCCCAAAAGAATCTCTCTCATTTAGATAAAATACTTGAAGTAAAAAATGAACTCTTATTTAAAATTTGAAAGCATTATATGTATATATTTTTTCCTATAATGGTTATTAGTTGTTCAAATTCACAGTCAATTTCTAGAAAGACTGATAACGATCTCAAGTTCAGAATTTCAAGTAAGTCATTAGTTAATTAATAAGCTATATCTATGAAAAGTATATGATCTTTATACTTCACCGTTTTTTCGAAATACATTAATTTTTATTCTGATCAACAGTGACATGTTTAAAAAATTAAACAGTGAGTAACATATGAAGAATTGAGCTTTTATGTAATAAATGCTTAATTAAAATTTTCTTAAAATATGAAACATATTTTAAAACGTTCTATAACGGTATCTAAAATCGTAAATAAAAATAATCTTCTTGACAACTTTAAAAGAATTTCTTAATATTAAGCAAGAAAAGAAATTCGGAAATAATCTTTGTTTAGCATTTAAAATGTATTGCTTTTAAATATTGTTCTTGCTATAACAATTAAAAGTTAAAAACTTGTAAAATAAATATTTAAAAATTTTGATAAAGATATTTATCTCACAATACCGGACAAATCTTTTATTTAATAAGTATATTAAAAAAAAATGAATATGCCAATCTAATAATTTATGCATACCTCTAAATATATTAATATTTGAACAAAAGAACAGTAATGTAAATGTTAGACAAAATTGTATATCTATCTATCTATCTATCTATCTATTTATCTATATCTATATATATATATATATATATATATATATATATATAATAAAATTTTATAGATTTTTAATATTTGTATCTGAAATATTGCATAAAAGTTTCTATTTCAGGAATTCAGAAAAAGTTTACCCATTTTCGGATTAAAAATTTTAATGAAAAGTTCCCGATTTAGTATTTTAAAACTGTCCTATTTTAATCTGATATTTTAATAAATACTGACATTGGTACTCTATAAAATTAATATAGAAAATGACTATTATGGACCGAATTAAAAAAAAAAAATAAATATTTTATTATTAAATTTGTAATATAGATAGAAAAATGTATCTTTCCCATAAATTACCTTTTTTCCAAAAGAACAATAAATGAAATGTCACCAACCATCAACACAAATCTTTATATTCCGCTACATTGTAGTGCCTTTTTTTTTTTATTCCTGCTGGGTTAATACTATTTTATAGTTTCAAATACTTATATCTGATATATTGTGCAAAAATTTTCTATTTAAAGATTAGGGGGGGGGTGGAGGGGGGGGAGAAAAAAAAACATTATTGGATTAAAAATGTTAATGAAAAATTCCTGATTTAATATTTTTAAAATGTCCCATTTTAATTATGTTATTTCAATTACTATTAACAGTTCCTACATTATAAAAATAATACACAAAATGCCTGATATGGACCAAATTTCGGAAAAATCAGATAAATATTTTATTATTAAATATGTAATATATATGAAAGAACTTATCATTCCTATAAATTACCCTTTTTTCCAAAAGATATTGCCGTCTACTAGAAGGAACAATAAAAGAAAAGTCACCAACCTTCACTACAAATCCTTATATTCCTACATCGTAGCGCCTTTGGTTTTCGGCTCGATATCTGATTGGCTCGAAAAACAGTGGCGCGTTTCTGACGGGTGGTTATGACGCCGGGAGCTGAATTTTAGTCGCGATCTCGCTGTTCCCCCAAACGCTCACTATCTGCTTTCAGAGGAAGGAAGAAAATTGGACGGGAGATTCTCCCTCATCAACAAGCAGATCCTGGCTGAATATAAACACATTTCTGACGGCGTTACAACTGTAAGGTAAGTTTGTAACAAATTATCCTTTTTTTTTTTAAGGTGGAGGGTAAGGGAAATTTATATATATATATATAAAAGAATTAAGAATAATTTTAAGAATAATAACAATTATAAAGAGAGGGGTAAATTATGTGAAGAGTTCGAATTAAATTTATATAAGAAAAAATATTTTATTTAAAAATTAAAGCAATGACACTGATTTGTATTAATATAACTATAATATTTATAAGCAATGTTATGTTTTTTATTGTATTTGATCGAAATTCTTCATTTTTATTCCTAAAACCATTTAACATCATTTTATAAGCATGTTATGATGTGTTAATAACTTATTTTTTTCTAATATGTAAGTAAATATTTTATTTTAACCATTTTTATTATTATTATTTACTTTAACGGACCCACATTTATTTAGTTTCATTGTGGAAACAGGTTATAGTCACATTTTTGTAATGATTGTAGTTTTAGGTATTTGAGAGTTTCATTTTAAATTTTCCGATTTCTTTTTTTTTTCTTTTTTTTTTTTTTTTTTTTTTTTTTGTTATATTTGTTATATTTGCTAGGAATTTTATTTCTTTTTATAAATATTGCCCATTTATTGTTAAAAACATTTGCATAAAATTATTTTATTCCTTTTAAAATATTTGAATATTTAAATGTATCTGTATAAAGAAAATAATTTTAGAGGCAATGGTTATATATGTATAATATTCAATATACAATATAATATATAAAATATAAAATAACATATGACATGTAATATATAAAATAATATTCGAAAAACACACTAAGTGTAAATATCGCATTATTAAGAAAACTGTGCCCTAGTGACAAACATTTTAAACATTCCAAAAAAAAAAAAAAAAAAAAAATCGTATTCTAAATTTAAAATCTAACTCTAAATTTAAAATTTACATTAAAAATTAAGCTTTCAAATTTTGTTGCTGATATTCTTATCTTACTTTTAATACTGCCACTGTCACAAACTTTTCGTTCGTAGTTTAATGAAGAGGTGGCATAAAGTTACATTACGTTGAAAAAAAAAATCATCTGGCTTCTTAAACGCGATATTTTAGAATATTTTTCTTGTATATTGTAGTAAATTATTATACGGAATGAAGTGCAAAAGTTAAAAAATCGCGCAAACAATAGCAAACCACTTGATATACTTTTAACAATATATTGTAAATGATATATTTTATATAGTATTTTTATTTTCAGATCTTATTTTTTACTGTTAAAAAAAAAAAAAAAAAAAAAAAGAAAAAAAGAAAAAACTTAAAACGTAAAACTGAAGTTTAAAATGTAAGGTCTAAAATTAAATGTATTTTGTCATTGTATTAGTTTCAATCGGAAACAAAACTTAAAATTTCCTTTAATCTGAAATGCGCTTTCATTTCAAATTTCTTTCAAAATATTTTCCAGAAACGTTTCCTTATCACTGGTACAGAATATATATTTGTCAAATTATTTTTGTTTCATTGTGTGTTTCATGCTACGATAACATATGTTTAACTAAAAGTTACTTTTATAATAATAATTTAAAAACAAAAAATGTATTTCAAATTACGAGGAAAAATCGCAACAAAGATTCCAGACTTTCTGACATTCAAAGGCAGTTTAACATATATTTAATAGGAAAAAAATAATGAAAAAAGGGTGTAAATTAAGCTTTTAATTTTACACTTTAAACACCCTCCTCCCCCCTCCCCCCCCCCCCAAAAAAAAAAAAAAAAAAAAAAAAAAAGTCTGTAAGAACATAGTAGAATGTCTACTTTTTAACGTTTATTCTCCAGTGTTTCATTCCATTTTTTATGTATTATATTTCAAATGGTTGAATTATTCATCTACGTTTCCTCGATGTTGAAAGGGTATTTAAAAATATTAATAATGCATAGCTGCCAATTTTTTCCGATTTTCCGGAATACTTTACACTAGAATTTTATAATAGTGTATTTCGAGATCTTGAATCTCCAAAATTAATATAATTAATTTCTAAAAAAATATAGTGGTGATTATCCTCATTTTAAAACTGCAAAAGTTGGCAACTATAATAATGGACCTTAATAAATGCAGATAAATGGGGAATATAAAATGTTTTAATGAAACAAATGTATCTAAATGTCTTATTATAAACAGTAGAAAAATTTTGAAGCAGGCATAATGATTCATAATTCATTTCCCACCAGAAGGATTCTCAAAAAATGCGTCCGCATTCTTCAAAATATTGCCGCGCATTTTTTACATGAAAATATTTCACTCCACCTGTAAAATCAATAATTGAACGTTGTCGGTATATTTGATACCTATCTGGTTCCCACGAAAACATTTAACTCCATTTTAGTGTCCAAAGTATAAATGCAAACTTTAGAAAAGACTAGACCAGATAATTTAATTAATAATCTAATTTAATAACAACCAAATTCTACTATATATTGTTTTATAGTAGAAAAGTATATTTACGATAATTAAGCATTTAGGAAATATAATACGGTTTCGGTATTTTGATCAGAGTTAGCAAACTGAATTTTCTATGTCTGTAAACTTTTATCAAATATTGAAATTAAAAGTATGTATCATTTGATATCGCACCAAAGACATCAAGAGCAAAATGGGGTTTTCTAAGGAATCGAAATTAAAGCAATTTTTGGATTTAAAAAGGAAAAAAAATCATGAAATAATTTGTAAAAACTCTTTAAAAAACAAAGTAAAGCGTATATGCCAGATTCAGCATTTTCATAACATAAACAGAACTATGATTCCACTATGAGAATGAAATTATAAACTGTTGACGTTCTCAATTAACGAGATTAAAAGTGAATTTAAGTTCTACCAGCATAATAAAATCGACAAAACTCTTATTCTAATTGGTATTTTTATTTAGTGAAAATATATAAAATAATATCATTTAGGTTTCCTTTGAATTATATAAATGTAATTATATAAATGTAAAATGAAATACGTCGTAAATCGCCTTACGGAGATACTAACGAAAAGAAAAAAAAAAAAAAAAAAAAAGGAAAATCTTGGTGCATTTCATAAAGCGAATATAAGAATTGGCGAGAAATCCACATTTGACTTTTTTTTCTTTTAAACCATATAGATGCACGTTAGATTTTTTTTTTCTTTTTTTATTGCACATTTTGATTTAATCCTTATATCTTTTTTCAACTTTACAAAAGGAATTGTGTTTTCCTGTGAAATGAAATTTTATCACTTATATAACTTTGAAAAATCTTTTTTATACCATATGTATAACTTTATAAATTAGTAAAAAAAAAAAAAAAAATTAAGCATATAAGTCAACTTGTTCTCCCAATATAAAGCGGGGTTGAATAAAGTATTGTTTCGTCCTTTATTCCTTGTTATTTTCCTGATGCAATATTCTCCTAATAACCACAGATAAAGATTTTAACAAAAGGAAAATTTCAAATGGTTTAAAAAAAAAAAAAAAAAGTATACTCCGAACTAGCGTAATGTACTATTCTTTACTTTAAAAAGAAATATATTTTTTTAACTATAGTTCGCTTTAAATGCAGCTTAAAATATTTTCTATTTTCAAATATTGGCAATACAATAAGTTTTTGCTGCAATTATTTCTTTTTCGTAACAATTTGAAAGTTTAAAAAAATCAGAAAAAAATGTGGAGATATACGCTATTAATACGGTAATTATGCTCTTCTACATTTAAAAAATTTTAAAATAAAGCTTCAATGTCCTAAAGCAATCTATAATTTTTAATTTTAAAACGGAAAATATAAAACATGAGAAACATGTTCCTATAGTTTTATACATTACTACAAAATTGTTTTAAAAGATGTCGATAACGCGTGACTTAATATATTGAGTTCCTACTACAAAAAGAAATAACGTAGGACTGAACATGAGATATTTCGATGGTCTTCTTTTTTAAGCTTTAGACTAGATAAAAAGAAAGTAAGGTTAAAAACAAATTCTTGGAACTGCGGGGGAAATAATTCTCCAAAAACATCCATGTAATAAATCAAAATAAACTGCTTTCCGAAGAGAACATGTCAAAAGTGATACCGTTCTTTTGTTATACAAGAGATTTAAAGCTATTTTTTTAATGTATTGTGTAATGTTCACAAAATTCAAGCACGCATTTTTTAATAAGTTGATACTTAATTAGATATACATGCTTTGCAAATTGTAAAAGTATTAAGGAACAATCCTTAAAAATGTTTATTCGGATGTTGAGATTTTTTTCTGAAAATTGTTATTCTGTTTTTTTTTTTTTTTTTTTTTTACGTTAAAAAGAAAAAAAAAAAAAAAAAAAAAAAAAGGTATCCACTTTTTTTTTTCACAGCAAAGTCATAAGAAAAAACTGCAATTTTCTTAATTATGTAAGAATATTGAAATATTCAGGGTAGTTATAATTAAACTGACCCTATAAACAGCCTCCTACAGCGCAGACAGGTGAACGGAATGCAACGAAATTTGGTATATAGACAATACACGAGATACGCTCACGGAATTTCGAAAAAGAAAATATAATACCACCAGAGGGTGACTTTTCCGGAAAAACTTTATATTTAACACAATAAACGACCAAAACGGAATACAGAAATAGTATTAACGTTTATTGACTAATTTCCGATCACCTTGTCATCGAACCACATTAAGAAATATCTGCTTTGCATAAAGCTTCCTCTTCTTCGCAAGCATGCAAATCTCGACATTTTTTTTCCCTAAAACTGGCAGCTTTTCCCGGTTTTACATTTTATTACTCATGATTCTTATTCTGGATTGTTAAATTGTTTCTGTATTCCGTTTTGGTCGTTTATTGTGTTAAATTTAATGTTTTTCCGGAAAAGGCACCCTCTGGTGGACATTTTGGAACATTTTTTTTTTTTTTCGAAATTCCGTGAGCGCATTTCGTATATAGTCCATATACCAAATTTCGTTGCATTCCGTTCATCCGTTTGTGCTATAGCGGCTGTTTATAGGGTAAGTTTAATTATGACCAACCTGTATATATTGCATATCAGTTACAAAATCAAAAAGAATAAATTTTATTGTTAAAGTAATTTCATGCTCCGATTTAAAAATAATAATAAAGCACATATTTCAACATTATTTTCTATGACGATATGCGATTAATATGTATATTCTAATATTTTAAGACAATATGTATATAAAATTTGTCAAGAGAACTAAGTTAATTAAAAAAGACACGTCTGTTTTTTAAGAAATAAATGAAGAGCGAGAGCCATGAAAAATCCCCACCATGAAGAATCAAAATTTTAATGGCATGTCTCCGGAACACGTCTAGGGGTGAATTCCAGATCATCGTCAATTGTCCATTGCATATCTCTGGTTCGATGTAAAACCGATTCTACCACTCTCCCTAGAAACTTTAAATTTGTTATTCCAATTACACGCATTAATATATTAAATATTTACAATTTAAATGTTTGGTTGGTTGGTTGGATGGGTTTTACGTCGCACTAGTGCTACGCAATGGGCAATTGACGACGGCTTAGGACTCATTCCTAGAGGTGGTCCGGAGACATGCCATCACAATTTTATTCCTCCACGGAAGGGATGGCTCTCCCGCTTCGGTGACCCTCCCCCCCCAGAGGTATAATTTTTGATGGGAACACGGAGAACATTGTGGCTACGACAGATTTTACGTGCACCAGCCACCATTAGTGTACACGACGATCTTCCACCGGCTCAGGTACCCAACCCGCAATCTTCCAATTACGAACCCGGCGCTCTACCGACTTGGCTACCGCGCCCCTACAATTTAAAGGGACATTTCATCTTGACGAACACAATGTTTACAGTAAGTTAAAGCAATTATTTTACTTGTAATTAGACTCGAAAATTAAAATTTTAATTTATTTGCCAATGGCCGGAAAATCCTTTAAATTTATTCGTCACGTTTTCGCATTTTATTTATTTATTTATTTATTTTTTTTTTCGGCTGATTGCCGAAACTAAAAGATTTTCTTGTCCAATTGTTTTTCAAGATACTTTAAAGTATGCGATTTTTATGGTGCGCTTGTTTTAAATTCCCAAATATGTAAAATGCTCGTTTCATTTTTTGCTGATTTTGCAAAGATCCGTTTTCAGATTGTCGATTTTTGAAGCCTAATTTTCCTAAAAATGGTTAAGAAAGTCCTTTGTGGATAATCAATTAATAAAACGTTCGCTTTTTTGTTGTTGTTGTTGTTTACTGACTAATCGTGATATTTTTGTTGCCGATTGTTAAAATGTGATGCTAGTTCGCCGATGATAAAAAAAAAAAAAAAAAATGCGAGATAATTGCTGAAATAGTCGATTACTTTACCGCCATTTGACTTAATTTAATTGAATTTTTTACATAGCCAATTATTAATACATATTTTGGTAATGGTCACAGCCGGAAAAAAAAAGTGTCGATATGTAAATTTTTTTAAGTCGCCACTTTATTTTGATTAGTCACCACGTGGCGAATTGTGATTGGGTTTCTCCTGGTCTACTTACAATTACATTAAAAATCGCATATTGAAATTTCTTTTATTCATTATAAAATTATAATCGTGATTAGAAATCACGAAAGTGCATTAAGTATTGTGTAAATTAATTTCTAATGATTTTTTCAAAGTAAAGATTTGTGATAAATATAAAATGTTTAACACTGATGTTTAACACGTTCACGCCGGTGCATTTTGTTTACATAGTCTACTCAAAAATATCCGAGCACTAGCCAATAATTCCGATATCAAAAAAGTACACTTAAATTGTTTTATTCAATAAATCCTTGTCGAATCATGTTCTTAGAGTAGGCTGACCATATGTCCTCGAATCTCGAGGACAATCCCCGAATCTCGAGGACAAAACTACCTTCGTCCCCAAATATTACAACACATTTGGGGACGCCGGTTATAAAGTTATTAATGTTTTATTATAGTAATTTATTGTATGTATAATAAATTAGCTGAAATAAGTTCTTTTAGGTGCTTTATACATAAAAATTACTAAAATTTTACAATTTAAGGTGATTTAATTATTTTTTTATTTTTTTGTCCTCGAAATTCGAAGACACCGCCATCTTTGTCCCCAAATTCAACGAAAAAAATATGGTCACTCTATCTTAGACTAAGAACATGACTGGACAAAGATTTATTCAACAAAGCAGTATTAAGTGTACATTTTTGGACAGGGATTATTACTAGTGCTCGGATACTTTTGCTGCCGACTGTAGCTGTGACCCACCGGTGGATCTGCGTTCCTCGCAAATCTTTGGCAAAAATAATCAAAAAGTACTTCACAATTTAATATTCTTTTTTTTTGTTGTTGTTGTTTCTTTAACAGACTATAGCATTATAAAAAAAATAAAATCAACTTTCAATATGTAGTTTTCACTATGATTATAGATAAATTAATTGATTTTACTTATTGTAAATGCCCTGTTAGTCATGATGAAATGTCATTAAAAAAAAAAAAAAAAAGTATTATTTTCTGTGAACGCTTAAAAAATTCATTACAAAATAGTAATAATAGTTAATTAAAAAACAACATTATACAATTTTTTATAATTCATATACTACTGCTATTATCGCAATTAAAAAAAATAATAATAAATAAAAAAATCTACATAATTCTCGTTTGAGGGATAGATGATGAATGGCAAACCAATGAAAATTAAATATAGTTTCACAACTTTATCACAATTATAGAAAGTTTTAGCAATTGCAAAAGAATTAATAATGAGACAAAATTTCTAAATGTTCTTCTTTTGAATAATTTAAATTGAATTAAAAATGAATTGTACAAATTCTCCGATAAAATGTATCTAAAGTATTTTTTGATGTACTACCACTTTAATTAGTTTTTATCATGTAAAGCATTTTTTTTTCTTACTTTAGATTCATTCCCGCAGGAAAAATTCCTTTTGTTAAATAAAATTTGTAAAAGAAAATAAATATTTTTTTCAAAACGGTATGAAAAAAAAACAAATATATATTGAAATAAAATTACAAAAAAACTTCAATAATAGAAAGAAATAAATGCAGTTTTTATTATATATTGATTTTTTTTAAATATATTTTAGATGAAGCTGTATTCACGAAGGTTAAACATTCATTAATGATTGATGATCTTTGATTAAATATACTTTATCAAAAAATATATATGAAGGTTTGAATATATTTTAGTACTTAACGTAAGAAATTATGTAATGATACAGATAAATTATCGACTGATGAAAGTTAAGAGTAGCAAATACCATAAAAATTCAAAAACACGCAATGTATAGCAATATATAATTGAATATATTCGAATATATGAAATTCGAATCGAAATAATAAAGTAAAATCTTCAATAACGAATGCGTACATTTTTTTTTGGAGATTTTTACGGTAAACTGGTCCTTACATTTTATAGCTTGAAGGTAGTCCGTGCTTAGTAAATTAAACCAAATCTAGTTGCTGAGTGCTTTTGTATCTTATATTGTTTGTTAAAAATTTTGCATCGTTTGACATCAACTTTTTGGTATTTTACAAGAAAGGTTATTTTGAATCTAGAAAAGAAACCTTCATTTCTTATATATCTTCGTAAATACAAAGATGTAAATCACATATAAATGTTTATATTTAATCACTAATTAGTTTTCTGATAATAATAAAATATTTATGAGGAAAATAATAATATAAGTTTTTTAATAAATAGATCCTAATAAGATTTATAAATATTCTTAAATAAACTTAAATTTGATGCATTGCATTAATATCAACATTAAATTTAGATGTGAACTTCCTTTCTACTAAAAATAAAAGAATTTTATTTCAGCATAGTAACTGATTCTCTCACGTGTAAACACATTGTAATCATACGAACCTTCCTTTGTCGAAGTTGTTTTCAATTTTTCCAAATATTTGTGCTTTTAAGTTGATTAAATTCCGTAATTTGAAAAGACTGCGTTTCATTATATTTTATGTTAAATTTATTAGTATTAATGAAGTCTACATACTTGTAACACTGAATATTATGGTTTCAACCTCATTTATATTATTCATTTACGATAAAAAGAATAGTGTTCTAGTAGATTACACAAAAAAAATTATTTTTCTCATTAATAAACAACATTATACGTAGTTAAATAATAAGTTAGCTTTGTATATGCAAAACTAAACTGGTGCATTAAAATAAAATTTCTAAAGCATTTTACGTTTAATTTAATATCGTTTTAACTGAATAAAAGTTGCATCTTTATTGCAAGTAATTTTAGAAATGGTTCCTAGAACAGATAATTAAATAAATAAAATTAATCTATTATAACTGAAGTTATAATGCAGAAATGGTTTATCAAATGTTTTGAAATAATACCTTTTGCTTATATATCGTACTAATAATTTTAATTTAAAGCATAAACTATATTATGGAATCTCTATTGAATTAATTTCCATTATATAAAATATTCCTTCATTTCACAGAAATATTATTGTGTATTTTCACACCTTTCTTAATGTTAAACACCAGAACACTCTTTATGCTTCATTGCCACTTGGAATAATTACCATTCTAACCACACAGCTAAGTTTCAGCAAATTTCTTTTCAATCTTTTTCTGTTAACTGCAACAAATTCTCACAGTTATTATTTAACTGTAATACTAGCTGGGTGGCTTACATCATAAAAAGAAAAGTAAAAATATTTTACCTTCCCGAATATTGCCTCAAGATTTCTTGCGTGATGAGGGCTACGAAAAAAAGACTTATTTAAAGTTTTTTTTTTTTTTTTTTTTTTTTTTTTCCACTAAAGAAATTTCGATTTAAGACAAGCATCATCTTTTATTTCCGTTTTTCTTCTTTTTTTATAATAGATGCTACTCGAAATTCCCTTTTCTTTCGATTTTCTACTTCGGAAAATTATGACGGCTGTTAAAAATTCGGAAATCGTCCTATTCGTGATATAAATCCGTAAACACCATTTGCTTTGGTTTATCACTTTTCCCATTCTTTCTACTTTAAGATAGAAGCTGATACGAATTTGTTAAAGTTTATAAAATATAATAAATATTTATCAAATAAATTGTAAAACAGATTAGGCTTTTATCCAGATGAAGTAACTTTGTTGAGTTACAAACGATAGGTCATTTAACAGCAAAATATTGTACAGGATTTACAGTATAGTGTATTACATCATACATTCTTATCATCTTGGGTTATACGTTACTTAAGACTACTTTTATTATACATTATGTTGATTCCCTAAGTTAAAAATGTAGAGAATAAAAGCTAAAAAAACTTGTAATTTATTAAAGAGATTGAGAGACCATTTTGTTAATAAGTAATTACATATGAAATATTATACGTAAAATAACATTGCAATGGGTATTTTAAAATGAAATTTCGCAGGTAATAATCGCTATATATTACTTTTTGTTTCAATAGAAGAATAATTTGTATCGAATCATAATATATATATATATATAGGGCGAAGAGCAAAGATGCGAGGATGTCTACCTCCGCAACCATTGTTCGCAGACATCTACTTTCAATTACAAAAGTTTTAAAAAATGTAAGCATTTATGATATAGAATAATTAATTTTAAAAAACACAAGTGTTTGAAAATTAAAAAAAAATGACTTTTTATACAGTCCCTAGGCAGTGTTGCCAGATTGAGCAACTTTTTTATTTAATAGTCAACAATAATTTTGAGAAGTGATGTTTGATATACATTATAGAAGATTAAACGTCGATTATGTATACTAAATATCACTTCCCCAAATTATTAGTGACTGTTGAATAAAAAAGTCGCGCAATCTGGCAACACTGTCCCTAGGTTTCTATAGTCATATTTAATAAAAGTTGACATTCATGCTAAGAAATTAAATACAAAAAGTTTCACTTCTGTGCAACCAAAATTGATCGAGATATATAGTTTTAGAGTTATTATTATTATTTTTTTCATTTTCTTGGACTTTACAAAGCGTTTTAACCGACTCCTTAATGAAGGCCGAAAAAAATTTGGAAAAATCCCAAACTCAGAAACTAAATATCTCGATCAATTTTGGGCGCACGAAAGTGAAACATTTTGTTTTATATCTGTTAAAGATAAGTGTGAACTTTTAATAAATCTGACTATAAGGACCTAGGAAAGGCATAAAAAGTTAGTTTTTGTAATTTTTAAAAAATTGTTTTTTTAAGTTTAAACATGTCATATCATGCATTCTTACATTTTTAAAAGCAATTTGTAATTAGAAATATGTGTCTGCGACCAATGGTTGTAAGATAATGTCTTCCTCTTGGCTTTAATCCTGTATACATATATATATTTGATATAAGAAATTAAAAATAATACATACATGTATATATATATATATTCTTATTTTGTTTGTCTAGTTCTAAATTTGTATAACAAAACCCCAGTATTGTAAAATAAGACTTAAGTGAATTGAAAACATTTTGTTAAGGTTTCATTAAGGTTAACAAAAAAATGAACGACGGTAATAGATTAAGAAAAGCAACTTCTTTCTATGCTATAAGTTTTTAAAAAGCATATCGTTATATAAATGGTTTTAGTTTTAAATTGTGTTTAAGTCATTTCTAGTGTTTTAGATCATTTTATGTTTATAATGTGACTTTTTTTTTTTTTTTTTACTTCACCAAAAAATACCTTAAAATTTTAGTAACTAATCTAAATCCCTTATAAAAATAGCTGTTTTCTAACTTTTCTATTTATTTTTGTATAATACGCTCTATTGCTCTATTCTATATTCTTATATAAGCAGTTTCTTAACAAAATTAACTTATATGATACATTTCAGTAAATAGTTTTCGACATCTTATTTCATTTATAATTTCAGCTTGTAAAATACTAATACTTTATTTTACATTACATAGAGAAACATTACTTAGTTTCGTGAACTCCGATATTTCTGAAAGTGAATTGTTTATCTTCATTGAATCATCTTGTTAATAAATATACATTTTAAAGCATATTATAAAGATTTTTCGTTATTTAATGTTTGGCTAACAGAAATATTTAACCTTATTAATAGAATATATGAGAAAATTTAAATTATATTTCTGGAAAACTTTTATTGTTTGTCGAAGCAATAAAGCAAACTCTTTCCATTCATAAGTTAATGAAATATTTTAATAAAAAAAATAGGTCATTTTCTACCGGGATATTTTTTATTACTTTATATATTACAACCAGATTCGTGTTAAGAGAAGTAGGGTGATTTTTTTTTTTTTTTCAGTTATTTTTTGATTCAATGTGTTTAATTTCAAGCAGTATTCAAAATTTAAATATATTTTTAACTTAGTTACTGGTTAATATTCGAATAACATAGTTTGACTCTCATGAATAAAAATATGTCTTAGCTATAGCAAACATTTTTGTCTTTAAATATTTCAACGCTATATCAGTTTTACACTTTACATGAATGGTTTAAATCTCTGCATGTAAATTAAAAAAATCATCAAATTATTATTTGATTTTTATTAAAAGTTAAATTTTTCATAAAACATGAAAATTTTACGTAAATCAGTTTAAATATACCTTTCCGCATAACGTTAAACACAATAAACTTCAGATAGCTTATACCCCTCCCCTCTCCATCTCCCCCCCCCCCCAAAAAAAAAAAAAAAAAAAAATCGTGAAGTCGTACCTTTCGATTTTTTTTTTCATTGCTTTGTGTGTTTTTTACGCTAAATTCAGAAATGTTTGTATTTTCCTCCTATCACCTAAGCGCTTTTCACAAAGTATGGGTAAAGATCGGAAAAATCCACATAAAATGCTATACCAGAATAGAAACTATTTATGTAAAAAGTACATTAAAATAGGCTATTCCTTACATATTATCTTTTAAATGTTTCTTTACATTTTTTTTTTTTTTTTTTTTTTTTTTTACGCAGCCTACAACAATAATCTTCTAACATTTTAAAATTCTATCAGCTCTCACACTTTCTTTCGATATCTTTGATTTCTTGATTAAATAGCTGTCCTTGCTCTTCACTGACATCGCCTAGATTTGACGGTAAATAACTATGATGAAATTCAAAAAGTGGAATTTTAAGCTCATTTCTGTCTAAAAATTCCCTTTCCGTCAAAATAGTACGTAATGGAAATTTTTGAATATTTTTTCTTTAATCAGCCTCTAAAAATACATCAGAAATCACATCGCCTTGAAGAAAAAAAAAATATGCGGACTTTTGTAGTGTAATCTATGTCAATCAAGTATAAAAGATAAATTTTATAACCTCTTTCTTATATTTATATATATATAATTTAACTTTTCCAATTGATTGCAAAAGCATAATTAATTCAAAAAATTATGGACAGCAAAATTTTAGACTTCAAACAGCCCAATCTGATTTATAATTCAATTAGTATGACAAAATTTATCTTAAATGAATTTATTTACTTGATAATCGTTCAGAAATTTTGGAGACACTTAATTATAAAATGTATTTTTTCCAATTTCGATGAACAACAATATTTATGTATTAATTTAAGTTCAATGTATTAACGTGTCATAACTAGTGAAGCACGCACAGAAACAAATTAAAGGAGAAAAACGTATCGATCAAATCTATTTTGTTTGTTTTTTTTACCTTTTAAAAAGAACTTTTCAGAATAGATTAGCAGGGTTGAACAATGGATAAATCTTCTATACAGATGTTAACAGATCAAAAGTTTAGTCAATATGTTTTTTTTTTTTTTTTTTTTTTTTTTTTATGATCTTCTATCTTTTGAATCTAAGTTAGAACAATAAATTTTTTTTTTAATTAGTTGATTTAAAAGATAGTGAAACATAAACAAAGTTGTTTTGAGCTAATAAAAATAAAGAAAAAGAGTCTTGTAAAAGAAACTGCTTAGGATGAGTGAGTTGAATTTTCTTTTTCTTTTTCTTTTTTCTTTCATAAAGAGTGTAAAAATCTTAGATAATTATCCAATCAGACGTTTCTGAATAGATAATTTTTGGCTTATTATTATTATTATTATTATTATTAAATAAATGCTAAAAACTTTCAATAAATTCAAAAATATATTCTCAAAAATAATGGAATATAGGTGAATTTATAATAATCAGTACATTCTTTGAGCCTAATATTTTAAAAAAATTTTATATGTTAGAAATAAAACTTGGAATATAAACCCTGAGAGAAGTGCCTTTCTGGAGCGTCTTTATGAAGTTCTTGCCAATATGTGAGTTACAAAAACAAATAAATCAAAAACATGAAAAACTTTTGAATGGGTCCGTATCCATAGATCGGGTTCGTAATCGTCACCTCCCGTTTACGACCTATGAGAGTAAAATATCTTGTCCACAAGTGGAGTGAAAAGTAATATCGGAAAGTCTAAAGATGATAATTTTAAACCTCTTTAAAATATAGTGAGCTATACATAAATATGTTTCCAAAATAATTAAAATAACATTAAGTAATGTGATGAAATTCAGATATTTGCAATTGTTTCGTAATGAAAACGACACCGTGATTAAACAATTCCTATTTTAGAGAGAACAATGATATGAACTATAATATGACTCGGGTCAATCTTGACTAAATATTTCACTATTGTTGAAAATTACTTTACTTTCACTTAAGCATAGAGCTTTTAGTAGCCGATTCGAACGAAGGATCCTCCGCACTTAGACTAAATTTATCACGGAATTAGCAATTTACTAAAAATTATTTCTTTTATTGAAAGTTTATTTTATTTTCTACTTTCAAAAATTTCATGGGGATTTTGTAAATTTTATATTTTATTACCTTTGAGCATAAAAGCTTGTTAAAATATTTAATTACAGTAGACTCTCGTATAGCGCAATGTTGCCAAATAAATACTAGAATTTTATTTTTTAACACCCTTAAATTTAGAGTATCAAGCTGCTAGTTCAATTACAACTGTTTTAGTTTTGCATAAAGCGGTTGTTTTGATATAAAAGTAGGGGTGTTTAAAAATAAATAAATAAATAAATAAATTTCATTTATTTATTTAAATTGTTGTATAATAAAATTGTTGTGTTTATCTGGCAACCCTGCCCTGCTTATCTGGCAACCATAAAAAAAATAATAAAGAGGTCGACAATTTTCACGAAAAACTAAATTACCCATACCTATAGTAGGTTTAGAAACTAATAATTGTTTCATTATTTTAATGACCAAATTTGTCTATTGTATGCCGAAACTAATTGCTAAAAATTGGTGGTGACAGTGTGCCCCGTAATCATGCTCTGAACAATGTGATAAAAAATTACTATGTAAGAATGTTTTAGTGAGACGTATGACACTTTGGTGAATAATTGCATTATGTAAAAAAAAAAAAAAAGAGTTCTATTTTGTTAATATTACTATTTGTTCTTTTGAGCTAAAAAATTCTTTTCTTAAAGTATTTTAAGCGACGTTTTAAAAATTATTTCATAAGTCTGATGTTTTACTGTTATTTAGCCACTAACAAAATTTTTACAGTTTGAGGAATTTGTTAGTTGGCGATAATAACAAATTAATAATTATAATTTAAAGAGATTATTTTCTCATTTTTCCTGTGAGAGTGTATTATTCTGACTATTAAATGAAAAACATTACCATGGATTTTCTAAACTGGAATATAGATGTTTATATATACTAGTTTAGTTATTTAAAAAAAAAAATCATTGCTTTCAGAAAATTTTTGCTAGGAATAAACTACTAGTAGTACAGGACTAGTACAGAAACTACATAAAATTTCTTTGTACTCTCAAAAAATGTAAATGATTCCTTAATCTCATGTATTAAATGAAAAACATTACATAGATTTTCTTCGAAAATTAAAGTATTGGTTTTGTAATCTGGAATATTAGATATTTATATTTATTAGTTTAATTTAAAAAAAAAAATGCCATTTGCTTTTAGAGAATTTTTGCCAGGAATAAACTACTATTACTACAAATTTAGTACAGAAACGACATGACTGTAGTTTCTTTATACTCATATAAAGTGTAAATGATTCCCTAATCTCACATTTTCATGATTTCGATTCATTTCTTCTTCACATAAAATTTGCACAGTTCTAAAGCAAAATTAAATTAAATTCATCAGATAAACAATTACTTTTACAATGCCGCTTTGAAATAAATACAACCTTTTTCAAAAGATTTCATGTTGTTCAACGAAAACAAATGTTTGTTTAAACTGTTTGATTGAGAAAACATGGTATTTTATCAATAAACATGGTATTTTATTAACATGGTATTATATCAACAATACTCATTTATTTAAAGGTACTTGTTTAAATCAATTATACTTTGGAACAAAATAATTATATTTATTTATTATCAAAGCTTTAGTGATCATTTCTAAATGCGATGTTATTAATTCAGTGCACATTTACAAAGAGAAGATGTACAGTAAAGTAATTCAGATATATAATGGATGGGCATTCTGGTGTTTAGCTTTATAATGAATTCAATATGCATTATTAAAAGTATTTGGATTATACAGTATTTGAACAATATATAAACGGCAACTCATTAATTACAAGAAAACATTTATAAAAGTAATTAAAGCAACTACTATTTTCTTCAGAGCATTTCTATCTATATTCCTTCCTGCGAAATTTTCCGTAAGCGTCATATTTAAAAGAAATATGTTTTTAATTGCGAATGATCTTTTTCTATTCTTAGAAGAATACAGTAAAATATTTCATAATTATTTTACAATCTAGGATATTAAAAAAAAAATGCTGCTGAAGGACAAATTTAAATAGGAACTATATACTGTATCTATATATGTACTGTATCTATATATGTACAGTGGTGGACAAAACTTAAGGATGGATGACATTAGCTAATCTATCTAGAGGTTTTTTTTCGAATATCTAAAGAAATACTACATGTATTCTCTTGAATGGCTGCTTATGGTTGTGGGGGATAAGGTCGATTGTCTACGCTAGCGTCCTATGCCTATAGGTAGAATGCCCTCTGTGGGATTCTCTAAGAGATTCTCTTGAAACTTTAGGGTAAAAAAAAAAAAAAAAAAAAATACATCACATATATTCCATCAAAAGTTTTGCCCTGAAGACTAAAAGTGAACCAGTCACAAACTAAGGTGTCAGGTACCTTTGAACAGAGATAATATTAGAAAAAAATGACCATAACTTTATTTACAGTAATTCAAAAGATAATTACTTTTGAAACTTATAAATTTTAACAGGTATTAAGAAAGTTTCTATCGCTCTATTAAAGCCATTAAAATAATTCTACATTGTTTATTTAAAAAAAATTTAAAAAAATTGTCAGAGCGAATTTTTTATCGATGTATAATCTTGTTCGCACAATATTTCCATGATGGTCAACTAGAATTTAATGAAAGTGTAACAGCTTTCACGTGAGATATAAATATATGAAATGAAGAACAAATGGCTTTTTAACATTAAAAGATTTGTGATTATAAGCATAATTTCGCGAAAAATAGTGATAATTTTTTAATAATAATAATAATTATATATATATACATTATTTTTTTTTTAAGAATGGAGCTTTTCAGTAAAATTATTTTTTGGCATTTTATTTATAGGGTATTTTTCCATGAGCAAAATTTTTTAGTTTCATGTGATGTATCATTTGCATGTAATCCTGCGTGCAATGTTTATATCGACAAAAAATTAGATTTAACATTTTCAAGAAAAAAATAATATAAATAAATAAAGAAAAATGTACAAGTATTCTAACAGCTGTAAAAGAGAGATAAAACCTTTCTTAACACTTTATTCTATCAAGTATTACAATTACTGTTCTTTTCTTTTTGCAAGTTAACATTACTTTGAATTTGAATATTAATATTTTGTAGTTATTATTATAATATTCTAAAGGTTAGATGAAAATTTTGTTTTAGTAAAAATAATGGTTTTCAAAAATTTATCTATTTTTTGAGAAAATGAAGAGTGTTGTCTTCATTTATATGCATGACTGTTCGTCGATTAAAAATGAAAATTTGGGTTAAACCACTTTGCGTTTTGCACCTTTTTAAAAGAACTTGACAATCAAATTTTCTATCGACAATATCTTTCTGAAATTTAGCGATATTTGCTTTTTAAGAGTAAGTGTATACATTTGACTAATAAATTATGCAAAAGAAAATAATAATAATTTTGCTAGCACTTCCGCATGGACAGCTAAAAATTATTTGGTTAAAATGCACATATTTCGTTAGATATTTGATATTTTTATATTCAGACCAGTATAAAAATTGTGCCTAATGCAGTATGTCAAGTTTTCTAAATGTGATATTGCTTCGGTTTTAAAGCCTTGAATATTATAAACAAAAATCGAATGAAAAATTATCGACTTTATTAAAGTTTACTCTGACGTGTTCTCTGTTATAAATGGGGTAAATATCACATGTGGTTTGTGTGCAAGAACACCCCAAATAATTCCAAAGCATTGCGCTCTATGAGAAGTATTTCTATAACTCATATTTTAATACTTTTATTGTGCACAAACCATGATGCAATTGACATTTATAATTCAAATGCTTTCTATAGAATGTCATATGATTATCATTAAGATTTAAGATTACAGCACCACACAAAACTATTCTGTTACATCAATGACTATAGTTGAAAATTGCTGTAATTGCATTTTCGTTTTGCATTAATCATTTTTAAAGATGTTTAGTTATGATTATGATCTAAATTCATTTGTCTTTCTGTCCGTCTGAGGGATCTCTAACTCCCGTAAACAGACATGGAATTTTTTTAAACTGATATGTGTTATTGTGCTTTACTATGGGATATTCTCTGTTAAAAATTAGACAAATATCACCACTGGTTTGTATACAAAGATATCACAAAGTATTTTACACCATTGCGTTCTCTGAGAGTTATTTCTATAAATCACATTTTAATACTTTTATTTTGTACATATCATAATTCAAATTAGGTTTATCATTTATATGCATGAGAAAATGCTTTATATAAAATATAGTAATTATTAACATTAAAATTTACAGGGCCACACAAAAATATAAAGTTACATTAATGGTTATAATTGAAAATTACTGGAATCCCATTTTTGTTTGCATTAATATTTTTTAATTTTTTCTAACGGTATTCAACAGAGATTATGATTTGAATTAGTCTACCTGTCTTTTTTTCTGACCGTCTGTCCCCCTCTAGCGTCCGTACATATTTCCAGTTTTTTTTTTTTTTTTTTTTTTTTTTTTTTTGTTAATGATATATGTTATTCAAGTGCACTATAGTGCACTTCAGTGTGCACTTCAAGTTTGCTTCAAGTTTGATTCAAGTGCACTTCAAGTTTGAACTGGTTAAAATAGCATATCTGTTTTTTATAAAGGGATATCCAAAAGTATATCAATGCATTGTGCTTTATGAGAAGCATTTTAAAAAATCATATTTAAATAAATTCCCATAGCAGAATTCATGATAAAATTGATATGTATTGCTTATATTTTTTCTATAGTACGTTTAGCGTTAAGATTTACAGGGATACACTAAAATACTCAAATACATTAAGAGCCACAATTGGAAATACCTGAAATGCATTTTCGTTTGTGTTAAGCGTTTTTAACACTTCACGACAATGTTTACGAGTGATTATGAATTCAGTTAGTTTATCTGTCTGTATTCCAGTCCTTCTGTCGGTCCGTTGCATGATCACGTACATTGAAAATTAAAGTTGGAAAGTGTTAATAATCGATGTGATCTACATGATTTTCGTTCTTGTTTACTTATTGGTTACTTATCCCAATATTTGGCCACTGCTTTTGATTTGGAGAATAAGGTTTACCAGGATAATATGTAATCATCAAATTTACAAATAGGGTATTTAGGATTATGACCGATTAACTGCACTAGGATCCTAAGACTGAGGGGGGATGTCTTCCATGGGAATCTTTCTAAGGGGTATTAGCCCGTATTTATGCAAGTTACGAAAAAAACCACGCTAAGTCGACTAGCGCGACCTGATTTGGAAATAGGTTCATTTGAAAATATCGACCACCAGGCGGGAGAAGGCAGACTAGTTATAAATTATTTTAGACACTTCAATATCTTTTAAGGATATATTCATTTATTTAACTATTTATTTAATATTCTTTATTAATGTTATTCTTTTTAATGTTTAAGAAACATTATAAGAATGTTTCTTCCCTTCACAGTGTAGGAAATTAAGAACAAATAAATTCGTGTTTTAAAAGCTCTCATTTTCTCATTCATGTCTCAAAGGGGTCTTTTCATATTTACTCTACAACTTTGTACTTTCCCCCTATATCGTACCGAACGCAAACTCAAGTGTTTTCCACGAGGTGGCGTTGTCATCTACTCAAATATGTGCTTTTTCCGAAATTAAAGTGTGATCATTACAAAAAAAAAAAAAAAAAGAATCGCAGAAAACTCGATAAATAAACATAATTTTTCTTATCGTTAAAGATACAAAATATTTCATTAAAGTTTATGCAGTGTTTAAAGAAGAAATATATATACTACTTATGAAAAAGAAATAGTTTATTACGCAGACAATTTCATATGACTCTTTAAAATGGCAGTTCCAAGTTTTTTGGTTACAGAGAGTATATTCCACTAAGTAATAAAAACAGACGTCAACTTATTATTATGTTAATGCATTATTTTGTTTCCACTATCCATTAACATCTTAAATATAGAAAAATTTAATAAACAAACTACTTTTAATATACTGAATTTATAACCAAATCGAAAAATCGAAAAATTTCAAAAATTACTCTAATGGGTATAAAAGTTTTCTTTAATTATTAAAAGCAACGATTCAAATGCTCTTAATTTTTCTTTATCGATTTCTTTTTCTCTAAATGTTACTTGCTGTTTGAAGCTGATTATTTCACAGTCGACAAAGACGTTAAATCATTTGTAAATCATTAAATATCAAATTCGTCTTACATTACTTAGTCACTTTTAGTTCAAAGTAAATTTGTTAAATTTATAAAATAAAAATGCAGAAATTCTTTTGAAATTCAAATTGCTCAAATTCTAAATGCAATGTAATTTAATCTTTTGTAAGTCAGATAAAAATTAATTGAAGGAACATTCTTTAAGAATTAAATAACAGAGAAAAGCTTTTAATATTTTCTTTTTCATCATCAGTTCATTTAAAAATATCTAAACATCACTAAAAATTTCACTTTTTATGATTTTACTGGTTTTATAATGTAAAACGGTTTTTATTAAATTTAAATTAAATAAGGGCGATAGATATTCCGATAAAAGAAGTATTCAATTTTTCCATTCTACTTAAAAAATACTGTTTTTAAGGAAAGAAATGGGAGACAAAATACATGTGAAAATACTCAGTACTAACTAAAAAGATAATGTATTTTCTAGAAATATGAGCTTTCGTGATTCAGTAATTTTTTTAACCCTTTAAGAGAACTCTATTTTAAAGTATTAGGTCTTGTTTAAAAGCATTCTTTTAACAACTGTAACTTTATAGAAATCATTTTAAATTATTGTTCATTTTCTTTTATACACTTTAAGATGTATAATCATTTTTGTTTTTCATAATGTGAAAAGATAAAGGTCTCCTAAAAAAGATATTAATAAAGTACATAAAGTAACGTTTGTTAAAATAAATGTATTGAAATTAAAAAAAAATACTCATACTTGCCAACCTAACGCGGAAAATTGTTAGTCCCGCCCCTTTTCGCCTATTTTTTTCACACCAGTCTTTTTTTAGAGTACTTTTCTTCTTATTTAATCGTAAATATATTTGAAGAGAATTACTCTAAAAATTAAGCGGTGTACAAAAGGGGGTGGGAACTAACAATCTTCCGGGTTAGGTTGGCAAGTATATACTGTACAAGGGAAAGTAGATGAATATGGCATATCATTTATATTTGAACTCACAGTAATAAACTGAAGAATTTTGCATCATTGTGAATTCGACTATTGCAAACTTTCGAGTGTTGTTAATGTGTTTTGATGGTTTTCTGTTAGAAAAAATAGAGTTAACATGAAAAATATATATTTATGAAATAGTAATAAAATATAATAAAATATCTTTCAGCATATCACATAATTTTAAAAAACTTTAATAAACTTTATTTCGAACGTTTCGGTTAAAATTCATCTTTAACCATCTTCAGGGAAGAATGATGCTTAAAAACCATAAACATAGACAATTTAAGTCATTCTATGAAACCACAAATACAATTTCAAGGAAATTAATAGATGATTACATAAATTATAAAAATATACTATATACATTTAAAAAAAAATGAGCTAAAATCACTTAAATAAACTTAAAACATGATCACTACAAGAAAAAGAAGGGAGGGGGATTAATAATAAAACTAACTATTATATAGGAATGACCAATAGACCTTTTTATGATAGAATGAGGGAACATATTGCAGATTTAAAATATAACAGACCCAACACAGCTTTTTCACGTACTTATAATACTAATCCCATCGAAAAATTAGATCCCCCTCCCTCCAAATTAAAATCTGGTGTTTATGAAATCCCATATAAAATTGATAATAAAACTAACTATTATATAGGAATGGCCAATAGACCTTTTTATGATAGAATGAGGGACCATATTGCAGATTTAAAATATAACAAACCCAACACAGCTTTCTCACGTACTTATAATACTAATCCCATCGAACCCGATTTTGAAAATGCCAGGATAATTTACAATACTGACAATAGAAACCAAGCTCTTCTTTATGAATCATTTGAAATTATTAAAAGAAAATCCGAAATTTGCAACGATTCATTATCCATAAACCCCCCTCAATTTGGCTTCATTTCTTAGGCTTGAAATAATTTATGGTTACCCTGCTATTGTTTTCGTTCTGGCAACCCTGCTGTATGATACTTTTGGCTCCGTTTTCTTTAAGTGTTTTCTTTTTCTTGTAGTGATCATGTTTCAAGTTTATTTAAGTGTATGTAGTATATTTTTATAATTTATGTAATCATCTATTAATTTCCTTAAAATTGTATTTGTGGTTTCATAGAATGACTTAAGTTGTCTATGTTTATGGTTTTTAAACAGCATGAAGATGGAAGATGGTTAAAGATGAATTTTAACCGAAACGTTGGAAATAAAGTTTATTAAAGATTTTTTTAAATTATGTGATATGCTGAAAGATATTTTATTATATTTTATTACTATTTCATAATTATTAAAACAGCATATATAAAAGTGGAATAAATATTTCTGAAAAATATATAGTTCAGATAAAATAAAGAATTCTGGTAATATGAAATAGTTATGAAAGGAAATATTTCTTTATCCCATTTCTTTAAATAATTATATGAAATGGGATAGTATTTTTTACTGAAAATAATGAATACTTGCAATATAAACATTTCATTTTGAAATTATTATTGAAAATAACACAGTACTGAAAAAATTATCAACATTCAAATTTTACAAAATATGCAAATAATATGGAATATTTAGTATCCCATATTACCCGAATTGCCAACTTGGAGACTAAATCAACATGAACGACCTGTTGACAGAAATAAGTTCATGGTAATCAGAGACTACTAATTCACTCAACTCTCCTACCGTAAATGACACTAGGTTTTCACCCATTTTACTGCTTCGAAAATAGATTATATAATTCATATTACTTACCTCCAAAAATGTGTGAATCTTGATAAACTAAAGAATTTGTATAATACAAATACTGTTCTTCTCCTTGACACAAGGTGAATTACAGTCCATATTTAAGGCCCAGTGAAGACGTATGACGTGCTTCCAATAGGTTATAGTTTCGTAAAAGTGAGATATAACGGTATTCTATACTACCCGACTATTCTATATTTCCCATCGCTTCTCTACATTTTATTTTTATATTAATGAAATATTTTTGGAGAGTAACTTTTATACTATTTACATTTATGTGAATAATAATTTTTTTTTTATCTCTTTCTTTTTACAAATCTTACAGAGCAAATTTTTAGCATTTTTTTTTTTTTTTTTTTTTTTTTTTTTTTTTTTTTTTTAAACAGCATGATTTCAATATATTTCAGGGGAAATAAACCTGTTTAACTAACACTTTTTAAAAATGTATTAAAAAAAAAAAGCTTCTGCTCTTTTTTAAGTAAAGAAAAAAATATTAGTATTTTAATTCTTTTTAAAATGTTCATTCAGTGTAGCCAATATAGGAACTTTTTAATTTAATAATTACAACTAATTTCGAAAAATGTTATTTAATTTATATGATAGTCGAATAGAGAAACGCACAATTTCACAAGCAATACAATAGAAAAATTCCAATGGATTTTGCATATTATATCTTCTTATATTTGGTAGCTTTTTGGTCATTTGCTTTTTAATATAAATTTTTATTTCTTAAAATTTTAGGATATTTACCCTCTTTCATTGGGGTACGAACCATTGTAAAACGCTAAGAAAGAACATTTATTCAAAATGATGAATGGCTGTCTTCATTTAAAAAACAATGATAAATATTGCTCAAATCATCCCAATAAGGTGATTTACTGGTGGTCTCAATTTTTAACTCATTGTGAAAAATTATGCTATGTTATTTTAAGAAGAATTTTCGAAAAATGTCCGTGTATTTTTATATAAAAATAATCAATACGGTCAACAACAACAACAACAACAAAAATGTACATACAATGTCTTTTTAAGTATTTTCAATGCTTTATTAAAAACTTTAGTAATTTTTATTTTCATTAATCAGAATACTTTAAAATATTTGTTATCTCATGCATTGTAAGTAATTTTCTGGCACATTTTCTAAATCCAACGCTAAAATATAAAAATTTGGCTTGAATAGACAATACTTCACTTATTTCTAAAAACATACAAAATAAATTTAGAACGAAATAGAAAAACCGAATTTTCCTTTTCGCTATATAGTCATAAAGAAGCTCCCTTTCATATTTCTACTTTCCGTATATGCTATATTTTTCTGACAGACGATTTATCACTTTTATTCTAAACATCAGAATAATATATAAATAAATAAATATATATGTATAGATAGATAGATAGATAGGTAGTGAATATGCAGCAAAACTTGTATATGTATAACATGTTTCTCTAAATTGCTAATATAATCATTATATAAAATCTTATTTGTAAGTCGTTTTAAAGCAGCATAGTGTATGTATTTTAATCTTGGGATATAGATAAATATATTCTTTTGAGGCAACTTCACTTCATTTAATCCCGTTTACCTTTCTATAAAGCATTTTAGAATGATTCAAAACTTTCAGGAGATTTTTCATAAACTGCTATTTAAAAAATGAATGGATGTTAGTACTTTTTTTACAATGGATCCTGTAACTTGAATATTTACATAGGAACCTGTAGCAACACTATGCGCAGACTGTTGATAAAGTATAAAGTAAATTATCTCAAAATATAATAAACATATAACAAAATCATAAGTTCAGAATTCCATACGAATGAGCCATTGACTCAAAAAAGATTTTCAGAATAACGTTTAATATAAAGTTATTTTGGGTATCACATTGGCGAATAAAAGATTAACACACCCTCTTTTAAACTACACATCGCATTGGTCCTGCCCTCTACAGGGAAGATTCTTGGCATAAGATCTTGCCATCTCTTTAATTAATATTTTTACAGTTTGTTGTAAAAATAGAAGACCACAATATTTTTCGTTCAAAAAGAAATTTTTCAATGAAAATCAAAAACGTTCTATGCCAGTACAACAAGTTTTTAGTGCAATGAAGCAACTAACGTAAATGGAATAAATTTAGAAAAAATGAAACATCAATGAAACAAAAAAAGTGTCAAAAATAACTGTTGAAAAATTAGAAGACCACATGTAAAAAAATACAGTTTTCATAAATTTAGTAACATGTTGCCCCACCATTTTCCTGAATGACTTAAAACATACCATTTGGCATCGATTTAATTATTTTTCTTAAATATGATTCAGGAATATTGTCGCATTTCTCTATAATGGCCATTGTCAATCCATATTTTAATACTATTGTTTGTTATTCTCATATACTTGGCGAGACAAATGATCCACTTTCTATGGCGTTTAGGTCAGAGCTTCGACTTGTCCAAAGTATAGTGTCAATTTTTTGTCTATGATAAGTCGCTCTATGGTTGATTTAGATGTATGACTGGGAGAAATATATTATTGAAATTTTCATTTTGCACACCCTAAAGTTGTCAAAAAGAATCAGGCATCGAAATAACGTTCGTTGCTAACTGTTCGAGCTTATTCTCCTGGCAAATCTTTGGCAAATCACAACCTCTTGTATATGAGATAGCTCCCCACACCATAACGGAACCGTTTCCAATCTGCCTAGTGTAGAAGTCGCAGCGATTTTGCCGTAATCATTCCAGTAGTAACAATTGCCATCTGGATCATCTATATATATATATATTTTTTTTTTGTCCTAAAATAATATATTTCTCCATGTAGAGTTACAGGCCATGACTTTAGACAAAATCCTCGCGAGTTCTACAGTAGCAGATGGGAGGCGGTTCCGTTACGGTATGGGGTGCTATCCAATATGCAGGAAGGTGCGATCTCCAAAGTGTTGAGGGTAAAATGAACTCGTTACTAGCAGATGCTATTTCGAAGTCTGCTACTCTTCGGGACACTTTTAGGATGTGCAAAATGAACATTTCAGCAATATAATGCCCCCAGTCGCACAACTAAATTAACAAAAGAGTGGCTTAAAAGAGAACAGATTTTTTTTTTCTTTTTTTTTTTTTAACATGTGGTCTCATAATTTTGTAACTGTTATTTGAGACACTTTTTTGTTTTATTTTTTCTAAATTACACTCCTGCACAAAAGTTTAGCAAGATTTGCAAAAGACCATTTTTTTTTTTTTTTTATTAAAAAACTTATCTCTCGACGAAATGTTTTCAAATATTGGGTATTTAAAGAACTGGGCCTTTCTCATGGTTTTCAGTGAAGATTGGTTTAAGACAACATTTAGGGGACCGATAACAAATTGAGCAACATCAATAATGTCTGTAACTTTAGGCTATGTTAATACAGACCCAGTTTAATTTGTGGATGAATTTGTGTGACGATAACATGTTTAATAACGGCGATAAAATCATTTGTTTTAAAACTCAAAAAAAAAAAAAAAAAAAAAAAAGAAAAGAAAGAAAGAAAACAGCATGTTTTTTATTTATAATATACAGAATTTTAAACAAAAATTATTCAAACTTTTAGATAAACTGAAAAGGCACTTTTTAAAAAATACACTGCAATCGGAATACAAATATCTTGACTATCTCATGAAATATAAGCATTTTTATGAAAAACTTTTCACTGCGCATGCACGAAATATAAAAAACAAATTATTACATAGGTTCAAAGAGCTATATATATTGGGCAGCTTTTGTCAAAAGTTCATTTGAATAGAGTAAAAATTAAGCAAATTTTCGGCAAAAGAACGAGGTAGATTTTAGGTTATTATCCAGAGTTGAAAATTTAAAAGGGTTTTTCACATGCCGTGTAATTAATTTGAAGATCCCATTATTTCAACCACGTTCCAAAAGTACTTTTTTGTGAAAAAACCATTATAAGCTTGTAACTCTAACATATTTTTGTTTATTTGCTACGATTTGTGAGATCATAAGGGGTTGTTTTGCAAAGTGATTGAAATTATTGGATAGATACCTGGCACAACTTCTGTGTTTTCTGAGCAATTGATATGAAGACTTTCGTCAAACGTTTCTGAATACAGTATTCTAGAGGCCAAATTATTTCTGGAAATTTATTTATTTTTTATTTTATTTATTTATTTTTTTTGGCCTATAAGACGCAATACGATATCACTTAGTTCGAAAATTGCTGAACTGGATAGCGTAAATACTGAATCGGTGAATTATTTTCACTTAAAATATGTTATCACACATGAAATCCAACAGACCTTTTCCATGGTACGATTCTATCCACCATCTACTATAATCTTATGTGTTATACTTTGAAAGGGTGGGCTTATGAAAAGCTTCTGAAATAGAATTAAAGGTTTTGCTTTTTTACAGCTTCTCCTTTCGTATTTGTTAGTTTTACTTTTTTGTTAATTACTGTCTAGCGTTGGAGTTTTGTGTTTCGGGTACAATTCTAATACAATTTATAGGTTTTTTTTCTGAAAATTTATTTTCTTAATATTAAAAAAAAGTCGATCCTTTCTTTTATAATTTTTAAAACTTTTTACAACTGTTAAATCGGTAATAAATATCATAAAAACGGAATGCTATGCTTTTACAGCTTGTATAATGTAAGAAAATTCTTTAAAAAAAACAACTTATACATTATTAGTAGATTACTATTTTAGGTCTCATACTAGGCGAGACGCATTAAACCCTCGACGATAGATTTAATGCCCCAAACCACCCATTACCTCTCTTCGATGTCTTTTTCAAGTCAATTTTGTCCTTTTATTCTTTCCGCATTTTTAATTTTATTATTATTATTATTATTTTTTTTTTAGCATTTTTTTTTCAACACACTTAACATTGTGAGGTTTTTTTTTTTTTTTTTCGTTTTCATCCCATATTTTTATATGGATTTTTAGCTTTTTTTCACACATTTTTAATGTTCTAAAGTCCGGTGGTTGTTTAAAAAATCTGTTTTACAATTTTTATTTCCTTAATTGACTGAGTATTACAAAGTAAGAAAATTAAAAAAAAAAAAAAAAAAAAAAAGTCGAGAGATTCGTATTTAGAATTTACTTTTATCTCTCTCTCTCTTTCTCTCTCTCTCTGATATTGAAATACTAAACTTTAATTTTCTTATTACAGTAAATAAATACCGCTTATATATTTCAGAGATAGAATTTGGCTGAGAATTTATACCACTATTTTTGAAAAAAAAAAAAAAAAAAGTCTTTTTTTAAAACCGATGTTTTACTAAGTACAGAATTTTTTTTAATAAATACTGGTGTGAGTTCGGCGCCAAAATCTCATCAATGATAATTTTAAAAGACAATATACTTAATTATGTAAAATCAAACGTACAGATTTAATGTCATAACCATTTAGAGTAATTTTTAGAGTAATTTTTTTTTTTTTTTTTTTTATCAATTCGTCTCTTACACCAGGATGATCTTTTAACACAGCGTTCAACTCATAGAAGTATATTATATACAAGATGTCACCAAATTATAATTAACTCACAAATGTAAATCATTATTATGTCCATATGACTAATTATTCATAATGTTCTAAATATTTATATAGAATTTATTTATTTATATATATATATATATATATATATATATATATATAATTATTACTTAATTATAATTTTTTAGAGATCTATATTAGAGATATTATAATTTTTTAGAGATCGTTATATTCTTATATTCTTCAAATTATTGACGAGAAATATTTACAAGCTTCTAAAATAAAGAAGGAAGTGAGATTTGATAATTGAGTTATGACATATATTTAATTCAGTAGATGTACAGAAAATGTTTATTTCTTAAGTACAGTTTTTTTTCTTCTCAAAAATTGAAATGTACTCAAATATTTCTGTCACAAAAAAATAAAGTATTATTATGGATTTAAATTCAATCATATTTTCCACTATTCTGGACTCAAACTATTTTCTATTGATCTTTTTTCCTATTGATGGCTGTTATTTCTCCCGAAATGTCAAATTTGGTCAGCGATATTTTGTCAAACATCAATACAATCTTCAACAGAATTGAATGCGCAGAAGAAGTAAAAGAAACTTAAAGGAAAACTGGAGAAATTTTTTTCGCTTATGGGCAAAGAAATATATATAATATATATATATATATATACATACATAGAAAAACTTCAAATTATAATTTTTTAGAGATCGTTATATTCTTTATTTTAATATCAATTGAATAAGGATTCTACTCCCTATATAATTTTTCATTTCTCAAACAATGATCGTCATAGATTAAGTAGTTACAAGAGTGTTTCAGAAGCTAAAAGAAATAAAATCATATTTTCGTTATTTTTTATATATAATGAATAAAAATTTTTATAAAAAAGTTTGAGCATATAAAAAACAACAATTAAAATTAATTTCTAAATTTTTCATTAAAAATGTCGGAAAAATCAGCCGATGTGTTTTTGGTTTGTGAAGACCCTTCAGAAAAGCGGTGGACACGATTTCTCAAAAACTAATGCGCGAAATTTTGTACACTTCTTCATAATAGAATTGACTAGTACTTGAATGAAGGATTTAAAAAATCGAAATTTGATTTATACATAACAACAATAAAATTTTACCCAACCAGTATATTTTACCCCACGTATAGAATTGTAAAGTTAGCGGTAATTGAAAAATAATAGTTTGTTCAGGCACTAGTCAATTCTGTTTTGCAAAAGTGCGGAAAATTTCAATGAGATCGGTGCATTAGTTTTTGAAAAATCTTGTCCATGGTTTTTCTAAAGGGTCTCAGGAAACCAGCACCCACCGGCTAAATTTTGTTTTATTTTTTAAAGAAAGTTTTATAAGCTATTGTTTAATTTTTTTTATAAAAATCCCAATCAAGTAACTGATTGGAAGAAAATCATATTTTAATGAAAACGGATTTTTAAAGTCAAAGATCCGGGGTTCGACTCCCGGTCCAGGCATTATTTTCACTCAGTCGGATAAAATAAAAAAATTCATTAAAACTATTGTTTAATTGTTACTCTTTCATATGCTCAAAATATGGAATAAAAAATTATTTATTATAGTAAAACACACACACACACACACACACACACACACACAAACACACACACACACACACACACAAAAAAAAAAAAAAAGAGAAAGTATGCTTTTTTTTTTTTAGCTATCAAAATCCATGCAACCCATTAAGTTAATTTTTTACAATATTTTATTTGGATTATATTTTAAATCTTGAATAATAAATAAATAAATAAATAAAGTTATAAATAAATTAATAAAATTAATAGAATTTCCGGTTTTTACTTTTCTCTATAACATGTAAGGCACCGATTGTTTTCTTTTGTTGAAGAAAACGGATTTTTAAAGACTTTATATATTTATGGAATACATCGATAGTATTAATTATTCATTTTTTAAGTAACTACATATTAGTGACAAAGTAATTAATGCATTTTGGTAGAAAATTCAGGGTTTTGTTTTCCATATCATATATCTGTACTGATAAGTATAAGGGATTTAAGTCCAAAAATGTCGATTTTGAGTTAAGTACATAGTCAGACTCAGAAAAAAATTCTCTATCGATTGGTATAAAGGATTTAAATCCATTTCATTTAATCTTTGAGAAAATCCATTGGTAAAAAAAGATTCACGTCAGAAATTTACATTAATCTTGGGTATAAAATATTTAATTCATTTTTTTCCCTTTATTAAATGAAGATTGACAATCACTGAATGGTATGAAGCGTATAAACCAACATAATTTCTTTTTCTTAATCGATTCTGCTGATTAGTTTTTAGTTAGTTTAACTTTATTTTTCGTCTCCTGAAAAATCAAGAATATGGACTTAAATCCTTTATATTTATCAGTACAGATATGCAAGTGTGGACTTATACAATGGATTAAATCAAAGGCATCATGCTTTAACTATATACATACACAATACAGAGAAAAAAAAGTATTTCTGTTTTACGTAACTACAATGAAACTTCCATAAGTGTGTTATCCACCTGGCCACAAAACATTTGATCTTTAATAAATTATGATTAGAAAATCCTAAGGCAAACATTCTATTGATAAAGTTGTTTGAATTTCTGAAATTTACATTACTTGTCCATATAACTTAATTATTAATAGTAGCTTTATAAGATTTTAAAAGAGAATAATTTTAAATTAGTGTATATGTAAAATAGAATTGTGTATATGCAAAATAGACGTCCGCTTCTCATTATTTCGCTGCAGAAAATCATCTTTTGATGCAAAATTTTGCATCTATAGAAATTTAGAATATTGACAGACATTTGTAATTTTAGGAAACGTCTACACATTTAGGTTTTGGTTTAAAAGGAAATTTCTCAGAGCTAAACCTTTTAATACCTTCATATGGTTAAAATTTACTCTAAATAATTTTAGAATGTTAATTGTTATAAACGTTAATTAATATCTTGCTTTTGCCTCTAAGGTACAATCGCCAGCAAAATTATTGGAGCACTAGCAATAATTCCTATTTAAAAAATCTGCACCTAATACGGTTTGGTAAAATAAATATTTGTCAAGTCATGATCGTAGTCTTATGCTGTTTATAAAAAAGTAAGTTGATGATAAAAATTAGCAATCAAACAAAATATATATATATATAAAATGTGGATGTGTTCTTCAATAATTTTGCTGCCGACTGTATTAGCACGTGTTTTTTGCACCTGAAGAAGAAAGGGCACTTTCTTTCGAAACCGGTAGTTCTTCCATTTATTTTATGGTGTGTAAAAAAGTTTTTATGTTTAAATGTCAATTAACACAATTAATCAGCACCCCACATTGAAACACATATCTTAATATTTTCGAGAATATTATCATCATTTCAAAAAGGCACACATTTAAATGAGCGACATGTCTTCTTTAAAATAATTCCTGTTAACCGCATTAAATATCGCCGTAACGACAAACATAACGGAAAAAATTATTGTTTTATGACATGATTTAATCATTGAATAAATTTTTCTTTGTTTAAATTCAGTTCGTTAATAAGTCAAATATTTAAAATTTTTATAAAACCTGAAATATTTCACAAAATTCCTGACTTATTTCACATTAACCTAAGAATTCTATGCATGCGAATTGCTGATTTTATTATCAATAAAACCATTCACAGTATGAATTCCTTCCAGAGAAAATAATTTCAGCGGTTTTCCAGACAAATAAATAATATCCTGTTTTCTAGATGGTGAATTTAATCTATGGCAGCTTATGGAAATTAAGCATTTCATTTCAGACTTTTCATATGTTGATCCAATAAAATGATAATATTATTTTCTTTAATTTCAAAAGTATTTTAGAATGAATAGTGTGGAAGAGAAATTCATATAATAGAATATAGATTTTTTTTTTTATTAATATTGTCTCATAAGCTTTTAATAAATTTATAAACACTCCTTTAAAATTTTTTTATATTTCTTGTTATCAGTTCCTTTACTATGACTCTATTAATTTAGTTGAGCTGCGTAGGCTTTACGTAATACTAGTGCTACACTGTGGGAAAATGGTGGTGGTCTGGGATTCACCCTACACTGAGACATGCCATCACAATTTTGATTCTGCATAGAAAGGATGGCACACTCGCTTCGGTGACCGCCAGATGTATAACTTGGCTAGGATCTATTAGTTTAGAATTAAAATAATTATTTTAGATTTTATTATAACGTTTTATATCGAATGGTTTATGACATATTTTTTACTTTCTTCTAAATACATAAGGAAAATATGTACTCGAGTCTTCGTGAAACTTTTCGACCTCCTGTTTTTGATCTATTTACCCGTTTTGAGATGTCTTGATTACGATTTTAGCACTTTTAAAAAACATCTGTCTGTCTTTGTGTCTTTATATTTTTTTCTGTCTATGTGGGTGTATCCAAAATTTTGTTAACACCCTATATCACGAACCAATGAGCTATTTCTTTAAGACCAAAATTAGAGCATTTAAATTCACGTAAGAGTCTTTAAGCCGATCCCAAACGATTTAATTCCTCATGTTAGACGTTGGGTAATACGAACCATGGGCGAACGAACTAATCCAGAGGTAACGAGAAAAAGGAGTTAAAGGTTCAGTATTTTTATATTGTGTATGTAAATCGACGGTCTAGTATTAACCCTTAACGGTGTTCCGCAGACATACCATCGCAATTTTTAGATGTTAAATCGAAATTTTATATTATTGTGGTTATAATATAAAAAATGATTTGATTTATGAAATTTCTAATATGTTTATTCCCAATATATATATATATATTGTGTGTGTGATTTAAGTCAGCTCTAACTTGCAGACATATTTTTAATGTAAAACATAATGCATTTCATTTAAGTATAATTGACTACTTGGTTTTGATTTTGTGGATTTATTACTTTCTTCTGAATACATAAAATGAAAGTACAAAGAAATTTATTCATAAAAATTTTCGATTTCTGATTTTCGAAGAATTTATACATTTTGAGGTGGCCTGAACACGATTTGACCATTTTTAGTATCTGTCTGTTTATATGTCTGCGCGTGTACTGAGTAAAACATTCTGAACGCTATATCTTACGAACCAATGGACAGAATTTAACCAAACTTAATATTTCGTTAGACCTTGACATAATTTAGTTCTGATTAGCTTTAGGGAATGCCTAACAGGTGGCACTGCCGTACTGTTATTTCTTTCACTTAAAGGAAAATCTAACCATTTAAGGAAATATCAGCTTCTATGGTGTCTTATTATGTAAAATCTCTCTCTCTCTCTCTCTCTCTCTCTCTCTCTCTCTTTTTTTTTTTTTCTTTGGTAAATTGAATTTGGGTACATATAGACCGAATGGTGGCGCTGCTATATTGCAAACTAATTCCATTTAAGAGAACGCCATATATCAGGTTCTATACTGTATATATACACAAAACTCGGTACGTAAGATAACTATTGTGAAAAATTATGCAGACTCAATTTGGAAGTTTACCAGACATTAGGTGGTGCTGCTGCACTGCAACATTTTTCGTTTACGAGAAAGCTATATCTCACCTTGCATAATATATAAATGCAACATCCTTGGTGTGTGAGATATATATTAGGAAAGGTTATGTTTATTAATTTTTTATGTATATCGTTTAAAATGTGGCGCTACTATTTACTTTCTATGTTTTTTCTGTTATATATCAGCTTTTACTGATGTAAATTGCATGAAATAGTATGCTTAAAATACTAATTTTGAGAAGCTATGTTGATTAATTTTTTTGTGCAAGTTAACCGGTGTAAAGCACTGTTATATAAAATGATATAAAATATTTTTTGTTATGGATACAGCATACTAGATTTTTTTCCCTGTATATAAAAAGAAAACATTGGATTCATGAAAATATCTCGACTTCCGATTTTCGATGAATTTGCACGTTTTCAGATACACTGAACACGATTCATCCATTTAAAAGAAATGCCAGTATATCTGTTTGTATCCGGAACCAATGGACGGGATTTAATCAAACTTGATATTTGGTTGGGCCTTGGAATATATCGCTGTTGTTGCTATATATTGTTGCTATATAAGTGTTGCTGCTATATTGTGATTTTTCCCTTTTAAAGGAAGAATATATCTTAGGTTCTGGGTATATAAACGCACAAAAATTAGTATACGAGATGGTTTTTACGTAAAACTAAATAGCTTCAATTTGAATGTATATCGGATGACAAGTGGCGCTGCTGTGCTGCATAATAATCAAATTTATGGGAAGGTAATATTTCAGCTACTGTGATATATAAAGTCACAGAACTTAATATGCAGGATGTATAATATGTATAACTATGTTGATTAAATTTGGTATATATCAGACATGAGGTATCGCCACAATTCTGCAATTGAACTCGTTAACCGAAAGGCTATTTTCAACTTCTGTGATATATAAATGCACAAAACTTCGTATGTGAAACATATATTTAAAAAAATTTTTGCTGATTAAATTTAGGTACATATCACCCAACATGTGGAGCTGGTATTACGTTCTGTGATTATCAAAATATATCTCAGCTACAATGTATGAAAATTGCACAAAATTTTCTACGTAAAATTTTAATAAAGAGAAAAGTAATAGCAGTGTAACCTTCTGTCCAACATGCACCAAATTCAATCCGCATATTTTACATAATATATTTCCGCATTATTTTTCATAATATATTTCTTCCATACCAAATCTGTAACTTCATACATTGCTTACCAATAAGTATTTGGATACTTTCGAATTTAGATGTTTCGTCAAATATCTAAAAAATTTCCTTAGGAATCATCTTGAAATTTCGCGAATACAAAGAACGTGTTTCACGTCATATATTTCATAAAAAGTTCTTTCCTGAAGAGTAAAAGAGGACCAGTAAATTATTAAAGAAAAACCAAAATGTTTTTATCACCCTGCAAAAAGTAATGCTTGAAATGCGTTTTGGCTGTAGCATGTGATTTTGAAGAATCTTCTAATTATCTGTATAAATTTTTATGAGGCTACCACATATATTCATGGAAATAAAGCAAATTATTTAAAACATCGCAAAAAAAAAAAAAAAAAAAAAAAAAAAAACGCTTTTTAACATTTTTCAACAAGGTTGAAATGTGTTAATGACTTCGATTTGTCTATCTGTCCGACTGTCTGTCCGCGCCCGTAAATATTCATAGAATTTCTTGAAATTAAAATGTGTTATTGAAGTTTACTATTGGATATTTCCTATTGAAAATGGCGTGAATACATCTTCTGGATTGGATACAGGGACACCCAAAATTATTCCAAAGCAGTATGTTCTATGAGAGGTATTTTTATGACCTATATTTTAGCTCCTTTATTTTACACAAATTTCAATGAAATTTAAATATGTTGTTCAAGTTTACTATCGGATGTTTACTGTAGAAAATTGAATAAATACCACCACTGGTTTGTGTAGAGGGACACCCGAAAGTATTCCAAAGCATTACATTCCATGAGATGTATTTATATAAACCAAATTTTAGTAACTTTATTGTGCTCAAATCTTAATGAAATTGAAATAGATTATTCATGTGCGCAAAAGAATGCTTTCTAGAGAATATAGTATGATTAGTATTTGATTTGCAGGGCCCCACAAAAATATTCAGTTACATTAAGAGTTATTATTGGAAATTTGCTGGAATTGCATTTTCGTTTGTATTAAGCGTTTTTAACACTTTCTAATAATTTTTAAGTGTGAATCTGATTTCAATTTGTGTATGTGTCAGTCCGGATGCCTATCTGTCTATCTCTCCGTCTGAACGTGTTCAGCGTCCAGAAATATTTGAAGAATTTTTTTAAAATGATATGTAATATTCATGTTCACTACGGAATGTTTCCATTTGTTTTAGGATAGACATTTTTATAAATCACATTTAAATAACTTCCTCCTTCTTCTGCAAAAACCATAAAGAATGTGAAATTTATTAATAATATGCTAAAATAATGCTTTCTATAGAATACGATACGGTTAACCTTCAGATTTACAAGGCTACACTATAATATTCAGAAACATTACGCACCGCAATTAGAATTGACGAGCGGCACTTTCTTTTGCGTTAAGCATTTTTAACATTTTTCGACAATGTTTACGAGTGATTATGAATTCAATTAGTCATCTGTATGCCTTTCAGGCCTTCTGCCTGTCCGTTGTGTGATAACGTAGGCAAATAACATTAAAAGTTATACAATTCAACAAGCATGTACAGCTGGAAAGTGTTACTAATCGACGCGTACTGCATGATTTTTCGTTCTTATTTAATTATAACACATACGGAATTAGACCCAGTGCAAAGCCATTTTTTAGGAAACTTGGCGTACTATAGTGGCTAATCGAATTATTAGATTTTTTTTTTAAGACTATACATACAAAGTCTATTTAAAAAGTCGTATTTTCCATTATCGATTTAGTGCAGAGTGTAATTAAGGAACCAACCACAAATTGAAGAAGAACGAAAATACTTTGGATAACACTGTACCCCAAAAAGCTGCAAATGACTTGTAACTATAATACATTGTTACACTTACTATGTGCAATATTTGTATGTTTTGGTGCGGGAATTGCGCAATTATGTAGGTATATATATATATATATATATATTTCTTCCAAAAATAACTAATTTTTTTTTACAAGTTCCTTGATTATAACTAGAACGGATTTCCATGCTTTTTTACAAAACTCTAAAAGTATTATTTTACTGTGCATACATGAAAGATAGAAAATTTTTTATTACATAAGAATAAAGATAAAGTAAAGATAAGAATAAAGAATAAGATGAAAGATAAATATATTGAGAAACTTTTGTCAAAAGTTCATTTGAATAGAGTAAAAATTAAGCAAACTGTCGTGAAAAAAAAATGACCTAGGTGTTAGGTATTTTCCAGGGTTTAAATTTCATAAAGGGTTTTACACATGCCACGTATTTAATTTCAATATCCAATTATTTCAATCATGTTACAAAAGTTTTCTTTTGTGAAAAACCCCTTATCAATTCACAAATCGTAATAAATAAATAAAAATATATTACATTTTCAAGCCCATAAAGGGTTTTTTACAAAAAAGAACTTTTGCAATGTGATTGAAATAATTGGATCTTCAATTAAATACGCAACATATGAAAAACCCCTTACGAAATTTCATCTCTGGAAAATACCTAAAATCTAGCTCGTTCTTTTATCGACCACTTAATTAATTTTCACTCCATTCAAATGAGCTTTTGACAAAAGTTGCTCAATATACCTAGCTTCCAACCTATGTAATAATATATTTTTTTTATCTTTCGCGCATGCGCAGTAAAATAATATTTACTGAAAATGCTCATATTTCAACAAATATTATACGCATGAATTTTACGTTTCATAATAATGTTTCTCTAACATTTTGTCAAATTTTTGCTAGTTTTTAAAAATTATATGGAAATCCGTTCTAGTTATAAGCAAAAAACTTGTCAAAAAAATTATATCCGCTAAATAACAGCGCAATCCCCACATCAAAACATATAAATGTTGTACATAGTGTGTGCAATAATGTATTAGAGTTACAAGTCAACTGTACCTATTTATGATACAGGGTGATTCAAAGTATTTTCGCTATTCTATTTGTGGTCATTCCCCTAACTGCACTCTGGACTAAATCGATAGTGGAAACAATGAGTTTTTTAATGTTCTTGCTTGCGTAAAGTTCCAGGCCATTTCGTCTAGTATATTTTTAGAAAATAAAAAATAATAAAAAAAAAAATTAAAAAAAATCTAGTAATTTTATCACCCACTGTGCATTAGACACAACATACAGCAATCAGAATAAAAAATGTTAAATATCTTAATGAACATGAACATTTTTACTCAATTTTTAACTACGAATGTGCACGCTTTATAAAAATTCGTTTTGCATAATTTAATAGCCTAAAGTATTGAGTTACTTACATGAAAACCCCGGACAAACATCCTGCAAATTAAAACAGATATGAGTCATAAAATGAACTTCAGTTGCTCTCTAAATAAAAGCTAAACTATAAGAGGTTTTACTTGCATTTTCATTTTGATTCTATAAATACCCAATGGTAATACAGTATTCGCTGATTGTAAATAAATATTGATGAAGCCCCTTATCATTTTCCTTTTTTTTTTTCGTGAAAGGAACCTAAATTCTGTTCGTTCTATAACTAATAACTGTTTCATTTTACACGGTATTTGTTTGGGCTTTTCATATAAGTAGCTTAGTACTTTTGGCTATTAAATTAAGCAAATGAAATTTTTATAAAGCTAGCGCATGTCTAGTTAAAAAATATTTAGTAAAACTGCTCATATTTCGTAACCTATTTGCATTCTGTTGCAGTATGCTGTGTCTAATGTAGTATGCCAAGTTTTCTAAAAATGGTTTTAAGAGCTGAGTCTATTACCCTACGCGTTAAAATTAAAAAAGCGGCAATTTTACAGATAATTAGAAGAATCTTTATAATCACATGCTACAGCCAAAACGCATTTCAAGCTTTACTTTTTACAGGGTGATGCAAAAACATTTGATATTTCTTTTAAGTTTTAACTGGTCTTCATTTCATCTTCAGGAAATATGAGAAGCGTTTCGCTAATGATGCAGATGCTAAATGAGAGATACATAGATGGCTGAGACAGCAGTCCAAAGACTTTTTTGAAGCAGGCATTGGAAAGCTCGTAAAGTTGGTTGGATGGGTGGGTTTAACGTCGCACTAGTACTGCACTATGGGTAATTGACGACGGTCTGGGCGCAACCCTGCGGATGGTCCGGTAACATGCAATCATAATTTTGATCTTCCACGGAGGGGATGACTCCTCCACTTCGGAAAACTCATATAGAGAATGGACAAATGATAATTATAAAGAATATGGCAATTATAAAAAAAAAAAAATAAATGCTTTTCAAGTTTGTATCTTGAATTCCCCGTTTTCTGTCGGCTTTTGTAAATTACTTGCTGACTTATCCTCGTATTATGCGTAAAAAAAAAAGTAAAAAGACAGTCATTTTTTGAAAATTAATTTTCTGTATTCTTATCCTAGCTATCTGATTCCTATGCAGAATTTATTTTTCTTTAATTTCATACAAAAATAAAATGTGTACCACTTATGCTAATTGAAATGTATTGTAGAAAAATTACTATTCATGATTTCGAGAGTGTAAAAAAATTAAAACGGCACCTTCCAAATTTGTTATTTGGTTGATTTTGTAAGAGTAAAAGAGTACATATTGGATTTTTTTTAAATTCTTTTTCTTTTAGGGAAACATATTTTGTTAAAAATTGCATTGCTATTTACTTTTCAGACTGCCTAGAGGAATCTATATATTAATACGCAAGCATAAAATTTGTAGTCCCTTTTTAACATATTAATTATGGGAGTAGAGGGTTAAAAATTGTATCATTCGAAAGGTATGGTTAGCCGGAAGGTGCGAATACAAATATTATTTTCTTACAATGTCAAGAAGGTATTTAAAAATACATTTATTTTTTATGCATTTTCTCCCATTTTTCCCTTTTATACACGTATTCCTTTACATTAAAAAATACCTAAAAGTAGAAAGTTATTAAATCTGGCAATTTCATAATACTCAAATAAAACCATAGACACAGTAATTTGTATAATGTAGCATCACTATACGCAAGCGAAGTGATGACGTCACTGTCTGTCCATGGAGCCATAAAAAAGATTTTCTAATCGTCTAAAGATTTGTTAATCGTCCATTGGATTTTTTGTAAAAAAATATTAAAAAATAACGGAAATTATCTTCCGATTTTAATTCCGATATTTGGGTATAGTTATATATAGGTTACTGTCTACATGTGTTTGATTGAGTTATTTTTTCTGTAAAATTGATAAAATTTTAATTTAAAATCACAAAACTCCAGAAAAAAAAATGGCAAACTTCAATTTTCGAATGTAAACATAAACATTTCATTTCAAAGGGTGATATTTAAACAATAAATATTCAACTAATATACTAAATAAAAGAAAAATGGATTTGTTACTAACTGCTGCATATATAAGTAGACGATACGGAAAAAATTCCGATTTCCGTTTTTTGCTGAATTTACATGTTTTGAGCTTTCTTTACGTTTCAATTAACTGAAATTGGCTGCTTATTTTTTTAAAAAAGTGTCTTTATTGCTAGCTTTTGTGGGTAGAAGAAGCAAGTAGAAGATACATAAAAAATTTTGATTTCCGTTTTTCGATGAATTTACACGTTTTGATATTTCCTTGCATTTTAATTAAGTGAAATTGACTACTTATTTTTAATTTTTTAAAAGTGGATTTATTATTCTTTCCTCAGCATATATAAGTAGAAAATATAAGATTCAGAAAAGTTTTAGATTTTCGGTTTTCGATAAAGTTACACGTTTTGAAATTTCCCGAACTCAATTCGACCATTTTGGAAAAATATCTTTTTTTTTTTTTTTTTTTTTTTTTTTCAAACACTGTACTTTATGAACCAATCGAATTAATTTAACAGAATTTGATACTTGGTTGGGCCTTGGTTTGACATGGTACCTATTAGCTTCTGGGCTGTATCACACAACAAGGGGCGTTTTCACGTTGCGATTTTCTCTCATTTCGGGAAAGGCTAACATCTACAGAGAGACATAGTTATATTAAGTAAAACTCTGCTGATTCAGTTAGAGTGAATATCGGCAAACAATTGCCGCAGCTGTGCTGCAATTGCATTCCGTTTAGGACAAGGCAATAACTTTGCTTTGTCTCGCTTTGAAAAAAAAAAAAAAAAAAAATGGTCGAGTTTCGACCACTGGGCGATACTAGTACATTTAAATTATTTCCAAAAGGGCCAAATTGTTGCATATAAAAATTATGGTAAAAGTATTAGACAGATTGATCGTATACTGCACGTCAGTCTTAATATATTTTTTTATTTTATCAGAAAGTCAGATTGGAATGGGAAAAGAAAGACGGCGGGTTGGCCTAAAACGTTAATGCCTCGCTATTAAAGAATACTCGAACTTAAAAAGAGCAGTGGAAATATTGTAAAGTCCTAAAATCAAGCTTAACTTATTCATGCGTCAAGACAAACAGTTTACAACTGCATAACAAGATCCAAATAATTTCTTTTCAAAAAAGCGGAAACATCATCCAAAGTGGGAAAAAAAACACGTATTGATTATCGTTTATTATAAGCTAAAGAACGCATGTCATGAATCGCAGATGAGTCTTCTTTAATATTTTCAGTCAAGAAGAAGTTTTAAGAAGAACGATTCAGATGGTTACCAATACTACTGGCAGTGTCTGAAGAATGCAGAAGAATTTTATTCAAGTCGACAGATGAGGAAGTGTTGTTTGGTAAGCAACTGGATACTGAAGAAGAACAAGTGTGGTCTTTTTCGGTAGTAGACAGAAATACACAGACTATATTAAAGTGTTGAAGACTGAGCTTCTTCCTTATGGCTCTAAATTAGGAAGAGAAGAGTGGATGTTTTAACAAGATGGAGCCTTCATTCACACCACCGACGGGCACCACCAAAAATTGGTTCGGTGCAAATGTACAGGTTTTACTAAGTTCAGATAAAAGCCCTAATCTTAACATAGTAGAAAAAAAAACTAAATTCAAAACTGGTGTACACTCAATATTTAAGCTTTAAAACTTCTTCACACACCATAAAATTGAATACAGCACAACCGGTTGTGCTGTCTTCAATTTTATGGTGTGTGAAGAAGTTTTAAAGTTTAAATAGTAGAAAATATCTGGACAACGCTTGTTCGTCGAGTATATATGCTGGTGGAGAAAACTTTCAATCCCTTACTGAGCTTCGAGAAGCTTTGAATAGCTCATGGGCTAATTTTTGACAAACATAAATGCAATATTTGTATGATTCACAACTTAAAAAAATATTCGAAGTCATAAAAGCTAATGGAAAAAGTATTCCTTACTAATATCGCTTGTATTTTATATTTTTTATTACTGTCCTTTTTTTTTACAGAGTTTAAAAAGGTAGAAAATTTGTTGTCATTAATAATTTATTTTTGAAAATCATGGTAACGATACTGATATTTTCTTGTTAAATAAAGGCAAAATGTTACACATAAAAGTAATTTCATTAAAAATAAATGATTTCATTTTTTTTTTTTTTCTAAAACTATCTAGTGTTTTTCTACTTTTTTACGTAGTGTACATTAATCATCGTTATATATAAAAAATATTATTAATAATTAATTACAATACCAAAAATTGTATTTCTTAGTTTGTTATTTATTATTCATAACACCTGGGTCATTTTTACAGTTCAAACGTACTCTGAAACAGCATTTACTAAAAGTTGTTGAGGAAATTTGATTCAAGAAGAATGAATGCAAAATGTATTTACCGTCTGCATTTACTACAGCATTTTACATCGCATAAAAATGCTATATTTTTTCTTATTAGCTATATAGTCTCATTTTTACTTCCATTACCCTACTACCGTAGGTAATGGAAGTATTGTATTCGGTCTGAAAATTCGATATCGGGTTTTCACCTGATTTACACGTTTTAAGGTCCCCTGAGTCCAAAAAAGTGGTTTTTGGCAATTGGTCAGTGTGTATGTATGTGTGTGTGTGTGTGTATGTATGTGGAGAATCTTCTGGCTATTATAGCTCAGAAACTAATAAAGATAGAGCTACGAAACTTTAGAATTGAAATACGTCTGGTATACAGATGAAATTTCCAAATTTTGGTGAAAATTGAAAAACCAGAAGTGGGACATCGGAAACCGGAAGTGCGACCGTAAGTCTGTATCTCAAAAACGGCTCTAACGATTTTCTTCAAACTTGCTACATAAACACTCTATTAGATGGCCTTTCGAATGATATAGTTGGTTAGTTCAGGAAAATTGATAGGCGTCCTATATAAATAGCTCAATTTCAGGCCTCGCAAAAGCGTTTCTTTAAAAACGGTTGTACGGATTTTTTTCAAACTCGCCATTTTAACTCACTTTTAAATATGCTTTTGTATGTAATTATTGTTTTCCTGTCAATAATTGAGTTTAACCGGAAGTGGGACCGTAAGTCCGTATCTCAAAAACGGCTCTAACGATTTTCTTCAAATTTGCTATATAAACACTCTATTAGATGTCCTTTCGAATGATATAGTTGGTTAGTTCAGGAAAATTGATAGGCGTCCTGTATAAATAGCTCAATTTCAGGTCTCCCAAGGGCGTTCCTTTAAAAACAGCTGTACGGATTTTTTTTCAAACTCGCCATTTTAACTCACGTTTAAATATGCTTTTGTGTGTAATTATTGTTTTCCTGTCAATAATTGAGTTTAACCAGAAGTTTGACATCGGAAACCGGAAGTGGGACCGTAAGTCCGTATCTCAAAAACGGCTGTAACGATTTTCTTCAAACTTGCTATAAAAACACTCTATTAGATGTCCTTTCGAATGATATAGTTGGTTAGTTCAGGGAAATTGATAGGCGTCCTGTATAAATAGCAATTTTGTTACTTATTTAAATCAAAAATGTATATAAAATGTTTATAATGTGTGTAGTACTGGGTAATGGAAGTCATGTGGCTGTTACACACCAGATTTTTATTATTATTATTATTATTATTATTATAGGTCACCCCATTCTCGTTGCATAGAACTTCTGGCAATTTTCTTTCCTTCTTCTATAATATCATGAGGAGATATTTAATTTTTATCTATAATTTTTACTTGGTATTTAAGTTCAAAACATAAATTATATAAAATGGATAGAAATATATAATTTTAGATCTACTGTTTAGTACAGGGCTTAAATTTCTGACTTTTTGTACTGCCACTACTTCCATACAAAAATCTTTACCTTATTTTTACAGTAATTTATTGTAGTTAAACTGGTTAAAGTTACAGAAAGAAAATCTTGGTAACAAAAAAAAAAAAAAAAAAAAAAAAAAAAAAAAAAAAAATTGGCAGTTACCCAGATAATAAGCAAAACAGATATAAATTGTTTTGTATCATTTTTTGGAGCTTATAAATACAAAACCGCATTACCCATTACACAAATACATAAAATTAGATATAGTGTCAGATATATAGAATTGTCAGAATACACCTGCTATGTCGCCTTTAAGATTATAAATGAAGAAAAAGCGTCCTCTGGTGCTAAACGGTTACAATATGTGAACGTTAATTTCATTAAAATTTATAAATTATCCTCTTGAGACCTGTTGATCAGAGTGCGTGAAATTAGATATATCTATTCACACATTTTAATTATACAGAAAATTGATTAAATTTCATCATTCAGAAACATATATTATGCAATGTTTGTAATGAAATGCCCGTTATGATAATATATACCGCAATAAGATTCTTATATGTTATGTTACTAATGCTTATTATTTTATAAAATAACATGTCTTACATTGTATTAATATTCATTTTTGTTATATCTCGCAGATAGCGATTAATTTTAAAATAAGTTTTTTATTGATTTTTTTTACAAAATGTCAATTAATATTCATCGATTCACGGGCTTGTAATTAGTTTCTTTTGTATGAAAAAGTTTTTAAATTATCTTTATGCTACTCCATGTTTTAATTCATACTTTGTCTAATTATTTTTATCTTCTCTTTTCAGTTTATCTTCGTGAGACGTGTAATCTAAAATTTAAAAGCTTTGACAAACCAACAAAGAAGCCGATAATGATTTATTGAAGATAAAATGTGACAACATGAAGATTCAATAAAATAATCCGTATCAAAGAGACCTTTCATATTAAAAAAATAACTTTGATGCAAATTTCAACTTTCAGACATGTAAAATATAATTTTCAAAAACTCAAAGATATATTTAACAGACTTTGATGGACATACAAATTACAAATTAAAAAAGAGAAGTTTCAGTTCTTTAATGCACATTGTGTTTATACTGTAAAAAGTCTTAAAGCATAGAAGAAAACTAATTTTCTGAAATAATTGCGAAAGAAGCAAAATATTAAGAATTATGAAAAATGATACGGAATAAAGAAAATATTAAGAAAGCTCTTAAACTTAGTTCCTGTTCTTTACCAGTCAAAGGTGTAATTATTGCAGAAGAACAGATGTAAAAATTCCTAGATATTACGTTTTAAAATAAAATAGAAAATTGCTGTAGCAGTTCATTTTTACTTTTCGCGAAAATTTTTCAAAGGTATTTGAATATTTTTTTTTCTTATTTCCTTACAAAAGATTTAGAGTTTAATTATTATTTAGAAAAAACTAAGAAGAATTCGCTACACTAACAAGGGATTTACAAGCTAATTTCACAGACTCTTTGAAAATTATATGGTGAAATAAAATACGCGATATATAATAAATGAGAAATGTATCAAGAAATGATGCGTGAAATTATGAAACATATCTGAAAATGTGATTAAACAGTCTCATTTTAAGTGCGAGTTAAAAATAAAAAAGAAAAAACTATTCAAGATATTACAATTTTATTCTAAAAGGCTGCGGTTAATAATTGTATAAAATCAACATTTCAACAAAATTTTAACTGATTATATGAATAAATTTGGGTCATATCGAACGAATAGTCCTTATAAAAAAGGTACCAAACAGGAAGAAATATAAATGTTCATTAAAAATGCATACTCATTAAAAATGTAAATGTTCATATTTATATTTTCATATTTATTATTCATAAATTTCCATTTAAAAATATACAGAAATATAAGAATTAACTATATTTTACTTCAGGTTTAATACTATTATAAAATACCATTTTGTGAATATATGCTAAATAATTGTCGAAGTAATTTGCATTAATTAATTCATTATTAAGTGGAAGGATTATAATAGGAAGCATTCAAAAGATATTTAAAAATATCAGTTGAGTATTTGAAATAAATAACTGAGAAAAAAAAGGCATTTTGTTCCGTTTTGATCATTTGATAAATTTTCCAAAAATGTCACTGATACGTAAAAGTTATAAACAGTGCAATAACAAAGATGATGAAGATGAATTATTTGAAGTAAGGAGTGATGGTGTAAGAAGAGCACCAAGTCATGGTATCGGAAAAAAATGCTGCAAATTTTGTAATGATCATCTAGCTGTAGTAATCGTCATTTTACTACTTTTTGCTGCTCTGGTGATAACTGCAATCATTTTAATACTATTTTTACCAGAAATATTGTCAAAACACCATTTTTCGAGTATTGATGAAAATACAAGCAAACTGAAACCCGTAGTTCAAACAAATTGTGGAGCTTTCGTTGGAGCAGAAGAAGGTGGAGCGTTTGCTTTTAAGGTAAGTATTCAGTGCTAAATTTAGACATTTGTTCTTGAAATTTTCATATCATGTCTCCCTTAAAATTAATTACCTTTTAAATTTTGATATTTAACATTACAAAATGGTCTTAAAGATAGCACCTTTCTGTGATAGATCAATTGAAAATACTTTAGATAGTAAAATAAAACTTTAGTGATATCCTTTTTTTATGTGAATTGACGACGATGTAGCAATAGTGCGACATAAAACTCTCTCAACCTCAACTTTTTTTATGTGCTGCCGATTGAGCAAAACTTAACATCCAGCTAAAAAAAAAAAAAGAATCACCGAAAATTAGATATGTTTCTATAAAATTATACCCACCAGCAGGTGTTTGTATATATTTTAAAAAAATGCAAGGAGTTATAATTTTATATATAGGTTTAAGAATCAATCTTGTAAAACATTTTACAGAAAGTGTACAACTTTAATTTAGTACAATATTTTAGAATAAAAATAAAATATAATATTTTTTTTCAATAAATTATGCAATAATATTATTAAATGCTTAATACGTTTAATAAATTTTTAATATAATGGAATATAAATACATAAATAATGCAGAAGTGTTTTTTTTAATATTTTCAAAACATACAAAAAAAAAAAAAAAAACCGCACAAGATTTTGTAGGTTTGTGAAAATAAAATTAGATAAGATTAATATAAAAGATTTGAAAAAAAAAATTACCATTGAACAATAAAAATTAGACATTTCAAAAATTAAAACTGCAAAATTTAAAAATTAGTTCCATCGTACAAACAAAACAATTTTTACAACAAATTCACATAAATAAAAATTTACGATGAAAACAACAGTAATAATAATAATAAATGAAAAATCTAAAACGTATATATGCTTTACAACTAGTCTTTTTTAAATTTTCAAATCGAAAATATTTAAATAAAGAAAAGCAGAAATTCTTGTAAAAATTCTTTAAATTTGCGTGATTTTATTTTTATTTTTGCATAAGTATTCCATTATTGTCTATTAAATGTATATATATATATATATAAATTTTTAAAAAGAAAAAAATCGACAGACTTGTAAAATTAAAATAAAAAGGAAAATAAATTTATACCGTTAACGCAAAACTTGCGACCTTCTGATAATAAGGATATCCCATTTAAATTCCCTGTGGTTGCTTAATTCGAAGCAAATGTCTTTCGATAAATTAAATATATATATATATATATCAGGAATTATTTCTAGGAATAATATTTTGTCTTCACTTATTTAACATATTTAGTAGTTCATTACCTTTAAACTTTTCAATAAAAAAATGTTTTCTCAATGATAAAATCAAAGTTTGAATTCATTACTTTGATTCAAATATATAGTTTTTTTTTTTATATATTTTATAATTTAGTTAAATATTATAATTATATATATCGTATGATGATACTTGATTATTATATTATATGATGAAACTTTTATAATTATAATTTATATAATAAAATTATAAAAGATAATTAAATTATATAAGTTATCTTTTATAGTTAAAAATAATAAATAAAAAATTTATTTTAATTTACCGTGAAATGAATCTATAAAATTTTTGGAAGATATTTTAGTAAATGTGTTATGAAATTTCTTGATTACCTAAACCTTTGTCATCATTATCTCAATTATATATTTAAAAATTTAGAGGGTTTTTGTAAATAAAATTCTCCGTTATAAGCAAAAGCCTACAAATAAAACGAAGAAGCGGATTACCACCAAATTTCGTATGCAGATTTTTAAGATGCGCTCAAAAACGTTGAATGGGCTAGACTCGTTGCGTGAAAAAAAAAAAAAAAGAAAAAGAAAAGAAAACAGGAACTATAAAAAAAGGAAATGATTCATACGGATTTACAAATTAATTTGAAAATTTATAGACAAGATTTTGATTCCGTCTAAGTCATTTCATACCTTAAATTTATCAATTCCATGCAGCGTCACTTGGTGGATATTTCGCGAAATAAAAAGTTGTTTGATTACTTTACCACATTTTTTTAATCAGATGCATATACATAATTTGTTGGCGATCAGCTCACCCGTTTAAACTGAAGTATGCTGCGTATAACAGAAGTTTCTGTACAGTATGATTTAAAAGAAAATGTATACATAAATCTCTTCTAAAGTTTGAAAGCATTTTCTATAATGTACAGTAACTTTAATTTATAAATATCGTTAAAATAAAAATGATGTATAAAATGTTTAATTTGCCCAAATTTAATGGTTATTTGTTAGAAAGTGATGTTATAGTTACGTTTTTGACTAACTGAGCAATTTTTAAAGGATTCAAGAAAAATAAGAAATTAAAATTGTATCTTCTTAATTATGTTTGAAAAACTAAATTTTGAGTAAAAGTGATATTTTTGAAAGAAAGGAATTGATATCATATGGTAGTTATTTAGGTGTATTAGCAAAAAACAATCATTAATTTTGTGCTTATAAGATAATTAAATCTCTAAATAATAACACTGCTCTGTATTTAAATTGCTTACAACATCATTTTGGTAAATTCTTATGTAAAATTACCTCCTGAATCCGAATATGGATCCATTTGCCCGTCCATTTTGCCCTATCACCCACCGTCTTTTAGGGACGGACCCCTATTTTTATCACTTTTTGGCAATTTTATGGCTAAAAACTTGATTTTTAGGGAGGAAGAGTTTTAACTATTAAATATCTTCTGCGCGGCTACAGAGTTGAAAATTTCTAAAACATCAACATTTTCGGCAAGGGGAAAATCTAGGGGCTGAAATGGAGGGGGATTGCCACTATTTTTTTAACATATTATTAATGTTATTTATTAAACATTAAATTTTTTGTTTTTAAGTGTTAAATTAATTCTTTTTCATTCTCCATTGGGGGATGTCTTGAGAAAACGGTGGGTGACTGGGCAAAATGGTAGTCATATTCTGATTCAAGAGGTCATTGTACATAACAATCAGCAAGAATGGTATCAGACGTCGATTTTTTTTTTTTTTTTTGCAGAGCAGTGTAATCAAATGATAAAGATGTGTGAGGAAACAAAAACTAGCTCCTATAAATACATCTATTGTCTATGACAAGGCATGTATTTTAAAGTAATCAACGTAAAATATAAACAAAACTCTTACTCCATGATGATCCCAGTGTAATAATCGCCCTTTGTTTATGATAATATAACGCTGAATTTTTATGAATTTGGGCGAAACGTCGTGATATTAAGGAAAGTTATGAAAGTGACCATTAACTACGTCCAGATTATGCTAAATGAGACGTGCGAGGCTTCAATGTATTTACAGTATAGATACGGCATAACCAGCAAAATAATAGTATATTCAGATTTTTTTTTCATGTTACCACTTTTCACACAAATGGAATATCGAAAATACCGTTTCGGTGGCTTTAATATATTCATTTGATAAAATAAAAAAAAATTCAATTAACTTCTATATCTAGCAAGATCAGTTGTTATTTGTTTAATATTATCTTCCGAAGAAACATAGGATTTACCGATAACAGAAAATAATCATTGCCAAAAACTTTATTTTGCAAGTTAAAAAGAGTCAAAAACTCTTCAAGCGGATTGCCGCAAGTATAATTAGTTCTGCTAACCTGGGAAAAATGCGCCTGCGAAATGAAAGTACGAGTTAAAAAAAGTAACCTTTGTAAATAGCATCTGCACTGAATATAAAAAGAGTCCAATCATACGAAACTGATTGTTGCAAATACGCTTAACTCTATTAACTCCAGAAAAGAGATTTTAAAAGATTTTTTCTTGTAGAAAATGCCGCTGGTAAAGCAATTATTTGAGAGAACGAAATCCGAATGTTTTTCACAGAATACAATTAAACAGAATTAGAAAACCAAAATGCCCATCTCGAAAATAAAGTAAATAAATGCTTAAATAAGGTTTCTGCAAAAAAAATCTTCTAGTTAAATTCTGTTTATTTGCAAAAACATTTTCATGTCAAATACTTTTTAAAGTGTATATAATGTGTTACATTTGTAAAATGAATAGCCTAGATAAAACTTATCCCATAAAATAATGTTGTAAAAATAAAAAAAAACATAAAAACTTTAAGTAAAAATTTAATTTCAATGCAAAATCATATTATTTAGAAAATGAAATCTTGTTGATTATATCAACTCTTTGTAGCATTGTTTAGTTATACTAACGAAATGAGTAGTCCATATCTAATAAGTTTTTATTTGGAATAAGAAGTGCGAATAACAGACGGCAACAAAAGTCTCCGAACACTAACAAAAATTCCTATGTAAAAAAAGTACACTTTATACAGTTTTGTTAAATAATCCTTGTCGAATCCTGTTTTTAGATTGACTAAGAACAGGATTCGACAAGGATCTATCTAACAAAACTGTATTAAGTGTACTTTTTTACATAGGAAATTTTGCTAGTGTTCGGAGATTTTTGTTACAGACTGTACTCTAAAACGTATTTAATAAATAAATAAAAATAAAATCTAAAAAAATTGAATAGTATCACAAATGTACGCATAAAATCAAGCATTCTGTTTTGTGTGAAGTTGAGCTTTATAGTCCATTTTTTGATCCACAAATGCAGGGTTTTATAAACTTTCTGTCGATATTTTAAATTATGTAAACGAGATTTACAATATTTATAACCCTCTTAACATGTTTTTCATGAAAAGAGTGGACATCACGACAAGTATTGAAAGTTGTCAATCATCCGGCCAGTGAAGCCGTACGCAGCTTCAGAACACTCTCATGTTTTTTTTTTTTTTTTTTTTTTTTAATGCCTACTTCGACATTGCCTAGATGAGCATGCTAAGCTAGTGGTGTAGTTTGTACTGGGGGTTAAGGGGATACTTCCCCTAATTTCACCTGCCGTCTAACCCTATGGAGAAATTTGTTTTATAAATTAATAGCAGGCTACACCCGCTTCGCTGGTCACTGTATTTAAATGAATTTTTAAAAGAATTGAATCCCCATTTATTTTTTATATCACATTATAAATAAAAACGCAAAAGAAAAAAATGCCTACATTGAAATCGCTCTAAACCTCACTTCGGGTACCCGTTGCCTATGTGCTCCTCTCTTTATACTATATTGAATAAAACATTTCTTCCGTTTTGCACTCATTTTGCTTCCGTGGAGGAACAAAATTGTGATGGTATGCCTCCGGACCACCTCTGGGGGTGAATCCCAGACCGTTGCTAATTGCCCGTTGCTCAGCACTGGTGCGACGTAAAACCCAACCAACCAACCATGCACTCGTTTTGCAACAATGCTCAATGGTCTTATGTGAATGATTCTCAAGAATGAATCAACAATTGTTTACAAATTTAATAGATTATGTATGGGAAATAAGTACGCTGTAATTTAAAAATTGCAGCTCTTAGAACGTCAAAACTGATAATTTTTAAAACGTTATTCATTATTCTTTAATTTTAGACTGTTTGTTTATTTAATACCAGCAGGCTTTGCCCGCTTCGCTGGTCACTAAATTTAAAGGATACTCCTTTCTATATAGATTTATAAAAATAAAATAAAACAAAATACTAAAATTGCTCAAAAGCTCGCTTCAGGTCCATGCTGACTTCGGCAGCGATTTGGTTTCCCGCTAAAACTCAGGCGCCTGTCCCTATTACCTGCGAGATTGATTTACCAATAGTCTTCCATTTAGGTGCTTATTAGATAACAGTTTCGAAATTGATAGTATCGAAAAAAATGAAGTATCCATTTTATATTCGAATCCCAGTTACATATGAACAACACTATGCGTGGTGCACATAATATTTGCTTTTACGTTATTTCCTATGTTTATTTTGTTTATCTGATCAACCATAAAATTACAGCAATTTCACGCCAAGTATTACAATATGCTATGACTGGCTACGTCTGTCGCATGGACCAATTCATTTTTGTGGTTATATATAATTCATGGTTTGTAAACCTGATCATAGTACAGCCTTAATATAGTTCTCTTTGGCGAATTTTGAATTTTTGTCACCATTTTAGACTTAATCCCTTGTAACAATATGCTATGAGCGCTATTTCTGTCGTATTTTAGACAACTAATCTTTTTATGGTTATATATATTTCCCATTAAACATATTTTTATTTTTATTTATTATTAAATATTATTTATTATTAAATTTATTTATTATTAAATATTAATTTGAATTAATCAAATATTTCTTTTCGACGGCATGCAAGTGCAGTCACATACAGAGGCTCATTTATTTGTATGATGAATTAGCATAGTGATTAGTATATAAAAAAATAAATAAATAGGTAAACATTATCGTGCTACACAACTTTATTATGTTGCTCTATTGGCGGCTTTTGACTTTTTGTCGCCATATTAGCGATGGATTTTTTTTTTTTTTTATGAAAAGGGGAAGACTATTTTGCTAATAATTTTATCAGACACCTTTTTGTTTATATATAAGAAACCTTCCTATTCTGTTTATTTTTTTTAATGGTTTTTAGGTTTAAAATAGTGCTTGCTGAAATAAATTTGCTATCTTTAAAACTGCATTTTTTCTATAAACTCCTTTCTATAGTCGCCAAATTTGGCGCCAAATTCCCCAAGCAGCACCGAAACGTTCTCTGAACGTTCAAAAATTGTTCTACAAACACGTTCTAAGAACGTTCACTTTGAACGTGTTATAGACGTCTATTTGTCCATCTTGAAGCCGTACAATAGTACGGTTCAGAGAACGTTCAATGAACGTGTAACTATCACCATCGGTGTTATAGAAACGTTCTGAGAACGTTCTACGTATACGGTCTCAGAACGTTCTAAACGTCTTTAGAACGTTTTCAAAACGTTATACACATTTTCAGAACGTTCTAGAAAACGTACTGTAAACGTTCTAAAATAGTGTAGAAAAAAAAAAAAAAAAAAACTGTGACGTCATTATAAAAAAAAAACACCACAGTACGGGCGTTTAAAAGTAAAAAGTACATATTATTACTTACAAACTTTGAATAAACACCATAAAATGCAATAAACTCGCAACAATTGTTTCGGGTCGAAAATACACACGACCCTTCATCAGGCGAATAAAGTAAGCACGAGTGCTGCAGTCAAAGCGGCAACGCAATTGGTGCGTTGCCGCTTTGACTGCAGCACTCGTGCTTACTTTATTCCCCTGATGAAGGGTCGTTTGTTTTTTCGACCCGAAACAATTGTTGCGAGTTTATTTCATTTTATGGTGTTTATTCAAAGTCTGTAAGTAATAATTTTTACAACGCCAGTTTTGTGGTGCTTTTTTATTAAAAATTACATAGCTGATGATGCAACACATGAACAGGATTATAAACTACTTTTTTTTTTATTATTCATATAATGTTTGAGAAATTTTAACATACTTACTATTCCTTTAATTTCAACGTAATATGCATCAAAAATTCGATATTATATGAGAGTTTTCCGAAAATAGTGCCATTACGTCTCTTTATCCCTTAAAAAATTTCTTAAATTTTTTAATTTTTTTTTTTTTTTTTTTTTTTTAATTTCTTTTTTTCCCCTGATTTGAAGATAATGAAGTTATAGTATTAATTACAAAACTTTGAATAAACACCATAAAATGCAAGAACTCGAAACAATTGTTTCGGGTTAAAAGAAGACACAACCCTTCATCAGGCGAACAATGTAAGCGCGAGAGCTGCAAACAAGCACGTTGAGTGTGTTGAATGCGTTGCCAGTTTTTTTTTTTTCTTTTGTAGCAGCTGCGAGTTCTTGCCTTTTATGGTGTTTATTAAAGTTTCGTTATTAATACTATAACGCCATTATCTTCAGATTAGGGGAAAAAAAGAATTTTTTTTTTTTTTTAAATGCAAAAATTTAAGGAAATTTTTAAGGGATATAGTGTTGACTTTCACGTTATGACAATTTTTGGGAATTACTGTCGTAGAATATGGAATTTCTCATGCATATACGTCTAAATTAAGTATGTTCAAATTTCTCCAACATTATTTGAATTTAAAAAAAAGTAATTCATATCCCTGTTGCTGTGTTGTATCATTCTTCATCTGCTATGTACAACTAAACTCTTGAATTATTTTGCTTGTTTTAATCCTTGGGATTCCGGATGCATCATCCTGTGAGTAATGTTTGTTTTTTATAGTTGTTTTCTGTTTGATTCTCTGTGTTCTTGAATTAATAGTTTATTCCAGGGGTGCAGAAAATGTTCAAACCTCGGAAATTTCCCCCAAACACAGTATAAATTTCCCTCAATAATGCAAAAATCTACTTTGCTATTCAAAGTCATTTGTTCTATGTAATAAATCTTTAAGAGAATAAACATACAGTGTAACATAAAAATGTCGCTGTTAGTGTATAAGCACTTCAAAGTAGCAAATTGTTATTTTTGATTTACATTTTTATTTTCTCTTAAAAAAATATTCAAAATTTCACCCGAACCTCGTTCGGACGTTCGGACATGTTCTGCACCCCTGGTTTATTCCACTTTATTCTTCATTTTTAACTTCAATTAATTTCTTGTACGATTGGGTGTCCGCTGGTATAGCTGCTAACGAACGAAATCGTACATTGGTGCTCAACGGGAGTTTTTTTTTTTTTTCTTTTTTTTCACCGTTCTGAGCTTTTCCTTTAAAAAAAAAAATGCTGTTTTTTTTTTTTTTTTCCTTCTCGTTGCTTGTTTGTATCTTTTGATTTGAGTTTCATGTCGTTTTTACGCACCGGCAAAATTATTAAAATTGCAACGAATAATCTAGGAATAAATGTATGATTAGATTGAAGTTAAATAAAATAAAAATAAATAAACAAAAATAAATGTTTCAATAAATCACAATCAGTCTCCACATGTTATTTAAATTTGTTGTAATTTCCTTCTCATTGTTCTATGTGGTTTCAGTGATCTTATATCGGTTGCCTGGTTTTAACTACGATTAAAAATTCATTTATACATACATATATATATATATATATATATTAATTTTTTTTAATACAGGGTACAAAGATAATCACGAGAATGTCTTTATCTCCGCAACTATTGGTCGCAAACATATAGTTTCAGTTACAAAATTTTTTTTATAAAAATATGAGCGGTATGACAAGTTTAAATTTAAAATATCTATTTTTTCAAAATTACAAAAACTAAATTTTTATACAGTTCCAGATCCCTATAGTGATATTTAAAAAAATTGACACTCATCCTAACAAAAAGTTTCATTTATATTCTCCCAAAATGGAACAAGATATTTAAAGTTTAGATTTTCTAACATATTTAGGCCTTCAATAAGGGATCGGTTTAAATATCCTATTTGGAATTTGTTTGCTTTTTCCCGGGCTTTATTAAAGAATTTTTCATTGTCTTTTTAATAAATCCCGAGAAAATGCGAAATAATCCTAAATTTTGAAACTAACTATCTCAGACAATTTTGGGCGCACAAAAGTGAAACTTTTCGTGTTATATTTTTTAAGTTGAAAGTCAACTTTTACTATTAGCGTCCTGAAAACCGTATAAAAATTACCAATTTTTGTGATTTTGAATAAATTGATTTTTTTAATTTAAACATGTCATATAATGAATGCTTACATTTTTTAAAAAAATACATTTTGTAATTGGAGAACGTCTGAGACCAATTGTTGTGCAAATAAAGGCCTGCTCTCGACTTTGCACCCTGTATATTCTAAACATTTCTGGGTACTACTTTGTAAGTCCATGGATAGTTTAAAAATATATTTGAATGCTGAAGTTCATAGAAAGTTTTAATATTCCAACATAAAAAATATTTTCGAAAATTAATGTACCAATACACCGCTAAAATTATATGCAATTGAGTTTAGAATATATTGTTAATTTATAATAATAAGAAATTGAAACGAAAATTTAAAAATTAGTTAGAAGGAAGAAATTTTAAAAATTTCCAAATACTTAAATATAATTTTTTTAATCAAAATATTTAACATACTTCATATTTTTAAATTTCAGTGCATGTGTGTATTCATATTTTCAGTTTACAGCAGCAGTTTACAAAAATTATGTTTACAGATATTTAAACTTATTCCACATGGCAATGTAATTGGTAATCATTAAATGTTTAATTTTTTTTAAAATGAGTCAACGCAATTTTTACACTCATTTTATGTAATTATGCTATCATGGCATATTAAATAATAAACAAATGTAATTATTATTATTTTTTTTAATAAAAAATATAGTAAGTATATTATTTATAATTAATATATCATTTCTTAGTATATTATTTATTTACTTATTAAATATATTATTTATTGTTTTGATAACGTTTTCTCTTTTCCGTTTTTATATTATGTTAGACATAAGTAAAAGGAAAGAAAGCCGTCCTCACCCAATCTCTGTCTATGATTATGCTAAAAACATAATTTTTACTTATTGGACGCCATTATTTTCTGGTTCAGAAGGTTAGTATAAAAAAAAAAAGAAAGAAAGAAAAATTAAAGAAAGAAAACATATAGAAATAGCTTTTGTATAAATACTTTATAAATAAAACTATTGTTCTTTCGTATATATATATATATATAATTATATTTCACAACAATTTTATCGTGTTGTATCCATTAATATAAATAGTTTTTATTCCAGAGAATGCTTGAATTCCAAACTTTAAAAGTCAATTTTTAGCCATTTTCATGATATACAGACGAGTGGCAAAATAATGTGTAATTTTCCGATTTAGCCTTTTTGTCAAATACATAGAGAAATCTTGATAAAGTGCATAGAACTTCATGGGTATAAAAAACATGTTATTCCACATATATTTATGTAAGTAAAGATTTTGTCCAGAAAGAAAAGAAGGGATCTTAACGGGGGGTGGGGGGTGTAAATTTTTATTTATAAAAATTTGCACTTGAAATGCGTTGTAGCTGTAGCATTTATTCTTATGTGGCTTCTTTAATTTATGTGTAATCATAATTTTGTCAGTATCACGCGCATTCATTGAGAATATTTTTTTTTTTTTTATTTTTTTTTTATCTTTATTGAAAATTTGCGAAACATTTTTTGCTTATATAACATAAAGGGTTTTCAGATCAATTTAATGCCATTTCTAGAAAATTTGACATAGTGCATTAGACATAACATAATACAAATATAATATAAAAATATTAATATAAGATGAAATATGAGTATTTTTTCTAAATAAGTTTTAACTTTGCATCCACAAATGGTGACAAAGTTTTTTTTTTTTTTACAAAATTTATTATCCAAATACATAAATACTCTGAAAAAATAACCAAAGCAATATCAGGGAAATTTAGAAACATATCATCGATAGAATTAGTTAAATTTAAAGCAATATGAAAGAGAAGCGAACGATAAGTGGTTTTATAAAGATTTCAATTTAATTAACTTACAGTGTATTCCCAAGGACTTATTAAAAATAAAAATATGCATTACATACTTATACTTTTGCTTGTCTTTCATAGTGCTTAAATTTCAACTAATTCTGTTGACGATATCTTTTTGATTTTTCACAATGTTTGCATGAGTTCTATACATTTCACTAAATAATATCCAAAAATTTTTTTTCGTTAAATCTTGTGCATGCGCAGATAAATATCTTTTAGTAAAAATGCTCATTTTTTTGCATAAATTTAATGTTCTTAATCTCAGATTACAGAATTTTGTGTCTAATGTACTATGTCAAGTTTTCTAAAAATGACTTATAATAAATTAAAAACCGTGCTTATTATAAATAAAAAACACTTGAAAGTCTTTAATTTCGTTAAAGAAATTTTCTGTGATGGTGAATTATAAATGATAATTAAAAAGAGCGCCATAAAAACATGCTAAAACTACAATAAATTTCAAGCATTATTAATTACAAGATGGTGCCAAATATGTAAAAATATAATTTTATTAGTGGTTCTTTTCTTATCTTTGGGGTATTTTTTTTAAACATATGTGATATAACATGTTATTTACACCCACAAAGTATCCATCAAATGTTTCTCAAAATTTCCGACAAAATGTTTAAATTCGAAAGTATCGCTTTTTTTCTTATTTGGTCCCCCATCATCTGTATACGTATATAAAGATGCACAATAATTATTCTGTGGATTACATATGTGCTTACACTTGTGTGTATTCAGACTAGCTTTATCTGAATTACTATTTGATTATTAATCATAAAATTGACAGATTCATTAATTACATACAGTACAATATACTCTTAATAAATATACGGCATTGTAGTTCTTAGATACTGTACAACGTATGTCTACTATGTACATATTTAATATTTATGAGTTTTGCACGTTATACACCAAAAATGATAAATTCGGAACAACAGTTTAAATTTTTCAAAAATATATATCTTAATAATGCGAAATGCATACGAAAATAAAACTTTAAAAGATTAAATTAAAACAATATTGTGCATTGTGATTTTACATAATGCCCAATGTTACATAATGTTTTTACGCAACCAGATACCAAAAAAAAAAAAAAAAAAAAGGATTATATTAACCAGAGTATTGTTTGTAACATTAATGTTCAGGTTCACTTAATTATATTTTTGTAGATCTCTATATAATTCAGATGAAAGAAAAATATAAAGCTACGCAGACTTATTTTTATTTATTTAAATTCGTTTAACCCTTTCAAAGGCTTTGGAATACATTATATCAAACCTAATTTTAATTCCCAACTGTAAAAACTTGTCCAGGAATTTTTTTTACAAAGTTTTACTTTAATAATATAGAAGAAAAACTCCATTTTTCTTTTTAATCACTTATATTTGTTTGTACGTACTGGTGGCAGATAATTTTAAATGATCAAAATTATCTTGTCCCTCAAAGGGTTAAGTGAGAATAACTTTTACACATTTAACATAAATATATTTGGTTACAAGAAGAAATATTTTTAGAAATTTCTTTATTAGCTATATATTGAAGAATGTTAAATATTGAATATAGCAGACATATTTTCGTAATCAATTAATTAAATAGGTATAATAAAAACGCTTTAAAGATTAAATTGAAATACATGTATGCAAACATTCAGATGCATTAAACTTGTCTATCAGAGTTGACTTAAGCAAATTATTACAGTAAAATTCACGTCTGAAAAAGATGCATTAAATCTGAAAATGGAATATGAGAAAAATAAAGGGAAAAAAATATGAAACTCTATTCCATATTTTGTGTTGTGATTTTATTCCAAACTTTATAACAATACTCTGTACTTTGAGAGTTTAAATTTGTAAATTTTTTACTTTTTTTTTCTGATACAATATATATATATATATATAGTCGAATCTAATTAACGTAAACCGCTTATCGTGAATAGTTTCCACAATCCCCGCTAAAACAAAGGTCAGTTTCTCAGTTACTGACAATATAAACTACTGATAACATGAACAATTTTTTTTTATTCCCCATGAGATTCCCGTAAACGAGGTTCGACTGATATATATATATATATATATATATATATATATTATATATAATGTATGTTGCTTGGTAAAAAATCAGTAAGTAAGCTAAAAAAAAAAAAAAAAAAAAAAAAATTCATCTAAATATCTCATGATAAAATGAGTATTTATCAACAACAGGTGGATCTGTTATTATTTAAGAACTACAATGTTAAAGTCAACTGTACCTCTTTAGATTTTGAAGCATGTATTTTATAGACCCTGCTCTTTCCATTATATTACCATTTGATTTCGATGAATATAATAAAACGAAAAAGTACATTTTCCTTTGAAAAGAAATGAATGAATAAAAAAAAACAAATTAATTTTAATTAAATTTTAATTTTAATAATTTTAATCTTTTCAGCTATATACTACCATTGTTTCCAATAAATACTACAAATAAATAAATAAATAAATAATAAAGATTTCTCTTTTAAAGAAATTATTTAAAATAAACAAAAGTAAAAAGCTGTTATACTATGAAATTTATACATTATGCATAAACATAACGGTTATAAATAAGATTTTATTTAAATTTTAATGCACTTTTTTTTTTCTTTTACTTCATTACCATTTGATATGAAGGTGACAAATAGGTTATAAATTGAAAATAAAAGAAACGCAATAGCTGTTTCAGGTCAAATTATCAGTCCGACTCTTCTTCAAGTGAAAAAAGAAAGCACCGAAATATTATTAAAGCAACTACGCATTCGTAAATTTTAAGTGAATTTCGGAGTAGTGCTGCTATCTATTAGTATTTTACAAGAAAGATATCTTACGAACTGCTATATAGTAAAACGCAACTCACAAATTATCTTAATTTCAAACTCTCTCTCTCTATATATATATGTATATTTTGTCAAAAATATAAAAACATGAAACTTAATACAATATTTTAAATATCTAAATGTAAAATAAACTTTTTTACTTTAAAAAATATACGAATTTAAAATGAATGTTGGATAAGAAATTAATAATCTCAAGAAATTCTGCCATAAAACGGAAATTTTAGAAACTGTTGTTATAAAAATTTCTTGTAAAATTTCTGTTTTTATTTCTTAATAAATTTCTGTTTTTAAACATGTTCTCTTAATATTAACCGTAACTGACTGTAAACATTTACAACATTAAATTAAATTAGCATTTTTATAAGCAGGCTTTTACTCACATGTCTTGAGAAAATCGATGTTATTGAATTTAAGAAAACTAATACATAATCTCTTTTTTAGCATTTATTACATGGATATTGAAACTGAAATATAATTTTCTGTCTGACCAGTAGAATCACACGTACATGGTCATAAACGGTTATAAAAATTAAAAGAATAAAATTCATAATATATATAAAAAAAAAAAAATTATCTACGTTATTTAATTTTTGAAAATTCTCCTTGATTTTGCACTAATATTGTTTATTAGTATAATCTGAATACATTTGTGCTTTACTTTGTGGATCGATTGATGAGTTAATTTTTATTTTTGTAATATTTTTAACTGTGGAATTTTCATGCAATTATTTTTTTTCTAATTCAAAAATTATATATATATATATATATATATATATATATATATATATTTATTTATAAATAAATCCACAAAATAAATGTACAGATGCATTTAGAGTATATTTATAAACTATAATAATATAAGATCGAAGTAAAAACTTAAGACTAAAGCATTTTAAACAATTTAAAAAAAGATTAAAATTTGTAATTTTAATTTTTTAAACTTTGGTAGTATTCAGGAAATTTTAATATATTTAATATTCATACATTTCAATGCATATACAGACACTGTGAAACATACGCTGTGAAACCGGTGTAAACTCCACATTTTTTAAATATGAATATTTTTGCTTAATTTTACCACATTTAGTTACATCTTTCATTATAAAAGTGAAAAACCTCTAATTATTGCATTAAAATCCCATAAATGGCCTTACATTGTTTTTTCAGAAAACTAAAACTTCTAAATAATTATAAAAATGAAACTTCTAAGTTATTTTTCTTATAATTTATAAATTCTTACTACTCTGATTTGTTTTAAACGCTAAAAATAGGTAATGCTTACAAAATCTTAAATTGTTTTCCTACATATAAATTTGCAAAAAGTTCGTTATTTCAAAATCTATTTAGAAGGAAACAATTCACTTTACATTGAACGACCCATTATATGCAATACAAACAATTGTAAGACAATAATTTCAAAGAAAGATTTTCAACGTCCACCATACCCTTATTAAGACTGACAAAATGACACAAGCACACATACCTTAAAATTAGATTTATAAGAAATTAATATATGTTTTTTTCTCTTGATGAGAAATTTAAATTATGTTTATTTTTTACACAAAAATCCCGCTTATTTATAACAGAAAAAATATTTGATGTCATAATACTATTATGTGACAAGTTTTGCTTGTAAAATTTATTCATTGGTAATACTAATATTCAAATGCTGTTAGAAAACAAATTAGTAGTTAGATTTACATTAACAGCATTTTTCAATTTCTCGAGATAAAAAAAAAAAAAAAAAAAAAAAACTTAAAAATAACAAGTCAAACTTTTTAGCATCTGATTAATAATTATATACAAACTTTCATTATAAGTATGAATAAAGTATTAATAATGTATCAAAATATATGTATGTAAGATATATAAAGTAAATTCACTCTTACGTCTCTCTTTGATAATCAGAAAGTCATCAACATGAGAAAATTGATATGAAATCATTTGGTTTTCGCGGCTGAAAATTATGGAACTGGCAACCCTTGTTGGTAATTTGGCGGTCTAGTCAAATTTGGCAGCTTTCTATTTTGAGATAAAACAACACAAGTAGTCCTTTTCATTTTGTGGCATAGTCATTATTTAATTATTAGGGGTTAAAAAAACTATTTTTGTTTTATGTAGTTACTTTAATGAAAAATGCAGAACTCAACAATTGTATTAAAAAAATGTTATTTAAATATTATGTTACAGAGTTTGTATTTAACAATATTTTGTTAAATAGTTTATTTTTATGATGAGGCAAGATATAAAAATTCGTGGTGTATTTAAAATGTTGCATGCTTGTTTTATTGAATTACATAAAATGCCACTTCAAGGAAAGCTTATCTAACTAAACAGGATGATAATTACAAAATCAAGCTAGTACGTCGTGGCCATTACAAAACTGTATTTTATATTTTCTTAAACAAATCCACGTTGTTCAATTAAAAGTAGTTATTTCTGCATTTTACATTTATGAAAAAAATGAGAGAAAGGAAAAAAACCAATAATGGAAAAAAATATTATTTATTTATTTGTTTATATATATATATATATATATATATATATATAAATTCAATTATTTCAAATTATTACAGAAGCTTGATTCAACTATTCATTTTAAAAATTGTGAGCTATTTCAAAAAATATTAAAATCATTTTGCCGGCACGAAAGAGCGGTTGTGAATGATGCTACTCCATATACTGTCGGCAGAAATATTATTGAAGCTCTAGTAAATCAAAATATTTGCACCTAAACTGTTTTGTTGAGTAAATATTTATCGAGTCATAATCTTAGTCTTAAACTGTTTATAAAAAAGTAGATTGATGATAAAAATTAGTGATCAAACTAATATCTATATAATATTTCTCTAACGTGGACCAATTTCAATTAATATTTTTTGAAATGATACGACAGTGGTAAAATTAATAAAATACGTAAGGATAAAAAATAGTATTTAAAAATGAACAATATTTAAGCACGCGGATTCAGTTCAATGATCTAATAAAGAAAACATGACGATATTTGTTTGAGGACATTATTTTATGAGAAATGTATTTTTGAAAGTTATTTCTGCAAAATCTTTGCAAGAGTCAGTATAAACCTAGCAATATTTCAAAGATATAAACAGAACATGATATATTATCATAAATTGGCTACAAAACGCAATCATAAAAAAATATTATCAATTTAAGTCTAGGATTTTTTTTTTTCTTTTTTACAAAAAATTACGCTAAAATAAATAAAATGCCATTGCATACATTAAAATTTAAAAGGCGTCACAGGGGTCCTTTACTAAAAACTGCCTGCGGAAGTATGAAAACTGAGTCATAAACCATGAATTTTATTTTGAAGCTTTTCTTTGAATAATTCTGGTTTCACTATTGCACAATATTTATTTGTTTCTAATAATAATTTGGCTTCTGGTAAATTAAAATTTTAATTAAGGGGTGAAATTGATATAATATTTATAAGTTTCAAATTTTAAAGGTAAATAAGAAAAGAAATAAAGTGCGAAAATGCCGCACGGGTTTGCTAGTATATATGAAACGTGGATGTGTGCTTCAGTAATTTTTCTGCCGAATGTACAAAAAGTTTTTTTGAATAATTATCAGTATTGTGTGTATATATATATATATATATATATAATCATTTCACAACCATTAGTTAAAAATAATCTGTGTATTTTTATACTAAACGTTATTCTAGATGACTGCACGGATCGAAATTTTATCCTTTAAACCTTTAATTTAATCCTTTGCCGGTCCTATTGAATTTCCCTCTCCTTTTTTGAATGTTGCCAAATTTCAGGATTTTTTTTGTTCAATATCCACCAATAAATTTCTACTGCATCGGTTGTCTAATCACTTCGAAGTTTATTCGTCCATTATGTATATCAAATATCACTCCTCAAAATTATTGGTGTTCGTTAAATAAAAGAGTCCCTCAATTTGGCAATACTATGTATAGCGGTTTAGAGCACTAGGGCCGGCAAAGGGTTAATATAGGAGAAAATAAATAAATTAATAAATAAATAAAACATTTTTTTTAGCTGTTTTTAATTATTTCAACCTCAAGATTGGATCAAGCGTATGATTACCGTTTATTATTATTATTATTATTTTACTTACATCTGTCAAGAAGAAAGTATTGGATTCGTGAAAATTTCCGACTTTCGATTTTCGATAAATTCACACAGTTTGTGATTTTTGGAATATGATTCGACTATTGTTAGAAAATGTCTTTGTGTCAGAAAGAAAATTTTGGACTCTGTTTCTCACGAGCCAGTGGACAGCATTTAACCAAACTTAATATTTGGCTAGACTTAAATTACTGCTAATTAGATTTTAATATGTGGCTTTCATAACATGTTGCTTCTATATTGCAATTCTACTGGACAGGCTCCATCTAATCATCTATAGTTATAAATACACTAAGCTTGTACATGTGATGGAAATCATGTAAATCTGTACTGATTTTATTTGGGTACAAAAAGCTAACAGACGACAATTTAATTTCGTTTCTGATAAGGTAAAACCTTGCTTCTCAGAGTAGGTAGTTCTTCTAAGGTATATATATTTCGTATGTTATTTATTGTTATTTAAATCCACCAAAATTGGTATATGATATTTATATTATTAAAATGTATGCTGATTCAATTCGGATGTAATCTATCCACAATGTGGCGTTGCTGTTAGTGTCTGGGATTTCCAGTTGCCTATACAGCAGCACCTATTGGTGAAAATTGTACGAAATTATATGTATAGAAAGTTAATTGTGAGAAGCTAAGTTTCTTGAAATTTTGTGCGAATAAATCGTTGGTGACGCTATTATATAGAATGGAATAAAAAAAAAACTTTTAAAGCCGTCACAGTATAACTAGTTTTTTTTTTTTTTTTTTTACTAATGCGCAAGATATTTATATTTTTATTGAAATATTACAGAAATTGCTACATTTTTACTATATTTAGTAATAAACAAAAAGGAAAAATCATGCGGACCACTTAGTTTATAAAACACCTGCACCCTACACCTAAACATACACTTTTGTACGTTTAAAATTTTAGTGAGTCCCCATATCAAACCGCTTACGGTATACACATACTTTCAATAAAAAATGAGCACGGTTACGATGTAACTGAGGAATTATAAAATATATTTTTGAAATTAGAGAACGAATAGACAGACAATGGTGTTGACAAACTTAAATTTTAAGTATATTTTTAACTCGTTGGAAAGTTGAAAACGTTTAACAAAATTTAAAACACACTTCGATCAATTTTCGCTTATTATCCTCTAATATATCTAAATATTTCTATATGGCCTTATGAATCATAAGCTAACAATAAAATATTTTATAGGAAACATGTTTTATGTGCATACGAACAGTATTTCATAATTTTATTACGTTTCGTGTAGCATATCTAAGTATGCTTTAAATAAACATTAGCAGGCTTTGCCCGCTTTGCTGCATAGTATATTTAAATAAATTCTCAAAATTCCATGTCATTATTAACAAAATCTCAAAAGAAAAAAAAAATCGCTGAAATCAATCGAAACTTAAGTTGATGTTCCAGCTGCGTTTGGTAATGGTTCTTCCGCTCGCAACATGATTAGTCTGGGTTTCCATTGCTTTCGGCATCGTCTTACCCACTTTTTACTCTCCCTCTTCGGCGGGTAAGTTAGAAGTTTCGCGAAATACCACCGAAGTGCCTATTACATACACTCAATCAATACCCACCAACCAAAATTCGCCATTCCAAGATAATTTGAAGCAAAATTTTGGATTTTATAATGTGTGAAATTTGAAGGTATCGCTATTTTTTTTAATAACGACCGTCATCATGAATGTAGACCATCAATTAAATCTCTTCTTTCATTTGACAGACACATCACTTCTCAACCCAAATAAATAAATAGATAAAAATAAAATAAAAATTACTACTTAATTATGCATTATCAGTATTTAAAAAAGACTGTTTTTATTTAAATATTAATAATAATTTCGTGGGACACTCACATGGCTGTCTCTTACTCTTACCTAGCATTTGAATACTATAAATGCAGATTGCAGATTAAAGTGTAAGATAACAAATACTATATATAAATCTACGTTTTAAAAATTTCAAACTAGTTTTAGGAACAGATATTATTTGACGAATAACTCTCTCAATGAGGAGGGGGGGGGGACCCCGTTTAAATATATTGCATAATGCCTACTATAAAAAATTCTTGGCTATTATTAAATTTAAAAGTTCATTCCAAATTTTTCAGTCAACTTTCTTTCTCACCACTCTTTCAAGCTTATTAATCTTGAACAAACATTTTTAGCAACCTCAAAATAAACTTCAAAATACAAAATTTGAATTATCTGCAAATATTTGTTTTAAAATTAGCTGATAACAGGCATACACAAAGATTAACCATTAAAAATTTGATTTTAGTATTCAGGGAACCTCAAAACGTGTAATTATAGGGAAAAAAAAGCGTTAAAATTTCCACTTAAAAAATTTCTTTGTTTACTCTGTAGGTTTGAAGTATTAATTATCATTCCTAGGTAGCCCTGTAGATGAATGGGGAATGATTTTCATGCCATATTTTACACTAAACATACTTTTATGCATATAAAAAAATATATGTTAACTTATTTTTGTTTAGTACAGGCTACAGATATTAAACTGTAAATAGCAAAAAAATTTCGCTCACATACCTAATGTATTTGAATTATCTTGGACGTCCCTGTACACGAAGCATTTGCTTGATCTCAAGGAAAAGCTAAGTGCAGCATCCCCTTACATGATTAAAATGTAGAATTCTAAGTTTTCATATTCTGGAATTATTTGTTTTTGAAATGTGCTGATAACTGGCATACACGTACAGGCATACACAAAGACACACACACACACACACAGATCAAATACAAAAACCTGATTTTTGGATTCAGGGGACCTCAAAATGTGCAAAAATATTGCAAAAAATCAGTTTCAAAATTTGACCCAAAAACAATACTTTCGGGTCAAATTTTGGATTTTTCTTATCCATATCTGTGGATGAGAGAAAGAAAAGAAAGAAAAATATAAGCAATAATTAAAGAGAGGAAAAAAATAGCCAAATTAGCGATAAAACTGCCAAACCGTTTGACTTCCTGTAATAGCAGATGCTTGCTTATCGTTAAGTTAAAGCGCGAAAATTTTTGTCACATTCTTCAATTATGTTGATGCTATGCAGACCGAACCTTGTGCAGTTTGCTGATCAAGCAGTAGATTATTTATTCAATAACATCCTTGATTAGCAGATTTTCATGACAGAAGACAATCATTTTTATGCTATGTAGAAGATCTTAGAAAATTTATTTTTCTAAGGGTTTATTATTATTATGACAAATGAAAAAAAAAAAAAAAAACGGTAAATTTGTTTTAAATCATCAGAAAACGATGGTTCAATTATTCGTTTTAAAGGTGATATCGAATTCTTTTGAAAGATAATCATTGTGAAAATTTTTATCCACCCCTCCCCCATCCCCGTATACTTATTCCTAGGGGAAAAAACAATGTCCTATGAATAATAATAATAAAAAAAAAAACTGTTTGACTATTACTCGTTATACAGCCAAATTGAATCAATAATGTATATCAAATGTATGTCACACAGAAGGTTTGGTGAGTATATATATTACAGAAGCTGATAGATAGCCTTTCTGTGAATGGAAAATATTGGAACGTGGCAGTGCCACCTGTCGTCCAATATGCACCCAAAGGCAATCTGTAGAGTTTTACGTAATATTAATTTCACGTACCAAATTTACAACATTTATAAATCACAGAAGTTGAGATTTTTCGTTTCCGTTATGAGATTACATTGCAACATAGCACCTGTTGGCCGATGTGCATCCAAAATGGACCAGTAAAGCTTTACATAAAATCGATTTCACTTATAACTTCAGTGTATCACAAAATTTAAGTGTTAAATCACAAGAGTTAAAATATTGCCTTTCCGTTAAAATGATTAAATTGCAGATTACAACGCCACCTGTTGGACAATGTATACATCCAAATTGTATTAGCAGAGGTTATCATGATATATACCAATATATTAAGTTTAATGCATTTGTACACTATAGAAGCTGAGATATAGCCGTCCCATAAATGGAGGGTTTCATTACATAGCACCGCAATCTATCGGACGATATATCCTAAATGAAATTTAAATAACCTCCAATTTAGGGCAAGATCTAATTATGTAACAAGTTTGGTTGAATTCCATACATTGATTCATGAAATACAAAATTCACAAAATTTTTCCATGAGTTTAAAATTTTGTAATTTTTTTTCACCTCACCGCTACTGATTCTTGAAAAGCATTCTTTACTGACGTGCTAACAAAACGTTAAACTGAAAATGTAAAAAATGCTCTATTCTCTATCAAGCTAAAAATTATAAATTTCGAATAACTTACGAAGTTTTTAAATTAGAATGTTACAAATCTCTCAATAGGATTCTTATCAATATCATAAGCGATATTTTAAAACTGATCCGATCTCTCTGCAATCATTTGTTCTTGAGATATCGTGTACATGGACTAACGGGCTATCACGCTAATAGGTGCCGATACCATACCAACCTTTTGACTTCCGGATTCCTCACGCCAGAAAACGTGTAAAAAAATCAAAAACTGAAGTCAAAAATTTTCATGATTAACCTAGTTTCTCAACCAATAGTACTAAAAAGTCATTTTGTCATATTCGTTATAATTACACTGTTACAGAACGTGTTATGACGGTGTTACACTTGAACGTTCTATATAGAACTAGAATTGTACGTTTTATAGATGGTACAAATCAAACATTTTCAGAACGTTCTAAATAATACCATTTCTGAACGTGTTTTAGAACGTTCTTTTGACACGAAACACGGTGTTTGAACTATTGAAACCGTTATTAGACGTTCACAGAACGTTCCTGTGCTACTTGGGTCATTACCTGCCTATTGGAGCTTTTTAATGCGTTTTAAAGGGAAGATTAAGCTATTTTAACGCGAAAAAGAGCTAGAATTGCAGAAAATTGACATTTTTATCAACTTACTAAGCCTCTTTGAAAGAATTTATACAAAAATAAATACAATTATTTACAATTTCGTAACAATACGCATTGATAAAGTGCTAATGTAGTTAGTTCTATAGCTATGATTCTACAGAAAATTTAAAAACATGGTTTATAAAAAGTTCTTTATCTTATAATTATTTATATTTTTGTTGCGCTACTTAGATTAAAATGGCTGTTGCTATATTAAACTTCTTGTCGAAAAACATTCTATGTACTTCAACACCAAAATTTAAAAAATCGTCCAGGAGGATCTATTAATGAAACTGATAAAATAAAAATATGGTTCATAGAGTTTAAATAATCTATTTAAAACAGAAAATGGTTTTCATACAATCTTCTGCTGTTGCCACATAAAATTCATACTTTAGTTAATTTTAAAAAATCTAATTGTCCAATTGATAAGCTGTTTTTAATCCGTTGGATTCACAAAAATAGCTTCTTTCATTTGGTATCTTATTTGTAACGATACGACTGACATTTCTAATTTATTTTCTAATTTATTTAATTTACTTTCCTCGTTTTAAATAAATGTACTTTTTCTTTTCTTTTTTTTATTCTGCCGAAAAAAAAAGAATTGGCAACAATTAAATTATGGATAAAATTTAAATGGCTAATTTATCAGAAATTAGAAGGTTATTTCTTTCACATTTTACTTAATTAAAAGAAAACTAATAAGAAATTCGAAAATCCGGCTTCGAGGTGCATCAGGGGAGGTCATTACGAACCTCCATGCAAATTTGTGTAGCTCTGCGATCTGCCGTTTTCCTAAAAGGCTCTGGATATACATACACAATGACACACACACACACAGACACACAAACATCTTATTTTATTATATGTATAGATTACACTCTTATTTTTAGATAAAAGCAATCGAACGATATCGCGTTGTGAAACTTTGCAACGTAATATCTTTAAATCTAATAATTTGACGTATATAGTGCCCTCACAAAAAATGAACAGTTTTTGGAGCTCTTTTTAAAAAGTGTAAATCTATGCAGTATCATTTAAAAAAATTCATCAGTTTTTACTAAAAAGTATGGACGACTTTCATCCCTAAAGTAATTAAATCTAGACCAATCAAAAATAGGAGTGGTCCATCCGGATGTGTTCCGCCGACAAACTCTTTGCTTTATTTATATAGATTCATTATCTAATGTACTTTTTAAAATTCTGTTTTCACATTTAAAAAAATCGCAAACGGTAAAATTATCTCGTTTTCCAAAAATTTATTTTTTAAACTTTTGATATTTCATTTTGAAGTTATAAAATCCAAAAATTGCTCATAGTTAATTTTTCACACTTTGCAGCTATAAAACGAAGTATTAAAAATTAAAAATAGTAATAATAATAATAATTTTTGAAAATGAAAAACCTTTTACCGTTTTTGAGTTTTGTAAATGTGAAAACAAAATTTTAAAAAATACATTAGGTAATGAATAATTTAAACGAATTTCTCCATAGAATAACATGAGGTTAGTCTGCCGGTCAAAGTAGGTGAAGTATTCCCTTAAGACCGATTGACTGCCCGAATGGAATGCCTGAATTGAATGGCTTCCGCATGTTTTTTCTAAGGGGTCATAGCTCATAATCCTGCGAGTTTCGAAAATAGCATTAAAAACTCCGAGCAGCTAGGTCGAGTCTGCTACATCTTTTGTAAATTGTTGAAAATTTTTACGACTTTAATGAAAATTTATTCTTATTACATTTCACATCATTTTTTAAAACTTTCAATCAGATGAAAAAAGAAATTAAATTAAAAAAAAAAAAAAAAAAATTGGAAAATCTAAATTATTGAGAAGAAAAAGGACCATCATGCTAATTTAAATTCTATTCTATAACTTATGGTATTAATTAAAAATTTAATGAAATAACAACTATAGTATATGCAATATAAATATACTGTATAACTAACTATAATTTACTATTAGAAAAATAAAATAATACATCGTAACAAAAAAAAAAAAAAAAAATCTTGGAATAAAAAAATACAAACATGTCACATTAGAAGCACAGAAAAGCGTTGTTCCATTTCCCCCTTTAAAATACATTTCCTCTGATGTCTCAAGTGTCAGACATCTAAATTAATGCGTATCTACAAACGAGGTCTTTTTTAATGAAGAAAATGAAAGAGTTTCCTTTCCTCTTCACATCTATTTTAAAACTATTTGAAGAATAAAATTCACATAAAACTAACTTTTTAAAAGAAAAAAAAAGAAAAAACATTTACTGCATCGTTTTCTCAAAATGCTTTCAGAAAGAAAGTTGCCCATCTTATTATAAAATCCCATTTAAACTGCAAAAATGTTCGAAATAAAGTCATCTGTTGGAAGATATTTTGTACTTTACTAAACTTATATTAATCTACAAAGATAGGTTTAAGTCGTATAGAAACGTTATAAAATATATCTAGAAGCAGAAACAAAATATTACAAGGCTTCAGAAAAATTCAGAATTTAACATATTTTTGCCATTTAAGTTGCATCTAAGAGTTTGGTGAGTAAAACATGTGAGGATTCTATCTCGAACACATGCACTTTATGTTTTGTCAAGAAAATAAAAAGATAAAAATAAAACAGTTACTTTTTTATTCTTTTTTATTTTTCACTTGTTTTAAATTCAAGACAGCTTGCTCGCGAAGCTGTATCTAGGCATAAGAAAAATGCATTAGAAAGTAAAGCAACATCTGGTTCTAGATAGATTTTCGATCGCAGGGAACAAAAACCGTGAACCACTTAAAGGTTAGAAAAAAAATACCGGAAAATTTGAATTTAAAATCATATCTAAATAATGTAAAAATTATTTAATTTCAGTTTAAGGAACGTATTATGTAGTAATATAATCTCTTTACTTTTTTGTCTTTTTCTTTTTAATATAAGAGTAATGTTTCTTTTTATAAGGTCTATTAACTTTCATTTAGAAAGACATTCATTGTGTAAGTCCAGTTTCTAAACATGATGCAAGTAAATTATATTTCATGATTGTTTAATATAATGTTTTTAAAGATTATTTAAATGCATTCATAAATCGTTTTGTGTCATTTTAATCACGTTTTGTTCATTAATACAAATAATGATCAAACATTATCTTATCTTGTATATGCAATTAAATTTACAAATTTTTGGAAGTTAAAACTTTTTTATCACATAAGATAAATGTTGTGAAAATCAAAAATAATTTTCTCGTGAAATGCATCATAATAACAATATAGTTTTATGATGGTTTCGTTAAAAAAAGAAAAAAATAAATAATAAATAAATAATAAATAAATAAATAAATAAATAAATAATAAATAAGTCGTATCAGAAAGAATGCCCAGCAAAAAGTTTTTATAGATTGACTGTTAAAAAACAAAAACAAAGTAGTATCTTTTTCTAATTCACGGTATTGTAAAAAATTCTAGATGTCGAATTTGACATAGCAAAATCTTTTACAGATTTTTTATGACCTATTAGAGTTTTTAAAAATCTCTCAGATTATGAAAATATTACACGTATGATTAAAAATATGGAATCGATAAAAAATGTTAGAGGTAAATAATTTTCCGATATTTACAGGACTTTTTTGCTGCTCACAATCTTCGAACAATTTCAAAGTTTCTTTAGCCACGTAGTAGAAAGTTAGCAAAATAAAATAAAATTTATATTGAGGTTATTTTTACCCAAAAGTTTAGAAACCACTCTTTTATTTCATTTTCAAATTTCCATCCTACAGTTTTATATCATTCTAGAATTAAATACTGCTTTTTTTCTTCTTCATTTATCTAATTTACGTTTAAAGAAAATTATCTATATGTATTTGACGCATTTTTAAAAATCCTAATATTTGAACTTTCTCATGCAGCACCTACAATCTTTTAATTTAAAAAATAATCATCGAACAATTTAAATTTTGTTTACAGTTATTGTAATTTTTGGTTCTTTGTTGAAAGAGATTTCTTTTATTTTTTAGAAATGTAAACTTTGCTGAGGTTTAAACGTAAACTTAGATATAATTAAGGCGATATAAGATATAATATAAAAATAAGGCAGAAAATTTCATTCATAACTTAAGCAGTGACAATCGTAAACTGTACATAAAAAGAATATATACATTTTAAGTTTAAAGTTCTTTTTTGTGAGTTTATATATATATATATATACATATATATATATATATATATATATATATATATATATATATATATATATATATATATATATATATTATATATGTATATATATGTACTGATAAGTATAAAGGATTTAAGTCCATATTCTTGATTTTTCAGGAGACGAAAAATAAAGTTATACTAATTAAAATCTAATCAGAAGAATCGATTAGGAAAAAGGGATTTCGTTGACTTATACCCTTTATACCATTCAATGATTGTCAACCTTCATTTAATAGCAGGAAAAAATTGAATTAAATATTTTATACCATACATGAATGCTAAATTTCTGACTTGAATCTTTTTTTACCAATGGATTTTCTCAGAGACTAAATGGTATAGACTTAAATCCTTTATACCAATTGATAGAGAATTTTTTTCTGAGTCTGACAATGTACTTAACTCAAAATCGACATTTTTGGACATAAATCCTTTATACATATCAGTACAGATAAATATATTAATTTAACTAAATTAAAATTCTGATTTAGTAAATGTCTTGAAAATAAATTATAAGAGTAAAATATAAATAATGTTATACAAAAGTTATTTATTTATATCATATTTGTTTAAGTTATAATATTTTTTTAACTTAACTTCACTCTATAAACGCCTTTTAATTTTAAGAGTTTATAAGGAATTAAACGTGAGACTTTGATCTTTAGTTTTATCCCTTGTATTAAGAATTGGATAACTCTCTTGATATCACTGAAAAGTTGCTGAAAAAATTTAAATTTTTGACAGATTTCACTACTATACCTTTCAATATAATTTAAATTAATTAAGAAATAGCAATCATTCGATTCATTTAGAATATAAGTAATTTATATTTTTAAATTGAATACTCACGCTTTTTTAATTCTTAGAATTATTTAAAAAGTTTTGTATACAATTTCTAAATTGTCACATTATAGAACATAATGAAGATGCATTAATGAGTTTCTAAATCGAGCATTTTGAAATTCTCGATCATTGGGAACTCAAACATCTGGTAACAGAAAACTAATTCTCAAAACTTGGCAAAGTTAACTTTGAACTGAAACAATATCAAAGATTTAAAGCTTACGAAAATAGCTTCATATTGCAGAACGATTAAACTTTTCTGGTGTAATGCATATTAAGGAAAATAAAACAAAGATTTAAAATTGCGTGTTCAGCGAAAAAAGAAAAAAAAAACTTTCTGGTTTCAAATAATGAAATTTAGATGTTAAAAAGTTTTGTCTATACTCTAACTTTTGGCACATATCCACGGAAAAGTTCGGAAAGTGCTATCAAACTCAGTATTTTCTGAAACAAAAATGACATAATCATTAAATGGATCAAAAATATACAACATCTGAAACATAAAAACAATTCTCCCTATTTAGAAAAATATTTGACAATAATACTAAATATATTTAAAAAAATGCTCTAAGTACTTTTTTTTTTTTTTTTTTTTTTTTTTTTTTTGCTTTTAAGGAAAAAAAAATTGTCATTCCTTCGTTTTCATTTAATTTAAATTTCTAAAAAAGAGATTTTCCATAAACATTTGTTTTCCTAATATTAAATTTGTTTTCTTAATTAGAGCTAAAACCTCGCGCGCATGATTTATTGCTTAATACACTTTATTAGATTAGTTTAAAATGAAAATAAAGATTATTTGACTTTCTATTAAATGAGAAATGGGAAGTACCGTTTTCGAACCCAGATCATGCTTGTCGGCCTAGCTGTTTAAAGTTATCCATGGTTTCTAAGAAATTCGCTTGAAATGAGCTAGGAGTCTTTAAGAAGACCGCCCTCCTCCACGGAGAATATTCCTTAAAAGCCTGGGAATTTCGCGTAATTAATAAGCTTTAACCCAAACACACACACACAACTCACCTTAATATTTGCAATATATAAAAATGTTAATAGAATACTCATTCGTACGTACATACTTTTCTCATATGAGAAATAAATCCCAGTAAATAACGTCCATCTGCAATATTTCAGTTTCTTTTTGTAATATCAATTTTTTTGTGTGCGTGTGTGTGTTTGGATGTATTTTTGCTCGGTAGCTGAGGCGATTTTTGTTGTTGTTGTTGTCTCTTAGAGGTATACGAGACACAAAAAGCATAAATAAAATTTTAAATTCTAGCAAATCATTTTCTTCAAAAATACTACATTATTATTTCTTTAATAAATAAATAAATTAATTAAATAATAATTTCCATTGAAGGTACTTCAGTTTTCATTCTTTAAAGAGTAATTTCGTGTTTCTAGGAGGAAATACCAAAACAAAACAGAAACAGTATGCTAAAATAATTACGAAGTTTTCGACATTATTTATCTTACTATATTAATTTAAGCATCGCATTTGTGTTATTCTTCGAAATGTACATATTATAAATACATATAATATATTTTTATATTATAAACAATTCGATGTAGCTTACTACTGCCCAAATTAAAAAAGAAGGCTTAGATAATCAAAAAAATGTTTGACTCATAAAAATATTTAAACGATTCCTCAGCTTATACAAATAGGAATTTTTGAAGAAATCCGTATTTAATCCGCCACAAACAATTTCTCAGGTCATCCAAATATGAAGTTTTGAAGAATTCTTTATTGTATCTTTTTATTATTACAGTGCACGGAAAATGTTTTAACATTCACAGACGTAAGTCCAAAAATAAAATGAAGTTACGTTTAAGACAGTATGAAACAGTTATTAAAAACATGAAGTGAAAACAATGGATTCATTGTTCTTACAAATACAAAAATAAAGCATTGCGGTGGTTTCTAATTGATTACCCGGTAATCAACTGATTGCCTGGTTGATTACCCGGTAATCAACTGCGCGATATTCAGTTAAATTTAAAAAAGTAAAATCCCTTCAACCTGAGATTTGTCAGAAAGAATGCATAGCGTTTAATCATATTTGTTATATTTGTATCATGTATATAATCATATTTGTTAATGTCATCATATTATCATGAAATCACTCTTATGTATACACATTCTTAAAACCAAAGAATGTTTCAGTAGAATAATCTCAAATTTATAGAACATTTAAAAGCATCATATTTGCTAACACTCTCGTTCTATCCTGAAGAATAAATATCCCTATTTCCAAATAGTAATTTCAAATATGTTTAACCTTAGAAATTTAAAGCGAAATAATATTGTTCAAAAATAGGGGTAGTAAGTCTCCCGCCTACATTAGAAGACTGCAATAAAAAAAACTGTTGTAATAAAACAGCGCAGCAAAACTGTAGGAAAAACCTTTTCTCTTTTTTCCCCATATTGATTGACATCTGTTTGTTTGTTTATTTTTAACAATATTAAATTAATAAATAAAACACTTTAAAACACGTATATAAGTTTTAAAAATATATACACTCCTTCTCATAATTATAAGGACACCCGTTTTTCTATATTAACTAAACACTGAACACTATTATTTAAGCAAATATATTTTTATTTAATTTGAATTTCATTAATAGACTATATTTAAAAAGTTTTATCGTTTTTCTATCTTAAAAAACTTTAAATATGGTAAAAAGATGATTTTTCAGGCGTTCACAATTATAAGGACAGCTCGAATTTTAGTAATTTTTTTCAGTTATTCTTTAAATTAATATTTTATGGGGTCTCTTTTTAGGATTAAACAGTCAGACATTCTCTTTGGTATATATATATACATTTTTTTTTTAATATTCAGTTTCAATACCATTTCATATAGCATATACGATATTCTTAATACATTTAAACTATTTAAAATTGCTTTCCACTTGCATGCACTTTTCTAATATCATAAGTTAAGGTTTTTTCAACTTTTAGGCCATGGGAAAGGCAATAATACAGAAGTTTCTTTCTTCAAACTATTTCCTATTGCTCTTAAAGTAGAGCAAAAATGTAAGTCTTGTTGAAAAAAATATTATTACCCCCCAAAATCTAACAAAAATCTGATAATTCCACGTTTAAAATTTGCGGATATTCTCTTGATGTTCATAATAATAGATAAAATTACTAAATTCATTCTGCCTTCAGTAGAAGCAGCTCCCCAGAGCACCATAGATCCACCTTTAAAATGCCCGATTTATATCTGCCTTTAAAAAATCTGCTCTGTCTTTCGCTATCTTCAGATCGTGCCAGTAACTGTTAAAACCATTTGGTTAATCAAGAATAAAATGTTTTTCATCCGAAAATGCAACATTTTACCATTTAATATTGTCTTTATTCAACTTTAACACAGACGTTCTTTCCCCCATTAAATGCTGATTGATTATTACAGGTTTTTTATTCATTTTAACATATTATTAATTATTTTAAACATGCATAAATGTAGACCCTAACCTTTCGTTAAAAATTACGAGCAAATTCGGCAGCAATCATTATGAGTAGAACAGTAAGAGGAATTATGAGTCTTCGATCTCTGTAAAAAAACTCTGATTTTACATCAGATCTCTCTCCTATCGAACCAGCAGTTCAATGTTTGATCACATTTCCTTCAGCAATTTTAGACCTTCGAATTTCATTAGAAATTCGGCGGATTGAAATTATCCTTCCACTTAAAAAACGCATTTATCATACTTCACTACTTGAACGTTCTTTTTTCCGAGGAATTATCAGTAATGTCCGTCCAAGGAAAATTGAAGGCTTATATATGAATTAATCTAGCCCAGTAGTTAACAAATTCGCATGTCAACTGTAATTTATCCGCTAGTAAGTTAAATAAAACAAAAAAATCTGGATTGTCCCTATAATTATGAACATCTAAAAACCTGGAGTAAAGCACATTTTGCATTATGTTTTATTTTTTATATTAAAAAATTATAACAGTTTTGGTTTTTAGAATACTAGATATATTAAGTGCACTTAGTATAATCTTGTTTACAATTATTTTTACGTTAGTTATTTAAAAATATAAAGTGTCCTTATAAATATGAGAAGGAGTGTATTCAATTAAAAGACGCATATTTCAAAGCTTTTCGCCCTGAAAAGCAGGGCATCACCAGTCTACATGGTTTTACACAATATGCAGCTGTGTTACAAATATATATACCATAAATCAGGTTAAAGCTACAGTTACATCGCTACTTTAATACAAAAAAAAATTTAGTTCATTGGTTGGTTCCATTCTACATTAACACTGAGGCAACACTTGATTACTGCAACTTGCGTTGGAAAAGTCAGTTTTGGATGGCTATTGGAAAGGCTGGCATGGTGGTAACATCAAGGTGAAAAAACTTGTCGAGCAGTGGTAGTGAATGGAAGTCATTCTTTTGGTCCGTGTCAATCTCCTCCAAAAGAATGCCATATTAAAATGTTTAATCAAAACGCAAAAACATAAATAATTTTAAATTGTAATTATTTTATATAAAACGCTTTATTAACATCATTTAGTTTTTACTATTAATTTCAATTTATTTTAGAATGTTAAAAAACTCTTTTTGCGACAAATTGATATAGGGTATTGCGAGAAAAATCATTAAAACCAATATACTTGTTGTCTTATGTACTAAAGATTGTTTTACATCAGTTTTTCAGTTTTTTTTTTTTTTTTTTTTTTTTTTTTTTTTTAGCTATGAATATTAAATATGAAGTAAAAAAATTATCAATATCTTTCTTTTGTATTCAGTTGCAAAAGTTGAATTTTTTAAAATTTATATTAAAAAATAGTCTTTTATTTATTTAATTCGTTTCTAAAATATGTGCATCACATACATGCGCTTAAATTTTTTATTGCAAAAGTATTCTTCTGATTTCTCTTTTGTGGAGTCGCCAGTGAAAAAGTATTAAGACTGTTTAATTAGACAGAATAACATAATATTGCAGCTAAAAAATCATTATAACTTGTGTGTTACATCATCACTAACAAATGAAATAGTTATCTTATAAAAGAAAAAAATCGTATAATTATGATGGTTTCATCATTTGAGAGGTCATAGAAACTTTCCTATACTGGAAATTTTTAATCAAAAATAAATATATTCTATTTAATTGAGCTCAGTTTAAAATGTTACATTATGTTTTTACGTTTTTCTTTTATATACCCCAAAACTTAATAGTATACTTTTTTTTTTAAGTTGACGTTTAAAATATATTTTTCTGAGTTAAACTGTCTGTACACTGATTTCCAACAATTAAGGAAAACTCACAAAAATAGTGATTACTCAAAAAATTATAGCTAGAATTAGTGGGAACTGAATCACAATCTACAACACTTTTTAGGGTATAAAAATAAGATTAAAATAAAATATCAGACAATTATGGTATTCTAGAAATTAGCGCATCTGTAAAATGAACAAAGTATAAAAAATGTTTCTTTAATATAGAGTATGATCCCCCCTAAAAGCAATGTAACACATGCAGTACTCTGTGAGACTGTAAATTATTACATGATCAATGGGAAATAAAATTGTTTTAAAATTAGCAAGAATCTGAGGAGGAGGGTTGAGAGCAGCAACACGTCATCATAAAGCATCCAGAAATTATGCGATGGGATTCAAGTTTGGAGATCGACCAAGCCATTCGATGCACTGAATTGTTTGGTGCTAAAGTTAATTTACCCTGCGCTGTCTAGTGTTGTCATCCTCTAATAAAAAATCAATATTCATTTCACTGGCATAAGAGTGCATATATGCATAAAGGATCTATCTACATAGACGTGAATATTCCCAGTACCACATGGAAAGATATAGAGTTCTGAGTGTGTACCCAAAGAGAAACCATACCAAACAGGAAGAACCCAACAGCAAGCACGTCCAACCTTTCGGAATACCCTTACCTAAGGCTCCTATATATACGACCTGGCGCATCAGGCATTTTGTTGCCTTAGGGTTGCCACATGTACCCAGCGCGTTTCTCTAATAAACAAACCACAAACACTTTTTTTATCGTCTTACGTTACTTTAGAGTAACTTGTTTTATTATATTTCATAATTTTAGCTAAGTAAACTATGATATGGAAGTTTGTTTAGCGATAAACTGCTATAATCATTCAAGAAGTGAATATAAAGTGTTCACAGACCTTCTATTACTGTGTATTTGAGTTTTGGCGAGAGTTTGTAAAAGAAACAGAAACCGCCCTAACAACACATCGTACATCCATAGGATATCCTTAGAATAAAATGACATTCTGAGAATGTACTGTGAAAAAAATGTGTTTTTAGGAATATTATTAGGAATATTATTGTTGCTTATTGCTCTTATCTTGACCGGATTAGCTTCAGATTAAGATTTCTTGAAATCATCAGGGAAGCGATAAGGACGCCAAGCGGGAATGCTGTCCTCTTCGGAGGCAAAAAAGTGGCGGTGATGCGCCGGCCTATTATTTTATTTAGGGGCTCTACCCTTACCCAACTGGGGTAAGAGTTTTCTATTCTAGTGAAACACTCAAGGAGAGTCTGAAGACTCAAGATCCTCAGGAATACGAGGATCTTTGGTCTTCTGACACAGATATACCTCCTCCATATGAATATCTTCCGCGGTTGTTTGATGGATAATAATGTGTTTCATGCTCTCTTCAGGTCAAATGCCTATCATACGCATCATATTATACGCATTATATTTTACGCATTTTAAGCTAAACATAAATTCATACGCGAAGAGAGCAGGCCTTCATTGACCAGCCGTCCAATAAATATGTTGAAGTGCCTACCTCAAACATTTCCTTCTGTGAGTGAGGTGACAGGTACAAGAATAGCTGGTTGCCTCGCCTAAGGATGACATTCGTAAAGCCTTCTATGTAAGGTAGACTTTAATATCAACTTCCAGGTATCTGCAGTAACAGGAGCTCTAAAATGAGTTGGGTTTGCGGTTTCATTCCTACATACGCATAACCGCAAATTATCGCCCATGCTAAATCAGTGAATTCCAATTATTGCTTAGGTAAATGGATCGCAGAAGGACTCACATTTAGCCACCCCTGTCTGATTTTGAAGTGCCTCTAGTCTCCCATTGGCTCTTTATAGCAGTTTTTTCGGCAAATGATGCCTTGAGTTCTTTGTAACGAATTCGATATTTGAGATTTATTACCTCACATAGCAATATCTAGGTCTTACTACCTAGCAAACATTTTTATACTCCTAAATATTCCTATGATACATTCCGATCGAAACACGACTAATTTATATATTGCAGTTTTTTCAGCATATTTTATTTAACAAAATTTTCAAATTTAATACGGATTGGTTTATTTTGAATGAGTTATTCTTATTTTTGTGAATTATCTTTAAATTTTGGAAACCAATGTAATTTAGTTAGCTATTTTTCAGCTACCGGAAAACTTCCTTCGTGCCATCTGAACTTTTAATTTTTTTTTTTAATTCCTGATTTTATATTTTAGTGTAGCAAACTTTAAATTCAAGTGATAAAAAAAAATATATATCTTTTCTTCCAGACTATTAAATTAATTATCTGATGCAAATTATAGTTTCAATTCACTGTATATTTGGAAAATGTATGCAGATTTTATTCTACCTTGAGAAGGAAAGTAATTAAACTTAATCTTATCACAGTATTAATTAAATGATGCTAAAAAACGTCCTTTATGCTACACTGGTTTAAAATCTCGGGTAACAAATGAAGCTTATCTCAAGATGCTTTCGAAGAAAAATTATGTTAAATGTTCCTCAAATGGAAATTAAAGTTTCGTGAAATGATACATTATCTTCAATACAAACAAAAACGTATTCTAATAATCTTCCGTTAAAAAGTAAATTTCTCATAGAAAAAACTCTCTTTTTCCATCAGTATAATTTTTAACATAACTGCATTACCAAAAATCAGATGTCTGTAATTTTTATTCTAAGTAAATACAAGGGCTGCACTCTCAGAATCTTAAAGTAAACGACTCTAAAGATTGGAACATATGAGAGTACCCTTTATTGACTTTTTAAGTGTCGTCTGGTTTTATCTATGACACCATCAATTTCAATTACTTTATTTTCGTAGAAAATTTCTTTCTATTCTGGTAAAACCGTAAACTGCTTCTTGGAAGTAAGCGAATAAAAGTGATAATATTATTTGAGCTTAAATTTTTATGTTGCGGTATAAAAGCTTATGGTAAATCTCATAACTTTTTTTAGGCGGTTAGAGATAAATATGATAATGTGGTTATTATGTTATTCTATAATACCCCAATTTTATTTACTTTCTTTTAAAAATTACCTAGGATTTTTGTTGAAGAAGTATTATTCGTGCTTAATTCATTTTTATAATGATAGCCAATTACAACATTATGTTGTTTTATTGAGAGAGTTAGGTTTTCTACGCACATAAAAAAGAATAAATTCAGTTTATTTCTTTATAATTTTTCGTAGTCTAGTGGTATCAATGCGAATAAATTTAGCTGTGGTACAATGTACATACACGATTTTAATTTTTGAAAATGTAAAGTTTTATTATTAATAACAGTCATGATCCATAGAGTATTTTATTTTTTCAAATATTCGGAAATTCTCCGTTTTTAAACAACATTTCAATAAATAATGTCATATTAAATTTTTTTTTATATACTTTTATGACTAAAAATAAAAACTATAGCTATAAAATATCGAAATATTTTCTAAATTGAAAAATAAATTTATATCTATATAAATATAAATGTGAATTATAATTTAGCTAAATCAGCTGAAACTTTGTGAATGATACTTCTGATTAGAATTAAAATTAATTACAAAACTTTAAAAGCAAATGTCATGTGACCATTTATGTGTTTCTCTAAATCCATAGGTCCTTATTTTATAACTAATTCATAAAAATATGCTATGTTCACAGAATCTTCGGTTTTATTTTCTTTTTTCTTTCTTTCTTTTTTTTTTCTACAAAACTCTGTTAATAGAATTTCAATCATCTGATCTACAAAACTCTGTTAGTAGAATTTCAATTATCTGATGTTTTTCTTTCTTCAAATAAATTAAATCAGAATTAATTATAACATATTTTGTAATTATACTTATAAATTAATACACATGGAGAATTCGAACTTATTTTACATACAGTGATTTTAGTAAAATCAATTTTACATACCTCTTGAGCAGTATTATGTACTTTATAATAATCCCTTCAGTTGAAGATCAAAATTGTGATGGCGTATCTCCGGACCACCTGTATGTGTGATTCCCAGACCGTCGCCAATTGCCAATTACGCAGCACAAGTGCGACGTAAAATCCATCCTGCCAACCAACCAACTTTTTTATTAATAAGCAAAGTCATCGTAATCAAATTTTATGTTTATTCAGGCTTCTATATAAATATTATAAATACTAGAATTATTAAGAAGTCAAATAATATTTATAATAATAGCTTTTTACTTATAACTAACTTTATAAAACTTTGGCATTGTAATTTGTTAGTGAAAATGAGATAGAGTCAATCTGATCTTAGATTCTATAAGGTCTGGATTAACTTTTAAAAATTTCATGTATATTTTATGCAATTCTTATTATTTTGAAATTGAATGTACCAAAGAAAAAGCAAAATATACACCTCTCCTAAAGATATAAATTGTTGGAATTGGTTGATTAAAATTAAATTTCATAAACTGAAAATTGAGTAACATTGCAGCCTTAAGACAAAATTTTGAACATATGCTTTGTTTTCATTTTTTAGGGGAGTTAGCACCGTTGACTTGATACCCCTGAAGATATCATATAAAAGATTATATTTTCATTTAATATTTATAAATTGAGCTATAATAGATTTGTACAGTAAAATATACATTCACGTAACAACTTTTATAGTTTTTGATACATTTTTTTTTTAAGATTTGAAATTTTCTAAATTGCGTTTTCTCAGCTTACATTTTTTTTTTTTTTCATAAATTCACGATCTTTAAAATGCAAAGCTTCTACAGATATTTAAGAACAAACTTTTTTTTTCTGGGATGTTTAATAAATAGAACTTACTTAAATGATTTAGGGATGGATTTTGAAATATATTGATTACTTTTAGAGGGAAAAAAAGTAAAAAGTGCATGTGTATATTAAGCAGACTGTAAAAATTCCCGACCCCCCCCCCACCCCCGCAAAAAAAAAAAGGAAAAAAAACATCATTTTTGTTATATTTTTATTTTTAATATTTTTTCTTTTAATGACATATCTAAATCTATCCCTAATTCTTTTAGGTATACTGTTAAAAATGGTTTCTTAAAAATGAGCTAAATTGTCTCAAAATAGCCCCGAAACAATACATACTTAAATTTGAAAAACCATGTATTCATTTTTGACTATATTGACATGTGAAACATGGGGATATTTGGATTCTTATTGGTCAACCCTATTTTTGAGCATGTTAATATACTCAAAAATAAGTACATAGTTTCTCAAATTTAAGTATATATTATTTCGGAGCTATTTTGAGACAATTTAGCTCATTTTTAAGAAACCATTTTTAACAGTGTAGATTCTATTAAACATCCAAAAAATAATAAGTCTTTTCTTAAATATCTGTAGAAGTTTTAGCATTTTTAAGATTATTAAATCGTGAAAAAATGCTAATATAGCAAAATTTATAAACAATAAATTATTAATATAGTTAAATTTATAAACATTAAATGTAAACATAGCCTTTATATGAAATCTTCAGTGTTGCCAAGTCATTTTAAAGCAAAATCTTTTCATTTCGAATACATAATCGGTTTTATATGTGTTTGAGAATTTAAATGAATGCTTCAGGAAAATACATAAACTGAATTTTAATTATTTCTCTTATTATGTTTTTAAAGAAAGTGAAATCGGAATATTTACACTGGATTCTAAGATTTACGTAACAACCTCGTCTTTGCTTTCTTCTTCTGCTCTTAATTTTTAAACAAATGAACATATGAATATGAAATTTGGATAAAATATTCCTTTTCTAATTATTATGCGAATTTCATTAAACTTTGTTATGAGAAATAAAATAGAAATCGATACCAATGCAATTTTTCTAAAAAGTGTGATTGTGAAGAAAAGAGAAATGTAATTAAATTTGGAAAAGAAATATCTATATTAAATTATATTAGAGATTAAATTTATGTATTACAGATTAGTAATCAAAAACTAAATTATTAAAATTATCCTTCCCTCCCCTTTTTTTTTTACTTTAGTATCAGGGCAATCGCAGGCGACTTAATTGTCTACCACTAATTTTAAACAATGATCTTTGAGATATATTTTCAATGATTAAAAAAGAGAAATTATTTATTTGAAAAAAAATTGCCTGTTGCAGCCTTGTAATTTGTTTTAATGCTAATAACTTTCAAATATATAGAATAGATAAGAAAATAAAATTTTTATAAGCTGTTTATTAAAAAATGGTTTAATGAAATTTTATTTCTTTTAACTATGTTCATTGTTAACATTTTAACTATATATATATATATATATATATATATTAATGTCCGTTATGGAATCAAAAGAAGAATAAATAAACTAATTGATACGTCTGTGATTTGATAGAGGGAAGAATGTAGACCTTTGACTAATCGTAACATATTATAGATAGCATATTTTATATTGTTTTATTTTTATTTTTCACATCTTTAAAAATAGATTTTTCAGAAAATTGATTAATATCATTTTACAGTTTATTCTCGGTGTCAATGTAATATTAATTTCAATTAATGATTTAACAACCAGCATATAATCTAAATTTTATTTTCATATATTGAATTTTTTTTAATTATACGCAAAAGAACAAAACGAAAAATAACGTGTTGTTGCTTAACTTTTAGAAACCAGTTTAGTACATTTATGTACTTAAGTCTCGATTAAAAGAAAAATAAATAAATAAAATGCATCACCTTACAAAACGTGAAAAAAATTCTACTCTTGCTGTTTTTTATTTATATTCTGCTTGGAGTACTTAATCTAAAGCTCATACTTATGATGGAAAAAAAAAAAACATACAACTGAATTTTAAAAGAAAACATTTAAATATGTGACATAAACTTCTCATGTCTTTTAAAATACGATAGCATTATGAAAGAGTTACATATTTTTCTTTAAACAAATTACCAACATTATAATTATTAAATATAATTAGAATTTATAAGCTATTTTATTCAGACTATTTTAATTCATTAATTTTTCTTAAATAGAATAAGTGTTAAATTTTTAACTAATAAGCATCTTAAATTCAAAAAATTAATATTCACTTTACTACTTTAACCTTAATTACTTTTTTTTAATCTTCTTCAAACAAACGTATAAATGTTAAAGAATAAAAACTTCAGGCTAGACTAGCAAATGTTATTTTAAAAATTTCTGCTTTTTCTCAATTATTTTAAAATTTATTATCCTCTGATATACGAAATGCAATTTTTTAGCTATTTCAAAAGAAAAGAAAAACATTATTTCCTGTTTTAAGAAAAAAAAATTCTATTAGTAAAAATAAAATTTCAAAACTCTTGTTTTCTTCAAATATGAATCCCTTTTATATTGCATGATCTTAAAGCAATATAAAGTATTTCTACTGACAATTTCTTTGACTCTTTTCAAGAAAAGTTTAAGAAAATTTGAGCAGTCATGCATTATTATTTTGTAAAATAAATTAAAATTTCAAAGTAGATGAAATAAAAGTACAGAAATTAACACAAAATTTTTCTCAATATATAGAAAATATTTTCTTTTTACAATGCATACCAATTCTTTTTTTATTATTCTAATAATATTTTTTTACTTATAATGTATTACATATTTATTAGTGAATTTATACAACAAAATAAGCATGGTTTTTGAGTCGTTAATATTTAAGAATTTAAAATATGTTTGCTTACATACAATTTCACTTCTTTAAAATTATCTTCGAAAATAAGCAAATAAATGGGCTCTTTTTATTTTATGCTTATAGCTTTTTGCTGCTTTTAAGTATAAGATAATTATATTTTAAGATAATTATGTTTAATGATGTTTTTAAGATAATTATATTTAATTATACTGATATTTTTAAGATAATTATATTTAATTATAATGATATTTTTAAGATAATTACATTTAACACATCACTCAATAAGTTCCGACGCAGGTACACAGTTAGCGCTTGTAATGAAAATTCCATATGGGTTTTAGATTGTGTGAGCCACCTTCAAACGATATTTGTTACAATATCATGAAAATCTGAGTACTAATTTACAAGTTACAGTGGTTTTACTAACGGTACTTTTATCATTTTCAGAATAAGGGAAAAAAGAATTTATTGAGTTAAATGAACACTGTTTATTAATAGAAAAAAATACCGTTAAAGCAAATTAGTGGCTTGATAAGCGTTATGGAGATTCTGTTCTATTGAAATCAACCATTGAACTCCTGTTTAATAAAATTAAACATGGGTATACAGTGGTGGAAGCAACTTTAAGACCACATGTGAAATTGAAAAAAATTTAATTTTACTGAAAAAAAAGAAACATCAAATAGTGTAAATGGAATAAAAAAAAAAATAAATCTTCACATAGTTTTATAGAAGAATGGTTGTAACTATATATTATATGCAAGTGATTTTTTTTCACAACGTAAAAGGGTCGAAAAAACTTTAAGACCATAAAGTTAAACATTAACTAAAAGTATTGCATTGTAATTTTTAGTACTTCGTGTGTTTTCTTTTCACACGAATTACTTATAAAAGATGATTTTGGAAGAAAGTTGCTAGATTTTTGCATGTTAGAATCGTTATTTCATCCCATGCTTTATAATAACAGATTTGAGCTCAGAAACCGAATAGTATTGTTTAAAATTTTCATATACCTTGCGTGCAAAGTTATCCTACATTCTTTCTATGGGGTTCAAGTCTAGAAGTTTGACCGGAAATTCCCTATAACTTACGATAATTTCAGTTAGCCAAGAAATGGTTGAAACAGATTTGTGCTCAGGCGCATTATCTTACAACAAAATCAAATTTTGAGCCATAAGCTCATCTTTTAATGGAACAGAATTGTTAGCCAGTATATCTTGATAGTCAAAAGAGTTCATATTATCTTTAGTGAACACAATATTAATCCTACCTCGAGCACAGAAACCTGCTTAAATAATGACAGATCCCCTTTCGCACTTGCTTTGAGAAGTACGAAGGATCCTGTCTTAAATCATTCCAATAGTTTCGTAAACCATCAGATCCATTTCAGTTAAATTTCTTTTCATCTGTGAATACTATTTGTCGGCAAAAATTGTCTTTTAAAACATTAGATGTTGCGAATTTCAATCTTGCTTTAATGTGCCCTTTTTTCAACTTAGGTTTGCTTTTTTATTTTGAATACATGATGTTTTCCGCACGATTCAGGACATTTCTAACAGTTCTAGCCGTTACTTGAAGCTTTAGAAAAAATTTTATTGCTGATGAATATGCATTGTTTTTACAGCCATTAACATAAACCTTCTTTTCATTCTGGTTGATAGTTTTTAAGGCATTCCTCCTCTATGTTTTGTACCATATCTGCATGAATTTGCGAAAAATTGATGAACTACAGTTTTAGACCTTTAGATTTTGCTAGCGATTTGCCTTTCACTCATTCCCCTTTCTCGAAATGCCAAGATGTTACCTTTTGCAATTTCACTGAGTAATTTTCCTCTACCCTTAATCTCAGTTGATTCAACACTCAGCTAAATGATTAAAAAATGTTTCTCTTTATTCTAACAACTGTCCCGCACAAAACTGTGCAAATGTGACCTCATCTCATTATGCAAGCAATCACTTTTAAAACTGGTCTTAAAGTTTTTTCTTTTTGATTACATTACACATTTTTACTTTATATCGAAAATGAAAGTATTTTAAATTCTAAATTCATTATTTTTTTATTTCTTACTTTTTATATATTAAATGTAAAGTAATTTACAAAGGGATTTTAATTTTTGAATGCAAACAAAAAAATTCAATGGTGATCTTAAAGTTTTTTCCACCACTGTATAAACACCTATGCTGCTTAATGCACTGGTAGCACGAATTTGGCAGTCGTTCTAAGAATCTTTAAAAGAAAGTTCTCAAAGTTTCTCAAAATTATTTTGGAAGAATATAAAGTGGAGTTTGTCACATAACTGGTGTCTTAACGATATCAGGAAATAGTGTGTATAGTATATACATGAAATATACTTCCAAGTCTATACTATTGTCTATGAGAAAGTTGTGTTCAAAATGGGTGCCGCGCTTCTCCACAGTGAACGAAAAATAGCAATGCGTCGGTGATCCAGAGCACTGTTTCGAACTATTTAACCATAATAAAAAGGATTTTTGCATAGGTACGTGATAATAGGTGAAACACGGATCCATACCTATATTACGGAATCACATCGTCAGTCATCTGATTGGATAGCAGCTTTTGAAAGTCGTCCGAAGTGACCAAAACTCAAATTTCAGCAAGAAAGGTATTGGCCTCCGTATTTTAAATTGCAGGGGGTATTTTATTTGTCCACTATCTTTAGAAATACAAAAACATCAGCCGCAAACAAAACATGTCATTATTGTTCCTTTTCAAGGAAGAAATTACGATAAAATGGTCCCAAATGAAAATGAATAATGAGCTTTTTCACTAAGACAATGCACCGTGTAAAACGTCGTTGGCTACGATGGCAAAATTGTGTGATTTCTTCCCCATCCCCAGTATTCGTCAGATCTGGCTCCCAGACACTTTCGCAGACCTCACAGAAAAAAAAAAAAAAACTCCAGGGAATGAGATTTGCATCAAATGGCTGTAACAAACGAATATTTTCAGTCCAGAAATAAATCGCTCTACAAAGTCATCGAAATTTTAAAGAAGCGATGGAATGAATGCATCACTCTTGAAAGAGACTATGTTTATTAATAAAATAGAATTATGGACTTTTTTTTTTTTTTTGTTAACCTTAGTACTCTCTTATGTAGAGTAATAACGTCATAAATTGCTTTACGTAATAGATGTAGAGAATATTATTTTTCCATAAAAATAATAAACAGTTTCTTTTTCCTTTCTTGAAAATGTTCTTATCTTTTCTCAAAAAGTTCATTTTGGGCGATGAATCACTTAACAAATGTGTGTGAGAAATATATTACTCTCATTATACTTTTACAGAGGAAAAGAATGTTAATTAGATTCATGACCATAACTTGTTTTTTCAGAAAATAAAGAAGTTAAAACATACACATTTACTCGAAATTAAAAAAAAAAAGACATTTATTTTTACAGGGAAAAATACGAAAACTTCATTTAATATTCTATTATATGTTTATCTACAATCTTGTTTACTTTCAACACTGTAGTGTCAGATATGGAACAATGATTTATTGGAATATGGTTGTATATTCTCATAGGTGAAAATGTATTTTCCTTTTATACAAGTAGTGAATGATAGATGTGCAAATATCAGTCAGTATTTTGCCAGTGAATTGACAGTATTATATATGTTCATTATAAACATCTTTGGTTTTATACCGCTGTATACATTCTAAAAAATATTTTACTTTACTTTGCATTTCCAATGTATTTTTTGGTTATAAAGTATACGTGCATGGTTTTATATGATTTAGTATGATTCTTTTTTAACCTCACCGATAATTCCAATAAACTATACTATTTTTTTATTAATTTTTTTTTTTGAAAATATTAAAAACTGTATAATTTTTTTCCTCCTAATTAATTAAGATAAAAAATATTCTTTTATATCAGACAGATATGACTTTCACTAATAAAACTTTTAACCAAATAGAACTGATTTACTTATTTCTCCTTTAACCTTAATTAAGTTTTGAAACTAATGCGCTTGAGGCTGCATAATAATTAAGTTTTATTTTAGAACTTTCCCTGTATTTATGAGACATTTTAATTATTTTGTTGAAAAATATCAAATAACATATAGAAAACTCTTTATTATATTTTTAATTTTTAAAGCTAGATGAGTTTTCTTTTGGTGGAAGGAGTGGTGAGTACTTTTTTAAATATTTAATAAGCAAGAATTACAGTGTTTGTACAACAAATTTAAATAGTGATGAACAATTGTACAACAACTTATTTTCTTGATCTCGATATTATTTGAAAGAAATTTCCTTCTGTATTACGGAAAATATTAATTCAGTTTAACATTTCTTGTGCTATTTTTAATACATAATAGTTACTGTTTAATAAATATAAAGGTTGTTCTATGTTACAAAAGTATAATGATTAATAATTAAATACATATTTTCTTTATTAATGTATTCAAAGATGGCAAAGTAAATTAATACCAATAATTTAATTTTTAAAACAAGAACAGGAGTTTTATTCTCTAGGGAAATGGTTTTGAAATGCTTTATTTAGTATTCTTTTGAAAATTTATTTGCTACATTGTTTACATTTAATATTGTTCTGAAAGATATAGACAGAGATTTACTCAAATATCGCTTGGAATTCTCATAGGAGAAAGCGTATGTTCATCTTATTTAAATTACAAATTTTTGATATGTACATAAATATATACTCTTGAATCAATGCAATGATATTTAATGTTGTGTTTATAAACTTAAAAGTTTTGAGTTTTCATTTTTTTTTTCATGCAATTTTACATTACAATTTCATGGACCATTTCAAAATTAGATTTAACGACATTTGACTAAAATTAGTTTTATTAATTCGTTTATATTAGAATGTTGGATGCTTATTTTTAAATAATGTATTAAATATATTTCAGAATACGCTCAACCTTTTATTCACTTATGGAATTTTTTAACTATGTGCGTATGATGATCCAAAATTACTGCAGTGTTTTGTGACTCGCTAAGAGCAAGAATTTTTAGGATTCTTCAGTTGTTACACAAAATAGCTTTAAATAATATAAAAACGGGCAATACTCTATCAAAAGATAAAAGATGAAGTTGTCAATTTGAAAATTTTACTTCAATTAGTCTTTTCGTTTTCTTTTTAAAGGGTTAAGCAATATGTAAAAAATGAAAATAATTATAATTCCCCATTAAAATGGATGTTATTCACACATTTAACTAAAAGACATTTGACAGAAAATTTACTGTCAAAATGCAAATATTTTGTGCGAAATTATCCTTGTTTTTGAAAAGAAAATACTCAAATGTATAATTATGCTTAATTAAAATTCTTCAGGATTTAATTTCAATATCATTAAATGTCAATATTTATTTTTATATTTCCATCAAGCTTAAATATGTAATGCAGTTTGGTTAAATTTAAAAAATAGGTATATACTTAATAAGCCTTTGATACAGAGCTAAAATAGCATTTATTTCGGGATCAAGCCTCAGGCAATTTTTAGTCAGTACGAGTCAGTAATCTTGTACGAGTGGTTTCTGTCCACCGTGAGTAATATTTTACTCTGGATGGATAATTGTATCTGATCTTGGCAATTTATTAATCAATAAATGATAAAAAAAAATGCAATTTAATCAAGAAATCTAATACATCACAACTATCTATCAATCCCATACTAACGATAATGATATCTGGAAAATTGCGAATCCGGTATATTACCAAGTCATTTGGTAATGCACCAGTTTTATCGAATTTTGAAAAAGCAGAGCATTGTTATAAATTTATTTTTATTAAATCTAATACAATATGTTATAAATGAAATTTAATGTTTTACCAAAAAATGGTGTAGATATGTACCGATTTCGCTAAAAATTTGGTGATAAATTTTTACTATTTGCTTAATACCATTTTAGTAGTATTTAGAACTAAAATGGCAACACTTTGCACAAAATTCCTTAAGGTATCGGTTGCAACTAAATTACCTTAAATTAAGGCCATTATTTTTAGCAGTAATTTTTATACACCTTTAGATTGAGTCATGAAACATATATTATGTGTATTAAAAAATCAAACTTTTGTCTATTAATTTGTCAGAATCAAAATATTTTCTGATATTTTCATGTTTCACACATCATGAAAGCCAAAAACAACTTCAGATTTTTTTTTTTTTTTTTTTTGTGCATGGGAGGGGGGGGGGTCGTTGTCTTTGTATGTCTGTAACGCCATTTTAGTCCGGGTATCACATAAAAACGGCTGGACGCAATTCAACGACACTTGGCAGGAATTTAGATCTGTACCCAACTTAAAATTATATACATTAGTTATATTATTACATATTATTATTTATATCGAAAATATCAAAATTCTGATTAGATTTAACGATATGGGTAAAAAAACGACTGCGCATGTGAAATAAGGCTTTTGCCAATGAAACGATTTGAAAGAAAAAAGAAAAATTAGTTATCTTTACGTTTTAGACACCAGAGAGCCCTAGAATGATTTCATATTATTTTTGCTTAGAAGAGGAGTGAAGATATATACAACGTTTTTTATTCAACCAAGTATCACCGGAAAATAGCTGGACGGAATTCATTAGCGGTTTGCTGAGAATTAGGTCTGTACCCTTCGTAAAATGATATCCATCATATCCATCGTACCTTTCAAACTTTCAATTAGATTTACAGATACGAACAAAAAAATGCTTCTGCAATTAGTTAAAAATTATATCTAGGTATTTAGATATATGAAAGTGACTATATTTCCCAAAAAACTCGACTTTTTATTTGTACATAATATTTAATGCATTTAATATCACATTTATTCGTTAATAAGATAATATGCTAAAAATCAGTAATTTTCTTCAGAATAGAAAGAAATTCGTAATATCTAGACCATTTTGCGTTACAACTTTTGGCGACTTTTAAATTTTTGACACTATTTGGCGTGAATTTTGTAATGTAATTACTTGTAAAAATAAAAAAATAATAAAAAATAAAATAAAAAATCTTGTACCTATTTTTTCTAATATCTATATATTTTGCTATTGAATTTTTTAGCTAATTTAGGGCAGTATATAATACTCTATATATATTTCTAATGTGCAGCTAGGTAATAATTTTACACACTAGAAAATATCTGGGAAAAAAAAATTCATTATTAATATTATTATTTTAATTCGGAAAAATCTCCTATACCTTCAATTTTTAATTCTCACCTACGCACTACTTAAAATAACGAAGGATAAAATGTACTCGATTCTCTATAACAGTTTTAAGTGTTGAAATTTTTTTATGCCATAATTAGAAATATGAAATGTATCATAGAAATTTCTAATTTTGTAACGTTAAAAAATTATCAATGAAACGTTAGAAGATAGTGTCATTTATAAATGAGTTTGAATTTGACTCTAAAATATTTTTTTATGCCAAAATGTATCCGAAGTATTTTAAAATATGTTTTTAAATAAAAACATAGACACTTTAAAGGCAAAAAGAAAGGTAACCATTTATACAGACAAGATATTATTTCATTATTCACAATAATAATAATAATAATAATAATAATAACAATAATAATAAGTATAAGTATAAAAAATTTATAAACAGCATAAGATAATACCAGTAAGAAAATTAATTTTCTAAAAGTAGAAAAAAAAAAAAAAAAAAAAAAAAAAAAGATATCTGCAGACGAAAAATTACAATCCTAAATTTATTTTTTCATAGAAAGTATCTCAGATAACCTTCCTTATTTATTCGCAGACGACAAATTTCTTTGTTACCAATAGCAACATTCATTTTTTTTCACACTATGGATGAAATTTTATATTTCCCGATAATTATAACACTGAAAGAACAATGATTTGGAGAAACTAGGATATTTTCATTTTGGCAAGTAGAGAATCTTTATTAACCTGACGTATTAAATTAATGACTTCGTCAATTAAGTTGATAGAAATTTCTAACCAACTGAAATGTATGACTTGGAGTATTCGGCACATATTGATGTCTCTCAGGATGCGGAGGACACTGTCGGTCACGAGGAGATGCGGTCTCAGACAAAAGAAAAATATGAAGCCAGCGACTCTAACATTTTTTAATATATAGAGGAACATATTTTATCACAAGCAATGGTGATTCACGGGTAAGATTTTATATATATATATATATATATATATATATATATAATTATTATTATTATTATTATTATTATTATTTCGTGCGTTTTAAGTAATTATTTTTGTAAAATGTATATAACTGCTATATTAAGTTCTGTAAACTAAAAAATAACAATTACATGTATTATCTGAAAAAAAAAAAAAAAAATCTGAGCTGAAAAGCTGAAAATGTGATATTTTACACTTGCTTTATCTATTAATTAAAAAAAGAAAAAAAATTCAAAGCAAGCAACTCGATATATACCAAAATATTTTCCCTGCAATCAGCTGATGCATCATTGACTCACTTTTTGTTATTCTTGTAATAAAGCAATGCAATTCCTGTAATTGAATTCCTGTAATAAAGCATCCATTGTAATAATAGGTACGGATAACAGTCAATATATTATTATACATTAGTTTTTACATTCTAAAAAAAGAAACCTTTGTACTTTTGCTAGTCTTAAAGTAATTTGTAAGTAAAGTAACATTAATTTATCACAAACAACTGTGTTTTTTAAATGACGTAGGTACAGCTTTAGTACAGTACTCTCTCGCTGACATTTGAATAATTGTAATATTTTGACAATGATTAAAATGGCTATCACAGTTACATTAGAAAAGGCCTTGGCGAGAAACGACCGAGCTACATCGGTGCCAAATTTCAAATTTCGCCAAGTCAGGCTACTAAAACTTTTCCAAAATATAATTATTTTCTCTTCTTTATAACAAATATATATTAAGTGATTCATTGTTATCGATACTGGATTCAAATATCCCCATACATTCAGCATTAAAAAAAAATTAATGCATTTCTTTTTCATGCAGTTGAATATTGAAGAAAAGGTACAGCTTTAGTATAAAATCTACTCGGTGACTTTTTGTTTGCTAGCTATTGTACCTGTTTTGCAGAACGTAAATGTCAATAGAAATTATGTTTTTTGGAGCGTTGAGAAAATTTATGTTCAAATTAGTGCACCAATAATTATGCATATTAAAAGATATAGAGGAGATCCGTGTAATAACCTCCCTCTAAGAAAAAATGCTCATAAAACTTTAATTTTAAAAATAAAAAGATTTAATTTGTTGACTAGTTATTGCAACTGTATAGTTATATTGTTTAAACTTGGCAAAGTACTCTAGGAACTAATAGTAATTCCAAAAAACAATTATTTAATTTACGCATCGATGGTCCATACTACACACACATTCGTACACGAGAGCGAAAAGTAAGATATAGAATGGAAGACTGACGCACAAAGCTGTACTTTTAGTAAATTTATTTCAAGTACAGCATTCATCACAATAATAGTGTAATGAATCCGTTATATTGGCGCAAAATTCACGCAGCAAAATTCCACATCTCGTCCAGTTTTCCTCGGTACTCTCCGGCAGAATGCGCAGAAAGTAAGTTCAGTAACTTGATTCGTAGCTGTCCCTTGCCGGTGGTTCCTGGGGATGTCCCTGCTGAGACCCTTACGGAGTGCACAGACACTTGCAACTAAAGAAGTGCAGGAAAGTCGTATCGTAAATTATCCACTGTCGGAAAGTCACCCTTAAATTTTTGGACACGTTTACAATGAAAGACATTACTTTTATTGCTCGTATAGGAATTTTACAACGAAGACCCAAGCTCCCCACACCAATTATGGCAGTAGGTTTGTCAGAGGAAAAAAGGGCTCTTCCAGGCTCGCGACAACTCAAATCACACATCAAAGAAATTTGAATAGAAACCACCCTTCCCGGCTTGGTGTCACGCAGGTCTGCGGGGTGTTTTCGCTTTGTTGTCTTCTTCTGTGCAAGTGTCTCTTTTTGAGCTTTTATTATCATTCTTGCCTCCTTCCGATACTGTTGGATGCTTTGTTCTCTTCACGCAATGAGGAAGGGGCCTGATATCTTTCACTGAGAACATTTTATGATGAACAAGAAATATTCTCCTGGACAATATCTTCTGAAGTTGGCTCTTCGGAAACAGACATATACAGTTGGACATTGTCTGGCAAGTGGTTGTTAGTCTCGTCTCCTAATGTGACTCATGATGGGATTTTATCAGATATTTCGGATGGAGCCAAGTCGAAATGATGAAATGCATGGCGATTGACAGGCCGAATCCCACCCACACGGAAACCATTGCTAGCGGTTTCAAGAAATTCCATCCATGTATACGCCTTTCCCAACAGTTGACACATTTGGAATTATGAAACGGGCGCATTGTGTAATGTGGAACAGTGGTCCATATTACACAACAGAGCATGGTTCATATTACACGCATAAACGGATCAACGTTGTTTACAATCACATTCTGCTATGTATATTGCGGTGCATAAAACAAATGTCTGGATTGTTCAGAAAATAAGTATATTTGCTTTTATTAACGTGAAAATTACTTTACAATCACCTAACAGCAGAAAGTAATACATTCATTTTACCATACCTGTTACATCAATGATCATGTAAACCGAAAACATAATTTCACAATCGTCCAAATGCAGGTACGCATGCACAAGTCACTTCTTGCTTTGAATAAGAATAATATTCACTAAAGGCAGTGGAATAGTTCCATCATCTAGTGGTGAACAGATAAATTTCCTCATGGTCCGTATTACACGATGGTCCATATTACACGGCTCTTTCCTACATATATGAGTGAAAATTTACAAACTGTACTTATTAACTATAATAATCTATTTTTATCTTCATAAGCATAGTAAGCTTCAACTAAGATAAACATTTCTGTTTAATAATACACTGCGAATAATAATTAAATTCCCGTGCGAAGACCGGGCACAACAGCTAGTAATTTCAATAATTTTCAAATGTATCATATTGTTCACTCGATTGGAATTTCTACTTAAATGCTTCCTTTAGTTAAATGGTTAAACAGCTTAATACATTTGTTGAGGAAAAGCATTTACAAGCTAAGGCCATCAGAAAAATTTCTTCTTCATCAATCCGCATATAATAGTATCATTTACCGGGTTACATGCACAGATATTTAATCAACGCGTGATAATCACTTTTGCATATGTAGACTTGTGCAGATTTAAACAATAGATGCTGAGATGTAACCATCCAGAAATTTGCAGAAAGTTAATAACAGATATGTACTCAAATTCAATCAGCGCAATTTTTCATATTAACAATTTTTCATACCAAGATTGGTGCTTTCATAGATCATAGAAACTGAGATATTGCCTTCCCATAAACAAGGTTATATTTCTGCATAGCAACGGCAAATATTTACCGATATACATTCGAACTTAATGAACATAGTATTTTCCCATGACCATTACACTTATTAAATTTTATGCCCTTACAAACTGCAGAAGCTTAAATATAGCCTTCTATTAAACGGAAGAAATTGAATCATAGAAACGCTACATTTCGTGCGATATATGTATCCAAAAGCTTATAAGCACCAAAATATAAGTGAAGGCCCTACCGAATATTAATTTCCGTCAACTAATTCGAGAGATACTGCGACCTCAAAGTTTTAGTAACAAATCCACACTGTGATTTGTTACTACACAGACAGACATTTTCTAAGGATGGTCAAATTTCGTTCAGGACAGCTTAAAATGAATAAAACCATTGAAAGTCCGGGGTTGAAAATTTTCACAAATCCTTATATGTATATAGAAGCAAGTAATAATGTTTTTTGCTGAAAGTATCACTCTGAAAGAAAAGATACAGTATTATTGAACTGTATACTCAAATCAGATGTGAAAACATTTAAATGTTATTTGTATAAGGACCATAATGTTTAACAGCGCTCATATTTAATGACTTTTTGACAACTTCGTTTTCTAATTTTTAAAATGGACATTTGAAAACACATTACACCCATTACACAGCTTTAATAAATGTACAATATCATCTGTAATAACTTTTTGTAGCATAAATTTATTTATTTATTATTATTTTTTTTTTTGTGTAGATGACAATTATTATCTATAAAACTGTTTGTTTTAATATAATTTTACATTTTTTTTTTTTTTAAATCGAAAACTTCAGTGCGTACTTTTCAATTCTTTTTATAATAGTGATAAAAGTATACCTTTATCGTGATAAACGATTTCAATTCGTCATACCATTTCATATTTTTCATTGGTTTAAAATTCTATATGATTAACGTATAGCTTGTTTGTTACATTTGAAATTTCCTTACGTTTAATAAAACAACTTTATAAGCAAAACACGTTCCCACAAGATGATTGCCATCCTGAAGAAGAAATATAATTCCACTTTTGAATACGCAGTTTAAAATCGGGAGATCTATCCGCAATTCTCCATCTTATGAGAATTTTATTCCATTTAAAATATTGCTATGGTTCTTTTTCTGAAATTTTTATGTTGTGTTACATTACTTTCTGTTTTATAAGTAATGGAACGGACGTATCTGTTTTCATTTCGAATTTTCTTCTGTATTTTTTTTTTCAGCTATAGTACTATGGAATTCTAACTAAAAGGAAAACATGATATCTCATAAAAAAGATACTGATTAAAATTTCCTGATGATGCCTTGATGACCAAGGCGAAAAGCTTTAAAATGTATTTTTTAACTGGAAATAAGTATTTTAATTAAACATGTTTTTAAATATACGTGTTTTAAAGTGTCTTAACAAATTTTATAAAGGAAGTATTAAAACACTTTCTTTAGCCAAAACCTTTTTTTTTTTTCCTTTACTAATTCGTAAAATATACAACAAATTCATAATGTATTCAGAAGAAAATAACAACAGAATTTATACATGTGAAATGTTGTACATTTTCTTACGACATCAATTATATTTTTACAGAGATATTTTTGGTATAGCTAATCAGTAAAGAATCAACACTCATATAGTTTTTGACATAAATGCCCTTTTATGATACAGAATTTAAGATAATAAAAAGGAATTGAAAATCGTATATAAAAAAATGCTGTGTGAAATAATCATTGTAAAAAACAATTGCAAAAATAAAAAAAATATATATAAAGTATATATTTTATATTTAATAAAAATGGGAATCTTTCTTTTATTACGACATCTGTATACCTTATCATCATTTCTTTATGTCAGATTTTTTCCTTTATGTATGTTGGCCATGCGTCAAGTGATCTCATCACTGTGTTTATATCTTTTAGAAATGAACATTAATGGAGCGCTTCTGTAGTACTCACAAAGAAAGATAAGCTATATATTAGTCAGAAAAAATTCTTAGCTGTTCTGGTAGAATAAGATGGAAGTCCTGTAAGGGGAAATATAACCATCGAGGAGGGGATATAATGATTGCCTCACGGAAAAGCTACTTGCTTTAATTGATAACTAAAAGCATGAAATAAATATTTTCTGCGAGAATGCTTTTATTTTCTTATTAAATATAAATGTGTAATTATGTTATATAAAACAATAATGGGTTTAGCTCCCAAAATAAGTTTTCATATAAAACAAAAATTTATTTTTAACACTTTTGAAATTGCGTTAGTGTATTTATTAATAAAATAAATTTAGATTACAAAAATATAAAAAAGAAAAAATAGTTAAACACATAAAATATAAGTAACTTTATACTGCTCTAAATGGTTTTTCATGTAAAATTTCTATTAATTAGTAATTATTGTTTTATCACAAGCGAGACTAAAATTCATATCATTCATATATATATATTAAAATATCTTAAAGACAGTCTAAATTAGAAATACCCATAACTAAGCAAGTTTTTTATTGAAGGGGGGAGGGATGAATGAGAATTAACTATTTAACATATTTCTTTCCATATCTGTAACCAGATATCCTTAATTTAATATTATTTTCCGTAGCTTGCAATTACAAATCGATGCACTTGGATGCGTGGAGAAGAATCTTTTGATAATTAGATTTACGTAACTATTTAGTATTCGAGAAATATTTTCTGCCACCAAAATAATAATACATCATCCTTAATATTGTTACACAGATATATTAATTATCCGAAATAAAATATATTTTTATATTATGTAAGATGTACTCTGTCAAATTGAAGAAAAGAAAAGTAGTAAACAGCAAAAGTCGATAAATGATGTGGCTAATTTTTCGTAACAGTACAGTTTCTCGCAAATTTCGTAAAAAATAATTTTTCAATAAAATATTTTCTTATACAATCATAAAATCGCACCCAAATACCTATTATTCAGCGTTTCATGACAACGGTTACTATGGAAATTTTTGCAACATTATTATTATTATTATTATTATTATTATTATTATTATTATTATTTTATTGAGCTTGCAATGCATATTATTGCACTATGCACTTGTAGAATATATTTTGTTCACAAATACAAGTGAATACATATTCATTCTAAAATGACGAGGCAGAAAGTAATTCCAACTAATTTAGATTGAGATAATGTCACTAGTATTAATTTTTACATATAAATTATATTTTGAAGTAAGAAATAACAATTATGAGTATTAAAAGTTGATGACAATAAAAATGTCGCAAGAGCTTATCTACGTGTAATTATCATGTTGGTAAAGAAAAGATAGAATAAATTGAACAACGGTTAACATAGACTGTACAAACACATTTTGAATTAAAAATACATTAATTGGACGAAATGCAGTTGGTATCAACTGTGTTTTATTCTGGTATGGCTTTTCTATATATCTTTAAGGAGATTCAATTTGTTAAATTATTTTCATTGAAAACTAATGTAATATCATAATATTATTATAACCCAACGCAGCAAAGTTCTCGATGTGACTAAATTAAAATTAAACGCATCTTAATTTGCCCCCAGATGTGTTAAATGCATTTCATCACTATACTTAATACATTAATTTCTCTAACCAACTATAAATGCAATTTCAGCCAACTCATATTTCTGTGTATGACTTGTCCAACAACATTCCACTACAATTTCGATAATCTTTTCTACCACAATAAATAATCGTTCATATACATCGATAAAAATATCAACATATAAATTCATTTAATTTCGGAATAGTAGTTAACAAAATAAATTCATTTATTCGCCGTCCTGCGTTACATAACTAATTTTTAAAAAATACTTAAAAGCAGCTCACAAACTTCTCTACTATGTTTTGGATTTTATTTTTCTGAAACCGTGCTATCAACAATAAAATAATCTATAAATTGGGAGTAGGTTAGTTGCACCCGGAGAATACCTAAACGAGCGAGTTGCACCGCTTACTCTCTGAACCAAGGGATGAGTTGCACCGTTTACCACCTCGAACCAAGGGGTGAGTTGCACCGCTTAGCCATTTCTACAAAGGGGCGAGTTGCACCCTCCAAGATATTATTACATATTTTTTTTTATACATAATCGCATAATTTTCCCTTCACACTTGTTCTTATATATTCCATATCTTTTACATTAAATTCTTCTGTAAAACTTGAAGGTGCACCACTTATTTCTCTTCTAATTAATTTTTGTGGGCGTTCGTTTACTTCGTCTGAAGCTTTCCTTTTAACATTCGAGATGGCTTGCCTTTTCAAGTTTTTATCAAGGTCAGGATTATGGTTCACATGAGATTTTATAATAACTGTAGCATTTCCATCCGTATAAATCTTTGCTAAACAGTTTCTTTTGACGCATCTACATTTAAGTCTTTCTCCGGTTCCATGCTGCTTGTAAAATTTGTAGTTAGCGTAAACCATAAGCCTACGTCCTTTTTCGCTCAACATGAATTCCATTATTACTAACGAACTTAAACGCTCCTTACGACTTAACGACAGCACACTACGTGAACAATGTGGACGCGAGCAGCACATGCAAAACCCTGTCAGGCAACCCTCGGACCTTTATTGGCTGATGGAAAGGGAAGGAAGGAACCGTTCCCCTAATGACTAGAAACCTTTTCCCCTAATGACTTATCAGTAAATCGTTACGATTCGCCCGTCGTTTGATTGACAGGTAAAGAGAGGGGTGCAATTGACCCTTGTCCGAAAAATCCCAAGCGGTACAACTCGCCCGAGATTAGAAGAACAAAGGAAGGAGGTCGGGTGCAATTCGCCCGTCATTTGATTGACAGGTTAAGAGAGGGGTGCAATTGACCCTCGTCCTACAAATTAAGGTTAAGAATGTATTTGTAAAACGTGAATTTACATTTTATAGATGTACAATGCAATTTCGATTTTTTTTTAATAGTCATAATATTATTATTCAGATGCACTGAATGTAAAATATTTTTTTTTTCTAAAAATCTCAGTACAAAGTCACTCGATCATGTTCATAGTCTGATGTATTTTACTAATGTAGGGTAGGTGCTCCAGTGATTGGCATGCTCCAGTAATTGACATCTATCCCGAAATAATTAATAAATAAGAAAAATAATAAAATCATTTATTTTACATATAAGAATTTTAACATTTTATGTCAAACACTGGAGCATAGGGTGCTAGTGACTGGTAAAATGAATAACTAGAAGTGTAAAACACTGGAACATAGGGTGCCAATTGCTAATAAAAGGAAAATCTGGCAGTGTCAATTACTGGAACATTGAGTGGGTGTCAAATAAAAATCCATATTTTTTTTTTTTTTTTTTTTTTTTTTTTTTTTTTTTTTTTATCAAATGTATATATTTTAACATATATGTGGTTCTGAATGTATTTCATGCCATACGTACTAACTTAAGATTTCTAAAAATATTTTCTGATGATTAGAACATTAAAAACATCAGAGATTGCTCTAAAAGTGTTAATCACTGGTGCACTTACCCTATTATGTATTTTTCGGTTTTACTTAAATAAATACTTGTTAACATGTTCAGGTGTAATTTATAGAAAATTATTAAATAATTTCACTTCCGAAAGAATATATATATATATAATGTATGCTGATATATCAGTTTAATCAATAAAGTTAGCATTCACAAATATCACACATATTTCATTAGGATCAAATCATATCAAATGATTTAAACAAAAACATACTTTCAATGCTTACGTACATTAGATATTTGAAACAACATGGCGGCTAGTAGATATATCAAAGGGTAAATAGAAATAATTCATTACAAAGAACTGAAAATTAAAAAGTATTGAAAAAGCAATAAAAAAGAATACTCCTAAAAAACAATACATTTTTCCTGAGCGTATGTTTTCAAATGTAGTGAAGGTGAAAGGATATAAATAATATTTTACAAAAAGTCCCATACTAAATAGTACATATGAAAACAACGAGGAAAAATCGAACCCAGTGAGTAAAAATTTATAAAATATCCCATAATATCCAGACACACTCTCCATGAGGCTGCAGATTTTTGTAAATGTGAAATAAATCCAGAGTGGAGTTGTTTTGAGAAACTGAAAAGTAAAAGCTTTGTACAAAAAATTATATTACCTTTAATAAGTTGCAAAAATTTGATATTTAAAAACAATATTCAAATAGTTAATAATGATTAAATGATATTAGAAATTAAACTACTCGATATTTTATATAATAATTAGAAAAAAATAATGAGTAATTAATTGAAAGATTAAGAAAACTTCAAAACAGTGTTTAAAAAAAGAGAAATAATATGGTCATTTATATTTACTAGTAGCATATATATATAAAGTGAAGAATTCAAGAACGTTATAAAATTTAGCAATTAAAAGATACATAATAATATCAACAACACTCAAATAAAAGTTATTTTAAATCAATTTAAATGTTAGCACTCATTTTCTCTGATTCATTTATAGTATATCAATTAATAGATAAATTCATTTTAAATTACTTACACTAATGTTAGCAATTAGGACCATAGCACTAAGTCCAACAAGGTGTGGTTTTTATCATGCGATATTCAAGAAAGTTATCAAAAGGAAACCAAGAATTTTATAAAAATATGAAAAAAAGATTATGCATCTTAATAAAAAGAAAAGTATAATGACATTTAAACTTATCTTTATGCAATAACTTTCATTTGGACTGCTATTATCATTATTAAAGTAATGCTTTTACACCATCCTACTGTATTTTTGTAATGTAATAATTTTATGTAAATATTAAATTAAAGCTAAAAAATAAATAAATATATAAAAATTTGAAAAACAACATTTTCTACTTTGAAAATAACAAACTATTCCTAAAGCTTTGTATATTTTAATCTGAAAATACATTAAAATAAATTTAGGAGAACTAAAATTTTATATTAGATTTCTTTAATATTAATGTTTAATCTTGAAATTTTCTGTTGGACGAAGTTAATCTTCTAACGATGAGCACCAAAAAGCATCAACTTAATGGAAATTAAGGATAAAATGGAAGTAAGAAGTTATTTGGAAAAAAGGAGGGTTAAAAAAAAATACATGGAGTTCGTTAAGTCGACTAATTAGGGTGTCATTTGTTTAAGTGCAGCGTAATCGCTCATGGAAGAATCTCTTTTTATATTTAATTTGCGTTTTTAGTGGCGGTGTTATCAAAAGATAAACTGCTAAATGGGCCTTGATTTTCTCTTACAAGTTTCTTATTTACTCAAGAAGCTTGTATTTCAAGATTTAAAAGTTTGAGCTTTTAAGATAGAAAATTTTTAGCAATTTATTTCAGGAAATAAATGTATAACGTTTTTGTTTCCGAATAAAGAAACCATTACATTTATTTCAAAGTTTAAAATTCCGTAAAAATCAAAACAACACTTTAATTACAACATTGGTGATTAAAGATTTTTTTTAATAATAAAAGTAAATTTTTATGTATTTTTTATTATTAAGTTTCTCATATTTTTCTAATTTCTGTAGAAAATGCCTTTAATATGATCAAATGAAGTATATATATATATATATATATTATGTTTCCTAAACAAAATTATGCCATACGCTCAATAATTAATATTAGTTTTACAACTTCATCTTTAAAAGTGTTTTTTTTTTTTTTTTTTATGATTTTGTAGTATGATTTTGGCATGTCCTTATTTGTCTAATTCTAACAGTTCAAATGGACAGTGAAATAAGAATTAAATAAATAGCTTACAAATGTCTTGTGAAAACGAATTCAGTGGCACGGACGATACTGAATCGCAAATGCTGGCAGACATTACTTCTACTGCTGTGTTATTCGAAATTTATTCAGTGTTTCTCAAACTTCATTCACTCATAAAAACAAAAATTTTTAAATGAAAACAGCTCAATTTCATTATCAATTATAACATCTTGTCGATTGTAAAATTAAGGAAATACTTTAAACTTAAGTAAGGTGTACATTTAGATAATACATACTATATGATACATTAGATATAGTAAGTCAAGAAGTTTACAGTCATGTATGTTTGTCAACACTAAGAAATAACTTTAAAAGTTTCAACTGTTTCGAGTTTTTCAAAACGTTATACAGATTAAAATATTTCACTTTATTCTAATATCATACATTAATATATCATTAATGTATGATATAATGTTTCATTAATGTATTTCATTAATTATTACATATTATTGCTATATCGTGCTTTTCTATGGCAAGGAGAACTTTTTAAACATCTCTTCTACACTATTTTTAGCATGCATTTTCATTTATCGAAGATTAAGTTATCTAAAAGCCTAATATTTACAATTATAAGTATGATTTTTTTTTTCATTTGCTTATTTGCTAGTTTTTGTGAGAATTATTATTATTGTGAAGCGATTGATAAAATAGAAAACAAATTGAGTACTTAAAAAAGAATTTTCAATTAAAGACTAATTGCCTCTGTTGAGAATACCTATATAACTAATGGCGATATAAAAACAGGCTGAGTGCATAATATTGAGTAACAGCTATCTTTTTCTTTCTTTCAGGGAATACCGTACGCTAAACCTCCAATAGGACCACTAAGATGGAAAAAACCCGTTCCTTTGTGGACAAATACAACATGGTGCAAATCGAAGAGCCATTTTCAAGCATTATCTTTCGGTTCTCCGTGTTTCCAGCTTAACCCATTTCTAAAACAATTTGAGGGAAATGAAGATTGCTTATATTTGAATGTATGGACACCAACATTGGACCCTGAAGTAAGTCAATACAAGAGTATTTGAAGTTTTTTTTTTTTTTTTCACTGATCAAGTATGAAAGAAATGAAAGACACTATTAATATCTTGATTTGTAAACGTCATTCTTTTTCTCGATGTAGTGGTACAATATCATAACTTGTAAAGTCCGTGAACACATGGAAATTACAATTAATATAAGAGCATGGTGTAGAGGTACACTTACTTTTAATATTAAAAATGAATAAGATTTAATTTTTAGTTTTAGTTTTCAACTATAATCAAGCTCTAAAAGTTTTAAGGCTGCAATAACTTAAGAAATTTGCAATAATTCTATACGGCATATTTCCTCAAAGTAATCTAAGCTTTTCGAGGTAAATATTTATACTACATAATTTGCAAATTCAACTTATTTCATATGCTTTTGAAAACTGAATGAATTATAATAGCATTTAAATATTGTAATTTTTATGTGAATAGTAATTTTTTTCTTTAACTTTCTTTGCTTGGTTTTCATTGCCTTTTATACCAGATTATTTTTTTGCCGCGTCCTGAACATGTACCGTAAAATATGCATAATTGCTTTAAATCTCGCTCATGCAAAAAGAAAAAAAAAATTAAATGATAATTATGAAATGTATATTCTTCATTCAAAATTCTTAAGTCAAAAATAAAATGATGCAATATGCAATAATAAATGCACTTTTTTAATTTTTACTTAAAGAGCTTGCGTTTAAAATCTGAGATAAATGTGTAAAGAATATAGGCATTTTATATTAAGAAAAATATTTTGGAAACAAATGATTTGTAAATGATATGGCATTAATAGAGAAAATATTTGCATAGACAGGAAATATTCCAGAATCATGTATTAAAAATGGATAAAAAATATAAAAAATAAATAATGATTGGTTTAGCTGTAAAAATACAAAGCACGAAAAAGAGCATTTTAAGGCATCTTTTTTGCATGAAAATGTCGTTGTCTTCCAAATTTACGTAGTTTTACCATTGCTAACTGAAAAAATAACGTAAATTGGACATTTAAAATAACTGTTTTCATTTCTACTTAACAGTTTATAAAGTCTATCACTTAATTAATTTATTTTTTCCGCATCTATATTTAAAATAGCATTCATGAACACATTCTTTAATATTTTCAAAACACTTTAAATCCTAATTGTTGACATAAAGTTGTCAAGATTCCTTTATTCACTTATTTTAAATGTATTAGTTGCTGCAGTTTTTGAAAATTTAAGGTGAAAATCTGATTTATTCAACTGTATTTTCAAAAGATTGTGCTAAAACGATAAATTTTCACATTAAATAAACTCTTTCATTGCCATCAATTATAAATATAAATTTCATTAAATACGTTAAATAATACGAAAACAATAAATTTTAATATTTGCTTTCAATTATACGAAGATCATGTTCATTCATTAATTAAAATTATTCTAAGATTAATATTTTCCTTTCTGTTTTGTTTTGTCTAAGTAGTAAGTAATTTTGCACTGATGTTTTCTTAATTAATTTTCTAAACATTCAAAATATATCCCATCAAAGACTGAAATTCTTGTGTGTGGATTTGTCCGCGAAGCTAATTATTTTGCAATTAACTACGGCTTCTCATGTTCCTATTTCTTGGTAAATGGTGTTGATAATTTCCTGTAATCCTGTAACAGAAGAATTTTAACTTTTCATAAAATATATTATCTTTTTCTCTCTATATCTTTGTTTTGCTCAATCAAAAATATCGCACTGAATATTTTATTTAAGTAAGTATCTTCATAAAATGTAAAAAAGAGCTAACATTTATTTATTTTATTTACTCAAGTTTTAATATACCTTGATTCCTTATAATAGAAAACCAATTTTATTGCTATGTTCTTTTGTTTTTTGAAAAGTATAACAAAAATTCCTAATACACATTTTTAACACGAAGGATTAAAAATTTATTGTGTTGTGAGTGTTGTATTGTGAGATTTAGTGTGTATTTTAAATTCATATAAAAATTTTTAATAATAAAAGTAGAAAAATAATATTTATAATTTGTTTTGCTTGATACTTTATTTTTTATCACTGTTGGTTTCAGTTTTAGGGATTTCTTCATATTAAATTTTATTTACTTTAAAATTCTATTAAAAAACAACCTCTTAATATATATATTTTTAAATATAGGACTAATGAAAAAAAAATAAAATAAAATAATAATAATAATACATTTTCACACGCGCACCATACACATAAATTTGAGCATTTCGTCTTTACTGGAAGTTAGTTTTTCAACAAATTTGAACAAAAATACACATGTTATTTTTATGTAGAGGGTGATTATAATTAAAGCTACGATTTTAAACGCTATAATTTTAAAATTACCCATCAGAGCGATCTGATATTTTACCAGAGCAATCGTGAGGCAATGAAATTTTGTTTGGCAAGAGAAGAAAAAAAAAAGTTCCAAAATGTGCTGTTAATTATCCGTAAAGTATTTGTTTCATAAAGCTCCTCTTTTTCTTTTTTCACTATGACTGTTTCCGCTCTAAACACGTATTCTTGTCTTTTTGCTAAAATATTTTAGTAAATCCTTGAAGTCTATTGTTTCCTGCTATTCCACTGTGTTGCTAACAACATTCCTGTGTTTAATGAGTCCATTTACGCGTTTCTCCTGATAGTGCCCTCTATAGGAACAGGTTGGAACTACTTTTTTCCTCCCCCAAACAAAATTTCATTGTCTCACGATTGCTCTGGTAAAATATCAAATCACAAATTATACCGTTTTGAAATCGTAACTTTATTTATAATCACCCTGTAGTTCAATTTTATTTCTGTGTTGTATAAGAAAAGATAAGGTTAAAACTTACTTCAGTAGTTTCTGGATGAAATTCGTAAAAATTAACATGTCTGTACCTATAAAACATGTGTAATGCAAAGAAAGTAAGCCTTATTTAACATTCGTGGATGTATTTTTAGATTACATAGATGTTTAAAATAATAATCTTGCAGTAATAAAAATTTAAAGAAAGTATAAAAGAATATTTTATGATTTTAAAACAATTTCTAAACTTATAATAAAAAAATGTATTTATATTTAAAAATGAATGTATTTCTTATTAAACGTTCGGTAAAAAATGTTGCTCTATTTTAAAAGTTATTTGTATAAGTAATTTTTATTTATTACATTGATAACAATTTAATAAGCAAACATGCAAATTATATTTTCATTATTTAGGGGGAGGGGGAGGGAAAGTTTTTTATTTTATTTTAATTTTTCTTCGTAACTTTTTTTTTTTTTTTCAAAATACTTTGAGGAATTACTTCATAATAAATGGCGAATAAGAATTAATTGTAAAAGTATTATATAAAAAAGAAAGATTAAAATAACTACTAATTAAATTATGTTTTGTAACCTAAAGGTTTTTTTGTTTTTTTTCATATTTCATTTGAATCTATTTTATTTTTGTATTTTAAAGCTTGCATTTAAGATATTTCTTTGTTTTGTTGATAATTGTTTTGTACGGAAATAACGTTCATATAAAAATTTTAAACACAAATATCATGCATTTAGAGGTTTTATTTTCATACTTCTTTGATATCCAGATTGGATTTCCTTTACTTTTTTAATAATGCACAAAATTTTTTTTATACATATATACGTGAAATTAATGGTGTTCACGTATGTTATTTTGAAGATTTGTTTAATAGGATTTTAATAAATGGTTTGATTCATTCTTTAAAAAACTTTTATTAAGAAAATAATCTAGTGCATGCGATAGAATATAATAAATTAAATATATATATATAATTTAAATTTGAAAGAAAATTATATGAATTACGAAGGAAACTTTCATATACAAAAAATAGAATTCTACAAGGATCAGTCTCAAGTAATTGTTTAGCAAATATGTATTATTTGCATACCTATGAGAATAAATGTAAATTTAAACAGGAAATAATTTTGTATGGACATATTGGTGACCTGATTTTATTTACTACTAATAATAATGATAGTGATATAAAAACTGATTTTTATCCATCTAACTTAAAGTTGATTATTCCTCATTTTAATCCCTTAAAAATAAACTAGATATAAATGTTGTTGAAAATAAAATGGTAACTACTATTTTTGATAAAAGAAATGATTTTGATTTAAATATGATCAAATTAATACATTGGGACTCTATTATTAGTTAACTGACACACAAAAACAACATTTTAAACTACTTTAATCGAAATAAAAGATTAATTAATGATAACCATAAACGTGATAAAATTACAGATATTGAGAGATTCTTTCATATTGCTATTGATCATGAACATCCTATATATATTTTGCATAGCTATATTATAGAAAATATTTAGAACATATGAAACGTAAAGAGTTTTTTACTACCTATATTTCTATTGTTTAATTATAAATTATAATTAAATCATGTTAAAATTACTTCATCTATTGTGTTAGCTTGGCTAATGTAACATAGGTAGCGTTAGGGATTTCTATTATACGGATGGAATTCTGCTTGTATTTTGAAATAAATTAAGATCGTCTGTTGTGGTTGTAGGGATTACCCGAATATATTTCTTGTGGTTTGAATAGTGAATTTTTTGAGATAAATTAGTTCAACTTTTCATTTCTTTCATTTTAATAAATTTATCTTGATCTTAGCCTAGCTTTTTTTTTTCTCTCTCCTAGGGTAGAGTTGAGTTCATGTAAAAGCATGCTGTAACCACACTTGCATGGTCCAAGTCATGCGAAGCATTTTTTACAGTTTAATTCTTGTTTTCTTTGATTTTAGTGTATGTTTTAATTTAGTTTCAAATTTACTTTTCTCGTTATATATATGTATATGTATACAGAGAGACAGAGAAAGAGTGTGTTAAAAGAAGAAACATATTTTTATAACATGTTAATTTAATTATTTTAAGGTTGTTGTTTTTTTCGGGGGAGGGGGGGATAAAAAAAAATTAGGTAGGCTAATATATTTAAAAACATAATTTCCATATCGTTATTCTTAAAATTTAAGAAAAAATATAAAGAAATTATTTCGTGTGAGGATGTATAATAAGAAGCATAATGAACTATATAAATAAATTTATTTATTTATTTATTTATTTATGAACAAATACATTCGCTGTAACAAAAGTAGTTTCAAATAAATATTACAGACATGGCATATTTTTGGTCAAGGAAAAGTTAATGAATTATATGATTAAAATACTCAACTTTATCTGCAATTCACGTATATTTATTTATTTATTTATTGTTTGTTTGTACATTTAATTATTTTTCTCCATTGTTTATTATGTAGAAATTTTAGTAACTATTTCGCATACGTTCACTATGAAAAAGTGCAGTTTTATAAAATATTGTTACTTGCATTAATATTTTTACAATATTTCGGATATTGCCAAAGAAAATATAATAATTAATTTTTTTTATATATTCTTATAATTTAACGAAAATAATCTGAGAATTTCAGATGTCCCGAATTAATAAATATCCTTTGAAAATTAAAGAGGATATTTACATGAAAAAGGAAAATATATATTAATTATTTCCAAATGTAATTTTTCAGGAACTAGCAGCAATAACCTATATGTGATGCATGTAAACTATGTTTAAAATAATTATTTAATAAAACATATAATCATATTATCTCCGATACTAAAACTCTCTAATAGATAATGTGCTGGGTGTACTTATCAATAAAAAATATATATCGGGTTTTTGACAACAAACAATTTATGAAAACTAAAATACTTTATTAGACTATATTAATCGTTCATTAAGTTTTAAATATAATATAGTTAGATATTTTAAATTTTTATTAATAACCTGTAAATATATTCATATTTAAACTCATTGACGCATTTTCACATTGCATAAATATTTAATTAATAAATATCCTCTGAAGCTTAAAAAAAATGTATTACATACAAAACAAAAAAGAAAAAAAAATTGATTATGCCTAATTGTAAATTTTCAGACACTGATAACAATAATGAATATGTGCAATATTTAATGCATGTATAACACGTGTATAAAAGATATAATGATGTCTTAAGTACATCGGAGCCTTAATTTAACCAAGCAAAATTGTTACTCGTACAAAATGTTGAACTGCTGCTATTGCAAATCTATAACATTATCTCTCCCTCCTTTTTTTTCTTTTTTTTTTTTAAGTTTTTATAAAGTACGAATGGAAAGATACAAAAGTTAAACCATGTAGCGATTTAAGTGACAAATTGTATAAACATTGATTTTAAGCACAATGACAAAGAATTAAACCCTTCAACGTTTTCCTCCCTTATTCAAAAGATAACAAAAATCTACAAGATACATTTCCTCTGCAAAAAGGTAAAATTAATTATTTCTCTAATGATCAGGACCTGCTGTATCTCCCCATTTTAACATGAATGGCAATAATAAATGGTCTATAATAGGAAAAGCTTAGAACCGAAACTGAAAGAGAGAGAGAGCGCAAATTGAGCCTCTGTAGAAACGGGGGAAAATAAATGACTAGGCTGAATTGCGAAATTTGGATTATTGATAATTTAGCTTTTCCTCCCGACAATAATTGATTTTCATTTAATTCCGCACTTAATTTAAATGATAAAGTGACATTTTTTCAAGTATATCTACAAAATATCTTGTAAAACATGCAATCATATATATTTAATTGAGATAGTATAATTATCAAACTCTTTTCTGGTAAAATGTGTGTTAAGCAGTGATAGGTTTGCTTAAACTTTTGCTTTACTTGATATAACATTTTAATATTTTGTATAAGTTATAAATAATATGAATTTTAAAGAACGGAAATTGCAAGAACAATTAATTCTAAAGTCTCATTTTTATTTTTTTTACTGCACAAAGCTTATGTTAAAAAATAATTGTTTAATAAGGAACACAACAATGACTAACAAAAACAACATTAAAGTCACTCTTGTGGATGTAAGATGTGAATATGTTGACTTTGAATGTGTTTTTATTTTTTTTAATATCGTAATTGTTTTATTTTATTTTTTCTCGTGACACATGTCTTGTTTCCAGTTTTTTGAATTATTATTATTATTATTTTTTTTTTTTTTTTTTTAAGCTAAAAATTTTTGTTATTCATGTTTATTATTTCTCCGTTAATTAAAAACATTACACACTGCTTAATAATGCTAATATTTTTACATGATAATAAGAACACAGCAAACAAATCATACACTAATACGTTTTTAGTTTAAAATTATAAAATATCTACAAAAACAAGAATAGTAAATTTAAACAATGCTTAACTGAAAGGCTCATATACTTTTATGACAAGGCACATGACGAATCCACATTGTACTTTTGAGATTTTTATATATTATTTACTTTTACAGACTACAGAGTGAAATATATAAGTTATTTATTTCAATCTATTTAGTGATAATATACTCAAGATAGTTAGCATATTTGATAGCATAATTAATTTATTTCGGAGTACTGTTAATACCCGTGTTTTTTTTTTTTTTTTTTTTTTTTTTTCATACAAATTTGCTTTTTTCCAGCATGTAATTACGATAAAATAAGAAGAAAAAGATAGTGGTTTGAAAAAAGGGCGGGTACTAACGTAACTCCGGAATAAAATATAAATGTTACCAGGCATGCATTTAGTTTGTAAATAAGTTATCTTTATAAATAATTATTTATAAATCAAGCTCCTTCCGATTCTTTATTTATTTCCGATTCAAAGTGTTATAATAATAAATTTCACGAAATACAAATATTATATACGTCAAAAATTGTGTGTAATTATATATTTATGAAACTATTTGTAACAGCCAAATATAATACTTATAGTGTTACTTTTATAAAGGATAATAAATGGAAAATTCTATTGTTGAAACGAAAGGGGGAAACTCATATTTAATGCAAACATTAGATCGAGACAATGATAATAAATATGACAGATATATGATATTTTGTAAGATATTTTATATCTATAGTACGATGATGGGAATCATGCTTACTTTCACATAATGAGGCGATATTTTTAATAATTTTGATGTCGAAATAATAATGAAAGTTTATATATTTGGATTCTTTTTTTCAATTTTACAATCTCTGAGAAAATTATATTGTAAGGAAATATATAATCCTTAGATTTTCGTCAATTGTAATAATATTTGTAAAATAAGAATTCTTAGTTATCTATTATGTTCTTAAATAACGGTTTTTTTAATTGCACTTACTACAGTAACAATAAACTATGATGCAAAAAGTATTTTATGGTCATTTATAAATTTGGTATTTGAGATTAAGGTCGATTGACTTCAGAGGGTTCTAGGTCTATAGGTGGAGTGTCTTCCGTGTATGTCTTTCTAAGGGATCCTAGCCCGTATTTACGCTAGTTTCGCCAAAAACTATGGAAAACTCCAAACGGCTAGGTCGACGAGCGCGACTTGGGTCAGTTATATGATGTCGGTGGTATCTAAAAGTCGGATTACATGACAATTGTATTCCAAAAAGATTCATTAAAGTGACGAATAATTTACTAGTACACGGTTACAAAAGTTTTAGAAAACAAATTATGCTAATATATAAAATGAATATGAGAATTAATCTCTGAGCAAGATGTGTAGATAGATCCTCTTTAATAAATCTTCTCAGAAAATTTCATGGAACTAAATGGTCATGTTTCCCGTCTAATATTCTAAATTGATACACGGCCTAACTCATACACTAAAATAATGTTTTATTCGTTTAAATTATGTTTGTTTTTAAAATCAACAGTGACGTCTAAGAAATATTAAAAAATATTTTAAGTCATACAAATTTTACATATATTTCTAAAATTTCTGATTTACTTAAATTTTTAGTAGAAGCTTTTATCCAATTGAATATCTTAAAACTTTAAGCCTTTAAGAGTAAAATTACACATGAAACTATTTTATTATGAAATAAATTTACATTTCATGTTTATAAATTTATTATTTTTGTATATTGAAAAATAAGTTTTTCATTTTATTAAGACACCTTCTCAAGGAGATTCATTTGCATAAAAATGCAAGACTTTAATCCCATCTTATATATAATAATAATGATAATAATAATAATAAAATTGGTGAAATCTTAACTGAAGCTGGTTGAATTTCTTCTTGAAATTACAGATGTCATATACAGTTATTTTATTGTAGCTTATAACTGTATGTTTAATAAGCTATTTAAATAATTCAATGTTCATTTTATGAAAAGCAAGATTTCGTAATTTCCGAAATTCCTATTTTTGTTACAAGCTTTTAAATAAAATTAAACTATTTAGGCATTTTTTTAAATAATATATCGCACTATTACATGTAAAAGGCATACTTAAAATATATATAGAAAGAGAGAAAGAGACAGAGAATCTTTTAAAACATGAACTGAATATATATATTTTTTTAAATTGATTTGAAGTTCATCTAAAAAATTCATAAACAGATACCAAAATTTTTTTCGTGTTTTTCATATGCTTTTATATCACAACCAATTGCAATTGCCCATTGCGCAGCACTAATACGACGTAAAACCCATCCAACCATCCAACCACAACCAATTACTTTAAAGTTGGTGAAATTTAGGGATTTTTAAAGTTATGAAACGCATGAATTCCTTGAATTTAAAATTTACTCTTTTATGACTATTAGCGGCTTAGAATTTTTCTTTTTTTTTTTTTTTTTTTTTTTTTTTTTTTTTTTGACTATTAACTTTTATTAATATCGCAAAAGATTTTTTTTTTTTTGTGTGTGTGTGTCACTTGATCATTATCTGCGTTTTGAATTAAGTATTTGAGTTTCATACTATTTAAGCACTTTTCAGGAAAAATTCCTTAATTTTAGCATTTTTTTACTTTCCGACCATACATATATAAGAAAAGTATTGCAATTATGTCAAATATCCGTCTTTGAGATTTGGTGTTTCGATATCTTTTAAGGTTTCCTGAGTTCATTTTCGCTATTTTTACGATAATATGTGTGTATGTGTGTGAGTGAACACGATAGCGCCAAAACGCTTTGTTAGAATGAACTGAAAGTCGGTACGTATGTTATGGGTCACTATAGTCCGAACCCTATCGATATTGATGAATCTAGGACTTATAGTTTTTTTACAGGGACACACAGAAAAACTCTTTATCATTATGGCCAGTGGCTCAAGTTTTTAAACTACAATAGCATCTAAATGCCTTATTCGATTGAACCGAAAATTTATACATATATTATAGGTCATAGTTGCACAAACTGTATAAATTTTGGTGAATCTAAAACTTAGTTTTTTACAGAGGCACAAAAAGAATTCTTTATCATTATGGTTTATGGGCCCGAATACTTTAAATTGCAATAGCGTCTAAACGCCCCAGTCGCCTAAGCTGAAAATTGATATACATGTTATAAATTACCATCACACGAATTGTATACATTTTTCTGAATCTAGCATTTATATTTTTTTGCAGTGACACAAAGAAAAATTCTTTATAATTATGGCCTACAAGCCCAGTTGTTTTAAAGGGCGATAGCGTCTAAACGCCCCAGTCATCTGAGCTGAAAATTTATACACATGTTATAATTTACCGTCGCACAAACTGTATAGGTTTTGGTGAATCTAGACCTTATAGATTTTTACAGGGACACAAGGAAATATTCTTTGTCATTATAAACTGTGGACTCAAATTATTTGAAAGGCTATAGCGTAAAATCAAACACACTATTATAATTTTTACTTTTGTTTATTTAACGACTTGTCTTCCTTTAATTTATTTAAGCAACCATTAATTATCTAATGCTCAGAACGTCGAGTGGAGTCACACCAGAGTTTTAAAGTTAAATTATTAAACATCCTGTTATAGTTCTTCATCTTCTTAAAACGAATGGATAATTTAAAATAATAGATAATCCGCTAGTTTTTAAGCTTAGGTTTTGAAATGGTTTACAAATAAATATATGATTACAGATTCTTTTATTAATAGAATAAAAATTCCTCTGGTTAAAAGCGTATACATATGCATTAAAAGTTGAAAAATTGCATATTTATAAAATGCTTTTTGAGGTATTTTCCACTAAATGAGCAGCTGCTTCTTCTTTCTGTTCATCTTAAGGAAAATTAATTAGCTTGTTTCTGCAAAAAGATTTATTAATGTAACAAATTAGATTACAGTTGCTAATACTTAAGGGTAAATAATTTTCTATTTCTAAATTTAGATTAACCTCAGATTATAGAAATCATGCATCAATATTTATTCTAGTAACAGATGCCTACCTCTTTTATAATCCAGGTATGATATTTCGTGAGTCAAATTTTCTTTTCTTTTTGTTTAAAAAAATAATTATTATTATTTTGCTATGTTCTAACAATTGTTAAAATTTCAACATGGTGTTTGTACGAAAGTTACATTGGTAAAATTATGTATCAACCAATCACAAGTATAATCAATGACATTTTATGTTGACGGAATGAATGTACAGGGTATCCACAAATGCACTGTCTCCCAACTTTAATTTTAGAATTGAGATAACTATTGCGTTGAACAGGTTGTCTAAGTATAACAAAGTAGCTGTGCGCTACACGTTGAGATACAACACCAACAGGTGGTGAAGAGTGGAATTAGCTTACCTATTTCCAAATTGATAACAGATACTAGGAAAAATTCAGCGACAGAGTGGAAAAGAATTTTTGAATAAAATAACATTTTATATCATAATTCTAAGACAAAAATGTGTAAAAAATGCGTTTTTTTTAGTTGTTTCTAATATGACTGGGACAATAAAAAACACTGATGAATGCAAAAAAGTCTTTTTTTTCTTATCTAAAAACTAGCTGGTGTCGTTCATCAGTTGTACAGCTTATGATTTACGTTACAGTCCGCTGCAAAAGTATCCGAGCACTAACAAAAATCCCTATATAAAAAAAGTACTCTTAACACTGTTTTGTTAAATAAATCCTTGCCGAATCATGTTCTTAGTCACCAAGAAGATGATTCGACAAGGATTTGTTTAACAAAACAGCATTAAGAGTACTTTTTTTATATAGGAATTTTTGCTAGTGCTCAGATACTTTTGCTGCCGACTTTAGAATGAATATGATTCAAGTACCTTAAGTCTTTTCTTCCCTGCAAGCACAAAATTTACAGGTTGATTGGGTTTTACGTCGCACTATTGCTGCACAATGGGCAATTGGCGACGGTCTGGGTGGACCGGAGACATGCCGTCATAATTTTGATCCTACACGGAGAGGATGGCTCTCCCGCTTCGGTAACCCCCAGAGGTACAACAAAATTTACAGGAAAAATGTACATAAAATATTACGGCATACAATTTTTATGGCCAAATGCCATGAAAATCAAGGAAAGAAACTGAGACCAATAACAATAAATAGCGAATTGTGATAAAATAACGCGAATTGTGCGCCTCAGTGTCTATTTGCTGAATATGTTGTATATTTAACCATATTTGTCATCCCTAATTTAATACCAGTAAAACATGAACTTTAAAATAATATCAGACTTTACATTATTTAGAGAAATAGTTTTAAAAGAAATTTTATTTTATTTTGATAAGAATTCATGCATTTTTAATACATTTTACAATTTAAACTTTATAAGCATTCTAAATACGAAACACATTCTGTGAAACATATAATATTAATTCTTTTACACCCTTATTAAAATGCGATTTTCTTTTACAGGCCAATCTAGAAGTTATGGTGTGGATTCATGGAGGTTTCTTGCAATTTGGGAGTGGCCATCAAAAAGGTCTAAGTCCATCTGGCCATTTAGCAAGACACCTAAATCTTGTTTTTGTATCATTTAACTACAGACTTCATGTGCTAGGATACTTGGCTCTTGATGTTCTTTACAATAGCTTTTTGGAAGACAGCAGAGGAAATTACGGCACATGGGATCAGCTTGTTGTGATGCAGTGGGTTCGCGATAACATTATTTATTTTGGAGGGGATCCTCAAAAGGTGAGTATTCCAATTTTTAAAAGAAAATGTATTTTCAAAACCTTTACAATAGTCATCAGTAGCCAATTAGTTACAATAGTCATCAGAGAGTTTCTGGTCTCTAAGCTTGATGAAGGTTCCGGGTTCGTACCCAAATGGTACTTGTCAACCAATCCGTTTAGAATTTCTGTGGTTGTCTCCGAAAATCACGTCAATCTGCGTTAGAACCCCTTAGAAAGACCCCAGGGAGGAAATCCTACCAAAGACTAGTTCTCTAGAGTAGACAACTAAACCTAAATTAGAAAACGCCACATATTTTCCAATGTTTTATAATAGGCTTCCGCATGACATAATTTTTATTTCTTTTTCTAAATAAATTGCCTTAGATAAATGGTTTTAAAATAAATATTGCTTTAATGACATTACATTTTCTTTAATTAAATATCTACAAAAAATTCGAGTAGATATTTTTTCAAACAAAATAAAGTAAATTTAAAATATGAAAAAAAATTATATTAAGTTACACAAAAAATAAACAAATTTCATATTACTAAATTTTAATTTAATTTTAGGACGTTGTCTAACTTCGATGGTTTAGGATTATTTATGGTTATTTTTATGAATATTTGAATTTAATTACAAAATTTTCAACGTTTTGAAATAAAATCCATGAGCATAAGTAATTTTAAGTTATTTCTACATTTGTGAAAGTTGCATATAATGTGCATCTGCTGTGTAACGAGAGAGCAGAATATAAACAATTTTTTACTTACATCAATTTAGATATACCAAAAACTTAATTTTTATATAATTGATATATATATATTTAACTTCCAAATCCTAACCACAAGATTTCTTTATTCATTAAAACTCTTAAATATTAATTACAAAGCTTGAAATAATTTAAACTCTGCATTAAAGTAAACTTGTTTTTTGAGTGAATATTATTTAAGTAAAACACAACATAGTGTACAAGATACAATCCCATACAAAAATATTAAAATAACCAAAAATAATATTTGAATTTGAAACTTCATATTTACATCATTTCAATGTAGCTTTTTCACACATAGAAAATTAATCCTTAAAAAATAATAATAATAATAAAATTAATTATTATTATTAACAAAAAAGTACCTTAAATTTTAAATAAAAAATTATTAGCTGTTTTTAATACAAAAAACTTTTAATGCTTTTAACTTGGAAATAGGCAATTACATCATTTAAGTGGTATTATATCATTGTATTTAGCAGACTGGAGTGAACATTACATTTATTAAATACGGGTTACCTCTTTAGAGCCCGGAGTAATAGATTGCATGTCACTGACTGCAGAACATTTGCACTCACATAAATTTGCGTAATTTATCACCACTCATATATTTTATCGATTTAAGTCTTAAACAATTGGTAGCGGGAAGTTTTCACTATTAAAAGATATATCAGATAACGTTCTGCAAAGTGTCACTACCTTATGGAAATCTCATTCATTTGGTCTAGGTACAAGTGATTTAGCTAAATAGAACATATGTAGTGAAGATACTGATTCACTGTAACTCAAACTTGGCAACGATCCGAACAATGGCGTCTAGTAAATACTCAAAATGTAAACACACAGCAAAATTTTACATTGTAATGCATAATGGATTTAGCTTAGAATATTTATAGTTTAATATTACAAAGTATTACAGTGGCATACACTTTGCATATGTATACTTAATAGCTGGCATCCTGTTTTGCAAATTGTATCTCACAAAAGTAATTCATACGTGATTTGGTGTTTTTAATATCAAGTGACATAAGTTTTACTAAATATTTACTTTTGAATGCGAATTTTTTAAAATTATTGTTGATTATTCAGAAAATAATGATACTCTAGTGATACGGATAATTTATGTTTGATAATAATGATACTCTAATGTTATAATTGAGCAGAATGTTTATTAAAAAAAAAAAAAATGATTATATGAAAATTTGCTCGTTATTTCAAATCTTAAAAAATAAATCTATTTTAAAATATCAGTTTTATATGTTTATATCAATGTTTATTTCAATATGTTTATATGTTTATATATTTCGTTTTTTTTTTTTTTTTTTTTTTTTCTAGTACTATTTTCAATCTAGTTTCATAACATTACAATATTTAAATATAATTGTATCAATTGTACGAGTGCATCAAAGACTGCATCTTTATTTACATTTTTGAAAAAGTTTTATTTTATGTTGAATTAACAGGTCACAGTATTTGGACCAGATGGAGGAGCAGCTTCAATATTAACTATGATGACTTCTTCTCACTTCCGAAGCTTATTTCGCAGTGCTTGGCTTTTAGGTCCAGCAATGGTTTTCAACAGAAGTTTTTCAGATTCCTCTCATCACAATAGAGCTCATTTTCTAGAGAAAAGTGGATGCGCCTTAGACATAGAGTGTTTACGACGTATGACTCCAAAAGAAGTCACTGGAACTTACATATGGAACGAAGACCCTTCTTTTAGAATAAGAGACCAGAATGACTTACCTATTCATGGTATTTTGCCTGATCAGTTGGTAGTTGTCGATGGTATGTAATTTTTAAATTGTTATAAAATACTAATGCAAAAATAAGTCGTTAACAGTTGGTTAACGAAATTTTATTAATTATTCGTAATCTTTAAAACAGAGTTTTCTTTTTTATTTCTTTTATATATTTTATGGGCAATTAACTCCAATGAATATGAGGATCGCAATATCCTATTTATTTGGAGGTTGAGCTCGTAATGAAAAGATTGCAGATTCGATTTCCGAGCCGGTCATAAAACATCATGTATATTAATGGTGCACGTAAAATCCGTTGTGACGGCAATGTCCTCCAATTTTCATAAAATTAATACTCCTGGGGGTTACCGAGACGGGAACCATCCGAGGATTAATATTGTGATGGAATGTCTCCGGACCATTCCTAAGAGTAAAATTGATACTGTTGCCAACAGCGCATTAATAAATTCTGCTGAAACGTCAATCAATCTAAACCAAGTTATACTTAATAAATAATTTTTTCTCAATATTTCGGTGTTTATTATACAAATTTGAGAGTAAAACGTTCTAAATAAATCTTTTAATTCATAGAAAATTCAGTATTTATTAGTAAATAATTCATTATTCAGTATTATTACCTCCGAGAGCGTATTTAAATTCAACGCAGAAAATCTACTTAAAAAATCTCGATTGATCTAAAAGATAACATTTGAGTACAATTTCTAAGAAAAAATTTATAAAAGGAAAAATTTACATAAATATAAATAAAAGAGAGTTTTTTCCTATCCAAATGATTCAAGATAGATTCATATTTTACATTTTATTAAATGAAATATTAAATTTAATATCACAACTAAAATACCTGAAATATCATTTAAAACTAACAAAAGTATATTTATTTATTTATTTATTTATTTTACTTTTAAATTCAAGCGTATTAACAAATATCAATGAGAAAAATTTAGTTAAATGCTAAGTGATTAGTGTTTATGCTTAACTATTTAAGTAAAATATTTGTGAATCCTAAATACTGTAATTTACATTTAATATTAAGCTTATTAACAAAACGCAATGCGATTATTAAACGAGATAATTGCGAATTATTATTATTTCGAAAAATTAAACTATTTTACTTTAAAATATGGTAATCATAAGAATTATGGGATTTTATGGATTATAAGTCTACGTTTTCTAGTGAAATAACAAGAAATGAAATTTGATAAAACGTTAATGGTTTAACGAAACTAGTCTTTGGTACGCGTTTTTACTGAATTTTATCGCCTAATTGCTTAACAAATATAACATCATGTCTTACAGAATGTTATTTTACCATTTTAAATCCTTCTTTATTGAGAAATTAAACTAAATGGAGTAATTATATTTTTATAACCTTCAATTTAAGTTTATATGTATGTCACTGAAATACTTAAGATTTTATCAATGAAACATGGAAAAATTCCAAATAAAACATATTTTTTTTTATTTATCATAATTTGGAACCCTCTTTACTTTTTAAGAAAAAGGAATGCGGTACAGATTTTTATAGTGAATTTTGAGCATTCTTTCAAGTAAAAAGCTTTCATTTGAACACCCCACTTCATAAAAAAAATCAAATGAAACTCGAATTTAAATTGAAGTGGGAATATTTTTTTTTAATCAAAATATCATTTTCAGGTACCAGAATGGAATATTAAATTTCATATGAACAAAAAATAAAATGAAATAAAATAAAAAGAGTCGTGTGTTGTACAGTAACAAAGCACACTATTCAAGACTACAGTGGGTGACCAAATTATTAGAATTTTTTTATTTTGACATTTTGACACATTTCTATTTTCTAAAAAAATACTGGACGAAATATTGGACGAAACTTTAGACACTCAAATAACATTTATAAACTTACATTTTTCACTATCGATTAAGTCACAAGTGCAATTAGGGGAATAACCACAAACTGAAAGAATTTTAAATACTTTGAATCACACTGTATCATAAAACGTTACAAATGACTTGACATTAACACATGGTTGCTTTTACTACGTACAAAATTTGTTTTTGTTTTATTTCTAAAGAAAATATTTTATTAAAAATCTTTTCCAAAAATTATTAATTTTTTGGAAAGTTTATTGCTTACAACAAGAACGGTTTACAACAAAATTTTACAAAACTTGAAGAAAATTTCACAAGATGATAGAGAAACATTAAAACATAAAATTCTGAAACATAAAATTCACATGGGTAATATTTGCTGAGATATGAGCATTTTTATTATATTGAGCAACTTCTGACAAAGGTTCTTTCAAATACAGTAAAAACAAATTATTGTTAAAAGAATGAAGAGTTGAAATTTCATAAGAGGTGTTTCATATGTTACTTATTTAACTTGGAGATGCAATTATTTAAACAACATTGCGAAACGACATTGCGATTTTTTTTTTTTTTTTTTTTTTTTTTTTTTTTTTGAAAAAAAACATTAAGAGCTTGTAACTCTAGTAAATTTTTATTTATTTGCTAAGATTTGTAAATTCATAAAGGGTTTTTCACAAAAAGGAACTTTTGCAACGTGGGTGAAATAATTGGATCGCCAAATTAAATGGCATGTGAAAAAACTCCTTTTAAAATTCTAACTCTTGAAAATATATAAAATCTAGCTCTTTCTTTCACAGATAATTTGATTATTTTTTACTCTATTCAAATTAACTTTTAATATAAGTTGCTAATTTATCTAACGTTCAACCTATGAAAAAAAAAAAAAATCGCGCATACGCAGTAAAAAAATATTTTCTACAAATGCTCATATCTCAGCGAAAATTACATGTGTGGATTTTATGTGCCAGTATAATGCTTCTCCAATGGTTTGTAAAAATTTCTTTTAATTTCTTTTCTTCTTGTTATAAGAAAAACTCTTGAAGAAAAAAATTTATTTGTGCCTAAATAATCGTGCGATTTCAATCAAATACATGTAAATATTGTACATAGTAAGTGCAACAATGTGTAAAAACTACAGGGCATTTGTAGCTTTTTATGATACAGTGTGATCTAAAGTATCTGTGCTTTTCTTCAGTTTGTGGCTGATCCCCTAAATACACTCGTGACTAAATCGATAATGAAAATTGTGAGATTGTAAATGTTCTTTGCATGTCTGAAGTTAAAGGCCATTTCGTTGAATGTTTTTTTTTTTACAAATTTCAAAAAATTTCAAAAAAAAAAAAAAAATCTAAAATTTGATCACCCACTGTAAATTGATGTAAATATTTTTTACTAGTATTTATCTTTTAACCTTATACTTTTGTAATTCTTTAAAATAAAGACATATTTTTAATTAATCAGAATGTTTAAATTACGTGAAAATTTTTTAATTTATATTCAAATTTTAAAGCACTTTAAAAAATTATAATGCAAATATCTGGATAAAAAAATTAGCAAAATTTCTACTCTTTATAAAATTTCACCAATATTCAAACTCTTGTGAGTAATGACAATAAAGTAAATATACTTTTTTTTCAGTATTTACAGTTCGCAGAAAATTATGTATCGTAATTTTTTCTTCAGCCACCTAAACAAAGTATAAATTTAAATAAAACCGATAATACCAATTTATATATAATATGTATGTATAAACGCTTAATTTAATTGCAAATATACCGTAGTTAAAAATTATCAAAATCCTTTAATAGTTCTAACACGTTTTTTTTTTAAGAATGCAAGCTTTTAAAATTGCAGTATTCCGAAAAAAAAATGCATTAGTACAATAAATAAATTTACGTGAACTTATGAAATAAAAAAAATTATTAATCAACATACTTTTTTTTTAATACATTTTTGAAACTATGTTTCAAAAATATTTATTTTCAGTTTTCTTGCATTTCAGCTTTCTACCCACAAATGTTCCAACATTTCAAAATTTCTTTTGTTATACTTTTTCAAATACATTAAGAAAACTGTTGTAGAACGTCACTTGTTTAAATAATTAATAGATTATACAAACAATGTGATGTTGTTTTTTTTTTTCTGCGTAAAGAGTAATTGTCTTTCAAGAAAATGGATAAATGAGAGAAAGGGAAAACAGTGTAACATTCAAAGAATCCGAATATTTTTGTCATCAGCAATGCAAAAAAGAAGAAACTGAATTTTAAGTTTTATTAAATTTAATATCTTTAGTCATGAAATATTTATGGGGAGGCCAAAGAAATGGAATCTAGCCAGAATTAATCACACGCTTTGATAATAATCCCAAAAGAGCAGCATTTTTATCGAAGAAATTTTCAGCAGCAAATTTCCCGGAACAGTTTCATATACTTGATGAAAAATCTTATTTTTATTTTAATAATGATTAATTTACTGTGTTTGACTAAGTAGTTTTTATATACTTTTAATTTTAATAATAAAGATGTTTACAGTTATTATGTTTTTACCCTTTAAAAAGATTTATTCATTGGCTAAATCCCAGCTGGCGTCATACAATTATACTTCTATAGACAATCTTTTAAGGTTATTAATGGAAAAATCAGGAATATAATTAATAATTAAAATCAATACCCGTTGATTGAATTAAGGAAGAAGAAATTTTTCTCGGCGTAAAAGCGCATAATAACTAAATGGATGTAATGTTGTTAAGTGCTTTTCTTTCCGTGGAAGTGTTAATTTTTTGTTTGACTACTAGACATCCCAAATAAATTGATACGTATTTATCAAGTAAAATCAATAATAACAATAAATTTTCCACTTTGTTATTACGTATATTTACGCGCTGTATATAAGAATTTTGCAGTGTTTGCGACAGTGTGTTACTTTTAAAATAACGAACTTATTTATTTCGTATGTTAACGGACATTACTTCGTCAAGTATTTTTCAGTACTATTTATTTTTATGTTTCTCACATTTTGCATCTATGTTCTTGATACGTTATTACTTATTTCTATATTAATAGAAGAAAATGTTGGATTCATAAAAATTTTAAAACTTCATGTTTTGGACGATTTTATACGTTTTAATATGTACTGAACGCGTTTTCACCAATGTGATGTCCGTCTGTTTGTGTAACTGTGTCTATGAATTAGCGTGACAAGAATATTCTGGTAGCTCTATATGAAGAGCTAAAGAACAAAATATCATAAAAAATATATTTATCTGCTCCTTGTCATAAATTGATGCCTGTAAATTCCTTTGGTATATCGTCTATCAAGTAGTGCTGCTGAGCTATAATTATTATTATCTACGAGAAGACTGTATCTCAGCTTATATAGTGCATAAGTGCACAAAACTTGAGAGGAACATCATGAAAAATTATCCTTGTTTAATTTGGTGCATATTACTGTTATGATGGAATGTTGCCCGTATACGAATAAGCTTACGACTAGTTTACGACGATTTAAGATTAGTTTACGACTCAGCTTTGGTAGAGTATTAAAAGCACCAAACTTCACATATTCTAAAAAAGAGCTCCGGCTTAATCACGATGTACATCGGCTGACATGTGACACTGGCATTACTCGCCTTCTGGGATATTCCAGGTGCCTATATCTGTATTATTCATCATCATCAGTATCTATCACTTATTGCTTAAAATTGCGCCGATCTGCATACTTAAAACGTTTATTGTAAAGATATATGTTGATTAATTTTTTGTGTATTTTAACTGGTAAGTGGCTTGGATTATGAATTCTGATCACATTATCTCCAACATGTGCATATAATACGTATAATAGTGGGTAATGAAAGTCGTGTGGTTGTTTCACACCAGACTTTTTTTAATGTATTTGTTTAAATTTTCCTTAGAAATTTTGTGGATATATCATGAGTGAAAATAATGTATTTTTAACATTTGAACTTCCTAATATTAACTAGCCCCTTTCAGGTATTCAGAATTTGTGTGTGTGTGTGTGTGTGTGTGTGTGTGTGTGTGTGTGTGAAATTTCAAAGGCATTCTTAAAATCTCGAGAAACTTTCTTTCATGTCAAATCAAAATTAGAACTCTTCCTTAACAGAAATAAAATGGATGCGTTCTCCATAATGGAAAACACTGACTGCATGCTAATACACTTCTGTGTATCCTTTAGTATTAAAACATGTCAGATAAACTAAACAGAAAGAAAAATAATTTCATCATTAATAGAACAGAATCATCAATTATCAAGACGAGCAGTTATATATTTTTAAAATGCGTACGCATAAATTTTTACGAGAATATTACATATAAGCCTTCATGCCGTTAAAGGTTGAAATATGTTGAGCAAATGATTGTAATGTCTCCATAACTTAAAATAATTTTAGCTAATCGCACTTATTTGAAGATTCTTTCAATTAAGCGAAAACAACGCAGGGACTATTTTGCAAAACTTCCGTAATTTTAAAGAGGCTATAATTACTTCTAAATTGGTCCAAAAAAGCGATAATGATATTGGTTCAACAAGTTCACAGACTTTTCGTTTAAAAGATGAAGTAACCCGCTTTCGCAGAGGTAATAAATAATTTTTTGGTAATAGAAGTTAAATAAGGCACAGTTTTAAAGTTTAAGAGAAAATTAGATTTCAGTTTTATAAAATAAGCCACCTTCAGTAGTACATATTATCTTTCATGATAACTCTTAATATTATTCAAATAAATTTTAATTTTTTTTGTATTTACAAGGACAAAACTTTCGTATATAATAAAAATATCCTCTAAAAATTTCTTCTGTGTTAAATTGGCATGAACCGATATAAAATTCATTGGAGTCATTAAACTACATATTTATTTGGATGTCTAATAGTGTATTCACAGTTGTCAAATTTTGTATTCGGAATCCTAATAGTTTTGATATTTGCTCCTTTTATGAAGGCGGAGTACATTTCAAGCAAAAATTTGACAATTATAAACGCGTATTGCGGTTCGTTCTCAATCAAAACGTTTTACTTATTTTATTAAGAAAGTTTTTTTTAATAAAGTAATAACTATATAATAGTAGTTAAATTTTACTAACTTCAACTAGCATATTATATTAAATGACTAAAACTACGTATACAAAAATATATTTAAAAAAAAAACTATTTACACCCATTTTGCTGAAGCATATTATTATTATTATTATTATTATTACTATACACGCTAGAATGTCTTACAGTAAATTCAAAATTATCAAAAATTTTATTTTCTAAATCACCCAAACTAATATTGCCTAATATTTTACATTTTTTAATCAAAGACATCATAAAAGTAGAACCTTAATTATATTAGTATTTAGGAAACTGCTTATTAAAGCATCTGTTAAAATGTCATATTAAAATGATCTATTTAACATAATTAAGATCCACAAATAAAAGCCTCACGAACAGAATATGTTTGTAAAATATTGTGATTTTAGAGTTATAACTTTTTTATGATTTTCTGGAAAAGTGAGAAAACTGAAACTGAAGAAAAAGTATTTAAAAATCAATATTTTATCATTATTTTCTTCTATTGTCAATCGAAGGACGTGTTGTTTTCGTAAAAATTTTAGACTTCCGGTTTTCGAAAGATTTAAACGTTTTAAGAATCCACAACACGGTTTGGTCATTTTTAGGAAAGGTCTGTGTTTGTGTGTGACATAGTGCAAAATGTAATGCCCGGAATTTCATCCAAATTTATAATTTATTATTTTAAAATACTACTTGCCGAAAGTATTGTAAGATTTGGAAACGACTTTTTTTTTTTTTTTTTTTTTCAATTTAAAAAATTTATCTCCTGATGATAACTTCTCAAACACGGAATATGTAAAGAACAGGGTATTCCTCATGTTTTTCACTGAAGATCAGGTTACGAAAATAATTAGAGCGGCAGCAACCAATTGAAAAAAATTAATAAGGTTTGCTGTCACCCTGTATCTTTAAGAGAACGAAATGGTCCGTAAATGCAGGATATGTAACAAATAGCATGGTAAAAAAAAAAAAAAAAGCATTCATTTAAAAGCTTGAAAAAAATATCAGCATGTTTTTTTATTTACAATAAGCAGAGTTTTCAACGAAAATTATCGCCATTTTTATATAAACTGAAAAAAAAGCTTTTGAAGTAACACACTGCAATCTGAATATAAATATATAAAATATCTTATGAAATATAAGCTTTTTAATAAAAAGTGCTTTAACTGCACATGTACGAACGATAAGAAAATATTTTTTACATAATTTGTTAGCAAAATGTGTAGATTACGCAGAAGAACATAGGTAACTCAAAATTGTTTATTTATTTCCTTTTATTCCGAAATACCAAAATTCCTACTCATTTTTTATAATCTGTAAATTTTTTTGTATACTATTTTTTATAAAAATAAATAAATATTTTTGTTTAGTAACTTACTTAAGTCTTGTCCTTAAATTAATTTAGAAGATTGGCTTAAAAAAAAAAAAAAAAAAAAACTTGAATATGTAGCTGCATTTTTAAATAAATTAGAGCCTATCAGCATTTGGGGTAAATCAAACAACAAGTGACGGTTGCCTTTTTTTTTTTTTTTTTTTTTTTTACGTATTTAATGTTAATTATGGCAGTATATTACAAACTTTAATATAAATATTCAGAATAAAAATTCTTTTTAAAGCATCAGTATGAAATTAAAAATAGTAATTTATAATAGCAATTAAAAGAAAGCGCCACAGAGCATTTAAAAGTAATTGGTACAAAACTTTGAATAAAAATCCATAAAATATATGAACTCGCAAATATTGTTTCGGGTCGAAAGGAAACATGACCCTTCGTCAGGCGAATGCCGCTTTGTTTGCCGCACACGTGCCTACTTTATTCGGCTGACGAATAGGTCATGCTTTCTTACGACCCGAAACAATTGTTGTGAGTTATTATATTTTATGGTGTTTATTCAAAGTTTTGTATCAATTATAATAGTAATAGTCAGCAAGGAAATAATTTTTATAAATGCTGGAGCATCGCTTCTCCTCCCCCTGAGTGTGTAAATTTACAATATGAATATTTTTAAAAAATTGTCCATATCTATTAAACGAATGGTTTAACCATAACTCTGTGATAATTCGATTTTTTTTTTCATTTTTAACAATAAATAAATGTATAAATAAATAAATAAAATAAATGAATAAATATTGCGGATAAGGATGAGTGTGGGGGAGAGGGATTTCCTCAGTTTTCGTGTGTGGAGCACAAATTTGACTAAATAATAATTTTAAACTTAATATAAATAAAAGACATTGCATATATACATATATATAATATATGTATATATATATATATATATATATATATATATATATATATATATATATATATATATATATATATATATTACATGTCCTCCAAAACCACTGAACCGATTTCAACCAAACGTGACACAGTTACTGTTTATGATCTGGGTTGAAATGCTGTGGGTGTTTCAAATTTCTTGTGCATGGGCAGTAGAAGAGGAGGAGAAAAAAAAAACCTATTTTAAACCAGATTTTTGTATGATTTCTACAGTAATAATGTAGTGATATATATGGAAACTTAAATTTTGATATGTAGGTTACTTTTAATGTATATATTCTTCTTAAGTAGAAGTTTATAAAAATTCGGAATTAAAAAGCGTAGAAATGTTTAAAAAAATGTTCTAAAATTACGTTTTCGTCAAAATTTCATGTATGCAATTTAAACATTTTACTATGAATACGTCAAAATAACATAAAGCATTAATGTAATTAAAATCAAAATACATTTATAACATGTTTTAGAATGACGTCACTTTAATAAATAAATAAATAAAACCTCCCAAATCAAGTACTGTTGTCTTTGAAAATGACGTCATTTCTTAGAAATCAGTCGATAGAAAAAGTGCATTTTGATAAAAAAAACTGCTACGCTTTACAATGATCGTGCGACGCTTTCATTTACTAGCCATAGAATAAGTAGTAAAAAAGATTGATCTTAACTGCAGATGATAATACGAATACAACTAGCAGTTCTACTTGTTCTTCTCACACGGAAAAAAAAATTGTAAGTAAAGTCAATGAATGTAATCTGTTGACAAGAAATTGTTTATTCTGAGTTCTGGTGAAGACCAAGCATTGTTCAAATCTGTTGAAAATTTTATTGGAAACCACTGCGATTTTTCGTAAATGAAGAACGTGTAGAAATGCTAGACACCCCTTCTTATTCTTTTAAGTGTTAAATTTCGGAAGATTCGCATATTTGTCCTTAATTAAGGTGTAACAGGAGACATTTTTATAAATTTCAAACTTTTACAGGAAACCACCGCGATTTACCCTGTGCGAAGAACTGATAGAAATGCTAGACACCCCTTTTCACATTCTTAAATACTAAATGTCGGAAGATCAATTTTACCATAGTAAGGGCCTAAGAAAACACACTTTGCTAAATTTAAAGCTTTTATTGGAAACGTGCAAAGAACGAGTAAAATTGTTACACGCCCCCTTTCTCCCCCTTAAATAGTAAATTTCGGAAGATTTTCATCTTTTATCTTAATTAAGGTCTACGGGGAGAAATTTAGCTATACTTCCAGCTTCTAATAAAAACCACTGCAGAGATGCTGTGAAAAGCTTAAAAATTTTCGACTTTTCCTTTGTACCCCTTAAATGTTAAATTTCGTGGAATTTGTTTATAGTGAGACCCTACGTCTTTAAAATAATCTTCTACTTGAAAAGAACTTCCAAACGGTCTGTTTTTAGCTTCAGTAATTTTGGACTCGACGTTGATAAATGAATGAGTGAATCAGTGGTATTTCGTGTTTATATATATAAATATGAGAAGACTTTTCCACGTTAGAGATAAATATTTTATTCGTTTTCATAACAAATGCAAGCTCTTTTCTTATAACAACAATTTGTGATACCATTCAAGAGTTATATCTTAAAAGGGATATTTATATTTTTGAGACTTATTATTATATATATGAATAAACAAATATATAACACTTAATATTATAAAAGCATTCATTTAAATATAGTGACTAGCGAGGCGAACAAAGCCACCCAGTAAATAATAATTTTAATAAATAACTTGCCCTGCGTGAATTTGTTTAAGAAAAAATAGAAGAATGTTTTGTGATGATCACAGCAGCATAATCGTTTTTAACCCCTTCCCAAGCAGCACCGAAACTTCTCTGAACGTTCAAAAATTGTTCTGCAAACACGTTCTAAGAACGTTCCCTTTGAACGTGCTATAGACGTCTATTTGTCCATCTTGAAAATGGACAATAGTACGGTTCAGAGAATGTTCAATGAACGTGTAACTATCACCATCGGTGTTATAGAAGCGTTCTGAGAACGTTCTATGTATACGGTCTCAGAACGTTCTAAACGTTTTTAGAACGTTTTCAAAACGTTATACACATTTTCAGAACGTTCCAGAAAACGTACTGTAAACGTTCTAAAATAGTGTAGTTTAAAAAAAAAATTATGACGTCATTATAAAAAATCACCTCAGTACGAGCGTTTAGAAGTAAAAATTACATAGCTGATGACGAATAATGATACAACACATGAACAGGGATATGAATTACTTTTGTTTTTCAATTCAAATAATCTTTGAGTAATTTTAACATACTTACTATTCCTTTAATTTCAACGTATATGCATCAAAAATTCTATATTCTATGACAGTTTTCCCCAAAAAGTGTCATAACGTCCCTTTATACCTTAAAAAATTTCTTAAATTTTTGCATTTTTTAAAAATTTCTTTTTTTCCCCTAATCTGAAGATAATGAAATTGTAGTATTAATTACAAAACTTTGAATACACACCATAAAATGCAAGAACTCGCACCAACTGTTTCGGGTCAAAAGAAGACACAACCCTTCATCAGGCGAACATTGTAAACACGAGAGCTGCAAACAAGCACGTTGAGTGTGTTGAATGCGTTGCCGCTTTGTTTGTAAAAGCCGTGCTTTGTTTGTAGCAGTTGCGAGTTCTTGCATTTTATGGTGTTTATTCAAAGTTTCTTAATTAATACTATAACGTCATTATCTTCAGATTAGGGGAAAAAAGAATTTTTTTAAAAATGCAAAAATTTAAGGAATTTTTTTAAGGGATATAGACACGTTATGACACTTTTTGGGAATTACTGTCATAAAATATGGAACTTTTCATGCATATACGTTGAAATTAAAGGAATAGTAAGTATGTTAAAATTTCTCAAACATTATTTGAATTTAAAAAAAAGTAATTTATATCCCTGTTGCTGTGTTGTATCATTATTCTTCATCTGCTATGTACAACTAAACTCTTGATTTATTTTGCTTGTTATAATCCTTGTGATTCCGAATGCGTCATCCTATGATTAATGTTTGTTTTTCATGGTTGTTTTCTGTTTGATTCTCTGATTTCTTGAAGTAAATAATTTATTCCAATTTATTCTTCATTTCTAACTTCAATTAATTTCTTGTACGATAGGGTGCCCGCTAGCAATTTGCTATCTGCTAACGAACGAAATCGTACATTGGTGCTCAACGACGAAAAGGGTCACCCCTGACGAGTTTTTTTTTTTTTTTTTTTTTTTTCTACCATTCTAAGCTTTTCCTACAAAAAATGTTTAAAATGCTGTCTTAATTTTTTATTTCCTCGTTGCTTGTTTGTATCTTTTGATTTGAGTTTCATGTGGTTTTTACGCACCGGCAAAATTATTAAAATTGCAACTAACAATATAGGAATAAATTTATGATTAGACTGAAGTTAAATAAAATAAAAATCAATAAATAAAAAATAAATGTTTCAATATATCACAATCAGTCTCCCCAGGTTATTTAAATTTGTTGTAATTTCCTTCTCATTGACCTATGTGGTTTCAGGGATCTTATATCTGTTGCTTGGCTTTAACTAAGATTAAAAATTCATTTATACATATATATATATATATATATATATATATATATATATATATGTATTAATTTTTTTTAAATACAGGGTGCAAAGCATTGTGACGAGAATACCTTTATCTCCGCAACTATTGGTCGCAAATATATAGTTTCAGTTACAAAATGTTTTAAAGAATATGAGCATTTGTGGTATAACATGTTTAAATTTAAAATATCTATTTTTTCAAAATTGCAAAAACTAGCTTTTTACATAGTCCCAGATCCCTATAGTCATATTTAGAAAACTGACACTCATCCTAACAAAAAGTTTCATTTCTATTCTCCCAAAATGGAACAAGATATTTAAAGTTTGGATTTTCTAACATATTTCGGCCTTCAATAAGGGATCGGTTTAAAAATCCTAATTGGACTTTGTTTGCATTTTCCCTGGGTTTATTAAAGAATTTTTCATTGACTTTTTAATAAAGCCCGAGAAAATGCGAAATAATCCTAAATTTTGAAACTAACTATCTCAGACAATTTTGGGTGCACAAAAGTAACTTTTTGTGTTATATTTTTTAGGTTAGAACTCAACTTTCACTATTAGTGTCATGAAAATTGTATAAAAATTATCAGTTTTTGTGATTTTTAATAAATTGATTTTTTAAATTTAAACATGTCATATAATGAATTCTTACATTTGTTTTTTTAATACATTTTCTTATTGGAGGACGTTTGAGACCAATTGTTGCGCAAATAAAGGCCTGCTCTCGACTTTCACCCTGTATATTCTAAACATTTCTGGGTACTACTTTGTAAGTCCATGGATAGTTTATAAATATATTTGAATGCTGAAGTTTATAGAAAGTTTTAATATTTCAACATAAAAAATAATTTCAAAAATGAATGTACCAATACACCGCTAAAATAATATATAATTGAGTTTAGAATATATTGTTAATTTATAATAATAAGAAATTGAAACAAAAAAGTAAAAATTAGTTAGAAGGAGGAAATTTTAAAAATGTCCAAATACTTAAATACATATATATATATTTAATCATAATATTTTTCTAAAATATTTAACATACTTCATATTTTTAAATTTCAGTGCATGTGTGCATACATATTTTCAGTTTACAGCAGCAGTTTACAAAAATGATGTTTGCAGGTATTTAAATTTATTCCACATGGCAATGTAATTGGTATTTTTTAAATGTTTAAATTTCTTTAAATTGAGTCAACGCAATTTTTACCTCATTTGATGTAATTATGCTATCATGGCATATTAAATAATTGATAAATGTAAATATTATTAGTATTAATAAATAATATAGTAAATCGTCCTTTTTTTTTAAGCAGAATATCTTTTTTTATAAAGATGTGGAATAAAATTGAATTGAATCTTTGTTTTATTATGCAGTTAAACAATTTCATATATTTTATTTAATAAATAACAGTAAAGAGATATTTAAAATTGTAAGTCAGTGAAACTTAGGATATTATTTTAAAAATATGCAATTTGCATAACCTAGATTGTATATATATTATCATATAAACATTAAATAAATACTTCAGAATTTAAAAAGAAAAGAAAAAAGAATTACGAACCTTTTTAATATTCTTCATAAGAATTTTCTTCAAGAAAATGCCTATGCAACTAGCATTTTAAAATACACAATGACCAGTCGGAAGGGCATTCACTTAAAATTAGCTCTTATCTTGTAAAGTCTTTGTGACTTCTTCATACTTCATTCAGAAACAAAATAACCAAAAATAGTTATTTTAACAAATTCCATCTCAGAAGACTAAATTAATAAAATAAATCCATAATTTCTAAGCGGTTTTCTGTAACAGGAGCAGTTTTTTCTGCGATTCAACGCTGCTTTCAAGTATCAAAAGTTAGGCTTAAGAACTTACGCAGATATGAAAATGATTGTTTAATTGATATTAAAATAAGACTTTAATAAATAGAACATAGAGAATATTACAGGTTAAAAATATTACGTTTTTACCTTTTCTAAATCTTATCCTAGTCATTATAACGCTAAAACTGAACAAATCAGATTACATGTTTTAAAATTACCGCCTCACATAACGACTTTCCCAAGACCTGGCCCTGGCGTTTGACTTTGCAGTTGCACGGTCAGCGAAAATTAAATAAATGCAATCCACAGATGTCGATGTTATCATCTGCTCTCCCTTCTTGCATCCGCAATAATCATGTTTCAAAGTTCAACATTTGAAACAGAAATTTATGAAGCATTTATAGCTGTAGAAAACATATAGTCAATATTTTAAGGAAAAATGGAGTGGAGTTAAACAATTATTTAAATTTTTATAAAGTATTTTAAAAACTTATGAGATCACTTTATTTTTCCATTTTAAAATCTCGAATTAAACGGAAAAGCATATTTTGTTTTAGTGTATATTTCAGTATTGAACAAAATATTCAGTGAAAATAAATGAAATAAAATAAGAACAATCAAACAGAGTAATGATTTAACAACATTATCAATATTGATAATTTATCAGTAACATTTAAACTTAAATAGAATCATAAATAAAATATAATAAAAGTTTAAAATTATGCTTAAAGAAAAGAAGAAAAAAACTCATTCTGTAACTTCCCTATGAGTATTAGAGACCGCGAGGTTCTACTCTCGAACCTTACAGACGGGAAGTGTTGGCTTCGATTCCTGGTCACGCTCGTCGACTTAGGTTTTCGGAGTTTTCCCGTGATTTTCTTTGAAACTCGCGTAAAGCACTATATTACTTATTCATTAACATCCGTGATTAGCTTTTTGTATCTAAACTTTGGGTCTGGGGAATGCATAGATTTTCATGACAGAAGACAATCATTTTTATGCTGTATAGAAAATCTTAGAAAATGTATTTTTCTAAGGGTTTATTATTATTATTATTACAAATGAAAAAAAAACAAAAAAAAACGGTAAATTTGTTTTAAATCATCAGAAAACGATGTTTCAATTATTCGTTTTAAAGGTGATATCGAATTCTTTTGAAAGATAATCATAGTGAAAATTTTTATCCACCACTCCCCCATCCCCCAGGGATGATGTATACTTATTCCTAGGGGAAAAAACAATGTCCTATGAATAATAATAATTAAAAAAAAAAAACTGTTTGACTATTACTCGTTATACAGCCAAATTGAATCAATAATATATATCAAATGTATGTCACGCAGAAGGTTTGGTGAGTATATATATTACAGAAGCTGATAGATAGCCTTTCTGTGAATGGAAAATATTGGAACGTGGCAGTGCCACCTGTCGTCCGATATGCACCCAAAGGCAATCTGTAGAGTTTTACGTAATATTAATTTTACTTACCAAATTTACAATATTTATAAATCACAGAAGTTGAGATTTTTCGTTTCCGTTATGAGATTAAATTGCAACATAGCCACGCCACTTGTTGGCCGATGTGCATCCAAAATGGACCAGTAAAGCTTTACATAAAATCGATTTCACTTATAACTTCAGTGTATCACAAAATTTATTGTTAAATCACAAGAGTTAAAATATTGCTTTTCCGTTAAAATGATTAAATTCCAGACTAGCAACGCCACCTGTTGGACAATGTATACATCCAAATTGTATTAGCAGAGGTTATGATGATATATGCCAATATATCAAATTTAATACATTTGTACACTATAGAAGCTGAGATATAGCCGTCCCATAAATGAAGGGTTTCATTGCATAGCACCGTAATCTATCGGACGATATATCCCAAATGAAATTCAAATAAACTCCAATTTAGGGCAAGATCTAATATTGTAACAAGTTTGGTTGAATTCCATACATTGATTCCTGAAATACAAAATCCACAAAATTTTTCCATGAGTTTAAAATTTTGTAATTTTTTTTCACCTCACCGCTACTGATTATTGGGAAGCATTCTTTACTGACGTGCTAACAAAACGTTAAATTGAAAATGTAAAAAATGCTCTATTCTCTATCATGCTAAAAATTATAAATTTCGAATAACTTACGAAGTTTTTAAATTAGAATGTTGCAAATCTCTCAATAAGATTCTTATCAATATCATAAGTGATATTTTAAAACTGGTCCGATCTCTCTGCAATCATTTGTTCTTGAGATATCGTGTACATGAACTAACGGGCTATCACACTAATAGGTGCCGATACACATTAACAGATACCATACCAACCTTTTGACTTCCGGATTCCTCACGCCACAAAACGTGTAAAAAAATCAAAAGCTGAAGTCAAAAATTTTAATGATTAACCTAGTTTCCCAACCAATAGTACTAAAAAGTCATTTTGTCATATTCGTTATAATTACACTGTTACAGAACGTGTTATGACGGTGTCACACTTGAACGTTCTATATAGAACTAGAATTGTACGTTTTATAGATGGTACAAATCAAACATTTTCAGAACGTTCTAAATAATACTATTTCTGAACGTGTTTTAGAACGTTCTTTTGACACGAAACACGGTGTTTGAACTATTGAAACCGTTATTAGACGTTCACGGAACGTTCCTGTGCTACTTGGGTTAACTGCCCCGGGCGTATATATACGCTTTTCCGAAGCATGATCTTTTGTACTGTATTGCTACCAGTGAAACTACTCACACGGCTTAGGAATACAACAAAATAGCTTTGAAAATGATCTTGGCAGTGTATGGATTTACGCATTTTAGAACTGAGAAAGAACGATGTCACTGGGAAGCTAATCTCGTAGGTTTCCCTCGGGAGATAAGTGATTAAATAGCAATGCTTGAAATATACTCATTTGCAAAAGTTTAAGACCACCCATGGAAAAATAAGATTTAATGGAATTCCCCAAAAATAACATACGTATTTTACATATAAAAGAACAAAATAGACGGTACATGTTTATTTACTGTATTTAAAGTCAGTATTTTGTAGGACCTCCTTTGTTTTTAATAACTTGTGCAATCCTCTTGGGCATGTTATCAATAAGAGACTTGCAGGAAGGTTTAAAAAGGTCTGTGCACCAGACATGCTTTATTGCTTCAACAATTGCCGTAGCAGTGGATGGTTGCTTTTCGGCGATATCATTTTTCACAATACGAGTACACGACAGATTCTCTATTAGATTCAAATCTGGGCTATTATTTGTCAAGCACTTTGATTTTCTGTGCCCTCAGATATTTGTTGACAATCTTCGCCCTGTGACACGGAGAATGAAAATTGGACATTTATGAACACGCATGTGAAGCTTCAACTTCTTACGTAACAAATTAAGGTACCGCTTTCCGTTCATAGTGGTTTTAGGTGGCACAAAATACAGACTAGCTTTACTGGACACAGACATTGCACCCCATAAACCAGGGAAATTAACAAATGTTGTTGATTTTGGTGTAGTTTTGGTCTGAGTTTGATCCGGTTTCCTTTGAAATGTTCCTAAAAACTAAGATTCATTTTTGTTCTTATTTGTGAAAAATAACTTTTTGGTGCTTTTTAACTTCAAGCTAAGCTATGGTTCGAATTTTAATCTTCACTGATGCAAGGCCTTCATTCTTTGAGACATTAACTCAGTTCGAGCAATAGCTTTGTTTCTAAAGAGCTATTTAAAACACTAACTAAAAATACAATGCTTTCGGCCTACAAAAGTTATTAGATTTTAGTAATATTTTTAAAAGACGCTTTTCAGAATTATATTACTTCAGAAATTTTTTGACCTGCTTGATACCGATATCTGAATCTGCGCAAAATTTTGTTGTTTTAAAATTTAGCGTGAAAAAGGTTGACTACTGTAACATTATGAAAAAAAAGTATCTTTTACTGTGGTGAATATAAATACCTCGAGGTAGTTAATTAACTACTATTGAGAGGCCTGCAATGCTATAAATGCAACAGTCACGACAAACATTGACATAATACGCAACTGCATGGATAATGCCATTGTTTCACTTTCTCTTTTTTTTTTTTTTTTTTTTTAATATAAATAACAGTTTTATTACGCCTTACATAAAACTTATTTTATACTATTCCTGAAAAAAAAACTTTAATATAATAATTATGCTTTTGAGAAGCAACCAGTAAAGGTCTTCATTTCGCTTGCTTGCCTCTATATGAAGAAAATGTGTATTTATTAAAATAGCTAAAAGTATTCAAAAATCATTTTCATGAAGCATAGCGTAAACAATCGAAAAATTCATAATTTATCTTCAAAAACAAAGATACTTAAAAGAAAGAAATATCTCATCTGAGATATCCAGTACTGAGAAGAGAATAAATTAGAAAATCACTCAATCTAAGAATCATTCAGACTAGGGATTAAATCGAATGCAACTTTATACGCACTCATGCGGATTATGAGATGGGGTAAAAGAAATATACGTAATATCATTTGCACCACATGGCGTACTGATGATGATAGTCATAAGATAAGGATGGGAGGAATTCTGCGAAATGACATCTCTGTAATGAAGCTCGGCAAATAGCTCTTTAAGTAGGTAGCTACTTCTAAGCTGCTGCTTTATCTGATAAATCAGGCAGCAGTGCTCAAGTAGTTACCTTCTGAAGTGCAGATACTTAGTGTTATTCCAAATGTTAGTCGTAATAACAGTTTATAACCATGCATTTTAGAAAAAAAATATTTTCAAGTATACATGATTAAAAATTAAAATACTTATATAAGTTTTTTTTTTTTTTTTTTAAATACCAAATTTCATTAAAACATGCATACAATTTTAACACAAATTTAGTTTGAAAAATGGATGTGATTTTGTAAACAGCCATTTTCTAATAAAGAATCAAACAGTCGTATCGCTTTACTTACTCTTATTTTATCAATTTATTTATTTAAAGTATAATAAAAAGGTTTATCTTATTCTCACGTGTAATATTTTGTAATTGCTGCACTTTCTTGTACACTATAAAATACTGAAAGCTCGTTGCCAAAAGTTAGCCTTAAATGTTAGAGTGAGCCATAAATTATACGTAAATACAACAGTAAAGCAGGCTTTATAGTAGCCGCTCCGTTCCGCTGTACGCAAGAACAGAGCTAAAATATAAGGAGTGATAACTGCATATTCAGTTCAATTCTATTCAATAGATAGTTATTACTCCTTATATTCTAGCTCAGTGCTTGCGAACAGCGGAACGGAACGGTCACTATAAAGGCACCTTTAATTTTACGGTTAACCAGTAAATTTTTATATTTTATTCATTTTGTTTTGTTTAATTTACTGCTTGCCTTACATTTTACAGTGAGCCGTAAAATTTACTCAATCAAACGGTAAATAATGTAAAACACGACAAATAAAATATAAAAAAGCACAGCTCACCCTAAAATTCCTACTAAAGTTTAGCAGTGAAGTTTAAATATTTTGCAGTGTATATTTCATACGCGGCTACTCGTAATTCGATATTATGTCCAAATATATCATCGCTCGCGTGACAAACTGGCGTAATTCAAAATTGCTAACTTTTCAGAACGGAAAAAACGCGCTAGAAAATATTTTAAATATTGTACAATGTAATTTGAAATTCGTATAAAATGGACCATCCGAGACGAAAGTTGTTGAAACTATAAGCATAGATGCTAACTTTTTAATTTATTCCGGAGTGTTTTTAGCCCCTCCTTTATTTCATACCACTTATTTTTTAAGAGTAAATTTATCTTATTTTATCGAAGTTACATACTGGAGAAAAAATATCTAAAAATAAAGTGGTGCGAAATAGAGACGGGTCTAAAAATACTTTGGAATGAATTAAAATGTTGGCATCTATGCTATAAGTCTCAAAGCTGTCAAATAAATACCACATACCAAGTGTGCTAGGGGGAAAAGTATACTGTAATTTAAACAATAAATCCATTACAACTAGGCAACCAATTGGAACTGAGTTTCACAGGTCATAGATACCACTTTATTACTTTCAAAAGATGGCTTAACTTTAAATCGTGATCTTTTGAGTAGCGCCTATTTATCATGAGATCGACGTTACCTTTAATCGCCCAAATTATCTGTAAATGGAACTCGGGTACATTGGTTTTAATTATTGTTTCAATATATATATATTCTTTTTTTTTTTAGGGGGGTGAGGGTTCTATTTAATTTTATTCCTCTGGTTAGTTTTGCCAAATTTAGGGATTCTTTTATTCAACATCCACCACTAAAATTTAACTATAACGGTTGGTTTATTTGTCTATTAGGTGCATCAAGTATCACTCCTCAAAATTATTGGTGTTAGTTGAATAAAAGAATCCCTAAATTTGACAACACTATTTAGAGCGCTTTAGAGCATTAGGGCCGGCAAAGGGTTAGTCAGTTTTATTTGTCCTAGTCATAAAAAAAGTATTAATCACTAACTAAGTTATTCATTTCCGGGAATCCTTTTAAGAATCTTACTGTTGTAACTTTATCGTTGTTTTATCTCCTAACCCGCTATAAAAAGGAATGCTAGTTTGCTTTCGTTCAGATTGAGGATTAGTTTCTTTTTCATAATAATTTCCCATGGAAATAGAGATTATTCTTAGATTTGTGATTTGCTTTACAAGCATTACACATATTTCCTTTCTCCTGATTGAATATTTGGATTTAATTTTCATCTAAGAAGAAGCTTTTAAAGCTCAAAAAAGCTGTATTCAATGTTTATTCTAATTATATATACATATTAAATGAGTAAATTTTTCATACACTTTTTGAAACTAATATTCAGATTCTCTTCCAAAAAAAAATTTAAAAAAAAAAAGGAAATTATAAGGAGTTTTACTCACATTTTTGTTTTGATTCAGTCAATGTTAATATGTTGGAGGAATAATATAAGAGAATATGACATGTCTTTAAAAATATGAAGCCAAAATTGCAACCGCAGAAACCATTAAGTAATATTTTATATAAGAATTTCTACAAGTAGACAATAGTTAACTTCATTTCCCTGCTTCCTGATACGCCGTATGTCAGTTCCTTTTGTATCACTCCTCAAAGGGTAATATAGTGTTCAATGACTGTAAGTAAATATAGGTAAAACCCTTTACCAATTTCCTTATTTTTGAGAGGAACTTAAATTCAGTTTATTCTATCGCATGCAACATTTTGAGTTTAGACGATATTTGTTTGGGCTTTTCATATAAGTAGCTCAATCTTTGGGCTATTAAATTATGCAAATGAAATTTCTTTAAATCTTGCGCATGCGCAGTTAAAAAAAATATTTAGTAAAAATTATAATATTTCATTGAATATTTAACATTTTTGCATTCTGGTTGCAATATTCTATGTCTAATGTAATATTTCATGCCTCCTAACAATGGCTTTTCATTGGGTTTAATACCATGCAAGTTATAATAAAATACGAGAGAATTTTTTAAAGAAACCGTTATATTTCCATGAACATATGTGGTAGCTTTATAAAAATGTATACAGATAATAATAAAAAGCTTCATAATCACATGCTACAGGCAGAACGCATTTCAAACATTACTTTTTATACAGTGGTCTCAAAGAATTTCATTTTTCGTTAATGTTTTACTGGTCCCCCTTTTGCTTTCAGGGCTAAACTTTCACTGAAATTTAGGAGGTATAACTTGTTCTTTACAATCCTGAAATTTTAAAGTAATTCGTTAATTACTTTTTGAAACATATGCCAAAACGTCTGAAATCGAAAGTGTCCGGTCATTCATGGAAAGGTAATGTATTTTCTAATTCACATGTATGTAATTGTTAAAATTTACATTGTATTAATCAAATACTTCACACAATTAAATGTAACAGATTTTTTTAATATAAGGCATTTAATTATAGTATCATATTAAAACTAAAATTAGTAGGAATCCAAAAATTAATACAAATGACCATTGTTTCAACTGCTTTGGATGGTTGAAATTTCCGATTGCTATAGAAGCTCAAAAATTATTGAAAACTGGGGATTTTTATTATTATTATTATTATTATTATTATTATTTTTTTTTTTTTTTGTGACAACAAAGACAAAATTTTTGTTGAAATATTTATTGTTGAAATTGGATTTTATACAATAAAAATTATTCTCTCAAAGATGAAAAAAAAGCACAAATACTAAAATAAAATGTACATTATCTTATATCAATAAAGTATTCATAACATTAAATCAAACTGTTAGTTTAAAAAGTGGACGAAGCATTTAATGCGATTTCTCTGCTTAGTAGAAAGTTGCATATAAATAAAAAATAGAAATTTATCCAAAAACCATACATAAAGTTTTTTTTTATTATTATTTTATTTTTAATTTAATTTAATTTTTATTTATTTATTTATTTATTTTATTTATTTATTTATTTTTTTTTTTTACAAAGCAAAGGTAAATAAATAAATAAATAACGGTTTTATTCGACCGGCCTTGAATATTTTTACACTTTAAATGTGATAATAAACGCGTGTAATATCATCATAGAAAATGGTTCTATTGTACATAATAATGTATTTTTAATTTTAAAACTTGATATAATTTTGCTTTTTTATTTTAAAGTGGACGCAAAGGAATATTCCTCAAAAAATATATTATTACAGGGGTTTAAATCTTTCTTTTATTCTTCATTTAAAACTGCATGGTTTAGACTCTTAGCAATAGTCCTTAAAATTATACTTCTTTTATAGTGGACAGAAAAAGTGGCACTTCATCGTTATTTTTACGTGAAGGATGACATTTTTCTTATTTTTTGCTTTTCTGCTACAATACTTTGCTATAAATTGGATCAGATGCAATTTTCAGTATCAGTATCAAATAACATGTCAAAAAAATATCGCGGATATTTCTCTGAGATGACTTTTCCTTTCATGTCAGAAAACATATTAACTTAATTCTGAACATGGCTGAACTTTAAAGTGCAGAATAAAAAGAATTTTTAAAGTACTTTATAAAGTGTGATCTTACGCTGGAAACTGTACTTTTAAGCTATAATGAAATATTTTTTAAAACAAAAAACTTATGCGCAGAATAAGCAGCATAATTGCTTTGCAATTCTTTATGTTTTGGAGAATTAAACCCGAATTTGATGCAGATAATCGTAGAAAGGATTATAAGAAACGATATACTTTTGCTGTTATTTCATTAATATTTTTCATGATTATTTTTTAAGAAGTTGTTTTTAATAGTTATTTCTAACGTACGTTAATAGACTTTGAATTATTTTTCGTAAATTCAACTAAATTACAATAATTAGATTATTCCACTAGAACTTCATTATAAAAACTAATGTCTGAATCACTATAAAAAGATTTAACTAATTTTCTACACAGATAATAAAAGAAGATGTGCATGCGCGTGTGTATGTCCATTGCTTTGTAGGCAAACGGCTGATCACAGAGCTACAGAATTTTGCATGAAGGTTCATTTTAAGCTCTCCTGGTGCACTTCGAAGCCGGATTTTCAATTTTTTGATTTAACGGGGGGGGGGGGGGGAGTCCCCGCTCACCACTCGTGGAGCGGTGTCGAGCGCTTCAATTCTTTTATTAGGTTTTTTAATTCATTAAAATATATAAATTTCTGAAATGAACCACACTGAAATTAGAAACGTTAATATCAGCAGTTTCTCCGCGGCCCATTAGCTCAGTTGGTCAGAGCGTCTCGATGATAAAACGATGATCATAGGCTCGATCCTCCGAGGACCAATTTGATAATTTTGGCAGATTATTAACAGAAAGGTATCAATTAATAAAAGAAAATCTTTCAGTGTTTACACATTATCCTAAGATTTTTTTAAAATAAATTTTTTAAAGTTTTAGAAGCTCAGAAGTTTGTCTGGTGCTGCTATCTGTTGAGTGAAGATGATAATCTGTCTGAGAAATGTCTATCCAAAAAAAAGTAGTCCTTGAATAATAGTAGCCACTCACCGTTCAGTTAACACCTAAATTGAAATGCCCGGTTAAGGCGCAAATGCAAACGGTGGGGACCCGTAACCGATGTAGCACAGGCATAAGAAAAAAAAACGGTGTCGAAGGCACCGGAGATACAAAGTGAGCTTTTTATACGATTTCAATGAAATTTGTGTGTGTGTGTTTATTTATTAAGAGATTTAAAATATAGTGCTTATTGGTTTACAAAAATCCTTTAAATATAGTGATTAGCGAAACAGGCAAAGCCTGCTAGTTCTCTCTAAAAATGGAAAGGGAAAATTCTCTCAAATTAAGCCATTTTTCACTCAATCAATATGTTGAAAGGCAACTTCTCACGTTGAGAGAAATCCTCTCAAATCATTGAGCCTCTATAAGCGGTTCAGATTTCAGCCTACTGTAACAAGTTATTTTTGAGTGAAATCGGGCCAAATTGGAGTGAATCTGTTTGATACTGGAAAAACCTCAGTTCCTCTCCACTGGAATCGAACGCGGGTTCCTTTCATGGCAGGCGACCGCACTACCACTACGCTACGATTTCATACTAAATAATTATAAGATTAAAAAAAAATTTATAAACCATGTTTTTAAATTTTCTGTTGAATCATATAAACGCTACTGAAGGCAGTCGGAACCCCAGCAATTGGATAAAAGTATTAAAAAAATTCCTTGCTATCGTCTTTTGAGCTATTATAAAAGTTTCAAATGGCTATCTAGCCGGGAAGTTAGTTAAAAGTTGATTGCAAGCTTTGTACTGGAAACGCTGCCGATGGCAGCAGGGTCCCGAAGCAATTGGATAAAAATATTTTTAAAAAGCATTTTCACCGTATTCTGAACTATTCCGAAAGTTTCAAATGTCTAGCTACTCGGGAAGTTAGTTAAATAAATTTTCTGTTGAATCATATGAACGCTGCCGAAGACAATAGGGACCTGAAACAGTTGACTAAAAGTATTAAAAAAATGTATTGCCACCGTGTTCTGAGCTATCCTGAAAGTTTCAAATATCTAGCTAGTCGGGAAGTTAGTGAAAAATCGATTGCAAGCTTTGTACTGGTAATGCTGCCGAAGGCAGCAGGAACCCGAAACAGTTGGCTAAAGGTATTTTAAAAAATGCATTTTCACCGTGTTCTGAACTATTCTCAAAGTTTCAAATGTCTAGCTAGTCGGGAAGTTAGTTAAATACATTTTCTGCCGAATAATATAAGCGCTGCCGAAGGCAGTGGGACCTGAAATAGTTGACTAAAATTATTAGAAAAATCTATTGTCACCGTGTTATGAGCTGTCCTGAAAGTTTCAAATGTCCAGATAGTCGGAAAGTTAGTGAAAAATCGATTGCAAGCTTAGTACTGATAACGCTGCCGAAGGCAGCAGGAACCCGAAACAGTTGGCTAAAGGTATTAAGAAAATGCATTTTCACCGTGTTCTGAACTATTCTGAAAGTTTCAAATGTCTAGCGAGTCGGGAAGTTAGTTAAATAAATTTTCTGTTGAATCATATAAGCGCTGCCGAAGGCAGCGGGACTTGAAATAGTTGACTAAAATTATTAGAAAAATGTATTGTCACCGTGTTGTGAGCTGTCCTGAAAATTTCAAATATCTAGCTAGTCGGGAACTTAGTTAAAAATAGATTGCAAGATTTGTCCCTGACAAACACACAAACAAACAAACAAACAAGAATCGAAGTTAATAAAAACATGGTAAAATGGTTATATAGCCGTTCTGAATCATTCTCACAGGTAGAAAATATTCGACCTGTGACCTCTACCAACGACCTGTGACCTCTATCTACGATGTCTGAATTGAATATTTTCAGTGTGCATTAATAATTATATATATATATATATATATATATATTGAAAACCCTTTCAAACATTGCATAATATGAAACCAAGTATCACATGAAGAACTATAAAAAATGAATGAAGTTGACCCGATATTGAAGCATACAAATTCACCACTTTTTCAAGGGCATTGAATTAATGTTGTATGCAAATTAGGTGTTTGTTTGCTTGAAATAACTACATTTTTCTAAAGCTGTATAAAATTGAAAATTCAACTCATAAAATCCATCAAATGGTCTAATATAAAATTTATAATACACATATATAATGCAATAAACGGAAATAGTCAACTATGTGTTCTTGAATTTACTGTAAACAACATTTATCCTATGCGTTTAAAATTATATTCTTCAAGGTATATGGAAAATAAATGATCAAATATAGAATGTTTTAATAAGAAAAGGAAACTAGATCAGGAAATTAAACTCGAGTTATATGAAATTTGTGAAAAGTATGACTTCTGTGGACGAAAGACAGTTCTTTCTCCCCTTTTCATAGTGTCTTTTATAGCGTTTACGAAGCAAATTCGTACAACTATCCACATAAAACATGAGAAATCTTCACCGAAGAAAATGAAAAAGTCATTTTTCTACATCTTGCCATCCTCCGTTCCTTTCTTACGGTCGAACGCTTTGGCACAAATTGGATGGAGTAATTTTTTATTCTGGCTTCAGTGGATTGTGACAGTGAGCGCATTCAAGCAGGAAAAAAGTTGCGGTTTGATTGAAATAATGCTGTTTTCTTTTTTAAAATTTCTCTCTGTTCTTTGTCCTCAGCCTAATAAATATTCCTTTAAATTTACTGAAAGTATAATTAAAAAATGGCATCATATATCTTCCGATATGCATTGTGTTATGGCAGATATAAATAACCTAATATATCCTTTTTTTTTTTTTTCTTATGGTTTCAATTTACAAAAAGGCTATCCTTTCATGCGTACGTTTCCTGTCTTTAAAAACCCATTTAAGAGATTTCAGAGTCTTTTAAATTTGAAATAATTTATTCATTTTAAAATCAATCAATAAAACTAACTTCGTCGTTAGGAATGATATAAAATGATATATCTATAGGAAAGAGACATTCTCTGATAAAATGTAGCGATTGGAACATTTCGTAAATATTAGAGACTTAATAAATGTTTAAAATATTTGTTCAATACTTTGTTATATTTCATCTTTTCAGCCTAATAAATATTCCTTTAAATTTGCAGAAAATGTAATTAAAAAATGGCATCTTACATCTTTCGATATACATTTGTTATGGCAGATATAAATAACCTAATATACATTTTTTTTAATGGTTTTATTTTACAAAAATACTACCCTTTGATACTTACATTTTCTGTCTTTAAAAACCCATTTAAGAGATTTCAGAGTCTTTTAAATTTGAAATAATTTATTCATTTTAAAACCAATCAATAAAACTAACGTCGTTGTTAGGAATTGATATAAAATGATATATTTGTAGAAAAGAGACATTCGATAATAAAATGAAACAATTGGAACATTTCGTAAATATTAGAGACTTGGTAAATGTTTAAAATATTTATTCAATATTTTGTTACAGTTCATCTTTTGAGACAACAAATGGGAGTATAATGTTTAAACTTCATATTTTCTAAAAAAATTCCATTAACTCATTTCGACGCTACTTAATTTGAAAAATATTTTACAGATATAGTAAAGTTTCGTTAATTTCAATTTATACTTATCAGAGAAAACATTTCCTCTTGGACTACTTTATGATTGAAATAACTCAGAAATGCATATTTAATAAAATTATTTGCATATTCTTGCAATATTATCAGAATATAGTAAATATTGAATGACATTATTGCATCATTTACTGGCAGAAATTTGTATATACATAAGATTAGAGAATCTATCCTTATTTAACGTAAATTTAACATTAAATTTTTTTTTACGTTGGGTATATGTTTTGATTCGATAACACAGAATGACAAAAATTAATGTTTAAAGAATAATATAAATTTAATCTGGCTTTATTAAATATCCATATCCTGTATTACAGTAACATTATTATACTTGCTATGAAAGTATTTTAGTAAATCTTTTTTATTCAGAATATTCTCAATGGTATGTTAATTAGACATTCAAATAACAGTTCTGGGTGTCATCAACAACCTTGAAGAAATATTGTTCCTGTATTTGATAAATCCATAACACTTTAATTTGTCTCGCATTCGAAAAAAAAAAACTTTCCAAGTTTATTTTTGTAATTAAGTATTTGTCAAACAAAATAGCACCACTGAAATATTATTAAAGGTAAGGTAACTTAACTTTAATGTTTGATTACATATTGGAAGTAATCAAACATTAAAGTAAAACATAAAAATAATTTATTATTACTGCATGCTAGTTGAAATGTAATATACGTATTACTGCATTTTATATTAAAGCAGTTTTCCCAGAAAAAATTATTATTTTCATATTCATGAAAAAAAGAATAATTTTAAAAATAAAAAATCAAAGTAAAATAAGCACTGTAAAATTAGAAATCCCATAACTCATTATGAATGATGAAATCTAATTTCTTTTCTGTACTGCCATTTTATTAGGTCTCTTTTCCTGAGAACTATTATCAAATCAGTTTCATTTTTTTAATCAATTATCTTGTTTACACAAACAACAAGGTTGTCCCAATCCGTGTTTACTCTCTAATGTTTTAACTATTTTTAATTTTGTAAAATGTCTTCGTACAGATGTTAAACTTTGTAAAATTTTGCAAATACTTTATCTACTTTAGCTAAAGTATTTCACATATTCAAATTTAACAATAGCCGTTTTATCATAAATCGTATATTGACTTTTGTCCATTATAGTTAAAATTATCTTTAAGGAAACTAACTTTTTCCACCAAAAATTTTCCAATGTTCCAATTTCATGTTCAAAAATTGTTCAAAAATCAGAAGAAAAGATATCCATACGTAAAACAGAAAGAGAGATAAATGTAAAAATAAATAAATAAATAAATAAATAAATAAAATTGTTCAAGTGCGGTTTTCTTGTATCTTAGAGTGTGATTCGTTATAGTAACCTAAACGATATTATACTTTCTAGTGCTGAGATAGATTTAGATTAAACAAAATCGCTTATCTAGTTTGTTTAAATTTTGTACATGTAAAACAGAAAAGAAGATTAAAGTTCTAAAAATATCTTGAATGAAACATTTCCATTACACACTAAATCAAACATTCACTACAGGTACTTAAGGTATTAATAGCTACCTAAATACATTTCTACATTATGATAATTATTTTGCATATTATTATACCTAATACCAATCATATTATTATACCTATAATACTTAATATCGAATGGCATTGTAATCTTTCTATAACAGCATGCGATATAAATATTTATATAATTAAAGAAAAAGAATTGTTTTATCAAGGTGAGTTCAAAACCAAACTCTAAACAGTAGTTTTTATGCTAAATGACGCCATGTTGTGTTGTACGTCAAGTTGAAACTGTAACTTGTTAAGGAACTTGTTTGATATTGTCACTTGTTAAGGAAATGGCAATTATTTTAATGGCCATGGTGAATTTTAAGAAATATATCACATTTGGTGCATATACATATATATATTACTTTTCAAAATATTTCTATGGGAAACAGAAAAAAAAAAATCGGCGAATTTAAGAAAGCTATTACACATCACATTTGGTGCATATATATATACCGGGTGTCTCATAAGTCTCTACACATTTTAAAAATTCATAACTATTGAATGAATTGATAGAATTAAACGCGGTTTGCGAAAAAATCACTCTCGTGAAGGGGGAATTTTTTTTTTTTTTTTTTTTTTTTTTTTTTTTTAGAAAAAATATAATTATTTTTTTACGACGATAGTTAGACAAATAGTTACATTTTTCGCACGGATGTCAAAGAAAAATATACAAATGAAAGTCCTATAAATTGCACAATTTTGCGATTAGAACAGTTTATTTCTGATTTTGTCTCCTACTTGTGCATACATGAAGTTTTAATTGCGATGCTGACTTGGTGGACAAAGTGTTATTGGTTAAAATGTTTTTCCTCACGTAAGAACTGTCGACTGAAGGTCCAGTTAGCAGTGTTATAACTCCTTTGCAAACTCTAATGTGTGGTGATGACGGACACATAGAATAGGATTTATATGCCTGTAAGCACTTGCATGCGAATAAGTACAGTTTTTCATGAAAATGTGAGATTTGGTCATGCACAGCGCCCTCTATCAACAAACAGCTTAATTATTCTTTTTTCTTTACCAAAAAAATATCTCCCTTCACGAGAATGATTCTTTCGTAAACCACGTTGAATTTTATCAATTCATTCAATAGTTATAAATTTTTAAAATGTCTACAGACTTATGTGAAACCCGGTATACACTAATACTAGTCTTCATTTTTTAATCATCAAACGATGATAAATTCTTGATACAACAAATATATTAGTGCAAAAAAAATTATACTTTTGTTATAAATTGTTCGGGAATTCTATTGCGAAATGTATTACATTTGTTTTGCATTTTCAAATTTCTTAATATTTTATTTTTCTGAAATAAAAGAGATATTTTGACTGGAACCTATCTTACCGAAACAGATATTTTAGTTTTATACCTGAAGGGTTATTTCAAAAGGCATCTCTTACACATAAACCGTTCAAGCATCATTAATTCAAAATCAGAATTTATAAGTTTTTTTTTTCTTTCATTGGTGGAATAAAATGACTAACATTTAAATGGTACGTATTTTCCTTTTAAAGAAAATTACGGATAAAAATAGAAAAATTTCTTCAATCCTCGAGAAAATAAGAATATGGTTTATAGATTTTTTTCTGTGTTGTAAAAATCTTGCTAACTTATTTGTTTTACAGTTTGTACCCTCGAGCATATATAATTAAAGATTTCGAAAGTTTGAGACCTTTTACTATCTTAAATTTAAACCTTTTAAAACTTTTATTTGTTCTAAATCTAGTAAGTTGTTTTATACAATGATTAAAAAAAGAAAATTTTGTTTTATATAATTTATAAAAAATAGACATTTGAAATTAATTTAGAAGCAATTGTATTTAACCACAATTGCAGAAAAATTTTTAATGCGGATATTTTTATCCATGAATGAATAACAAAATTCCTCGTAAAGAACTTTGAAAGACTCTTTAAATAAAACGATTACGTATCCTTATTTTTCAAAATCCACAGAGTCCTTGCAAATAATTTTTCATTGATTAAAATAATTAGTTCAAGAAATTGTTATTCAAATTTGTTGCGATTAATGTTAAAATAAAAGTTTCTTTATTTCTTTGTTAAGTATTTTGGAAAAATATTCTTATTTTGTGTTAATTCTATATTTATTAAGAGGTAAAAATTAATTTCAGCTAGCAAAGTATTTTTTATTATTTATTTATTTAAGTACAGTCGGTAACAAAAGTCTCCAAACACTAGCGAAAATTCCTGTGTAAGAAAAGTACACTTAATACTGTTTTGTTAAATAAATCCTTGTCGAATCCTGTTTTTAGACTGACTAAGAACAGGATTCGACAAGGATTTATTTTACAAAACTGTATTAAGTGTACTTTATTTTATATAGGAATTTTTGCTAGTGTTGGGAGACTTTTGTTACCGACTGTATATTATATTTTTGAATGTGATTATACAGTCGATAACAAAAGTGTCCGATCACTAGCAAAAATTCCTATGTAAAAAAAAAGTACACTTCATACGGTTTTGTTAAATAAATCCTTATCGAATCATGCTCTTACACTGACTAAGAACAGGATTCGACAAGGATTTATTTAACAAAACCGTATGAAGTGTACTTTTTTTGCATAGGAATTTTTGCTAGTGTTCGGACACTTTTGTTACCGACTGTACACTACCTTTCCATAAATGATCGGACACTTTCAATTTCAGACGTTTTTTCAAATATGTCAAAAAGTACTTGACGAATCATCTTGAACAGTATTGTGAATAACTTGTTACACCTCATATATTTCAGTGAAAGTTTTTCCTCGAAATTAAAAGGGGGACCAGTAAAATATTAAATAAAAATGAAAATATTTGGTATCACCCTTTAAAAAGTGATGCTTGAATTGCGATCTGGCTGTAGCTTGTAATTAAAAAGACTCCTTCTTATTGTCTGTATAAATTTTTATGAGGCTACAACATATATTCGTGGAGATGTAACGGTTTCTTTAAAAAAATGCCAAAAGAATAGTCACTTTTTTAAATTTAACATGCAAGATGTTAAATCCAGTGCAAAGCCATTTTCAGAAATTCGACACACAACATTAGACACAGCTTACTGCAATCAGAATGAAAAATATTAAATATCTAATGAAATAGGAGCATTTGTACTAAAAACATTTTAACTGCGCATGCGCAAGATTTAGCGAAATTTCATTTGCATAATTTCATAGCCAAACGTATTAAGCCACCTATATAAAAACCCAAAACAAGTATCGGGAAAATTCATTCCTCTGAAAAAACCAGCTTAACTATAAGGGGATTTACTCACATTTTTATTTTGATTCAGTCAATGGTAATACAATGTTCGTTGATTGTAAATAAATATTGAGAAAACCCCCTTATCTTTTTCTTTATTTTTGTGAAGAACTGAAATTCGGTTTCTTCTATCGTGTACAACTTTTAGAATTTGCATGATATTTTTTATGCAAATGAAATTTCGCTAAATCTTGCGCATGCGCAGTTAAAAATTATTTAGTAAAAATGTTCATGTTCCATTAGATATTTTATAATTTTGCATTCTGATTACAGTATACTGTGTCTATTGGACACTGTCAAGTTTTCCTGAAAATGGCTTTGCACTGGATTTAATACCTTGAGTTTTATAGTTAAAAGAGTGGTAATTTTTTTTTTTTCATTTTTTTAGAGAAACCATTATATTTCCATGAATATATGTTGTAGCTTCATAGAAATTTATACACAGAATAAGCAGGAGGGTCATAATCACTTACTGCAGCTAGATTGCATTTGAAGGATTACTTTTTACAGGGTTTTACTTTTTACTTTTACAAGTTCCTACTTTTTACAGATGAAACGTTTTCATTTTTTTTAATGGTCTCCCTTTTATTTTCGGAGCAAAACTTTCATTGAAGTATAGGAGGTGTAACATACAATTCAAACTCCTGAAGTTTCAAGGTGATTCTTTAAGTACTTTTTGAGATATTTGAAAAAAGGTTGAAATGGAAAGTGTCCGGTCATTTATGGAGAGGTTGTGTGCCAAGAAATGTTTAAACATACAGTGATTTGCAAAAGTAATTGAATTGGTACATATCGCTTTATTATATCCTGTACTGCCAATTACGTCTGTTATAATTACAAAATTTAATCTGTTCAATAGCGAAAAAAAAAGTAATACAAAATAAAAATAATTAACTTATTAATTAAAAAATACATTAAAATTTTTAAGCGATCTTTTGAAAATAAGGTGAAATATCTTCATAAACATTTTCTGAATAATATAATCAAAATGACTGAAAATCATTAAAAAATTGAAAATTTAACATCTTTTGACTATATTGTGTTTTTGTAGGAAATTCTTATTTAGCATAATATTAGATGGACAGATGAACAAATGGGCACACTTTTATTTAGTATACTAAAATAATGTTAGACTGTGTGTTGGATTAAAAATTAATAAATGAATAACATAGTGATTTTTCTTGGAATTTTAAAACAAATGCCTATATCTCCGTTATTTAACATGTTATCGTCACACAAATTCATCCACAAATTGAACTGGGTCAATATTAACATATCCTAAAGTTACAGTTCATTTTGTTCACTACCGATACAGGGCGATCACAAACATTATTAATATTTCTCAATTTGTTACCAGCTCCCTAATTGCTGTCTTAAACCAATCTTCACTGAAAAACATGAGGAAAACGCAGTTCTTTAAATACCCAATGTTTTAAAACATTTCATTGAGAGATAAGTTTTTAATTTAAAAAAAACTAATAGTTTGCAAATCTTACTAAACTTTTGTGCAGGAGTGTATGTTTTCTGTTTCAATAAAATTAATGATTGATTTATTTTAAAATAAATTTCGGGTTAAGTAGGTAAAAATACCATTAAGTGGGTAAAATTCAACCGATAAACTGAATTTGAACCTAATAACTATCATATGTTTGCTTGTACCTTTTTTTAAAATTATATTTAGCCTTAGGAAACCAAATAGTATATGAAGCAGTGATAATTTTAGAATTTTATAAAACTTTCTTATATTTCCTTCTCCCACTGAGTGCTGCTCTCAAAATAAGAAGTTTTACCAGTGTATGTATTTGTATGTAAACTGCACACATTTTGGTAAGCAAACTAAGATTTGTATGTAGATTTTAAATATAGGGGAAACTAGGAAGATTTGACCCAGTTTTTGGTTTTTATTTTTTCATATTTTTTGTATAACAGTTCGAGCTGAATAAAAAATATGAGCAAATAGTCTCTTATTTTGTACATACTGTGGCTAAAGATAATAGCACAGTTCTAATTAGAAATGGTGCAATAAAGCTAAATTACTTAAGTCAGCACATGGGTCAAGTGTCCCTAAGCCTAGGGACACTTGACCCTTACTTAGGGAGACATGGCCCCCCTCATAAAAGAGAGAAAACTCGAAGGTATTGAATGAAAAAACACAGGTTTTGTGATTTAAACGTTTTCTTTTACTTTGTAGAAGATTTTAGTGAATACAAAATTTGTTTATTGTTTTCTTTTGTTTGTCTTAAGCTTTGTACGTTTCATATTAAGAGCTTTTTTTTTTGCCTTTCTTTTACCAACATATTTTTTCTTTTTTTCTTTTCCTCTTTCTTCCTCTTTCTTTCTTCTGTTTCTTTTATTTATCTATTTGCTCAAAGAATAAACATTGTATTGTACAATTTCTTTTTTTTTTTTTTTTTAACATTAAAAATAAAATGTTGACACCCACAACGCCACCAATGCCTCATTGCATAGCTCCAGTTAAACGTAAAACACACCCAAATTCAATCCTAAAAGCAGTGACACTCTATTAGAAAAGAAACCGAAACCGAAAGATTGCAGGAAATCGAATAAACCAATCAAATCTCTCTTAAGTGTCTCCATATTGCGTCATCATAGGAAAGGTGAATTAAGTTTACAAGAATTGGTAGTTTCTCGCCATGGAATTTCGCCAAACACAAAGAGAACCAACGGTCTCCGTTTGAACCCTTAAATTACACTATTTTAGTTATTCATAAAATAAAAATGCATTAAATGAAACAAAGAACATTAAATTAATCACTGGGTCAAGTCTCCCTAGTTAGCTTGGTTCAAGTCTCCTTAAGTAGCTTTGCTCTGTTAGGCCTAACTTTTTAACAACTTGCATTACAGATATGTAAAACTACTATATACCAATCTGTAGCTAAAAGAGTGACTAAAACATGTATACTTCTGAAATTGACTTACCTCAAAACTGGAAATTCAAATTTAATAGACTCCAAGATCTTCAAAATTTACTTGAAAGAAGCAGTATCAATCAACACTAAATTGCAGGAAAACTAAGGATAATTCTGGAATGGCTGTTGTCTGCAAAATGCTATTGTATGATGGGTCAAACAGTACAGTCACTGACATTTCCCTGAAATTTTCCTTTCTTAGGAAAAATCCGCATGGGTCAAGTCTCCCTATGTGTCAAACCACAATAGTTTCCCCTAATTTTAGATTTGTTTTATTTCTTAAGCTTTTTGGTTTGTCACGAATGACTATACTTTTCTAGGAATTCTCTACGTAGAGTAAGTGTAATAATGGCGTTTAAACTTAGCCCAAGCCCCTCATTTGCATCACTAATAAGTTTTACTTTGCTTTTTCTGTTTTGTCTTTTAAATTTTAACAAAACCAAATAACCTAATTATTTTCTTAGATTTTGTTTAAGATGTGAAGCGCTAGATAGAGGCGTACGAAAACTGTTGTACCTCTATAACAAGTTGAGGTATTTTAAAACATCAAACAGTCAGAGATTTAAGAAGTTTTTCAGTATGTAGAAACTTGACTAGCATACCTTTTAATGTACTATATATGGGTACAGAATGCCCAGGTTACACTTGCCCCAAACCCTGGAGCAAGTGGAATGATGAAACACAAAATTTTCATCAGTTTTTTGACACATTTCAATTGATACATTGTAAAGTTCTTGGAGGAATGATTTAAGAGGAGATGACATGTTCGTAACCGCAGAAGCCATGTAATAACACAGTTATGTAATAAATTCTGCATTTTTATTGCGAAATTATGTAATATGGGCCAATCGAGACGAAAGTCATTGTGACTGTAGAAGTCTCAAAGTCGTCAAATATCCCTTTGCGACGCAAGACAATTCGTATCATTTAAATTATACTGCCACCGGAATTCATGAACTAAATTATACTAAAAGAAATTATAAATTTTAAGGTTAAAAAAACCGGCCTTTTCTGATATGTTATAAACGAAAATTTTTGCTAAAAAATTTCCGAGATGAATTTTTGCAGCTGGATCTTAAATTTTGCGTCCTTGCAGCGAGGACAGCGCGCGTTAAGGGGATATATAAAATAACACTGTACTAGCCCATGTTTAGGTACACTCAATATGGCTCCTGCGGTAGCCTTAGCTGCTATTGCGACAGCCATCTTAAGAAGACAGCAGTTAACTTCTTTTAAGCTGGTGCTGATGGCAACTCCACTTATATCATTCCTCCAAGGTAAAATTATATAAAAAAAAAAAAATAATAATAAATTTTATTTTTTAAAAACGCACTTAGTGGGATATTATGACTAATAGTGTCCAGAAGTGTAAGTATAATAGCAACTGAGCAAAATGAAGTCAAAGTCAAATTATGCTAAAATTTGTTACACTTAAACGTTACTTTACCCTATTTTATTTATCAAGATGTAAATGCTTAAAAATTATTACTCATTTTTAAATGCATTACTTTTTAAGTAATTTTCGATATCCAACTAACTGCAGCTGGTATTTTTACATTTTACATCCCATGATATAAAGTTAATGATGTAAATAATTGTATAGAGAGATTTAATTTTAATCAACATCAGAAATTTAAAAATCTCATCTACTGAACTAAGTGTAGTTATGAAATGCTTAATAAATAAATATTTTTATGTGTTCAAAATAAACAGTGTCTTGAGTTAAGGATTATGTGATAAGAACTTTTACCTTCAGTGGTCTATAAATACAATCTTGCCCATATTATACATCATTTGCAATCAATGCAATTGCAATTATACATCAATGCGTCGTATTTAAATTACAAATTTTTAAAATCAAATCACGGAATATTTAAAACAATACAATCATTAAAATTTTAACATTAATTTTACTCACAAGAAGTCATTATGTTTAATTAAATATTAAAACTGAAGATCCTTTTCACTTATAATCCACTAAATAAACTGCACCAAAATATTCAGTTTTCAAAAAAAAAAAAAAAGAAAGGAAGAAAAAAAAAAAAGAAAACACCCAAGTAAATAGAATCAAATGCTTATGTATTTGACGGCAAATTCATAAAAACCTTATTCGGATTTCCCCAATTTACATATATATAATCCTTATTAATACTGAATCAATGATTAAATTTAAATATTAATTTAAAAGCCTCTTATCTTTACAATTTATATTTATTAAATTGTAGCTTTCTTATCTACATTTCTTTATTTTTTTCTTTCGGGATTAAAAGTAATTAACATCCCCCATTGTTTAAATTCAAAACTAAAATCATATTAATACTTAATTCTTGTAACCGTTGTTACAAATTTAATTGTTGAAAGATCCCTGTTGCAAGTGGTATTAAATACGGATCAACATTTTCGTTCTGATGTGAATTTAAGACTTCAATTAGTGTTACAGAATCCTGAAAATCTTGCAAGAAACACAAGTAAGACGCTTTATTCCCATAATCTTGTCATCTATCGTTAATATATAAGTTGCGAAAGATCTGGAAAACGATTAATTACGTCTAAAATTGCTACATTCTTTGCATTAAGATAGAGTTTGCGAAACTTCTGAGGAAGAAATTGGTCGAATAGATTTGGCTGGAAAATTCAGTTTTGACATGCAAGTCTGACGTTGAGAAGAATCTAATTTATTTTATTCTTTTGTCTTAATTCTTATTTGAGATGTTTATGCTTCATATTATTTTGAGAAACTGTATTAATTTTTGAATAATATGCCTGATTGTGAACAATAAATAATTTGAAGACGTTATTGTGACTAATTAATTTTTTTTTTTATTGTGTGATAAATATTTTTCTTTCAATTACTTTTGAAATTTAAACATTTCTGTAACAGTTTATTTACGGTGTATTCTGAAAACTCTAAAAATCTAAAAAAAAAAAAAAAGAATTAAAACCTAATTAAAACCAAGTTTACTAGAGATTAAGTAAATACAATGTAGAACCATTTACCCACAAATATGTTTCCAACATATTTGACAAGCATGTAGATATTTTTAATTAATGTGATAAAAAATGTCAGATGTACATAGACCAACCTACTATGAATACCTTTCCATTTTGAAATAACATACATTTTGTATGATGGTACATACAGTCGGTAACAAAAGTCTCCGAACACTAGCAAAAATTCCTATGTAAAAATGGTCACTTAATACAGTTTTGTTAATTAAATCTTTGTCGAATCCTATTCTTAGTCGGTCTAAAAACAGGATTCGACAAGGATTTATTTAACAAAACTATACTAAGTGTACTTTTTTACATAGGAATTTTCGCTAGTGTTCGGAGACTTTTGTTATCGACTGTACGTATCTATTTCTAATAGAAAAAGTTTAAATCTTTACGTAATTTCAAGCCCCCCCCCCCCCTTCTCCTTGTTTATTTTTAATCATAATGTAAAGTTCATTGTTTGTTTCCTGCTTGTTTGTTTGTTTGATTTTTGATAACACATACATCAGATTTGTATTGTTTCCTGATTATTGTCTATTGATAATATGACATACACATCAGACTTGTATGCATTGAGTCAGTGTTGCCAGATTTGGGGACTTTTTATTCAACATCCACCACTAAATTTTTATTGTAACAGTTGCTTAATCTCTTCGACGCATAATCGACTATTATGTATGTCAAATTCCACTTCTCAAAATTATTGGTGATAGTTGAATAAAAATGTCCCAAAGTCTGGCAACACTGCATTGAGTAGTGATAGAAGTAGAGTACGGATTCCCTATAATGGCTATAGAGCTTTTTCAGATGACGTAAAAGCCTCAAGTGTCGTCTGAACAGGGGACAGTCCCCGCTCATCGCTCTTGGAGCGATGTTGAGCGCTTCAGTGTCTCGGGCAACAAGTGTCCGAGACAGAGGGAACTGCTCCGAACGTTTATTGAGAATTCAACAAGCGTTTACAAAATTCGCCAGGCAATGAGCCTCAACCGACAGAGGGCGATAATTTATTTATAGCAGGTGTGCCGGGATTAAACACCACGCGACAGAGGGCACAAGGAGGAATAAATAGTTTTTTTTTTTTTTTTTTTTTTTTTTTTTTAAGACTTTGCAATGAGAATTTTAATCTATGATTTCATTAGCTGAGTCCATAAATAAGTATTACAGTTCATTCGTTTTTGTCTTTGAGTTGGTTTAGGAGCATTGATAAAAGTCTTTTTGACATTTGCATGTTGTTGCCGGGCTTTCACCCCACGCGACAAGGGGCAACAGTGGTTAATTTGGTAACGTTGCTATACCAGTTTGGAGTCGTGCTGCAGAACTGAGTGACTTGGGATGATCACAATTGTAGGTTGCAACCTGAGCCAGTAGGAAGAAGCTTGAAGGTTAATCTGTTAAATTAGTAATATCTTCTAAAAGTGCGTAGATTTTATTTAGTTTTTGGATTAGGGAGGGTCTGGTGATAATATTATCTAACCAGATTACTGGTCTTGGGGATGGGTTTCGTAGGTGAAAACTGGAGGTAAGGGAACAGTTGAAGTAGTAATGGGAAGCAGTGCCTTCCTCACCACAAGGGCACAGGGGTGAGCGTCGTCGGTTGAACCTATAAAGGTATGCTTGAAATGGGCCATGACCCGTGAGAAAGGCCGTGATAGGGGGAGTAAGGGTCCAAGTGTTTGAAGTAAGATTTGGGATCAGGTTATAAGTATATCTGCCTTTGATGGAGTTATCCCATAAGGATTGCCAATTTTGTTTTAATTTGTCCTTGAGTCTAGATTTTACATAAGAAGGGGGGGCGGGTAAGTGAAAATCAATCGTTGCATGTTCTGTGGCAGTTTTTGCTAAATGATCTGCCATTTCGTTCCCGACGACACCCCTGTGGGCAGAAACGTGTGCCAGGGAGATGATGGATTTTAGGTTATAGAGTTTATGTTTTATTTTCAATATTATGGGGTGCCTGCTCCTGTAGCGGGCAATGGCTTGCAGGGCCGAAAGGCTGTAACTGTGGGGCACACAATAGTACGTGTAGATACTTTTCTTTTATCTCTATACCAAAAACTTCTTTTAATCAACCGCACTGGAATAAGTAGTACGCTTGTAAACTTTTATATGCATTCAAATCACTACTAGTGTAAGCAGATGTCGTTTAGACAAAATATTTTCCAACAGATCACAAATTGACTGGAGGAAACAGTTGATCGCTGTTAACAGTTACTAATGAATATGGATCTACATTATCAATTAGTTTATTTTCTGAGTATATCTGTTTTTGTTTGATCATTAAGAGTTTCGATATATTTCGCCGTATTAAAAGACTAATGTTTGCCCTTTGATAGCGTTACTAAGGCCGTTGCCAAGGGTTTGGTCACGTAACTGAAAATACTCTATGGAGAAAAATTCCGCGAACATCACTGCTGTTTCTGCGCCTTCTTTGGGCGATAATCGCTTTCTTGGCAACTGGTCCTTGGGATTTTGCATGTTTTAAATGGTTTGTTCCTTTTACCACCAAAACTCCAAAGAAATGTCAAACAGAACAGCTTTCAATCAATAACAAGGATTAGATTACTTGCTTTTTATTTCAGCTAGTGTATGTGGTTTGTATTTAATTTATCCCCAATTGAAATATAAAACAGCGATAACAAATTGGGAGGAAACTGGCTTTGGTGGAACTGGAATGTTGGTTTGGTGGTACAAAAATCGGTTTGGCGAATGAATTGGTGGAATGGTGGGATGTGATGTTCGGAAACAAAAAGGTTACTAGTCTGGGGTCTATTCTAATATCTGATCGATGCTTGTATGCTTGACTCAAAGTCCGTTTGAAATCTTCGTTGAGATGAAGAGTGCACATGACACGATGGTTGGGTTTAACGCCCCACTAGTGCTACACAATTGGCAATTAACGACGGTCTGGGACTACCCCTAAGGATAGTCCGGAGATATACCATCACAATTTTCCTCCTCCACGGAGGTACAGCGCCTAGACTACATAGTGTGGAAATCAGTGCCTTAAAAATTAAGCCTCTCACGAGAGGTCAGTACGATCGAGTTTATTGCTTCAAAATTCCCTATTGGTTAATTATGTGCTTATATTACAGTCGGTAACAAAAGTCTCCGAACACTAGCAAAAATTCCTATTTTAAAAAAAGTACACTTAATACTGTTTTGTTATATAAATCCTTGTCGAATCCTGTTTTTAGACTGACTAAAAACAGGATTCAACAAGGATTTATTTAACAAAACTGTATTAAGTGTACTTTTTTTACACAGGAATTTTTGCTAGTGTTCGGAGACTTTTGTTACCGACTGTACGTGACTGAGCAGACAAAACTAGGAAAAGTCAATCAGCTATTCGATTTCAGCAAAAAAAATAGATCGCAGCGCCACCTGGGAAGCTTAATTTTTTTAGCAGTATTTTAAACATTCGATCAAAAGCGCTTGCCCTACTGTATATTGTAGGCACTGTAACGGAGGGGATGACAGCACATGACCATAGATATAGTAATTTATATAGATTTATCACCCTATTGTTATCATGCAAAAATTATTGATGCTATAAAATTTTTTTGGCATCAGCCAAAGGTATTGAAACCATTGAAACTCGGCAATTGTTAATGAATTTTCAAAATGTCGAAATATTGCGTCTTTTAATTCTTCTAATAAATTTATCAAAAGAAATGGGATAAGTTATCCTAAAAGTAAATTATATTTGACTAAATTATGAAAAAAATATATTTTTTTTAAGTTTGACATTTTTTTAAGATTTTACATTAGTAAATAATATAGAATTTTCAAAATTCTTTTAAATAGAGTAAGCAGCGGCGTTGGTAAAGAACGTTAGTTTTAGTACAGTCTGTAACAAAAGTGTCCGAACACTAGCAAAAATTCCTATGTAAAAAAAGTACACTTCATACGGTTTTGTTAAATAAATCCTTATCGAATCATGTTTTTAGATTGACTAAGACCAGGATTTCACAAGGATTTATTTAACAAAGCCATATGAAGTGTACCTTTTTTACATAGGGATTTTCGCTAGTGTTCGGTAGAGATGTAAAAAACCCGGGAATTTTGCTTCAGGGGAATAAACATAGGAATTTTCGGGTTTAAACCGGGAATTTTGGGAACTTTGGAAACTTTGATGGGAAGAAACTAATATTCAGTATTTAGATTTAATTTCACTTCTTTTAAGTGTACAAACAACTTGTTTCAATATCATTTTTATGCTATTTGCTTAAATAAAAGTGATATAAAAAATTATGTGATTATTTTACAAAAAAATTAAACATTTACGTTATTGACAATAATAAATGATGAAGTTCTGTCCGCCTGTTTAAATAACTTTAGAACATTTTTCTTTCTTTTAACGAATACCATAATAAAATATGTTATAAAATATAATACAATGAAATTAAATTATGGTTAGAATACTTTAAAATTATTAAATTTTATTATAATTCATCGAACAAAATTTCACAATAAACTCCGATTGCGATTAAAAAAAAAAAAAAAAAAGTGTTATATTGAACTCCGTGTGTATACAGTCAGAACTAAGATATAAATATACTGCAATAACAGAAAATAAGTCTGTTAATTAATGAAATTTGAAACTTGCACTTTTTAAATTTATAGACATCAAAAGCACTATTTAAAAATTGAAAGATCATAAAAAAACATCTAAATGTGAAATAACATTTTGAAATGCCTTAAAGCATATCTAATCTCAGAAAAAAAAAAAAAAAAAAAAAAAAAAGTTAAATTTGTAATTTTTGAAAACTCAAAATTCCCTTGTTTTGGAAACTTTCAAAATTCCCTTCCCAAAAATCCGGGTTTATTCCCTGGTTTAAACCCGGGTTTTTTCCTCGCTCACATCTCTAGTGTTCGGACACTTTTGTTACCGACTGTATTCTCTCGAAGAGTACTGTTCTCCGAGTAAAAAAGGATCATCCCCCCTCCTCCCCCAATGATCAATCTATGTCTTATTACTATATCTATGCTCATGACAGGATTACAGTCGGCATCAAAATTATTGAAGCATGAGCAATAATTCCTACGTAAAAGATGGGCATTATTTTGTATTGTTTTGTTAAGTATTGTTTTGTTAAGTAAATATTTGTCGAGTCATGATCTTAGTCTTATACAATTTATAAAAAAAGTAAGTTGATGATAAAAATTAGCGATAAAAACTAAAATATATTTATATATATACAGTCGGTAACAAAAGTCTCCAAACACTAGCAAAAATTCCTACGTAAAAAAAGTACACTTAATACAGTTTTGTTAAACAAATCCTTGTCGAATCCTGTTCTTAGTAAGTCTAAAAACAGGATTTGACAAGGATTTATTTAACAAAACTGTATTAAGTGTACTTTTTTTATATAGGAATTTTTGCTAGTGTTAGGAGACCTTTGTTACCGACTGTATATATAAAGTGTGGATGTGTGCTTCAATAGTTTTGCTGACGACTGTGCAATACGAGAAGTTGGGAAAAGAACCCAGATCCAGCGAGGAAATCGAAACCACTCTCTTACATTCGAGGGTGTTTAGCAATGTGGTGACATAACCTCTTAGCCACGGAGGGCTAACTCTAATGTTAATATATGCATCTGTATGCTTCATTGCAGTTCCGTTTGTAAGTCTTCATCGAAATTAAGACAGATAGCATTTGATAGGATTACAACACGAAGAATTGGAAATACACCCATGACCCCATGACCAGCGCGAGATAATGTAAATCTCCTCTTGCCTAGGTACAGTTGGTAACAAAAGTCTCCAAACACTAGCAAAAATTCCTACGTAAAAAAAGTACACTTAATAGAGTTTTGTTAAATAAATCCTTGTCGAATCCTGTTCTTAGTAAGTCTAAAAACAGGATTTGACAAGGATTTATTTAACAAAACTGTATTAAGTGTACTTTTTTTATATAGGAATTTTTGCTAGTGTTCGGAGACCTTTGTTACCGACTGTATGCTTGTTTAATTTAAACAAAAAAGGGAATTGGACAACAAGGGAGTTACGTGAAATAAATTACATAAGATGTTGAGTTTGATTGTTTTTTTACATCGCCCTAGAGCTATGGAATGAGCATTTAATAACAGACTAGGATTCAAATTAATGCTAATGCTTAACATGCCAAAACAATTTTTATCCTTCCCGTAGAGGATAGCTCTACCACATGGTAAACCCCAGATTTATATTTCACGGAAAATGAAGTAAATTAAATTACATAAGAAAAAACTTTTCATCGATACAATATAAATCCCCAGTATTCTACTCTAAAGAAACTTTGGACCGACACAAACTCCCTACTGCGTAGCTCTGCTAGGATGCTAAACCCATTCAAATCAACACCTTTAATGATGGATTACAAATATATTTAACCCTAAAATAAAATAATTAATTGTCTACGGACCATCTTTAGGAGTGCGCCCATACCGTCTCCAGTTACCCATAGCACTGTACTAGTGCGACGTTAAACCTAACCAGCCAGCTAAATAATTAACACTAAAAGCACCAAAGTAGTCTTTTGGACAACTTTCGCTCACTGGACTTCAAAATCTACGGGCGTTTTTTGTGTTTGTGTAAGAGCGCAAATTCACCAAAGCTGGCAGGCTGTGAGTGAATAGCATTAAAAGTGTATTTTGGTATACAAAATCTTTTAAATCTAGAAGCGCCGAGCTTTTTAATAGTTACTTCTAATGCCAACGGGTGGCGGTAAACTTGATAGTCTGATGAATTAATTGTATATCTTTAATTAAAGATGTTTAAATTACTTTATAATACTTTCATTTATAATTAATTATATTTTTTATAAATTAATTGAAAAATAAGAAAATACTTTGATAAAAGAAAAAATATATATTTTATAATTCATTTCTATTTCCTTTTAGCAAAATTCATTTTATCGATCTTTTTACAAAATACAACATCTTTAATGCAGGGCATTCATTTAACCCATATATATTTTGAACATGTTCTACACACAATAGTTGTCTCGTTTTTATTACAAAGGCTAATCTGGCATTCACTTTTTTCCCAAGAAGTATTTTTGTTGTGGCAATTCCCTGAAGCAATCATGAACTTGGTTTTTCTTTCGAATGACGCTCTCTTAATTCCTCCGTTAATTGAAAGAGAAAGTCCTGTTTTGAAACATTTATTTCCCGTAAGGTAATATACACATTCTTTCCTACTAAATGCAACACATTATATAAAACTTGCACATGACCGTGAGCCCGAGAAGAATATTAATGTGTTAATTGGCTTACAATATCAACACATCATTTGGTTTTGTTGTAGAATTCAACAATTTCTATAAGTTTCTACATATTTTGATAACTTACATTTACATAGAGTTGCGGCAATGGCTGTGATGTCTATTTTTACCTTTTATTTATTATTAATTTTTTTTTTTTTTTTGTGATTGAAAAAGAACGAAAATAGAAAATAGAGTGAGTATCTAGCAATATTTTGTCCGTAAACGAAGCTCACAATATGCATAGATTAATTGCTGTATTTTCAAGTTTCATTTTTTCTGAAATTCATGCAAAATATAATCGAGGTTGGGTGTATTTAACATCGTACTAGAGATGCGTAGTAAATTGTGTTGAGTGGGTTTATGCAATGTGACTCATCTCTAAGGGTAGATGTGCCATCAAATTTTGATACGATACGGAGAAAATAGCAAAATCCTCAAACCTCAACTTTACATCCTTCTTCAAAACATAAACTTACAGTCGGTAAAAAAAATCTTCGAACACTAGCAAAAATTCCTATCTAAAAAAGTACACTTAATACAGTTTTGTTAAATAAATCCTTGTCGAATCCTGTACTTATTCAGCCTAAGAACATGATTCGATAAGGATTTATTTAACAAAACCGTATGAAGTGTACTTCTTTTACATAGGAATTTTTGCTATTGTTCGGAGACTTTTGTTACCGACTGTACGTATTACTTTCCAACAAAGACTGGAAAATTCCAATTATTATTTTTTTTACTAGACTGGTACTTTGAAACTTCGCAACCTTTCCTGATATCTTACAATATATTTTACATCCATCATTGTATTATTTCAAATGATTTGTAAAAATAGACATAAAATGTAGATAACAAAAATAAAGTTATTATTAAAAGTAGTCACATAGCTTATGAAATATTTAAAATATTGCTTTGAATAATTATCTGTATATTACATTATGTATCTATAAAACTTCTTGCAATTCATATATATATATATATATATATATATTAATCTCAGTTTTGACAAATTGAAGTTCAGGTTGGGTAAATTTATGGTCGCACCAGAGCTCTGCAATAGATGTTTGCCGGCGAACAGGGAGACCCTCTTAACCCATTCGCACCGATTGTCAAACATACGTGCAGCAAGAAATGCTCTCCTTTCCCGGCCGGCACGCTGGAGTGCCACATTGTTTTCCCGTTCGCCCCTGGATATCACAAATTTGTGTCACGGTATCCTGGAACATTTTAAAAACTGTAATTTGTGGCACAAAATGGCATTGTATGTACATGGGATTTGAGATATTGATCCATAGGATTCAAGCTTGTGTTTTGCGACTCCCACTTTAGACATGCCAAGACAATATCTATCTTTAACGTGAAAAATGGCTTTCCTGCTTGCCTAAAGATCACGACATTATGCTGTTGACGGTGCACACGAGATTATAGAGTATCGGACAAGCCACAGTCTTGATCCATTTGCAGAGTAGTCTAAAGAGTCCTAAAGTGTTTATCTCCCAAACACTTACACTGTAAAAAACATGTCCCATTTGCTGCCAGAAATTCTCTGTAATTTGAGAAAATACGCGTAATTTACGAAAAAATTACGTTGTCAGAACGTATTTTCTCAAATTACAGAAAATTTCTGGCAGCAAATAGGGCATATTTTTTACAGTGTACCACAATCATTTTTGCTCATGGAGGAAGGATATAAGAGAAGCTGATATACGGCGTATCAAAAAAAAAAAATAAATAAAATAACTTTTATCTACTCAATATGGCTGTCGCTGTAGAAACGCTACAATAGAAGATATATTGAGTCTACCAAAAGATTAATTAGTTGATTAATTGATACTTAAAAGATTAATTGTTACTTAAACTGTTAAAAAAATGGAATTTTGTTGCCAGAAATTCTCTGTGAAAATTACAGAATTCTGTGAAAGTTACAGAAAAATACGTTTTGTCAACGTAAATTTTCCGTAATTTACGACTTTTTTCTCAAATTACAGAAAATTCTGTAATTTTCACAGAGAATTTCTGGCAACAAAATTGCATTTTTTTAAACAGTGTAATGGCTTCTGCGGTTACGATTTTGACTTCAAGTTTTTACGGACATGTCATCTCCTCTAATATTATTACTCCAAGACTCTGCTCGTCTTTTGATGTATTTACAAAAAGAATATTAATGAACTATTTCATTACGGGATCTCAATTTGAGTGATCTAATTCGTAGAACATACCATGAGTTAAAAATTATTTTAGGCATAAAAGAAATGTTTTGGGACAAAAGCAAACGAATGAATAAATATTCTTATTTATTTTCTTTATGATTTTTTCTCCGCTAGAAAAACATCTTATTTGTTCATTTTCTTACAGTATTATAATTTTATTTATTAGTCGAAAATTACATCATACAAGGGGAATAGTTTTAATGTTACAAAACATTATTTTTTCATTTAGTGCAGAATGTGTGTATGCGAAAGCAATTAAAATGGAAGGCGAAAAAAAAGAATTTTCCTGCTGATGTATGTAACATTTCTAATATATTTTTTTATAATACACTCCTTCTCATATTTATAAGTACACTTTATATTTTGAAATAACTAATGTAAAAATAATTGTGAACAAGATTATACTAAGTGCACTTAATATATCTAGTATTCTAAACACCAAAACTGCTATAATTTTTTTAATATGAAACAAAATTAATAAAAATAATGCAAAATATTTTTTTCTCCACGTTTTTAGATGTTCATATTTATAGGGACAATCAAGATTTTTTTGTTTTATTTAACTTACTAGCGGATAAATTACAGTTGGCATGCGAATTCATTAACTACTGGACTAGATTAATTCATATATAAGCCTTCAATTTTTCTTTGACGGACATTACTGATGATTCCTAGAAAAAAAAGAGCGTTCATGCAGTGAAGTATGATAAATGTGATTTTTAAGTGGAATGATAATTTCAATCCACCGAATTTCTAATGAAATTCGAAGATCGAAAATTGCTGAAGGAAATATGACCAAACGTTGAACTGTTGGTTCGATAGGAGAGAGATCTGATGCAAAATCATAGTTGTTTTACAGAGATTGAAGACTCGTAATTCCTCTTACTGTTCTACTCATAATGACTGCTGCTGAATCTACTCGTAATATTTAACGAAAGGATGGGGTCCACATTTATGCATGTTTAAAATAATTGATAATATGTTAAAATGAATAGAAAACCTGTAATAATCAATAAGCATTTAATGGGGGAAAGAACGTCTATGTTAAAGTTGAATAAAGACAATATTAAATGGTAAAATGTTGCATTTTCGGATGAAACACATTTTATTCTTGATTAACCAAATGGTTTTAACAATTACTGGCACGATCTGAAGATAGCGAAAGACAAAGCAGATTTTTTAAAGGCAGATATAAATAGGGCATTTTAAAGGTGGATCTATGGTGCTCTGGGTAGCTGTTTCTACTGAAGGCAAAATGTATTTAGTAATTTTTTCTATTATTATGAACATCAAGAGAATATCCGCAAATTTTAAACTTGGATTTCTCAGAATTTTGTTAGATTTTGGGGGGTAATAATATTTTTTTCATCAAGACTTACATTTTTGCTCTACTTCTAGAGCAATAGGAAATAGTTTGAAGAAAGAAACTTCTGTATTGTTGCCTTTCCCGTGGTCTAAAAGTTGAAAAAACCTTAACTTATCATATTAGAAAAGTGCATGCAAGTGGAAAGCAATTTTAAATAGTTTAAATGCTTTCAGATTATAATCTATGTTGTATGAAATGGTATTGAAACTGAATATTAAAGAATCAAGAATCTATATATATATATATATATATATATATGTACCAGAGAAAATGTCTGACTATTTCATCCTAAAAAGAGACCCCAAAAAATATTAATTTAAAGAATAATTGAAAAAATTTACTAAGATTCGAGCTGTCCTTATAATTGTGAACACCTGAAAAATCCTTTTCTTGACCGTATTTAAAGTTTTTTTAAGATAAAAAACGATAAAACTTTTTTAAATATCGTCTATTAATGAAATTCAAATTAATAAATAATATATTTATTTAAATAATAGTGTCCAGTGTTTAGTTAATATAGAAAAACAGGTGTCCTTATAATTATGAGAAGGAGTGTATAAGAAATTAGTGTTTCAAACAAGTATAAAGCTTGCTTTATAAAAACCTCCGACCTTGAATTTAATTAAATATTAATTTTCTGCAGAATCTCTAGTTTTCAGTTGGAAGAACGCTAACACGCAAATTGCAATGCCCTTTGAATTCAATTCATTTTTTTTTTTTTTTTATAATTTTCAACCGAATTCAACAACTGATGATCTGTGACTTCATAATCACTATTTATAGTCAATTTTCAATTTTTTAATTTTCCAATAAAGCATTTTTATATTTCAATAAAAAAAAAAGAAAGAAAGAAAAAGAAAAAATCCTCGTAATATCTAACATGATTTAAATGTTGGAAGATTTCTAGCTCGCATATTTTATCTAACTTGAATTGGAAGCTGAAAGTTTGCTATTTCATAAGTGTTTAAATATAAATTTAAAGTGGCCATTTTAATTTTAAAAAATCTATCAAACAGATTTTCATCAGACATTGTTAAGAACCATCCAGGTTAAAATTACAGTATTAATATAAAACTACTTTTAAATCTGCATATTTTTTGGAAGCTATAGTACTGCAGACAGACACACAAGCTGACAAAGACTTCAGACTTATAATATCCCACTTTCTTGGTTGAAAGTTAAAAATAATCACTCTTATATTAAAAAAAAAAAAAATGATTATTTTTGTTCGATTATTTCTAACGAAGGAGTACATTTCGAACATATCCTTAAAATTAAACATCATTTAATTATATTTATTTTTTAAAAGTTTATATATATATATATATACCTGACGTCAAATTACTTTTATTGTATAATAAAATTAATATATTTAAATGTGATTTTATTTTATTTGAAAAATCACCAAAAAAGTTTCTATGACAGTAAATCGTTTTCAATTCTGGAATTAAAGATTATATTGATATGATGTTAAAATTCATAAACCAGCTTTAGAGCAAACTTTAAATGAAAAGCATAAATTTATTAGTACATCCGTAATAGTTTCTTCTAGGGAGATAATAATTCTCTCTAAATAATTTAATTTGTTAAACTAACAACTTTTGTATGTTATATCATAGTTTATTCATCCGATGTAAAAGATGATTAAACATATATATTTTAATCAATTATAGTTATTGAAGTCAGAAACAGATACCTAATTAAGCAATTTACTTAAGTTATTTAAGAGCGTAATGAACTGGAACCATTCCACTATTAAGGCCCACCCTCCTTAATTGCTTTTGTAAATCATTATGCCTATTTAAAGTGTCTCATCTAAGAATTAATACTGAAAGATGTAATATTTAAAATTAGAAAAATCCTAATTCATCGTTGAATTAAAAAAAAGGAATCCATTTAACATTTATATGTAGTTTTATATCAATTACTTTTCTAAATGATTTTAAATTAGCTCTTTAAATATAAATGAATTTTCAAAATTTCTGCACTGTTTAATTTAAAAATTGGATGAGTGGAACTTTATAAGTTTAATTATGTATTGCGGAGAGTAAAATGAATGGAACGATTATATTTTTTTACTAAAAAGTCCCTCTAGTACTATTAATTTACGTTCAAACAAAATAAAAATGTTATATGGAACTAAATAGGCAATATATTCATGCAAAAAATATTGAAAAACATTTTATATTGTTGCTCATATTCAATAGTTATGCAATGGGAGCAAAATAATAAGAACGGCACGGGTTTTTTTTTTTTTTTTTTTTTTTTTTTTAATTTTCGTAAAATTTAAAAATTTATTAGGCCTCCTTTTTGGTTAATAATTTCAATAGAGAGCAGCGTGGCACCTAAAAAGAGAATTATTTCGGAGTTAAACGTATTTTTAAATCAAAAGCTATTATATTCTTTATTGTTAGTTAATTATAACCGTCATTTATTTGAAATTTATAAAATAGAATTATTTTTATGAAACATAAGGTTTCAACTTTAATACTTTAACTAAACATAATTAAAACGAATATGAGGAGAAATAACATAATACATTATATTTAATACTAATTCATATATCTTTAAAACAGACATAATTTTTTGATGCATTAGTTTAAAAAAGTCGTTATTGACTAGCGCAAGTTTACGCTTCACAAAAATACCATTATTTTGTCAAAGAAGTGTCACCAGATTTTAGAAACAAATTTAATTCAAAACCCAATGGCTTTATGACGACATTATTCTTGATTGAAATATTAACGCATGAGATATTTTAATAACTCTTTTGTACTTCAATTTCTGAATATTGATTAACTAATCAATATCAATGAGCATGACACTTATAATCCATTATTTGAAACTTTAAAATTAGAGAAAATTGTTGACATCGCGCCAAAATTAATTATGCCTGAGATATGCGCTATAAAAAATGTACTGAAAATTTCTCATCTTAAAGGATCGAATGGCAAAATGAATTTGATTGACCGATATTTTATATATGGAATACCTATAAACTAATACTTAAAACTTTATGATAAAAACAAATAGACAATTTTAATGAAAAATTTATCAAACGTAATAGTTATAAATATTTGTATTATTATACTTTTATAAACTTGATATTTCTAAAACGTAATAAACATAGATATACCTATCGAAAAGAATATGTATTAAATATTTCTCTTTTTATACTAAATTTATTGAAAATGGATAAGTAAAATTAAATTTTGCCTAATTTAAAGATAAGAGTTTTTATTTTTAAATATTAAAATGAAATAGCGGTTTTATGTTACGTTTACGTTAAATTATTTTGGTATTTCAACTAGTTGTATTTTATTTGTACAATATTGTATTTTATTATATTTTTCAATATTTTACTACAAATACATACGTTTCAAAGAGGCGACTGAGCAATATCCACGATAGTTTCGTACATTGTAAAACAATTACTTAAAACTTAAAATACATTTAAAAAAAATGAACACCTAATTCAAAATATTTTTTAAATATTTTAATGAAACATCCCCTTTGTTTATTTTTTTTCTAAAAATAATAAAAATATATGCATGTTTATATACAGTCTGTAACAAAAGTGTCCGAACACTAGCAAAAATTCCTATGTAAAAAAAGTACACTTCATACGGTTTTGTTAAATAAATCCTTATCGAATCATGTTTTTAGATTGACTAAGACCAGGATTTCACAAGGATTTATTTAACAAAGCCATATGATGTGTACCTTTTTTACATAGGGATTTTCGCTAGTGTTCGGACACTTTTGTTACCGACTGTATATATATATATATATATATATATATATTATTGTATTATTTAAAAAAAAAAAAAAGGAAAAATATGTTTAACAGTGTGAGTTTACAATAAAAAAAAAAGAGAGTAAAGAGGTAAAAAAAAAGAAAGAAAAGAAAAAGAATACCTAATTCAAAATACTTTCAATAATGTTTTGGATTAGGTATTAATTTTATCTAAGAAAATATTCAGAAAACATTTATTTAAGAAATTTTATTATTAATATTATCAAGAAAATAATATTAAAAATATTTTTCTTAAACTACTTTTCAATATTATTTTCAAAAAAAAAAAAAAATTTCATTTCGAAACAATTGTACACGTTATTAAATTACCTTTTCCAAACAAGAGATTGAGCAATAGCCACAATATTGAATTTTACTGTAAAACTAATAGTTAAAGCTTAAAATAGGTTTAAAAAAATAACTATCAGGTTCAAAATATTTTTTCAAACATTTTAATAAAATATCCCTTTGAAAATTTTCTTAAAATAATATAAATATATGTATGTGGCTTTTATATATGTGTTACTTTTATTTATATGTATGTGGCTTTTATATATGTGTTACTTTTATTATTTCAAAAAATTTTGAAAAAGTGTGCTTACCAATATGAGCTTACAATTAAAAAGAAAATTTCAAAATAACACTACACGTTAACCGAATGTCTTTAAAATTTGGATTAATATTCTGTTTTGCAATTCACTATAATATCTCTAAAGGACAATTAATTTTATCATTATTAGTGAATAAAATTTATAAAATTTAATTTTCAAATATAATTCTTTCAGAATTTTTTTTTTTTTTCTTTTAACAATTTGAAGTTTTATATTATTAGTAGAAATAACAATATTAGTAAATGTGGATTCTCAGTAACACATCCATTTTTTTTTTTTTTTAATAAAATCTTGATGCTAAAAGTATATAAAATTTGTAAAGTGGATAGACTAGAACATTTTATAATAAGTTTTTAAAGGTAATTTAGCATATTTATATACTGCTAAAAACTAAAATAGTTACACGATATTTTTATGTCATGCTTTTATACATTCATCTCATGATGATACGATAGAAATTAACCGGTGTGGAATAAAAACCAGTTCACTCCCTCAAACGACATTAATGTAAACTATACAGGGTGTTCTAAATTGAACCTACGACTGTATTTTTATAAGTACTGAACTTAAACCATTATATTTATAAAATGTGAATCAAAATGAAACTAATAGTACGCCAACATTCCATATAATAAAAACGAAAATGTTACTTTTTACTATTGGGTTGTTAGGAAAATAATTTCGTTTTGTCCTTTGAAAATGAAAGACGATTTCTTTATATTGAATAAATATTTTATTGAATTATATATTCTCCACTTTGATCGGTTTCTTAGCAATCTCACGAGTTGTTATTTGGCAGTTTTCATAAATCAATACTTTATTTTGTCTTCATTAGCACAAACTGATTTTCCAGAACGTAACGCATCTTCAACGTCGAAATTGCCGGAACAAAATTTGGTAAACCAGTTTTGACACTGGCTTTCTTTAAATAAATTTTCTATATACACATTGTATAGTTTTTTTCTTGTTTGAACAGTATTTTCGCCTTTTTGACAGCAAAAACAAAATATGCTGAAAATGTCGCTTCCGATTTTCTTTATTTGATAGGCACCAATCAAAACCTATTGAGTAGAATAAAACGAAGCAAGCTTTGCTATATCAGCTGTCACAGTATATAATGGTAATGCATCTTAATTGTGAAGATGGTGTTAAAAAAATACAATTAAGTTCTCTACTGAGAAAAACGAAATTACTTTCCGAACAACCCAATAGATTGCTTTGCCCGCTTCGCTGGTTACTATATTTAAATTGATCAGTTTTACAATAATAAGTTTCATTTTTTTTTTATTCTTGTATTTAAATAATTGACAAAAACATGAACGGTTGTTTTTTGCTACAAATGAATTATTTTTTAAATATTTTTTTGTAAAATATAACCCTAGAAAGGCAACATTCTCACAAAAGAAAAATTATTGTTTTTAATAAAAGACTTTATTTTTGTTTTGCAAACGAATAAAATGTTTATTTGTAACATGCGAAAGCTTCCTGATATTATATTATAATTTCCGGTTAAGACTACTAATTTCTACTATTTACTTTATCGCTACTAAATAAGTGCCCCACGCAATCATAGTAAAGACTAGCAGTTTTCGCTATAAAAATGTATGTTTCAAATCGAGTGACTTCACTTTCAAACACGATAACACTTCATTTGAGTGTTTTTCTGAAAGTGAAGCCATGTTACACGATATATATATTATATTAAGACGTTACGTCCTATTGACGTATACACGGTGAAATGTTTAAATCGCATGTATAAAATTTCGAAAAAAGTGTAATTTTAGAACTTTTTTTTTTATTACTCCTTTCGCCGCTCTCTAATTTCGAACTTTTAAAAACTTCTATTAGAAAATATATTATGGTAATATTAAGTGCACATTAAAAGTAGCCTACATATGAAATTTGAAATTTCTAGCTGCATTATTATTATAAAAATCATATAGAAATATGATAATGTGATTTGCGAGAGTGTTTTTCATCACCTTTTCCCCTTGTGCATGCGCTAGAAATGTCAAACTCGCAGAGTACTTCAACCCTGGTAATCAGAAGTAACTTTGTTGAGTTTGGTTGAAATCGATTTAGTGGTTTTGGAGGAGATCTAAGACATACAGTCGGTAACAAAAGTGTCCGAACACTAGCAAAAATTCCTATGTAAAATCAGTACACTTCATACGGTTTTGTTAGATAAATCCTTCTCGAATCCTGTTCTTAGCCAGTGTAAGAACACGATTCGATAAGAATGTAATTAACAAAACCGTATGAAGTGTACTTTTTTTACATAGGAATTTTTGATAGTGTTCGGACACTTTTGTTACCGACTGTACATACCTGCACACATACATACAGTAACTTTTATTTATATTAACATTGTTATTATGGCCTAGAAATGTATAAACAGAACACTGTAGTACAATATTGCATAAATTCATACTGTATTATGGTTAATATAAAGACATATGCGTTCTGATTATTTGCACAGTTTCAAAAGAGTTTTGTAAGGCGAATTACGATATTCTGTGAATAAATGAAGTAGAAATATCACTATGTTGTTATATGATTGAGTGAAATTCTTAGATTCCTCTGTGAGAAGTGCAAATCTTATAAGAGAAAAATGTAAGGGGGCGATTATTGGAGTGACGCTTGAAATGAAAACTCGTTTTCAACCTACCATTAATCCTGACTCTAAATAACTTAGCAGTATACAGTCGGTAACAAAAGTGTCCGAACACTAGCAAAAATTCCTATTTAAAAAAAGTACACTTCACACAGTTTTGTTAAATAAATCCTTATCGAATCATGTTCTTGCACTGATTAAGAACAGGATTCGACAAGGGTTTATTTAACAAAACCCCATATGAAGTGTACTTTTCTTACATAGGAATTTTTGCTAGTGTTCGGACACTTTTGTTACCGACTGTATACTGCAGTAGTATACCGACTGTATACTACTCTGTACGTGGTAGGTAGGTACGTAGGGTTTAACGTCGCACTAGTATTGCGCAGTGGGTAATTGTCGACGGCCTGGGACACATCCCGGAGACATGCTATCACAATTTTGATCATCCACGGAAGGGATGGCTCCCCCGCATAGGTGACCCCAAGAGGTGCAATTTGGATGGGAACGTGGAGGACATTGCGGCCACAACGAATTTTACGTGCACCATCCACCATTAGTGGCACGATGGTCTTTGCCCGGCTCGAGTATCGAACCCGCAATCTTCTAATTACGAACTCGGTGCTCTACCGACTGGGTGCCCCGCAGTATGCGTGGAAATGCTATTTAAAATAAAAAAGATCCAAGCAGAAAAACATATTTAGAAAGTTGCCATAATAGCAGAGAAAAACTAGTTAGGGGGTTAAACATTTAAAAAATATGTTATAAACGTTTTTATTAGATACAATTTAACCAATGAAAAATTACCGAACATTATTAAAACTTCAATTACACGTAAAAAGAAGAATTTAAAACGTTACAGCATTTACATGCTTGTTCAAGTAAGTTATTCTACTTGACTTTTATTCTCCTCCAGCATATTATTTTAAAATAATTCTGACAGAAAAATATTTTAGATTTTGATTTTAAGTTGATTTTCATTATTTGTAAAATAATATTATCAAGAAAATCTAAAATAAACATTTAATAAACTTATTTAAATCGAATATTCAAAAAGATAATTAAATCGGTAGTTTAATTTACACATTTGAAATTCGTTGTTCATGTTGTATTTATTCAAATTACAATAAATGATGCTTACATATGACTCTGAAGTGTATGCTCTGTACATGTTAAAGAATGGGACGCTATTAGAATATTTTTAAATCAATAAAAAATAAAACAAAATATTACCTTTATACCTATTATTATCTCTAATAAAATTATTTATCTTTTTAGACATATGCATAAAAAAACTGAAATTTACTTTTGTTTTTGAAGCAATTTAATAAATTTTTATAACAATAAAGTGTAATGATTTGTTTAGGATATCCTCAGACATGCCACGTTCTCCGTACAATTTGCATGGCATCGGACGGAGAAATTAGTGCTACGTCATACTTACAACATACATCTATAAACGCTTAAGCTGCATCATAGATTATCGGATCATGAATAGTCTAAGAACCTGTCTGCTATAGGATAAGTTTCTTTAGAAATCAGACTATATGAAACGCAAAAAGCACTGTAATATGCTACATTTTTACGATATTTGTAACCATGTTAAAAACTGCATCGTTGTATTTTCAATATGGCATAAATTAGTTCTTTTATTTTTCCATTTTAACGATAATTTCAAACACGCTCATTTAAAGTTTTCTTTTATTTTCTCTTTAAAAATTCACTGACTTTCCCGTAGTCATACATCCATTTACATTAGATTATATTAGTTTGACCAACAGAGATATCATATTTAACTGGAAGAAAATTAAACTACTTTTCATATTTCTTCCTATTATATATGTTTATTATATATGCATATTCAGAAAATGTAAGAATTTATTTAATCGTATTTCTCTTTTCTATAGAATAAAAAGGACTTAATATACATTATTTGTCCTCATATATTCAATATATATATATATATATATATATATATATATATTCACATTTATGCAAAATATAATCAAATGCAACTGACTATTATAGTTTGTTAATTCTTAAAAATTTTTGGTGAAAAACAATTTTGAAGAATAAAAACATTTTCTTAGCAAATGCATCATATTTTCTGTATTTCATCATATTTTATAGAGGAAACATTTTCGTATAAACAAGAAAGTGAAAAGAATGTTTATGAATATGATTTTTCTTAGTGATAACACGAGGATTATTTGGATGAAAGTTGCAATAGCATGTTAGGGAAAAGGGCAGTTGTTTATGAAAGGTGGAAGTAATCGATGAAGTATGCTTCATAAACGGCTTCTTCCACGTTTTCTGCTTCTTTTGTAGATCCTTTTAATCAAAAAATATTGTAACGGGGCGAAGTTAAAGAAAAATAACGCTGATGTGACTGAAAAATTTATTCTAATAACAACTATTCAACTCTTTCATATACAACAAAAGATAAAATAAATAATTTAGTAAGCAGATGTTTGGAATTAAGCTTATTCTTGATAATATTTAATTTCCATTTATATATTCTTTGTTATTACTATTTCTTATAAGGAAGCTATTGTTGTGTGAGATAAGTGTTCGTGCATGGTAGTAGTTTATAATTTAAAGTGCAAAACTTTCATGTTTATATATGCCTTAAAAGCTGATTTTATCTTTAAAATTTCGAAAACACGAATGAATAAAACACTTTTCAGAGTTTATTTTTATACTGATAAGTATAAAGAATTTAAGTCCAAAAATGTCGATTTTGAGTTAAGTAGTCAGTTAATAGTCAGACTCAGTAAAAAATTCTCTATCGATTGGCATAAACGATTTAAGTCCATGTCATTTAGTCTTTGAGAAAATCCATTGGAAAAAAGATTCAAGTCAGAAATTTAGCATACATGTTTGTATATATTATATACGTTTAACATATAATATACGTAAATCTGTTAAAAATAAACAAATTTCAAAATTAAATGTATGTAGTTTATTCACAAAATTGTATATTAAGATAATATCCTGGTTAAAACTTTATTGAACAGAAGTTTTTATACAGAATCTTTTGAACTTTATTTTACGTCTCGTGAAAAATCAAGAATATGGACTTAAAACCTTTATACTTATCAGTACAGTTTTATACTCTACATTTTCTATTTTTTATTTTATTTTATTATTTATTTTATTATTTTATTTTATTTTTATTTATTGATTTATTTTGAAAAACAAAATAACGGCGTATATTTTAAACCACTGTTTAAAGTTTTCAAACATTATACTCCATCGAGTAAAAATAAAAATATTATTTATGGGTAACAACTTATAATAAAATAATAAACAACGAATACTTTTTAAATATTTACTTTTCTATAATTAAATTATATTTTCATGTTTTTTATTTTCTTAATTTTTCGTTCTGTTCCATATTTTTAGGGTTATCTAAATTTGTAAAAGAAAATTTTTTACAAATTACATATAAAGTTAAATGCTGTATTTTTTTACAAATTAAAGAATTAGTCACTTTTCGAGATTTTAGAAACAAAAAATAAAAAAGCGATGACTAATTTTTATAGAGTCTTTAATGTGTTTATAAAAACCAAATCTTTACATAAGAAACCGGTAAATAAATTGAATTCAACACTATTTTATTATATTTCTTACATTTAAGTAGTTTCTAACTAATTATAATTTTAACTTTTATAAATCTCAGCGGAATTATTTCATATTTTCTGAAATATTATAGCAAAATATAAGAATTATCCAAAAAAAAAAAACCTTTAAAAATAATTATAAATTGTTTTTAGAGTATCTTAGAATTTTCATCTATCTCTTAGAAAAAAAAAATTAAAAAGAAAGATGAATATGTTTTTTATACTTTTTCTCACTGTAAACTTAAGCATAGAAAACGAGGAAAACAATTAGCAAGTAATATTCAGTGGTATGGAAAACCACGCTAATAATTAATTCTAATGATTTTTCGTATTTTCATAAAATTTATAAAATATTTATAATAATTAAAACAAAAGAACACAAAAAGTTTTTTTTTTTTATGAAAATGTATAAAAATAATCTACTGCACTGCTTCTCATTTCTAGAAATTATATCTTAACATTAATTTATCTTAGACCTGAATTTTGTGTTCCTTCAAGTTCTGCTTTTCACATGAATCACGTGCATCCATCATATACTCTATAACAGAAAAAGCGACGCACCAAGAAGGAGCAAACACAAATGCACCAAACTGGACAAAAATTGACATACATACAGGTTTCGATGGAAAATGCGAAATTTTAAAGTTTGTCTGCCATCGAAGGAGCATGCGACACTGCAGCGCATCTCAACTGCGAAACTGGCAGAATATAAAAAATGAGAAATTTTGATTCCTGGTCATAAATTCTTGGAGAATTTTATTTCATCTTCTCAGAAAGACAGTAACTATGCCTCAAATACAGTTGCGCAAACAGCATGCGCAGATGTCAGCATTTGAGTGTGGTGTGTAGTTGGGCTCAAAGAAGCCGGTTGGTCTAATCTGCGATTTTTTTGACAATTGGATAGGAGGGGTACTAATATTAAATAATACTGACAGGAATGGGTGAACCATGGTCGAACACAGCGTCAGGGAGAAAACGGTCGGCCTAAAGAGACGGCAGAAAGTGAAAACCAGTCAATCGTCAAAGCGGTACTCAAAGCTCCAATTCATCATTGTCATTGATCCTACGTGCAACTAGTACTTCAGTGACTTCAAAGACCCTTAATAGGCTCAGTGAAATGTGGTTGAGCTCAATCCCCGGATTTCTCTTCCACCGAGGGCGTTTGGAGCATCATAAAAAAAGGTCCTACAACCAGCTCGGAATTTTACCAACCTAATGCACCAATTGGACGGAATTTGCTACGATATTTCACAGGAGCACATCTGCCAATTCTATCAATTAATACCAAGCCGAATAACTACGTACCTAAGGGCCAGAAGTGGAGCAACGCATTATTGACTTGTGTACTTTGTGAGGCCCTTTCTCTTGATTAAATCATAATTTTCTGAAACTGTAATCATTTGTTTTTCTCCACATGTACATCACATCTACCAATTTTTGTCCCATTCGGATAACTCTTTCTTGGTGCGTCGCTTTTATTGTTATAGAGTGTGTATATATATATATATATATATATATACTAATAAACAAATTAAAGGTAATCCGAAATACATGGAGGTCTTCGTCAGGGAAGCCCCTTCCCCATGCAGGGAATGGACAAATGAGAAGTCACTGAAGGGATGCAGGGGGCTAGGGATGTATTTTTTGCTTACAGCATACATCCCTTCACGAACTTCTCATTTTTCCTTTCCCTGCATGGGGGTGGATGAACTTACTTTATAAATACTTCATGTTAGCTTTTTAAATATTAGGTTTTTCGTAATTGGTTTTCAGATTTTAACTTCATATATTTTAGCTGTTCGTAACAATCGTTTTCTTAAGCTCCATACTTTTGTTTGGCTTAAAAAATCTTTTTTTTTTTTTTCTTTTTACATATTTTACATATCTCTTTACATATTAAAATTTATTTTTGCGTAAGGTTCTTTTTTTTTTTTTACATGTTATTTTTAACTTTTTTTTTTCCTTTCGGCTTTTATTTCAACCATTTTTTTCATCATTTTTCTTCTTTTCTTTGTCATTTCATTTTTAGGCTGTTTTTCAGTTTTTTATTTTTATTTTCATTTTCCTTTCTACCTTCCTTTTTTTTCTTTTTTTTTTTTTTTTTCTATTAAACTACACTGTAAAATATGTTTTCTTGTCCATTAAAGGGCGATTACCACTTGAACAGTATTATGTAATATTTAATAAAAAGTAGTTGTTTTATGTTATTAACTTATTTTATTTATTTTCGTCTGAACAATTAACTATTCACGTTGTTTTTAATTACTAACTAATGACATTTGCCCTTAATAATTATATACTCTTCATTTTTTCAGGTGATCTGTTGTCATTATCTCCTGTCGAAGCTGTTCTTCATCGAAAAATTAAAGACATACCTCTGCTTATTGGTAAGTATCTTTTTTAAAGCATTTTGCTCAAATATCTGTATATTTATCGTAATCATTAAAAAAAAAATAGCTTGTATGTATCAGATTAATATTATAAAAACATATTTCTCTAGTTCAAAATTAAAATTTTAATAACGATTGATAAACATTTGGCTGAGTAAAAAATAGCAACATAGAAATTCGATAATACTTTCGTTTTTAAATACTCCATTTTTAAGTCTGCATACTTATTCTGGTGTTAGTATTGCATTTTAAACCATATCAGAAAGACATATTAGTACATAAAGAAATTATTTTAAAAATGCATATTGCATCGTTAATAGGAAAGATTACTTTACAAAATATATATATTTTTAAAAACGTTTATGTGTAAATATATATATGTATATATATATATATATATATATATATATATATATATATATATATATATATAATTTATAAATAACATCTAATTTGTGACATCGTGTATTCTCGGTCTTATTTGTTAATGATTGCAAATATTTTACGGTAGGAATTAAATCCTTTTAAAATTCCAAAAATTGAGTTTATCAGTGTGATGTTATGAAACCCATCACATGTGACTACCGCAGAAAAAACTACAACATTCTTATGCTTATTATTCATTCTACGAGAAAATGTATTTATATGGAAATATTTGTATTTTATGAGTAAAATATAGGAGAAATAGAGAATGAGAAATCAGCTGGGCTAATTTAGCCTAGAACCTGGAAAAACAATAAGGTCCCCCCCCCCCAAAAAAAAAAAACACATTGATTTATTTAAACTAAAATTAAACAGGGAAGAGGAGCGCTCACCACTCTAGGAACAGTGTCGGGTGATTCTAGCTATGCTAGGTCCCTCCTCCGGAACGTTTATTTAAAAACTCAAAAAAGAAAAAAAAAATTTACAAAGGATGCCAGAGACAGGTCTCCCACACGACAAGGAGCGGCATATGCTTGTACATGAAGGGTAGAACATTTTGGAAAGTTGGTTTTGCAGACTTTAATGTCCAGGTTTAGACTGGTGGGTGATTCAGGAGATTGTGAGTTCGTGGATAGTTCATATTTTTAGGGGGTGCCGTGCTGCTGCCTTTCGCGACAGGTGGCTGCGTGATAGTAGATGGAAGATGGACTGTTCAGGATAGAAGCTGATTTTGCAGACTTTCGTGTCCTATTTTAAGCTAGTAGGTAAGTTTGAAGAGGAAAAGATCAGTCTGTTGTATTTGAGATTTCCATTAAGAGAGAGAAAGTTCTGACTAGTTTATTTGAGATAGAAGGACGATTGATAATATTTTCCAGCCAGTTTTCTGGTCTGTGAGGAGGATTACGAATATGGAAGAAGAAATTTAAAGCACGGGGGAAGTAGTAATGTTGGAGAGTTACTTCCTCGCCGCAGGGGCACAAGGGTGAGCGTCGGCGATGGAATTTTTTGAGATATGAAGGGAACGGACCATGGCCTGTGAGAAAAGCTGTTTTGGCTGGGGAGAGATCCCAAGAGTTGGAAGAGACTGTGGGAAGTAGATCGTATGTATACCTTACCTTTTCGGAGGTATCCCACAATGCCTACCAATGTTGCTTTAGAAGTTGTTTTACATTGCACTTGATAAAGGAGGGGGGGGGGGGTCTGGTAAAGAGTGAGAAATGACATCATTCTCTGTGACGTTTTTTGCAAGGGAATCTGCTAATTCGTTACCTCCGACACCTTTGTGGCCAGAAACGTGTGCCAGAGAGATACTAGATTTGAAATTTTAAATTGTTACTTTTATATCAAGAATTTGTGGATGTCTGCTTCTGTGTCGTGCAATAGCTTGCAGGCCCGAAAGACTGTCACTGGAAATACTAATTTTAGAATATGGAAATACTAATGTGGAGATTATTCTCCACCCACTCGATAGCTTTTTGGATGACAAATAGTTCGGCTTGAAAAAACGAGTTATGGTCGCCGAGCCTGCCCGCGCCCCCTGATGGATAGAAACTAATGTTAACTAATACACAGAGTGCGGCTGCAACACCATACTCCGTTTTTGATCCATCAGTGTAAATCACCACGGGAGCAGAGTGGGAGTAACTGTTTTTAGTGCAATTAATAATTTCCGAGGCAGCATCCTGTGCGGGATGAATTTCCCAACTGTTAGTTTGAGTTTGTATTGCTAAGTTAGGAAAGAGAGAGTTTAAAAGTTCTGTATTATTGAGTTGCAAGTTATTGGTTTTAATGTAATTATTGATTAGTTAGAAATGAGCATGTGGAATGCATGTGATGACAATGAGGGCGTCCGTGGAAATTGTTTTATATCCTCTGGCAATTTGAAGAAGGAAAGGTCTCTGGGTAGAATTAAGTTTTGTGAGTGCCGTTATCGATAGGTTACCGCCCCAAATGCCGGCTACATAGGTTAGGATTTTATCGACGATAGTGAAGTACCAAATTTTTAGGAAGGAGGTGGAGATACCCCATCTCCTTCCTGCCATTTTGGCGGAGTTATAGTATATCGACATTGTTTTTAATTTACGTTCATTGATATGGTGCAGCCAGTTAAGGTTCCTATCGATAGTTAGGCCTAGGAGTTTTAGTTTGCTGGCGTGGTGTATACTTACGCCTTAAACTAAAATTGTAATTATATGCATTAATCAGACAGACTTAGTTTTATTAGCTCCATGTAGTTATTGGATAATTTTTAAAAACTTGCCAATGATATGTTGTAAACTCAAACATTATTATAATATTTTAAAATACTTAAACAGAATGAAGTGAAATATATAAATTGGGTTTGGTTGATTGACGTCACTGATAGCTCACTACAGCTGCCTAGTGGGCTATCGGTGATGGTCTGGAATTCACCCCTAGGGGTGGTCTGGAAACATGCCATCACAATTTCAATACCCTGCGTACAGGAGGATTCTCTTGTTTCGGTAATCCCTAGAATGACGCTTATAAAATAAGAAAATTTACATGCAAAAAACTATTTTGAAATGAATTTACTTCAAAAACTCTTAATTTACTCGATTACTCTTGGTTATTGCTGCTTTTAAAACTAGTATTTTTCTTAAATATTAGTCAAAAGCGTCGAATGGAAGAAAAGGGTGTTGATCAGATTTGTTTCAACTAAAGTTTAACACTTTTTTATTGCTTCAAAATATTTCAGTAAATCCAAGATTGGAAACAAAACGCGTTAAATCTTCGTGTTAGAAAAAACTAACTTAATCGATAGTTTTTCATGTCTTAAATAGTATATTTAGTACATATCTGTAGTATTTTAATTCTTAATGTTGTTTTTTAAATTTCAGAATCTGAAACATATATTTATTAAGCAATTAACATTCTTTTTATAGGTACATCAGCCCAAGCCATCGATTTTTGGCCCGGTCCAGAGGACCTGCATTCGTGGACATGGAACCAGTATCGGAAGTATGTCACATTTAGTCTTGATAGTTTTGGACCAAGAGTTAGTCAACTAACCTTACAACTCTACAATTCTTCAACTAATTTTGGTAATACACGATGTTTTAATTATTAATTACTAATTATATAATCAAAATCTTTTACACTTTTATTCATTTATTTATTATTTTTTGTTTAAGAATAATTTCAGCATTTTAATACTCAAAGTGTTCGAATATTTTTACAAACTTTTAGAGTGTTTATATATTCTAAAAGTTAATATAACTTATTAGTGATTATAGTAATAATACTTATTACTATTGTTTTTAACACTATAAAAAAATTTGTATAATATTACACAACGATATTGAGGTAGCTTACCATGTAGAGAAATACTACAACCTTGAAGACAAATGTTACCGACTGTGTAACCGCTACATAGCGTGTAAGGTTACACAGTTACAGCTGGTAACATTTCTCTCCATATTTGTGGCAAGTAGGCTGCATCAGTATTGTTCTGTATTATAGCAAAAAAAAATTTACAGTGAGGGTACTAAAAACCAAATAAATAATTTATACTAATTATTAATATTAAAGTTAATTATTAATAAAATATCTTATAAATAATCACAAGTAGCATACTCTGCAATATATATATATATATATATATATATATATATATATACATTGCTTAATTTCACCAAATAAATTTGTTATTATTTACACAAAAGTACCTTTTTTATGGCATGCCTTTTATTAGACATTTTTAAAATAAAGAATGGTAAAGTTAATCCGTTTTATTTACGGGCATTTTTTCCTTTAGAAAACGAACGTTGGAATAAAATGAATAAATTTTTTGCATATTGTAGATTTTATTTTTATTATATATATATATTTCATTTCAAAGATTTTTCTTCATTTGTCTGTTTGCATACTATGTTCCGTGCGTACTGTTTTTCACCTGCGACATTAATTTAAGAATTTTAGATGGGGATTTATTAGATACAAAATCATCATTTCAAAAGCAATGGAAAAGTTTAAAATAGTTATAAACATTAATAAATCATTAATAATACATATATTCTTTTTTTTTTCAATGATTTAAGCGTATATAAATATTTATGCTCATCGTGTTAAAACAAACAGAGAAACACTGATTAAAATTGTACTTGACTAGCATAAAAAGCGCATAAAACATTTTGACATAAAGTATTAATTTACATTTTATTTTTTCTGAAGAACAAAGTATATTTATTTCTTGAAATTATTTTATAGTCGTAAAACATTTTTGTGTTATGATACTGCAGTATACGTAAAGCAGTAAAATGTGAAACGAAAATTCTTATTTTGGGAAATTGCGTTTATTTAAATAATCCTTTAACAACAAAATAATGAATTAAAATTCTTTATTCATATCGGTATATATTAATCTCAGAGTAACTTTAATTCGACTTATGTGACAGTATCATTTTTGTCCTGATATTATAATGCCTGCATTTTAGGAAATTATGAATAAGCATACAAGAATTTCTTTCATGAAAGCATTTTTTATTTATTTTTAATTTTTTTTTTTTTTTTTTTGTAACTAATAAAACTACTTGATTTGTTCTTCTAGTTATTAACAGTAATACGAAACAATAGTCTAAACATATAAATCACATAATGTACCGATAATACTAAAATAAATGTCCCATGTTAACATGTGCTACTGTTTAAACATTTCAATTACCGTAATTTTTAATTATCTTATACCGTAAATCCAATTCTAAACTATAAAACATAAAATTGAGCAGTTATTCATTATTATATTTGCGGTTTAATCGTTACTTAAACACTTAAACTTCGGTCCATGAAAACGAACAATAATCTTTACAAATTAGTTAAAATTATATTTTTAGTACATAAAATATTTAAAACATGTATTTACTCCTAAGTGTTATTATTTTATCTGTGTTTTCGAATGAGATTTAACTCACACCTTGGTGATATGTATCATTGTCAAAGCATTTATGATGAAATTAAAAAAAAAAGTGTATGTGAGTGGTAGTCTACAGGTTACAATTCACATTTCAAAAAAAAGCGTATAAAAAGTTTGAAAACTTTCTCCCTCACAATTATTGTTTCTTTTTATTTATTTATTTATTTCGTCAGTTCTGAACTTTATTAAAAGGGAAATCTCAAATATAAAGAATTAACGATAAAAGTACTGATTTACAAACAAACTCAAACCTTTTCAGAAAACACTGGATGCAAATACCTCAAATTCGATCACATGTATGAGATAAAGACTGATAATATGAAAAAAAAAAGACTTTTCCTATATATGATTACTAGGAAGAGTAACGTTAAATAAAACCACTTGTACCTTTGGATGTAGCTATTTTAAGATATACGCTGAAGAATTGGGTAAAACGCAATAGTCCAGCTCTCAAAGTTAGAGTTACAGTGACAAAATTTCAAAATTTTCGAATAGCAATAACATTTCTTTAATCGTATTTTAATTTTCAGAGTGGAAAATCATAAATGGCGTTGTCCCAGTAACTTTAGCGGGGGAGGGGGAAATAGGGGTTTGTTTAAAGCACTATAAAAGAAAAGCATTGAACCCAAAAAATGGGGGGAGAAACAACTCACAGACAAAAATATTCAAATTCTTCTTTTTTTCTTTCTTTTTCCGTCATCTCTTTCAAAGGTGACTAAACATTGCACGCAGATTATAGCAGATTATATAATGTCGAAAGCCTTTATAAAACAGCTACGAAACACAGACATGAAATTTGATTAGTTGAAATAATTTTAAACCACAAAAAAAATAAAAATAAAAATAAAAATAATAAAACTTTGACTATTCTTACATTACCTGCTGCATGCAAAGGGTCATCGTGTGCGAGGACTGACACACGATGATAGTCGAAAACTTGTGGGAAAGAAAAGTTTTCTTCTGTGAGGATCATGTTTCAATGACTAAAAGTAGGATTAAAACGTACTTTTTTAGTGTCTTGTTTGTCATCCTTTTCTGTGCTCATTGCTCTGTTTTTATTGTGTTTTAAACCAGTGATTTTCCATATACACTCACTGAGATAACGCTATTTATGGTTTTTCATTCTGAAAATTACGATGTGATTTAAGAAATTGGATGGTGCTTTTCAGATATTTAAATTGTTTCATCACTATGACCATAACTGTGAGAGCTGGATTATTGCATTTGAATTCGTACTCGAGCACTTATAGAAATAATATAAAAGAAGATCCCATGTCCGGAAAAACATGAAGCCAAAATCCTAACCGCAGAGGCTACTGAGTAACACAGTTATATAAGACATTCTGAATTTTTACTGTGAAATCATGTAATGATTGATGATTTGAGGCAAAGTCACACTTAACTTCATTTGCCCTGCATGCTAATACACCGTATGCCAACTCTTCTTATATCCTTCCTCCAAGCTCAAGAGTGTATCTTTAAACATCTAAGTCATAGCTTGCATGTTATATTCTTGAATGGTACGTTTGCTAAAGGGATATATACCAGGAAATATATTTTATAATTACCGTGTACACTTATCGCAAATCTTTTATGAAAAACTTTCCTTCTGTTTTTAAATACAGTAATTTTTAAAAATAGTTTATTCAATGATTTAAGAAATCAAGTGCCTTGTCTGTTTACACCTAGTACTAACATATTGCCAGTTTTCTTTTTCTCTATTCTTCCTTAACTAGGATGCACACCCTCGACGCAGCAAATATCGCAAATTATCCGTTATCGTAGAGTTAACCTTGAATTTTTGGACATGTGAGGGAAAGTTTACAAACGATAACACTATTTTTACTGTTCCTTAACGATTTTCAAAAATAAATCCAAGTTTTCCATGGTAATTATCGCCGCAAGAAATGGCGATTAAAGTTTTTTCAGAGACAGACAAACAGTTCATACGCGTGTTGAAGCTATAAAAAGCCAAAAAACTACATCAAAAGAAATTTCAGTAAAATCTAGGTTGACGCTTTAGGATGCTTCAAGCCTGAAACAAGCTTTAGTCACTGCTAAATGATATGTCACGCTTAAAAACTGATATACGTAAGGTACCAACATATTGCTGCCTATGGATATGCTTACTTTTCTTAAAATGTTCAACTTTCATACTGCTCATTGAAGCAGTATCTACGTTTTAATAGGAAATGCACTTGCATTTTAATAACTCCTAATACAGATATAAAGAGCGCAGTAATATTTTCTTATTATAATTTTGAAAGGAAAAAGAGTCTTTTAAAGTTTGTTTGATTTTTTTTTTTTAATTATTGCTTTCTGTTACCTGTATGTTACAATTGATCAAAATTTTATGTAGGGTAAGTTGGGATAAGACACCTCATCGGACAACATGCAGTGACACGTGGTTCTTTTATATGCAGGCGCCGTAGGGGAAACGGCATCCACTCATAGATGTACTTCAATAACAAGACGTGTACTTATCTAAATGCAACATTAATAGATAACATTTAATAAAATATTTACAATTCATTTATTTGTGCAGTAGTAGTTTAACTAACAAAAACTGTCAAAATTAAAATTCGTCGTGCGTACATTTTAATCATGACCTTTCCATATACACCATATTTTACGTAAAATAAATGTCTCTAATCATTGTTATAATCAATAATGAAAAAGCAAAACTGAGGATAATACCTACTTTTTCTTTATAAAAAAGAAAATAAAAGAAAATGTTAAATCAAAAAGCTTCCTCTGTAAACATTCGTTAATAACAATATAAGCATTATTATTAAATAATTTAAAAAAAAAAATCCATCATTGAATGCTTTTCATGTAAAATCATCCGCAATATATAAATGATTTTATTGTAATTCCAGTTTTTATTTTTTATTTTTTAATCTTTTTTAAATTTCACAGCAAATTTACTTTTGAAAATTCTTGTTTTTATAAAGGCTTTGATAAAAACCTTAATTAAAATATTTATACACGATTAACTGAAAGGATGTTGATAAACTCCACGATAAGAAAAATATCCATATTAATTCACATTTTTCTGAGAACTGAGATTTTTAATAATTAAAAATAGACGCTTTGTAGATAATTAAAATACAAGTTAGTCTTTGCAAAAAGAAAAAAAAAGGATTTATTTTATATAACACGTAAAAAAAGTTTTTATACTTATAGTTTTTTTTTTTTTTTTTTTAATACTTAGAAGAGGATTTGCTTAAAAATTTTAATCAGTATTTTCCTAGGTTATAATTTAATTTTGATGTACACTTGCATTAGCTTATTATTTTTTTTTTCTCTTACATATGATGAACTTCTTTTTTAATTTATAAGCTTTTTGCATTCCTTGAACAAGTTTTTCAGTTTAAAATATATATAAAGAAATTGGAAAAAAAAATGCGTAAATTATGACTATTAAAAAAAAATAAATAAATAAAATAAAAAATCTAGGTTTTTAATTAGCAGTGAGTTTCTTTTTTTTTTTTTTTTTTCTCAGCCATTTTGGTACTTAGAATTTAATGTTCAATTATTTTTTATTATTACGTTTTCAAAAATAAGTCTTAAAAAAATCTGTTAAAATAAAAACCAAACCTTTATTGTATAAATAGTCTTACAATAATTTTAATGCTTAAGAACCATTCTCAAATGTTAAATTAAATATTTTTTTTTTTTTTAGAAATTATTTTCTTTATAATGTAGTTTATGATTTATACATTTGTCTACATTTTTCATATTTATAATTAGAACATTGCGTAATTAGTGCCTTTTTGGTTGTTTAAATCGGAAAAAGTGTTGTAACTTATGGGTATTTTTTCACGACACGTTGATTGCATATTTACTTTAGAAATTTTTGAGACGTTTAAATACTATATTTTTTAACTTATTAAAATATTTTTATTTAAATTTTATTTATTGTTTTATTTTATTGGTTAAAAAACAGGAAAAATGTTTTCTATCGTATGGTTATTTATTTATTTATTTTTTTCAATGAAAAACGAATTTTCATAATATAAAGAATTAATATGATTTTTTTTTTTTTTTTTTTTTTTTAATGTTGAAAGATTTGTTTTCGTAAAAAATAATTTTTTAATACCTTTTAAACAAAACTAAGGAATAGAAATTATTATCTTAAGATTCGTGTACAAGCACAGGTACTAAATCTTTAAGAAGTCAATTTTACTTAAACTGAGAAAGCTGATTCTCAAGTCACTGATTTCAAGGTTAAAGTATTCATTCTAAACTATTCTAATATTTAGGGCTGTTTTAATGCTAATTTTTTTCTAATGATTAAGGCTATTCTAATACTAAATTTCTTCTAATATTTAAGGCTATTTTATTCTAATACTTTGTACAAAATATTTATATTTTGAATATCTGAAGAAGTAATGTGCATATTTATACTTAAAAATGTGCTTGATACAATAAATGTGCTTAACGCAAAACTCATTATGGAGAAAAAATGGTAATTTTTATCGAATATAGTATAGCAGCAAACAGAAAAACGATCGAGGATAGAACGTATATAATTTATTGAATCTAGATATTTCAGGATACATACACACACCTCTAATTTAAACTGGAAATTTTATGTATATGGGAGGGGTTCTTGAGTTACGACATTTTAACAAATCATGTGCCAGAAAGTTCATGAATTTCATGACCTACTAAGTTTTATTTTGTTTTGTTTTATTTTAATAGATGCGATTATTTCTGTCAATGTAACTTCTGTAATAAGAAATATGACTAATGTCTTAGATTGCAGAAAGCAACCTCTGTGAATTTATTTGTGAATACCTACGTCAATTTGGAATAATGACTGGCATGAAGAGATTTGGCTTTTGGCACACCGGCAACAACAGTATACATTACTTAGTAAACCTAAAGTTCATTCAACAAGCAGAAAAGGTAAGTTTTAAGACAATAAAGGTTTCAAAATTTCACAGGAAATAAGGTATGGACTTATTTACACTTTTTTTTGTCCCCCCTCCTCAGATGCTGAAGCAAAATTTACACTAAAGTACAGTATATTCACAAACTTTTTTTTCTCTTTTTATTTCACAGTTTGGCTTTTTTGTTGTAAATCACAAAATTGCAGTTGTTATCATTAAGTAGCATTGCAGTTGTTATCGGTAAGTAACATTGCAGTTGTTGTTTGTAAATAATATACACTACGAATGGCTTTAATTAAACGAAAATTTGAAATACAAAACAGTCTTATAGCGAGAACAGGGTCGTAACTCAAGAACTTCTGCTACGGAATAACTTTAAAAGAGAGCGAAATGTAGGCGAATTACGTGCCACTAAAATGTGTTGGATCAGCGAATTAAAATAAATATTAAGTTAACTATGTTAAACATAAATATCATGTAAAAAATTATCTAATGAAGTTTTTTCATAATTTCAAAAATGGGTTTTTAATTATGATTTTGAACACAAACTTATTCAGCATAAATTAATTCTTTATGTCTTCCTGAAAGTTTCATTAACTAAAAAAAATCATAAAATACACATTATTTTAACATAGCTACCAAGTGTTACGCTTCTTGGCAACCGGAAAATGTTAGTAGAAATTTTTAACATGTTTTTAGAACAGTTTTCACTAATTAGATAAAAGAAAAATTTCTGTTAAATTTTATCGGTAGCCAAAAAGCGTAAAAGTTAGCAACTTTTTTTTTTCGGACGGGACTATTATTAGTCTCTTAGAGCGAAAAATGTTCTTTAAACTGCACCTAATTTTATCAAATCATAAAACCGTAGATACAATAGACGATGTAATTTTTCCGCCAGTGTAAATCCAAACACTTATACGTATAACTGTATATACTTTTAAATCAAGAAGGACATCTGCAGCGCAAAACTACGTTCTTTTGCCAATTTTACTTAAAAAGAAAAATCTGGTCACAATTGTGAAATTTGTCTGTTATTACTAAACTTTATAGACTTAGAAAACTGAAGACCTTCAGTAATTGCAATAAAGAAATATTACTGGATTAAAACGTCAAACTAAAATAAAATTATGCTTATACTAGCTATGGAATTTAAGATAAGCCTGTGGAACACCATTACCATATACGGAAATGAAAATCAGCTAACAATTAGAAATAGCTTTTATACATTTTTAGACCTGCCAATTAGGCTAATTTATCCGTAATAGCGTTTGGCCCCGCCTTTCTTTCACACCAGTAAATTTGTAGAATAATATTCAGCAATATGTACTCATGATTAAATGAGAGGACTATTACTTTATAAACATACTGGTGTGAAAAAAAGGCGGGACCTAACACTATTACGGATAAATTAGCATAATTGGCTGGTCTACATTTTTAACACTAATTTTTATTTTAAACATTTAGTAGTAGGCGTGGTCTTTCCTGTCAGTGTCTTCGTAGGCCCATGGATTAACGTTAATTAATAATTAAATCTATTTGTATGTTTCAGATGATGATCCTTCACCTGAACTGCTTTATACTACAATGGTGAGTGATATCCGGCAGACATGCCCTATAAATGAATTTACAGGAATGATATCTTCTATTTCTTCTTCACCCGTATTTCGCTATATAGTTACTTCTAGACCATCTACACCGGTAAGTTATACCTATAATTTTTAATAAGAAAATTATGCATAAAAGAATGAAATATGAATTAAAACACATGAATGTGTCTTACATTGATTGTTTTAGTCATCTTTATATAAGTACATTAACCGACTGGTCATAAGACAAACATATTACATTTTTAAGAAAATTGTACTAGAAATAAATCACAAAATAGAGAAATGCGTTTTTACAATAAATATAGGTGAACGAGTTTTAAATGCATTTAACTAAATTTTAAAATACAAAAACAATGTGTTTTATTCAATTAAATAATTTTTAAGAAGTATAAATATATTGTTTAATAACATAAACATGAAAATATACATTAATAATCATGCATTGAAAATGTTTAACAATCATTCTCAACAAAAATGTGACCATACGAAATTTATATATAATTTGTCTTAGATATTCATGTTGCAAACATTTCAAAAAAAAAAAAATCCGACTGGAACATATTTAAGAATTAGTTTGCAAACTCTCGATTCTCCTTGAAATATATTACTTTCAGCTGAAATATATTACTTTGAAATATATTACTTTGATGGACGTAAAAAATTACAAAAAGTACAGACGTAAAATAACAAAGCAAAAAACTTTTAATTCCATGCTGATTTTGATTCTGGTGATTAGTTGTGTAAAACTTAAAGCTGTTTGAAAATAGAAAAAAAAAATTCATTGTATTTACCATTAATTTTATTATCAAACTTACGTATTTTTCATCAATATTAGGAAAACATTGCTTTATAAATGAATATTAAAATTTAAGTAGCATGAATGAATACTAAACACTATTATTTCATGATGTACTTTACCTTTAAATATTTTAATATTTCTTTCTGTAAATAAATTTAAAAACAAATAGATACAGAAATAAACGTTTTTCATTTATGTTTAGGTTTTAGTCTACAGCTATCCCGGAGTTTTCAGCAGCCATCTGTGGGATGCCATTGCATTTTTTGATCAAATGCACCAATACATTGAGCTACCATCTCCGGAAGACTTCGAATTCCGTAATACTATCCAAAGAATTGTCCTTGAGTTTGTAAAATCGTTTGGAAGTCGTGTAACTCCAGATGACTGGCTGAAATATCCTAACTCTATCGCACTGATAAGTGCAAATCTAACTTTGGTGGATTCGTACCACAAAACAAAGTGTAAATTTTGGGCAGCCCATGGACTTACAGATTATGCATGGGTAAGCTGAAGAAATGAGTTTCATTGAAAACCAGAAAATACATTTTAATTGAACTATCATTATTTTTTGGCCTCATTTTCACTCAAGATTTTGTGAATTATTATAAATGTTGGAATCAACGGAAGCTAAAGTAACAAACATCGGAAAATTTTGCAGATCTGGTTTTCATCTGTGTATTGTTACTGTGTATATATTTTAAATTTATGGTGCTAAATTATAATTATTCTCGTTAAAGGCGTCAATACCTGATATATATTTTTTTTTCTTATGCATGTTCTTATGAAATAATTTGACGAAAAAAAAAGAAACAGGTTTTCATTGATGCCACTTTAAGAACATTGATGTAAACAAACATTAAAATATTAATTTTAAATGTTTCATTAATGTAATAACGTGAAACAAAATGTGTATTATTGCTAAGAATGTTCGTATACTTAAATACATTTGATGTCAACAAATCATATTCGTTTAAATACTTATAAAAAAGAAATGCATTAATTACATTAAATTTTTATACTCATAAATATGGGAAAAAGAATACTTCTATTTCAAAATCATATTAATTAATTTAACTTTCTTTTATTAAATACCATAACTGAAGGAAAATGTAATCAGTTTATTAGTTTTTTATGGATAATAATTTTTTTTTTAAACTATTATGCTTCTGTTATAGCAGATAAAATTTGACACGAATATTTTTGTTTATAAATGCTCATCTCTAAAATTTTCTAAACAAATAAAAGAAGAAGAAAAATAAAATTGACACCTCCTTTGCTTTAAAAGCATGGTCAAATAATTTAGTATACCAAATTCACTCCTAATTTTAACAAAAATTAAGTAATTAGAGAATTGTTAAAGTGCAAAAATATATTTCCTTTTCATGAAGAATTATTGTTTAGTTAGAAAAAAAAAATGTATTTTTTCGATATAATACAATATTTATTGTTCTACATAAACTTTAAACTTTTTTTAAACTATTATGCTTCTGTTATAGCAGATAAAATTTGACATGAATATTTTTGTTTATAAATGCTCATCTCTAAAATTTTCTAAACAAATAAAAGAAGAAGAAAAATAAAATTGATACCTCCTTTGCTTTAAAACATGGTCAAATAATTTAGTATACCAAATTCACTCGTAATTTTAACAAAAATTAAGTAATTAGAGAATTGTTAAAGTGCAAAAATATATTTCCTTTTCATGAAGAATTATTGTTTAGTTAGAAAAAAAAATGTATTTTTTCGATATAATACAATATTTATTGTTCTACATAAACTTTAAATTATACAGAAATGAATATTTCAAAAACTTCGACATAATTTGAAAATTAAACAATTGGTTCATTTTAAGCTTCTTTCTATAATCTTTTGTATAGTTTCACCCGATTTAAATTACAGATCCAATAACAGAAAATTATATTACATGTTTATACAGTTAACAATATGGTAGAAATGATGTTCAGTTAAAGTTTTTCTTTATTTACAAAATCAAATAATACATTAATATACATAATATTTTTCTAATTACAAAGTGTTATTAAATACGAGAATTAATATTTCATATAATTTATAATATACATAATATAGCTAAAAAATTTTGTTCTTTACGATAACCACGACGAAACTTGAAAATTTTCTCTGCTGTAATTTCAGCATGATATAATGCATTCATACATTAATGTGTATAAACCGATTTATACTTTAATTAATCGTTGTTATATTTCTTTTAATTTGAAATAGAGCAAATAGAATTTGAAATAATAATCATCATACTATTTAATATGTGTTTTATTAATTTATAAAGAACGTGAACTTAATATAAATGCTTTTCAAAAATGGTATGTTTAATATAATTTATCTGCATTATTTGTTAACATAAATGTCATTCTGGTAAAGTAACAATTATTAAAATTATGATAGAAATGAAAATGTATTTCAAATTAATAGTTTAAAAAATAGTTATATTCAACATTAAATTAAATTAACCTCTAAGTACTTTTATTTTAAATAATATGTAGAAATCATTTTTGTTCCGTTTGCTATAAATTAAATCGTTGAAATGACAATCTATCTAAAACTCTGTAAGAAATGAGACAAAAATAAAAGGAAATCAATAATCGACGTGTATTTTCCAAATAGGAAGTTTGCAAAAATTTCCATCTCAAAAAATAAATTATGTAAACTTTAATCTCCTTACTTTGATAAATTAAAAAGTCTCAGCAACATTTTTCGCTAATTAATTATTTAATAACAATATGGATTAAGCCATGACGACTTTTAAAATAAACCGGGAAAAAAATGTATTATTTTTTTAAAGCAATGCTTTACTAATATAATTTCAAGATTAAAATTCAATTTTAAGCCCGATTGATTTCAGGGCATGCTTTAAAAACAAAATAAGAAGAAAAAGATTATAATTATATTATCAACATGATAAGAATAAAATATTTCTATTTTCACTCTTATGATTTCTTTTTTCGTCATTTTTATATGTATTGAGCCAAAAAAAAAAAAAAAAAAATTAATTTTACGGTGTGTTATTTAAACTTTAAAAAAAAAAAGTTTTATCTATTTTAAAAAAGAAACTGTACAGGAGGAGGAAAGGAAATTTGTTCTGTGTATAACAATCTTTTTATGAAGAATAATTTCAAGTTTTCGATTTTCAGTAAAATAATAAAATGATATTCATTAACATAGACGTCCATTAACATAATGTTTATAGTGACAGTCAAATGTAAATAACAATTGCATTTCATTGACACAAATTTATTCAGAATTATAAATAAAAGTAACTTTGGGCCATCCATTTTTCTAGTTTAATGAATTAACAGTAAAAGAAATAAGATATTGTATAAATATTTAACATATACATGTATGGGTAGAAATAAATGATTTTTAAAGAAGCAGTGTTATTAAATAATAACTTTAGTGATTTTTCTTGGAATAAATTTTCATCCATTTGGTTATAAATACAAAAAAATATAGATTATTATTTAAGATGTACACAGTATCCGTCAATTATTTGCTCAAAAATGTTAAAATACATTTGTAAAGCACCGTCCTACCATAAATTAGTAAAGGAAAATTAAGACAAATATAGTATTTTATGTATTATTTATGTGAAACTAAACTAAGTACGTCCAGCTAGTATTCTGAAGAAATGTATTGTAGTATTTAAAATAAGATATATATATTAAAACTAAATTTACTTTTTTTAACAGATGTAATTGTAAAAGAAAGAACAGGATAATAAAAAAGTAAGTGGACGTTTAAAACTTCACATTAAATTATCAATGCACACTGAATTTATGAAATTAATAAATTTTCAATGCGTTTTACATGATAACGTTGTTATCAATTATTTATTGAATATCTATTTCTAGATTTATAAATCAATTTAGCTCTAAATGAACTTGAATATTTGAAAAATGCGAAATAATATAAACAATGTAAAAGTATCATAGGTTTTGATTGATATTAAATTTTAAAAATACTCATTACATAGCTGAATTCATTGCAGAAAGCTTAGAAAATCAGATTATACTCATCAGTACTAAAGACAATCACTTAAATGGTCATTTTAAAAATATATCTCCTGAAACTAAAACGAAATTAGTTAAATAAATTAACGAAAATAACGATTTATGCAAAAGTATTTGTAAAGACTACGCATTCTTTTACCCATTTTCATAAAAAAACTGTTTATGTTTAAAGTGAAATTTATATATCTATTTAAAAATAAATCTATTTGATTTTCTTTTTTAACATATATATTAAGTTCAGGAAATTAAATAAACCTACAGTTTCTTTAAATGAATAAATATACCAATATTGCTAATTCTATAAAATGGTATACAAGAAAATACACAACAACAAAAAAAAACGTTATTTTTTAAAAATAGTTGCCATATTCGTAGCTTAAAAACTTGATTTAAATGCAGTTTCATGGGACAATAAAAAATATATTAATTAAAAGAAAGGATAAGCAGGAATGTATGACAAAATAAATAAATAGTTCTTAGGTATTTAAAGTCATATTTCTCGAATTTTTTATTTTAAATAATCAGAAATAACAACAAAAACATTTATAAATTAAGAACTACAGCGTTCGAAAGCCTAATCCTAATATAGTTTTCTACTAAGTTTTAGAAATACTTTTAGTTAAAATTATCATAACATAAGCAATTTAGAAAACATAAAATATAGGTTTATGTCAAGCGTTCGTGATATTACCTCTTAGAAAAATCGAAAAACTAAGTTATTTAAAAGATTACTTTTATTGTATGATTTCTGTGGAAAATTATATATGATAGTGTCAAAATATACGAATACTTTTAAATTATATATAGATATATATAACGTCAGGCATACAAATAAAAATTATAATTTTTAAAAAATACGTAAAACTCCTAAATTAATAATAACAAACATTCTAAAAAACTTTACTTAAAAGAAGCTGGGTTCGTAGACCTTTCAACGGGGGCCCCCGTTGCCCTTAAAGCTGGTTATAAGAAGGAAACTTGTATATATATTATATCGCAAGATAATTAAGAAATTAGATCTTATAGAAAATCATCAAAAAATAAAACCAAAGTTAACCACTGCCGTACCTTATAACCGGAAGGGCTTCCAACAAAATTATTAATGAAGCTTTAACTAAAATTAAACAAAAACTAACATTAAAATTGATTTCGAAAACGTTATAAAATTGGCAAATTATGAAAATCAGCAATATGCTATCAACCGAGAAACCTTAAATATTCTTGCCAATCCAACCACGTGCAACGGGTATGAACCAGTGGGAAACTTAGTTCGAACGTGGCGTCACCTATTAAAGAGGAAGCCGAACGGAGCAAAACCAGCTATTATCGTTAGACTCACCTAGTAGTTAAAGATGACGGGGTCCCCCGTTGAAATATCTACATACTCAGATTCTTGTAAGTAAGGTTTTTTAGAATGTTTGTAATTAAAAAGTACAATTTTGTTAATAAAAGAAGCGAAAGTTCTCGACAGAGAGTGTCTTACAGCAAGTATTCATAATAAAATTAAGTTTTATTCCATTTTCTCAAAATTTATCATTCGAATAAATTTATTATTAATCATCTTAATAAGAAGAAGAGCAAAGGAAGTTATTTATTCATTTCAAAGAACTGTATCTACACGAGTAAAAGAATTTTTTTTTATATTTGTTTATTTATTTTTAATGTCGCTCATTTATTATCTAAAATGTAATTCCCACATTACAGGCACAAAAGTCTGCATATTTCTAATAGACACCGGTGTACTTTTTAATAACCCAAATATCATCTATATATGTTTTGTTTCACAGTCCTTATGGCTATGATAACAGATAATCTTACTTGTATAACATACCCCTTCATATAAGGCCCTAAATAAACTTTCTTTACTTCATCTAAAGGTCAATTTAGATTTTGCCTATCAGATTGTCCTGGATTTTTCTTTTCTTTTTTTATAAAAAGATAGAATTTCGTTATAAAGTGATATTATATAGTTGCTAACAATTGTACCGCAACATTTTACTTTAAAAATTTCAAAAAGCCTAATCAACCCGTCCAAAAATGATTTTCGAAATAGTCTCCTATTTTCCAGCGCCTAAACACAAAGCCGCAGGTGAGATTTCAAACCATAAAGAATACGATGCTAATTTGTAAAGAGATTTTATTCATACTTACCAACATCCTAATTAATATTTCGTAGTATTCTTAGCCCCGCCCTTATTTTCACATCAGTAAATATTTAGAAAAATAATCTCTAAGTGTAATTGCGATTAAATAAGAAGAAAAATACTCTAAAAAATGTTGGTGTGAAAAAAAAGACGGGGCTAACAATACTACGGAATATTAATTAGGATGTTGGCAAGTATGTTTTATTTAAAAATTACCACTAAATTTTAATAATGATACTATTGGTACAAGATAGTCGTTTAGAGAAACATTACAATTAAACATTAGTGATGCCTATTCTAAATAAAATTTCCTAAAAGTTGTCAACATTGCAACACACGTGTATATTAATTTATGCAGACTTTGGGTGCATTTTTTATAAGACATTTTGCTGGATTTGATCATTGACACATGAGGTGTTAATTTATTAATAAACGACTTGTAAAATTGTCCATTCCATACGTATATATATAAATATATTCAGAATATGTATTGATTTCCTTACATATTTTATAAAATTGATGTCTCATTAATGTCTGTCATCCCATTGTAAATCTAAATGAAATAAAATTTTAATTTTCCTGCCATTTCGGCTTTATACTGTAATTAGATATTTTCTACTAATTCATATTAATAAACTTCGTCCTAGCATCTTGTTTAACATGCTTCTCTGAAATTTGTTGTATTTTCTATGATATTCTTGTTATTCAACATGTAATTAAAGTTTTGTATACAGAAACTGTGTTTTCACACGTTTTATTAAACAAATGGCATACATTTCCTCTTATAAGAAATTTCATTTATCAAGCAATCATTCAATTATTTGCTCAAATACCTCTATTATCAGCATGACAATATAATAATTTTATCTGATAAATTACAGGATTTTTTTCATGTTTCTAATCATAAAAATCTGGAGTGACTCCACTCGACTTTCCGAACATTGAGTAACTAACAGTTTTGTAGATAAAATAAAGAAAGAGGAATTGCTAAACAAACAAAAGAGAGAAAACCATAATAGAGTGTTTTTTTCTCCATATATCACACGAGGTTTTATTTAACGCTACTGAACTTTGAGCCCTTAGATCATAATGATAAAGAATTTTTCGTTTTGTCCCTGTAAAAATCTATAGATGCTAGATTCACCAAAATGCTTATAGTTAGTGCAACAGTGATTTATAATATTCATACAAATTTTCAGCTCAATTGAATAAGGCGTTTAGATGCTATCGCACTTTTAAAAATTTGGTCTCATAGGCCATAATGATAAAGAATTTTTCTTTGTGTCCCTGTAAAAAAACTGTAGTGCTAGATTCACCAAAATCTATACAGTTGGTGCAAATGCGACCTATAACATGTGTACAATTTTTTTGCTCAGATTAATAAGGCGTTTAGACGCTATCACACTTTTAAAAATTTGGCCCCATTGGCCTTAATGATAAAGAATTTTTCTTTGTGTCCCTGTAAAAAAACTATAAGTGCTAGATTCTCCAAAATCTATACAGATTGAGTATCTGTGACCTATAATATGGGTATAAAATTTTTGCTCAATTGAATAAGGCGTTTAGATGCTATCGTACTTTTAAGATTTTGGTCCCATAGGCCATAATGATAATGAATTTTTCTTTGTGTCCCTGTAAAAAAATATAAGTGCTAGATTCACCAAAATCTATAGGGTTCGTACTATGGTGACTTACAATATACGTACCAACTTTCAGGTTAATCGAACAAAGCCTTTAGACGCTAGCGTGTTCACAAACATACACACATACACACATACACACATACACACACACATACATACATCATCGTAAAAATAGTGAAAACGGACTCAGGGGACCTCAAAACGTATAGAAACATCAAAATCTCGAATTCGGATTTTTGACATGATTACAATACTTTCCTCACTATAGTGTTCGGAAAGTAAAAATTAAATTTATAAACTATTAAAAGATGATATCTTCCCAGCGACTCTTTTCTTGTCAGATATGCATTATATGGCTTCTATTTTATTTATTAGATTCCCTTAGGACCATACATTAATAATAAGAAATAAAAAACAACAAATTTATAAAAAAAATGTAATAATAATAATAAATCATAACTTCCAAGAAAATGCAAAAATTTTTCCAAGTCAAAATAATTAAGTAACACTTTTTTCAGGACGAAAACAAACGTAAACACAATTTCAGCGTAAATCAAAAACATCACTTCTTCTTTCAAGTTGCGTTTATGACAAATATTACACGCCTGACGAAGGGTCAGGCGTAGTTATTTCAAGCGATAACAGTAATAGCATTTTCTTGGAATTTATCTATCTATCTATCATTATATATATATATATGTATATGTATTGCAAAGCAAATGACACAGTTGCCAACATTTTTATTTATTCCCGAACATTTTTAGCCCCACCTTTATTCCACACCACTATTATTTTTAAAGTAATTTTTTCTTATTTTATTGTAGTTATACAGTCGGCTGCAAAATTATTCGAGCACTAGCAATAATCCTTGCCAAGAAAAAGTACTCTTACTACAGCTTTGTTAAATAAATCCTTGTCGAGTCATGTTCTTAATCAGTCTAAGAACATGATTCGACAAGGATTTACTTAGCAAAACAGTCTTAAGTGTACTATTTAAATATAGGAATTATTGGCTAGTGCTCGAATAATTTTGCAGCCAACTGTATATTGGAGATGGTTATTCTATAAATAATGTGGTGCGAAATAAAGGCAGGGCTAAAAATGCTCCGGAATAAATTAAAATGTTGGCAACTATGAAATGATTGCATTCGCTCGTAAAAACAAAAGGCATTACCATAAAAAGTTACAATAATTATTTTTAATCGCTGAATTCATTTTAAATAATCACTTTTAATGAATCAGAAAATTGTTTATTACAATTTATATAATTCCATTATGAATTGTTTTTCGAAATCTACAGAAACTCATATAATTCCATTGAAAATTGAAATTTTTATCATTCGTAAAAAAAATAAATAAATAAATAAATAAATAAATAAATAAAAATCTCAACATTGCATATTTTAGCATGGAATTTTTTATCAAACATACCAAGAAATTTTCAAATCAAATAGAGCATTTGTTAATAATTGCATAAAATTATTTGGATGAAGTACGGTACAGTCGGCAACAAAAGTCTCCGAACACTAGCAAAAATTCCTATATGAAAAAAGTACACTTAATACAGTTTTGTTAAATAAATACTTGTCGAATCCTATTTTTAGACTGACTAAGAACAGGATTCGACAAGGATTTGTTTAACAAAACCGTATGAAGTGTACTTTTTTTACATAGGAATTTTTGCTAGTGTTCGGAGACTTTTGTTACCGACTGTAAGTGTAGCCACAGCTTATAACTCAAATTTTAATTTAAGAGTCAGCATATCTGTTTATTTTAAAAATTCTTTTTTATACTTTCTAAAAAAAGGTTATATGGGTAGATACAAATGAAAAATTTCCAGTTTCAAAGCCGTTTGCAGGCGTTCCAAATGTATGACTGCAGTCGGCAGCAAAAGTATCCGAGCACTAGCAAAAATTCCTTTATGAAAAAAGCACACTTAACACTGCTTTGTTAAATAAACCCTTGTCGAATCATGTTCTTAGACTGACAAAGAACAGGATTCGAGAAGCATTTATTTAACAAATCTGCAGTAAATGTACTTTTTTTACGTAGGAATTTTCGCTAGTGCTCTGTTACTTTTGCTGCCGACTGTATTTGCAAAAAACTTGCAAAATTTACGCCATTGAAATTGCAAGCGTTCCGTTTGTATGTAACCCATAATCGATATTTTTAAACACTGAATTCATTTTAAATAGCCATTTTTATTGAATAAGAAACCTATGTAGTAAAATGTATATGATTCCATTGTGAATTGTTTTTGAAATTTGTACAGTCTGTAACAAAAGTGTCCGAACACTAGCAAAAATTCCTATGTAAAAAAAGTACACTTCATACGGTTTTGTTAAATAAATCCTTATCGAATCATGTTCTTAGATTGACTAAGACCAGGATTTCACAAGGATTTATTTAACAAAGCCATATGAAGTGTACCTTTTTTACATAGGGATTTTCGCTAGTGTTCGGACACTTTTGTTACCGACTGTAGATTTTAATAAAATTCGGTAATTTTTTTTTTTCATTCCATTCCATATTTTATTTTATTTTATCGCCGGGGAAAGGAATTGTTCGCAACAGGAGAGTGTGTGGAGTAATAGTTACCTTCTCCTGAATTCTCCAGCACGTGGAGGATCGCAAGTCTAAGGGTTACATACAAATGGAACGCTTGCAATTTCGATGACGTAAATTTTGCAAGTTTTTTGCAAATACAGTCGACAGCAAAAGTATCCGAGCACTAGCAAAAATTCCTGTGTAAAAAAAGTACACTTAATGCAGTTTTCTTAAATAAATCCTTGTCGAATCCTGTTCTTAGTCAGTCTAAGACCATGATTCGTCAAGTAGTTATTTAACAAAACAGTGTTAAGTGTGCTTTTTTTACATAGGAATTTTTACTAGTGATCAGTTACTTTTGCTACCGACTGTAGTCATACATTTGGAACGCTTGCAAACGGCTTTGCAACCGAAAGTGTTTCATTTGTATGTACCCCTAAATTTGCCAGGAAAATTCCAGGAAAAAAAATGAAAAATCTCAACATTGTATTTTTAATACGGTTGATTGGTTGGGTTTAACGTCAGACTAGTACTGCGCTATAGGCAATTGGCGACGGTCTTTGGTACAGTCGGTAACAAAAGTCTCCGAACACTATCAAAAATTCCTACATAAAAAAAAGTACACTGAACACAGTTTTGTTAAATAAATCCTTGTCAAACCCTGTATTTAGACTGACTAAGAACAGGATTCGACAAGGATTTATTTAACAAAACAGTATTAACTCTACTTTTTTTATATAGGAATTTTCGCTAGTGTTCGGAGATTTTTGTTACCGACTGTAGATCCCTAAGGATAGTCCAGATATATGTCATCACAATTTTTATCCTCCATGGTGGGGGGATGATTCCCCCGCTTCGATGACCTTTAGATGTATAATTTGGATGGGAACATGGAGGATATTGCGGCCACGACGGATTTTGCGTGCACCAGCCATCATTACTGTACTCGATTTTCTTTAGCCGGCTCGAGTATTGAACCTGCAATATTCCATTTATGAGCTCGGCTCTCTACCAAACGGACTACTGCGGCCCCATTCTTGTTACGGAAAATGTAATGGCTGGTTTATAGCAGCCTCGTTATTTGCCCCCATTTTTATTTCGGGAAAATGGTCTAAGAGTCAATGCGAACATATTACATAAAATCCAACACTTTTTTTTAACTTTAAGATAAAAAGAAGGGGAACTTTCTAACTTAAATTTACTTCAATTTCCCTTAATTATAACTTAGAGCAACTCTTAATGCTAGAGTGAATGAAAATTAATTAATTCACCCGTACGATCTAAACTTGATTGACTGCAAAAACCACTCAGTATTAGTATGGTGTTATCTTTACAAGCACTCCAAAAGCCCACTATACTCCAAAAAATCACACCTGATTTCCTTTTTACGTTTCTTTTAAGTAGATTAACTGGAAGATACTTCATTTCGTTCACCTTAAAAATCTAAACATAACATACCGACATACAAGTGAACTCTAAAATTTCACAAATTCTATCCCCGTCAATTATAACCTCCCACATTTCCTCCGAAACCAACGCCAACTAAACTAAATGCGACTGGTATCCTTTTCATCAACTAACTAAATTCTTCCATGGACAATCTACACTTTCTCTGAAACCATAGCCAGCTAAACTAAATTCGACGGGTAACCTTGTCCTCAACAAATCCAAATCACCATGGATAACTTACGCATACAATCTCAGGGCGATATCAAATACTCGAGTGAGTGAGGCCTCACTGCCTTACAATCTCTCCCCCCCCCACACACACACACACACGCCAGCAAAAAGAAAACTTTCTCGGTGAGGTTTTACCGTACATGAAAGAAACTTTTACCGCGTACATTAACTTTAAATTTAAAAAATTACCACGCTATTCCTTCTTCTATTAAACTGCAAACTTTTCTTTGTTACTAATCGAAAAGAAATTCAACGTCTTTATTTAAAAATATATATATACCAACCCCACTCCACTACAACTTCAAAAATTGAACTGCTTATGTCCACAACGAAACTTTGCATCTCCAAAAATAAATTCTAATACCCTTCAAAATAAAAGCATTTCTGATTAAAATCAACTATTAAGCGAAGCATAGTCCATTGTTCATTAGAACTGATATAGATACATTAGGGTGTCGCTTAAATAAGGGGGATTTTTTTTTTTTTTTTTTTTACTTGAAATCCGATACGTATACTCTTTATTTCTTTTCTATTTGATCCTAAACACCCTTTAACAAAATATCAGCTCTCTGGGATAATATAACACGTGACAAATTGACAGGAAAATCTTAATATAGGTATTAGGATTTTCCGTAATTTCCTTTCGGATGTTATTACGAATATATAAAAGTTCATACAGTCCCCTAACAGCACATCTTCTCCAAAGGACATTCTCATGATTTCCTGTGGATGAAAATACATCCCGTGGACATCCTTAGGATGTACTATGAAAAAGTGTGCTGTTAAGGTAAATGCTGCCGACATATGTCTGGTTGTGGGTTTCGTTTGGTTCCAACATGCAAATTAATACACTTGACAATAAAAAGGAAAATTTAGAACACAATCACCTGACTAATAGAAACTGGATTGGACATTAGGTGAGGCTATACGCCTGCTAGTTTGGGGTACTGTTAGTTGTGGGCATTGGAATGGTTCGTGAAAGGTTTCAAGCATGAGACTTTTAGTTACAGCCTTTTTGCTGCCCTAGAAGACACGTATAAAGGTTCGCTCCGCATCAGAAACTAAGTGAAGATGACTGTATTTCTCTGGTTTAGCTTTCATTCTGGTCTTGAAAGGATGACACGGTCAGGAGATTGAGGATGACTGTCTGGAATTAAATGTTACTACGGTCCTCCACTGGAATTAAATGAAGCGTGAAGCCTTGTTTGGTGAGGACCCAAAATCCTGTATGCGTTTAGGCCCGAGGGAGAGGAGACCAAAATAGGTGAGTTTGAAGTACGGCCATGGTTACGACCAGCTTGCTTGAAGCATTTAAAATTTGGTGCCTGACTACTTTGTATTGCATGTTATGTTTTGACACTATTTCTGATTGAATTTTCGGAAAATAAGTTTTTACCGATGGAGGAGTTTTTTGCACTGTCTAATGAACTTTCAGAATCAAAAGTCAAATGGGTTCTGATGATTTAAAATTTACTTTTAGTGTTCTTTTTACAGATCAGTTTTCTCTTTTAGCTATATCCTTAAAGTTATCAAAATCACTAGTTTGATCTACAAATTAAATTAAAATCTCCATATCAAGTGCTTCATCATCATTAATTTTAATATCAGAAGTAATCGACATATTACTTTGTTGAATGAATTTCTCAGGGCTTATTTTATTTTAATATTTAGGATTAGAACCGTACCATGTCAACATTATTTTATGCTGATTAATTTCTGAATCAATAATTTCAAATCAATTAAACTTAATATAGTCTTCAACTTTTAATGCATTTCTTAACCCGTTAGTAGTCGCTATAGACAGCGCCACCTATTACAGATTGCTCACTTTTTATTTAACTGCCACCAATAATTTTAAGAAGTGATGTGATCGACGTTTCTTCGATTTTTTTCGCGTTATATGTGTATCAAATGCCACATTTAAAAATTTTTGGTGGCTATTGAATAAAAAAATCCGGCAACACTGAAGTATGGGCGGCAAATCGACCAACTAGCGACTACTAACGGGTTAAGTCAGCTAAACAAAATTTATCTTGAGACATCCCGTTTAAAAAGAAATCTTTAAACGAAAACAAAATAGCTTTTTTTAAAAATACTACTCTTAATTTCTGTAAATTTTGAATAAACTTTTTTAATTTCACCTTTAATACAACTAAGCCGTTTAATATTAATTATGCAGTTCAACTTGTCACCTTTAACTTCAGAAATTTTATCCTTTTTACACTGTTTAATACTAGAATTTTCTGCGAAAATGTCAAATGCATCCTCTAAATAATTTTTAATTTCACTATCACATTTAAACCTTTCAGAATATTTAGCACAATTTATAATTTTTCTAAAGGGGATGCAGTATTATAACAATTTGAAAACAATTTAGGTTACTCATAAACGGGTTAAACCGATGGGGTGTTGGTTGGTTGAGTTTAACGTTACCCTAATACTGCGCAATGGGTTATTGGCGATGGTCTGGAACGCCCCACTAAGGATGGTCTTGCGACAAGCAATCACAATTTTGATCCTCCATTGATGGGAATGGCTCCCCCGCTTCGGTGACCCTTAAAGTATAATTTGGATGGGAACTTGGAGGACATTGTGGCCTCGACAGATTGTACGTGCACCAGCCACCATTAGTGTAAACGACAGTCTTTGGCTGGTTTGAGTATCGAACCCGCAATCTTCCAATTACAAGCTCGGCGTTCTGCCGACCGGACTACCACGGCCCTAAACCGATGAGGGTAATGCTACGTTATCAGCGACTCTAAAATGAACCGTCCATAATACAGAAAAGAAACGACCCATAGGGTTAACAGAAATACTATGCAGAGTAACAGTGAAATTTCTAGATTGTACTGCCTGTTGCCGTGTAATTTGACTGCATGGATATTTGGCTTTAGCCCAAAAGCGTTGAAACCACTTACATTAAGTTGCAAAAAATTATTGCGAGATTGAATTAAATAAGCATTGTTCTACGTGCCAGGAAATATCGGTCTTGAGGAGCTCGAATAAAATTAAGATTAAAAGTTTGGGGAGGGGAAGGGAGGTTGTTCACGCCTATAATAGTTCCTTTATATATGAGAAAGGTGTCTCTTGATACTTAGCCAAAGTTTGAAAAGGGGCATTATAAGAATTAAGTGAATTGCTAGTTGGAGGCAGCTCTGTAATGAGATGAAATATTTGAAAAACTCAAAAAGTCCCGGATTCCCGAAAGTTTTCAATATCTGGAAACTTATTGACTTCAATATTTCTTGTAGTGCTATATACGGGCGTAATACGCCGAGATTTTACTTGTTCCAAAGAATGATGCAAGTAAACACAAAATTATCTCTCTTTTTTTTTTTTTTAAGTGGAATATTACCAAATTATAAAAAACTCATATTTTTACAAGGCAATTAGTTTCAGTTTTTACATAAAATTTTTAGAAATATAAATATAATGGCAGCTAAGCAAAAGGAGGTCAAAGTCGAACTATGCCAAAAAGTTACACCAATTCACTCTGCTTTATTTTTCTTCTTCTTCTTCTTCTTATTATTATTTTGCTAGCCACCTTCAGCTAGTAGCTGGTTTGCAAATCATGAATATATAAACGTAGAAAATTCAATTCCCACTCTTTACCGCCCTCAAGGCTGCACACCATTCATCCTTCCTTCCTTCCTCTGTGTACTCCTACACTGAGAAAAGAAATATACTGTCTTCATCTAGAAAGAATAAGTAGTCATTTTCTGAATCCATAAACTAAAAATGTAGATTTCCGAGCTATGCGCATAAGGTAAGACAATAAACTGAATAGACGAAATGATCGAGAATTTCTAGTCTATACTTTTTTAGATGGTGAAACAATATTATGATTATTATGGATAACATAAATCCCTTGTAGTGCGAAAAATTCTCTCTTGATTTCTTAGAATTAAGTTATAAACTCGAATTATAGTTGCTAAAACTAGCTTCTTGTGTTCGCATTTATTGTCAGAGATTTTTAAATAAGTCTGACCTTGATAATATAAGCAAACGGTCAAGAATTCTAACAGAGGTTTCTAGAATTCGCTTTCAAAAGGGACTAGAATTTACAAGGATGACATGGAGCTATTTTTACTAGAGCCACAATTTAGTTTCTAGATGTCAATCACAGAATTTTTTTCTCTGTGCATGAGATTTTTATTGATTCATTTTATAAGTTTTTAGAATTCTATTTTTTGAATTCCATACTTTAAACATGCCTTCTTTACCTTAGTGAGTAATTTAATAAAATACTAATAATAATGAATATAAATATTTTTTCGAGATTGAAAATCAGAACTCGAAGTTTACTAAACGAAATTAAATAATTAAATTGATTAAAAAAATTTGCTCACTAATAAAAGAAAACTTATTCAAATAATGGAATTGAAAAAAATAAAGAAAAAGAAAATTTGAAAGAATTCTTTTTTGAATGTGATAATCGCATAAATCGAAGCAACAAAAATCTTTTACAATTGCATGGGAAGGAAGAAAGGGTGAATCTGGCTGATGTGCAGCCTTAATCCGTTGCAATGCTTAAAATATTGCTGACAAACACCTTAAAGCTGTTCGTTTACCGTAAAAAATCCCGACTACTATGGCAAATTCCTGTTCACGGATGTCTGAGGTTATACTCTTATTTTTGCAGACAGCACACCACTGGACTGTTTGTGTACCATGAATTTTTTTTATTTTTATTTATTTATTTTACAAATGCTGAACATTAGCACTTAAGCCATCAGTGCACGGGCTCTCCATTACTTCTTAACAATTTTCTCACACTGAAACAACACATTACAATAATTCAAATGTTCAAAAGTCATTGGTTGACCAGTTCACACAGTCCGGGGAATCTGTCACGCCAATTCTATAGAGATGGCTCCGTAAACAATAATGTCCAGTTAATCCTCTAAAAAGAGCCACCGCAGTCTTCCTTGGAAAACCAGGAATTATTTTCTCATCTCCCAGAATCTTCCACCTCTTGTCAACTGCACCTTGAGTCATATTCCGCTTAACAGTTTTCCTATGGATCAGGTTGCCATACAATTTAGTCGAATGGAATGAGAGCGGACGGTTTATACATTGCTCTATCAAAGCTCCTTTTTTAGCCAAAGCATCAGCTTTTTCATTGCCCAAAATTCTACAATGGGCTGAAATCCATTGAAATAAAATTATGTGTGCCAGTACCTTAAGTAAGGACTTACATTGTAAAATTCTTTGGTAATTATATATTTTGTTTTTTCAGGAGGGCCTGAAGCGCATTTTTAGAATTCGAAAATATTACCACTCTTTCAAAGGAGTGTTTGCGTATCGTCAACTGCTGGATTGTCCCAGTAATATCTTCGAAAAATCTCACTTTACAAATTTCCCCTTGTTAGCTTTCTCAAAATGATGTGTTACATTAAACACCAAGCGTCACTGACAAACTGACCTAAAAATATTATTAGTAACAATAAATTATTTATTATCTAAAAAGTTTTAATTTTGTATTTCGTAAAAAAATATAATAATAATAATAATTCATACAAATGCAGGATTTTGTTATGATGTCCCTTTTACATTTTTTTTTTTTTTTTTTTTTTTTTTTTCGTTTATTTTTCCCATGGGAATATAAAATTGGTTAATTTGAAAGAGTTTCCGTTAGTTATTATTATTATTATTATTCACATCTCTAACGCATACAGCAAGATTTTGAACACCGAAACGTATTTGGTATGTTTAAACATGATGTAAGACGACATTTTTTTTTCACTTTCTAAATACTAAAAATTTTTTAAAACATAATTCACACGAACATCATTATTAATTTTTAATCTCGCTTTGCGATTTCAAATGTAAGAAAATTAAAAATATTGAAAAACAAAATACTCAGTAACATCAGCTGAGTTGAATTAGAAATTAACAAAAATGTTCATGAGAATTTATATCTAAATAAAGGAATATTTCCATTTAAAAAGTGAAATAATCGATACCCACATAGACAATAAGCACATTTAAACAAGTTGCGATGTCGAAAGTTTTTTGCAAAATATTAGAGATGCAGTAATACAAAAAGAAAAAAAGAAGAAAAAAGGGCACTCTTTTAAATTAAAAACTTTCATATTGTTTCTTAACCTTGATGACGGCATATTCTACACATTTTTGAAAAAACAAAACAGCTGTTCTATATTTTTACATGCGTTTTATCGTTTGGTCACCACTTTTTATAAAAAGAAGTTTTTCTTGAATGTCTTAAAGCTATAAGATTGTTTAAAAAATATTGTTCTAAAGTAGTGTTAATGATATAATGAAACGCACGTAAAAATATAAGAATGTTGCGAAATCTGATAAAATAACTTAAAAGCCAAATGGAAAATAAAGTTACGTACAGGATCAGATCTTGTTAAATATACACCTGTGTACAAATTTTGGTAGGCTTGGTTTACATTTTTCTATGGAAAAACGTAATGGCAAATAAACACACAGGCTATTTTAGTGTTACAAGAGATTGCAATTAATATTATTCTAATGACTCATTAAAAAATTATCAAATTTACTGCAAAAGGGCTGTATATGGGGAAAGACTCCGTAATTTTAATTTAATATTTCTGTAAAATCCCTAGATAATTATATTTGTCATTCATTGATTTCTTCTAATTTTCAGTATATATAAAAAACCTATTTAACTTCAAAACACTGAAATAAAAGTTTCTTCTGAAAACATTGAAATAAAAGTTTCTCTTAACGATTTCGGTTCGACATTTTATCGTAATTTTGAATTAAGATTATCGTCTATTTGGAGCTAAAATGTCCTATGGAATTCAATGTAAAATAACTATTTTTAAGGAACATTATATATTTGTTTTTTTTAAATACATGATTGGCATAAACAAAACTGAAGCAAAATATTATTATCTATTATCTAATTTATTATGTTTCTAAAACTAATGCCCAGATGTAACTCCAAACAACAAACGATAACCGGGCATCGTTCTTCAATACGAAACTACCGCACTCTTACCCCAAAAACATGAATAAAACGTAAGTCTGCTTATTAACTTACAAAAAGAGGAATTGGCCCCCTTTATGCATTGTTAAAACAAAAATGGTACATTTCACAGGAAAATTGGTTCCAGTTAAGCTACAATTTACATTTCGATGCTAAGCTTCACCATTTAAATAGTGATTACTATTAAAATGGCAAGTATTACCACCAAATTTTGGTTGCAACTAAATTGGAACCATTTTTCGGGTAAAACATACGATTTTATTTTTATCAGCGTAGATTTGGCAGAAAGTCCAGACACTGTGCTTCTAAAATTTATCCGAATTACTTTTTTGCAGTATAAACTGCGGTTTACGTAACTAAATAAACAAGGACAAGTCAACACTTTTAACATTTATTAAACGTAGAGAGACAGATTATCTATTAAAACTAATCCATGAAATTCCTAAAAATTTGCAAAAAAGTAATATACAGTCTGTAACAAAAGTGTCCGAACACTAGCGAAAATTCCTATGTAAAAAAAGTTCACTTCATATGGTTTTGTTAAATAAATCCTTATAGAATCATGTTCTTAGACTGACTAAGAACAGGATTCGACAAGGATTTATTTAACAAAGGCGTAGGAAGTGTGCTTTTTTTACATAGGAGTTTTTGCTAGTGTTCGGACACTTTTGTTACCGACTGTACTTGTCGTCAATAATGTAGCTTCTAAATGTGGCTGGCGTCCCCCTACGGCTCCTGCTTGTAAGAGAGTCACATGTCATGGAATTTGGTCCAACGCGGCATCTTACCTCAACTTACCCTATAATTATTAAATTGTCCTAATAAGCCCTACTGGTTAATTTAATTAGCACCATTTTAGAGCGGTACATTAGAATACTGGGGAAGATTAAGAAGTTATTCCAATATGTGATTCAGCGACATGCCACAACAATTTTGGTTCTACATGAAAGGGGTCTCTCTTGTTTTAGTATCCGAACGATCTGCGTGGTTATCTCTGAAACTTGCTTGAATTAGTGCTACGACCTCTTTAAAAGACTTCCATGGGGGTCATACCACCCAGGCCTAGGCCCCTCGCGCAGACGATTGTCCTTTACTGTAAAACGAACACCACTACCAAACGATCTGCTTCCTAATTCGAGCGTTTGACGCCGCAGCACAGATAATGTAGACTAGACATTGATAATCATACACTGTGACATACAAAACTGCGTATATTTTCAAGTGAAGTAGGCGGTTTCGCAAATAGTAATTTCAAAGAAGAGATGAAATTAAGTGAGAAGTTCGTTTTGTAAACTTAAAACTATCAGACTATTTTCCTGGTGTTTACGTATATTATATATAGATGTTGCCTACCAGTTGAAACCAAACACAACACATCATCTTCGTAAACGAAATATCGCGAAATTCAAATTTCTGACATTATTTGAAATAAAGTATCTGCATTTTGAAGTCAAATAATACTGAAAGATAAAACAAGTTACGCAGTTTGAGCACTTATTGCAAAAATTAAGTTGCACACACGTAACTTCTAAATCTTCATTAAAAAAGGAGTTTTTTTTTATTTTTTTTTTTTAAGAATTCTAAGTTGCCCTTTGTTCTACCTGCGGAAAGAAGACGGGGAAAGTTAAGTTTATCCTTAATGGATAATGTTTAAAAAAACGGTATTTTTTTTTTTTTTTTAATCGAAGAGTATTTTTGAGATATAATTATTTTCGAACATTCGTGCTTCTGTTTCATTTTTATTCATTATACAGTGGATGACCATATATTATTAATTTTTTTTTTTTTTTAACTGGCATTTTTTTTCTATTTTCTAAAGAATTACTGAACGAAATGGCCTTGAACTGTAGACATACAAAAAACATTCTTAGAATCATACTATCCAATAACGATTTAGTCACTAATGGGATTAGGGAACATATTGAAGAAAATACTTTGGACCCTGTACCATAAAAAGAAACAAATAACTTAAACAAATTATTTCTCTTACTTTTAAAAATATCTATATGCTTTTATGAAGGAATACAAGACATACTTAGAGAGATAAAAGATTATAAAATTATTAATGTTTTTGGCGAGTTTTTTTGCTCATAACCTGAATAAGTCTCAACAAAATTTTAAAAAACTTGACAAAACATTGTAGAAACTTTATTCTGAAACATAAAATATATAAATTTAATTTTCGATCAGTTATGAGCATTTGCAGTAAATAATTTTTTAGTATGCTTGCGCAATACATTATTTTATTATATGTGTTGAAATCTAGATATACAAGGCAACTTATGTCAAAAGGAAATCCACATATTTTATTTAAAGATTCAATTATTTCACTCACATTTTAAAAACCATTTTTATGAAAAAACTCGTAGAGATCTCTACTCTTAGAAAAAAAGTAAAATTCAGCTCATAATTTTGATGATAACTTTCTTAATTTTTATTCTGTTCAATTAAAGCTTTGACACAAGTTGCCTTTTATGTTTAGCTTTGAAAGTATCGTGTTGAAAATACATTAGTATTCCATTAATTACGAGATAATAAAGATTTAGGAGTGTTTCCGGAAAATACTTCTTAGTGAAAGATAGTTCCTGGAGAAATTAAATTAGTTGTAAATGGAAAAATATAATGAGAATTATATAGGTACATACAAAAATATTGAATAAATATGCAGAGTAATTCTACAGAGGCAAAATAACGATCTATGTATCACTTAAGGTTATTGTGTACCCTCCATCTTGAATATTCAGGATTCCATGTTAACGTATGGGGAAATTTTTTCCTTTAATAATTAATACAAAAACCAATAGTTTTGCAAAGTATTTGTCCGTGATGCAGAGGACAGCTTTTCACACCTTTCTACAGTTTTTTTTTTTTTTAAGAAATGATTTTTAATACATTTAAATTAAATTTATTCTGAAAGAATTTGCATATGTTTTATTTTAACATCGATAACTTTATTTCAGTGAGGAAAATCTAAAAAGGAAAACTTTACCCAGATGTACAATTTTTTTTTTTTGGTTTGGTGTCATATCACTGTTATTCACTTTTAAGCATTTTTGTATTAATTATTAAAGGACAAAATTTCCCCATAGGTTATCATGAAATCTTAAATATTAAAGATGGCGGGTACACAGCAACTTTAATACCAGGGTTCCAAAATAACTGCGCATTTTTATTTTGAAAAAGTTCTTGTTTTTATTTGTATTTTTTCTTAGAAACTTTTTTGAAACAGTTTATCCAGAAGCTTGTATGTTAAACCTTATATTATATATATATATATATATATATATATATATAAGGTTCTTTATAAAATGCTTACTAAAATAAAAGTTCTTACAAAAATTGTTCGGTTAGATTTTTCATAATAAAAGTTATTACAAAAATTGTTTGGTTAAAATTTTTATAATAAAAGTTCTTAAAAAACAGATTGGCCACGAATATACATATTCTTTACTATAGAAGTTTGTAAGGTTCCTCTGTGAGTAGCAACCTCCAGTGAATTTATTCCGTTTCTAAATGTGGATGAAGAAGATAAAAATTCAAAGGCACAAAATACTTTATTTTACTCTTTAGAAAGGGGGAGAGGGAGATTTAACACTTCTTAAATGAAATATATGGCATTAGGTGAAAATAATTTCAAATGTGTGGATGCGCGTAATTCGCCCTAGCTTCAACTCTACCCCCCCCCCCCCTCCTTCTTCATCATAATGCAAAATGTAATAAGTAAATATTTGTGGTAATTTGACTTATAAAGCCCGTTTCTGAAACTAATTGTTTCTTTTAAAATCTTTATTTATTTATTTTTATTGTACAATTAAGATAACGCATTCTACCCAGCGAAATATGTTTTGAGAGTCCTACAACCAAGTTTGGTGCATTTAAAATGTAACACATATATGTAAATTGAAAAAAATAATAATAAAATGAAAAGGTATGAAAATAGTTTATTGTTTTAAGTGGGCGTCTATGGAACACCTTGAACAATAGACGAATACGCCACTGAAATCGTTTCTGTCTCCCTATGTTTCTTTCCAATGATAGCACGTCAAATTCTGAGCTATACGTTTGGGAACTCATATATGAGAACGCACACTTAAAAAGTTCTACTAAAGCATACCTTTTATTAAAAAGTTTTGGTAAACACTTATATTTACAGAACTTGATCTCTATATTAAATAATTACTACCGATGCCGCTGCTGTGTTTTAAATTATCGTGTCTTTATCTCTTTCTGGACTTATACAGTAAAACCTATATCACATAAAAACATGGAATTTGACAGTTTTGTACAGAAATGTGTGCTACGCATTCTGCAACAATCCATTTATGTATCAAAGCATTATTTTAGGTGATATATAATGATGAAATAAGGCAAAACATTTCAGTTATAAAAGTTTTATAGACTCAAAAACTATTCATGGCAACCTTTTAATAGCATTAAAAAGTTTTGGTAAAAACTTATACTTACAGAACTTTCTCTCTATATTAAAAAATGTTACTACCAATGCCGCTAATTGCAACTATCATATTTTGCTAATGTATAGGGGAGACCCGTGTACCTAGGGCTGCTTTTTTTCAATGCCCAAAAACAGAGCCTTTGACCTGTTTGAAATTATCAAACTGATATGAACATATCTTTAGGATTAATTACTTCCAATTGGGATTAATATAAATACCTAAAATAATAAATTCCGACAAATAGAAGGTTTTTAAAAAAACTTCACTCGTAGCCCTAGGTACATCACCCTCATTGTACCTGGGGCCAGACCTTATTGTACCATTCTCTCAAATTTAGATTTCACTTTGTAATGAATAGAAAATAAGCATATAAACATGTATACTACTGGACATTAAAATTGCTACACCAAGAAGGAATGATAATTACGGAATGAAATTTGTTGGATACATACATTACAGCAGGAAGAACAATTGATTAAAATTTCAAGAAATTTCGAGTGTTTTATGTACTGTTTTCTCAGTACATATAGTACTGAGAAAACAGTACATAAAGCAGCGACCTCTGTGAACAATAATAGCACTTATTTGCCTAGGCATTGAATCGAACAGCGATTGGATGACATGTACGGATAGAGCACTTCATGATGTTTTAACACGATGCCACAATTCATCGATCAAAGTTACTGGTGAGTGGTGGGGGGCCAGTCGCTTTTCAGCGATTAAACAGTCATTTTCACTGGTGCGAGATCAGGAGAACGCGCTTGCCAGAGCAACAGTCGATAACATTCTGTATCAAAAAAGGTCCGAACAATACAAACAACTTGCGGACGTGCATTATCTTGCTTAAATGTTGCGCTTCGGAGGCCTTGAATATAGGGCAGAGCGATGGGCCTTAACTCGTCAGAAATGTAATGGCTGGTATTTAGAGTGGCCAGAATGAAAACAAGAAGTGATCGGGACGTGTATCCAATGGTACCACATACCATCAATCCAGGTGGTGACCCAGTATGCGGCTACCAAAATTCTGATTACCCTCAAAACTGCATCATTGATATGGGCGCCATTAATGTGTGATCAACGATGAACCTGGACGCTGGAATGGCGTGAAGTCACCTTTCAGACAAATCACAATCCTGTTTACAGCATCAAGATTGCCTTATCCGTATTTAACGGCATTATGAATAATGCACATTGCTAGCTGGGATTCGACATCATTATACTGTCCATCATTCCCAACGATGTTATGGGTTCCCATTGGATACACGTCTCGATTACTTCTTGTTCGTATTCCTGGCACTCTGAACAGCGGCCATTAAATTTCTGATGGGTTAAGGCCCGCCCCTCTGCCCTGTATTCGAGGCTTCCGTAGCGCAAAAATTAAGCAAGATAAGGCACGACCGCAAGTTGTTTGTATTGTTCGGACCTTCTTTGATACATAATGTTATCGACTGTTGCTCTGGCAAGCGCGTTCTCCTGATCTCGCACCAATGAAAATAACTGTTTAATCGTTGAAAAGCGACTGGCCCCCCACCACTCACCAGTAACTTCAATCGATGAATTGTGGCATCGTGTTAAAACATCATGAAGTGCTCTATCCGTACATGTCATCCAATCGCTGTTCGATTCAATGCCTAGGCAGATAAGTGCTATTATTGCTCACAGAGGTCGCTGCTTTATGTTCTGTTTTCTCAGTACATATAACTCGAAATTTCCTGAAATTTTAATAAATTGTTCTTCCTGCTATAATGTATGTGTCCAACAAATTTCATTCCGTAATTATCATTCCTTCTTGGTGTAGCAATTTTAATGGCTAGTGGTGTATTTTATAAAAGAAACAATATCAAGTAATATATTTATTTATCATATAATAAGTATCATGTTGTTGCCTTAATTTGAAACACGAAATTTTTCAATTTTTTTTTCTTTTTTCTTTCGGTTATTCTAACAGAATTTTTTTTTTTTTTTTTTCTTCATTTTTTTTTTTTTTTAATTATTTTTTTTTTTTTTGGAGTGTCTCTTGGATTTCTAGATCTCTCTGGTTTTCGGTCACATCTTTTCTTTGATGTAGGAGGTTTTGCTTTAGGTAAAGGTTTTGCTTAGGTTCGTACCTGTTAAAACATGACACACGAAAAGATTTTAGATGTTGAAGGTTTCGAAATTTCAACAGGACACGAAACAGAGACATCCAGTTCTATCATTGTTGGTTCACTTTCTTCCTGGATATATATATTTTTTTTAATTTATGGAGGGATCTTGTCTTTCAGTCACATTTCAACTTAAATATTCATCCTCGGTGAATGTGTTTTGATTAATTGGCCATATGCCGGAGACACGAAAGCCTGATAGAATGTTTACAGTAGTATAGGCCGACGGATAGAACTTGTCAACATTTTCAGCAACGTCTTACATAGTGATTGGTTTACCAGGGTTTACCAGCATCCAATTAATATAGGCTGTACTGTGTTTCTTAACACTTTCGCGACCGCTGAAGTAGGTTCACATCTTTTGAAAATATGAAACTACACCATTGGGCGTTTCTTTGCAATTTGTATGTTATTTGTTTCTAAAAAAATTACACAATATTCATATTTGTACAATCAGTATACTGTGGATGCAAATACTTTGATTAGAGAGAGTTTGATTATAATGCATATCCATTTGTAATATAAATGTGAATACGGAAAATTTTGTTTTGAAAAATTGTAACTTATGAGAAAAACGCCCACAGACGGACCTTACTGTCTAAAAGACAAAAACATGTGGTTGAGAAAGTGTTAAAAGCTCCAAACACACTGGCCCTAGGTACAAGTTTTGGTAACGTCATTCAAAATGCCTTCCACTAAAAAAACCATATGCAGATAGCACTAACAAAATATCTCATTTATTACTCAATATAACAAGCAAAATTATACACTAGAAATTAAAGAAAAATATTTGACTTGCCTTTGTAAAACAGCAAAAGAGATCAGCTGCAAAATTTTACTTCAAACCATGTACATTCGTTTTCTACATGTAACTAGTCAAAACTTTCTCCTCAAAAATTCCAAAGTAGTTGTAAAAGTAGCAATCGGTGTTGTTACTCGCCCAATTGAGTATTAAAACTTAAAATTAATTATTATTCAAATAAAGTGGGGTGGCCCTAGGTACATGACGGCTCTAGGTACACGGGTCTCCTCTACGTCAGTTCATTATAGTGTGCAGTATGTAATTTTTTTTTTTTTTTTTTTTTCGATTCTGACAAATTTCTAATTTTTCTTTTCGATTTTTTTTTTTCAAAGCATGGATGTTTTGTGTTTAGATTTCTTTTTTAAATACACAAATCTCAAAAAGTACTTAAAATAAATCTCTGAAACTTACTCTGAACACAGACAAAGCTATTTTATTTAATTGAAGACATATTTTATCAAAACACTTTAAATAGATGATTTTATATGGGTTTCTTTTTTTTCTTTACTTAACAGAATAACTTTTTAAATGAGGAGTGAAATTTCTCTTCTTCCTTTACACTTGACATGTCTCCACGAATGGGGTACAAATGTAGGCGTTACCTTCAATGTCATAAAGCTGTCAAGATAGAATTTGATGATGTCCGTAAGGAAAAGAGTTAATAGTTATGAAATCGTTATGTAAATATAAGTTGAAAAGGTTCCTAAAGATCTTTTATGAAACACATTTTTTGATAAGAGTTCTTGTTGAACTTTTATGTTAGAACTTTAATTGGAAAAGTTCATGTAAATCACTTAAACTGGAACTTTTTGGAAAAGTTCAATAACTGTTTTGATTCCTGCTTAATAAATGCATACGATATAGCAAAAAGACATAAAACTTAATGAAAAATGCATTTTGAAATCGTTTTAAAACTAAACTTATCAGATAAAATACCAGTGAGAAAATATGTTCATTATGGACACCCTATACTTTTATGTACAAAATATTTTGGATATGATAATATTTTTTTTAAATATAGAATTATTGTAAATATTGTGCACTAAAAAATTGCACATGTGATATAAAGCGGTTACTTTTATATTTCTTTTAACACTAGAAGAGCCGAACTTTCTCCCCGCGGAAAAAAATCCAGTAGAGGGTGCCGCTTGACGTGTTTCTTCAAAGATCGCCAATATGGGGACGTTCCATAATATGTAAGGAGTTGCAACCTGTCAGTGCCTACGTAAGAGAGCACACTTTTTGGTGAATAAAAGAAAATGCTGAATACGTGCACAAACAACCTTTTAAAAAGCACAAGATCACAAAAACACAGTTTTAATCTACGTATATCAAAATACTCTAAATTCAGCGTAAATTGAAAAGATCAATCAAAACAATATTTTCAAAGTACAACATTTGCAAATACATATGAAAATTGTCAATACAGAAATCAATGTAAGCACGTGGTGCGCTTTACTCAAAGAAAGAAGTGTTCTTTGTTACTTCAACATCACTGTGCCTTAATGTTCCAAAAAGAAATAATAACCCTCGGGGTTACGTAAGAGAAAGACAAGGAGTTATCCTCTCAGCGGAAGCGTCGGCCTAGCCGTTCGGGGTTTTCCGTGGGTTTCTCTGAAACTTGCATAAATACTAGCTAGGGTCCTTAGAAAGACCCCCGAGTAGGGCACTCTTCTTCAGGCTTAGGACCCTAGTGCAGTCAAACGGCCTTAATTCTAACATCCCCACATCACCACCATACCTCAGCGGAAGATGAAAATTGTGATGGCCTGTCCAAGGACCACACTTGCAAATGAAAATAAGAGTGTTGCCAATTGCGTAGCTCTAAATGATAAAACACGGTGAGCATAAAATTTGACAATTCATAAAATTAAAAATATTGCTTTTTCTGAATGTTTTATTTTAAACTTAGTGCAATCTTCCACTTTCAAAACATACATAATAATATGCTGACCAAATGTCGAAATGCTGACCAATTTTTTTTTTTTTTAAGGCATTTTTCTAAGTTTAAAGAAAAATGTAGAAAGTAAATTATTAATCAATAATACTTTATTTTTAGTCCTTATTTATTAGGAATGAAAAACTACATCCATAAATGGATAATTGTAGCAATTTTTAGCGCTTCTCTATTATAAAGGTACTTTGATCTGGTCAGCCTAATAATAAACGCAAATACGAAAAATATGTTTCTAGTATATACATAATGTTTGCTTCATTCACTAAAATATTATTAAATGTGCTATTCAACTAACTTACGTAGAGTGTCGGAGAGTAGGCTTTACGTCGTACTAGAACTACACTATGATCAATTGGCGATAGTCTGGGATACATCCCTAAATATGATCCGGAGACATGTCATCAGAATTTTCATCCTCCACAGAGGAGATGACCTCTTTCCCTTTGTTGACCACCTGAAGGTATATTTTGGACGGAAACGTAGAGGACATTGCTGTCACGACAGATTTTACGTGCACCAGTCACCATCAGTATACACGGCGTGTACATAAAGAAATTAACTCTATTATAATTCGCCTATACGTCCATTATCTCCACGTAGATTTGTCGAAATAACTGCCACTGAATTCCACTACAACACAAATGAAAATCCATAAACTTGAATACTTTCCATTATACTTCCATAATTTTCTTAAAATTCATATTCACCTAAAAAATATCATTTACTATAGGAATTTATATAAAGGGATTTCCTTTAACACCAAAAGCACCAAAGCAATCTGTTATGTTGCTGGCTTAAATTTCGTAGAAAATCTTGCACCTTACAAAATTTTCTGTCGTTTGGCTTTAATACTGTTGTTGGATGCAGTAGTTTAATCTATGTTTCCATTCAAAATAATACCTCGGGATCACCGAAGCGGGAAGGCTATCCCCTCCGTAGAGGGTAAAAATTGTGATAGCATGCCTCCGGACTACCCTTAGGTGTGATTCACAGAGGATTGGGAAAATTATACCTCTGGGGGTCACCGAAGCGGGAGAGCCATCCCTTCCGTGGAGGATCAAAATTGTGATGACATATCTCCAGACCACCTCTAGGGGTGTGTCCCAGACGGTCGCCAATTGCCCATCTGCGCAGCACTAGTGCGACGTAAAACCCAATCAACCAACCAACCAGAGGATTTTCAATTACACATACAGTAGAACTAGTGGAAGATAAAACTCATTCAAACTCAACCCAAGAAATTTGGGACGTTTGGTCGCCCAAACAAAATTACAATTTTAATACTTTCACACAAAATGAAATATTTTTTAATTCATGAAATAAACATTCTCTGCGTATAGGATCAAATTTGCGGTGGCATGTTTCCAGACCACCTTTAGGGATGATTCTCGAACCGTCGCCAATTGTCCATTGTGCGATATAAAAACTCACTCAACAAATCAACGATTATGAAACAAAAAAAAAATCACTCTAGTCTGCTAGCTTTGGCGAGTTAGTGCGATTCCACAAACTCGTAATACGCCAACAGATGAAGCCACCTCAAACTGAAGTCTAGCGAGAAAAAGCCGTCCTTTGGCGCTTCTAATGTTAATACATAAATCAAATTAATTTTTAATAGTAAATTATAAGCATAAATTAATAAACTTGCAACTATCAAACATTTTTTATTATCTAATAAATTTTAAAGAAAATCATTTTAATTATTTATAAACTGTTTGTTTTTTTCTGTTCTTGCATATGGCTTTTAACTCATAATTTAAATCGTATAATTACACGCAAAAAATACATGGTTTAAAAGTTAATTAAGACATTTTGTGTAAAGTCATAAATTCTGGTATCCTTTTAAATACTATATGTTAAAAATATAACACACCTTTAAGATTTTTTTTTCTCATCGAAGGGTAATTAAGACAAAAAACCACTGGAAGACGATAACGTATTCCGACAATTTAATGAGTTCACGGACAAAGCTATTGCAGGTATCATGATTAATGATTCTCCCCAATCGAAAAGATTAAAGAGTTCATTTAAAAACCACCGAGAAATTATATTGAGTTTTAAAAAGTTAAATGTCTTTTTAATACAGTTGGGACGATAAACCCACATAGAAATGCATAGTTATAATGTAATTTAACATATAATTAATGTTTTGAATTGATGATTCATTTCGAAAAATAACTTTTAATTACTGTTGAAATTAGTATAAAGTTAACGCTAAGAATTTTACATTAATAACATGTACTGATTATGATTAAAATCAAAGATTTTTCATATTCTTTCTTAAGTTAGGATCCATTTTATTTTTTATTATTTTTTTTTTAATTTATGGAATAAATGTATGTCTTTGCCCTCAAGTACGAAAAAACCATAAGGTTTTTGTAAATGATTACTGAAGTGTAATTTGAAAATCAATTCACGTAAAAATGTGATTTAATAAAGTCTTTGTATATAAAATAGGGATGAGAGTTTATATTTTTCACGTAAACTGTTAAAAATAAAGTCCAACGTTTCCCAAATTGCTAAATTTCACTTAGCGCATCCAATTTTTAAAAATACGCAGGTCGGCGAAATCATGCTCTTCATTTTTTTACACAGCGCAGGGTTTCTCTAATGTGTTTAGGTATGCTGAATTCAGAAATGCTCTATTTTTTTCCTATCACGTAAGGTTTTTGCACAAAGTAAGGATGAAGATCGAAAGAATTCACACAGAAGATTAACAATTTCAAAGCTATTTATGTATAAAATACAGGGTGTTTATAAAGTCCCGGACCCATTTTGATGTTTAATAACTCATAAAATAATGAAGATATAAACAAACGTATGGCATTTATTGATGGAATAACTCATATATTTTCTTTTCAGGTTTGAATATCTTTACTTTTGTAAATATCGTCTGCGCGTGTGGTTAATTTCAGATAATTTCATTTTCCAGTCTAAATATCTGTACTTTTCTAAATATCGTCTGCTTATTAATTGCATTTTTCTCTCTTTTGACTTTTTTTTACTCTTTGACTCTTTTGAAAACCCCCATGAATACCGTGAGGCACAAAGGGATTCCCCAAAGGTTAATGTGTGGTGTGGACTAATACACGACCGAGTCATTGGGCCTTTCTTTTTTACAGAAAAGACGGTCTCATCAATCGCATACTTAGACATGTTGGAAAACTTCGTATTTCCACAACTAGAAGAGCTTCAGCCACATGTATTTTTGCAACAAGATGGTGCACCACCTCATTGGGGTACCATCGTTCGTAGTTCCTTGAATGACCATTTTCCAGGAAGATGGATTGGGCGAGGAGGTCCAATTCCTTGGCCACCCAGATCACCTGATATAACGCCGCTGGACTTTTTCCTTTGGGGATTTGTAAAGGACAATGTTTACAGGAGGAGAGTGTCGAACATTGATGACCTAAAAGTCAGAATTACAACCGCAATAGCCTCTGTGGATTCCAACATGCTTGCCGCTACTTGGCGTGAAATTGACTATCGACTTGATATTCTCCGTGCGACGAAGGAGTCACACGTGGAAGTTCATTGACAAGGGTCATGAAACTTTTTGAGTCTATCTAACCATTTATGTTATTAATTTTAATCGATCTTTATTATTTTATGAGTTATTAAACATCAAAATGGGTCCGGGACTTTATAAACACCCTGTACATTAAAATGAAATATTATTTACACATTATCGTTTAAATGTGTTTCTTTACATCGAAGTCCCCTTTAGAGTTTCTAATCTTGTGCGCGGCTTAAGGGCAGAGTTGCCACCTTTTATAATTTATTCCGGAGCATTGTTAACCCCGCCCTTTTCTCACACCGGAAATTTTAAAGAATGATTTTTCTCTTACTTAACCGTTGTCACACATTAAAGAAAAATATTCTATGAAATTTCTAATGTGAAAATAAGGCGGGGCTAAAATTGCTCCGGAATAAATTACAAAAGTTGGCAACTCTGTAAGGGTCTTGTGAGGGGAGGGGGGATTCACTATGCAACATCCAACAATAATCTGCTAACATGTTAACACTCCATTGCCCCTGATACTGCCTCCACATTTCTTTGATGCCTTTATGGAACAACTGTCCTTGTTCTTCACTCACATCATCCAGATTTTTCTGAAAATAACTTAGATGGGAGTTGAGAAAATAGACATTTAAGACCCAAAATCACATTTTTTTGTCAAAACTGTACGTGATGGAATTTTTTTTAACAGTTTTTCCTTAATCAGCGTCCAAACATACACCAGAAAAACACATCACTTTGAAGAAGAAAAAAAATGTATCGCAGACTTGTGATATTGATTGCTGCTGCATTGGTACTTTCTTTTTGCGTGTGTGTGTGTGTGTGAAATGTAGGGCTTTTTTAACAGTGCAAATGAATATGTTTTCTCTTAATAGTGATGAAAACACTGAATTCAGTGTAATTTCAGCAGTAAAAAAAATGCTAGATTAAGAAATACAATGAAAGTCTTCATCGTATAAAATGACAAAGAAAATAATGTACTTGGGAAAAACTGTTTCAGTAGCACTGAGCGCACTGTTATCAGTGCATAAAGAAACGAAAGGAAAGTGCTTTTATGTATAAGAAGAGAATCGGATTGTACCATTGTTTCTCAACCAATAGAATTAGGCGAAAGAAATGTGAATGATTAACAAATAAGAAATTCAGAATCGGTAGTTGTGAAAAATGTAGAAAAAATCAAGGAATCGTAAATTGAATGTAAAATTTTCAACAAACAGATATAGCTTTAAAAAATTTATTTATTTACTTATTTTTTCCAGCAGTGCTTAGAAAATGGACGATTTATTGATTTCCTGTTTCCAGACGTAACTCATATGTTTTTTAAACGGAATTTCAGACTGCGCTTAGATTCTTTTTGTTTTTGGACTTAAGTTTCCATTCAATTTACACTTTCTTGACATTTTTCAAAACTACCTTTTTTCAATTTCCTATTGGCCAATCCACCGCAATCCTCTCAATTCTATTACTTCATAAACAGTCGTAGAATCCATTTCCCTTCTTATATATAAGAGCACTTTTCTTTCGTTTCTGTATGCATTGATGACGGTACGCTCAATGCTACAGAAACAGCTGTCCGCAAGTACATTATTCCAGTTAGCGTTTTATACGCTGAAAACTTTTAATATGTTTATATACCTAACGTGTTTCAGTCATCAAGAGATTTTTTTTTTTTTTTTTTTTTTTAATATCAAACATTTTCAGCATTTTATTTTTTCGTTTGCGTTTAAGAAATACACTGATGGAAAAAAAAATCCCAACACCAGGAAGGAGCTGTGCTAGATAAACGAAATTTGGTAGGCGTGTTTATACATCTGAAAGATGACGTCGATTCAAATTTCGAGCTACGCGCATAAGTGTGGCGATAGTAGCGACACTATGAACATGCAAATGAGGTTTGCTTTAAATAAGCGCTGTAAGGTTCGTGATCGTTATTTACAGTTGAGATTTGACGTAGTGGGTTAATGTTAGTCAAGGATGCCTCTAAGAAGACGAAGAAGCCATTATCAACAGCTCACTGAGTTTGAACGAGGTCGTGTAGTAGCCTCGTGGGGCGCAGAAAGAAAGGTGGGTTTTCTTTCTGCGTTATTGCAGAAAGACTTGGCAGGAATGTATCCACTGTGCATGAGTGTTGGCAGCAGTGGTCAAGGGAAGGTACTGCCTCAAGAAGACCGGGTTCCGGGTGGCCACGTGGCACTACTGAGAGGGAAGACCGCCGTGTTCGGCGTATGGCTGTGGCTAATCGTACTGCGACTGCAGCTGAAATTCGAGCTGCAGTTGGCACCACAGTGACACAACGAACTGATACAAATCGGTTACTTTAAGGACAGCTCCGAACCAGACGCCCTGTAGCGTGCATTCCACTGACTCCAAACCACTGCCGTTTGCGACGTGAGTGGTGTCAAGCTAGAGCTCATTGGAGGATGGAGTGGAGATCTGTTGTGTTTTCTGATGAAAGCCGGTTCTGCCTTGGTCGCAGTGTTGGTTAGAAGGAGGCCAGGTGAACGCCTGCTAGCGACCTGTCTGCGGCCTAGACACACAGGGCCTACTCCTGGAGTTATGGTTTGGGGAGCAATTTCGTATGACAGCAGGAGCACTCTCGTGGTTATCCCACGCACCCTGACTGCAAATTTGTACGTCAGTCTAGTGATACAACCTGTTGTGATGCCATTCATGAACAGCATTTAAGGGGGTGTTTTCCAACAGGATAACGCTCGCCCTCATACCGCTGTTGTAACCCAACATGCTCTACAGAGTGTCGACATGTTGCTTGGCCTGCTAGATCACCAGATCTTTTTCCAATCGAGCACGTATGGGACATCATTGGACGACAACTCCAGCGTCATCCACAACCAGCATTAACCGTCCCTGCATTGACCACCCAAGTGCAACAGGCATGGAACTCCATCCCACAAACTGATATCCGACACCTGTACGACACAATGCATGCACGTTTGCATGCTTGCATTCAAGATTCTGGCGGTTACACCGGTTACTAATGTACCAACATTTCACATTTGAAATGGCTCTTCTCGCCAACGGCTCTACCTGTGATCTTGTAAAATTTAATCAATTAAATATGTTACCTAGACAAATGTATTGCTGAAATTCCATTACTGTACAATAATTTTTTCTTGGTGTTGGGATTTTTTTTTTCATAAGTGTATTTACACCGCTAAAAATAAAATTCAGTATTTCACCTAGGAAATGGGGCGGATTCAGGCAATCTATCTGCAATAAGATATTTTGCTCTAAGTTTAAACATTTTAGTAGTAAACGCTACTAAAGTGCTGAAACTTAATAGCACGAGACTCAATTAAAATACAAACAACGTTTTATTTAGAGCTTTAAGATCAGGGAGGATAACAGGGCCAAACTCAATATCAAATTTTAAGTAACTTAAGAAAAATATCTTCAATAAATAACTTAGATAAATGCAAAATGAATCTCACCCAGCGAAAATACTGTAGTAGGTCGAAGACTGCTCTCGATGAACCACGGCACTTCTCAAACTAGACAAAGGTGGTAGGATTCCCTGCTCCACCAATTTCTCCACTCTAACTCAACTCTTTCACCAACACCACAATATTCGCCAAACTAAGAATCTAAATCACTAAATGCTCGCCTAAGAACTATTCTCTTCTGCACCACACAAACACCAAAGATACCTCCATATTTATTCTTAATCTCAATCAACTCCAATCTCTTCACTTAACAAAACTTTAAAGCCTCTTCGTATTCACTCACACTCCGCAACTTACTTCCTCCGTTGCAGCGCTATGTTGACGCAAAACTATTGCAATCTAAAACCTCGCCGACCACTGGCGTCGAAGCATTTTAACTATCCCATCTCTTGCGTCGCTGGATCCAGTTTAATTAAAAAAAACCTGTGTTGACCTACCACAGTCTCAACCTTAAAAACTAACTTAAAACCACAAAAACCACAAAAACCAACCTTAAAACCACAAAATTTCCAAAATTATTGGTTTCAGTTAATCTAACCTAAATTAATAAGATGAAACGTTAAAATTTATTTTTAACTATACATCTTATTCAGAAGTCATGTACAAAATCATTCAAAATTTCGAAATAAACTGAAAAAGTTGCATTGATTTAAATTAAAAAAATGAATAAATAAAATAACTGCAAAATTTAGTATTTACGTCTTCAATTGTAGACGAGCTCGAAAATCGGAGCAGAAATTTTCTTGTGCCGAGAAACAGTATTAAAAAAAAAGAACTCGCTTACATAGTTATACCTTTGCGGTAAAAATATTTATTTTTAAAAGGTAATTAATTTCTGACTAATTTATTTTATAAAAAATAAGAATGCCCATTAAAATCATTAATATAGAAGTTAAATCTAACAAAAATAATAATCTAATAAAAAAAAAAAATTAAGGTTTATTAAAACTGTTTTACAATACGTTGTTTACCACTTTTCGTCGAATATCGGCAAATTTTTGCAAAAAATTTATGATAGTACACAAATTCGTATCTCTAAGTTTAACAAAGTAAACTCACTCAGTTCACAAACGAATGAAACGTCTATGAAATAAGACATTTCTGTCTTATAATTCTATGTAAGTCTGTCGTATATATATAACTTTACTTTCGTGTAAAATTTCATAAAGATCCGCATTTAAACATTTGTAATATCTAACGACTTATCAAAAGAAAAATGAAAATCATAAATTGTTGTCTCCTTACGTCAGACCGTAACCTGAAATAGTGAATCTGCTACACAAATGAGTTAATTTTAGCATTACCGGTTAAACTTTGACAGTTACATTATACAAGTGTGAAACTATAACTCATTTTGATACTTTCTGAGCAAAATATAAAGTAATAAGTTCGTTGAAATCAATTTATAACATCCGACATATTTATCTGATTAACATAAAAGCCTTCAGACACTTATTTTTTGAGTGACTATAGTAAAAAGCATTCTTTAATATTAAATTATTTACAGAAATGGTTAATCGTAATGATTTAAGTGATAGAAGAATTAAAGCTGACTTTTCTCTGAATACTTTATTTTTAACGTTAATGTGTTATTTGGACGTATAAAAAACCTTACAAGTAAAAAGTTATATTTACTTGCACTAACATTTACATAATTTACATATAATTTTAATGCAAATAAAACGTAAACTATTCCATACATCCAGTAAAAACATTTGTGGTTTTGTAAAACTAAAATTAGTTTGAAAACATAAATTTTGAAAGTGAAACGTGTGCAAAAAATATCTGAGCATTTGGTATGATACAAAACTTTGATGCAGTTTTGTTTAAAACCTTCGCATATTATTAGCTGAAGAATATTTTTACGGGTTGAATGTTTACGAAACAAACGAAAATCATAGGACAGTTTTTAATGAAACATTGTAATCCGTTTTCTAATAGAATGAAAATCTGCATTATGAAGGTGATTCAATTTATCAGAACCATTTATGTTTTTAAATAATGCCTGAATGAGTGAATAAGAAAACTCTTTTGAATAAGGACATAATTGTACAGTCGGTAACAAAAGTGTCCGAACACTAGCAAAAATTCCTATGCAAAAAAGTACACTTCATACGGTTTTGTCAAATAAATCCTTTTCGAATCCTGTTCTTAGTCAGCGTAAGAACATGATTCGATAAGGATTTATTTAACAAAACCGTATGAAGTGCACTTTTTTTATAGAGGAATTTTTGCTAGTGTTCGGACACTTTTGTTACCGACTGTATGTTATTAAACAAACGTCAAACATAATAGCATTTTAGTTTTTTTTTTTTTTTTTTTTTTACAGTCGAGGTAATAGATTTCATTTTGTAGTTTTTAAAGCCTATAAAAAAATATAACCAAACATTTCATAAACTAAAATAACTGAAAAATACAGATATATAATATGACAATTTTATATAGCTAATGTACAAATTTATCATTAGAGACTTTAATTTTGAAGCAAATTTATTGGGATAATTAAAATACATTGTTATGAAAAATTAAAGATTACTTGATTTTTTTATTATTTACATAGTATAATTTACATAGTATCTTAAATAAAAGTAACCCTGGTGTCAGCAATAACTTCTTAAGCAGTATACAAATTACATTCTTTCACTACTGTTTCACGAATAAAACGCTTTTGGTTCACGTATACCAATAGAACCTAAAAATTTTCAATATACTCTTTGTTCTATAAAAATATATTATTTATCTTATTATTGATCACATTTGCTACCTCGCTTTTATCTATTAAAATGTTTATCATTTTTATGTTATTTAAAATAAAAAACATCAGTTTACATTTCGAAGTACAGTTTGATGTCCATGCATAAGTGGTTATAAAAATAGTTTAGGATATATTTTTTGGAAATTAGCGCAATAAAATTTTACAAAAAAAAAAAAAAAAAAAAAAAAAAAAAAAGAATTATTTATAAATATGGATTTTAAAGTTACCAGAATAAATTGAAAATACATTAACCGACACATTTAAGGGAAACATTAATTCATTCAAATCAGTAATGGGGATTGGAATGAAAGTAAACTAGCCAGCTCATTTATTTAAATTACTTCTAGAATGAACATTAATTTAAAAGTAGGTAAACAGCTGTTTTCTATCAACTGCATATTACCTAAAATTACTACAAGTGTTCCTCACTTCAGGTTAATTTGACCTGAATCATGTGGCAACATTTATCTATTTGAAAATTTCCGTGACAAACAGTTAATATATATAGCTAAATCTACATTTCTTAAAGTTTTAATATGCTCAAATGTGATTAAAATAGAAATTTTATAAATTTTCTGGTTTTTGTAATTACTGTTTCTATAAATACTATTAACATGACAGTACTTTTTTTCATTCTACTAATTTGTTCGAAGTATACAAAAAAAAAAAAAAAAAAAAAAAAAAAAAAAGAAAGAAAGAAAAAAGGAAAAAAAAACCTCAATGGTTTTGAGAAGTTTTAAATCATAATTTGGGATATTTTATACAAATATAGATACTATTTATGACATAATTATATAATTTAACTTGACTTTCATCTAATTTTGAAACGACGTGAAAATTTAGTACTTAAAAAAAAAAAAAAGTTTTTTTTTTTTTTTTTTTTTTTTTTTTTTTTTTTACCGTATATGAATAATTCCTTCTAAACAAAAGAACATCCATTAACTCCACAACACCAAGTGAAAGATAAAAGCCATGATGAATTTTAAGAGGAAGTTATTTTTTAAGAAGAAAAATTATCGATTAATATTGCACGAGAACATTATGAACAAAATTTTATCTTCAAAAAAAGGTTGCAGGGATTCTCACCTTCTCATGAAGTTCAAAGATTTGGAATTAAGCATCGAAGAAAAGAAACAAAGAACAGAAAAAAAGAAAAAAGAAATATAAAATAAAGATAAAAATTCTTTCGAACTCGAATTTGATTTCTTTTCTTTTTCCTTAATGCTTTTACTTTTTTTATCTGATACAATTGTTTTTTGCGGGGTCATTTTACACAGCATCTTGAAGGAGATATTTGGCCATTTGAACATTTCATATTATGGGAATCGATTTTTTTTTTCAAATTATATGTACTGATGCTTAACAAATTACTATTGAGTTATTTAATTTTAGAATTCATTATTACTGCATTTTATATAAAACATATAATGTATATAGTACACATTTTCCTTAAAAAAAAAATAATAATAATAAATCTTTTTAAAATTTTTAACTATTTTGTGCATTTTTCTTTTTAAAATTATATACTAGAACACAAAATTCGTATAAAACTACATTATATTTAAAACCGGAATGCATTTTACTTTTAATTTTTAGTTCAAAATATAATTTTTTTTATTACATATTTAAATGCTCTTAATTTCTTAGAAGCTTGATTATTTAAAAAATTCTTTAATGTATTTATCTCGTTATTTCTGTATAAAAAATCAGTCATGTAGCCTTTATCAACTGTTCTTTTTTATTGTTGAGCTACCATAGTAGAACATATTTTTTGACGCATCATCTATGAAAAATAACGTATCTTAATGCATATAAAAAAAGATAAAAGGATTTTTTGTGTCTTGCAGGTCTTAATTAAAAATGATACTCTTGAGATTAGCAGATATTCATATAGAGTGCAGTTAACGTGTAAAAAAATTTTAATTAAGTTAAAATTTAGAAATCAAATATGTGAATTGTTCTAGTTTTATTCAATAGTTGCTATTTTCCGCTTCATGTGATGTATATCACTTTTTGCCAATTATTTTGCACTCTGCTGGATACATACATGAATGTTTAAAATGATTTGAAATTAAAAATAATTTTTAAAACGATGAAAAGTACGTTTAATAAGTATTTAGTAATAATATTAATTCAAAATATTCAATTTATATAAGATTTGCGTATTGCGGTGGTTGTACGGTTTAATGCCGATTGACTATGCTAGGATCCTAGGCCTATAGGTGGAATGCCCTACCTGGTGGTCTTTCTAAGGCTTCCTAGCCCGATTTTACTCGAGTTTCGGAGAAAACCATGGAAAATTCCGAGCGGCTAGATTGATGAGCGCGAACTGGGATCAAACCCGGTTTTTCCCATCTACGAGCTTTCAGCGCAGAGCTGCTCGGCCTCTGCTGGACCTTTATGTATGATGAAAAAATAAATAATTCATAAAGCGTTTTAGGCTACATGCCTTTAAACTTCCATAATACCTGTTGAAAACTAGTACTGTACTAAAAAAGGCTATTTTAAAAATCTAGTGATTTTATAAAAAATTTCATATTGCTTTACACATGCACAAACGCAATTACGGAAGTACGCAATTATGCTTTAAATTCAAAAAATAAAAATTAAAAGTAAATGATTTAGTTTTAATTTAAAAGAATATAGCGAAACAAAGTTCCAACGTTTGTAATTAATACATATTTTATTAAGAGGACCTGGTACCTTTGACATTACACCACTCAAGTATTTTCCCTATAAAAGCTTATATTTCCATTTAATATTTATAAATTTAACTATATTAGGTTTATTCAGTAAAATATATATTTCGGCAATAATTTTTGATTTTTGATATAATTTTTACAGTTTTGAAATCTTTAAATTGCGTTTTCTCAGCTTGCATTTTTTCATGAATTCATTATCTTTAAAATGCTAAAACTTCTACAGGTATTTAAGAAAAGACTTAATACTTTTTTGAATGTGTAATAGAAATAGAACGTACTTAAAAGAATTAAGGATGAATTTTGCAATATCTTTAAAGAAAAAAAATTGAATATATATATATATATATATATAACAAAAATCTTTTTTTTTTTTTTTTTTCAAAAACTAATTAAAAGATTTAAAAATCTGCCACTCTTTCTTTTAAATAGGCTCTATTAATCATCAAAAAAGTTTTTTTCTTAAATATGTGTAGAAGTTTTAGCATTTTAAAGATAATGAATTCATGAAAAAATGTAAACTTAGAAAATGCAATTTGAAACTTTCAAATCTGCAAAAGGTATATCAAAAACTATAAGAATAGTTGCTTGAATATATATTTTATTGGACAAACCTATTACAGATTAATTTTTAAATTACAAATGGAAATATAAGCTTTTATATCAAACCTACTTCTATAGTGGCATGTCCTTTTAATTACTCGTTTTTTTATGTGGAAGAAACCATTAAAATCAAGTATTAAAGACAACAGACAATAAATGATAAGAAATATTATTTTATGATAATAAATTACTCTGTAATATGTTATGAATATTCCGAAAACTTCATTTTCGTTAATTATCTAAAATCAATTTTTTTTTTTTTTTTTGAATGATGCATTGTTTTATGTGTGTTAAAATAATGTTGTAAGAGAAAGACAGAAGTAAAACAACTTTTTTTTTCTAAATAAATCATACTTAATTTTCTGAAGTGACGCTTCAAGAGTATTTTATGAAAAATGTATCTAGTATAATTAATATTCACCTCAAATATTGCCATCCACGACGTCACATAAATTCTTAAGGCTAGCTATTTCAATGGCTTGCTACATAAAACATATTACTTATGAAGGAGGCAATAACTTGTTACTGCCAGTTATTTTTAGCATTATAAAAGTGATTTATTTTATTAACACTTTGGGAAGAACATAAATAAAGACGGATAAATATTTTCTGCTGTCGAAAGACGTAAACTATTAATAAAGACCTTAAAGAAATTCTGTTGTTTAGAAAAGCAGCTGGTGTCTTTGTTTTTGCATTGTTTAACAGTGTTTACTGAAACATGTGTGTTCAAAAAAAAAATAGTAATAATAAAATAAAATAAGTAATCAATTTACATGTATATTATTATAGAAAACAAAAAGTTATTTTAAAATGTTTTTTCATTATACAACAAATTGAACATATTATGACTTGAAAAACCGGGCTTTTTAAGAAATCAAAAGAAATTTTTACATGCCTCTTCCCCTTCCGCAAGAAGCTTCGAGATAAGTTTGAAGACATATATATAAATATATATATATTCAGCTGTAAATTTTATAAATTTACTTTTCATGTATAAAAATATAACAATTCTTTTTTTAATGTATATAAAGTACAGTTACGTAGAGAACTTATTTCATCAGTAGAGAAATATCAATATATACCTTAAATTAATGTTTGCATTATTTACACGATTACGATCAGCAAAAGTAAAATGTGAATTTTTGCAAATTAGATCTGAAGTGTAACTATGTTCCTATTAAACATTTCTTATTTCATGCAATTGAATTCCGAAATGAGTATTTTCAGGCCAGAGAGCAGTCACTATTTTAAATACCACTTTTCTAATAGTAATATTTAGTAATCATTTGCAGTATATGAAGAATTGCTAAAAGACTGAATCAATTAATTAAAATAGGACTTGATTTAAACTACAAAATGTTTTCTGTTGGAAGTTATTTATTTGTTTTAAAGCAAACTTTTAATGGAAGTAAAAAATAAAATTTGTTTTAATAAATAAAATATATTGTTAACGCATCTAAAAAAATTCAACAAAATTCTTTGTATTTGCTTATGTTAAATGTATACATACATATATATATATATATATATATATATATATATATATATATTTCTTTAATATAATTTTTGTATATTAGTAATTAAAATACAATTTCTTGTTATGAAACATTTTTTTTTTTTTTGTTAAAATTACAAAACAAATATATAAAGTTATTTTCTTCATCTAAACAAAATTTCTGTTGGAACCCATTCAAAAAAAGAAATGTTTGTTCTACTAACCAAATTTCTGTTGTTTCCACAAACTTTGTTCTATGTGTTATTGAATCAATCTTCGTAAAAGGATAATGTTAAATTAGATTTCATATAATGCTTCACATCATTTAGGTGACCGATGTATCCAAAATTAGAGACTAGAAACTACAAACAGATATAAATTCCTAAAGAACATCATAAGATAACCTTAAATAATAATAATAATAATAATAGTAAACAAAATGCGGCATCTTATACTAATCGTTAAAAAATGATCAATATCTCAAATTTAAAAAAAAAAGTATATAGCACTGTCTGGAAGAGTAACAGACAAACAAGTATTTTTTAAATATAACAACTGAAATAACTAAAATCATCTTATGACGAAAGATTATTAGATCCTAGAGTCTTTTAGCACCTTTTGGAAAACCTATTAATACGCATTCCAATGTTGACAGCAATCTGTGAAGCACAGACAAGCATCTTCTTGAAAGAATTCTGTATTTTAAAAACCAGATCACTTCTACATTTACTTTTCTCGGTCTAAAGCTAGTCTAGATTACGTACATTTATAAAATTTATAACCAAAAATCTTCTAAAACAACTTCTCCATTTTTAGTACTTCATTTTCAGATTCCCATATATTTACTTAATTTATATTGTAGTTAATTTTAAAGATCTAATTATTTTATGTTTAAATTTTATTCTGTTTAACTAACAATAAAATAAAAATTATTTCAAAAACTTTGTACCCTATAACATTTATCTCTTTAGTTATGACATCTGAAATAAGTAAAAAATGTATTTCGAATATATTATTTTAGTTATTTAAGAGATATTTTTAAAGATATGTATATAATAATGAAAGTTATACATATCACAGATTTAGTGAAACGGTTCTTTAATGTACCAAAGACAATAATGTTTGAAAAAAGACCAAGAACTTAAAATAGTGAAAATAAAGTAATTACTTTTTATCATATTTATGTATATATATATAAATATTTCTTTATCTCTTTATTTATGACATTATAAAAGAAGTAAAAAAAATGTATTTTGAACATATTATTTTAGTTACTTAAGAGATCTTTTTAAAGATATATAATAATGATTATATATATAATAATATTATATGTAATATTATATATATATATATATATATATATATATATATATATTATATATATTATATTATATTATATTATATTATATTATTATATATATCATATTATATTATATATATATATGTTTCATAACAAGAAATTGTATTTTAATTACTAATATACAAAAATTATATTAAAGTAATATATATATATATATATATATATATATATATATGTATACATTTAACATAAGCAAATACAAAGAATTTTGTTGAAGTTTTTTAGATTACATTATTATATATATAATAATGATATATATAATAATGAAAATTATACATATCACCTCATCATAGTGATTAACGAAGATTTAGTGAAAGTGCTCATTAACACGCTCGCTGCCGATCCCGCGCTAGCGCGGGATGTGACGTATTACTTTACATGTGAAAGTTTACTTTAGGCAGCCGCTTGGCGAAATTTTGAAAATCGCCATAACGGCGCCATTTCGCGTTGTGTTCCGAATAGCAACCCTTCACCGGCGGCGTACGATCGAACACCGGTGATCTAACCTAACAAAGAAATAAAACGCAGAACAAAAGGAAAATATTCACAAAATAGAATAAAAAAGAATTATGAAATAATTACGAATTCATAACTAATCACAAATAAAAGAATAAAACTTAGATCATACAGTTACACCAAATGTTAAAGTACCACCAAGCTAACACGAAGTTGTACAACAAAATGCTTTTAATCGATGTGATCGAAGTGACACTACAGTTTCTGGGGACAACCTTTATTTAAAGGCATTTTTCTACGTTTTCAAAAATTGTATAAAGTAAATGATTTATCATTAATATTTTATTTATAGTTCTCATTTGTTAGAAATGAAAAAATACGTCCGCAACTGAATAATTATAGCAAATTTTAACGGCTCTCTATAATAATGGTACTCTAATCTGTTTACCCTCTGATCTATACCCTTATCCCAAAATGCATGAGGTTTAAAAATATGCAAAGTTTTGTACTGTAGCAATGAGTATTGCCATGAAATTCAAAAATAAGCCTCTAAAATTCAAAAGTACCTCTTAAATTCCAACTTCCCTTTCGTGAAGGATCAAAATTTTGATGGTATGTTTCCAGACCACCTCGAGGTGTAGCTCAGACGTTCGCCATTTACCCCCATTGTGCAGCATTAGTGCGACGTAAAACTCAACCAACCTTAAATTCAAACACTATCCAACTGGCCAAACAACACTAACGCAAACATCAGAAATATTCATATTTCAAAATAGATGGTTGGTTAGATTTTACATCACACTAGTGCTGCGCAATAGGCAATAGGTGGCGGTCTGAAGCTCACCTCTAAAGGTAGTCTGGAAGCATTCCATCGAAATTTTTATCCTCCCGGAAGAATATTTCAAAATAGAATGCTTTCTCTCTAATAAAACACGTTTGCTTAATACGCGACGAAAGTGATGACGTCAGTGATTTAATATTTTATCTGCTTAGTACTAACGAAACTATTTGCTACGGAAATTTAACTTATTACTCATTAACTCCAGAGTTTGCATTTACCGAGCAGACGAATTTTCATACGTTTGACGTCATACATCATATTGACGTAACACATTACGCAAACAAGCAAAGGTAAACACAAAGCCCATAACATCTGGCGATGTAACGCTCTTGTGAAATACGCCAAACATAATCGGCAGGTTAAAGGGAAAAAACGCCGTTTCAAATGTTAGTCACGTGAGATCGACAGCGAACGTGTTAATGTACCGAAGACAATAAAGGTTGAAAAAATACCAGGAACTTAAATTAGGAAAATAAAATATTTACTTTTTGTCATATTTATATATATATATATATATATATATATATATATATATATATATATACAATCTTTATTTATGACATTATAAAAGAAGTAAAAAAAATGTATTTCGAATATATTATTTTAGTTACTTAAGAGATCTTTTTAAAGGTATGTATATAATAATGAAAATTATACATATCACCTCATCATAGTGATTAACGAAGATTTAGTGAAAGCTCCCGTTAATGTACCAAAGACAATAAAAGACTAGGAATTTAAAAATATTTTAAAAAAAAGTATTTACTTTTTGTCACACACCACACACACACACATATATATATATATATATATATATATACATAATCTGAAATATGTGATGGATTCTTGCGAGGATATGTAAATTAAGTATAGCGCAGGAGATCTTGGAAAATGGCAATACCATACTATAAAAGCCTTTCTAAAAAAAAAAAAAAAAAAAAAAAAAAAAACTTCATGCAACGTCTTATGCCACGTAGTGAGATTAAAGTGAGATACACATGTTTGATTCTTACGAATATATTTGACATTTTTTTACAAATTCGATGTTATATGCTTTTTTCGAATGCTATAGGTTGTTATACACCTGCTTTTTTTAAACTTACGGTAATTTAAAGCACCATCAGTAGATAATAAGTTAAACAATTTATAACAATTTAAAAGTCGATAAAATTGTTTTAATTTTAATATTGAATCAATATATCAATTGATATTGTAATTTCAAGTATTTGTTTTTATCAATAAGTTGTTTCAGATAATATTTTTAAAACTACGAATTTTTAACGAGTAAAAACCACACAGAAATAAATTACAATTATTGAACAAATATTGACTATGACTCAATAAACTACTTTTAAAATTTGTGATATTTTTAACCTGTAAATCCTTTTAGCCAAGTTTTTTTTCTTTCTTTTCTCTCTCTTAATTTTTTTTTTCTCTCTTGTAAAATACGCAATTTAGAACTTTTATATCTGAAATGAAGCAAAGTTCTTACATTAGTTTATAAATTTTAAATTGCTAGCATTTTTTCTATTAAATTTGCTGAACTAACTTTTTAAAGTTTAGTCTCAACAAAAAATACTTTATGAAATAATTCATAAAAATTGGAATATAAGCTCTTTTCAACAAAAATATATATACATCCTAAATAAGTTGTGACACCATTTCGAAATATCTGCTTATATTTAAAAATAAATAAATAAATAAATAAATGCAAACAAACATAAATGATATTCTTAACCTCTGAAGCATTTTCAAAGTACAACAAATTTTAAAAACTTGTTTCGTTTTACTTTTATATTAAATTCTTTGAAACATTTTTTTTCTTTTACAAAAAGAACAATATTTTTATAATTACTTACAATTTAAAAGGTGCTAGACATTTTTAGATTTTTTTTCTCCCTGAAGTTACTGAAGCAACTTATTTTTTTTTTTTTAACTTTAGTTTCAATAAAGCGCTTTTATGAAATAGTTTCTAAAAATACTTTACAAAATAAGCTCCTTTCAACAAAGAAACATCCATTGAAAATAAATTGTTTGGTAGAAAAAAAGAGGCTCATTTTTTTCTTTTTCTTTTGAAAAGGTTTATCCTAGTGGAAAAAATATACGCTGCAAAACATAACTAAAAGAATAATGTTTTGAATACACGAGATACGTTTTGTGAAGAACATCAGTCTACTATATACAAAGGTACGTTCAGCAAATGCTGCTTATAACTACCACTGGGGTTCACCGTAAGACAAATAAAGATAAATGGTTCTAAAATGATAAGAAAGAAAAGACTAAAATTTATCTTTAACAGTATTATTTCTAACTCTTCAGAGAATAAGAAGAAAAAATCGTTCCTAAAATGAGATGATCGTTTCCATTAAAATAGCGTTGGATAATTTTAGAATTTTTTAATTTTATTTATTTATTTTTATTTTTATTTTTTATGTCTCAACTGAAAGTTCATCCTTGAAAAGGATTCGATTTTTTATACTTCAAATCGAAAAAAGAATCAATTTAAGAAGTCTAATTATTTTGTACTTAAATGAAACATTTCTGTTTAGAAAAAGAAAAAAAAAATTTTTTTCTTTAGAACAAATGTGCAATGTGTACCGTTACACGCTCAAGCGTATAAATCCCAACTAAATCACTTTAGTAAAAAAGTAACATTTACCATAATCAACTTTAAATTGTCATTCCGATTTAAAAAATTTGAAAAACAATCTTTTAAAAAATTCATGATTAGTTTTTAACAATAAATATTACATACCTTTAACAAGAAGTATCATGTAAATGATGATATTTACAGAAATATATATAGAATATATAAAATGGATATAAAATAATAGATATAAAATAATATTTTATATAGAACATATAAAATTATATCTTCTATGGTGTTTATTGTACTATTTTGTTGGCAGATCTCCTTCATCGATGAATTTGCTTTTATGGTCAAAAAAATCACTGAAGTATATTCAAGTCCTTCTTATTGGGGGTTTTGTACATAAAATTTGAAGCAACGCATTTCTTAATAACACAATAAAATCTTAAATAATTAAAAATAAAAACATTGTCTAATGTTTTCTATAAATAACCGATATTCAACCAATACATATACTCAATATACCTCATTTATTTTGTTCACAGCTTCCCATTTAAATAAAATATTCAAATCATTTTATATAAAAATTATACAGCATCATTTGCGTTCTATAAAAGGATCTTTGAAGATACATTAATTATGTTTCTAACCATTATACTGTACGAGAAAATTTGTATGTTGTAAGTAATGTTTATGCGTGACACCCGTGTGCAGAGTTACGTCATAAACTTTTTCTATAGCTTAGCTGTAATAACCTAAATTAATCTATGTTGAATCGTATATTTCTCATTAGACGGTATTAAGTCAATTTCTTTAAAATATTATACTCTGAAAATGCCAACGTCAGACTACGATAATGAGAACAGAAAATATGCATGTGAAAAACAGACAGGCCAATATTTATAATTTATTCCAGAATATTGTTTTTATACATCTTCATTCACACCACTTTTTTGAAGTGTATTTTTCTTGTTTTTTGATCATAATTATATATTGGAGAAAACTATTTTGCAAAGAAAATGGTGTAAAAAATGGCGGGTAATAAACAGGGCTCCAGAATAAATTAAAAATGTCGGCATATCTGATAAAAGTCGATGTTTCTCATAGATATTGCTTTTAGATATTGCTTTTCTAATTTTTCTCCTCGATAGATATTTTTAGACTTATTTAATGAGCAGAAAAAAAAAATACTATAATTTTTAAATATATTTGTTTATTAATCACAATATCAACATATTACTTTAATTAAAAAGTTATTATTTTCTATACTTAAAAGTTCTCTGTGAGATCAGCAAAAATATTTCATATGTAAAATTAAGAACCTATTTCAGGTAATAGGAGATACACTATGTAGGGAAAGAAAATAATTTTGTGATAAGAATAATTCACAACAAAGTTGTTTTCGGCAATACCTTGAAATAATTTTAGGCATAAATGATTAGAAATCATTGAAGAAACAAGTATAAAACAGTTTTTAAGCTCAACTTATTCCTTAAAAATCAAGTAAGAGATAATATTTGTATAGTATATTCTGGTTGGTTTTAAATTAATTGATTGTGTTCAAAATCTGTTAACCCTTAAATGCATGGATTTTTATTTTTAATAAATAACATTTAAAACCAACCGGGAAATGGATGTAATTAATGGGATAAATGCAAAAAAAATCCACATATGTATTTTTTCAAAAAAGCATATTGATGTATTTTTACATCATCAAAAAAAAAAAAAAAACTATGTTTCTCATGCATAAATTTATCCATACATGCAAAAAAATGAATATTTTTTGTTACTCTTACCTTGGAGCAACTTTTTTAACCGACTTCAAAAAAGAAGGAAGGTTCTCAATTCAAACCGTATGTTTTTTTTATGTTTGTTAGCTCATAACTTCTGAACGGACGCTCCGATTTTGATACTTTTTGTTTTGTTGAAAAGGTCTTGGTCTGAAATAGGTCCCATTGTAATATCTTTACGATCTAAAGAAAATAGAGGGTGCCCCAAAAAATCAGTCCCAACTCTTTTAACTGCTAAACGGCTGCAGCTATAGTGATAAAAATGGTATGTAAGTATAAAAAAGTGGCTATGCAGTACAAGGTTAAACCGCTTGCAGCGTCACCTGCTGGAAAATAGCGGAGTTAGTGTTCCTATCTCGAAAACGGTTCTAAAGAAAAAGTGAATTACAAAGCTGAAGAGTATCACCGATTTAGTACAAAATGATAGTTTAGACATTCATGCTAACGTTCCTATCTCGGGAACGGTTCAAGACAGGGGGAAAAAGTGAATTATAAAATTGCAGAGCATCATCGATTTAGTACGAAAAGTACGATAGTTTCGACATTAATGCTAAAAAAAGAACGCTTAAAACGTGCATTTGTTTGTTCACAATTTCATATTTTGTGCACACTTGAACGATATTGCACATGTTGTAGCGTAGCGGGTGACATTTATGCTATGTAAAATTCAAAGTATGGTTATTGTAAGCGATCACATCGATTAAAGCATAGACGTTTTAACTTCATAAATGAAGAGGTTCTCAATACAAACCATGTTTCTCGTTGTTGTTGTTGAAATTTGTTAGCTTATAACTTCGTAAGAGATGATTCAATTTTAATACTTTTTTGTTGTCGTAATGACCTTGGCCTGAAATAGGTTTCATTATGATTTCATTAAGATATAAACAATTTACAGGATACTCACAAAAGTCTGTTCTCACTCTAACTGTTGATCGCATGCAGCTACACTGGTAAAAGCAGTAAGTAAGTATCGATGTTAAAACTTCTGTCCGTCAGCTGCAATGCATATTTTGCTCTTTGTTTGAACTTTACGCTGCGCAATTTCCTGCGCAGCGGGTGACACGTATTCACTATAAATTTCAATATATATGCCTAACAGGAATTTTGGTTACGAATACAGCTTATCCGTTCTTTACATTTCTAAAGACTTTTTAACGTGTGTTCGTTCAATAGATAGTTTATTGCTCATATCCGATAAAGGCAAGAAAAGTGACTAGAATAAAACTTTCACAACTGTCTCTCGAATGGATAACTTGAGTGGATAACTAGATGGAGATGTAAATTTTTTGTTCACATTGGGTGTATTCCATGTATTTTTCAGTGACATAAACCATTTTTTGAGTAATGTCACTTTTCTTGGAAGTTGTGATTTGTGAAACTTCCGTCGAACGTCTTCTGGTGCTCTTCTATATAAATAAGTTTTCACTAAAAAGAGAAAAATAAAATCTTTTTGTAAAAAAAATAGAACCGACTCCAAAAATGAGCTACTATTCAAACAACTAAAAATGAAAGAAAATTTGCAGAAAATGAAGCTGTAAATTGCGCCTAAAAGTATAAAATAATTTCCTTCGCCAAACAACCTATAACACTACAATTAATCATAACTTTTGAAGTCGGCGCAAAATTAAATAAAAAATGATACATTTATTCAATACAAAAATCAAATCCTCTTCAAAATACACATCTCACATTGTTACAGCCGAAAAATATTTTGATTTAAGAAAACAAATAAGATTTCGTAAGCAGCAAAAGTTGGCGAAGATGCTGGTATCTGACGTCTTTGATGAAAGAAAAATCGGAAAATTATCTGGCAAACATATTTAATTTCTTTGGGATATCATGATTATTTTGATAAGGTATATCAAGAGAGTAATCAAGAATATAAAACAACGCATCGTACAATATATATTATGAAAATATACATCTTGCGTGTATATTTTTGCCTTACGTTTTGATCGCCAAATCCAAAAGCCATCAAGGATGTTAGTTATCAAATTTATACCAAATTTGTAAAGGAAACTCTAACTTCGTAGAACCACAAATACCGCATTGTGAAGAATGTTCACTGTTTTATGTAGATGCTACTAATGGACCAATTGTATACAGTGATAAAATAATAAAGGAAACATGAAAATGGATCATTCGAGACAATTGCATTTGTTGCTACCGATCTAAAGACAAACCTTTAAAAACTAATTAAATTTTATTTAATTTTGCGCCGACTTCAAAAGTTATGATTAATTGTAGTGTTATAGGTTGTTTGGCGAAGGAAATTATTTTATACTTTTAGGCGCAATTTACAGCTTCATTTTCTGCAAATTTTCTTTCATTTTTAGTTGTTTGAATTGTAGCTCATTTTTGGAGTCGGTTCTATTTTTTTTACAAAAAGATTTTATAACATTAAGAATTTTTACTGTTTTTTTTTTTTTTTTTTTTTTTTTTTTACATAAATAATCGTAATTCGTAACATCGGCGCCGAAATGAAATTGCACTTAGATAGCGCGACAACAATGAAAATTGTCACAGATAAAGAAATAAACTGTCAAAGATTCTAGTTGCTTTCGGAAACGATAAAATAGTTTTGATAAAATTAAAATAATAATTGAAAAAACACACACTAGGCAAAGTTTGCTGCATAAAGAGACATGAGATTTTAAACATACAATGCAGATCTACATTGCTATGCATTTAAAGGTTAAAGGTAGCTGTAATCAACCAAATGGGGTGGGAATATGATAGGAATATGTTCTAACAAATGTATGAAAATCATTTATTGAAAGAAGTAACAAATTTATTTCAAAAATGTGCTTTTCGTGAAAGTCCCCTTTGTCATCTAACATAATGAAGACCCATCAGCGGCCGAGCGGTTCTGCATTCAAAGCTGGTAGACGTGAGGTGCCGGGTTCGATCCCAGGTCGCGCTCGTCGTCCTAGCCGTTCGGAGCTTTCCGTGGTTTTCTCCGAAACTTGCGTAAATACGGACTAGGACCCCATAAAAGGACCCCAACAGAGGGGACTTCCCCTCAGGCCTAGGACCATAGAGCAGTCAATCGGCCTTAATCCCCACAACCCAACCAAACCCTAACATAATGAATCCGAAATACCAAATGCTAAACTCATTGCATCAAACTAATAACCTCAGTGAGATGAATTTTGAATTTATACTATTCTTTTCACATTTTTTTTTTCATTATTTCAATATCATAAAGGCTAGAAGCATATCTGTTCATAACAGCCATCTCCAAAAAATCAAACTAATTTGTGATTAATTATGTGTACAGTCGGCAGCAAAATTATTAAAGCTCTACACACAGAAAAATGAAAAATCGAAACTTGTCAAGAGACGTGCCATCTTTGTGACACTAAACGTTTGTCAAGTACATTGACAAATTTGCACAAAATTACGCAAAATTTTAAACATTCACAACACTACCTGACAATCCCATTTAGTCATGAGACACAAAAGTCGTTTTATTTTACCATGTATCTTTAATGTGCTTCGTCTGATGATTCGTTTTGGCTCTAAAACTTGTCAGATGACTAACTTCCCAGGTACAGTTTTCATTTTCCTCAAATTTGACCGGTTAGTCAGATGAGAGAATAAAAATAAATTATTTCTATTTTGTCAATTGACTAAGAAAAATTTGTTTGGCTAGTCCAAAAGCTGAGCATTATTTTTTTTTTTTCCTTTTTTCCTTTCTTTCTTTCTTTCTTTCTTTTCTTTTTTTTTTGTTATTTGTTTATTTATTTTTTGTCTCCTTCTGACAACTTGAGTTAGTCAACCAAAATCGAAAAATAAACCCATCGAATTTCACGGGAAAGTGTCAGTTTCATTAATTCTGAAAAAGAAAATTTCGCTTAAAGTTATTTGCGAAACGCATATTTTTTATAAGAACTTTGTGTCATGCTAATCCCAGTTTTTGTATTTTTAAATCTAATAAACCATTTTCTAAGTATGATATGAAACTATAGCAAAGGAGCACGGCAATTTTTAATAACAGATAGAAAAAGAGTTTTTTTTTTTTATTAAAACAAACATTTAATTTTTTACCCCAACTAAAATTAAAAAGACTGAAATCTGTATTCCATGCACGAAAACTTAAATAGAAATATCTTTCCACTGAGAAATGACACTAAGCGGCAAAATTTGTTCCAATGTATTAAAAAAAAAAAAAAAAAAAAAAAACTGTGTTACTTAGATAAGATATTTTTAACTATAAGTAAAATTTTGTGACCCCCCCCCCCCCCCATCTCCCAGAAATTGAGCCAGGCCCAGTCTAGTTCGAGTAATAAATTAAAATAAATATATAAAAAAAAAATTAAACCCAACAAAACTTATAAAGTTCATCTTAATGTTTATAAATACTGCGTTATACACGTGTAAGTATACGCTCTCTCCCTAACAGCACAGTTAGGCTTAACTTATCCACAGTACATCTTAAGGACGTTTCTGGGATGTCTTTTCATCCAAAAGACGTCTCGAAGATATCCTGGGGAGGCGATGTGCTGTCTGGGCTAGTACCCGTTGCTGTAGCCGAAAATATAGTTTTAAAAGTTAAAATACTCAACGATGTGTTTATGTAGCTTATAGTATGTGTTTCGTCTGCTTGTTTTAGGATTTTCTGATAAGGAAAAAAAAATCATTTTCAGATTTTTTCAACTTTTCCTCGCTTAATTATGCCCACCAGCGGCCGATCGGTTCTGCGCTGAAAGCCGGTAGATGGGAGGTGCCGGGTTCGATCCCAGTTCGAACTCATCGACCTAGCCGTTCGGAGTTTTCCATGGTTTCCCCCCGAAACTCGCGTAAATTTGAGCTAGGACCCCTTAGAAAGACCCCCCCCCCCCATGGACGGCATTCCCCTTGTATGCCTAGGACACATACGGAGTCAATCGGCCTTAAATCCTACAGCCAACCAACCAACCAACCTTACTTAATAACTTTTCATTCATTTTAATTACATATTTTAAAAAGTGTGTTTCTGCTAAAAAAAAAAAAAAAAAAATCTGTAAAAAATATGATACAAATATTTAGAAGGATACATACGCTGTGGTAGTTAGACTTTAATGTTTTATAATTAGAAATTAAGCCTTGATGCTAGCAGTATTTGAAGAAGTATTGTTTCTACATATAATGATCAATAAATAGCGTCGTTTAACTGTGATTTTCTTTTTTAATTAGAGTTATATTTTGTTAAGATTCCTGTACATTTAATAATATTAACCCCGATCAGGTTATAGTGGGTCATTGGATACCCGAGCTATTTTTCTTATTTTTCATCCGTCAGAATCCACGTATAAAAGAAATACCTATCTACCGTGTCCATGACTTTTTTCGTAAAAATACCATTCTTAAACTTTATTATGCAATTTGAATTTTTCAAATATCTCAATTTGTTCAAAAGTTATAAATTTTTAGTAGATGCCTGAATTTTATAGAAACGAGTGTATTTCTGATAAAATATGAAATATTTGTTAAAATTTATTTTGCAATATTCATTGTCTGCCCTTAAATTAGAAGTATTCAAGAATTTTATCACATTTTCTTTCATTACAATTTACGTGTTCTAACATTGCCCGGGTTCTTCAGCAACCTATGATAAACTGACAAGATGCCGAAACATACGATAACCTGATCGGGTTAATTTCTATTCTCAACTTGTTCTTCTGTAAATGCCTTAATTACAGTATCTCCTCCTCGTTTGAATTTTTCATAAGCTTTCTACTGAAAGAAACAAACTGAAGAGCAAAAAGTTCATATTAGTGGTTTAGGATTGTGCAAAATTTAATCTTATGAATTTTCAATAAATTTGTTTGAATCTAAATGAAGTTTCAAAGTGTGGTGTTTAATAAATTAATAGTTATGTTTTTTTTTTTTTTTTTTTTTAATGAGACACAACTGAAATTCTGTTTGTATTTTTATTTAGTATCTGCAATATTTATTAGAATGTAAGTAGTAGAGTAGCATCGTCTATTAATAAATAGTATGTATTATATAATGTTTATATATTTTTTAATAGGGCATGCTTGTGTATTAAACAAGAAAAAAGATCGAAATCACCCAAAAGAACCAGAAGATCGAATATAAATGCCAAGTGCAAAAACTTAATGTCAAATGAAGCTAATATAAATCAATGTGGAGTTTATAATTTAATCTCTAATTATGTATGCGTAGCAAATAATTGAAAATAGTATGCTTAATAAATAAATATGTTGTAAATATTTTCTTTTGTTATATTGGATGAGTTCTTGATAAAATATTCAAAAGTATTTTTTCTTCTTCTTAATGTATATATATATGTTGTTTAGAAACTTTTTTAATTTTAAGATTCTTTCCCTATGCTTTTGAATTCCCCTAAACAAAAGTTTTTCTAGGAATAAGTTCACTCACAAAAGTTTTAGGTGTGTAGAAAGAAAATTAAAAAAATTCATGTTGAATTAAAAATGGGGGAGGGGGAATCTTTTTGCAAAGAGTCTTATATCCCATTAGAAATATTAAAATTTTATTTTTTAAATATATTTTGTTCCTGTTTTATTCTGAATAATTTCATGTTCAGTTTTACAGTCTCATATTTTCTCATACTTAAATAATATAATGGCATTGATTTCATATCTGAATTTCCAGATTTCGCAAGCTTTTTTATAAATCCTAATTCAAGATTCAGTCAAACAAAATTTTGAAAGTAAAAATATTACATATTCTTTAACAAATAAAAATCTTCAAAACTCCATTTATGAATTTTCTGAATTATTTGATATAAATTCTCTCTGAAGTAAAAAAAGTTACACAAATAAAAGAATAACTTTATAAAGTACTATAGTAAAAGTTAGAAAAAAATATCTTGAATACAGTAGTATCTCATGTTAACTCTAGGAATTGGTAACTATCTTTGTAGACGACAAACTACTAAACAAATGTTTATGTATGTTTATGCATTTGAAATATGAAGATTTTTTTTTATCAATGCTATATTAAGCATAAATAAGTTTTATTTTCGTGATGAAAGCCTTAATTTGATGAAAAAATGTCATACATCTCTAGGTTCTAAATACAAATGTTATGAACTATAGCTGCCACATAATTGCCACCTTTTATATAGTTATTTCTTGCCACTAAAGTTTTGACTTATTTAATAAATGAGAAATTTTTGTTAAATTTTAGTGGTAAATGAAAGTTTAAAAATGCTAGAAAAGAATATTTCTAAATATCAATTTTCTAAAAATTTGATTAGTAATCATATTATTGGTGATTACTCATATTGTTACATTTGAGAGGCTACGTTCATGAAGAGACAAGCTAATGTTAATCCATGGCAGCAGGTTCTTGGAACATTTTTTAATTGCATAATATTTTCAATTTCATGTGCAGTTTTTTTTTTTTTTTTTTTTTTTTTTTTTAACCTCAGAACAGAAAAACTATAACCAAAATTGAAAAACAGTGCAATCAAATAATTTATCAAGCATACGAACTCGTGGGATTAACAGCTTGTGAGTTTCTTTTATGATATGAGCATAGTCACTTAGCCCCCCCCCCCCCTCATCAGTCAGCTCTATGATTTCTTTCATAAATTCTAATCCTATGGTTGTGGAATGCTATGGCAATCTCAAAAACTATCTCCTCAATGAATGCATATTGTTAACTATACTTTCTGTGACATCTTAAAGGGTGTTTTTTTTTTTTTTTTTTTTTTTTTTTTTTTTTTTTTTTAATATTTCTAAAACATACACTTAATTTTGTATTTGATGTATTAAAATTACCGAAGTTAACGATTTTAACAATTCAAATAAAAATGTACATTTTGGAAATATTTTGCAATGATGAGACTATAAGAGACATGGTTTAAGAAGAGTATGCAGATTAACAGTTAAAAATATTCACTTTTGAATATTATAGACATAGTTTGAAAATACAAAAGCATTTACGTTCAGGTTTACCATTATAGTAAACAAAATCGGAAAGCTGATAAAAGGCTTTAATAATATTGACCTCTATTGGAAATCTATCTGTAATATTTATACAAATTCTATTTTTTTTTCAGGGGGGGGGGGTAGAAAATTTTGCATATAATCATATACTTGTAAAACAGAGAATTGTATATTTTTTTATACGTAATCCTTTTTTTTTAAGGAGACGTGATACTTTTTACAGCAGTACTGCTGTAGGTGTCAGATAAAATCTTATATTCCCACTTAATATTTATAAATGGAACTACATTAGGCTTGTTCAATGAAATATATATTCAGGCAAAAGTTCTTATTGTTTTTTATGCTTTTTTCCCCCCAAGATTCGAAATATTTAAATTGAGTTTTCTCAGTTTAAATTTTTTTTTTTTCATGAATTCATGATCTTCAAATGCTAAAATTTCTATAGATATTAAAAAAAAAAAAAAAAAAAAAGATTTAATTTTTTAAAATATATATTTAATAGAACCTATTTAAAAGAATTAAGTATGAGTTTTGCAATATCTTTAAAATAAAAAATATTAAAAATAAAATATAACAAAAATCTGTTTTTTTTTTTTCTTCTTTCCCTGAAATTTTTACATAGACATTCACTTTCTATTTTTTATCACGAAGACTAATCAATAAATTTCAAAATCATTCTTAACTCTTTTAAGTACGTTGTGTTAAACGTTAAAAGAATTAAGTCTCTTCTTAAATATGTGAAGCAGTTTTAGCATTTTGAAAATCATAAATTTGTCATAAAACGAAAACTGAGAAAACGCAATTTAAAAATTTCATAGCTGTAAAAAATATATCAAAAACCATAAGAATTGTTACCTATTTCATTGAATAAACAGACGTAATATAGTTCCCTTAATAAATAATAAACTTTTATATCAAACATAGTTTAGTGCTGCCGTAAAAGATACAAAACTCCCTTAATTTGACGAGCATTAGTACTTTTTTTTTTTTTTTTTTTTTTTTTTTAACATACTGAACAGCCTTCTAATTTTACGGGCAATACTATTTTAACACACAAGGTTCTATTTTAATTTTACGGGCAACACTACTATTTTAACATACCAAGATGCCTTCTAATTTTACAGGCAGTGCTACTATTTTAATATACCGAGCTCTCTTTTAATTTTACGGGCAATACTACTTTTATTACAGGTTGGCTGTATGTTTCATCGCAACGTAAAATTACTGGCGATACGTCATTCATCCTCTAAATGTTTTTTTACGGGCTTTGTCTGGAATCTCTGCTGCCGGGCTTTGCCCGTAATTTTACTGCAGCATTTTTTACAGTGTACATAGTCATAATTTTACATATTTTTATACTACTTGATTGTTAATTAAAGAATTTATTTTTTGAAAACATGTAAGTTAAAAACGGAATAATAATAATAAAAAAAAAATCACATTAGCTTTAAATTGCAAAAAATCAGCTTTAAATTGCTGAAATGTTAAAAAAAAAAAAAAAAAAAAAAAACACAAAAATTACTTTGTTTTTTATAGTTTTATTTGAGTATATTTCAATAAATAAATAGTTTATTAGTTTATAGTTTAATGTGTTTATATTTTAATTCTAAATTAAATCTATTGTATTTCTATTTTGTAATTTAATTCGCTAATTCGATCGTCGTTTATTTTCACTAGCGTACAAATTGCATTTTGTATGTAATTACGTCGTAAAAATTAATTTTTAATAAATCTCTAAAATCCGAAAAATTCCGAAATCCGGAATCACCGCGGTCCCGCCGATTCCGGATTTTCGAGGTTCAAGTCTGGAGTAGTGTTTTGATGACTAGTTCAGCAAGTGCACTTTTTAGTTTTTGAGACTAGTTCAGCAAGTACACTTTTCAGTTTTGATGACTAGTTCAGCCAGTACACTTTTCAATTTTGGTGACTAGTTCAGCCAGTACACTTTTCAATTTTGGTGACTAGTTCAACAGGTACACTTTTCAGATTTGGTGACTAGTTCAGCAAGTACACTTTTTGGCTAGTCAGCTTTTTTGGTTAGTCAGTTCTGTATTGTCAGTTGAGCATTTTGCCAGGTCACTGTGACCAACTTATTTTTCTGTGTGTACCAATAATTCGTATTTAAAAGATGTACATCTAATACTGTTTTGTTAAGTAAATATTGGTCGAGTCATGATCTTTGTCTTTATGCTGTTTATAAAAGAGTACGTTGGTGATAAAAATTAGCGATCAAACTAAAAAAAATATGAAAAAAGTGGATGTGTGCTTCAATAATTTTGCTGTCTATTGTACATTGTATAAAAATGTACTTTACATTAGGCAAAAACACAACAGTATATTCATTCTAAAATCTGATTTTGGAAAACATAAGCAAATAAATGAAAAATAATACTACAAAAAATAAATATAAAATAATATTTGAAAAAAAAATGAAAAAATCCAAAAGAAATATTACATAATAATGTTTAAGCTTATGTTTATTCCGAAGAATGTAGAAAAGATTTGTACTTTGAAAAGTATATTTATACTCATTTTATTACCATAAATACACAATTTTTGTTTCAGAATACGAAAAAGAGATTCATTTAAAATTTTAGACACTTCCAAGTAATCGAATTTCTGAAATAGCAGATTTGTAAAAGAAATTCTTAGTATATATGCATTTCAAGATGCGTCGCAAAACCAAAATGGATTTTTAAACTACTTTGTAGTACATTTTCATAAATAATATTCGCAGTAAAGCTTTACTTTTCTGACGTTAAGGTGCATTTTTCTGAAAAATATTCTTTAATATTAACTGGAGAGATTCATTTTAACAAATTTACAATTTATTTACGATTTATGTGAATGCCTGTTAAAATTATATTGGGTATATGTAACAGGTATTTTGGTAATCTCACGAAATAGAAATAAAATAAATACGAAAAAAATTATTTTTACCACAACTTTATCCCCCTGACAAAATATATAAGTTTTACAGAAATTGAATAATTTTAATTTGCTAAGAAAAGGATATCTTATAAATTTACTGTAAATATTACATGAATGGATGGTGATAAAAAAATACCATAAACGGAACAAACACGCAGAAATTCTTTTGTATTGACGTAAATAAGCAACACACTTGCTGCTCTCATGCTCATTTTTGCCTATATTTTATTTCCATTACTCCACTAAAATAGGCAATGAAAGAATTGTAAACGGTAAAAAATTTCGACATAGAGTATCCACTCGATTTACAAAGTTTCAAAATCTCTGTTGTGTATGTGAGTTTATCTGTGTGGAGAGGCGTTGAGAATATTTTGGCTATCACCAATTATACTTTAGAATTTTAACAAGTCCACTAAATAAGTTTTCCAATATTTGTTGGAAACTAGAAAACCAGAAGAAGAACCGAAAATGAGTAACTAAAGTACGGCTCTAGCTGTTTCTTTACTTTTGCTATATAAATACCCCCCCCCCCACCAGATGACATTTTATATGCAATAATTGGTTAACAGGCGCCGGTTTAGATAGGTCCATTTTGGAACTCAGCAGTGAGAGTCTCAAAAAAGATAGATCAATTATACTTTAGAATTTTAGCAAGTCCACTAAACAGATAAGTTTTCCAAGATTTGTTAGAAACTAGAAAACCGGAAGAGGGACCGAAAATGGGTAACTAAAATACGGCTCTTTCTGTTTCTTCAGTTTTGCTAATAAACAACCCCCCTCCTCCTAGGTGACATTTCATATGCGTTAGTTGGTTAACAGGCGCCATGTTAGATAAGTCCATTTTAGAACTCAGCAGTAAGTGTCTCAAAAAATGTCTCTATCGATTTTCTTCAAACTTGCCAATTAACTTGCGATTAGTTGTTCTTTCGGGTACATTAGCTATGTTTTCGTTGTATAAATGAGTTTCCCAAGTTTTGATTAAAAAAAAAAAAAAAAAAAAAAAAAAAAAAAAAAAAAAGATAACTGGAAGTGAAACAAAATTCAAATTTCCTACTTAAACTCTCCTATAAATGTCCTTTCCTTTTTCCTAGAAAATTGGTAGACATTCTGATTATTTAAATCAGTTTTATGTATTATGTTCAAACTATCTCCAAAAACAATATAATATGTGTAGTAGTCAAAAATAGAAATCGTGTAGTTGTACCATATCAGAATTTTTCGACTAATGAAGTGTCATGCTGACATATAACTTTTCAGTAATTACCTTAATTGTGCTTATTTATATATCTTTAGTTCAGCAAAATAATCGTTTAGTATTTTTTTAATTCATGATATATATGCTTAAATAAGTTTCTTTTCATCCTCTTGTAAATGTATATGCTTTGATCAGGGCAAATTAATATATCCTAGCTTCATTCCTATTCCTTATATTACAAGTTCTTGCTTATTACAATAATTCAGTAAAGGTATGCACAAATAAACAGTTCTTTTAATTATATTATTCTAAATCCAATTACCTTAAATATTGGGTTAGTGAGGAAGTTCTGAAAAATTAAATTAAACAACTGACACCAGAAATTTATCTTGAACAACATATATACAACTTTTAAGAAGGTATTTACCACATACCTTTTTAAATATATGCACAAAGCTTCTTAGAAATATATAGCAAGCTGCATTTCAGTTACTTTCAGAAAAGTGCTGACAGATAAGGTATTATTATCACTTTAACAATAAATGAGGAAAATATTATATCCAAAAAAGTCTGCATATTTTTTTAAAATTAAGTAAATAACATTACGCAAAATGAGTATTGCATTACAAAAATGTGTGTTATATGTATTACATTCCTTAAGAAGTGTGAAATTAGCGTGCAAAATCCTTTCTCCTTTGGCTATTTGAAAAATTATTTAAAATGCCAATCTTTGTATTTCTTTAAAAATCTTTTTTTTTTTTTTTTTTTTTCAAAATACTTGCGGTATGTTCTTCACTATTAGATTATGATATGAAAAACTATTAACGTTCTCGTATACAGATAAAAATCATTATCTATAGTGCTTAAATCTTATAGAATATTTATTTGAATATTTATTAACCCATATGATCTCACAAATCATAGTAAATAAACAAAATATGTTAGAGTTACAAGCTTATAAAGGGTTTTTCACAAAAAAAGTACATTTGGAGAGTGATTGAAAAAATTGGATCGTCAATTTAATTCCGTGGCATGTGAAAAACCCCTTAAGAAATTTCAACTCTTGGAAAATATCGAAAATCTAGGTCGTTCTTTTTCGTACAATTCGCTTAATTTTTATTCTATTCAAATGCACTTTTGAAAAAAGTTACCCAATACATTGAGCTTTCAACCTATGCAATGAAATATATTTTTATCTTTCGCACATGCGTAGGAAAAAAAATCTTTCCATAAAAATATTCATATATCATGAGATATTTAAGATATTTGTATTCTGATTGCAGTATATTGTTTTAAAAGTGTTTTTCCAACTTATCTGAAAGTGGGAATGATTTTTCGTTAAAAACTCTGTATATTATAAATAAAAAACATGTTGATTTTTTTTTTTTTTTTTTTTTTTTTGCGTTTTAAAATAAACGCTTATATCTCCGTTATTTAACATGCTAGCGTCGCACAAATTCATCCAAAAATTGAACTGGGTCTGTGTTAACATATCCTAAAGTTACAGTTCATTTCCTTCACTTCACGATACAGCGTGATCGCAAACATTATAAATTTTTCTCAATTTGTTGCCGGCCCCCTAAATGTCGTCTCAAACCAATCTTCACTGAAAAACATGAGAAAAATCCAGTTTTTTAAATGCCCAATGTTTGAAAACATTTCTGTGAGATATACGTTTTTATTTTGAAAAAAAAAAAAACTGATCCTTTGCAAATTTTGCTGAACTTTTTAGCAGAAGTGTACATTAATAAAATATACTTAAGTACATTATAAAATATACTTAAAAAATCTTGCTCGTTTAAATATCATAAAAGGCTGAGGAGTGACATAAAAAGTTATTAAAAATAAACTTTAGCATTTCTATATTTCAATTAAAAATAAATCTAAAATGTAACAAAAATTTACAATGCAAACCAAAAGTTTATTTTTATTTTTTATTTTTATTTTTACTTTATGAAAAAAAAATAAAATAAATAATTTCAAAAAAGTCCTGACTTCGTATACGCAAAAAATGTGTAGAAGAAGAAATTAGATTTGGGACTCAGAGACAAATTTTAAACTTTTTAACATATCTTTTTATACAAAGACATTTCAAACCATCACTTGCTGCAAAAATTTGAATTTCGACGAAGCAGAATGAATTATTTATTTTGTACAAACATTTCCAAGTTTTAAAACGCAATATAAATTCTTCTCTTTCGCGGTTTTAAATGAGGGTGTTATTAACGACGTCACATTGTCAAGAACGTTCCATATATAAGTTTGTTTTAGTTTAAACAATCTCATTCCGAGAATTCATTTCATCACCTCATTTCAACGCGTCTAGTAAGATTTCATATTATTTTATAAATATTATTCTTATGAACCCATTTCCTTCAATTACCAGAAAGTGTAATATAGGTGATTAAAGTTAGTTATCAAAGCACAGATAAAGTTAATTAGTAATTTATTTCTTAATTTATTTATGTACTCCAATGTTAAATTTAAAAACTGATAGGGTAATTTAATGAATGTCTGAAAGGAAAATTTCTTTTTAAATATTATTTGAATAGATATGAGTAATTAGTCTTATGTTACAATTATTAAGGATATATTTTAGCTGTTAAAAATATGATGCAAAATATTTTTAAAATACTCTTATTTTCCTGAAAATATTCCATTGTGTTATAATTTAACAATTGTTATAATAGAGGTCATCGTTGGAATTTTATGAAAATTCCCAAAAGCCAACAGTATGTAAATACATATCATACCCAAAGCACAAAAAATTCGTTTTTTTTTTTTTTTTTTTTTTTTTTTTTTTTTTTTTTATCAAAAGATGATATTCTTTAAGAAATAAATAAATAAATATCTATTTATTTTTGTATTTAATTATATTAGGAAACTAATGAGATTGTGGGACGTATTCATTAGTCATTTGCGCCAGCCATTTTCATTTTTTCCCCTATGAATTAGGCAGCAGATAACGATAAAATCATATCTATTTCTTATAATTTAAATATAAGTTCGTAATTAAATACAAATTTTAAAATTATGTTATTTTAAAAATGTACTTATGTACGTTAATGTTCCTAGTACGGCATGGCGCGCAAAAAACATTACTAGGAAAAGAAATGCTGATAACTTTAAAGTATTAAGATGAAAAAAAAAATGTAATAAAATAACAGATAAAGAATAAAGCATAAGGCTTTATTTATTAAAAAATAAATAAATAAATAAGTGTATAAACATCCATGATGACACATATTAGCCCTTTAAAAATGAGTGAAGTTGAGATTTTCTCATCTGAAACGTCTCTGTAGGGTCTAACACTTCAACAAACCAAAATACCTAATTTCCAAATAAATATTATAGAATTTTAGGCTAATATATCTAAAGACCTTAATATTATTCTTTATCGCAACCAATTAGCTTCAAGAGCATTTTAAACAGTACTTTTCAATCAATTTATTTTAATTCTTAATTGTTAAATTATAATTTTTTCAATTTTTAAAAGAATTATAATCTTACAGTTTTCTGAAAAAGGCTGAAAAAGTAGATGAATATGGAATATCAGAAGGTAGTCCCGTTAAATAATGTCATATAACCATTTATATGTTTTCTTTCTTTTTTCCTTTCACGTTTTTTTTTTTTTTTTTTTTTTTTTTTGTAAAATCTAAAAGGTAATTTGTAAAAGTTAATTCTATTCTGACATTCAAACAAAAAGTATTAAATACATCTTTCAGCTATAAAAGTGGATTCTACTATTGTACTTACAGATGTTGTTCACATTTTCAAATTGCATATAATTAAACTCGTGTGAATACTATATTTAATGACAAAAATTTGCTTTTACATTTTCGATTCTATAATTTATTTATATCATTCTACATTTTCGTATATATACATATATTTATATATACAGGTGTTAGACAAAATAATGAAAACCCTTTCGCTTTTTTACGTTTTGCCGAGTATCTTGAAATTACTTAATGTGTTGCTCTTAAATTTTGGGAATAAGGAAAGCCTTTCCTTATATTTTTCAGAAAAGATTTTGTCACGAACACTGTAAAAAAAAATCAGGAACGTTCCTGGGAAATTTAGGGCAGCTAATGTGCCTAATTTTTACCAGTAACCTTCCTGGAATTAACCAGGAACCTTTCTGAAAAATTCGAAAACACTCCCTCTAAAAGTCAGTAACCTTCCTGGAATTAACAAGGAACCTTTCTGAAAAATTCAGAAACCTTCCCTATAAAAGTCAGTAACATTCCTGGGATTTACCAGGAACCTTACGAAAAATTCAGAAACCTTCCCTCTAAAAGTCAGTAAAATTCCTGGAATTAACCAGGAACCTTACTGAAAAATTCAGAAACATTCCCTCTAAAAGCCAGTAACCTTCCTGGAATTAAAAAGGAACCTTTCTGAAAAATTCAGAAACGTTCCCACTAAAAGTCAGTAACCTTCGTTTAATTAACCAGGATCTTTTCTGATGAATACATAAATCTTTTTCACTTAAAGTCAGTAACATTCCTGGTAAAAAAGCAGGATGACTATATATTTCAGAGATGTACCTGAAGAATCATTTTGATTTTGACCAATACATAGTTCACAATTTAGTTAGCTTAAAAGTTTTGCAAGGTAATTTTTGTTTATTTCACGAACGTTTTAAAATATATAACGCACACACAGATTAAAATTTTGTACAGACTAGTTTGATGGTAAAATTAAATATGTTTAACTATTATCGTATATTTTTTTTTCCCTTATAGAATAGATATTTTTAAAAAAGAAACTTAATATACATTGTTTTGTATTAAAATTTTTATCAAGTCAAATATTTTGAAAATTCATTAAATATATTAAAATTCTGAAAGAACATGCTAGTCTTTCAGCCTCTCCCCATGTGACAAGACAAAATTAAGTTGCGGGCCATCCTTCGCCATGGCAGAAAATGGTTGCCCCTCCTTTACTGTGACTGAAAAATATTGTGTACTCCCTCTCAGAAGGCTTATAATATTTTACCACTACCCCTCTACACACAGATCGAAATCCATAACAACATTTGGGATTATAAAGAAATATAATTTTGTTATCTATGTAATGATCGCCGAATATAAAAGTTGTACATTTTTGCTTTAATTTTTTTTACAGAAAATCAGTGCTTGTATATGACAGGTATTGGGAATACAAAGGTAAAGACATTGTTTTTAGAAAACAAGATTAAAATAATTAACAAACAAACATTCCTTAATACTCAGTTCAAAAGTGTATGATAAACATTTTGGTGTTTCTGTAATTACAGAAAAAATCATTTGTATTCCCAATGCCTTGAAACTGTAATACATTCTAAGATAAAAAGTCACTCTAGAAGTATTAACAGAATATGAATTAAAATTTTTCCTTTTAACATTTTATTTTTATATGTTAAAAATCTAATACCATTTATTTAAAAGTTTTAACTTTACTCAGCTTTTGCCTGAATTATATAACATTATAAGAAACTATTTGATCCTATAAAGTGCTTTTACCCCCCCCCCCTTATTTTCCATACTCAAATGAGTTTAAAGCTAAGTCTTCCAGTGCATAATAACACACTTTCAGTTTTTTCCAACATTCAGACCAATTCATTACCAATTTATATATATATACTAGCTGACCCGACAAACGTTGTTTTGTCATATAAATTATTCCTAGAGAATATTTCGCTAGAAAAAAATAACTAACTTATTGTAAGTGTGTAAGGATGTGGTATATAAGTGGAAGATGTATGGAGCGCTGTGAACGGTGAAAGAATATAAAAAAAACAAAACACCAATCATTTATTTTTTTAATTTATTAAAATTGATTCTTTAAAATTATATACATATCGCTACTTATAACAATATTACTAAAAAACAATATCAGTCCCTTAATGCAACAGAGTGTACAATATTTTTTGTTATCCCATCTTTCGCCAATACAAACAAACTGGATGGTTTGCCCAATCGAGAGCCACGTATAATTGTCCGTGTGAAAAACATGATGTGCTCAAATCTAAGCCACAGACAGACATCGTTTGGCCCTGAGACTTATTGATAGTCATTGCAAATGCCATTCTAATTGGAAATTGAGGGCGTTTAAATTGAATTGGCACATCTGTGGGTATAATAGGGATTCGCAGTAGTAATATATTTTCACCTCGGAATTTGTCATTTAAAATGATGGCTTCGATAACATTTTTCATTAATTTTTTTATGACTAATCGCGTGCCGTTGCACAACCGTGGTGGGTTCAAATTACGAAGCAAAATAACCGGAGATCCAACCTTCAGTTGTAAAATATGCGGTGGCATGCCTGGTAAATCCAATGAGTTTAAAAACTTTGTTGGATAATTTACAGCTTTGGTAGCATCGCAAACTGTATCATTAGATTTGTATGACACCAAGTCTCCTGGTAACAAACGTTGTATCTTGAGATTCAATTCGTTGACGTCCACATTTTTTGCTGCTAAAATTGCTCTTTCTGCCAGCCACTCATGATTTGTGTATCGTCTGTGTACATTGGGAAATATTTGGTCAATAAGAGCATCTTGAGAATCAATGATTGTGCAGAAATCGGTCGATAATTTTATGCATCCAGTTTCATGTGTAGTAACTTTTCCATCGTCGATATCTAACAATTGTTTTGAGAATGTTTCAGCGGATGGATCTTGAAGCTTTTGAACGCACAAATTTACTTTCAGTTGTTCTTTTTCAACATTAAGCCACAATGACGATGATTTTAAGCACGCGTTGATCTCATCAGCGTGTGTTGAACGCGGAATAACGGGAAGTGCTTGTCTGAAATCACCTGAAAAGAGTAACAGAGTGCCGCCAAATAGTTTGTCGTTGTTTTTTATATCTTTCAATGTCCTGTTCGACGCCTCAATCGAATGTTTGTGTGCCATAGTGCATTCATCCCCGATAAGAATTTTACACTATTTCAGCACTGTGGCCATGGACGATTGTTTTTTTATGTTGCACACTGCGTCTGGGTTATTTTGAATATTTAGTGGCAGTTTTAATAATGAATGAGCTGTTCTGCCTCCATCCAATAAAGTTGCCGCAATGCCAGATGCTGCAACAGCCAATGCGATGCCATTATTTGATCGTATTTCGGCGAGAATTAGCGAAATAAGGAATGTTTTGCCAGTTCAACCTGGTGCACCCCCCAACAAAAAAAGAATCCACCTTGTCCTGCCAAAACTGCGAGCATGATGTGGTCGTAAATGGTTCTTTGTTCTTCATTCATTAGTGGGACATTGCGAGCAACAATCGCTGCCATTTCTACAGTATTGTATTGTAGTTCACGATTCAATTCAGTGATTATTAAATCAGATGCATTTCGATTTGTTGAATGCATACCGAAATGACTGAGTGGTAAGTTGGCAATGATAATGCAAAGATCTTCAATAGCAATCAATGCTTCATGGTACATAGCGTCACTGAATACTATCGTTAGATCTTTGCACCGTGAACGATGTTGATGCAATATATCATCAGTCATTGAATCTTTGTGATTATCCCATAATGTCTCTGCTCGGGCCGGGAAACATGTAGTCAACACTATAGCGAATAGTAGACGAATTTGTTTTGCTGTACAGTTCAGTCGTACTTCAGCAAGCATACACTCCCACTGGTTGTCGTCTTCCAGCAAGCTGAGTGCAAGGCATGCATCTTTATACGTTGGATACTGTTGTCCATTCACTTTACGTAAATCTTGAAATGACAAACAGCCGATGACATTAACCAATAACAGTCGAAGATAAAAGCACTCGGTCTGCCTTGGATTGACTGTAAATACTCGTCCCAAGGTGTTTGATTTGAATAAACCGGGACATGCATCAATCGGCGTGCCTTGCTTGCGGGGCATCCATTTTTTTGTTGGAGCCCATGTGAAATAGCGTGGTACTTCTGAATAGAGTAATGTCCGTGCAAAAGCACCAAAAGCACCGATTACACAATTCAAAAAATTCGGTGAGTGTAGTTTTTGGTGGATTTATAGCATGATCAATCGCTGTCTCGCTCGTGAAATATTCGCGCTGGCCATTTTCAAGATGGACGGCTAAATGAAGAACTGCTGAATCCCGTTCATGAATTGGGAAACCAAGGATACGCCAAACAGCTTCATTGGAGCTGACGTACCGGCCAATTTGGTAAAGTGTTATTTCATCGTTGTTATTCACCGGAGGAGCATTCACATTGGTATTTTCAACTCGAAATACAGCCATATCACTGCCTTTATTCACATACTTGCAAATGTATTTGATGCTCTTCACTGAACTGCAGAACTGAACATTAATATGAGCATTGAATGTTTTGCTCAGCAGAGGCGAATATGGGACCACCCAACGGTTATCAATGTCAATATCTATGTTGTTGACATAGATGACCGCCATAGATGATAAGATTGTCCGCCATTAACGGGATTTCTTCGACGATATATGGGATATCCGTCAACATTTGTGATCGTGAAATTTTTCGGAAAACTTTTAGTACATTTTCCATCTGCACAAATAATAATGGCCTAAAAATTCATTTTTCATTTTAACATAAAATAACTCCGTCGGATATTGACGAATTTTTTAAAAGAATATACCATTTTAACTAATTTAAACATTTTAACAATATTAACGTTGAAAAAATATTTTAAACACTTACGGTTAAAAATTCATTTTTTATTTCAACATTAAATAAATTCTGACATCGTGTTTACGATTCTAAAATATTAACTTTGAAAAAGTATTTTAAACACTTCGTAAGATACGGTTACGATTATAAAAATATTAATTTTGAAAAAATATTTTAAACACTTCGTAAGATACGGTTAAAAATTCATTTTTCGTTTCAACATTAAATAAATTCTGACATCGTGTTTACGACAACTCACGCCATCTAGGTGGAAAAGTTGTTGAAAGAGTTGGTTAAAAATTATTTAAGAAAGAACTAATTAAGTTACAACTTTCATTTGTAAATCTAAACCATTCTCGAATCCACCTGAAGACACACAAAAAATTTCATTAAACTCAGTCCAGCCGTTTAGGAGGAGTTCAGTGACATACACACGCACAAAAGAAATATATATATAAAGATACTAGCTGACCCGACAAACGTTGTTTTGTCATATAAATTATTTCTAGAGAATATTTTGCTGGAAAAAAATAACTAACTTATTGTAAGTGTGTAAGGATGTGGTATATAAGTGAAACAGGCATGGAGCGCTGTGAACGATGACTGTGAATTCCGATTATAACGTAAAAGGCATAATTACCGAAATTTTCGCTACTTGTTTCTTTCTACTTGCTACTTGGTACTTTCTACTTGCTATTTGTTATTTTAAACCTCCGTTGAATGTCGAACAGCACAAAATTTTATTTTATACGGCAAATATTTCAATTTATGAGAGAATCTCTGATAGCAATGAATTTCACATGGAAATTCCGTCTTTTTTGAATAAGTTGTAACAATCTGGACCGATTTGATGAAAATTTTTATCAAAAAGTTATTATAATATCTAACATCATTACATGTACATTTATCACAATTCAATCAAACGATGCATGAGAGTATGTGTACAGTATGAGCGAAGTGAAATGTAGAGTTCGTATTAAATGAAAACATAAACTCGCTTTAATTAAAGGTGAAAAAGTTGAAACTCAATTTATTTTATAACAGGTATATTTTTTTAATCTACAAAAAACTTAATTTACCATAATGCCATTGGATGTACAATATTTTTGGTTAATCCTTGAGGAGTATAAACAAACAACTTCGAAGGTTTTCCAACCCTGGAACACGCAACATATAATTGGCCGTGAGAAAAGCACGGATTTTCTAAATCTAAGCCAAAAATTAGGACCCCTTTGGTGACTTTAAATATTTTAAGCCATTTTTGCGATGAATTGAAATGGCTATCTCAATTGTGGAACTAAAGATCTTGGCGAGAAGCGTCCGAGCTACTTCGGTGCCAAATTTCAAATTTTGCTAAAGGGATCCGATACTAAAGGTGTTCCATACAAAAAATAAATAAATAAAATATCAGTGACATACATACGCACAAAAGTATGGGACCCCTTTGGTCACTTTAAATATTTTAAGCCATTTTTGCGATGAATTGAAATGGCTATCTCAATTGTGGAACTAAAGATCTTGGCGAGAAGCGTCCGAGCTACTTCGGTGCCAAATTTCAAATTTTGCTAAAGGGATCCGATACTAAAGGTGTTCCATACAAAAAATAAATAAATAAAATATCAGTGACATACATACGCACAAAAGTATGGGAGCCCTTTGGTCACTTTAAATATTTTAAGCCATTTTTGCGATGAATTGAAATGGCTATCTCAATTGTGGAACTAAATGTCTTGGCGAGAAGCGTCCGAGCTACTTCGGTGCCAAATTTCAAATTATGCCAAAGGGATCCGATACTAAAAGTGTTCCATACAAAAAATAAATTTAATAAATTAGCTACACAAATAAATTTGTAGGTTAGGGTGGTTGTTAATCTACGCGCGTGTAAATTTGATAGAAGATTATATAAAATACTCACTCCAATTCCGCACCAAATTTGCAAAATGTATAGTTTTTTATGCACACATCAAAACTCTTCAAACACTAATTACATCTTGATGTAATATTTCAATTAGGACACAATTTTTTGTATAACAATAATAACACGAAGTTACAAAATATTTTCCTGAATTTGATCGCAGCACACACTGTCGGGACAAACTGGAATTACAATAGAATATACGCAAGCGAAGTGTGACGTCACTGACCGTCAGTGGATGCAAGTAAGGCTCCTATATGTACAAGCTGGCGCATCAGGCATTTTGTTGCCTTAGGGTTGCCACATGTACCCAGCGCGTTTCTCAGATAAATAAGCGACAAACATTTTTTTCTATCATCTTACGTTACTTTAGAGTAACTTGATTTATTTTATTTCGCAATTTTAGCTAAGTGAACTATAATATGGAAGTCTGTTTAGCGATAAACTGCTATAATCATTCAAGAAGTGAATATAAAGTGTTCACAGACCTTCTATTACTGTGTATTTCAGTTTTGGTGACATTTTGTAAAAGACACTGATACCGCCCTAACAACACATCTTACCCCAATACATTCATAGGATATCCTGAGAATAAAATGACTTCCTGAGAACGTACTGTGAAAAAAATGTGTTTTTAGGCGTATTATTGTTGCTTTTTGCTCTTATCTTGACCGAATTAGCTTCAGATCAAGATTTCTTAAAATAATTAGGGAAGCGATAAGGACGCCAAGCGGGAATGCTGTCCTCTTCGGAGGCAAAAAAATGGCGGTGATGCGCCGGCCTACTATTTTATTTAAGGGGCTCTAGATGCAAGAAAAAGATTTCCTATGTTAATCTCCCATTGGATTTTTTATAAAAAATTATTAAAAATCGAGGGAAATTATTTCTCGATTTTAATCCCCGTATTTGGGTATAGATATGTATTAGTTATCGTATGCATGTGTTAGATTGAGTTATTTTGCTCTCAAATTGACAAAATTTTAATTTTAAATTTCAAAACTCTGTCTTCCTTGGCGTTTTTTGTATTTGGCGATCAAAAACGTAATACGAAAATATACATGCCAGATGTATATTTTCGTAATATGTATTGTAAGAAATTGTTTCATAACCATTATTTTTGAAAGAAATTAAATATGTTCGCCAGATGATACGGCGATATTTTTTTTCCGCCAAGGATGACAGAGTTTTGAGATTAAAAATTCAAATTTTATCAATTTTACAGCAAAAACAACTCAATCTAACGCATGCACATGATAAATAATACATATCTATACCGAAATATGGGGATTAAAATCGGGAAATAATTTTCCTCGATATTTAGTAATTTTTTACAAAAAATCCAATGGGCGATTAACATAGAGAATATTTTTCTTGCATCCACGGACGGCCAGTGACGTCATCACTTCGCTTGCGTATTATTGAATATTCCATACTACGATCGAAGCGCAGTCTGCCGGATCCAATGTGACACATTCCAAAATCAACAACAATTTATAAGTGATAAATTAATTAAATAAACAATTTAAATTGGACTGAATTATAAATCTAAACCATTCTCGAATCCACCTGAAGACACACAAAAAATTTCATTAAACTCGGTCCAGCCGTTTAGGAGGAGTTCAGTGACATACACACGCACAAAAGAAATATATATAAAAAGATAAATACAAAGGCACAGCTTTAGTATAGACCTCCCCCCCCCCTCCGCCTTGTCGACTTTAAATATTTTTGGTCATTTTTGCGATGAATTAACATGGCTATCTCAATTGTGTAACTGACGATCTTGGTGAGAATCGTCCGTACTACTTCGGTGCCAAATTACAAATTTTTCCAAACTAAAGTTGTTCCATACAAAAACAAAAAAGAAAATCTGTTTTATGATATATACAAAAAAAAAATTCTAATTACTAATTTATTACTATTTACAATTAAGGTGAAAACATAAAAGAACCTTTATAAGTAACATATAAAGTATCAATTAAAACGAAAAATTTTGTTTTACTGTAGAAAAGAAAAGTACTACTAAATTAAATAAAAATTTTAAGCTAATACCAAGTATCTCTATGAAAATATTTATTTACACGCGAATATTTTCATGGTACATTAATTTTTTTTTCTAATTTTTATTGTTTATCACGCGAAATTAAAAATATTTTATTTCCGGAAAAAAATAAATAAACGTGAATTTTGTTTATTTTGGCATCAAATATATTTTTCTTTTTAATCATTTTAAAGTTAAAATGCAGTTTTTATTTAATATCTTTTGATCCAATTGTCCGATTGAACTGAATTGTAAATCTAAACCATTCTCGAATCCACCTGAAGACACACAGAAAATTTCATTAAGCTCGGTCCAGCCGTTTAGGAGGAGTTCAGTGACATACACACGCACAAAAGAAATATATATATAAAGATATATATATATATTCATTTATTTATTTATTTTATTTTTTTTGGGGGGGGGGGTTGTTATTGAGAAATTATCACATTTTAAAAATCAAAAATTTTGCATTTTCAAAATGATACATTAAAATTTCAATAGGTTATATGATATGCAAAATTGTTAACAGTTTTGTAAAATTTGTTGTAATGATTTGACTAGAAATGCCGTTAAGTTGTTGGCAGCAAAACAAAAAGAGAAAAAAAAAATCATATCCATCAGATACACCAATATCAATTGTAAACATTAATAAAATACAGAAAAAAAAAACAGAATTTAAAGGAGAAAGTAACATTAAATCAAATTCTTTCCAAAACAAAAGAATTCTCTCTCGGACTGTGTAATGTAGTTATTGAAAAAAGTAATGATATTTGTCAGATAAGGCATGAGTAACAAAATGTTAAATAAGTGTTCATTTTGTAACCTATTTCAGTACAATTTAGCATATAAAATTTCCTTAATTGGTATGGGAAAAATCTCAAAGTTCTATGTTTTTGAAGAAGCTGGAAGTGTCATCAGAAAGCCATCACTTTTTTTTTTTTTTTTTTAAATCAACACTAATGAAAAAAAAAAATCATTAACACAAAATCTTTAACGTGTTAAGGTGGTTCTGGAAGTATACATGCTTAAGTAGATATTTAGTTTTAAATGCTATAGATTTTTAGGGCTTTGACACACATTTGGCATACTGTTTTTTCTTTTTTTGATAGAACAAATTCTTGGGGGGGGGGAGGGAGAGACAAACCATTAACGCCTCGTGTTGCATTTTTGCAACACTTTAAATGTTCAAAATTTATTATAACTAATAACAGTAGTTTTATTGAAAATTTTATGTTACAGAATAATTTTAAAAGTTGTATTTGAAAAGGAAGTCTCCCAGTAAATAATGATGAATAGGCTACTGTTGTACACATCCCTGATTTCATTTAGTTACTATATGCACCCAATTGTCAGATTACATCATAATAGCTTGAAATATGGGTTAAAAAAAGGAAAAAAATCTTAATTCTAGTGATGATTTAGTGAAACTTTATTCCACTTAATTAGGATATTAAGATACAGAGAAAACATTCAAATAATTTTTATTTACAGTTTAAAATAGATAATATGAGCAAGATACCAACATTATTTAGAGCAAAATGTCTATCATCAAATTTATTCATACAATCTTCTTTACAATGATACCTGTGTTTATTTTACATACTTGCCAACAAAAATCACAAAAAACATTCAGTTTAGAAAATACGATATACAAAATATATACGTTATAAGAAAATATAATGAAATTAAAGACATTGAATTATGTTTTGAACGATATACGAAGATATCAAAATAAGGGAATATGCATAAAATATTGCTCATTCTGTAATAAACTAATCACACACTGATTAATTTTAAGTAAAGCAGCTTCTCTAGTATATTATCCCACAGTTGTTAATATAAAAATCAAAGCACATGCGACACACGTGAAAAAAGTTACGAACGATATGAAGCCAAGATGGCGATCCACCGATATCAAAGATGTTGCCACGCAAAAGAAACACGTATTTACTGAATTCAGGAAATTTTTCGCCCGAAAACTTATTTTTCCCAGGAACCTGATAAAAACCCGTGAAAACCAGGAACGTTGTTTGAAATAATGCGTAATGTTACGGAATTTTCTTACAGTGAAGATCCTTAGGGGATGAACAACAAATTCAATAAAATGAAAAGTATTTGTGATTACCCTGTATACAGAAAAGCGTCGATTAGTCTGCAAATATTGATATGGTTATAAATGTTATGTTTAATGTGTGTGTAGATTTTTGTGAGGATATCTTGGATATTTAAGGAGAATATTAATAATTTATTTAAAAAATGCAAAAAAATTTCACATTTTACCATGTTTTTTTTTTTATTAACTTCGATTCTTGTGGGTTTGTTTGTGGGTTTGTTTGTGTGTTTGTCAGGGACAAATCTTGCAATCGATTTTTAACTAACTTCCCGACTAGCTAGATATTTGAAATTTTCAGGACAGCTCACAACACGGTGACAATACATTTTTCTAATAATTTTAGTCAACTATTTCAAGTCTCGCTGCCTTCGGCAGCGCTTATATGATTCGACAGAAAATTTATTTAACTAACTTCCCGACTAGCTAGAAATTTGAAACTTTCAGAATAGTTCAGAACAGAGTGAAAATGCATTTTCTTAAAACCTTTTGCCAACTGTTTCGGGTTCCCGCTGCCTTCGGCAGCGTTATCAGTACAAAGCTTGCAATTGATTTTTCACTAACTTTCCGACTAGCTAGACATTTCAAATGTTCAGGACAGCTCACAACACGGTGACAATACATTTTTCTAATAATTTTAGTCAACTATTTCAAGTCCCGCTGCCTTCGGCAGCGCTTATATGATTCGACAGAAAAATTATTTAACCAACTTCCCGACTAGCTAGACATTTGAAACTTTCAGAATAGTTCAGAACACGGTGAAAATGCATTTTCTTAAAACCTTTAGCCAACTGTTTCGGGTTCCTGCTGCCTTCGGCAGCGTTATCAGTACAAAGCTTGCAATCGATTTTTCACTAACTTTCCGACTAGCTAGACATTTGAAACTTTTAGGACAGCTCACAACACGGTGACAATACATTTTTCTAATAATTTTAGTCAACTATTTCAGGTCCCGCTGACTTCGGCAGCGCTTATATAATTCGACAGAACATTTATTTAACTAACTTCCCGACTAGCTAGGCATTTAAAATTTTCAGAATAGTTCAGAACACGGTGAAAATGCATTTTTTAAATACCTATAGCCAACTGTTTCGAGTTCCTGCTGCCTTCGGCAGCGTTATCAGTATAAAGTTTGCAATCGATCTTGCACTAACTTTCCGACTAGCTAGACATTTGAAACTTTTAGGACAGCTCACAACACGATGACAATATATTTTTCTAATAATTTTAGACAACTATTTCAGGTCCCGCTGCCTTCAGCAGCGCTTATATAATTCGACAGAACATTTATTTAACTAACTTCCCGACTAGCTAGACATTTAAAATTTTCAGAATAGTTCAGAACACGGTGAAAATGCTTTTTTTTTAATACCTTTAGCCAACTGTTTCGGGTTCCTGCTGCCTTCGGCAGCGTTACCAGTACAAAGCTTGCAATCGATTTTTCACTAACTTCCCGACTAGCAAGATATTTGAAACTTTCAGGATAGCTCAGAACACGATGGCAATATATTTTTTTAATACTTTTAGTCAACTGTTTCAGGTCGCTACTGCCTTCGGCAGCGTTCGTATGATTCAACAGAAAATTCATTTAACTAACTTCCCGAGTAGCTAGACATTTGAAACTTTCGGAACAGTTCAGAATACGGTGAAAATGCTTTTTAAAAATATTTTTATCCAATTGCTTCGGGACCCTGCTGCCTTCGGCAGCGTTTCCAGTACAAAGCTTGCAATCAACTTTTAACTAACTTCCCGGCTAGACTGAAACTTTTATAATAGCTCAAAAGACGATAGCAAGGAATTTTTTTAATACTTTTATCCAATTGCTGGGGTTCCGGCTGCCTTCAGTAGTGTTTATATGATTCAACAGAAAATTAAAAAAACATGGTTTATAAAAAAAATTTTATCTTATAATTATTTTACTTTACGTTTTTCTTCAAATTTCATGAAACATGACAATATATGCCTAAATCATTATACTATAGTTTAAAACAAATATATTTGATATTCAAAGAGATATGGACAGTGGTAGTAAATAATTTATTACTGCGTATGCACGCACTGCAGTAAAAAAAACTTCGACATAGTTTGATACCCAGTGTATAGAGCATCTTATAAAACAAATCCAGTTGAATATCACAAAAATTCACAGAGATATCGGTGATTAAATGAGCTGTTTTTCAGCTGTTTTCTAGAAAGGTTTTTACGATAAGGGGTCATTCACAAATGAAAATTTATATCAGAAAAATCTATGTTACACAATGAAACTTAATATAATATTTGCGATTCATTTTTCTTTATATATATATATATATATATATATATGTACTACATACCTATAAAAAAAAAGAAAAGAAAGAAAAAATGAATTGTTTGAAAAGAAAAATTATTATTATTTTTTTTTTTCTGATATAAATTTTTATTTGTGAATGACCCCTTATCATAAAGGCCTTTTTAGGAAATAGCTGAAAAACAGGTCATTAAATTACCGATATCTCTATGAATTTTTGTGATATTCAACTGGATTTTTTATAAAGTGATTCATATAGTATTAATTCAATGTATTAAACTACGTCGAAGTTTTTTTTTTCCCTACAGTCCGCGCGGGCGCAGTAATAAGTTATTTACTACAACTGCCCATATCTTTTTGAATATTAAATATATTTGTTTTAACCTATAGTATAATGATTTAGGTATATGTTGTCATGTTTTCCGATAATTTCATGAAATTTAAAAAAAAAACTTTTGGAGTTAAGTAAAATCTTGCGAAACATTTTTGCATTTTTTAATAATATATTAATAACTCCTTAAATATTCGAGATATCCTCTCGAAACTCTACACACATATAAAATATATCATTTATAACCATATCTAATATTTGCAGACTAATCGGCGCATTTTCGTATACAGAGTAATCACAAATACATTTTATTTTATTGGATTTGTTGTTCGTCCTCTAAGAGCTTTCGTGATAAAATCTTTGCTGATAAATATGAGGAAAGACATGTTTTACTTATTCTGAAAATTCAAGAACAACGTGTTAAGTATTTTTCAAGATATTCCCCAAAACGTAAAAAATTGAAAGTGTTTCCATTATTTTGTTCAACACTTGTATATATCTTATATTTATTGTATTTTTCTTGATTCATTTCTTTTAAAGGAAGTAAAATTAAAAAAAAAATATTAAAATATATTTATTGCACGAGTTTTTGAAAAGCAAGTACCATATTCATGAAGAATGTTGATGTTAGCATGTACTCAACTTCATTAGATTTTTAGGTCTCGCTAATAATTTCTAGTGTCAGATTTCCTGTGCATCCCAGTAAGTACGGTCTAAGAGCCTTAGGAAAACCCCCACAGAGGGCACACCACTTCAGGCTTAGGATGCTCGTGTAGTAAATCGGCCATAACACCAACATCAACACACCTGTGCCTCCCAGATGATTCGAACATCTTTTTAGCTAAGCTTCTTATCAGTAGGTTGACCAGCTGTCCTCGAATCCTGAGGACAGTCCTCAAAATTAGGGCTGGATTATTTATCAATATATCCCCAAGTATCGATATTTTTTTAATATCCCGATAACAATATTTAAGATCTAGCTCCTCCAATATATCCCTTTAACGATATTGCCGCGTGCGCACCCGAGTGAACGAAACTCGAGCGAATGAAACCCGATCAGCCAACATACAACAGCTAACGAGAGCGAGACCCGAAGAAAAAAAGCGCCGAATATCTTATTCTAATACTCATTTTCTACTTTCCTCTAATTACTCACTGATAAACTAGAAAAAATAGCCCCACGCCAAACGATCTCTATTGCAATACATATACATATACTTCCTCTTCCTAATAACCTCAAATCTAAACATCACTGCTTTAAAAAGGCCACCGCATAATTTAAAAAAAAAAAAAAAAAAAAAAAAAAAAAAAACAGTATTTATTGAAAGCCATCTGCTTTGATTATCCCGTGAATAAGCTGACTTCGTTCAAGGTCACGGTTCTACCCCTTCAGAAAAAATTCATCAGACATACTCCAATATCACAATACCTATATTCAGCAGGTGTGTTTACTAGGAAAGAGATTTGATATTAGTCGAAACGATATATCCCTATCCGAGATATCTATTATGGGTTCTGATATATTACACTATATTGAATTCCCACTCTACATTCATGCATATCGTAGGTGATGGAAACCACAGAAAAGGCAATATGACGAATGAAAACAATATCTTCTGTTTTAGCTACTTTCCTGCTATTGGTTCATTGATATCGGTCTATTTCAAAGTGTCGATATAAAATGGCCAATAACATGCTTCAACATGTGTTTAATAAAGATCATCAAAGCCGAACTGATACAGTGATGCCAGATTGGGGATTTTGTCGCCATTTTAGGGAGTTTTGAGGCTTCTGGGGACAATTTTGGAGACCATGTTTGTGGGGACTTTTTTGGGGAATTCTAAAATTTTTGGGGACAAATCTGGGGCGTTTTTCAACTTTCTGTCAATGTTGGTAACGTAATGATTTATCCCTATGTCTAGAGACTTTCAATAGCTTTATTGTTATTTGGGGATTTTTTCAAAAATTGCCTTCATTTGGGGAAAAATCTGAGCTTAAATCATAGAAAAATCTGCTTGATATTTTTTTTTTGAAAAAAATTTTATTTTCCCTTTTTAGTAGAAATCAAGTTGGGGATTTTTTCGAAAAAAAAAAAAAAAAAAAAACCGTGATTTGGGGAAATTTGAAGACCTGTTTGGGGAAATAATTTTCGACCATCTGGCATCACTGAACTGATATCTACTATATCTTCAAAAATTTCTTAGCGTTTAATAAAAAACTTCTGAAAATATAAGCAATTATGGAATGTATTTTTTTTAATATTATTTTATTATTATTAAATATTTCGATAAAATATTTTTTTTATTAAGACTGTACATCAGTCAGATAGCTTCCTTTCTCCTTTCCAATGTTATCCAATGGGATTTTCGTTGCTTCGTTTTATAAAAATATCTCATTCAAAAATGAAGTTTTTCAAATTCTGTTTTTTGAATATTACTCTTTGAACGGGTCGCCTTTTAGCTTAGTGAGCAATTTTTCGAAAAAATTAATTTAAATATTTTATTTCAATAAGTAAATTATGGACTCTAAGTGTGGATCTCTAAGTAAAATATTTAAATTTATTTTTTCGAAAAATTGCTCACTAAGCTAAAAGACGACCTGTTCAAAGAGTAATATTCAAAAAACAGAAATCGAAAAAGTTTTGAATAAAATATTTTTATAAAACGAAGCGACAAAAATCCCATTGGATAACATGGGAAGGGAGAAAGGGTGCTATCTGACTGATGTAAAATAAAGTTTTATCGTCAGTAATTTTACAGTGACAGTTTCTTTGTAGAATTATATAATATTGAATAGTTTGTTACTTTTTTTATGTAGCATTTATTTTTTCTCTTTCCATTTATTTATTTATTTATTTATTTTATTTTTAAAGCCGTACATGTTAAATAAAATTGGTTTAAATGCAAAATGAGTTACTTTAAGTAACAAAATGAAACTTCAACATAATTTTGTTTAAATAATATAATATTTATACTGACAATTTATACATAAATACACACACACACACACACATATATATATAATATGTAATTCAAATCTCAATTATTGTGAAACTATTACGAATGTGAATTGAACATATATATTTAAAAGATATTGTAATGATTTGGTAAGAGGATACAAAAATAAAAATGACAAGTAACTGACATTTAGGATGCATATAAGAGTTTTAAGTAAAACATATTACTTTCTAAAACCAAAAAAGGTGTATTCAATGGCAATTCTGAACTATTTATAATGGCAATTCTGAACTATTTAAAATGATTTTCATTTTTATTTAATACCTGCATCTTAAGACAATTTTTCTGAAGCTTTATTTTTAGTAGAATTATGAATTTTGATATACTTGGTACAAAAAAAACACAGATCACATATTAGCTGTGTTAAAATATGATTTTAAAATAATTAAAGCTTAAAATGGGAAGAATAGAGGATAAACTATACAGAGGTATACTAAAAAGCAATAGTATAAGTTATAAGAAACACAAAACATTAATTCACTTTTTATGATTTTTTTTATGATAAAGTTATGGTAGTAATATACCAGAAAATACATGGAAAACACTCTATACTTGTATACTTTAAAATTCGTGTGCATATGTCTTTAAAAAATAACAAATGTCTATTTTTTCCTGCCTTGAAAGAAATATCGCAATATATCGCTAATATCGATATTAACTTGGTGATATATCGCGATATTTAATTTCTGATATCGTCCAGCACTACTCAAAATCTATCTTCGTCCCCAATAATTTAGAACACATTTGGGGACGCCGGTTATAAAGTTATTAATATTTTATCAAAATAATTTATTATATGTATAATAAATAAGCTAAAATATAAGTTCTCTCAGGCACTTCATATATGAAGTGCCTGAGAGAACTTATATTTTAGCATAATAATAACTAATAGCATAATATTTATACATAATAATAGCATAATATTTATACATAATAATAACTAAAATTTTACAATTTAAGGTGATATGTTTGTTTTGTCCTCGAAATTCAGGGACATCGCTATATTTATCCTCAAATTCAATTAAAAAAATTTGGTCGCCCTACCCATCAGGGGAAAAAAATTGCATCTCAAAAGTCACCTACTGTCAACCCTAACTACGAATTGAGCTCGACCCTAAAGCAAAAGAGCAAAATCCACAATACCATAGAAGCGACTGCATCTCCTTCAATAAAGGAAAACATGTACATTGATTTTCATATTAGTATGCTAGTCACCTTCAGCGAACAGGTGGTCCGCTATCCCTGAACATTGCCACATAGCAAACTGCTTCTCGGTGGCCCCTGTAGACCACTGAATCCGAAGTTTTCTTTTGAACGAGTCTGACCATGGTAAATACTACAAGTCTAATTGCGAGAATAACCTTGAAAATCGCGAGAAAAGGTGTGAGCGCTACCAACAATTCTGATCCAGAAAAACTTTAGCTCGTAGGTCCTTGTGGAACGTGTCTGCTATGTCAGACATCTATAACCTGTTCAGACAGTGTGCAAACACCTGGTCTCTAGCGTCTGCCAACCCATTGTATGAAACAAAATCTCGCTGCCTTACCTACAACTAAAAGTATTATTATTACAAATAAAAGTATTATAATTAATAATTAATAATGAATTATTTATTATTTTTTGAAACTATATTAAAAGCTTTACAAAGGTGAAACTTCTTTAAACTTACTCGTTTTTGAATGGTTAGGTTGCGCTCGTCGGCCTAGCCCTTCGGAGTTTTCCTTGGTTTTCTCCGAAACTTGAGTATATATGGGCTAAGACTCCTTAGAAAGACCTCCACGAAAAGCACTCCACCTCAGACCTAGGACCCTAGAGCAGTCAATCGGCCTTATTCCCAAACACCAAACATCAAACACGTTACTGAATGGACAAAGAGCTCAACCTAAATGGTGAAAAATTATTATTATAAAAAGTAATTCTTAAAAAAAAAAAAAAAAAAAATGCAATATTAAAATGCAATATTAAAATGGAATAGAATGTTTAAAAAAAACATTTTACATTAGATAACTTATTTCCTGAAATAAAAATAACTTAGATAACTTATATCCTGATAACTTATTTCCACTAGATAACTTATTTTCTGAAATAATAATGAAAATTTATCATTCATCGTCGCTAGTAAACTCATCTCGAAACAAACTTAACTCTATTCAAAGTCAATCAATGCTTCAATCATGCAGGCTAATTCAAAAATATGTTTAAGGCGACAGTGGGCTTTCAAAATGGCAAAATTGAACTACCAATTCAATATTTCAGTTTTACTAAATTAGGAAACTTGAAAATAGTAGTAAGGTGCGAAAATCTTATCATTCTATGCCGTGTTATAAGAGTTTATATTTGTAAACAAATATTGAATATGTTGTAAAATAAAAAATTAAACATCATTTTCTCGAAACCAATGTTTAAGTACAGGGTGATTATAGTTAGAGTTACGATATCAAAACGCTATAATTTTAAAACTACCCATCAGAGCAATTTGGTATTTTACCAGAGTAATCGTCAGGCAATGAAATTTTATTTGGAAAAAGAAAACAAAATTACTAGTTCCAAAATGTGCCATTAATTATTCGCAAAGTATTTGTTTCATGAAGCTTTTCTTTTTCTCTTTTCACTATGACTGTTTCCGCTGTAAACACGTATTCTTGTCTTTTTGCTAAAAAAAAATTGTAGTAAACCCTTGAAGTCTATTGTTTCCTGCTACTCCATTGTGTTGCTAACAACATTCCTGTGTTTAATGAGTCCATTTAGACGTTTCCCTTGACATTACCCTGATAGTGCTATCTATAGGAACATGTTGAAACTACTTTTTTCCTTCCCCAAACAAAATTTCATTGCCTCACGATTGCTCTGATAAAATATCAAATCGCTCTGATGGGTAGTTTTAAAATTATAGTGTTTTGAAATCGTAACTTTAATTATAATCTCCCTGTAGTTGCGTCAAGTTAAAAATGTTCTATGCGTCTTTTTTTTTTTTTTTTTTGAATCTTCATAAAACTTCATTTAGGGATTGCTATATGACTGAGCACAAAACTTAATCACAATTTTACAGTTTTAGTTTTCTAAACTTCAAGATTTAAAACTTCAAAATTTAAACTTCTTAATGAATTATAATGTTAATTTTAATATAATATTTCTCATCTATAAATTACACTATTTGAAACTGTAAGTTTTTGCAGTAATAAATTTATAATTGTAGTGTTTATTTATTTATTTTTTCCATTTAACTGTGGGGTAAAAAATGGTTTACTCAGACTTTTTATTTGATTTTCTACAGAAACCTCTTACTAATGAAAATGATCTCATAACTAATTTTCATAACGTTTGTAAAATGATCTCATAACTAATTTTCATAACGGTTGTAAAATAATAATAATAGTAATAATAATTACTGGCTAATTCGAATAATTTATTGGAATTTTTTTAATCCAATTTCTGAGCAGTTTGAAATTTTTTCTCAGAAATACTTTTGTTGTGATAGTAAAATGCACCTCTCTTGGGAAGGTTTAAACGGAATCCAACATATATTTTTTTGAGTTATCCTGGACGAAAGAGTTTAGTAATTCAGCGTAGCTATAGATGGAGACCAAGATAAAAATAAATAAATAAATAAATAAATAAACGCTGTGTTTTAGTCTTTGCTTCACTCAGACAATGAAAGCAAAGTAATAAATAACAACTTTGAATTTTAAATGCTAATGTAAAGAGAAAGAAATAACTAAACTATGAAATAAAAGTATATATTATAACTATAAAAATGTTGATATATATATATATATTTATTTATTTATTTTTTTTTACCCACAAAATATTACTTAAAAAATTTTATGTGGGCACCACATGACTTCCTTATACACCCATTGAAATGTACATTGTTATTGAAAGATTGACATTCTTCTCTGAGGCAACTGATTCGTAAATAAACAGACAGGTTCCAGTCCACGAACATTCCTGAAAAAATTTTTACTTTAACCACAAAAGTCACGATAATATTACTATATATACCAGCGAGACATATATAATAGTTCTTTTTAGGAATAATACTCCACGGTTTATTACATAATCTCTCATTGGCAAATGTACAGCTTAGAGTTAAATGAAAATCATTCGAGTATAGGTGGCTTACTTTTGTTCTCTTTGGCGAAAATTAACAGCGAGAAATGATACATTTTACCAAAGCAATTAACTCCGTTAAAACAGAGAAAGGATTTAGAATTCTAGCTGTCTTGAAACAATATTTTCCGCAAAATTTGATCGCTAATCTCGCCAAGCCGCCAAGTTTGTAACCAAGGCAAATTTTGGTCTTGGCATCCATTTTGGTGATTCGGGGTCATATTTAGCGACTTGGTGAGTGCGCTTGGCGAAAAGTGAACAAATGGAATTCAGAAAAGTCTAGTTTAGGTTAACCTATTTGTTTTTAGCAAACATTAAATATGAAAGCGAGAAAAATATTATACAAAAAATTACTTTTTTTAATATCTCTAAATTAGAATGCACAATCTATGATGCCCGTCTAACTATATTACATATAGGTTCAATGCGTCTGTCTTAATGTGATTGTAGAGTACTATAAGATACATTTTAGATACAAATTGACCACGAAATTAACAAATGATAAAAGATCCAATGTGTTTCAACCAGTATATTCTGCACTATGTTCTGTCAAATATCACTATTTTTAATGCCGCAGTATTTCATCTTCATCTTCTTCTTCTTTTTTTTTCTTTAAAAATAAAGTTTAAATTTTTAGAGAATTTATTCATTTAGTATATGCAGCAGAAATATCGTGCTTTTAATTATATTTTTCATATAGTAATTTAAATAGATTTGTATGCCAGAAATTTCTTTAATTAATTGAAAAGCTAGCCTAAATGCATTTTTAAACATTTAACTTTCACTTAACATTAACAGAAGTACATCTTTTCAACATATATATAATTAATTATTCAGTTGAAACCTTAAAACACTTGAAAATCCGATATGAAGAAAATATCGATATTTCCTGCCTGATATTTTTATCCAGAGGCATATTGACATAAAAGGAAAATAATATTGGATACGCCTTATTTCTTTTTTGAGTTACTATTTTTTACATGTTATAATATTCAATTAATATTGACATGTTGACTGACAAATAATTTAACTATTCATTTTCAGCTTATGTAATTAAAAATAAATTATCTATTAAATATTTTTCCTCTAAAATTTTATCTTCTCCCGATATTCTAATACTAGAAATGTGGATGACAAAATATTTGTAATCATGATAACACAACCTTTAAGACATATCCAACATTATTAACATTTATTTTTCTTTTATATATTTTACAAATTGCAGTAGCATCAGATAAGGATTCCTTACAAACAACGATAGCCTCATGAACGAGTAAGATAGTAATTTTTTGGAAGCCCTCCTTCTCTTCGCAATAATGGAAAAGAATAGAAGCATATATTACTTGTTGTTTTCAATCGATTTGTTCTTATTTCCTCTCCTCAAACAGGAAGAAAAAAACGAATAGTCCAGCGATATTATACTCGTAAAATGGAAGATGGTAACGACAACTGTTACATATTGAACGTTTTTCTGTTATAAAATGCTATTCCATACAGAAATAGAATACGATTCTTAAATATGCACTTTAGGTCTCATCCATATGTATTTTGAATAAAAACCGTGAAAATATAAATTTTGAAATAACGAAAAGACAAGTTATTAAATAAATCTACCGCTGTCTAGAAGAAAAGAGATAGATTCTTTAAAAAAAAATCTATTCTCTTTTTTATTAATTAACTAGGGTAAGTGCACCAGTGATTGACACTTTTAGAGCAATCTTTGATGTTTTTAATGTTCTAGTCATGAGAAAATATTTCTAGAAATCTTAAGTTAGTACATATGGTATGAAAGACATTCAGAACCACATATATGTTAAAATATATACATTTGATAATAATTATTTTTTTTAATGAATTTTTATTTGACACCCACTCGATGTTCCAGTAATTGAGACTGCCAGTTTTTCATTTTATCAGTAATTGGAACTCTATATTCCAGTGTTTGACAATGCTAGTTATTCATTTTACCAGTTATTAGCACCCTACGCTCCAGTGTTTGACATAAAATGTTAAAATTTTTATATGTAAAATATATAATTTCATTATTTTTCCTATTTATTAATTATTTCGGGATGGATGTCAATTACTGGAGCATGCCGATCACTGGAGCACCTACCCTATATTGTGATCTTAAAATCAAAACGTATTTAGAAGACTATTTCTTTCTATGTAGGAAAAAAAATAGAATGTTAGCTTGCTCATTAAATTCATTTCACATATCCAAACTTAAAAATGTATTTATTTATTTTTATTTATTATTTTTTTTTTTTAAGAAGATTCGGTATTTTGTAAATTCAACAGACCAAAGTTTAAATTCTATTTTAGATTTAAAATCCAAATAACTAACATTCTAAAGAAATATGAGAACTATAATGATGAAAATATTTCTTCCGTGCACAAATTATTGGTTCAATCAATCGGATTCATTATTAAACTTAAGTATTTTTGTGCTGTAGATAAAAGATGATGGTGGAAATGAAACACCGATTATATATCAACTAGGCGTAGATAAAAATCTTCTAATGGGCTTTATCGTATAGCCAAAAATACATTAGGTGCGAGCAATAAAGCTTTAAAGCTTATACGTAAGCGAGGCATTATTCTTTTTATTTTATGTATGAAAAAAGGAAAGAAAATGCTCAAAGAATAAATTAACCTTTTCCGGTTGGATTAATTTTATATGTAGTATTCCACGACGGTCATTTTTTTTTTCTCATTTCAATAAATGAAATATTATAGACTTAATATTTTCCTTTTGTTTTATAATAAATAAAGTTTTAAAACTTTCAACTGTATGGTAATTCTTAAAATCTATATAATATTTCTGTAACGTGGACCAATTACGATCGCATTTTGTAGAAACGATACGATAGTGATGTAATTAATAAAATACGCAAGGATTAAAAAAAAAAAAAATTATAAATGGACATTATTTAAGCACGCGGTTTCAGCTTAATGATCTAATAAGAAAAAAATGGCATTTGTCTTATGAGACCATTTTATGGAAAAATGTATTTTTAAAAGTTGCTTCTTTTCTGAATCTTTGCTAGCATTATTTTAAACTTATCAATACTTTAAAGATATAAAAAAAACTATGAACTTTTATCATAAATTGACTAAAAAATACATTCATAAAAAGTATAATCAAAATAGGAATTAGTTTTTTAAAAAACAAAATATTATGCCAAAACAAATAAATAAAGTGTCATCGCCAATATGGCGACAAAAATTTAAAAGGGGTAAAGGGGTTCTTATACTGAAACTGTAATGCCTGCGGAAGTATGAAAACTGGGTCGTGAACCATGAATTTTATTTTGAAACCTGAAATTTATTTTGAAACCTTTATTTGAGTGATTTTTGTTTCACTATTACACAATATTAATTTAGTTCAAATAATAATTTGGCTTCTGGTGAATTAAAACTGGGGTAAAATTGGCATAATATTTATGAGTTTAAAATTTTAAAAGAAAATAAGAGAAGAAATTTAGTGCGAAAATTTCACACGGGTTTGCTAGTATTCTTAAATATAATAATATAATTGCACAAAATATAGTACAAGGCCTGCTTTCCTCTTTTTTTTTTTTTTTTTTTTTAGTTATAGTTTCTTGGTTACTTTTATAAATATTTATGCAGGAGAATTATACAAAGCTTGTTTTTTATAATAATGTTTGTTTTAACCTAATGTTCGTAGCCATTCCATGTTTCAAAGATGTACTATAATAATAATTATCTGAGGAAATTAAAAATTGCAAATGAAATAAATTTAACATAAAGAGATGTATAGTGAATCGAAAGGTACGCATAGCAGCAAAAAAGTCTTTGTTTGGAATCAAAAACTAAAGTTTATTAGGTACTGTAAAAAGATAAAATAGTTAGCTTAAGATGACTGTCTACTTATCGTTGCCGAAGCCAAAGCCCATGTTATTCTGTGGAGAAATTTGTTACTCGAATATTTATTACCTAATATATATTTTTTTTTTTCCGGTTTCACATTCAGGAAATTCATAATCGTTGAATTTGTTCTTGCTTAAAATTACTATTCAAATTTAATTTTTTTATTTTGAAGCCAAAAAGAATGCAAAAATTAGTTAAATGCATTTTTCGCTCTTTATAGCTTCAAATTCAGAATTTGAAATGTCACTTTTTGGAAAGCTAGAACAAATTTATGAATTTTTAAAAAATCAACGAAATTTTAAAAACGAAATATAAAAACATACATCAGGTCAAGTTTCTGCGTATAATTACATGAGATTTAGCGACCAGACGCGCGGAAAAGTCTTAAGTAAACATTGCAACATGATGATCCTTCTCTCATATTAAACAAGTTAATCACATCACTTGTTATATACATATATATATCGTTCCGTACTCACTCGGGGTTTGTGAATTGTCTGAGAATGAAAATCGAATCTTCCAGAGGCTCAAAAGTTTACTCACAGAAAATTCTAGAAGATTACAGGTCTATAAACAAAGTATCAACTTCAATTTCCACAGCAAATACAGCTTAAATAACAATTGACAACATCAAATTCACAGCATAAACTGTAGCCTAGCATTAACACACAGAAAAGGCTGTTATCCAAAGAGGCTCAGTGCTTTTTTACGCAGCAATCAATGCATTGTCGAAAACTGACACACTTGGCGTCATTCGATTCTTTAAATACCCGCGTAGAAATCGAGAATACTCCAGTAACTTCCCAGCCAATCAAGTTAGAGCTTAGATATTTGGTATGTCGATAATAAGGATTTTCTAGGCAATTTCGCCAAAAAAAATCGCCAAAGAGCTAAAATTTCGCTAAAATTGGAACTAAAGCTATTACCCGCCTTAATGAAGGTTGGTTTTTAATGGTTTTTTAAGGGGTTAAAAGCTATCCTGACGTGAAAACAAGCTAGAAATGCTGAAAACTAATATTTTATAACCTGACTAGGCCTTTTTGAATGAAATTACGTAAAAACAACTACAATTATTTACAAATTCATATCCATATATATATATATATATATATATGTGTGTGTGTGTGTGTGTGTGCGTGCGTGTTTTTGTCTAGGGGATTTTGATGAAAGTTTGGGGTTAGGAAATTTTGGGGATAAAATAATTGATTGGGCTTATCCTCATCTTAAGAAAAATTCGTGTTCGTTGTTAACTCTTTATCAGTCAATCGCAAAATATTGCAGAAATTGGTTGGTTGTAGGATTTAAGGCCGATTGACTCCTGATGTGTCCTAGGCCTAGGGGGGGAATGCCCTCCGTGGGGGTCTTTCTAAGGGGTCCTAGCCCGTATTTACGCGAGTTTCGGAGGAAACCACGGAAAACTCCGAACGGCTAGGTCGATGAGCGCGACCTGGGATCGAACCCGGCACCTCCCATCTACCAGCTTTGAGCGCAGAACCGCTCGGCCGCATTGCAGAAATTGGGTTTACTCGGAAATGGATATAAAAAATTTTATGGAAGTTGAGATTTAAATGTTTTCAGGATTTCTAAATCGATTGGACTTATCCTCATCTACAGGAAATTTCATGCTCGATGTTGAACCTTTATTCGCCGGCTGCATAATATGGCAGAAATTGGGTTTACTAGGAAATGAATATAACGATTTTGATAAAAGTTTGGGGGTGAAAAGTCACACTGATCCTTACATTCAGAAAAATTTGTGGTTACTTTAAAACTTTAACTGCCGTTTGGAAAATATGACAGAAATTGGGGTTTTTTTTAAATGTGTATAACGATTTTGATGAAATTTGGTGTTCAGTGTTTTTTGGAGTAAAAAATCGATATGATTTCCCAAAAATTGGGAGTCGCCTTTTAACTCTTTATATGCTAACTGTTATGAAAAAAAAAAAAAAAATGAGTGAGGGTTAGAAATATTTTAAGCAAAAAATCGGCCTTACTTATCTTTTTTTTTTTTTTTTTTTTTAAGAAAAATTAGCCGTTGCTAGTCATTACCTGGAACAAAATATAGCAGAAATCTGGTTTTTGGGAAACTGCTTAAACGCTTTTGATAAGAAATTATAGTTAGAGATTTTATATGATAATTCGATTTGAATTTTCCTTATCTCCAGAAAAATTAGCTTTAAGTAGTGACTCGCACTCCAACCTAGGCAAACAAATAAGAAAATATAATTATCTGAAAAACAAAATCACTCTACTTACACTACAAATAATTTTTACAATTTGACCGGGTGAATTCGGTAACACGGGTACTTAAAAAGTAAAATGCAAATAGATTCCAGAGCCGAAAGGATAGAGTATTTTCCTAAGGAGTGACAGCATGAATTAGCCCTCAGTTGTCTTCACGTCCGAACCTTTTTCTTGGCATTACATCGTTAAATTAAAATACAGCGAGTTCTTGTAGCTTTCTGTTTTTCTTTTTACATAAATACATATAATTTTCAAATTAGGCTACTTGAAATTCTATTTAAACTTAAGGAAATAATTTTGCCAACTGCAGTTCAGGCAGACTGTCTACGCTAGGATTACAAACTAGGCCGATTGTCTGTCGGTCTTAACCCGTAATCAGACGGGTTAAGACCGGAGCCACGAAGAACATATTTTTATACATATTCAAGCAAGCAATAGGAATTCACATCATGATACATCACGGAAAACGAAACAACTAAAACAAAGCAAAGAAAAAAATATTCCAAAATCTCAACTACTCTTTGGGAAAGAGCCAAGCTTTTGAGCAGGGGAGAAAGGGAAAAAAAAAGAAAGAGAGAGAGATTAATATACATAATGAAAATATTGTAATTAGGTTATTAAAATAAAAATAAAAATAAGGAGAAAAAATAGAGAGAAAAAAAATTTAATCAAAAGTTCTACAGTCTAATTAAAGGGCAAAGGTGACAGTTTTGTAATAGGGCGTTACAGCCCCCCATGATCGGTGTGCAACTCTAAAACTCGCAGTTTGCTATCAGCTCCAGGAAACGATTTAATTCTTCGTATTATTTTCCATTTCAAGGGAGGCTGATTATCGTCCTTTATCAAACCCAAATCATTTTCCTTGAAATTTGGTTTGTTCATTAACCATTTTGATCGTTTTTGCAAGTCTGAGAGGTAATCTGAGGACCGTATCTTCCAGAAACTTTGGAAATTTTTTGCAGAAGCTTTCATCGCTCCAACGGGGTTAAGTTAATTGAAGAATTATCAAGTTCAGGTATTGCTGTCAATGCAGTGCCGGTAATAAAGTGTCCTAGAGTCAGAGTACTTAAATCACTTGGATCATTCGAGAGAGCAATAAGAGGTCTTGAATTCAAGCATCACTCTATCTGAGTAATTAAAGTAAGAAACTGTTCATAAGTAAGTATTTGATCACCAGTAGTTCTTTTTAAATGATTTTTCATCTGTTGTATTCCAGCGTTCCAAAGGCCTCCAAAATGTATGGGGGGGGGGGGGGCAGATGGTGGATTGAAATTCCATTTGATTATTTCTTCGGATAAATATTTGTGAATATTTTCTTCAGAAGAAATCAAGGACATCACTTTTCTCATTTCGTTATCGAGCCTACAAAATTCGTTCCTCTATCTGAAAATATTTCTTCAGGCTTAGGAATGTCTCGGATGTGAGATCACTAAGTATTTCCAAATGAATTGCTTTTGTGTAAGACAAATGTATAAACAAATATAACTCTTATAAGGTTTAACACCTTGATCTTTACGAGATTTAAACAAAAAGGGTCCGGCAAGATCAACACCGAGTTTTAAAAAACTCTCGAGGGCACTACACGTTCAGCTGGAAGATCACCCATCAATTGAGAGGCTAAGTTTGATGTGTTTCTAAAACACTTCATACAGTTCCGAATATTTCTTTTCACAGCGTCTCTTGCATTAGGAATACGTATTCCTAGTACAGTTTGATCGTGAACAGTTACACATCAGTTTCATTTTTATCAAATTTACATTCTTCAATTATACCCAATTTGCAATTTGTTTTGTTCATTGAAATTTTTTTCATATTCGTTTTTTAACCATTCATTTTTACACAATTTTGTTCTCTATCCCCAAAGTCTATTTTTATCTAACTCAAAATTAGATTTCGTTTCTATTTTCTTTCCATAAATATTGGATTTCATATATTCCATTAACAAAATTTAAATTTTCGTTAAAAGAATTAATAATTTCTGAATCTCTCTGTGAAAGAAAATTATCCTTATTATCACATATTCCAAGGGATTCTAAATACCCAAAAAGCAGCAGATCGAAATTATCAAATTTATTAACAGATATAAGATGCTAATTAATTACCTTTGTACTACTATAATTTAATTTTCCCACTACAGTATAGCCGAAAACAGTATTATCAAATAAAATTCTGACCAATTTCTTCAACGATACCCTTCTGTATTTTCCAAAAATAATCTCCTCCAAGCAAAATATTAATTTTGGATTCGTTTAATGAATTATCTGCTAACTTCCAATTTTTATTTTTGATATATTTTGCCGTTTCTGGCTCGCCCTTTGGGCTTTTCAATGAAGTCGCGGTAATTAAGTCTGTAGCTAATACTTTAACATGTATGAAACGACGAGGCTTTATTTTGTTGTGCAATTTTATATCAAAAACATCGAATTCCTCTTTTTTACCATAATTAATTCCGAAAGCAAAAACAGTTACATGCTCTTTTCTTAAGAAAGGCAACTTTAATTCACGTGCTAGTTGTTTAGCTATAAAACTTTTCTCACTTCAAGAATCCAATAATAATCTTACAACTTTTGATCTAGAATTAGATGGTGTGATTACGCAACATGTTTGCAATAACACCGCCTGACTAGTTTTTTTTTTTTTTTTTTTTTTTTTTTTATTACAGTGAGAATTCGAAACTATAGCGTTATCCGTAACTTCTGGTTTCAGGGGTTTTTGAAAACAAAACTATTTGTTATGATCAGCAGCTTTGCATTTTTCGAGAGGTTGAGATTTAAGATAACATCTATAACATTTTCCATTCTTTTTTAACTTTAACCTTTTTTTCTTATCACTTAAATTGCAACACTCAAGAGAAGTTTGATCGTGATTTTTACAAAATATACACATAAATTTTACATTAGCATTCAAATAACTTGTGTTATAAGCTTTATTTATGAATTTCCTATCACTATTTTCAGATTTATTTTTATTTACAAAAGATGGAGTATTTCTAGCATTAATCACAGAGAAAGGTTTTTCTCTGGACTCTATCTCAGATTTGAGAATAACAATTAAATCTGAGACATCAGGAATCACTTTTAGTATCATTTTGTCTATGATACTCTATAACTAAATCACTTGGCAATAATTTTAACAAGATTGCATTCAGTAAATGCCCGTATGACCCCTTTGTAATACCTAAATTAAATAAACTACGACTATTAATTTCAGAAATATCGCACAGCTTCTTTAAAGCATTTAAATTCGAATAATTTTTTACGGGCTCTAAACATAATAAATTATTTATGTGAGCATTAATTACAACATCTTTTTTACCGAATAAAGTGATTTTAAATACACAAACTTTTCTTTTTATGAAAGATTTTCCTTCAAATGTATAGAATTTTCAAAACAATAAAAAAATTCTGTTTGTCCATTGAATTTAGGAAGAGTTAATTTCGGTAATCGAACCACCGTACAAGAGTTTGTTTGGGTTTCACTAACAAAACAATTTAAATTATTTTGATTGACAACATTCCTTTTACATTTATTTAAACATAATTTTATCTTACATTTTGCAGAGATTATGTGTTCTGCATATTTATCGCTTGTTGCGATATCTTTTTCATATTTTTTCATGTCTGTTATCAATTTTCAAATTTCAGAATTTAAATTATTTAATGAAATTTCTCGTTCATTTATAATTTCTTTAATTTCCATAATTTCGACAATTTTTGTATTTTCGAAATGTTTCTCAGCAAATAACTTGAATAACATATCTCAATTTCATTGAAATTTGTGTAAAATAAAGGAATTAACATATAGTTCATAAAAATACGTGTCATAGAACACAATGCTTTCGAATACTTTTGGGTGTCCCTGTACACAAGCCAGTAGCAGTATTCACTCCATTTTCAATAGGGAACATCCAATAGTAAACTTGAATATCATATATCAGTTTCCATGAATATTTAGGGGAGTTAGAGCACAGATAGACAGACAGACATACAAACCGAAGTCATTAACACATTTCAACCTTATTGTAAAGTGTTTAAAACATTTAGAAAGTGACAAAAATGATTAATATGAACGAAAATGCAATTCCAGCAAATTTCCAATAATACCCATTAATGTAACTGAATATTTAGTGTAACCCTGTAAATCTAATGCTAATCATACTGTATTCTCTGAAAAGCATTATTTTGTGCATATGAATAGCATATTTCAATTTTATTAAGATTTGTTCAAAGTAAAGTTATTAAAATTTGGTTTATAGAACGAATGCTTTGGAATACTTTCGGAGGTCCCTGTACACAAACCATTAAAGATATTCAATCCATTTTCGATGAAGAATATACGATAGTAAACTTGAATAACATATATCAGTTTCAAGAAATTCCATAAATATTTACGGGAGTAGCCTTTTTTTCCCTCTTTCTCTACATTCTAAAGTGGCGGTGGTTCCCGCCCACCCACCCCCGACCACCGCCAAGAGTTATACTAGGCGAGTCGTATTAATCCTGGACGATAGGACCCATGCCCCAGCCCGCCCGGTTCCCGCTGTTCAATGTATTTTTCTAGTCAATTTTGTCCCCTTATTACTTCCGGTGTGAATTTTTTTTTTTTTTTTTTTTTTTTTTTTAACACACTTGACATTGTGAGTTTTTTCGCTTTTCTTCCCATGCTATTTCTATGGGGTTTTTAGCTTTTTTTTCCCTCTTTCTCTACATTTTAAAGTGGCGGTGGTTCCCGCCCACCCACCACCGCCAAGAGTTATACTAGGCGAGTCGTATTAATCCTGGACGATAAGACCCATGCCCCAGCCCGCCCGGTTCCCGCTGTTCAATGTATTTTTCTAGTCAATTTTGTCCCCTTATTACTTCCGGTGTGATTTTTTTTTTTTTTTTTTTAACACACTTGACATTGTGAGTTTTTTCGCTTTTCTTCCCATGCTATTTCTATGGGGTTTTTAGCTTTTTTTTCCCTCTTTCTCTACATTTTAAAGTGGCGGTGGTTCCCGCCCACCCACCACCGCCAAGAGTTATACTAGGCGAGTCGTATTAATCCTGGACGATAGGACCCATGCCCCTGCCCGCCCGGTTCCCGCTGTTCAATGTATTTTTCTAGTCAAGTTTGTCCCCTTATTACTTCCGGTGTGAATTTTTTTTTTTTTTTTTTTTTTTTTAACACACTTGACATTGTGAGTTTTTTCGCTTTTCTTCCCATGCTATTTCTATGGGGTTTTTAGCCTTTTATTCCCTCTTTCCCTACATTCTAAAGTGGCGGTGGTTCCCGCCCACCCACCCCCGACCACCGCCAAGAGTTATACTAGGCGAGTCGTATTAATCCTGGACGATAAGACCCATGCCCCAGCCCGCCCGGTTCCCGCTGTTCAATGTATTTTTCTAGTCAATTTTGTCCCCTTATTACTTCCGGTGTGATTTTTTTTTTTTTTTTTTTTTTTAACACACTTGACATTGTGAGTTTTTTCGCTTTTCTTCCCATGCTATTTCTATGGGGTTTTTAGCTTTTTTTTCCCTCTTTCTCTACATTTTAAAGTGGCGGTGGTTCCCGCCCACCCACCACCGCCAAGAGTTATACTAGGCGAGTCGTATTAATCCTGGACGATAGGACCCATGCCCCTGCCCGCCCGGTTCCCGCTGTTCAATGTATTTTTCTAGTCAAGTTTGTCCCCTTATTACTTCCGGTGTGAATTTTTTTTTTTTTTTTTTTTTTTTTTTTTAACACACTTGACATTGTGAGTTTTTTCGCTTTTCTTCCCATGCTATTTCTATGGGGTTTTTAGCCTTTTATTCCCTCTTTCCCTACATTCTAAAGTGGCGGTGGTTCCCGCCCACCCACCCCCGACCACCGCCAAGAGTTATACTAGGCGAGTCGTATTAATCCTGGACGATAAGACCCATGCCCCAGCCCGCCCGGTTCCCGCTGTTCAATGTATTTTTCTAGTCAATTTTGTCCCCTTATTACTTCCGGTGTGAATTTTTTTTTTTTTTTTTTTTTTTTTTTTAACACACTTGACATTGTGAGTTTTTTCGCTTTTCTTCCCATGCTATTTCTATGGGGTTTTTAGCTTTTTTTTCCCTCTTTCTTTACATTTTAAAGTGGCGGTGGTTCCCGCCCACCCACCACCGCCAAGAGTTATACTAGGCGAGTCGTATTAATCCTGGACGATAGGACCCATGCCCCAGCCCGCCCGGTTCCCGCTGTTCAATGTATTTTTCTAGTCAATTTTGTCCCCTTATTACTTCCGGTGTGAATTTTTTTTTTTTTTTTAACACACTTGACATTGTGAGTTTTTTCGCTTTTCTTCCCATGCTATTTCTATGGGGTTTTTAGCTTTTTTTTCTCTCTTTCTCTACATTTTAAAGTGGCGGTGGTTCCCTCCCACCCACACCCACCACCGCCAAGAGTTATACTAGGCGAGTCGTATTAATCCTGGACGATAGGACCCATGCCCCAGCCCGCCCGGTTCCCGCTGTTCAATGTATTTTTCTAGTCAATTTTGTCCCCTTATTACTTCCGGTGTGAATTTTTTTTTTTTTTTTAACACACTTGACATTGTGAGTTTTTTCGCTTTTCTTCCCATGCTATTTCTATGGGGGTTTTAGCTTTTTTTCCCCTCTTTCTCTACATTTTAAAGTGGCGGTGGTTCCCGCCCACCCACACCCACCACCGCCAAGAGTTATACTAGGCGAGTCGTATTAATCCTGGACGATAGGACCCATGCCCCAGCCCGCCCGGTTCCCTCTGTTCGATGTATTTTTCTAGTCAACTTTGTCCCCTTATTACTTCCGGTGTGATTTTTTTTTTTTTTTTTTTTTTAACACACTTGACATTGTGAGTTTTTTCGCTTTTCTTCCCATGCTATTCCTATGGGGTTTTTAGCCTTTTTTTCCCTCTTTCTCTACATTCTAAAGTGGCGGTGGACAAGTGGTGGTGGTAACAGACGGACAGACAGATAAACCAAAGTCAGTAACACTTTTCAACTTTGTTGGAAAGAGTTAAAAAAATCGTGTCCATGTATTGCTATTATCCAAAGCACTGATAGTTGGTATAAAACTTCGTAGAAATTTTTCATGTAAGGATACATCAAAACTTTTAAATATTACTAAAAGAGAAATTTTTGACACTCGTGAAAAGCAAAATATATAAATGCACGAAAAATAAATATAAACCATGGTTCATTTTACTATATTGTCGCCACTATTTTAAAACAATACTTTTTTACATAATATTTTAGCATTAAAAAATTCCTGAAATTTTTCTTATTAACTATAGTGGTAACAATATAATAAAATGCGAGTAAATTTTTAGGAACATTGCGAGGCCTGCGATAATCAGAATATTCAGCATATGTAAGTTATTCCTTCTAATTCAAGCTGACTTTGAATACAAGTGGAATACATTACACTGCTCGGCACAAAACATCATTTTTGCAAACTCTTATGTAAAGTGACCTCCTGATTCCGAATATGACGCCCATTTTGTCCTATCACCCATCGTTTTTTAGGGACGGGCCCCTAATTTTATCACTTTTCGGTGATTTTATGGCTATAAATTTTATTTTTAGAGAGATTATTTTAACTGTTAAATATTTTCTGAGGGGCTACAGAGTTGGAAAATTCTAAAACATGAACATTTGCTGCAAGGAGAAAGTTTAGGAGGGGATTTGCCCCTCAAATTATGTATTACATTTCTTATATTTTTTTTTAATCTGTTATTAATGTTATTTATTAAACATTATGTATTTTTTTGTTTTTAGGCGTCAAATTAATTCTTTTTCATTCGCCAAATCAAATTCATGGTCATGAAATTACCGAACAGTGATAAAAATTGAGAGAGGGGATGGTGTCGCTAGAAAACGGTGGGAGACTGGGCAAAATGGGAGTCGTATGCGGATTCAAGAGGTCATTTTTATAAGAATCAGCAAGAATGGTATCAGAGCTCAAAAAAAAAAATTTTTTTTTTCAGCGCAGTGTTATCTTTTTTTTATAAAACAATGTATTCCTAGCCAGTGTACTATTTTTAATCCAATACTTTGGATTTATTAAAATACCTTATTTAGTTGTACAAAGTGTAGTTGTAATATGCTAAAAGTATAATCTGAGAAAATTCTTTTTTTATTACTATGAATAAAATCTTTTATCCACTTACTCAAGAACATGTAAAAATTGAATTGTCGTAAATGTTCACGTTATACGTAACTAAGATGACAAAACTATATTACTCTGAGGCACGAAAGTTTGGTGTATTAAGTAGATCATTATTTCTCATCCGTGTCAGTATGCTGACTGTCATTTTTAATGAATATCAAATGAGTATGAAAACACTCATATCAAATGTTTAATTATTGAAAAATGAAAGATCAACATTGATCGAAACATTTCATTCTATTAACAGAGGTCAAACATTAGCTAATACAAATATTAATTTGAAAACAAAAATTAATTTGAAATTACGTTAAAGTCACGGATGTAAATCAGACTATTATTTTTTTTTTCTTTTTCAAATCTTTTCAGTGTGGAATAACATTTATTATAATTTTTATATTGTAGAACTGAAGTACCACTAGGTTAGCATTTTTAGTCTACTGCGTTTCATAGAAAATATAGTGATATTTTGAAACAATTTTCCTCATCGATATAACGAATATTTTTTCAGTTGACTTGCAATTTTTCTATTAAGTTCAGATATGTCAATGCGATTAAAAAATTTTGGTGTATAACAACCACACAACTTCCATTACCCATTACTACACATATATTATGTGATGTAAGTTATCACATATTATAAAATTTGTTTTATCTCTAAAAGATAGGTAAATTTTCTAAATAAACAAATTTATAAATTAAATTATTTAATGTTTTCAACTATTTTAATTATAGCGATGTAACTATTTTGAATTATTGAATAACTTAAATGCATACATATTCATCGTATTTTTCTAAATTTTTATATGTTCTTCTCCTCTTTTTTTTTTTTTTTTTTTTTTTCTCTCTCTCTCTCTTCAAGGCAATTGAAAATAAATCTTTGACCTTTTCCCAGAACAGTCGAACCTCGTTAACGTGAATCTCAAAGGGAATAAAAAATTTGTTCATGTTATCAGTAGTTCATGCTATCAGTAACTAATCTTCATTTTGGCGGGGATTGTGGAAACAGTTCATTTTAAAAGTAATTCACGTTAACAGTGTTCACGTTAACGAGGTTCGACTGTATTAACATTGATATTATTCTAACGTAATGTAAATTCTTTCCGTTCTGGAAAGGCTATCTTTCCTTTTGTTTTGTGAACGCAGATGGTAGTCATTCGGCTCTCTTTCATCTTATATCTAAATTTTATTCGAGTATCCTCTTGTCCCCTGATTTCCATCCAAGAGCTAGTCAAAATATTTGCTTAGATGGTCATTTCCCGGGATCTAAGAACTTGGGGAAATCATACCAATATGTAATAACAAGTACGGATAAACTAATGGTAGCCTTAAAACAGGAATAAACTACTACGTCAGAGACGCCAAAGAAAAATTATTGAGGTGCATACAGCTGTTTCGGTAGCCTAAAGCGTACCGTCTTCAGTGCAAAAAGATTTTTTTGCACTGAAGACGGTACACTTTAGGCTACCGAAACAGCTGTATGCACCTCAATAATTTTTCTTTGGCGTCTCTGACGTAGTAGTTTATTCCTGTTTTAATATTCCAACGCCAAGTCTCCTGCTATTATAATGGTAGCCTTTTCAAAAAAACTATATAAGATTTTTCGTAACGAAAACCGCAGCCTTGCTGCTTCTAATAAAAGATGTATGGTGAAAAAATATGTAATGGTATGGTCCTTTTGTATATATCCTTTGTATAAATGTGCTTGCAAAGCTTTAAAGAAATTGGTTATCAAGTTTTTCAGAATCTTGTGAATTGTGGTAAAAAGGCTCCTTTGAGAAAAAAGACGTAAAAGTTTTGAAATGAAATAAGTTTGGTATTGATATCAGTTACAAGTTTGATCACAATTTTTGAACCAGAATATATAGAATTATAAATAAGGCATCACAATATTGAGAATTGTTTATATTTAAACTTTTATTTTTTAGGTTAAAACTACTTAAATCCCTTAATTTAATTGTAATAATTGATAATTCCCAACAAATAGATAAGACTGCGCAAAACTGATTCTTGTCTTAAGACTTTTTACTGTTACTCGCGCGAATCTTACACGTAAGTTAAATGTCAAAAGCTCAAATATTCATATTTCATACGAATAAATTATATATATGTGAATATTTAAATATGAACAGGAAAGATTTTTCCCTGTCAAAATATATTTTCAGACTTTTTACAAAATTTCCTATTTTCGTTCCCAATTCTAGAATGCTCAGCATTATACTTTAAAGTCTGAAATCATGATTATGTATAACTCATTGCCTTTTTGATTGCTGAATTTGTGAGTGTTAAAAGTAAAGACAGTACAATGAACCTAGAAATTCTGAAAATAAAAACAGGAAAAAGAGAAGAGATTTTCATAAAAGTAAAATGTAAATTAGACCAGGTATCTGACAATTAAAAAAAATGCAAATTTATTCCCTTTTGAATAAAAAATTCATTTCAGTTTATCCTTTTTTTTTTTTAGTTTTAAGAGTATATTTCCACCATAAAATAAGAAGACATTTTTCTTTTAGATGGTTAGAAATAAAATAAAGTATGCATTAGTTTGAAATCTTTTGGGAATTTTATGGAAGCTTTTTCTGATCTTCTTGATCGATATTTTAAAATACAAACGCTGATAGTTAGATAATGGATAGGAAAAAAAGCATCAAGAAAAAATGTCGTGGGATTTGGGGAAATGAATTTCTATTCATCACCACGTTACTTGACATTAAAATTTCCTTGTCTGAAACAACGAACTAGAAAAATGGAAAAATGGAAAAAAAAAAAAAATCACAATCTTAACCTTGCGTAAAATAGATAGACATGTAGGGAATCTGATAAATGTGGGTGTTAATATTTTTCAGATAAAATTTATTGTAATATATTTCATACATTTTTGAAACATGGACATTTTACCACGTTTCTACAGAATTCGTCATTCAGAAAATGGACATGAACAAGTGGTTTACCTTTTCTCTTCTTTTTTTGCCAGTAATAGAAAAAAAATTGATTATGCTGAGTTCTTTCTTCGGATGCTGTAAGGATTTTTATTTCTTTTATTCACTGTGTTTCTCTTGGTGACGTGATTAATGATAACGTGTGATAAATATACCCACTGGATCTACAGGCTACATTTTGAAGGTAGTCAAAAAAGAAAACAAGTTACAAAAAAATGCTATTCTTCAATTTGTGTAACAAAGAGACTTTTTTTGTCTTTCATATGTTCAAGAATTGTTTTATTCAAGAAATGCTTACTTGTGGTAATAAAAGAAAAACAGAATGTTATAATATCTCGTAATAGGTCGTTATAAATTTTGTTCTTAGTGGATTGGTTTCTTATGCTTTTCGCGATTATAAGCTTTAAATAATAATAATAATAATAATAATAATAATAATAATAGAAAAAAATATCATCATTAGTCTTTCTTGCTCTCTCTCTCTCTCTCTCTCTCTCTCTCTCTCTTTTTTTTTTTTTTTTTTTTTAAGTATGTTTGCCTATATAACTTTTATGATTAAATAACGTCAAGTTCTAATTTAATTAAATTCTAGAATAAAATACTAGCATGAAATCATCTTGCAGTTTATAATAACTAAAGATGTATTTTGTTCCCATTTTTTCAATACGTTATTTTATGTGTTTATTTCACAAAATGTTTAAACTACCAAATACTGAATGAAGTTATCAATTTTCTAAAACATTTTCTGAAAATTATAAAATGTATGAATACAAGGCTGCCACGAGCAACATTTTTTATTATTATTATTTTCATACCACTATTTCCATAACATAAAATTTATAATAAATTTATGCAGGCAAAGTGCAGATTTACCTACGAAAATAAATTATAAATTTTACTTTTTGGAAATAATGGTACAAAAAGAATATAAAAAACGTCGCCTGTGGCAGCACTGTAAATATAAAAACAAAATATAAAATTCTATATAATTAACATCCACATCTATAACATAGAAACATATATGAAGAAGAAAAGAAATTCTTTTTTATAAAAGGATATAAAGGAACCACATTACGAAAAAATAAAAAGATAATTTTTCACAGTCAAAGAAACATATATAAAAAAAAAGTAAAATCGAATTCTCTTTTTTTTATATATATAGCAAAATTTATAGTTCTTCAGCATTTTGTGTTTATTTCATTTTCAATACAAGTGTTCTTATAATAATTCTGACTGTAAACTGATAATATATTTTGTGTAATTAAGGAGATTTTATTATAAATATGAGCACACTTTAAGGTGCATGGGTTCGGGTAATCTACAACATTCCAAGAACTATGGGAACAAAACAAATTCAAGAAATTACTTATTTTGTTCCTAATAGCTTTTATGGACATTATTATATATAGAAGTGTTAGAAAAATTCTCGTCCGAGAGATCTGTACTAGAGCCTGCGACACGTGCAGTGAAATGAAAGTTTCATAAAGGAAAATAACTGATAATATAAGTTATCAAATACATTTATATGAACAAAAAACTGAAGAATATATATATATGTGTTTTTTTTTTTTTTTTTCAAAAATTAAACAATTTTTATTTAAAAAAGAAAAAATAATAATAAAAATATGAAGTCTAAAGTTTCCTAAACATGGTTCATGAGAGTATTATCCTATTTTTCCCTATTCTCTAAAACGAAATCGTTTAGAAACCAACATAAAAACAACTTGCCCACTCCCCCTTCTGGGTTTTTTCTAAAGAAACCCGTGCTCAGAACGTTGTTTTATACAACTAGGATTACTTGCATTAAGCCACATTAAACTGGTATACATTTTACCCAAAATATTTTGTTTTAGTGATTTTCAGCATGGTAGAATGCAAATGAAGTCCATTTTATTTTTTATTTTATTTTATTTTTATTTATTTATTTTATTTTTCTTATTTATAAATTTTATGTTGTCCTTTTTAATCTCATATTTTTACACTGAGAAAAAATTCTCTAACTGACACCTAGAATCTAAATTTTGACTCTAGTAAAAATAGTTCCATGTCATCCTTATAAATTCTTGTCCCCTTTGAAAGCGAGTTCTAGAAACCCTATTAAAATTCTAGAGCGTTTGCCTATATTATTGAGGTCAAACTTATTCAAAAATCTTTGCAAATAAATGCGAATACAAGAGGCGAGTTTTAATAACTATTATCTTGGTTTATGACCTAATTCTAGAAAATCAAGCGAGAATTTCTCGCAATACAAGGATTCGGAATATTCAGAATATTCTTTCACCATCTAGAAATGTATAGACTAGAAATTCTCGATTTTGTCTATTCAGCTTATTGGCGCGCCTTATATGCAAAGCTCGAAAATCTATATTTCTAGTTTGGGGATTTAGAAAATGACCAATTATTCGTTCTAGATGAAGGCGGTATATTTATTTCTCAGTGTATTTATTTATTTATTATTTTATTTATTTATTTATTTATTTATGAAATATTTCATTTAATGTATACTTGATGAGGTACATTATAACAGTAAACTCCTGAACTACGTCATTTTTTTTTTTTCGATTTTTAGGTATAATCGGTATCAATGATTGCAGATTTTACCTGTTTACAGAAAATATGTGTCTTTTCCCAAATTGCGATGTAATTTTTTGGTAACTTTTTGTAGTTTTAGGAAACAGAATTCCTCATAGGAAAGCTACAGAAAATTTCTGTTTTTTAACGCAATATTTTTGGCAGTGTATATAATCCTTTTCTTCACACTTTACAACATGGTTTCTCTGTTCATGATTTCTCTTGGTTCATGGTAATAAGAAAAGCAATGATCCTCAACTGTTGGGGAAAAAACAAACAACCTCTTGAATTATTGATAACAAATTGTAATTATCAGAATTACAAGGATTATACCAAAAGGATCTTAATTAAAACGATATTTTTTAAGCTTCCAAAACAGTCATTAAGATATAATTGATTGTAGAAGCTCTGTTATTTTGTATAGAATATCGAACTGTTGTCATCTCTAAAGCATTAGTTAAGCAGCTTCATAAGTACAAATTCAGTTTATCTTATCAAATGTTAATGGCACATGAGAGATTCAATAAGAGGCAAAAAAGTAAAATTTATACATAATTTCAACCTCAAATTCTATTGATTGAAAATTTTAACTTCAAACTTTAACATTTTGGCTAACGTATATTTATCTGTTTAATATAATTAAACACTATGTCTCAGTGTTGAATAAAATTAAATCAACATTTAAGATGAGGTATTTATTTACAATAATAAAAACATGAAAGTACAGTCGGTATCAAAAGTGTCCGGACACTAGCAAAAATTCCTATATAAAAAAAATTACACTACATACGGTTTTGTAAAATAAATCCTTATCGAATTGAATCCTGTTCTTAGTCAGTGTAAGAACATGATTCGATAAGGATTTATTAGTACAGTATAAAAACATAAAATTTTATCACAATCATTTCGACTTTAAATTTACCCTTAACAGTGTCTAAACGCCACAAGCACCACCGTTACACATCAGTAATAAAGACATCAAAAGACAACTAAATATTCGGGAGGTACCAATTTAGCTCCAATTAGAGGAGTGGGTTGTTGTATTTTTAACGATTAATCTTTTATGTTTTTTATTGTAAGTAAATATCTCATTTAAAATGTTAATTTAATTTTATGTATATCTGTTTTTTGGCATTTCACCAGTAAATGAGAAAAGAGCAGAGAGCATTGGTGTAAGAGTGAAAGTCAAACAGTATTCTGTGTTAAATTGTTTATCAGTACTAATTGCAAATAATCGACAAAAAATGCCTTGTTCTATTTTAAGTAAAATTTCCTTTTTCTTTTGTTTGTTTACCAAAGTTTAATCAACATACTGTGTTACAAAAATAAATTTTGTTACATCGCATCAGTTTTTCAAATCTTCGAGAAACTTAAGATCTCTCAAAAATTAAATTTACTAGCTATAACTGCAAGCAAGAAATTAGTAACATCTGAGGACGTTGCTTTACCAAACGAAATGTCGAACAAAACATTTTTAACGATACTGCCATCGAATGGATTAACCGTAATTTTAGTAGCTTCAGTTACACTAACAAGGGAAGTATGAATCAGTAAAATTGCTATTGAAACCAAACCAATCTTAAATTAAAGAGCATGATCGAAAACATAGGGTCCAGTACAAATTTGCTGCAACAACCCTCATGGGGGCGAGATATGACCCCCCTAATAGTTTTAATTATTTCTATAAAAACCAACAAAACACGCATTGTAGTGAAAACGGATGGTGCAGTGGTAGTGTGCTTGACTTCTGATACGGTGGTCTTGAGATCGAGTCCCCGCAAGGGCTTTTGTAATTTGTTTAATTTTTTTCAATTTTTTTTCTTTACGTTTTTAATTAAATTAAATTATTAATTTAAGACAAAATATTTATTACATTAGGGTGTTTTTTTTTTTTTTTTTTTTTTTTTTTTTTTTTTTGTATTCCAATTAATAAAGTATTGACCATGAATTTAAGAAATATATATTTTTACTTTTTTATTTATAAAAAAGAAAGAAAATCATGCTTAAAGCTACGAATATAGTTTCTAATTTATAACAATTATGATTAAAAGTAAAAAAATCATGAAACCATAAGTATTTTCCACAATTAGAACAAGAAATATAAAAAGAGTGGTCACAATTATTTGAATTACAATTTTGTTCACCGTCAGTTATTGTTCAAAACGAATATTTTGTTAAATATTTGGCTTTTCGTCGAGATTACTAGACTTGTAAAATTCATATTTATCCAGATTTTGAATTTTTTGAGATATAAACTAATTATAAATTAGTAAAATCATTTTCAGAAAATTTGTCATTGTGTTCAATATTATTATCAATTCTTTCGACACCACCAAATTGAACAGTTGTTTAATGAAATATTTGAAATAAAAATTAAATGCGACGTCAAACAGTTAAGCAACAGCTGTTGTTCATTCAAGATTTTTCATGCGAAAAATTGCATGAATAAATAATACAATTGAGAGCAGACGATGTACTCTTGCTATTAATGTCGTCGTTAAAAAATAGTTATTTAAATTTACATAAAACATAATCATTAAGAAAGTTTTATCTGAATGTAATATAAAAGTATTCCCTGTTAAGTTATTAATTTCTTTAAATTTAATAAATAAATTGGTTAAAAAAAAAAAAAAAAAAAAAAATGTTAAATTGTCCTCTGAAAAAAAAAAAAAAAAAAAAAAAAAAAAACTTGTTTTAATATAATTAATATTTTCTCTTAAAATAATGATTTAATTTACTTAAAAATGCAAAAAATAAATATTTCAGTTGAAATAAAAAATTAAAGTATAAAACGCCCTCGCAGGAACTCGATCCCAGGACCTCCGTATAAGAAGTCAAGCTATCACTGCAGCATCCGTTCTCACTACGGTGTGTGTTTTGTTGGATTTTATAAAAATAACTAAATTTATTAGGGGGTCATATCTTGCCCCCATGGGGGTTGTTGCATCAAATTTGCACTGTACCCAATGTTTTCGACCATGCTCTTTAATTTAAGCTTGGTTTGGTTTCAATAGCAATTTTACTGATTCATACTTCCCTTGTAAGGAGAATTTTAACAACGCATCCTTGCTTCTTATTATATCGCAGAGATTAGTACGTGAAGTACTTCTCTTCGGCACCCCACTCTCTTATTTAAATATTTGTACTTTAAAGTGCAGCAACCGTAAAAATTGACAAACTTATACTTAAGCAACTTAATACCCCCAAGTCCGCAATAAAAGTAGCTTCATTTTGATTTATAACTTAATTAACAGATAAGTCACCTGTTTATACCTTTGAACCTAGTAGTAGGGCGAAGTAAAGGTAGGCAACCTATTTTCTTCATTTTACTTATGCCTTGTACTATCGATTGTTACAGATTTTAAATAAAAAATAGGAAAGTGCTTGAAACATTAATTAATTAAAATGTTTTATGTTTGTAATTAACGTAGTCAGGTGAAGATATGATTAAGTAGCCTAAGTGCGATTTGTTTGCTTATGTATCACCCAATAGCATATATATATATATATATATACAGAGTGTCCATTGAAATCCGTTCCTATCCTTTTAATTGCTGAAAGGCTGCTGCTATAGTGATAAAGGTGGCGTCTAGGTATGGTCTCTATGCGCTACTAAATGCGACCACTTAAAGCACTACCTGGTGGAAAATGATGGAATTAGAGTTCCTACTCTGAAAACAATACTAGATAGGAGAAAATGTGAATTAAAAGATTGTACAATGTTATCGATTTAGTATGAAAAGGCAACTCCTAGACATGAATATTAAAAATAGAAAGCTTAAAAATGCATTCGTTTTTGCGATTTCCGACACGGTGACGCAGGAAAACGGTCTTAGAAAGAAAGAGACAGTTATTTCTCAACAAATACTTTCATTTTCGATGTTTAAACGTCTGTCCGTCAGCTGCAAAGCACATTTGAACCTTTGATTGAACTCACCGATGCACATGTTGTATCGTAACACATGACACGTATGCTACATAAAGTTCAAACAAAGGTCCAGATGTGCATTACAGATGACAAACAGAGGTTTGAACATCGATAATAAAAGTATCTTATGATAACTAGTTACTTTTCCTTTCTAATATTGTTTTTTCACGTCGTAGTGTAAGAAATTGCGAACAAACAAATGAACGTTTTAAGCGTTTTGTTTTAGAATTCTTGTTTACAAGATGTCCTTTCGTACTAAATAGATGATGGTCTACAACTTTGAAATTCACTTTTTTTTTCATATCTGGTAACGTTTTCGAGATAGAAACGCTAGTGATAACATCAAGTAGCACACAGAAACTTTACAATGCTTATACACATTTTTCATGACTACAGCTACAACTATTCAGTAATTTAAAAAAGTTGAACGGGCTTTAGTGGGTATCCTGTATATACAGTGCTGGACAAAAATATAAGGCCAGGAAAGAAACAATAAATATTCGAATAAAACTGTCGTAAGGAAACATCTGAAAACCAGGATCGTACTTAATAGTATTTATGGAAAAGTACTTAGAACAAGCAAATAATACCTTGCCCCTGATGTGAAAATAAAGAAAATGTTGAACAAAATTATAAGGCTACGTTAGTCTGAAGACAAAAGTGAAATTAACAGTGAAATTGTTTTATTTTTTATTTATATATTTATATTTTTTATTTACTTTTTTTTTTAACTTCATCAAACTTGAAGTCATGGACTCCGACAATTTCTTTAAAACGTGTTTTGGAATGTTCTCCCATACAGTCGGCAGCAAAATTGTTAAAGAGCACATACATATTTCTCATATTTTTTTAACCGACTTCAAAAAAAGAAGGAAGGTTCTCAATTCAAACCGTATGTTTTTTTTATGTTTGTTAGCTCATAACTTCTGAACGGATGCTCCGATTTTGATACTTTTTGTTTTGTTTAAAAGGTCTTGGTCTGCAATAGGTCCCATTGTAATATCTTTACGATCTAAAGAAAATACAGGGTGCCCAAAAGAATCAGTCCCAACTCTTTTAACTGCTAAACGGCTGCAGCTATAGTGATAAAAATGATATGTAAGTATAGTAAAGTGGCCCTGCAGTACAAGATTAAACCGCTTGCTTCGCCACCTGGTGGAAAATAGTGGAGTTAGTGTTCCTATCTCGAAAACGGTTCGAGAGAAAAAAAGTGAATTAGAAACTTGAAGATTATCATCGATTTAGTACAAAAAGGTAGTTTAGACATTCATGCTAGCGTTCCTATTTTGGAAACGGTTCAAGACAGGGTTAAAAAGTGAATTATAAAATTGCAGAGCATCATCGATTTAGTACGAAAAGATAGTTTAGACATTGATGCTAAAAATACAATGCTAAAAACGTGCATTTCTTTGTTTGCAATTTCTTACACTATACACACTTGAGCTACATTGCTTACGTAGTAGCGTAGCTGGTGAGACATACGCTATATAGTTCAAAATACGGTTACTTGATACTTTTTGCTTTGTTGTAGAGATCTTGGTCTGAAGTAGGTCCCATTATAATATCTTAACAATCTAAAGAAAATAAAGCGCCATCTGGTGAAAAACAGCGGCATTAGCGCTCCTATCTCAAAAACGGTTCAAGATGGGAGAAAAGTTAATTACGAAGTTGTAGAGTATCATCGATTTACTACGAAAAGACAGTTTTTAGACAATATTGCTAAAAATAGAACGCTTAAAACGTTCAATTGTTTGTTCGCAATTTCCTACACTGTGCACACTTGAACTACGTTGCACGCTTTACAGCGTAGCGGATGACACGTATACCCTGTGGTTCAAAGTACTGTTACTGTAAGCGGTCACATCGATTAGCGCAAAGTCGTTTTCAACCAACTTCAGAAAGGAGGGTGTTCTTAATTCTTGCTATGTGTTGTTGTTGGTGTTTGTAAGCTTATAACTTCGTAAGAAATGCTCTAATTAACCGACTTCTAAAAGGAGGAGGTTCTCATTTCAAAGCGTATGTTTTTTTGTTTTTGTTTTTGTTTGTTAGCTCATAACTTCTGAACGGATGATCCGATTTTAATACTTTTTGTTTTATTGTAAAGGTCTTGGTCTGAAATAGGTCCCATTGTAAGATCTTTACGATCAAAAGAAAATACAGGGTGCCCAAAAAATTCAGTCCCGACTCTTTTAACTGCTGAACAGCTGCAGCTATAGTCATAAATGTGGTATGTAGGTACAGTAAAGTGGACATGTGCTACGCGATTCAACCGCCTAAAGCGCCACCTGGTGGAAAAGAGTGGAGTTAGCGATCCTATCTCGGAAACGTTTCAAGACAGGGGAAAAAAGTGAATTATAAAATTGCAGAGCATCATCGATGTAGCACCCAAAGACAGTTTAGACATTAATGCTAAAAACAGAACGCTTAAAACGTGCATTTGTTTGTTCACAATTTCCTATTTTGTGCACACTTGAAAAATATTGCATATATTGTAGCGTAGCGGGTGACATTTATGCTATGTAAAATTCAAAGTATGGTTATTGTAAGCGGTCACATCGATTAACGCATATGCGTTTTAAGCCGACTTCATAAAGGAAGAGGTTCTCAATACAAACCATGTTTCTCGTTGTTGTTGTTCAAATTTGTTAGCTTATAACTTCGTAAGAGATGATTTGATTTTAATACTTTTTTTGTTGTCGTAATGATCTTGGCCTGAAATAAGTTTCATTAGGATTTCAATAAGATATAAACAAATTACAGGATACTCACAAAAGTCTGTTCTCACTCTAACTGCTGAATGCAAGCAACTCACTGGTAAAAGCAGTGTGTAAGTATCGATGTTGAAACTTCTGTCCATCAGCTGCAATGCATATTTTGCTCTTTGTTTGAACTTTACGCTGCGCAATTTCCAGCGTAGCGGGTGACACGTATTTACTGTAAAGTTCAATATATATGCCTAACAGAATTTTCGGTTACGAATACAGCGTATCCTTTCTTTACATTTCTAAAGACTTTTTAATTTAACGAATGTTCGTTCAATAGATAGTTTTTTAGTCATATCCGATAAAGGCAAGAAAAGTGACACAATTTAAAAATGCAGCATTTGAGAAAAATCAACTTAAAAATAACTTGACTAGAATAAAACTGGCACAACTGTCTCTCGAGTGGATAACTTTCTAGATGAAGATGTAACTTTTTTGTTCACATTGGGTGCATTTAATGTATTTTTCAGTGACACAAACCATTTTTTGAGTAATGTCACTTTTCTTGGAAGTTGTGATTTGTGAAACTTCCGTCGAACGTCTTCTGATGCTCTGCTATATAAATAAGTTTTCTCTGAAAAGAGAAAAATAAAATCTTTTTGTAAAAAAATAGAACCGACTCCAAAAGGGAACTACTATTCAAACAACTAAAAATGAAAGAAAATTGGCAGAAAATGGAACTGTAGATTGCGCCTAAAAGTATAAAATAATTTCCTTCGCCAAACAACCTATAACACTACAATTAATCATAACTTTTGAAGTCGGCGCAAAATTAAATAAAAATTAGTACCTTTATTCAATACAAAAATGAAATCCTATTCAAAATACACGTCTCACATTGTTACCTGCAAAACGCAGCCGAAAACTACTTTTATTCAAGAAATCAAATAAGATTTCGTAAGCAGCAAAAGTTGGCGAAGATGCTGGTATTTGACGTCCTTGGTGAACGAAAAATCGCAAAATTATCTGGCAAACATATTTAATATCTTTCGGATATCATGATTATTTTAATAAGGTATATCAAGAGAGTAATCAAGAATATGAAACAACACATCGTACAATATATATTATGAAAATATACATCTTGCGTGTATATTTTTGCCTTGCGTTTTATCGCCAAATTCAAAAGCCATGAAGGATGATCTAACTTCGTAGAAAGATAAATACCGCATTGTGACGAATGTTCACTGTTCTATGCAGATGCTACTAATGGACCAATTGTATACAGTGATAAAATAAAGGAAACATGAAAATGGATCATTCGAGACAACAGCATTTGTTGCTACCGATCTAAAGACAAACCTTTAAAAACTAATTAAATTTTATTTAATTTTGCGCCGACTTCAAAAGTTATGATTAATTGTAGTGTTATAGGTTGTTTGGCGAAGGAAATTATTTTATACTTTTAGGCGCAATCTACAGTTCCATTTTCTGCCAATTTTCTTTCATTTTTAGTTGTTTGAATAGTAGTTCCCTTTTGGAGTCGGTTCTATTTTTTTACAAAAAGATTTTATTCTTTTTTAGTTTGATCGATAATTTTTATCATCAACTTACTTTTTTATAAACAGTATAAAGTGTAAGATCATGACTCGACAAATATTTAATTACCTAATAAAACAGTATTATGTGCATATTTTTAAATAAGAATTATTGTTTGCGCTTTAATTATTTTTCTGCCGACTGTAAATGTTCTATGGCTTTCTTATGTTCATTCTTTTCTTTATAATTTTTAACGTTTTCGTAAATGTCACGAATTAAATACCCCATAAGCTCTCAATTAGGTTGAGAACCGTGCTGATAGGTGACCAGCGTAAAACTGCATTTCATTGATCTGACCGTGCTCTTTTGAGGCTTGAAGTATAAACAGAAGCATGCACTTGTTGGAATAAGTAGTCTCCATTTCTGATAAGCGGTGCTTCTAGCAGCGAAGTACAGGCCAGAACATCTTGATAATCCTCCGATGTCGTTTTTTATTTTATAAACGCTATTGGAGGGATTCCGCCAGCACCATAAAGTGTCTCCCTATGAATGGACACTTTGAATAGACCTTACCTCTCGGAGAATATCTTGTCAATAGTATTGAAAACCGTCTGTCCCGTCCATGTTTTATTTTATTTTATTTTATTTTAATTTTTTTTTGTCAAAGAACATTATATTTTGCCATTTGTCTCCAAATGCCCCGTATTATTGTGCAATTTGTAGACGGCATAACTTATGCTTTATCGTCAATGGAAGGATTTCCATCATTTTCGTGTACCGTAAATAACAATTCGTTGATATTACTCACCGAACTGTTCTACTTAAACACGAAAGTTTCATATCGTTTACAATTGCCGCTGAAGACTTGTTTTTATTGGTAACTCTATAGTACGTCTTTTTTGACGAGATGTTAAAGAACTATCCCATGTAGAAAGCTTTTGGAAGTAATTTGCAGTTTTTTTTTTTAAGAAATTATTAATAACAGTATTTGCCGTGTTCATTTTACCAGCGATAATTTGAGAACTTAACCCACAATGACTAAATGCAAGAATCTGTCCTTGTTTTTTTTCGGACAATGGTTTGTCTCTACTCTAGGGTGACAAGACGTTCTCCTTTTCTGAGGTCAGTCCTCATTTTTCGAGTGTTGTCCTCAGCTGCTTTCAAAAAGCCACATAGTCTCATTTGTCCGTATTTTAGACTTTTGCTTCTCATTTGTGACTTTTTGTTCTCATTTGTTCTCACTCTATTACTGAACACAATATGAAAAAATCATGAACTGTTGATGTTGCTGTTCAATTCATGAATTTGGTTTGAATCTTACATCACAGCACACATGTAGAAGTGCTGATGTGTATGTTTGTTTTTAATTTTTAGCCTTTCTTTATATGATGGTCTTTAATATTATTTTATTGTTTGATATTTGAAACGGTAATCGCCAAGCAAAAATGCAATTTTTTTTTTTTTTTTTTTTTTTTGCGGCTTTGGCTAAAAAGTATAAATTTAACAAAAAACCTATCTGCCGATCGCTTTGGTGAATCAAATGTTACTTGTACGTTATGCAATTCAACATTTTCAGTTGCCAGTGGTACAAAATCTCGAGTCGAAAGCCATGTGCAGACAGAAAAACATAAAAACTTTCTTTGAAAAGCGAGCAGTAGCAAATTGTTGATTTTGTTAAGTTTCAAATTTTTAAAAAGTGTGGCTGGAATAGCAGTTGCTGAAAGTGTTATGGTATTTCATAATATTCAGCATCATTATAGCTTAAAGTTGATGAAATTTCTCTTAAATCTTAGAGGAGGGTTTCCCTACTTGTCCGTACCTCTTAACAACCATAAATGACTATCATTGTTAATTCTCTGGAAGTAACGAGAAACATTCCCTTCTAAGTCACTTCTAACCCAAAAACATAGAAGATATTTATTTTTCTATTGGAAGATGTTTGTCATTGTAAAACGGTATTTTAAAAGATTAAAAAAAAAAAAAAAAAAAAAAAAAAAAAAAAGCTGGATATACATGAAAGGGTGACAAAAAAAAATGCTATACTGTCCAAAAATTTAATATCAACCTGGAAGTTATTTTATCACTGATTATATTTTGTAACTAACTAAATTTAAATAACATTTTAGATTTAAAAGTAATTTTTACCAAAATTGAAGACTGACTAAACCAAGGATAGGAAATAAAGCCGGGTATTATTATAACACAATTCTACTGTACCGAGTTACATCGTTGACTTCTGACTGACAATTTTCCTACTTTCAGGTGAGTGAATAGTGCCAATCAAAGGTCATTTATTTATAGTATCTTTTCCATTTGAAGTAGTTATGATTATGTTTACACTGAAAACTTGATCTATCAGTATTAACACTCAACAAAAGTACTATTGAAGCAGATATCAAATAATACTTTTAAAACAATTTTGTACATGAAATTCAGTGTCCTCAGAAATGTCCACATTTTTAAAAAAAGTGCACTCATTTTTCTCATAGATGTAAGAATTGTGCATAATTTGTCATCATTTCGCATAGAAAAAATTTGGTCACCTTACTCTACCAATATTTAACAACGCTCACATCGACCGTATCCAAATTTTCCTCATTGCGTAAAATCTGCATAGTAGAATTATTTTGTCTAATGACCGTTTTGTTTCAAAATGTAGGTCATTAGCATATAGCATACATAATTACATTTTAATAATGATGGTGGACCGACAGCCTGGTGCGCATTTAAACTGACTCACAATTTTATTATTACTGTCGTAACTACATAACGAAAACATTAAACATATTTAAAAACAATTAATTTGTTAAAAATTACACTTTAAAGCAAGTACAATTTTCTTTATAAAAGACATATTTAATTAAAACCATTTTAAAATTACATAAATCATTTTGTCAAAGCTTTTTACCCTGCTTATCAGGGCATCATCAGGACAAATTTAAGGCATAGTTTGATAGCAAGTGCAGCAACACGTTCATTATATATCATAATTAAGAAAAAAAAAACACGGCAGTTACAGTCAAGCAAAATAAATTAGTCGGAAATCAGAAGTTGTAGAAATTTAGTTGGAGCTTTACTGGGTCAACATAGAGCAACTTAAAGTCTGAAATGTTAAGGAACTTGCATTTAGTTGGAGCTTTAGCAAGATAGCATAGAGTAACTTGAAAACTGTAAATGTTGAGGAACTTGTATGGAAATTTCACTGGGTAGGGCCTGGAGAGGCGTACTAGCAGTAAAAGTTAAAATGCAACAGTTTAAAATGATTTTAATTAAATATGTCTTTTTTAATGAAAATTTGTACGTGTTTTAAACTGTAAATTTTAACAAATTAGTTGTTTTTACAATGACACACGTGTTTTTAAATGTCTCTATATGAGATTTGATTTCGATTAAAGATATTTCTTTCCTAATCTGCATTATTTTGGTCACGTCATTCCAAATGGCCTTATATTTTTGTCCAGGTATATAATAGCCCACTATATATAAACAACTGCAATTCCACGTTAATCTACCGAAACCAAAGTTTTATAAGAAAGACAAAATACTCTCATTCAAAACACAGATGAGGGTAGGTCGATTTAATCAGGATCTTAGACTGCTAGTGATTTTAATTGTCTGTCAGTTATAAAGCATCAGATTGTAACTCACTTGTAATGAGCCATGAATTACTTAATGACTCGTCACTATGAAATACTAACGGTAACTTCATATTAGAATAATCGTGTGGTAGTTATTCATAGTTATATTATTTCACTAAATGACAAAATATCACTTTAGAACTGTATAAAGGAAATATTTCGCCACATTTTTACAATGATATTTGTGATAAGTAAATTTTTATAAAGTGATTATGATGTTTGCGTGTTTGTCGAATTTTAATAGTAAATAGCGTTTAATAAAGGATGAATTTTTATCTATTCTTCTATCATAGTAATAATAGATTTAGCTGACTAATAATACTGTTATTTACAGCACCGTGAAATTTATTTATTGTCTATCACATTTATAATACAAAAAAATCTGAAGTCTAAAAACAAAAAATGAACAAAATCAAGAGATTATACGCATTTAACGCATAGATGTATATAGTATTTTAATATAGTTTTTAAATAACCACACTCAGTATTATTTACTTTTTTCTTTTTAAACAAACCTAGAATAAAAGACATTTTACATCAATTTAACAATTTATTTTAGAAACTACCCCTAGCGCCAGCCTAAATAATGAATTCATTTTGCGATACATTTTTATAAAGCTAAAGTATGAATGGTAAGACACAATAAGTAAAGACATTACCTTTTTTGTTTTACTTCATTCTGTTAATTGTTGGTACAAAATAAATGAGCGTGTTGATTTTTATCTTTGCAAGCTAATTTGTTTCAAGCATAAAATCTCTTTCTTTTTCATTCTCTTTACTAAGTTTTTATTGAGGTGATAATTAAAACGGTTACTCTCTCTCTCTCTCTCTTTCTCTCTCATGCTAATTGCTTTTTAAAACTGTAAGTAATTCCATATTCTTTGTGTTATCCATGTATTATTTTATGCATTTCATGAACTTTGATCCTTGAAATTTCTTAAACAGTTTTATTTTTGATATCTTATATGAAATACTTTATCCCAATTTCTCAAATTATATGTAATTAAAAAGTCTCATACAACGCTAAATATATTTATGTTACTTTGAATTTCCTGGGCTATATTTATTTATTTTTAATTTCTTGCCACACATACATATGACTAACTATATACAACTAATACATATATGATACATATAGAAAATGTACATTACAAACGTGTCTGTAAAATGGATTTCGGTTATTTAAATTTAGAAAAATTAGATTTAAAATTGATTCGAAGATTTTATTTAAAGTGATTTATTTGTTAAATTAATTTTGTTGCAAAAAGCATTGAAAGAAGACTTGAAATTTTTATACTGTCACTTTTCAAAGTTAATGAAGATTTTGGTTAAATTACTTCGACCTGAACATTGCTTTCTCTATTGTTTATCACAAGTATTTACAAAACATCTTATTTTCTCTTCGTCTTAATTCAATATTTTTGAGCTTTTAAGAAGTGATTTTGTTTGTGTTCTTTAATAATTTATAAATATAAAACTAATAACATGAAATTGAAACACAATCTTTTCTTAAAACAATTCAAATTACATTGCATATATATATTTTTTTAACTACTTCAGCTAGAAAACAAATTATAACATTAAAGAAAGAAAAGAATCATTTTTATTTTTAAGTTTTCTCAATTCTTCCATCAGTATTTTTAATATTTCTTTATTGAAATGTTCAAATAATTCCACGTGTTTTGTTATCTTTATTTTATTAATTTTTTTCATTTTTTAAAACTTTGCTGATTCACAACTAATTATTTTCTCAGATCCTTTTAAAATTTTACAACATCCCACTTTTTATGTCTTACGTATTTAACAAATCTTTAAATGCGACTTATCAAATCTTGAATATTCAAGCACAAATAATAATTGCTTTTGTAACTAAAAGAGAAAAAGCTGAATGAACAGACATAGACGAAAAAATGCTTTGATAAAATCATAGACCGTAATAATCGGATTTTAAAAGACTTGGTACTAAAGCTCCTCGCCCATTAAATCATGCTGGAAATGATAAATTTTTCAAAACAGTAAACATTTAAAAACATTACTTAAGAGTATTTTGCAGTATATATTAAGTGAAGCAATAACAACTTCTATTAATTATATAATATTGGTGATGATAGTGATTAAGTTTCGGGAAGAGCAGGAAGTTTTTTAACCAAAATGTTTAGAAAAGAATGGGAAGAAAATAAAGGAGATAAAAAATATAATGATGGAAATAAAGTGTTAGCAAGGAAAATGAACACGTGCTAAAACGTGCAGAATGGAGGATTGACTTGGCTTATTCTAAAGTCTCTATTTTTAATTAGAGTATTCGTGGTGAATGATTGACTCTCTTTTTAAGTATTTGTTTATTACTTTAAAACTTTTTCGTTTATATTAAGTTGCATTATTAGCGCAAGCAGATCCTAAAGGAAAGAAGATTAAATAGAATATAGAATGAAAAGTTTACTAAATGAAGCATTGAAAAGTTTACTATATGAAGAATTGTAATGTTTACTAAATGAGGAATTAAAATTTTTAGATATAAATTGAGAAAGTTATGAGGCGTCGTCGTATTATGAAATTAGTTAATCGTTGAATATAATCAAGTTTAACTGCCCATATTCGTAGTATTTGACCGAAAGAGACTGGGGCTAGATTAAAGAAAATTTTAGCACTATACTCGCTGAAACATTGGGATGACAAAAAAAGAATTCTTAATTTCTGTTTTAAGTGAATTTTAAAATGGTTCCTGATTGTAGAATATAATTTTGTTAGTTCAAATTCAAATAATGATGAAGTAAAATTACTTTTAAACTTTGTTTTCCGAATAACTCTTCCCCCAGTTATTTTCTCTTCAACATTATATACACCCTCATCAGTCTCCGGATTTCTAAAAGCTGGTATCATTGAAATTTTTCTCCTCTATCTAAAATCGAACTGTTATCATCTTATCTAAAAGCTTTCTCTTAACTCTCTTTCCTATTGAAAAATTAAACTTATTACATGTTGCTGTACTTTTCTTTTGAATATTGCGACATGCGGCGATATGATACTTTTGCGGAAATTCGTATTTAAAACCGATATGGATTTATAGATATAAGAATTAAGAAAAATTAAGAAATTTCAATTAAAATTAAAATTTTTAAAGGGAAATCAAACATGGAAAATAGCAATGAAATATTGCATTTTCAATATATCGCTTCTTGCATGGTTAATCAGCTTACTGAAGTGCATAAAACTATTGGTTTTAAGGGAGAACTGTATTGAAACTCATCTGAGAACTCTGTTAAAAGAAAATTTTGACTCTGAAATACAATTGTCTGAGCATAGCGAAGACTAATACTCAACTATATTACCTTGGCTCATGTATAGCTACAATGAGTATTAAACTGTTTCGTCCAGGAAAACTCAAAAAATATTTGTCGGATTTCGTTCAAATTTTGACAAGATGTGCATTTACAGTCCGTAACAAAAGTGTCCGAACACTAGCGAAAATTCCTATGTAAAAAAAATAGAGTTAATACTGTTTTGTTAAATAAATCCTTGTCGAATCATGTTCTTAGACTGACTAAGAGCATGATTCGACAAGGATTTATTTAACAAAACCGTATGAAGTTTACATAGGAATTTTTGCTAGTGTTCGGACACTTTTGTTACCGACTGTACATAAAAAATGCCTCTTATTTCTAAGGGGGGGGGGGATTTCAAACCGTTTACATAGGTGAAAAAACTTAATAAAATGTTAGAATTAGCCTCCCCCCCCCCCTCCATACGTCAGGAAAATTAACTCCCACGTCGTTTTCATAAGTTGAAGCTTTTCGTAGGCAATCAGATTAAAAATCATGAAACAAATTAATTTTCACACGTTTTTACAGCTAAACACATACACGCACAAAATAAAATAATAATAATTAATTAAATCTATTTTCTATTCGGTTTATTTTCTATTTGGAGCAGAAAAAATTACATAATATATTACATTATAAATTTATAAAAAAGAGAAAGCTACAAGAATTTAAGTTTTTATGTGTATTAATACAGTAACCACTGTTAAGGAACGCAATTTCATATTTTAAAGTGAAAAATGAAATGTTTGAAAAAATAGGTAACTATTGTGTTGAATTATATTGAAATAAAAAAAAAAAAATCCAAAACTGAATTCAATTTTATACTCTAATCCTCATTTGACTCTTACTTTTCCTCTTTACTTATTTGTAAACTCTTTCATTCTGGGATAGGTTGCTTCTTAGTATATAAAATTCGAGATTGTCTACCGCAAATAATGTCGACCTTTTTTATTTCTGTCTGAAAGAAAAATTACTCTTGTCTAATAAAAAGGACGTTGTTTGCATTTAGCGATATTTATTGGATTCGCCAAGATGCCAGGAGTAAGAATTTACCACATGGAAACCTAAAAACTTATTTATTCGATCGTAATAAAATGTATTAACGTAGACGAGTGTTTAATTTTACCAAGCTGAATTCGAAGAAAACACATTTATTCATAAGCATTCTTTAGAGAATTTTTCTTCATATTTTCACAGGTATTTGCTTTTTTCCATATTCCGTTAATGTTCAACATGAAGATCGCTTTATAAAATTTAGGAATGTTAATATAAAAATACAAAAACATTTTTTTAAATGTCGATTTCAGTGCGTTTATTTCTGTACAGTAATAATCGAAGAATAAAGCGTCGCACCAACTATGTACACGATCAATAATGCCCCATAAATTATTAAAAAAAAATATATTTTTTTTTTTATACTAAAGTGTACTAAAAACTATGATACAGGGAATTAAAATGCAATCACATGGTTTGACACAAGCAGGCAGATTTAGCACTTGAACCTTTCTCTCTAATTACTTCAGTATCAGTAGTCATATGGGAGGGGGAATTTCGTTCTTCCTTCTCTCACTATAAGTAAGACGTTGACGTATGAATGAACAAATGAAAAATTGCGAGTAGAGTATGGGAATATGACGTCCGGATTTGGCTTCCATTTGAAATATTCCAACTTTGAAGGAATTCCTCCAAGATTCCATCATAATAGTAGCATGGATTTTTGGCGCCATCTATTAGCTATTAATCTGAAATATACACTTTCATATATTATTTTTTTGACTATTAATTTCCTGGCATCTTGGAAATCCATCATTCCTGGCATCTTGGCGAATCCAATAAATATCGCCAAATGCAAACAACGTCCTTTTTATTATACAAGAGTAATTTTTCTTTCAGACAGAAATAAAAAAGGTCGACATTATTTGCGGTAGACAATCTCGAATTTTATATACTAAGAAGCAACCTATCCCAGAATGAAAATTATTTTTTTTTTATGCACTTTCATAAATTATTTTTCATAAATCCTCATTTGACTCTTACTTTTCCTCTTTACTTATTTGTAAACTCTTTCATTCTGGGATAGGTTGCTTCTTAGTATATAAAATTCGAGATTGTCTACCGCAAATAATGTCGATTTTTTTTATTTCTGTCTGAAAGAAAAATTACTCTTGTCTAATAAAAAGGACGTTGTTTGCATTTGGCGATATTTATTGGTTTCGCCAAGATGCCAGGAGTAAGAATTTACCACATGGAAACCTAAAAACTTATTTATCCGATCGCAATAAAATGTATTAACGTAGACGAGTGTTTAATTTTACCAAGCTGAATTCGAAGAAAACACATTTATTCATAAGCATTCTTTAGAGAATTTTTCTTCATATTTTCACAGGTATTTGCTTTTTTCCATATTCCGTTAATGTTCAACATGAAGATCGCTTTATAAAATTTAGGAATGTTAATATAAAAATACAAAAACATTTTTTAAAATGTCGATTTCAGTGCGTTTATTTCTGTACAGTAATAATCGAAGAATAAAGCGTCGCACCAACTATGTACACGATCAATAATGCCCCATAAATTATTAAAAAAATATATTTTTTTTTTTATACTAAAGTGTACTAAAAACTATGATACAGGGAATTAAAATGCAATCACATAGTTTGACACAAGCAGGCAGATTTAGCACTTGAACCTTTCTCTCTAATTACTTCAGTATCAGTAGTCATATGGGAGGGGGAATTTCGTTCTTCCTTCTCTCACTATAAGTAAGATGTTGACGTATGAATGAACAAATGAAAAATTGCGAGTAGAGTATGGGAATATGACGTCCGGATTTGGCTTCCATTTGAAATATTCCAACTTTGAAGGAATTCCTCCAAGATTCCATCATAATAGTAGCATGGATTTTTGGCGCCATCTATTAGCTATTAATCTGAAATATGCACTTTCATAAATTATTTTTTTCCTGAGAAGACAGGACAGTGAAAATACTTCTGTGTTGTATCGCCATCGACAATGAAGATGGATGCGTGTCAAAAATTTAGGTAAAATCGGCTCGTCAGAAGTACATTAAAAATGATTATCTAAATTTGAAACAGACAGACAGATAATTTTCTCTGGAATCTTCCCCTGGTGCGTAAATATTCCTAAAAATTTTGCATAGTGTATTATCATCAACTCATGTCTAGAATTTCAGTAAAATCGATGCGGCAGAAGTGTATTAAAATAAATTACGAGCTTTGATCATCTCGTGTATAAAACTTAAGTAAAATCAGTTCGAGAAAAGTGCATTGAAAATGTATCGAAAGGTATCACACATGCACACAGGTTATTTCTTCTTCAACCTCTTCATGGTGAGAAAGGTTCCTAGAAATGCTTCACTATTGTATCGTCAACTACAGATTCCTAGGAAAACGGTAATAAAAATCGATTTGGTAGTGGGTTAAAAATTAATTGCAAGGTTTGACCCAGACCAAATAAACAAGCGATGTAAAAACATTAATGAGCATTAGAATGGAATTACAACGGTAGCTTAGCAATCACTACCATGTACGTATATATAGAAAGAAAAAAAAATCAACCTTCGACTAATTTTTCCGCAATTTATCGTAGAAAGATGCGGTTGGTGCTAATCGATTTCTAATAATTTCTAGTTATTAATGCAATAGTTAAATTTTGCCTAGGGGACGTTCACATATTAAAATTTAACACAATTTCCTTTTTTCGAATGGTAATACCTATTTTTGACTCCATGTTCAAATTCCTGAGATCAAGGCAGTTCAAGAAAGGTGTGGTTTAATAATTCAAATATTTTAATTAATTTTTTATGGGGTTACAAACGAAAATATATTAAGGGTCCATTCGTACATTTAAAAAAATTAAGATTTCACAAAGAAAATTAATACAGGCATTCAGATAATAATAAGAAAAGAAATATGACAATTTTAACTATAAAATAGATTAAAGTAATGCTGATTAAGAAATGATTTATACAGTGGATAATTAAATTATAATAATTTATTTTTATTTTTATTTTATTTTATTTATTTATTTATTTATTACATTTTTTTGATTTTCTAAAAAACTACTGGACAAAATGACCCGGACCTTCAGACATGCAAAGAATATTTAAGAACTCGCATTTTCCACCATCGATTTCATTCACAGTGCAATTAGGAAACCAACCGCAAATTGAAGAAAAGCCCAAATACTTTGTGTCATCCTTTATCATACAAAGCTATAAATGACTTGTAACTTTAACACATTGTTGCACATAGTATGTATAATATTTACATGTTTTGTTGTGGAAATTGCGAAATTATTTAGGCCGATATAATTTTCTTTTTCAAAAATTATTAACTTTTTAAATTTTTTTTGCATATAATTAGAACGGGTTTTCATAAAACTTTACAAAACTTACAGAAAATTGACAAACCATTGGAGAAACATTATTCTGCAACATAAAATTTCCACGTGTAATATTCACTGAGATATGAACATTTATATTTTATATTAGTAAATATTTTACTGCGCATGCGCGAAACATAGAAAAAAAATTATTACATAGGTTGAAAGCTAGATATATGGGGCAACTTTTTGTCAAAATTTCATTTGAATAAAGTAAAAATTAAGCAAATTGCCGGCAAAATAACGAGCTATATCTTAGGCATTTTCCAGAGTTAAAAATTCATAAGAGGTTTTTCACATACCGCGTATTTAATTAGAAGATCCAATTATTTCAACCACGTTACAAAAGTTCTTTTTTGTGAAAAACCCCTTATAAGCTCACAAATTATAGTAAATAAATAAAAATATGTTAGAGTTATAAGCCTATAAGGGGTTTTTTAAAAACTAGATGTTATTACTTATCAATTGGCACAGCCGCATATTTATAAAACGATTTGCGACGAAATTAGTTGTGAGGTTGGCGGGGTTTTTTTTTCTTTCTGACTGTGCATTCTACGTACATGAAAAACAAAATAAATAAATATATAAATCACTGGGTACCTCTACTTTGCTATGCATAAATATCAAAATTTATGAAATTCGTTAGTGTAGCAATCACTCTCATGTACATATGAACGCTTCGCGTAATAAAACCGAAAAGTATTACAGAGTGCTTCTACTTCACTGTATATGAATCAACAGTGAAGTTGCTGTACTGTTGCATTTCATGCAATTTAAAATCGCAAAATGTATGAAATTAGAATGCGCAGTAATCAGCATCTAAATTACATACACACACATATTATATATTTATTTATTTATAGATAGATAAATAGATAGATGAAAGGTAGCATCTTGTTTTCTTCACTTGTTAAAATTAATAATAAACATATGTTTCAGCAAATTCGCTCAGACTAATACTTTGAGGGAAAATCTAGTTATTAACAATGTACTTTGAATTCAGTATGTTTATTTCAGCGTCTAGTAAATTTTTTCAAATATTAAATGTTAACTCAGCTTTGGATATATATATATATTTTTTTTTAATAGAAGATTGTGCTTATAAGATGGCAAATGCTTATTGTAGAAAAATGGTTGCCTCTATGATTTTTAGATGGGATTTTCTCATAAAGAGCATATTGTTGCAGAGGATTTTTATTCATTAAAACTGTTGTTTTAGTAAAAATAAATGTACAGTTGCAATAAAAATTAGACCAGTCCATTGATATCTCCGAGATCGGTCTTGGTAATAAATTTAAAAGAATAACCGCCGAAATTAGCGATTTGGCGACCAAATTGTGAAAAAGAGACCTTTAGAACTGTCAAAATCTGAAAGCCTTTTTACAATTAGGAATGGAGTTTCTTTGTTCTAATGATTCATAGCGCCTAAACCACCACTAACACCTTAAAACTCATCTTCTGACCGACCTTGGCGATTAATTGGGTTCAGCCTTTTAAGATGAGTGATTGTCGCCAAGAGACTGCACTATAATCATGTATCATTGTTCTTGAACAAGTGATATTCCTGCTCACCGGTATGTAAAACTTTATTTCCCTTTTGTGAAACGAATGCCTGTTTCAATGGATAATTTCAATAATATTTGTTGAATAAAAAAAATTCATCTATTAAAATCCTCCTGTTTATTCACCAAATACATTCTATAAGCAAGAAAATCAACATTTTCGTAACGATAAATTATCCTAATTTGATTTTAAGAAACTCTTTGTATAAAAAACAAAAAGATAAGCTTAAATAATTCCTTATTTATATTGTTAGTTAATCGCAACTTCATATCACCTAATTTTTTCTATTTATATGAAAAATCTTCAGAAAGTATTTTTTAAACAATTTACTAATAAAAAATTTTTGTAATTCATTGCTACATAAATTTAGGTTGGCAAGCACTTTAATGACCAATATCACATATCACAGTTTTTTTCATAGTTAACAGTACTTTATATAATTTTAAAGAATATCATGCTATTTTAGCACAAAATAAATTTCTAGCACCTCTTAATTTGTTTTTCTCTAAAAGGGTTTTATCTATAATTAATTAAAAATATTTTATAATTTGGTAATGTATATATTTTTTTCTATTTTAATGTTATTTTGACTGATGGTTAGGTTAGTTGTTTAGCTGGGTTTAATGTCGCACTAGTACTGCGCTATGGGTAACTGGCGACGGTCTGGGACCCACCCCTAAAGATGGTCCGAAGACATGCCATCACAACCTTGATCATCCACGGAGGCTTTATTTTGAATGAATTTTTTTTTCTAAATATTTTACTTTTTTATAAACCATACAAAAATCTTTCATCTGTCGGAAACATAAGGCAGCTATGCGCATTTCTATCATTTTTCCCAAATAGTAATAAAAAAAAAATCGATAATTATTATACTTTGAGAACAAAAATATCCATGCACGTTTCCAAGAGGGGAAAAAAAACTTCTCCAAATAATTTTTCTTTAAAATTTAAAATTCATTCTTATCTTATATATTAAATACTGTTTCCTATAGTAAACCAATTTTACTTCGAACACATCATATCTTTTTTTCACTATCAACATATCCTAAAATTTAGTTGAATTAGAAAAAAAAAAAATCACTTACCTTAAAATAATTCTTAGCAGCTCTTGAAAAGTTTCAACCTTATGCAAGATTAAAATTAGTACCGTATTTAGTGAGTTTAATTTTTACCCAAAATAAAATTGGTGACGGATTAAGCAAATGACGAGGAAGAAGTTTTCCCTAATGAAGCACAAGAACATTTTCCCATTCCTTTTTCGTTATTTACGTAGTTTTTATTTTCCTTCTTATTAATGATCTTGAAGTTCAATTTTCCTTCCTCCAGAATTTCATAATTCCCCTTTTCCAGAAAAATAAAATTGCCTTCTGCGGAAAAATATTTGAATTCGATACTAGCTGAAACCTCACTAATTACTTTCAAAAATAACTCGACCGCTTTTCGCTATTTCGCACTACTCATATTCTCTACATATATATATATGTATTTTTTTTTACACAAAGTGTTTTATGTAGTTTGTGTATTTCTTCAACATATACTTCTTATGTGCTGGATTTAATTATTTAAGCTTATTTTGGTTAATTACCATTATTCTTTTCAAACTTACAAATAATAATCCTTAAAAACACAAATAGAAATAGCATGAAATTATACTCAAATAGAAAAGTTGTTGTGTTACTAAACCTATGTTAAAAAGAAAGATAAAAATTAATACAAATAACATGATATTGCCCAAAAATATGGAGATATAAATCGGATTCACTGTTGTAATTCTGTTGGATGTAACAACAATTTGCATTTTTCTAATTAAAAGTGCTTGTATTTCTTGATTACATCATGTCTCCCTCCTTATTAATTTCGAATTATATCTTCAAATAAATCACAAAACGCTTACATTAATCTAGCAAATAACCACCATTCAAATCACTTTAAAAGTACAAAAATTTCTGTAAAACAATTATAATGTAACATTATTAATTTTTTAGGGGATGGCGAACGTTATAAATCTTTTTTGGAAAAAATACTGTCTCAAGAATTTTAAAATTTTTCATAGGTAAATGTATAGAAATTTAGTAATATTAATTACTTTAAAATTCTTAAAAACTGTTTAAATTTGAAAAAAAATATTATTCTCCGATATTTTTTTTCTTTACCGATTTTACATTATTGTTGTTTAACAATATATTCGTGACATATTTTTATATTTTTTTCGGATTCATTGATAAATTATTTTTTTTTTAAAAATTACGTTTGAAAGCTAAAAATTTGTATTAAATATCAGAATCTAATAAAGAAAAAAAATGAAGAAGAAATTTGTTAAATTATCAATGAATTCACAAAGTAATTGTCCAGTCCAAATGTGTTTAGAATACATTTATACCTATAATACATCTAATACATCCACACCTAATATATCATTATAAACTATAAAAATGTAAAGTACTATCTGTTTGACAACAACTGTAGAACCTAGAGCTCTCCATCTGTTGAGCTAAAAGTTTACATAGACATTCTTCCTGGCATGTACCCAAGTAGCACGGGAACGTTCTGTGAACGTCTAATAACGGTTACAGTCGTTCAAACACCGTGTTTCGTGTCAAGAGAACGTTCGATTAGACGTTCAAAAATAGTATTACTTAGAACGTTCTGAAAAGGTTTGCTTTGTACCATCTAGAAAACGTACAAGTCTAGTTCTATGAAAAACGTTCAAGTGTATCACCGTCGTAGCACGTTCTGTAACAGTGTGATTATAACGAATATGAGAAAATTCCTTTTTTTTTTTGTTTTTTTTTCTTATTTTCAGTTTCAAATTTTGTTGACATGTAGAATAATCATTGAGATGTAATAGAGATGCGGTGAAAAAAAATTACATAATTTAAAACTTTAATTATATGTTATTATAATCATAATAATTATTTATAATTTTATTTAAGTTTTATGTTGTTCAATTCTGTCAAACACATTACTCCAGATTACTTTTGCAGATATTCATTATTATTTGTTTCTTAAATTGTTAATAAATTAAGTTACGAAAAATTAATTTATTTTATTTATTTTATTTATTTATTATTATTATTATTAATATTATCTTGTATATACCAAGAAAAATGTGTTGGATAATTGGGAATTTTTGATCTCCGGTTTTCCATGGGTTTATACACTCTTGAGATGTCCAGAACACAATTCTATCATTCTTTCAAAATGCCAGTCTGTCTGTTTTTTTTTTTTTTTTTTTTTTTTTTTTTTTTTTTTTGTGTGTGTGTGTGTGTGTGTTATCAAAGTTTTGTGGACTCTGTATCTCACAAACCAATGGGCGGAATTTAACCAAACTTGATGTTTAGTTAGACTTTAAACTAATTTGCTAAATATCAGGAATATTTAATTAGATATTGACCTAAATATCAGCTTTGGTGCTCATTAGCCTCTGGAATGTATCACCAGATAGGGTTCGCTTCTATTCTGTAAATTCTCCCTTTTATGGGGAGATTATATCTCAGCTTCTACGGTGCACAAATGCACCAAACTTAATATGTGAAACAGATATTATGTAACACTACGCTGATTTAATTCGGGTGCATATATTGAACAACTGGTGGCGCTGCTCTCCTGCAATTTAATCCCGTTAACGTAATGGCAATAATCCAGTTTTTGTGATATAAATAATTATAAATACAGTGAACTTGGTATGTAAAATTAATATCATATAAAACTTTGCAGAATAATTTTGCGTGCATATCGGACAACTGGAGGCACTGGTATGCTGCAATTTAATTTTATTCAAGGGAACGGAATGCAATAGCTCATTTTCTATGATTTATAAATGCTCTAAATTTGGTACGTGAAATAGATATTACGTAAATTTTACTGATTCACTTCGGGTACATATCAAATGACAGGTGGCACTGTTACGTTTCAACTTACGGGAAGCCTGTACCTCACCTACTATAATACGAATACTTATCAATCCTTGTATGTGAGACATATATATGATGACAAAATGTGCTGCTTCAGTTTCCGTATATATCCACCGACGGATGGTGCTGCTATTGCTTTCTGCGATTTTTCAGATATCTGTATTTCAGCATTTTTTGGTGAAAAATGTACAAAATTTCATATATAAAAATTTTAATTATAAAAACCTGTGTTAATTAAATTTTTATGATTAAATTAATAAATTTTAAAATTCTATAGATGCTGTATCTCACGAACTAATGAACGTAATTTATTCAAACTTTGTTTACTTGGACTATGACCTAAACTGGTGGCGATTATATTTGTTAATAAATCGTTCAATAGGTAGCGCTGTCGTACCATTATTTTCAGAATTTTTAATATGTCATAATAGGTCAAAATTTCGTATAAATGTGCATGAGTCAGTGGAAAATTAAATATGTATATATATATATATATATATATATATATATATATATATATATACATTTATATTAGTAATATTTAATTAAAAAAATATGGGCAATTTGTATAATTCATCACTTTCGCTATTGTATTAAAATTTTCAATATTCTTGCCAGAAAAGTCGTCTATACTTTTAAAGCGAAAGGATGAACCCTAAATCTGTGATAATTTAAAACAAAGTTATCGACTTTTCACATTTTTCATTATGTAAAATACATTTCTTAAGATACATATTTTGTATACCGTAAAATTGTTTTTTTTTTTTGGATATTTAGTGTTATATTTGTTTGAGATGAAAATTGTATACATTTACCATGGAAAATAATTTTGATAGATTATTTTAGCAAATAATATTTGACATCGACCTGCGCAGGAAAATATAGAAGAAAGTTTTAGGATGGCCTCAGTATAATAATTTTTAAAAAGGTTAAGTTTTGAACAGTATGAAAAATATTTATTAGAAACGGGTGTTATTGAATAAATTGCTTGATCGACAAGAAAGTTTCGCCGCTTGTAAAAGCCATCTGCTCTGTGTTTGCACAGGAAGTTGGTATTTCTTGGCGTGGCTCGTTGGATCCAAGGTCCTACTGCTTGCTTACTCATCACATATTTTGTATTTACATTCAGATTTGAATTTAACTTTCGTTCGGATACACTACAACAGCAAACAGCTTCAAGATACAGACAGATAAGTTCGTTCACTTACTTTTCCTTTTTATAAAATTTTCATACTTATGCATTGAAATCTTACAAAATTTATTAAAATTTATCAAAAAAACATATAATAATTTAAAATTAAATTTGAAATTTTTTAATTTTTTACATCTTTCACGCTAACTCCTAAATTTATTTCGTTCGATATTTTATTATTACAGTTCAACGTTGTAGTTTAAACAAACTCATGCGAATTTTTCGAACTTTTCTTTTCTTATTTACTTTTAAAATTTGAAACTCATAAATATTATACCGAATTCCCCATCTAATTAAAATATTAATTTACCAGAAGCCAAATTATTATTAGTACCAAATTAATATTGTGCAAGACCAAGATCATTCAAAGAAAGGTTTCAAAATAAAATTCATGGTTGAAGTCCCAGTTTCATACTTCCGCAGGCAGTACAGTTATAGTATAGGATTTCCATGATGCCTTTTAAATTTTTGTCGCGATGTTGGTGATGACTTTTTATTTATTTTGGTGTATTTTGTTTAAATAATAATAATAATAATAATCCTTATTTTGATTATATTTTTATGTTTATGATTTTTAGTCAATTTATGACAATTATTCATATTCTGTATAATCTTTAAAGTATTTCTATGTTTAAAATGACGCTTATAAAGATTGAAGAAGCAATTTTTAAAAATACAGTTTTCCATAAAATAATGTAAGCAGACAAATTTCGTAATTTTTTCTTATTAGTTCATTGAATTGAGTCCGCATGCTTAAATATTGTTCATTTTTAAATATTATTTTTTATCCTCGCATATTTCAATAATTACACTGCTATATCGTTTCGGCAAAAATTAATTGCAACTGATCCACGTTAAAGAAATATATAGATAGATTTGATCATGTTTGATCGTTTTACATTACACTGTAGAAATGTAAAAGCAGGGAGAAGTATTAAAAAAGAAATATTTACTAAGGTGAATCTTAATATTGCTAAATATTTTAAATTTTGAAGTTTATTTATTTAATTTTTATTTATTTATCTGTTTACAGAATAAAATTTTAATTATTTATTTATTTATTTTTCAAAATGTTTCACCATATTTTATACTGTCATATTTCACTGCATGTGTACGAAATATTTATAAACTCAAAAGCAATAATTTAAATAAATTTCGCATACGCATGATTTGAAATATGAAAATATTAAGTAAATTTCACGTAATCTATTTAAATAAAAAAACAAAATAATAATATATATATATATATTTAAAACGTATTTAAAATACACCGCTATTCAAAATTAAAGGAACAAACCTGCTTTTTCATTTTCCTCTTTTATGCATAACTTTTAAACAAATAAACACATGGACATAAAATTTGGATGTCATGTTCGTTATCATATCATTAATCGAATTTTACATAATTTTAGAATAAGTGATAATTTAAAACTAATAATTATTAATTTTTCTCAAAAGTAAGCTTTGGAAAAAATTAAAAATTTCAACAATTTTAGCGAAGAAAACTTAATGAAAAATTGTGTTAATGATGCATTATAGACAAGTGAAGACGCATATGCCCTCACATGTTAAACAAAATCCTAGTTTTACTTTCTGTGTTCACTTTTCTTTTACTTTAATAACGGAATTTTTGAAAAAAAAAATAATAATAATAATTACTAATTTGTATAAACTGTGATCATCACCAGAATAATAAAAATGTCGATAAATAATTTAATAATGAACGCCTTATCCGATTTTCATATTTCTATGTAAAATTTTAAAAAAATTATTCACACGCGAAAAAATGAAGAAAGAAGAAGAAACAAAAAAGTGACTACATGAAGAAATATACGGTTTTAATCTAACGCATGGATGAGCCTACATTTTTAACCTATCTGTAATGCATCTTCATGACCATTTTTCATTAAGTTTTCTTTTCTAAAATTGCTGAAATTTTTCATTTTTTAAATATTTACTTTTGAGAAAAATTTACTGATATTTAGTTTAACAATTATTACTTATGCTAAAGTAATATAAAATTCGATATATGGCAGTTTAAAAAACATACTATCCAAATTTTATACTTCTGTGTTTATTTGTTTAAGAATTATGTGGAAAAAAAAAAAAAAAGAAAACGAGAAAACAGTTTATTGTTTAAATTTTGTACACTTGTGTACTTCTTTTAACTAATTTTTATTTTTTGTTTTCCACTGATTATTATTGCATTATTATAGATTAAAAATAGAATATGTAACATATCTGGGCATTAATTTGAGATTTCATTGATAATTTAAAATTTAATAAAATACTTTTGTGTTTGAATGCCAAAAGTTTGCAGTAAGTTTCAAAATTTAGACATACATATTTTTAAATTTTTTTGCTTAAGAGCCCTCTTCACTCACCGCCGCTGGAAGCCGAAGCTAATGTTATTCAATGGGAAATTTTTCTTTACAAATAACTTATTAAGTAATACATATTTTTAAATTCTGTTTCCACATTATGAAAATTCCCAGCTGTTAAATTGACGGACCTTTTTTAAAAAATTATTTTTTTAATTTTTTATATTTTACTTCGAAGCTGCAAAATACGAATTTACAATATGTGTTTTTTTTTCATTTTGCAATTTCAAAATAAAATATTAAAAATTAAAAAAATACTTTTTCAAAAAAGGTCCGTCAATTTAACAGCTGGGAATTTTCTGAATGTGAAAATAGAATTTAAAAATATGTATTAGTTAATAAGTTACTTGTAAAGAAAATTTCCCCATAGAATATCATTGGCTCGGTCTACCGGCGACGGTAAGTGAAGAGGGCCGTTAACTTATTAAATTAATATCCACATATGGTTATATTCTATTGTTAAATTATAATGATGCAAAATCTAGGGGGGGGGGAATAATAATTAGTTAGCAGGGGGCATATTATCTTAAAAATTTTCAAAATATTCCAGAACTTGAATTTATTTATTTCTTTGTTTTTGAATTCAAATATTTATCTAGAATATTCAAAATACTTGATCTTTTGTTATACAATATTTCAATGCATGTATGCAAAATATTATATTACTAAGACAATTATTTATGAAAAATAATAATAATAATAAAAAGATAAAATATAAAAACTACACAAAAAATAAAAAAGAAAAGATAAATAAAGGAAAGGAAAAAAAAAAAAGTAAATAAAATAAACAGACACTATAAAATTCAAGAACTCGAAGCAATTGTTCCGGGTCGAGAAAAGACACAACCCTTCATCAACCGAACAAAGTAGGCACGAGTGCTGCAAAAAATCTGCAACGTAGCTCTTGTATTTGCAGCACTCGTGCCTATTATGTTCGTCTGACGAAGGGTCGTGTCTTTTTTCGACCCGAAACAATTGTTGCGAGTTCTTCCATTTTATTATACATTAAATACATATTTAGCACGTTCAAAGAACGTTCAAAAATTGTTTACATAACGTTGTGAGAACGTGTGTATAGAACGTTTTCAGAACGTTTCTACACTATTTTAGAACGTTTACAGTACGTTTTCTAGAACGTTCTGAAAATGTGTATAACGTTTTGAAAACGTTCTAAAAACGTTTAGAACGTTCTGAGACCGTATGCATAGAACGTTCTCTGAACGCTTCTATAACACCGATGGTGATAGCTACACGTTCATTGAACGTTCCCTGAACCGTACTATTGTACTTTTTCAAGATGGACAAATAGACGTCTATAACACGTTCAAAGGGAACGTTCTTAGAACGTGTTTGCAGAACAATATTTGAACGTTCAGAGAACGTTTCGGTGCTGCTTGGGTATTAGTGCCTGCGTCAATACACAGGGTAGTTATTTTGAATTTAGTGAAGTTTAACACAAAAATTTCGTAAATGGCGTTCGTTTCCAGTGAATTTCAAATTGAGAGTAGAGTCCTTGATCGAATCGGGTTCACTGATTTTTTCTCTTCTGGGTCGGATGGACTGATATTTTTTTCTTGTGGGTTGGTTTCGTGTTCGAGTTGGGTTTAGTTTTCAACAATGAATCGGGCCGAATTGAGAAAATTTTTAAAAACCTTTTTACAATGATAAGCAAAAATTTGTTTGGCATAATTATAACTGATATAAACATATTATATATACCCATGATGACCCAAATACACGCGTACCCTAATTATTATAGCAAACATCCATTTTGGACAAAAGTAATGAAGAAGAAACATTATATACAGTCGGCAGCAAAAGTATGCGAGCACTAGCTAATAATTCCAATGTCAAAAAAGTACACTTAAAACTGCTTTGTTAAACAACTCCTTGTCAAATCATGTTCTTAGACTGACTAAGAACATGACTCGACAAGGATTTATTTAACAAAGCAGTAGTAAGTGTACTTTTTTTAGACAGGGATTATTGCTAGTGCTCGGATACTTTTGCTGCCGACTGCATGTATATATATATATACCGAGTGATCAAAAAATCACAGAAAAAAATAAAAAATAAAATATTATTCAAAAACTAACGAGTAGTTTTATGCTGTTTTCACTAGAATGTACAGAAGAGCATGGAATTTATATATATATATATATATGTGTGTAAGAAAAAATACTAGTTACATTTTTCAAAAATATATCGCGGTGTATTCGCAGTATCCTCTCACATTTTAAACAGGTACGACTGGTCAAATGGTGTCATATTTCGATTACTGAAGTTTATTTTGAAGAATGTTCAATGCGCAACGTCTGAAGGTCAGTCTAGTGAACGACGCCGGTACATTGAGCATTTATTGTCCTAGTTACGTTGTTGAATATACTGCATCACTATAAAAAGTAATTTTAAAAGTAAAGTGCTACCTGATGAAGAAAATTTAAACAAATTTGCTAATAAATCTTTTGTTACCTAAAAAACGTCCGATGTCTTTCTGTGCATTTCTGTAAAAACCGCATCGTGATACAGTCAATACTTTTTGAATAACATAATTTTTATTTTTTACTGTGACTTTTGGATCACTTTGTATATATATATGTATATATATATATAGAGAGAGAGAGAATGTAAGATTTTAACAATAAATAACATTGAACTTCAAACACATTTTTTTACACTTGAAGTATACACATAAATGGTTAAAAATTATTATTAATCCACTTTCTAGATTTTTAAAAGTTAGTTTATTAATAATTACATTTCTAATTCTTTTGAAAATAGATTACCATTTGTGCGACAACGAAAATTTCCATAATTTTATGACTTAAAAAAAAGCGATATTTTTAGATGAGTTATTAATTTTTATTTAGTTTTATTGTTTTGGATTGGATTCGGGTATAAAAAAGTCTGGTTTGGGTGGGCCTGGTTATAAATAATTCGGGTTCGGGTAGTCAAAATCTTTTATTGTGTATTCGAGTCGGTTTTCGGGTTGATGAACATTATGTTGTCGGATTCGGGTCGGGTTAACTTAAAGTTCATCTGTCGGGTTAAACTCGACCTGTGCAGTAATTGAGAGATATTAAAACAATTGAGAGTGTAAAAAAAAAAAAAAAAGAGAGAGATTTTTCTTTTGCAAAAAATCTTGAAGTACTTTAATTTAATTTTTTTTTTTTTTTAATTTTGAAATACTTATAAAAAACATGTTTATTAATAAGAAAAACAATTGATAAAATATTAAATTAAATTGCCAGACGAGTGAATTAAACGACTATTTTTTTTTTTTTTTTTTTTTTTTATAAATAAATGCTTAAAATGTGCGCATAAAAGGCTTTTAACAAAAATACTGTAAAGAATTAAATAAAAGAGCAACTTGCTAAATTTATAAAATTAGGAATGATGGAAGAAAATACATCATTAAATTTAGTACATATACAGGGTGATCCAAAAGTCGCAATATATATATATATTATTCAAAAAGTCTTGACCGTAGCACTATGCGGTTTTCACTGAAGTGCACAAAAAGACTTGAGATTTTTTTAGGTAACAAAAGATTTATTAGCAAATTAGTTTAAATTTCCCTTTATCAGGTGCAACTTTAATTGTAAGATTACTTTTTTGCAGTGGCACAGTATAGTCATCGTAACTAGGACTATAAATGATCAATATGACGGCCGTCATTCATGAGAATGCCCGTCAGATGCTGCGCATTGGAAATTCTCTTTAAAAAAACTTCAGTATTCGAAATATGATGGCCTCATTTGATCAGGCGAATCTGTTTAAAATGTGAGAGGATACTGCAAATACAGTGAGTATTTTGGTGAAAATATAACTAATATTTTTTCTTATATCTACATTAAAAAAAGCAAATCCCATGCCTTTCTGTAATGTGAATTTTGGATCAACTGGTATTATTTAAGGGAATTATTGTTATCATAAAAAAATTCAACTAGGGTATTTTAATGTTCCTATGAATTTTTAGGTCTTCTAAATTCTTTTTTGTAATTTTATAGTGAGAAATGTATGCATGTATGCGTAGGAGTGAATACGATAGCGTCTAAACGCTTCATTTAGTTGAGTCAAATTCTGTAGGTACAGTCAGTAACAAAAGTGTCCGAACACTAGCGAAAATTCCTATGTAAAAAAAGTACACTTTATACGGTTTTGTTAAATAAATACTTATCGAATCCTGTTCTTTGTCAGTCTAAGAACATGATTCGATAAGGATTTATTTAACAAAACCGTATGAAGTGCACTTTTTTTACATAGGAATTTTTGCTAGTGTTCGGACACTTTTGTTACCGACTGTATGCTACAGGTAACCGTCGTAAAAACTACATAGATTTTAATAAGTGTAGAACTTAGTTGTTGTTTTTTTTTTACACGGATATAAAGTAGTATTCTTATACACACTGTTAAAAAAAATGCAACTTTGCAGCCAGAAATTCTCTGTAATGACAGAAAAATACGTTTTGTCACCGTAATTTTTCCGTAATTTACAACTATTTTCTCAAATTACAAAGAATTTCTGGCAGCAAAGTTGCATTTTTAACAGTGCAGGGTAATTATTATTAAAGTTACGATTTCAAAACGCTATAGTTTTAAAACTACCCATCAAAGCGATTTGATATTTTATCAGAGTAGTCGTGAGGCAATGAAATTTTGTTTGGCAAAAGAAAAAACAATAGTTCCAAAATGTGCCGTTAATTATCCGTAAAGTATTTGTTTCATGCAGCTCCTCTTTTTCTCTTTTCACTATGACTGTTTATGCAATAAATACGTATTCTTGTCTTTTTGCTACAAAAGATTGTAGTAAACCCTTGAAGTATATTGTTACCTGCTATTCCATTGTGTTGCTAACAACATTCCTGTGTTTAATGAGTCCATTTAGGCGTTTCCCCTGACATTACCCTGACAGCGCCATCTATAGGAACATGTTGGAACTACTTTTTCCTTTCCCAAACAAAATTTCATTGCCTCACGATTGCTCTGGTAAAATATCAAATCACTCTGATGGGTAGTTTTAAAATTATAGTGTTTTCAAATCGCAACTTTAATTATAATCACTCTGTATATACCGATTTATGACTTCAAATTATTTGAATTTCGTTTTAAAATGTTTAGGGGTCTCCGTAATCCATTTTTGCACTTTTTACGGTGATGTCTGTATTTATGAATGCGTGAGTGAACGTGTTGGCGTTTAAACACTGAATTCGATTGCATTCGAATTCTATTTGCTATTGAAATTTGATATAATATACACGAATGAATTTGATTACATTCGTGTACATTATGGGTCACCATCGCTTGAAATAGTTTAATGACTACAAAACTATTGTGCATATGTAGGTAAGTTAGTGAGCACGATAGCGTCTTTACGCTGCATTCGATTGAACTCAAATTTCGTATGTATATTTCAGGTCACCGTCGCACGAAATACATGAAGTTTTATGAATATAGGACTAATGCGTATATGTATGTGAGTGAGTGAGCACGATTGCGTTTGAACTTTGCATTCGACTGAACTCAAATTTAATATGTATATATTACGTCATCATCATACGAAATATGTAGAGTTTAATGATTGTAGGGCTTATGTGTATATGCTTGTGAGTGAGTAACACGATAGTGTGCAACTTTTGCATTCTGTTAAGATTGGTAGGCATGTTATAGGTCATTATTGCAAGAAGTATATGAAATTTTATGAGTTCAGTACTTATAGCTGTTTTGCAATCGATACAAAGTAAAATTATTGTGCATTACTATGGACACAAATACAAATTATTTAAAGTTCGTTTTATTAATTCTAAATTGTTTAAAACAGAAAAACTGATATATGTTACATAAATTTGGTAAAGTATGCTCATTATGAGAAATGATGTGTGTATTACCCTCTTTTACAGGGGAGCATGGATGAATTTTCATGTATCATGTCCTATAGGAGCTAAAAATCTAAACTGCATTAAATTATTTAAAAGAGAATAAAACTTATTTTGAAACTGATTGTTTGTTTGAGAATTTCACTACAGCGTGTCCGTAACTGGAGATTGCGTGCAAACCAATTACAGTCCTTTTACAGGGACACACAAACAAATTCGAATAAATTGCGTTCTATTATATTCACACATGAACTTTGGTAGAAATACCCAGATTCCTCATTACTTTTTCCTTTCAGATACTCCTTTATTACAGGATTTCCACTTGACTATTTCACTGCATAAATAATGTCTACCATCCCTTTAAAATCCATTGAAAGGCAAATAAAAAATTTAATTTTGGCTCTTTTTTCATTATTCAAGAATAACCTTCCATTTTGTATGAAAGCATAATATTTGTTATGTAAAATATCTCTCCTATGCAAATCTTGAAAGAAACTACAGAGTGGCTATTAAATACTGTAACACTCCAAAATCCTATTTTTTCTGTGATTGGCAACCTTCTTTTAGCGCAGATGTTTTTTTTTTAAAGAAAAAGTTTATGGAATTTTTCAAAGATGGAAGCTAAAACAATAATGGTTAAATAGCTCTTTGATCATGGATTTTATGCAGGTGAAATCTTTAAGCAATTAAAATGTCTTAGATTTAATAGGTTTTTATATAAAGGTCAATAAATTGATTATTGTAGACAAATAGCTGCAAAGATAAACCTCGACCTGGTCGTCCACGCTCGACTCGCACAAAAGAGAGCATAAAAATAATGCATGAAAATATACGAAGAAATCATGGGAGTCGTAGAACTTTGCAAGTTATCCTAAATGAAGACCTGAGATTTCGTTCTTATCGTAAAAGAAAAGTTTAAGGTTTCACTAAATCACGAAGAATAAAAAGGTTACAAACATATAAGAAATTGCTTAGATGGCACGGTAAAAAGAGCGTTTACAGAATAATATTTAGTGGTGAGAAACTATTTTGCACTGAGAAATGTTATAATGGCAAAAATGATGTCATATATTCAACAACTATCAAAGATATACCTGAAAACAATTCGAACAGTCAAACGCTTTCAAAAGAAAGAGGTCTATTATGATTTTGGGAGCAATCTCAAACAATGGAAAATTGCCTCTGAAATTCATTGATAAAAGGTTCAAACGCAATGCTGCGTTTTACAAACAGGACATATTGGCAACACATTTATTGCCATATGCTGACAGATTGTATCCTAAAAAGAACTGGATATTTCAACAAGACTCTGCACCTTCACACAGAGAAAAATCAACACAGGATTGGCTTCATGTCAACTGTCCCAATTTTTCAAGCAAGAAGATTGGCCACCTTCATCACCGGATCTTAATCCATTAGATTATTGCATCTGGGGTATCTTAGAGGCTAAAGTGAATGCTAAATAACATAGAAGTTTGCACTCACTTAAAACTTCTATATTCCAAGAATGGGAAAAAATACCTGTAAAAGTGATTCATGCCGCAATCGGGCAGTGGTGCAACAGATTATCTTTAGTAATCGATAAATATGGTGGCCAATTTGAATAAAATTATTTCTAGGTAAACTGGCATTTATGTTTTTCATCATACTAGTGGAATTTTCATTTTCTATTTTATATCTGTCAAATAAAATGACTCAATATTTGTAACAGTATTTAGTAGCCACCCTGTGCTTGCATTTCTTTCAAAAAACATTATTTTGTCTTTTTATTATTATTTATTTGCTTTTTGTTCTTTAATAACAGTTTCTGATCATATTTTTTTGTCATTCTTATATTAACTGTTTCCATATTTTCTGTTCACGCAATCTATCTCAGCGATATATATACATTTCCGTTACTTATAAAAAAAAAATTCACTACCTTTAACCTTGAATTTCATTTCGCCTTGATGAAAAGACTTTTTATGAGATCTTCAAACAGCTGTGTGCTTGCATTTCATCTTTATATGTATTTCTCTTTCAAACGAATGTTACTTTCAAATACAAAAATTTTTATTTCGTTTAATAAGGTTGCAATTTTTACGATTTAACTTAATAGTTCTTAAATTAAGTTGTAAAACTGTATTTTTATGGAAAAATTATTTCCACATTCCAGAAGACCGTATTATTCAGATATGATATTACACATATCACCCGACCTTTCAGCAAAAAATATTTCAAAGTAAAATTGGATTTTTTATGCCTGATTTTGCATTGTAAGAAGGCCAATCAAAAATTTGCCACGATATGTATTCTAAGATACATCATTCATAATAATCTATATTCTTACAGAAAGACTATCTAATAATTTTTAATTATTCGAAAAATCTCTCAGAATCACACATTTTTTATAGCCTTTCATAACATATATTACTAAATAATATTATTTGAAAATTGTACTTTTACAAATATGATGCTAGCTATCCTGTACTTAAAAAAGTAAGTACCATTTATTTATTTATTTTAAAAATTCTTTAAATAAATGTTTCTGAGATTATTTCTTTACAATTTATCAAAATTATAACATCATTTAAAGGAACAAGTATAAACTTTTCGATAATCATTCGAAAATATTACAAAGTAATACTATTTGAAAATAGTGGTTCTGGAATATAAGGATCCTTGTCACCCTATACTAAAAAAAGTACTATTTATTTATTTTTTCATCAACTCTTTAAATAAATGTTTCCGCTAAAATCAGCATTATTTCTTTAGAATTTCTCAAAAATATAGCATCATTTAAAGGAGTAATAAAATCCGTTCGACAAGCGTTCTGCTTGAAAATTGAAAATGTTCAGCAGTTTAAAAAAGAAAACATCTAAAATTGCTATAAAAGCTGGGGATGGGACATGATGACAATTTTATGAGCATTCTTCTTCCCTCATAGTACCTAGCGCAATGGGTTGGAAGAGTGACAGATGGTAAGAGTAGCTAGCTATCTATCGATCTTCCCACCCCTTTCCACTTAAGAAAAAGAAAGAAATGAAACAAACCCTGGTTTTAGCTCTATGGCATAACAGCCCAAAAATAGGGGAGAAAGAATGTGTTAACATTTTATGTCAGAGACTAAGACAAAGCGTATCCATATTTGACCACGAAATATTAATTGCTCAACGATGCATGCTCGCTTAAGCCTACTTCAAAGCCCAGAGATATTTTTATTCTATAAATTACCTCATATAAAATGAATGTATTCAGGCGATATAAAATTGTTTTTGAAAACAATACCAATTTAGTTCAGAAAAAATGCGTTATAAACATGACTCTTTTCTTTTTTTTTTTTTTGTTCTTTTAATAGTATAGGGAAAAATAATTAAGAAGAAGAATGTTAAGATTTATATGTACATTATTTTAATTTCTCTTCTAGATCATAGAAATATTTTAAATTCTAATTAATAAAAAGACAACTGTTGGCCGTAATATGTTTTTATTTTGAGAAACTCATCTCTTTATACATTTTCCATATTTTATAGAAACGCTGTAACATTGATGTACAGGTTAACGACATATGTTTGCATGTGAAAAAGTGAGAGAGAGGGATTTAGTGAAACTGACATTCAAAATTATACAAAAATTAATTGAATTTATTTGAAAAATCATTTTAAATAATATAAAATAGATTCAGTTACACGTTTTATTACTCGACGTATGTAGTCTAATGCAAAATCGAATCTAATATTGATTCAGGTGTATAACCTTACGTAGTTAATTACACTCGACATAATCATGTGTTTGAATTCGATGTGACTTTATTTACGAATTTAATGAGTATCCTCTATATTGCACATCAGTATATTTAAATAGTATGTATGGTTAAACGTAAATAGTACGATATTATGTATCTGGACGCGTAAATGTAAAACCTATCATTGATAATTCGTCTATTATTTTTTCTATCACTATTTATAAAACAAATTTAAATTGCTGTATCTTTAAAATAGTAAAACGTTGTATCTTCAGAGAAAGAACTCAGTACTTTTTAATAAGATCATACATTTAGAAATCGTTTTATTGAAAAATAATAATAATAATAAAATAAAAAGTGAAACCCATTACCAAAACTGCATTTTAGATATATTTCATTCATTATCATTGTACATCATAGATTTCATTTCTCATCCATTCTTTAAAATTGTACTTTATCATAATATTTTATTTTGGGGTTTTATGTGCTGTGTGTGTAAATGTACATATGCATTAATATATAAAATCTTTTTTTTTTTTTTAAGTTTTTGCCTAGTATTATTTTTGTAATGAATGTTTTAAAACCGTAAAATTAGGAAAATGAGATTTATTTATTTCTGTGTATGCGAGAAAAATAAAACAAATATTTTCCCCATTTTAATTTCTAGAGAAATTTTAAAAATTACCTTTTAAAACATTTTAATATCTTATTTGAACTTTTCAAAATAGCTAAATTTTTATAATGCATCTAACGATGATTTTCATAAGTACAATAATTGCCTTATACTTCTGTTTGGTAATGAGCCTGAAAATAAAAAATTAGGAAAATAAAATTTATTTATCTCAGCATGTACGAGAAAAATATAACAGATGCTTCACTGTTTTAATTTTTAAAGGAAACGCAGATTTATCCTTTAAAACGTTATCTAAAAGATGAAATGTGTTACAAAACCTCTGTACAAGAATGTTTCTTCCCGAGAAAAATCAACAAGAGCTGTTACATTTATAATAATGTAACGGATATAATCCTATTAGATTAATTTATCACTTCAGGGCATAAACATCTGCAACCATTCAAGCATAAAATTATTTCTGGAAAAATTTTAACTGGCTTCGAATTAAAGTGTTGCAAATAAATGAAAAATCTCTTAGAAATTATACAATGCTTTTATTATTCACCATATTGTTATATCACTGGAAGGGGGAAAACAGTTTAAAATACACAGAAAATATTTTGTTTTATTGTATTTTAAAATATTTTAAAATATAAACCTGATATATAATTGTTCGGAAAGTTATATTATTATATTATACCCTTTATTATTATGTTATATAAAACTCCCTTGGATTATCAAATTTAGTCTGTTATTGTTTCAAGTGATTTTAGTTTGCGTACATTTTTCAGACATAATTAAGCTTTAGTATAATATTTTAAGAATAATTATGAATTAATTTCTCTAGACTGTAACTTAAAAAAAGAGATATTAAAATAGCAAATAAATATATAAATAACAATTATTCTTTTGAGATAGGACTCACACTTTTTTCTCTTGAAAATGCTCACTACATAACTACCAAATCACCCGATTTGTCGATATCATTATTTTAAAAAAGTTACCCTTATCCAGTTTAATTGTAGAATTTTAGTTATTGAAAACAATTTAGTTATGGTAGGAACAAAAAAAATTTTCGAAAAAAATGATGATTGAAAATTCAGGCGAGTTGACAACTATGTCATAATAAGTGTAACATTATTTAAATAATTCTAGAAAGTACAGGTCTTCTTTTCTATTCATTAGAGCTTTAAAAGATATCGAATGTTTTACATATTATTTAAGATTCAAATTTTTAGCATACCTGCCAACATTCCAATTAGGGGAAGTCGGGGTAATAAGAGACAAAAAATATTAATAAAATCTATACCATTAATCTAAATAACTTGAAATAAATGTCTCGTATTAATTTCATTAAATGGACTCCTCTTGATTTTTTAGGTGATTTTTGAACTTATTTTTTTTGTTAAATTCTTTTTTTAAATTTTCATTAAATCCTTGTCTCTAATAACCCCACGCGGGGTAATAAGAGACCAGGCTTGTAACTGTCCATATATAGCAGTGTAAAATCATGTGAGATAATTAAAGATATCTGGAAACAATTCTGAATCAGCCAATAGTTTTAAATTTTTATTATTTACATCCATTCAAAAAATATGTTTGCTCGAAAATTAACTGTCATAAATGTGTTTGTGAAATTCATTTCTTTTAATATTAGGTCCTAAATAATAATAATGTTGTACTTAATGATAGTTCTACATAATCAACATAACCTAGGGATTAACCAAAATCATCAATATAATTTCTAAAATGGGCAGAAGATATTTTACCCATTTTCTAAAGTGTAGTCGAAAATAGGCAAAAAAGACGTATCTTTGAAATGTATACAAGCGAACAAAATGTTATAAAATATTTTTCTAGTAATTATAAATGAACTTATTTATTATGTAATGAAGTATTAATGACTAAATACTAACTTATACACATTCTAAACATAAATTTACATAATCATATCAACTAAATATGGTCTAGCCTAATGAGTGAAACTGCTTTTTGATTTAAAGTGAAAAAAAAAAAATGTTCTCTTTGTAAACTTAGACTGGGCCTAACACTAGGTAAACTCTTCGTAAACTAGTCAGGCAGAATTAACAGGAACTACAATTGGGGGGGGGGGGGGGGAAGACACAGGAATTAACAGTGGGGGTAAAAAGAGACTCATGTCTCTTATTACCCCCACTAAAAATAAAAATGGGGTAATAAGAAACATGCCTAGAACATGTAAATAAAGAATGCTTTCAAGGTTTTAAAAAATTGTACATCAAAAGTCATAGTCTTGGTCAAAAGGTTACACATTAATAAATCCCAAACATCTTACTTTTAAAAAGAAATAAAGAAAAATTTAGAAAAAGTCACGAACTTTCAGGGTAAGTTCAAAGTGAAGGGTTTTTTTCGTCGTATAAAAATAATTCAAAATATGTTATAAACTTTTCAATAAGTGTATTGTAGTAAAGAATACACATGATACTTAATATTACATATTTTTAATGCTGTCTAAGTATATTTTTTGGTGGGTTTTTTGACTGCGTCTCTTATAACCCCTGTCTCTTATTACCCCGGCTTCCCCTAGTATTGTTAGTACACGTCCCTTTCTCCACACCACTTTATTTTTATTGTAATTTTCTCCAAATTTAATTAATGATTAAGTAAGAAGAAAAAATACTCTTATAAAAGACTGATACGGAGATTAACAATACTTTGGAATATTAAATAGAATGCTGGCATATATGTTGCTAGTCCTGTGAATAATGTTTGCTGATAAAGTACATAAGTAAACTTAATTTGAATAAATAATAAGTGTCCCAGAATTATTTCATAAAATCTATGTATATAATTTTTCACCTTTCGGTATTTTGTATTTATTTGACAGCATTGAAACCTATAGTAGCAATGTCTTTTGTCTTAAATGATTCATGTTAACATAGTTCGCAATAACAATGCTCATTTTTTTTATTTATTTTATACACATGAACACCACAAGCATCCATGCCCGAACCAGGATTCGAACCCGGGACCTAATGTTCCTGAAAGTGACCTATTATCAAGTTGGTCACCGGACCAGTTTTTTCTCTTTCTATAGACAGGGTAGTTAAAACTAAATAGATAGTGATCAGGCGCCAATAAAAAACACAAACAATACACACAGTGACAATATACAGTATATACATAATACTTTAATAATAGATTAATAATTTGGCAAAGATTTTTTCCCCTTAATTTCATCCCCTTTTGATTTATGGAGGTCTTAAAATGTCATTTTTGTCATTTCTTTGACATTTCGGAGACCTGTAAACCGTAAAGGGTTAAAAACCACACAATTGCAATTAAATTTTCTCATTAGTGTGATTAAATAGCATAATTTTTGTGATGTTTTATTTTGTGGTTTTGTTCGTTAGAAGAGTTATTCACTATCGAAATTGACAAAAGTCTGATGTTTGACCTTGAACTTAAACATTGTAATTATTTTAGTAATAAAGTTACAGCTAAGTAACTAAGCATTTGACACCTTTACCTTATGTACTTTGATACTTATATTTAAAATTAGAGCTCATAAATTTAATGAAAGGAATTTGTGCCAAAATATAAAGGTCTAATAATCCCATTTTTGACCAGGAAAACGACTTTTGGTGACCTATATAAAATCCCAGATTAATAGTAGAGGAAAAGTAAAAGTTGTTTTGAACATCTCTCATATGTGCCTATAAGGCACACAAGTATCAAAAGAAACAAAAAGATATGAGTAACACTTCCTTGAATTTATATTTTAGGACCTCTTTAGCTATTTGCTAAATTATAGCTTTTCTTTGACGTAAACCTCATCCCCATGATCTACATGAGACATATTTGGAGTTTCATACGGTTTCGATCAGTAAAACTGGAGCTATTTACCTTTCAGCCCAGTTTAATTTGATACACACTTTATTATACAAAGATATTTATTTTCAAATTAGAAATTATTCCTAGCGCAGGTATCGGGGATTTCCCTAACAAAGTTTTATTTTGTCATGTAAAATAAAACTACCGTTTTGTAAATAAGTAATATACAAACTGCAGTGTAATCTAACAAAACTTTTACAAATTTGGAGGGAATTTTATATATAAGGTAAAGTGTCCTAATTTCGTCCCTAAGTCACCTTTAGGCCCTTAGAAGCTATAATTTTCCGTGAAAACCTACCAGATTTGGATGTTAAATTTACTAACTATCCACATACATCTAAACATAGCCAAATTGATTACGAAAATAATACACTGTGTTTCAAAAGTTACCTATACTTGGCAAAAGTAAAAAAGTGGTCCCAGTTTCGTCCCCCTCAAAAAATCTAATAAAACGAGACTTTACTTATGAATCAAAATTTGTTTCAATAAAGGTACAAAGAACTGTGGTAATCAAATTAAGGATAACTGAGAGAAATATTAGGCATTTAAACATGCGAAACACACACACTTAATGCACTGCAATGGACACATATTTCTCCATGTTTATCATCAGAGAAACGGTTCAAGCAGATAGAGCACATTGCATTATTGTCGTCATCATTAACGCTTGTATCATCATAAAGAATGTCAACTGAAGAACCATTTTCGTCATTTGAGTCGCTGGTTAGGTCACGTTTGGGTATTTTAGATAGTGGATTCTTCCTCTTTTCCTTGGAAGTAATGGGCTCCTGAAGTTGTTTTTCAGCTGAGCGTCTTCTTTGCCTTAGCATTTTCTTTGCCAGGAAAGCTACCACTTTTTTCCTGTGCAGAATCCCAGAGATCAATCTTCTTTTTTAGACGCTGATGATGTGATGACTGGCACTTTCATGATGTTTTTAGAGTTGATGGCATTAGTTGTTTGTTGAACATGGCCACTTGATAATGGTTGATGAATTACCATAAAATTTTCGCCGCATGTGGGACGAGGAAAGGAGGATGAAATTAAGAACTTCATGGAGGATGAAATTGGGACCGTGCTATTTCTCAACATGGCGGAGCTTCAGTTTTCGTAAGATGAACTGAACATCCGAAGACTCGCTGTATGCTACTATTAGCATCTTACCAACATAGAATACATGCAATGTATGATGGTCATATCAGCCGAGATATTGTCGCGCAACATTTTACTAAACACAACACAGCAGCGTATGGGAAAGATTCAAGGTCAGCGGGTAATGAACTGTTTCGACTGTCTCTCGGAAAAGTTGATCATTTTGCGTTTAGTAAAATGTTGAGCGAAATCTCTCGTGTGATATGGTCATGAGGAAGAATGACTTATAGTACACTAAATAACATTCTACAAAAGACATAGTAAGAACTCACTTCTTCTAAAAACAGGAAATCCAACGTATATAACAGATGTATGTGTCTTGGCGAAAGACACTTTTACTACTGACTCGTTATACCTCCCGCTTCTTCGCCCTTGCGTGACAGAGGGCACCACTCAGGGATAAGCGGAGAAGTAAAGGGAGCGAAATCAGGGAAGAGTATAAAATTAGGGCATTGTTGAAAATTATGACAATTATCTGCCCAATATAATTCACAGACTATCAAAACTTTTTTCTTTCGGTTGGAACTGTAAAGAGAAAACAAATGAGGCATCTGCGCATGTCTATAAAAAACCGCTCGCACCTGCATCATGTATATGTATTTTCTTCACTAGTCGTAATGTAGCATTTGTAATGTTCGGAGCGTTTCAATTGCTCCGTAACTTAAACTCATTTTATTATTTTTCTATTCTTTTATTAAATAATTCTAAGACAAAGTCATCTCATAATTGAGTATGCTAAATCACTTAATTAATGGATAATTTTCCTTCTAGAAGAGTTTATGATTTAGCCGTCTAAAGAAGAATAGATTGAACGGATGCCCGATCATTGAATACAGGTAAGAAGATTCTCTTAATTAAAACTACCTGTAAGATTATTCTATCATATATATATATATAATTAAATAGATATGTGTGATATTTGCGATATTACAAAATAAAATTCTGTTCTACCGAGGCGTTTAAAATAACAGATTATGATTCAGAATAAAAAATGTCACACTTTCTATATATATAAATTCATTTATATAAATATAAGAAAAATACTAGTATTGTATTTTTTAAGATAATATGAAATGGAATGTATTAAAAATACAAAAATAATAAATGAATTGAAATAAAATTAGATTTAAAAAGGCATCTGTCCAAATTAGAACTGAAACCAAAAGTTTTGGTTTGAAAAATATATGTTCTAAAAAAAAAAAAAAAAAAAAAAAAAAAAAAACTCAGTTGAATTGTAATTAAGTATAATAAGAAAAGAAATATTATATAATCAAAATATTTGCAGTGATTAAATAATAAAGTTAAAATGGCTTTTGCGAAAGATGTTTCAATAATCGACAAACTGAATTCCACAAATTATGATTTGTGGAAGTTTAAAATTGAAATGATGCTATGTAAAGAAAATTTGTTCGAATTGATAACAGACGAACCTCCAAATCCTGTCACTAATGAGTGGACAATAAAGGATCGCAAAGCCAAAGCGATCATTAATTTATCGATAGAAGATGACCAAATCGTACATATAAAAAATCTCGCGACAGCTAGGCAAACGTGGGACACTTTAAAAAGAATTCATGAGCGTTCGAACTTGTCCAGTAAATTATTTCTATTGAGAAAATTATATTCTGCTAAACTAATGTGAAAATCTATCTCAACATCTAACGCACATATATCAGATCCGTGATAGACTGACCGCTATAGGTGAAGTGATAAATGATGAGCACATGTCAGCTCTTATGCTATGCTCACTTCCTCCAAGCTTCGACACCTTGATTACTGCAATTGAATCTAGAGATCAGGAAGACTTGACACCAGAATTCATCAGAGGAAAATTACTAGACGAAGATTTAAAAAGATCAGAAAACAATCAAACAAATAATGAAAGCGCATATAAAATGCACATTAAAAATAAAACACCACCACGAAAGTTTTGCAATTATTGCAAAAAGAGTTCGCATAATAAAAGCGATTGTTGGCATTTAAAAAATAGAGAAGCAACGAATATAAACACAAAGAGAATGACTATAAAAATCCAAATAACTATCAAAGCAATTTCTACAGTCGCAATAAATATAAAAACAAACAAAGATCAAACATGATGCAAGAAACGGAAAATAAAATGAAAAATCTGACTTTTGTGGTAGGAAATTCAAACAGAAACTCGTTTATCGTAGATAGCGGGAGTTCAAGCCATGTATGCAACAATATAAAAAGGTTCATGTCATTTAAAAACAATGATAAAACACAAGTTATGTTAGCCAATGGTCAATCTGTAATCTCACAAGGTTGTGGAGATGTAAAATTAAAAGTGAGAAATTCTAAAAACGAAATCAAACACATTACACTCAAAGACACGCTATTCATTCCTGAAATTGCCACAAATTTAATTTCAATAAAAAAGGCAACCGAGAATGGTTGTCAGGCAATATTTAAAGAAAACACTTGTGAAATTAAATTTAAAAATGAAGAATATATTTTTGCAACTGTAACTGACAATTTGTATGAAGTTAAAACAAATTATAACATACAGGAAAAGATAAACATGACACAAACTTGCGATAATAAAAATTGTGTTAAACTATGGCACAGTAGATTAGGACACAAAAATATTGCACAAATAAAAGAACTCGTCAGTAAGGAAATGGCAACGGGAATTAAACTGAACAATTGTAAACACGATGATAAATGTGAAATCTGTATTATGTCAAAATTGGAAAACGACTCATACCCCAAAGTAGCTACACACATGACAAAACAAACATTGGAAAGAATACATTCTGACCTTTGTGGGCCATTCCAGACACCTACGGTGGGTGGAAAAAGTTATTTTCTCACTTTCATCGATGATTACAGCCGCTACACTTATATATATCTGTTGAAAAATAAATATGAAGCTTTAGAAGCTTTCAGAAACTACCATGCACTCACTTCCAATATATTTGGAAGAAAAATTAAAATTTTGCATTCTGACAATGGTGGTGAATATATGAACAAAGAGTTTGAAAAATTTCTTCAAAATGAGGGTATACAACACCAACTAATTGTGCCCCATTGTTCTCAACAGAACGGCGCGGCGGAAAGGAAAAACCGTACTTTAGTCGAAATGACCAGATGCATGTTAAATGAGAGTCAATTAAATAAAAATTTCTGGGGAGAAGCGTTAATGACAGCAAACTATTTACAAAACAGACTACCAACAAGTGCCCGTGAAAAGACACCATATGAGCTTTGGACTGGTATGAAACCAGACCTCTCAAAATTAAGAACATTTGGCTGCAAAGCTTATGTTTATGTGAACAAAACTGATAGAAAAAAGTTAGACAATAAAGCGAAGCGTGGAATTTTTATGGGTTATGATCTAAAAAGTAAAGGATATAGAATTTATATAAATAACAACATAAAAATCTGCAGAACAGTGAAATTTCTCGAAGAGCATGAAACTCACGAACATTCTCGAAACATTGACCAAAATGCAATTAATGAGGAATCTAAAATTCCTGTTATTCTAAACAATGAAAATGATGTAACAGAAGAACACAATGAAATTCAGAATACACAAACCCTAAGGAGATCAGATAGAATAAACAAAGGGGTACCACCTGATCGTTTTGTTTTTCTGTCAACCGATACAAATTATATTGAACCGAAAACATTTGACGACATAGTAAACATGAAAGATCCTATTGAAAAAGAAAAATGGTTAGAAGCAACGGAAGAAGAAATAAAATCATTAAATAAAAATGAAACGTGGGATCTTGTTGATCCTCCACCTAATACACACATTGTTGGTTCCAAGTGGGCTTTTAAAGCAAAATACAATGACTCAGGCAAAATTGAAAAATACAAAGCACGTCTAGTGGCAAGGGGTTTTAGTCAAAAGTATGGAACTGATTATGATGAGACTTTTGTCCCAGTGGCTTCTCATACAACAATCAGAACCTTCTTGATAAATGCATTGTACAAAAATTTGCAGTTAACTCACGTTGACGTAAAAACCGCTTTCCTACATGGAGAACTAGAAGAAGACATTTTTATGAGCCAGCCAGAAGGCTTCATAATACCAGGACAAGAGAAAAAGGTCTGCAAATTACGAAAAGCCATATATGGCCTCAAACAAGCAGCCAGGTCTTGGAATACCAAAATCAATGACACACTAATCAAATTAAATTTTACTGCCTGTGAATCAGACAAGTGTTTATACAAAAGGTCAAAGGACAATAATACAGTTTACTTACTTATTTATGTCGATGACATATTGTTGGCAGGAAACAAAAATGAAATACAAGAAGTAATAAAGGAACTCGAAAACGAATTCGAAATCACAAATCTAGGTCAAGTAAACAAATACTTAGGAATACAAATAGAAAGAGGTGATAATGGGACATTAGCTATACATCAGAAAAATAAAATAAATGAACTTGTTAGGAAATTTAATTTGCAAGATTCCAAACCAATTAACACACCACTTGATCCAGGATACCAGAAAGATGACAAAATTGAAAATATTCTACCAAATAACACCAAATATCGGCAAGCCGTAGGAGCTTTGTTATATATAGCAACGTTAAGCAGACCGGACATCTCGGCAGCAGTTAATATACTTAGTCGTAGAAATGAACAACCTAGAGAAAAGGATTGGCAAGCCGCAAAAAGGGTAATAAAATATTTAAAAAGTACTAATGACTATAAAATAAAATATAATGTTGATCAAGAACCTATTTTAAAAGTTTTTGCTGACGCCGACTGGGCAAATGACACACTTGATAGAAAATCTACAAGTGGTAATACATACTTTGTTGGAAAAAACCCGATTAACTGGACATCCAAGAAACAGAACTGCATAGCACTATCAACAGCTGAAGCTGAGTATATCTCGGCTGGAAATGCAGCAAAAGAAACAATATCAATATTAAAACTACTAAAAGATCTTGATATGGAACAAAAACAACCAATCGTTATTTATGAAGACAATCAGGCCTGTATTAAACTCACTGAATCTGATAAGTACCAAAGTCGTACAAAACACATTGATGTGAAATATCATTTCATTAAACAATTATGCGAACAAGGAATTATTAAATTGAAATATATCTCAAGCAAGGATATGACTGCTGATGTGCTCACTAAGGCACTACCTAAAGCAGCATTCATTAAACACAGAGACAAACTGCAGCTTATAAAAACTTAATATATATTGTGCAAGGTGGAGTGTTGAAAATTATGACAATTATCTGCCCAATATAATTCACAGACTATCAAAACTTTTTTCTTTCGGTTGGAACTGTAAAGAGAAAACAAATGAGGCATCTGCGCATGTCTATAAAAAACCGCTCGCACCTGCATCATGTATATGTATTTTCTTCACTAGTCGTAATGTAGCATTTGTAATGTTCGGAGCGTTTCAATTGCTCCGTAACTTAAACTCATTTTATTATTTTTCTATTCTTTTATTAAATAATTCTAAGACAATGTCATCTCATAATTGAGTATGCTAAATCACTTAATTAATGGATAATTTTCCTTCTAGAAGAGTTTATGATTTAGCCGTCTAAAGAAGAATAGATTGAACGGATGCCCGATCATTGAATACAGGTAAGAAGATTCTCTTAATTAAAACTACCTGTAAGATTATTCTATCATATATATATATATAATTAAATAGATATGTGTGATATTTGCGATATTACAAAATAAAATTCTGTTCTACCGAGGCGTTTAAAATAACAGATCCTACGTGCAACTGGTACTTCAGTGACTTCAAATACCCTTAATAGCTGGCTCAGTCAAATGGGGTCGAGCTCAGTCCCCGGATCTCTCTTTCACTGAGACATTTGGAGCATCATAAAAAGGATCCTACAACCAGCTCGGGATTTTACCAATCTAATGCAACAATTGGACAAAATTTGGCACGATACTTCACAGGAGCACATCTGCTAACTCTATCAATTAATAACTGAGTACATAAGGGCCAGAAGTAGACCAACGCGTTACTGACTTGTTTAATTTGTGAGGCCCTTTCTCTTGATTAAATCATTCAAATTTTTTAAAACTGTAATCAATTGTTTTTCTACACATGTACATCACATCTACCAATTTTTGTCCCATTCGGACCACCCATTCCACCCCATCTACCAATTTTTGTCCCCACTTCTTCTTGGTGCGTCGTTTTTTTTTTTTTTTTTTTTGTTATAGAGTGTATATATATATTAGAGAATTGAAATTTGTTAATTAATTCTATAACTATGATATTAAACATTTTCAAAACGGAAGTATTAAAAAGAGATATATTAATACATTGAAATAGTTAATGTATTTTTGAATTAGCATAAGGTGTTTAATTATGATAACGTTTTATTTTTGCTACTTGCACTGTAAAAAAGTTCTGTTAAAAATTAGAAAATTTCTGTAACATTTCTACAGAAAATTCTTGTTTTCTAAAGCTACAGAAATTTACTTAGTTCGTGAAAAGACACAATTTTTTCTTAAAGTGATAAAATGCGATAAACCACTGATAGAGATTTTATGTAGTGGCTATGTATATTTTTTTGTTTTGTATTCGACAGACTTAATCTTAAAGCAGAATTAGAAAGCGCTAAATAACAGCATAGCATTTGAATCCGTGGCTAAGCAGTAACATTGTCGCTTACTATGCAGTGGAATCCTGGTTGGTCAAACTGGGAAATTTTATTTAATATGATTTTCTTTTTCTTTTTTTTTTTCCAGATCTTCTACGAAAAAAATCTGTTGTATGCGAATACTTTCTGTATTATTTTATTACTCAAAATTTTTATCAACGTACTTTTTCCATAGCATACGGATATATTCCGGCAACATTTGTAATAGAAATTTTCTGTAATATAACAGTATATTTTTTTACAGCTTATACTTTAATGCAAATTATCACAGTATTTAATGAATTTAAATTTTGAAGAATATTTTATTGAAATTTTAAATTATACTTTAGCAATTAAATAGAGAAATTAATTTATGATAATTAATTAAGCTTTTTGCGACAGTTACTATTTGGTAAATTAGATGAATCAGATATTGATTATCAGTTTCATTAAGTAAAATAATAATGTCACACAGAAGAATAGAATTATTTTAAATGATTGAGTACAAAACCAACACTAAACTAAATGCTAAGATAATTAGCGAATTTATCTTAAATGTCAAGCCCATAACATCTGATTGACTTGTATTCAATTACTTTCTATATCAAGATAACAAAAGGGGAACTTAAGAAAATTGTTCTTGGAATGATTTCGTCATAAAATATTATAAGCACTCTATCCATCATTATGGAAGAAATATGTCACATACACTAATACTTCAGAGCGTATTCTGAAGAGAAATATTTCATAATATTTCGCATTCAGAAAACTAAATGCAATAACAGATGTCAAAAGATGAATACAAACTAAACAAAAACTTTTATTCAATAAAAATATAAAGAACGTAGCCCGAATTCATATCCCGCAATAAATGAAAAAGTATCATTTAATCATTTTCCGAAATCAGAAGAGGCAATATAATTTTATTGGTTTCCACTTTGTTTATATTATTACTACAAACACAACTGAGTACGGACAATGGGCATACATTTTTATTAGATGGAAACAAAGACGTCACATTTTTCTGACATTTGACAAACGATTTGAGTATTCATTACAGCAAATTATGAGTGTGTTTAGGGAATTTCAAACACTTCACAAATTTGAAATTGAATTTTACTTTTTAGTTTTTATTGAGAAGATTTTCGATTTGTTAATAAAAGAAGCAGTAATGGCACAAAAATCTATCGTGAAAAAATTACTAAATAAATTAATTTGTGAAAAAATAAATTAAAAAAAAAAACTTGCTTTGTATTCTCTTATTAAAACTTTCGTCTTAAAATTTAGTAGATAGTTTCGTTTTCCCCACTTACATATCTAAATATTCCTCAGTAAAGTACCAAGTATAAAAGTACCAAAGGCGCAATTTTCTTTCCTTTATTTCTTTTTCTTTTTCTTTCTTTCTTTATTTATTTATTTGTATGTATTTAAGATTATTTTATCCACTATTTTTACCTCTACTTTTAATTTTTTAAAAATATTCTGGAAATAGAATACATAAGGAAATCCGAAAGAAATTGTCTTTTAAACCATAACTTAAATTAGATTTAGTGTATTGTAACTTCTATGAAATGCTGTTAAATATGAACTACATTTACAATAGAAATTATATATTTTGTACGGCCAAAGTTCTTTTTTTATTTTATTATTTTTTTTCCCTTAAGCATTGAGTTTTATCTGTCCTATTGTATTTATTTCTATAAAAAGAAGGTTTTTTTTTTCTTTTTTATAATCTATTTGATCTTTTAATATTTTAAAGAGTCAAACCAATATAAAAAGATTGGAAACACTTTCTCTGTAAAAAAATTTATCTTTTCCTAAATGCTTTTTTCAGTATTCTTTTTAAACGATATTTTAGAAACTGAAATAATAGATCCATAATTTATATTTAAATTTTTGTAGTTTAAAATATGTAATAAGTGCAGAAATTATTATTATTTTATTTATTTATTTATTTTTAGGAAAAATTTTAGAAAATATATACAATTTAATAAACTCCTATTTAAAATTTGAGTTCTGATATTCAGTTTTAAATTAAATAAATAAAATAAACAAGCAGAATTAATATAGTTCAACCCTTACCTACCAACGAAAATTTACGAGATTCGCTTTCCAGTGCCACCATTTTTCACACAGGCGCGTGTAGTTATGCGTTTGCTGTTCCAAAAATATTCCCTTTCCGATTCCTCCTAATCCCCTTCTCTTAAATAAGTAAATTCTTCGAAAACACTGTCATGGTTGACACTGCTCTCCAAAGGTGTGAGACTAGTTTTACTGGTAGCAGAGTAACACAAAGGATCGTACTTCGGCAAGACGTGTATATACGCCCGGGGTAGTTAACGCATGAGCATAGCGAGACGAATATATACGTCGGGGGTAGTTAAGGGGTTAAGCAAGTAGTAGAACTAAAGCATGTTGTAATTATGGTAGCATGTAGGAGTAGTATCATTTACTTTAAAAGAATTAAATATTTTTCAAAAGATTTAAAATTACATAAACTAAACTCTAATTATATTTACATCTAAAATTAAATGTCTTTTTCTCATATTGAATTATTTATTCATTCGTTTAAGCACAATTAAAATACGGTTTTTTAGAAAATAATTTTAAACTAAAACTGTATATTTCAACTAATGTAAAAATATTCATTTATTTAAATATTCAAAGTATACTTATTAAGCATTGTGTGAAAGAATTATCTTTGAATAAAGAAAGGATAAAGGAATATATATATATATATATATATATATATATATATATATATATTTAATCTTTTTAAAAATTTTTACATATGTGTGAAGTAATATAAAATAGTTCAATAAAATGGTAAAGGAAAACATTTAATCTGTTTTTTTTATTCAATGGTGGAAATCTGATTTTGTGAAATATCTCCATGTCAAAGAAATCACTTTTCAACCGATTAATTTTTTTATATGATAGGCTTTGTTTATAAATTTGCATAGCTAACAAAATTAAAAATAATAATAATAATACGATTTAAAAATTAAAGCTATGGAATTAATACTAATGTTTTAAAGTTGTTAATTTAAATAAGAAAAAAGCGTCATATACACTAATAAGCTCAAAAGAGTTAAAAAATTATCGAGATACACTATGCTTAACAAAAATCTTTCATTGACATTCACCTTAAGTTATGCAAAGTAACTTAATGAAATAAGAAATATACATTTACATTTTTTTCACAGCATTCAATGGCAGAAATGCGAGACTACGAAATTATGTTAAGCCAATTAAAATACTTTTTTAAAAGACTTAATATTATATAATCAAAACTTTGAATTTATTTCTAACTAATTATTGGTATTCAGAAAAAGCTACAAACAAGCCGTATGATTATTTGTTCCTTTCGTAAAGTTCAAATCGATCAATTTCTCTTTAGAATTAATCTGCGTAATTAACCTCATTTTCGCTCGTTGAGAAAAAAAAAATAAAATAAGATAAACCTTTTTTTGAATCATTTTGTTGCTAATGTAGTTTTAAGTCTTAATTGATAAAGTTGGATTTGTAAAACTAAGTATTTTGGTATTCATTAAAAAAATAATTAAAAAAATAAATAAAAAGCTTAAGTAAAGCAAATTCTAAAGAATTATTTCTTTGTGTGTTAAAAGTTATACGTTCTGCATATGTAATATGTTCAGAAGATAATATGTAATTAGTTTAAAACGAAATAAGGAAATTCTAAAAATATTAGTATGCTTATGGCATTACATTTTATTTTATTCATTAAAGTTTTGATAAAACAGTGTTTCCACAATTAGCAATGAACAATTTAATGTTAAGATAGAAATTATTCAAACAAATATTTTAATTCCTTATATCAAATTCAAAATAAGTATTTTTTCTTAAATATGCCAAAATTAATTTTCCTATAGTGAACAAATGTTTGCTGAAACGTGTCTTATGTAATGATAAATTAAAAGCAAAACACCAAAAGAAATCCCAATATTACCAAAAAAAAAAAAAAAAAAAAACGTTCAGAACTATTACGGAAAGAGCCCTTAAGATTTATTATAAAGTACTCAATCATTTGAGCAGCTCTTGTAATTACTTGATTAAACAGCGTTTTTTTCCTAGGGAAAAGAAACAAGATACAGGGCTATGCTATATTTCGTATTTATTTTTATTCGTTCAAACTTTTTTTTTTTTTAACCAGCACCAGCATTTTCGCAGAGAAAAAAAAATGTGAAATGTGAAATCGTAAAAAAAAAAAAAAAAGAAAATAGTTTCAATTTCATTTTAAAACATACATATTTCATTCTTCAATCAGCTTAAAACTGCAGTCATAACAACCTATTGTAAAGGAAAACTAACACATTGTAGCCAGCGCAAAACTTTCTTTTATATTATTTTATTTTATATAACAGCGCCACGTACTGGTTAGCATGAAAAAATATTTAATCTAGATTCTCACAATAATTATTTTTCGTCTGCAGTTTGATGCAATTTGCAAATGCTGAGATAAAGCCATATAGAAAATCGCAGAAAGCGGTGACCGATATGCGCCTAAATTAAATCAACATTCTTTTTCATAACGGCCATCTCACATATCAAGTTTGTGCATTTATGTATGCTAGATGTTGAGATATACCCTTAAACTAAATGGGAGAAATTGCAGCATAGAAACGCTACCTATTGGACAATATTAGACAAATGGAATCAACCTAGTGCTTCATAAAAGCTCTCTTACATATCAATTTTTGTATAATTATACACAATAGAAGCTGAGATATAGCCTTCTCGTAAATGAAACAAAAATCACTGCATACCAGCACCCTCTGTTGGGCAATTTGCATCAAAAGTTGATCTAATTTATGTCAAGGTGCAGCTAAATACAAACTTTTACGATATATTGGGCATTAATTCTTGAGCTAGAGCGGCCACAAAAATTTTGTCACACACAGACAAACGGGCATTTTTAAAAATGGTCGAATTGGGTTCGAGACATTCAAAAATGTGTAAATCCTTTGAAAACTAGAAATCGAAAATTTTGCGAATCCAATACACTCTTTTGTGAATATAAAAGATAGTGAAAGTGTTGAAAATAAAGATATCTTGTTAATACGATGGTCACTCTGAAATTTTTGAGATACGTGCATGATAAACGGTACATGTTAAACTTACCAAATCTTGGAAGTGTTTGAAGTAGTCCCGTCCAACATCAATGCTCTTCCGTAGGCGAATTTTTTCAAATATTAAATGCTTCAATCCATCCATTTCTTGCAAACGATGAAAAATATGACCATCAAACTCATCTTCGGAATGAAAACGACAACCATGCAAATTTTTCTTTACGTTAGCAAAATAGCCAAAAGTCGCACATAGTTAGATCAGGGCAATGGAGTTCATATTCTATCACTTTGGTATGTTTTTGTTCCAGAAAATCGACTATCAATCTTGCCGTAAGAGAAAATGCATAATCATGGTGAAGCGTGAGCCCTCTTACATACACTTCTTGAAAAATTTCTGGAAGACACTTAATGATGTACCAGTTAACTGTAACTATCTTCTGTCTCTCCAGCTTGATGTTTTTCCTCAGTCCTGTACTTCTGAATAAAACGGTATACCTTACTCGTTGTCTTTTCGCCATTGTTGGTTTCGGGTCATATTCAAAGACCCATACTTTACTTTCTTGAAGTGCTAGAACATCAAAGAAGATTGTGCATGTTACATCTTCAGTTATGATTTTAGAAATAAGACAATGTTTACCATCATTAAGTAATTTTAAGATTTCTTTACAGATTCTCACATGGTCCGCTTTTTGGTGTTAATTATGGGATGAATATGGGAGATCCAATGACAAACAAAATTTTTCGTATGCAGTTCTTCATCTATTATGTATAGATGCGGATTCACAATTAAGCTCCTTCTATTTAATTTGGTAAGTGCAATGGTTATAATCGATTAACATTTCTCGTATGGCCGACTCATTTTCTGGAACTGTAGCTGATAAAGGTCTTCTTGTGTATTCTTTATCTAGAAGAGAATATAGATTTCTGAGAAAATTTGTAAACCATGTGAATACAGTAGCACAAAAAAGAATTTACATATGCTAATTTTAGGCGTCGAAGCCGTTCTTCTTGATTTAACCCCATTTTAAAATCATAGAAAATAGTATCGCGATAATGCTCACGCATCAACCTTATTTTCCTTTATTTCAAAATTTATTCTACGACAGCTATATTGCAATTGTTGCTACAGATTATGATCTGAGGTCATAAAAGTGTTCAAATTTACATATTCAACCGATAGTTTATTTCAGCACCAATTATTTGCCTCTGTCTCAAAAATTTCAGAATTACCATTAATTCAGTGTGCAAGAACATGTGAAAAATTCACAACAGAAACGAATCGATAAACTAGCTAATATAATATTGCTTGTCATGCAATTACAATTTCTTTTTCAACGCTAAATATAATATATATATATATATATATTACAAGTTCTTATTTTAAAGAAGTGTAAACAAAAAAAAAAAAAAAACGAGAATATTGAAAAAATACTCCAAATTCCCCAAAAATCTACTTGCAAAATACATTGTTCTGCCAAGAAACAAACTCAAAGAAACGCAGTCATAAATAGCAATTACAATTTTGTAGAAAATAATTAGAATATTGTTTAACTGTAATACATGTGTAATTCATTAATACTAATTACTGCATAAAGCTTGTTATTTATTTTTTTTTCATTATGAAAATATTATTAACATCTTCGTATACGATATTCTAAAAATTGTACATGTTAAACCAACTAACAAAAAAGTACTTTAAAAACGATATAAATGAATGTCCATGATTTGAGTAAAAATTAAAATAAACCAAAATTTCTCAGTACATCAAATAACCAGCCAAATGGTTAAAATATTTTTAAAGTAATTATAACAGCGTTAACCCTTAAACGAGCAGCAACCTTGGCACGAGGATGCAATTACTAATTCCCAACTGCAAAAATTCTTCACATAATTCTTCACCAAAATTTTACCTTTATAACTTAGCAGAAAAAGTCATTAATTTCTTCCTTTTTAACTTTGTTCGCAAAATCTGGTGGTTTTCAGTGTTAAATAAGCATAATTACTTTGCCCTTTAAAGGGTTAATACAAAATATATGTAAAATTTATATAATTATTTTTCTCCAAAAACTTAAATAAAAAATCTCAGTTAACATAACAATATTCTTACTTCTCCCTGTAATGTGTTTAAAACTAATCCAGGAGCAAGTTTTGCAATCTTAATAGATATTTTTCAACTTATTTACTTAAAAACTCCAAAGTTCATCCTAAGAGGTACTTTCATCCATTTGTATGGGAATTTATTTCCATAATCGTCATATAAAAGGCGTTGCAAAATTGCTTTGAGATGCATAGTAGAGTTAAGATATAGCTCTAAATTTTCGTGAGAAAGAGAAATAAATTTACTTAAATGTTTAAAGTTTCTGGAGATATTTTCTTAAAAGGGCTATTTCAAGAACGTCATTCTAATAAAATTTTACTCTAAAATTTATATGCTTTTACAATGAAATCATACAGAACTTTCTTAGATTGCTTTGAAAATCAAAATCCATCACATTTAGTGGCAAATGTGGAGTACATTAAATCAATGCACCCGTGAAATTTTAAAATCTCTTAAGTATGAACTTATATAAATGTGTTATATTTGTTATTTATCTACTTTTAAATGCAACATATCGTTCAGAAAATGCAAAATAAATTCAAATTTTAACTAAGTTTCGAAATACTGTTATTCCCATTACTAATAATTAGCTAGCAGTCAATTCAAACATGTTCCATATTTAAAGGTAAATAAAAATGAAAGTAAATTGCAATCTCATTTAGAATACCTGATGATTTCATATGTTGATGGGTAAAATTTGTTCCGTAGTTAATGAACACATTTTACTCAAATATATGTTTTCGAGGGAATGAAAACGAGCAATTTGAGATCCTCCTTAATTTCAAGGGAGAAGCACGTATTATAGTTAATTATTATAATTAAGTTAATTAGATAACAAATTTTCGTTTAAATCTTAATCAGCTTTGGAAGTTTTAATTATTACTTTGAGCATTAAATCCATCTGCTTTAAATCTATTTATTTAAGCTAAACTAAATATGTTAATTTTGATGTTAGCTCTTAAAAAATAGAAAATTTCACATTTCTTGTAAGATAGTTTTAACATTTGCTACGATATGCATTATCTTTTTTTTTTTTTTTTTTTTTTTTTTAATTTTATTTAATTTTATTTTTTTTTTTTTACAAACTTTAATGATACAAAATGATACATCGATTTTAACACTTTTATTTTTAGTAATATTGAATCTTTTTTCGGTTTACCAGACTTAAATTCTAATAAACAATTTATATCTCACTCTGTCTAATTCTACACACTTTAATTGCACAGAAACCATCTATTTTTTTATTATTATTATTATTACATTTAAATTCATTATTAACGTTCACAAAAACGTTTTACATTTTTAAAAAAAATCCTCAAGTCACTTTTATTTATTTATTTATTTATTCATTTATTTTTTAGTAAATAATAATAATAATAATAATAATAATTTTACTATTCTTTATTGTTTCGAAAAAATTGTAGAAGTTGCTTCAATTTTTAAACATAGGATGGTGGTAATCATCCCTTATTTGAAATTTCTAATTTTGTCGCTATAACTGATTTACGCATAAGCATAAAAATTTCGTACAAAGTATGTCAAACGTATCTTACAAAAGTGTAAAGGCAGATAAAAGGACTGAAATAAGTTGATTTAGTACAAAAATTTGGGTGCAGAAATATTAAATGTAAGTAGCATTTAAAGTAACTGCAACCTATAAGTGGTATACACTTTTAAGTGATAGCACTTAAAAATGTGTTGACAACAAATAAGTAAAAAAAAAAAAAAAAGAAAAAGAAAAAAGAAAAAAAGAAAGAAAAATCAAAGGAAACAAAAGTTTTAATGATCAAACTTCTTCCAGCAAATGCTCTAAAGAGTAATCACCATCAGTGATAAAATATTCACAGCAGTGGTCTTACGTGTGATTGATTTTCTTATGTGTGATTTATTGTGATTGAATCTGAATGTGCTTTACATTTAGATGAAATATAAATTACAAAAGCTGTAAGAGTCAATAAATTAAGTTTAATATCTGGAGATTTTGCAATAAAATTTTAATGAAAAATATTAGTAATAGAAAAAAATAAATAAATGGCGTGGCACTTTTTTGCGACTTAGCATAGGCCAGGGGGTCGCCGAAATTAATGACCATTTGTGAAGGAGCACCCAATAGGCGGTCATCGCTACCCCTAACAGGGACAACACATTCATGCCTTTTCCGGGATTCGAGTCCAGGCTGCTAACCACAACATCGTCCAGACGCCAAAATAATAATAATAAATGGGAGAGAGTACAATTCCAATTATAATAAAACAGAGGAAGGGTTAAGAATGGGGAAATAGGGGGAGGGAGAAAGCAGGATGTTAGAGAGAATACTGTTTAAATGGTGCGTAATCTTTGGAATTTTAGACAAATGCAGTTTGGGGCTTTTTAATTAGGGACTATATTTCATAACTCGCTGATTTCAATTGAATCTAGCTTTAAATCCTTTCTCTGTTTTTCTGAATTAGGTTTATATATACGAGAAGGTATCGTGAGAAAATCTGAATCCCGCAAATATTACATTATCTCGTGATTACATTTTCATTTCTGCGTATTACAATACACAATTTGTTGCCGTTTATAAAAATTAACTTGGTAATAAACTGGTTATTTTTTTATTAAAATGTAACTCTGACATTTTCTATTTTATTATATTCAAACAAAGTTAACTGACTTGAAATGACGTCAGCTTTACTCGGGATATTTTTCGAGTAAAAAACACAACATAAAAAATAGTTCCAAATGCTAGATATAATTTCTGCGTCAAAAATTGCATAAAAGTATACTCTGAACGAAAAACTCCGTGGAGGATCAAAATTATGATGGCATGTCTCCGGACCACCTCTAGGGGTAAGCCCCAGACCGTCGCCAATTGCCCATAGCGCAGCACTAGTGCGACGTAAAACCCAACCAACAACCAACCTAAACGAAAAACTGTTGTTTATAACCTACATATTCTGATTATATATTCACTAATATTGTATTCACGCTAAATTAAAATATTTTAAAAAAATGTTAGTCACAGTTAAAGTTTTAAAGTTTAGATAAAATTTCATTATACATGTGAAAAAAATCTCTTGCATTACTCAAAAAGACTTAACTTTATGTGAATTAAACTTGCAGTATAAACGGGAATACTACTGATCATCATAAGTAAAAAAAAGACTTTAATAATTCTTATCTTTTCATATAAAAACATACAAATGATTATGAACTGACCATAATTCTCCATTTTAACAGTATAGATAAAAGCGACGATTCACTAAAAACAAATATCTATCTACTCCTCCCATCCAATATTTTTCAACAGATCCAGCTCATTTGTTTTACTCGGCTTAAATAAAGGGTAGGCATATTGATTAAATGTTTCCGTCACTTTATGTTTCACATTCGATCCATTTTGCTCCCAACAAAACTCTTACATTATTATAAATGAACCCATCTAGCTGTTAATTTATTAACGTGTCGCATTGCTTTTAGCATATGTGATTGTAAATATTCTTTTGAAGTGCTTGTGATTGTTTTTGACGGTGTTATGTGAAACAGTCATCCATCAAAATTGATACAAATTAAGGGAAAATTCGAGAACTTTACATGCATGTCATTTTGGTTATTGAATAACAACATTTTAACATTTCATTAACAAGAACTTGTATAATTTTTAACACATATGCAAATTTAAATGTTATTAATTTTATTTAATATGTTTAGAAATTTATAAACGATTATTACCGTAGTTTTTGTAATATTCAATATATATATATATATATATATATATATATATTATCTTTTTTTAAGAATAATATAGAAATTTAAAGATGTGATTTTCTTTAAATAGTTAAATCAAATTTAAAATGTGTAAAATATTAGAATTGAATCAATAAATATGTGTATATTTAAGGAAGAAAAAAAAAAAATTTTTTTTTTTTTTAACATTATAAATTTTCTCAAAAGGTTTCTGTAATTAAGTTTACATTTTTTTATTTTTTTTTTTTTCAAACCTAAAGTGGCTATTATCTGACATTCTTACGTAACTATTCCACCAAAATTTAGAATGCATGAAATTACTCCTATGCATGTTTGGGGTAATTGCGTAATAAAGTAATTTATAAAAAAGAAGCATTTTTCGAATATTTCTATGAAATTTTTGTGTTTTAATCTAATTTTTAAAACACAAAAAGCGGATAACAATAGACTACAATTACCCCATTTACAATAGGATTGAAGCTTTTATTGCTGAATTCTCTTAAATTAGAAAAGAGCATCAAAAATTCACATTAGAATGAAAACGGGTATGTAAAAGTATGAAAAATATACACGTATGGTAAGGTAAATAATGGTAAGTAAATGGCAATGGTAATGAACTAATATTCTTTAAAGTATAAAAACTTTTCTTAAGGAGACAGGATGGTTTTCAACAGGAAATCATTGATTTTGCATAACTATTTTTAAAAAATCAGTAAAATATTTAAAACATTTTGTATCAAACTAAGAAATTAGAGAAAGGATACGCATACAACAATAAAGTCATGGAAAATGATAAATAATAATGCAATAGGTACTTTATGTAACGCGATTGTAGAGAGACATACAATAACACTTTGTGTTTCTAACGAATCACTTAACTTTGGGATTCATCTCAAAAAGCTACAAGACATTTCTTTTTCCTTGGGGAGACATTGTTATCAGAATCTCAGATATTTTAAACCACTCTATTTGAGGCTTTTCTATAATATGAGAAAGAAAGAGTAATACAATTCTAAAAAAGATGGATTTAACAATATAAAATAGCTATTTTTTTTCTTTTTCCAAAAAGAAGTTTCTTCTATTGTTTTAGAAAATTTTTCTACTCAGCAAAATGCGTGCGCATACACTTTATAACGTTTGTGTTTCTAGTAATTTTATACATTTCATCTTATTTCTGGATATTATCTAGAGTAGAACAAACTAAAATCTAATATATTTTCTAAATTGATGGAAATTTACAGGTTTACAAAGCGTCGAAAATTTCTTACACTGGGTGTAAAATCGATGTTACCATCTCTTGAATAATTCCTCATTACATATCAGTAACCATCAAATATATCACTAAAAATACGACTAAATTCCTGAAATCACGAACGTTTTGTGGAGAAAAACATGTTTTTTTTTTTTTTTTTTTTTTTTTTTTTTTTTAAGAAATCGACTCAAAAACTTACAAAAATGAGGAATGTTTCCGACATATTAGAGTAAGTTAACAAATTTTTTGCAGTGCACTTGTTATCTTCATATCCTTATCTTCTGTTGTTTTATATCTTGATAAAATGAATATTTTTTTTCCTTAATTTACAAATTTATATGATACTATTTTTAGAAAACTTTATTCAGAAACAATTGTTAAGTTCTGCTGAAATCTAATTGATTGTTTCAGAGGCTTACAGAAAGATTCTAAAAGCTTTCATACGCTTTACCACTTTAAAGAACGCTCTTGAATGAATATTTTGCATCGCATGCGATTTGTCAAATCAGAAAGGCATATCAAATCAGTATTCAGCTATCGAATAGTAAAAAGGAAAAATACTTCAAAATTGTCATTTAGCGAAGAAAACGCATTATTCAAACATCGTACACCGAAAAGAAACCCGAAAGTCTAGTAAAAGACATATTTTTAAAACCTGAATATTTTATGTAAAGAAATTGAAATACATATAAAATTGTATTCAAATAATCAAAAAAGTTTTGCGGCAGTTTAGTCTTTTAAAAAAAAAAAACTTGCTCGGATCAATAAAAGAATATGAGATTAAGGGCTGTTGTCAAAATAAACCTAAGTCCATGAAATTTTCTGACATATTTTTACTTAAGCGAAAAAATTTACTTTGTTCCTATAAAAGTTAAAAGGATTTATAAAATATATTTTTGGATTTTGGATGTTTTTAGATTTGAGCTATTTAAGCAGGGAATTTTTCTTATTTGTTTATTTGAATTTATTTATTTATTTATTTATTTCAATTCCATGAACCCATTGGTTTTAACCGAAATTAGGCCCTCAATGCCCTACAAGAACACACGGGACTCTTTTTTTATTTAACTGTTTTAAGGAAATTCGCAATATGCATTAAAAAGACATTTTTAATTTATTGATTTTAACATAATTTTTTTTTTCTATATTCATAACCACAAATTTAACATAACTTAATTTTCTAACTGCGTATAAACTATATTATACTTTCATAACTACGTATGTATCTTCAGGCAATAACGTTGTTGCGACTAATTACGCTAGGGAAATTAACCTGTCAGGTGTACATGAATTGTAAAGTGGTATGATACTGATACTTCCATTCATAATAATAAATGCAATTAACACTATGTCATGCAACTAACCACTCCCCTGTTAATTTTTACTCACTCAGCCAAACTTCCATACCGCTGTGAGCGGGAGAAGGTGTTTTGGGCGGTGTGTGCAGCTTTGGCCTTCGGCCCGTGAAGTAGGATGCAATTGGCGCATCCGAGTTAAAGAGTTCATACTTTTATTTTATTTTGCACATGAGCACATACGTGTTCCCATGTATATAGAACTTCATTGTATATATTTGGGCCGCGGTAGCCCAGTCGGTAGAGCGCCGGCCTCATAATTGGAAGATTGCGGGTTCGGTACTCGAGTCGGTCAAAGACCGTCATGTACACTGATGGTAGCTGGTGCACGTAAAATCTGTCGTGGCCGCAATGTCCTCCATGTTCCCATAAAAAATTATACCTCTAGGGGTGACCGAAGTGGGAGAGCCATCCCTTCCGTGGAGGATCAAAATTGTGAGGGCATATCTCCGGACCACCTCTAGGGGTGTGTCCCAGACCGTCGCCAATTGCCCATCTCCGCAGCACTAGTGCGACCATCCATCCATTCATTGTATATATTCATATCTGGTATTTATAATAATAATTAAAGAGTAAAAAAATCATGAGCTAATTTGTTTCAAGAAACATTCGTTCGTCACACACTACTACTTTCATTTACAAGATAAATTAAAAAGATTTTTAAAATATGCAATTTATCTAAACCTCCTTTTAGAAAAGATATGTTATTGAGGCGCAAGGACTCCTTCGAGACTCAAATACACCAATTTAATATTTCATATTTACTTAAAACTTAGACCTGTTTAGATTTGCACTTTGCAGAAATGTATATCTGAGTAAAAAGTGGAAGAATTCGATTTTTATCTTCAAAAATCATGCTCAATTATTTTGCACGCTTAATTTGCTTACTAAATAAAACTAAAAGTTTTAATACGTTTTCAACTTAAATTCACACACAAAAAAAAATTTCTTTTCAGTGTTATCGAACACGATGTTTTGTGTTACAAGAGCAAAACACAGTGAACGTATGTATAGTCAGTAAAAAAATAAACGCCGCCCCCCCCCCCCCGACTAATTTCCCCTCAAATCGTCGTATAAATATGCGGTTGGTGCCGATCGATTCGTAATAACGTCTAGTTTATTATAGACTTCACTCGGGGAGTCGTATACACATTAAAATTTGCACAAACTTCATTTTTTAAAATAGCAACACCCATTTTAGATAATCTTCGGGGTTATTTAGATGAAATCAGCCCAGAAAATGATATACTTTATATTTTCTCAAATTTTCATAGAGTTAAAAGTTGTCAAAGCTGAGGATGCTAATGTTAAATAAATATGAGAGATATTAATTCAAATCATCAGGAAAACTTATAAAATTCAAATTTCATTTTTTTAATGCGTTAGTATGATTTAACACAAATATATTCCATCCATACTTTTGATTGAAAATAATAATTATTATTATGAAACTTATTAATAAATGCATATTCCAAAACATTATAAATTATGACCTATAATGATATTAGCACGAATAGAATGGACATCATGAAAAATATGGGTTTTCAAATTTGCAGTCCATTTATTTATCAATATTTTTCGAGTTACAGTTATAATTTATTTTTTATTGATGTTGGGGGGGGGGGGGGGGGCAATCAACTGCTATTATTTATGTCATCCATAACCTAGCCTACATAGGAATTTAAATAGTATTTCAAGTAAGTTTAGATGCATACATAATTTCTTAATTAGCATTTACTTTAGTTTGTTTTAAATTTAGAATTGTCATATATTTTCCCCTGTAATTATCTGAATAAATATAATACATTTTTATCCAAGATCATAATTAAATTCTTTTTTAGTTTATGAATAAACATTTTCATTTGTAACTCTATCAATAATTATTTTAAAGTATACAAGTATAAACTATACTTTTTACCGAATCAAAAGTTTGTGTTACCATTTTAAAATTAAAGTTGATGCAAACTTTAATATGAACACTCTTAAGCATGATTTAATTATAGCGTTAATAACTAGGTGTTATTGTCAATCAAACAGCACCAGCCGCATATTTATACGATTGGGTACGTTGGGGTAAGGTGTCGCGTTCAACAAAATTGTGTGTCACGTGGTTCTCTTATATGCAGAAGCCGTAGCGGGGACGTTGGCCACTCACAGAAGGGATACATCAGTAATGTTTAGTTAGTTATGCAAACCGTAGTTTAAACACGCAAAAAATAAATAAATAAATAAATAAAATAAATTAAATAAATAAAAATAAATAAAATAAATAAATAAAATAAAAATTAGATAATTTTTAAAAGTACAGTGTCTAGGCTTTCCGCTAAATCTAAAAAAGGAGCTGGTTCCCCCCTTTCTAAGTTAATAAACAAACTTGCAGCTTGTTTAACGTTTTGCAGTAAAATGACAAAAAATTTTTGAGGCAAGATGCTGATAGTTTTACATTGAGGAAAGTCATCTGGTTGTTTCCTTTATTGTTTTAACCCTTTCGGAACCGAAACACTTTTACCTTAAAACTTTACATTCTTCTGTTTTTGCAAACTGTAAGAAAAATGTGGACTATAACTGGCATTTGTTAATTGAAAATTATACTTTACACTTTCTGCTAATTAGCTCGATCGTTCATTTCCAGATTTTATTACATACGACTGTTCCAGATGCAAAGATGTAAGTGAGTGTCGTGGATGTCTAGCCTGCACGATTGTATGGCCTGGGTCGGAAAGGGTTAAGTTACGTCTGGGCATTACCATATTCCTTATTTTAACAAAATAAGGAATATGGTAATAGATAATTTTTGTCTTCTTTTTCTAGTTTTGTCCATGCCAATCATGTGTTTAAATATATAAATATATATATAAATAATAGATAACGTAATAAAATTTAATCTTAAAATTTAGCAATTAATAGAACTAAAACAATAACAGCACACTAAAATATAGAACTGAATTTAACATAGAGGAAAGAATGACACAAAAAGTTGCGATATAGATAAGGAACCAATGAGTTACCATATTAACTTAAAATACTTACGCCGACCTGAAGGTATATATATATATATATATATATATATATATATATATATATAATGTGATAAATATATGCAATGCAAATACATAATGTTTCATAAAAATGTTTATTTTACATTAAAATCCCACAAGCCATGTTACCCATAAATAGAAACCGTCTAGAAAAACTTTTATTTCTAATTTTTTATAATACTTTTGAAGTTAAGTATATTTTAAATATGTATTCAAAAATATAAATTTTCACAAGTGATCACTAAATAACAAATATAACCAACAGGGAATTTTACAGAAAAGACAAAACGAAAGCGTCTAGAAAAACTTTTTTTTTAAATTTTTTATAATACTTTTTAAGTTAAATATATTTTAAATATGTATTCCAAACTATAAATTTTCATAAAATATCTCTCTCTCTCTCTCTCTCTCTCTCTCTCTCTCTCTCTCTCTCTATATATATATATATATATATATATATATATATATATATATATATATATATATCGCTGACTCGCTACATAAACAGATTCGTTTCTGAGGGGTTTGCTGCCCCCCCTAACCCCTCGCTGTATCTCTCTGCCTATAGTTACCTATATATATGTGTATATTTATATATTTTCCTAGAAACAGCCTTCTATTAATTCCTTGTAACTCATAAATCAATTTCATGCAAAAGAATTATATAACATATCGGAATTATTTTCTGTAACCCTGTAAACTAATTACCAACTCTATGCCCTCAATTTTCCACAGAAAAACATGCTTTTAAGCATTCCAATAGCATTTAATTATATTTAATAGGGTGCAACTATATTAAAATACATTTTTAATACATACCGTCTATGGACCGTTATGGTACGAAATTTTTTTGCGTGTGTCTGAAAAGGAACCACAGTCATTATATACACCTATAAAAAGAATACACCTAATTAATTATAACTCACTTATATTTCAACCTAATTAGACATCATAAAACTATTAAACTTATTCTATGTGTTTCATGAATAATTGTTCGAAATGTCACAAAATTTAGATGATTACGTGACATTGTCGGAACACTTTTGTAAGGTCCTGTACATTAATTAGGAAGCTTAAGTACACATATTTTCTATAGAAAACATGAGTTTTAGCATCACAATAATGTTCGTTAATTTCCTTTTGTTGAATGCAAGATAAAGACGTTAAAATTCGTTTAAACGAAATTTACCCCATAGGTCGTAATGATAAGAAAACTTTGGTGTGTCCCTGTACAAGAACTATAAATAATCTAGGCATCAAAAATGATACAGCTATTTCTATACAGATCCTGAACGCACTTACCAACTTGCAAGTCAGCCGATGCGTTTTTGTGGCCGCTATTGCAGTTTATACAATTTCAGTCCATAGACCGTAATGATAAGACAAATTTTCGTGTGTCCCTGTACACGAACTACGAATAGAATACACACTTAAACCTATACAGCTAATTCTATGGCGTTCACGAATTTGTGTACCAAGTTACAAGTCAATTGGATGATTTTTGCGACCGCTGTCGCGCGACTGACAGACACCAGGAGACACAGACCGAACCCAAAACCTTTTTGAGTGTTCACATGGAGGCCTCTACTGACCTTTCGGCAATAACAAATATAAACAACACGGAATTTTACAGAAAAATTAAACAAAAACTACGACGCCTTCCTCCAATATAACCTAATTTATCGCAAATTTATTCGGAGTGGCATTTTTCTTTCTTTCTTTTTTTTTTTATTACAATAAATATTAGAAGTTTGATAAGTAAAATTCATTATATCTTCTATATCAACTGTGTATTTCTATTTGATTTAAATGCTTTGTATCTAACTTTAACTACAAGTATAATCTAAATCAAAAGAATTTCTTTTAAAAATACGTAGTAACTTATTGAACTTTATTTTCTTTTAACTTTTAAACTCTATAACATCAGTTAGATAAATAAATATATTCAATTTTATGGTGTTTAATTAATGTCAAAGAAGATTTGAACAACGAATATATATATATATATATAAAATCTAGCTAAGAAAAACATACGGTTTTTTTTTCTTTTTAAGAGAGAAATAAAACATAAAATTTAATAAAAGCTAATAAAATTTATATTTATTAACTATCAAAAAATCATCCCATGCAAATTTAAAAGATATAAAATTTCATATATATATTTTTTTTTCTTTTTAATTTTTATGCCTCTTTTCTGCCGTAAAACCAAAAATTTAATGTATGCGACATTCCTCATCTGAGATTTTTGCTATGCTTTTAAAAACATTTAAACCTCTACGTGAAATAGATGCACTAACATTAACAATTAAAATTTTAAAAAATATAATATATTGACACTTCACACTGTATGCATGTGAAATACAAAATTCAAAATTTAAACAAATGCGTACATGCATTTCTTTTCACACCTATCAGCTCAACAACAAGCCATATCTTTGAAATACAAAAATACAATCCGTTATTTCGTTCTTTGAAAAAAATTAATACAAGAATTTTAAATATTTTTTCATTTAAAAAAAAAATAACATTTTACTGAATCGTTCAAATATTTTCATAATGTTTCCAATTTTTCATTATAATACTTTTTTTATATTCTTTTATGTATTACAACCACCTGAACACATCGGAAAAGAGCAGAATTGTAATGTTGTTTTACTGTACAGTTTTATAATGTACTAAAACGAACGTTATATCCTCTTGTCATTAAAACCATAACTATGTACAGTCGGTAACATAAGTCTCCGAACACTAGCAAAAATTCCTATAAATAAAAGTGCACTTAATACAGTTTTGTTAAATAAATCGTTTTGTTAAATAAATCCTTGTCGAATCCTGTTCTTAGTCAGTCTAAAAACAGGATTCGACAAGGATTTAATTAACAAAACTGTATTAAGTGTACTTTTTTTATATAGGAATTTTTGCTAGTGTTCGGAGACTTTTGTTACCGACAGTATATAAAGGTAATACTTATGACTATTATATATGACCTTCATATTTTAATACTATAGGCAAAACTTTATAATTAAGTGATATTAAACTGTATGTGTATTGCGGAAAAAAGCAACAATTCAGCGAACGGTTATATGCGGTCGCGGCGGTCAGAATGATAAATTAATTAATAAAATTGTTGCAGCATTTTGGTTAGTTATTTTTTTTTAAATCCTATCAAAAAAAAAAAAAAATCTTGCAGATATGCCGCTGACGACACCATCTTAGAGTTCTGACTAAATTCCACGGACAGTCACCTCTCTATTTCTTACCGTTGAGGAACTGCATTGTTATTAGGATTTCACATATCTTTCTCGGGCTTGCTTCAACATCGGCCCTTGAGCTCGTATCTGTAAAATCATGAAAAGTGAGACACGGCTATTCTAAAGATGGCCGATGAAATTAAAATATGAATATATTTTCTATTGCGAACAGACATATCGAACTATGTTAAGAATTATATCACGAAAAAGGTTAGTTTCGTAAATAATCCAAGAAGACAAAAGATTTTTTTAAACAATTCTTATTTGAAACTGAGTTAATGCAACACTTTTAGTCAAGCGAAATCATCCCGACTTAACTACCATCCATAGCTAATTTCTTTCCAAACACGAAAATAATTCTGTTTTTAGGTTCATAATATTATTAGTCTTTCCGTCTTCCTGGTAATTCACAACATAATTCCGGAATATTTTCAATACCCACTTCTTGAATGAGTCTCAAAACCAAAAGTGCCATATTATTTTTCCTTTTTATTTATTTTTTCTTTTATTTATTTATTTTATATGTGTATTTATATGTATATTTTATATGTATATTATATTTATTTATTTTGAGTTTCTTGCCGTATGCTGTTGCTTATATTTGAATTTTCAAGCGTTACGAACTAAAAAAAAAATCTATAAAACATTTCTAACATAAAATGTTTTAGATTTTAATTTAAATATCAAGCACAAGAAAATACCACTTTCAAACACTGGTCTTTTTTTCTTCTTTTAAGTACATTTTATTTTTTAAATGTACTTTAAGTTTTTATTTAAAACTTTTGTTTTTATCAATGTCTGGACAATTATAAATTGGTATTTTATTTATATAAGCATACATAGCTGTCGAATTTTTTAATGTCACTTTCATTGAACACTTAATGTGGTAATAAATCAAACTAGTTAAATTAGTAATGAAAGTGGTATTAAATTAAAGATTTCATACCACTTTAATTGTTGCCAACTTATTTAATACCGCTTTAATTGAGTGGAAATTTTTATTTCATTTAATCAGAGAAAACTATTACAGAAATTTATGAAAGATTTCTATTAAAAATTACTGGTAGTCAAAAAGCGTAAATGCTGGCATTAATGAACCTCGCACATGCAATTTAGCTATTATTATTATTATTATTATTATTATTATTATTATTTCAGGGAGAAGGATTAAAAGATATGACTGCTGTTTTATCAGACGGAGGAAAGCGTTAAGGAACTTTCTTTTCTTACCTCACAAGCAAATGAAGAAAATCAACAAAATTGCACTTAAAGGATATTTAAACACTTCTTAAATTTTTTAAAAGTACATACTCTTATTTTTTAAAAGTACATACTCTTATTTTCTATTAGACAGTCCCCACTTTATACAATATGCATATTTTTTTTAATATGGTATCTTCTAAGATTTCGAATACCATTATGGATACAAAGAAATTTCAAAACATTAACAAATTCCAAGACCTCGGAGTACTTTCAAAAATCATTACTAAGTGTCGCTTATTGTAAAAAAAAAAGTGTCTGGAGAGAATTCATTATTTATCACTTTATAAAGAATTTCCTTAAGTTTAGAGCTGCTTTGTTCAAGAAATTATAATTTTTTAGAAGTAGAAGTATTTATATCAAATTCTTCTACCTTAATTGATATTTTCCTATACTTCAGATTCAGGTTTAATTCACAGCACAAAAAAAAAAACTAATATAAGAAATACGCTTGATGGAATTTAATTAAAGAAAAGTATGAAGAGGATAAGCTAAAAATTTCAGTAAAATATCTAATAAAAAAAAAAGAACTAGTATTGAGCGAAAAATTATCCAGAAAAATTATAAATGGAAAAGATTTGACACGCTGCTGTCAATATATTGTTAGAAGTAATGGATATGTTTGTGCTAATGTATCTAGATGCTTTTTAAAGCTTCAAAATTTCACATTAAATTACGAAGTATGACATTTTCCTTATAAACTTTTCATTTAATCCAACATTAAATACAAATATATATTTGCATTTTAGAATATCTGAGTATCTATTTCTCTATTTATATCCTATCTCTACATGTTTCTTTCTACCTAGATTTAAACAATATAACAAAACTAATTAAAATTTCGAAATGAAAACCATTTATAAGTTTAAAAAAAAAAATGGAAATGACATATATAGGGTGATCAGTTTAAAAGAGTACCCATGGGTTTTTCTTAAAACCCTTAAATCTGACGGATGTGGCAACTATTCTAGCATTGAAGTATGATTGATTGAACATTGTTTAAGTTTGTGAGACAATTTCTAGCACTGTTGGACTGTTACAACTTTATTTGTGAGGTAAAACAGAAATGGAGACGCACAATTTTTTTAATCCTGTAATAATTTTATTTTTGAAAAATATAATTTAATTCAATTTTTTTACATTATCATTCCTCACAGAAAATGGTTCGCCACCTTTTTGAATGCAAACATGAACACGTCGAACCAGGTTTTTGACACACTTCTCAGCATTGTTGGTGTTATTGACGACATTTCTTCAGTTATGATCTGTTTTAATTCATTGATGTTCGCAGGACTTCTCTGGAAAAGCCTGTGAAATGATAATGTAAAAATGATAATGATAATGTAAATGCAGTGTAGGAATGATAATGTAAAAAAATTTAATTAAATTTTGTTTTTCATAAATAAAATTATTACAGGATTTAAAAAAAATATGCGTCTCCATTTCTGTTTTACCTCACAAATGAAGTTGTAACAGTCCAACAGTGTTGGAAATTGTCTCCCATACTTAAACAAGGTTCAAACAATTACAGTTCAGTGTTAGAATAGTTGCCACATACGTCATATTTAAGGTTAATAAGAAAAACCAACGGGTACTCTTTTAAACTGATCACCTTGTATATGTCTTTACATATACTTAAGTATTTATTAGTTTTTAAAACTGTAAGTTGAAATAGCAACTCATATTCAAAATTGAAAAAGTCTACACTATCCTATATGCAGATAAAATCTTAAACTATTATGATAAAAGTCCAAAAATTTTATTAAAATTAAAGTTACAATAAAAATCGTTTTGATTTGTATGCTTATATTAAAATAGGTTTTAAAAAATTAAAACAATATTTTTTTTTTTAATTCAAATTTTCAGTCATGAATTTCAGTCAAAATTCAGTCATGAAATAAGTCATTTTACACGTTTATATGTACGGGGCTTCAGTCAGTTTTAATTCTCTGTCATTCATTGCGATATTCTTTGAATAAGAAAAAAATAATAATAATTTATGTAACGATTCTTGATTATCACTAAGCATTATGTATTTCATTTTCTGTTTCGTCCTTGTGTAATATTAAATACCGGATAGTTTTGAACATTAAATGATGCGTGTTATACCAAAGAAAAACATTCTTTACATATTGCATGTCCATTTAAGATTTATTTTGAGCATCTCTGTTAAATGAATGAATAAAAGAAAACGAATTTAAATGAATGAAAGCGTGTCACAAAAAAAAACATCTTTTTTGCATGAAATAGTTACTTCTGCATAAAAATGAATACTTTGACTTTTCTTTTTTTCTTTTCTTCTTTAAACATTATAAAGTATACCAAACAAAAGAAAATACTTGAAGTTCAATATATCGTTAATAATTCAAAATAACCGTATCATAATGAAATATATTTTTAATACTTTAATTTATTGACGGATAGCTAGACGCAGTTTTAAAAAATATATATTTTATGTTAATTTAATACAGACGATTAATTTAGATAAAACTCAAATAAAACTTAATCTACACTAAAAATATTTTCTAAAACATTTCGTATGAAATTTTATAATTTTTAACAAATATGAGCAATAAGAAGGGGTTTTACATTTTCTTACTATTAGTATATTTTTTCTTATATCTTTCTTTAAGTAATCAAAATATATTTAAACAGTGTATTCTAGACAAAGATGTATACATTTCAGCGACTAAGAAAATCTGCTTCTAAGATAATTTCAAGTTTTCATAATGATTCAAAAGTAATTTAATTTCGCTCCATTTATTTAATTCTATATTAAATGTAAACAATTTCGTAGTTTCGTAATTTAACATTTTTTATTTTGAATTACATTTCTAAAATTATGTCGCAAATGCCATTTTAATTCAAGCATTTTATCAAAAAACATATTAAATATTCCAGCTGTTTAAATTCCCAAAGTCTTTGTTCAGTACTTTTAGTTCTTAAGCCATAAAATAATAAATTCATAGATGCAATTTCTTCTCTGCAGTTCAGTGAGCTGAAATTTTGAAAACTTCGAAAATATATTATGAGAATTTCGATAAATTGGCTGAAACAATCCCGGAGGTAATTTAATTAATTAACATTATGAGTATATTTTTTATTCTTCGGTGAACACAAATATTATTGTTGTACTAATTAATTGTATATTAACAGTTAAAAATGTGGTATTCGTATTTTATCTGTGACTTTTCTATCCCATTCGCAATGTGCCTCGGTAAATTCGGAAATTATTTAAAAAATCAAATACAAGTGTTCCAATTTAAATTTATGCAAGGTATTTGGATTTCAGAAATAAAAAAAATACGCTTCCTGTGCATCTAATATGGGCATTTATTTTAATCGTATCAGATTAACAAAAATCTGATTTTATAATAAATAGGTAATATTTTAACTTCCATATGCACATTTATGTATACATACCTACAAATGCATATTACATATATTGTTAATTCAGATTTAATTATGAAAATAAATATCCTTAAATCTTGGAATGTGATTAGTTAAAGATTTTATTGCAAAAATTGATAAATGTATGAAAAACAGGCGATGCGGATCAATTAAATCATTGTAAAAAAAAAAGCCAATTTTCTATGAATTATTCATATTATTTAAACTAATTACAAATTAGCAATTACATATAACATTCTTTTAGATTTAATTATCCTACTTACAGAACGAATTTTTTATTAAAACTTCACTTTCCATTACAATTTCTTTACAATTTCTGTTAAAAGAAGTTAAAAATAAATGAAAATGGTTAATTTATTACAAGTGACAGACGATTTCTCTTTATATTTGCACGAAATCTAATGAACAGTTAATTAATCATTGCAACTCTAACCACCAGAAAATTTTTCCTTGGTTGAATGATTAATTTCCTAAAAGGTTTTCTTCAAGAAGAGTTTCCAAAAAATTATCTTGTAAGTAAAATTTGTATCTTGTATTCTTTAAAGCAACAATCAGTATTTATCTCAGTAGTATTTTTTCAACCCTATCAAAATTTTCAAGCTACATGTAACGTGCAATTTCCGATATTATTTTATGCGGTGAATGGAGATTTTTACAATTTTTAACTAACTTAATAATATTTTAAAGCTTAAATACATAAATTATAAATAAACAAATATAAGCAAAAAAATACTTTTTAAATAAGCATAATAAATAAAAAAACACGCATAAACTGTTAAAAATATTTAAACACGACACTTCGCCAGGTGAAAACATTGAGTACCGATAGGAAGTAGAGTAAAGATGAGAAAAATTCTACGAACATCACTACGTTTTTTGTAGCGACCCTTGACTCCAGGATTATCCAAGGTTTCCAGGTTTTTGGATGAATGGACGCCCTCTTTTGGCGATAATCGCTGTGGCGGAAGTGAAATGTTGATTTAGCGGCAAAAAAAAAAAAAACGTTTGGCGAATGAATTGGTGGATTGGTGGGGATGTTATGTTCAGGAACAAATAGGTTACTAGTCCGGGGTCTACATGTAGTTAATGGGTGGAAATAAGTATACACGAATGCAGCGTGTAAGCAGGTAAGCGTGCAGCAGCGTGTAAGACGCACGAAACTTATAAGTGGCAGAACAAATAATGGAATAAAAGTTCTTTCAAAATGAATTTATTTAATTCCATCTGCAGTAGTATTTTTTTTTTACTACTATTATTTTTTTTAATTTTGACAACTTAATAGGTTTTGGAGCATGGTTGCTTTCATGCTGTATTTGGGTCTACATTTTTTCACCGGATGAAAGCTCGTACTGAATTATTTCATATTGAAATAATTGTTGCGTATTTTTGTAATTAAAAGTGTTTGCCTACAAAGTCTTTATTCTTGATCATTCAACATTCGTTTTTCAGTGCATTTTACATGCAGTTTAATGCATGTACACATGCTTTTAATGTGAAATGTGTTTATAAATTAGTATTTTCTTTTTGAGAAAGAGAGAGAATCATTGACCACAGAAAAAACAACCTCATAAAATATCATTTATAAATACATAACTCAAATTATGATTCATTATAATTCATAGCTTTATTCAGGTTTCTCATACCTTTGTTCATAGATTTATTTAGGTTAGATTGCATTGCTTTGCTTATATAATTAAAATTAACGCATAAATAATTTTTAGTAAATAATCCACATAGCATACCTACGAATGCGTCTAGACCAATAACCAAAGAAATATGTGAAGTTGAAGCTCGTGCAAAGTTAGACGGAATTTCTAAACATCAGCAGATAATTACTATAAGAGTTCCATAAAAGGTCGAAAAACGGAAAAAATCTCACCAGAAACTTACAAAAGAAAATTAAATTCCAACAAAAAAATTGTCAATTATTTTTTCCGCTATCAAGTATTTTTATTGGTTCCTGATCTTTTGACAATTTCACACTGGGTTGGTGCCTCCGTTTTTCCGAGTGAAGGTCCGTTCTGAATTATTTCATTTCGAAACATTTGTTGAGTGTTTGTACATTTTACTGTGTTTATTTACAAGTATGTTATTTTTCATCGAGCACTGCTAGTTTTTCAGTTACTTCACTTTATTTTTGTTTTAACGGTAAATTATTGCGTATTATATCACGTATAATTTTCATATAAATCAATTTTTTTTTCTTTCAACATTTTTATTTATACAAAGTCTTACCTTGAAATGCTGCAACTAAAATTAGATTTTTTGTCAATATCAGAGTTTATAATGAAGATCAAATGTTCAAAACAGTGTATATATATATATATCAATATCCGTACTCCGTGCGTAAATCTCCGTAATCCGTTCATTTGTTTCTGCCCCGATATTTGTGGGTGTGAGTGCGTTATGAACAAGATTTATTCGTTTGTGTATTTTTAACACTTTTCAACAAGGTTGAAAAGTGACTTCAGTTTGTCTGTCTGTTTGTGCTTTAACTCTCGTACATATTTATAGAATTTATTGAAACTGATATATGTTATTCAAGTTCACTATCAGATGTTTCCTATTGAAAATGAAGTGAATAGCTTTACTGGTTTGCGTACAAGGACACCCGAAAGTATTCCAAAGCATTGCGTTCTATGAGAGGTATTTATATAAACCATATTTTATTACCTTTACTTCACATAAATCTTAATGAAATTGAAGTATGTTATTCAAGTCCACTATCGGATGTTCCCCATTGGAAATGGAGTAAATTCCATCACTGGTTTGTATACAACACCCGAAAGTATTTCTAAGCATTGCGTTCTATGAGAGGTATTTCTACAAACCAAAATTTAAGAACTTTACTTTCTAGAAATCTTAATAGAATAAAAAATATATTATTCGTATGCACAAAATGATGCTTTCCATAGAATACAGTATGATTAGGATTAGATTTACAGGGCTACACAAACATATTCAGTTACATTAATGGGTATTATTAGAAATTTGCTGTAATTGCATTTTCGTTTATATTAATCGTGTTTATCACTTTCTAAATGTTTTTAACTGTCTTTGTATCTGTCTGCGCTCTAACTCCCGAAAATATTCATGGAATTTCTCGAAACTGATATAAGATATTCAAGTTCACAATCGGATATTCCCTATTGAAAATGGAGTGAATACTTCCACTGGCTTGTGCACAGACAGCCGAAAGTATTCCAAAGCATTGTGTTCCGTGGCACGTATTTTTATGAACTATATTTTAATTCCTTTATTTTACACAAATTTCAATGAAATTGAAATATGTTATTGAAGTTCACTATCGGACGTTTGCTATAGAAGATGGAGTAAATACCACCACTGGTTTGTATACAGGGACATCCGAAAGTATTCCAAAGCATACGTTCTATGAGAGGTATTTCTATAAACCAAATTTTAATAACTTTACTTTAAACAAATCTTAATAAAATTGAAAAAATGTTATTCGTATGCCCAAAACAATGTTTTCTACAGAATGTAGTATGGTTAGCATTAGATTTACAGGGCCACACAAAAATATTCAGTTACTCTGAGCGCTTTTATTGGAAATTTGCTGGAATTACATTTTCGTTTACATTAAGCGATTTAACACTTTTTAACATTTTTTTAAGTATGAATATGATTTCAATATGTGTATCTCTCTGTCCGACTGACCAACTGTCTATCTGTCCGTCTGCCCGGCCCCATCGTTCGTAAATATTTTTAGAATTTTTAAAAATTATATATGTTATTCAAATTCACTATGGAATGTTCCCTATTTTAAATGGCAATAATAGGCCCTGTACAACTGTTTTGTGTACAGACACCCAAAAAAATGCCAAAGCATTGCATATTAGGACAGACATTTTTATAAATTACATTTTAAGAACTTTCTATTGTAAAAATCATAAAGAAATTGACATTTATTGTTAATGTGCTAAAATATTATTTTGTACAGAATATGATTTTGTTAACCTTTAGATTTACAGGGCTACAATAAAATATTCAGATACATTAAGGGCTGCAATTAGAATACAAAAGCTACGTTTTCTTTTGTGTTAAGCATTTTTAAAACTTTCTAACTATGTTTAAGAATGATTAGGAATTCAATTAGACTAACTGTATACTGTCTGTCCGTTGTGTGATTACGTAGGCAAAGAACATTGAAAGTTATACGATACAATAATTACTTACACTTGAAAAGTTTTAGTGCAGGATTTTTTGTTCTTGTTTTTCTTTCTAACATCTAACAGCGCTATTTTCCCATAAAACGTCTTTTTTTTTTTTTATTAAGACGCATTAAATTTCTAATGCACTAAAGAAGAAAAATGCCATTATATGTCTGAATACTGGTTTAAAATGTAAAAATTACAACAGAAAAACTACTGAAAATTATTTATCTTAATCATTATTTCATGCAAAATTACAGGGAAAAGTAAACAGGAATGTTAGGTATCTATTTTGTATATACACTTCAATATAGTAAATACTTTTTTTATTATATATTGGTGGAAAAGTACGACAGATCTTACTGAAAGTACTTTTTATAAAGCAAAAACTTTCGTTCTTAATTTTCGTTAATAAATAAAGCATTTAACGAAAATAAACATATGCAATAAAAATTGAGAAGCTCGACTATTTATTTTTAAATGAAAATAATAACAAATTTAAAGAAATTTGTAATAAATATTCCAGTAAAAAGCATTTACATATATTTTTTTCAGTGTAGGATATATTGTAAAATTTCTTTTAATAAATTCATACTTAAAATTTATTATTTTTATTTTTTCACTCTCTTTCTTTTTTAAAATAAAAGTACAATGCACTACTCTAATTAAAGAATTTATATGTTTTAATTAAAGAATCTTCTCATAATCCAGCAACTTTGATAACTCTGCAATCATCTGGTACGATATGTATCAGATAAAAAGAAATACAATAAGAAGATTCTACTATATTTTAAGACATAAAAAAATGTAAGCCTTTAATTTTTTTTTTTTTCAAATCAATTTAAATAATAAAGTAATAAATAGAAAACTTTTTTTTTGTGCGTGTTTGTGGTGTGTATCAATTTTGTATCTATTCTTCAATAGTAAATATTATTATACTCTTTAGAAAAAATATTGGTTTTGTAAAACTTCCAGAACATCTACTTCACCATTTTTAGCAAATGACTGTTTGCCTGTGTATCTGTATATCTGTGTGTGTAAAAAGATGCAGCAACTCTAGCTCGAGAACTAATGTGCAGAATAATTTAGATGTAATTGGACCTTAATATAAACTAGTGCCTGTCAACTTTTGGTGCAAACCGCCTAACCGGTGGTGCTACTATGCTGCGATCTCTCATTTAAAAGAAGGCCATACCTGAGCTGCTATTGTGTATAATGGGCTTTATGCATCGCGAATCATTGCGGGACAATAAAAGTCTTTGCGCCAATCGCTGAGCTCTAAATTTTTGTTTATTGTTGTGTAGCAGCCAATACTAGCTTCTTAAATCGGTAAATATCCGCAGCCATTACTACTGGTGCATAAGGTCCATTAAACGAAACAAATATGTGAGAGAGTCTTTATGTAACATTAGGCAATTCAATTTGGGTACATGAAGGATGATAGGGGGCGCTTCTATTCTCCAATTTTTCCAGTTGACTGGAAGGCTATATTTCAGATTCTACTGTGCATAATTGCACAAAACTTGGTATGTAAGAGGGCCATTATGGAACACAATCCTGATTCAGTTTGGAAACATATAGCCCGACAGATGGCGCTGCTATGCTTTAAGTTACCCCCTTGAATAGGAAAGCAAAATCTCAACATATAGGGCATAAAAATGTACCAAATTTGATACATGAGTTAACCATTATGAAAACGAACGCTGATTTAATTAGGATGTATATATATTGGCATGTAGTGTCGATGACATTACTCACCTTTTACGATTTTCCACATGGCATCTGTTTATTAAGATTGCATTAAACTCCAGATGTAAAATCTTTATTGTGAGGCTATAATTAAATTTTTGTACATGTATATGACATTGTTATACAGATGATATAGAAGAAAGTTTTGTGGTGGCTGGCCATAACATAATAATTTACATTAATTACACAGGTCTACATCTTAAATTTTGATTTGATAATTTTGTCTGATATTTATGTTTTTTGGTGCGATGAAACCGAAACTGAAGCCAGTTTTTCTCTATCAGGTATAGATTTTTGCAATACAAGGTGTCTACTGACACAGTTTCTTTCGTGATTCTTCCACAAATATAATTATATGGTAACTTTTGTAGTATGTTTCCATGATTAATTTTAATTAATCATGAAAACATACTAGAAGCTACCGAAAATGAAGACACTTTGTCGATAGACACACTGTATATACAAAAATCTATACGTGATAAAGAAGTACTGGCTTCATTTTCGGTTTCATCACACCAAATACATAGATATTACCAAAAGTTATCAAAACAAATTTTTTCCACATTATTTTTGTAGACCTATGTTATTGGCGGGAAAACATTAATGAAAGTATTAATATTATCTACAGTATAGAATACAGTATCGTAGATCAGTTTCTTGTTCTAATTACAATGCCATAACTACCAATTCTCGTGAGATATTTTATAGAAAAATTTTCAATTTATTTAAACATGGAAAATTAATATGACATTATTCGATTAAAAAATAATGGTGATCATTTCGATTAAAATTTTTTGAAAAGTTTGGCAACTGTGCTAAACACTTCTCTAATTGGAATATTTTATTTAGAGAAACATCATATAATCTAGCAATCTCCGTAATTCTAAAAACTTCTGGTACATTAACAGAATACCTATGGCCCGTACTTTTCCGCTGACTCTTCCACCATTATATTTATATAGTAATCTTCTATAGTATGTTTTCAAGATCAATTAAATGGAAAATCGCTATACAAATATAGTGGTAGAAATTCCAGGGAAAAAAAAAAAGCGATACCGTAGCAACCCTGAATATGTATCTGATAAAAAGAGAGCAATAAAAAAAATTTTATTGTATTTTAATATAAAAATACATGCACTTCAATTATTTTACTAAACTATTTAAATGACAAAGTAAGAAATAACAAAAAACAATAACTTTTCCTAATCTGATTTTTTTTTTTTTTTTTTTTTTTTTTTTTTTTAAATGTATGCATTATTTGTATACACCTGAAAAGTAAATATTATTTTAATTAATTATTGGCGAAAAAATATATGACCTATAATACTACCTATAGTATAGGATACACTATTATAGATCAGTTTCTGATCGAAATATAATACACTACTCTAATTATACACATTTTATATATTTAGAGAACCTTCTTATAATCCGGAAATTTCGGTCATTTTATGAACATCTGATACAATAATTATCGGATAAAACACATTACAATAAGAAAAGTCTACTATATAACTCTATTGTTTAAAATAAAAATATATAAGATCGCAAATATTTTTCGAAACAATTCAGATGACAAAGTAAGAAACGTCAAACAATAAACTTTTCCTAATAGGATTTTGTGTGTATGTGTGTAAAAGTATACACATTTTTAAATTATAAGCCTTTAAAATTTTGAAATTAAACAAGAAAAATTTATTTATTGATATTATGAAATTATTTATATTACTTTTTCGTATTAATCAGAATATTAATTATAGTACCATTCAACACAATAAATTCTGCATGAGAAAGAATATTAATTACAGAAATTTTTGTATATTTCACTAAAAATCTTCCTAATATTTTTTTTATTAAAATTGTCTTAAATAAGAAAATGATATTTATAAATGTTCCACCGGTATCTTTTTAAAATGATGTTTTCTGTACAAAAATTTAAATAAATAGAGAAGTATTTCACTAGTATTGAAGTAGTAAGTCAGACAAGTATTTGTCAAGAAAGTATTTGTCAAGAATTTGTCAAGTTTTTTTAAGTATTTGTCAAGAATTTTTTCTTTTAGTAACTTCAATGTCATTTTATTTATTTATTTATTTATTTTAGTTAAACTTTTAAGCACGCAACATAAATTGACTTCTGAGTTTAAATCCTAAGGTTTTACAGAAAAAATAAATTCAGTTAGTGCTAAAAAAAAATTGTCAAACACATTTTCTTCTTGTGGTTGCAATTTTATTTTATTTTTATTAATTTATCGAAAAAAAATTTAATGTTACAAATATTGAAAATAAAGGAGGAAGACTAAATACAGGTAGAGTTTTTAAGTTGAACTAAATAAAATACAAATAAACTGTACAACTGTACATTAACAAATAGAAAATAAGCATTAATCACCTTAGGTATTATTTTTATCACTTGATTTACTTTTGTATCTTCCCCAATGATGATAAAAAATTTAAGCAATTTTTTTTTTTTTTTTCAATTTTCAAAAAAGGCATAACTTGAACAATACTCTAAAAAGTTTACCTTTCATTAAAAGATAAAGAACAGGATCTAAAGCCTTCAGAATAGACCAGTTTTAATTTATTATAACAATTCTACACATATAGAATTGCAATAAAATTCATGTGATTTTCTAAGTATTCTTGGGATTTTTCCTTTATATGACTACCTTCTAATTCTAATTTTTCAAGTATTAAATAGTAGAAAATTAATATCAGTGATTTCTTTTGAAAAATGGTTGCTGTAAAGCTTATCTAGAAAATTCTAATGTTAATAGTTACCATATGGAAAGACAAATCAACAAATTGATAGGTAGCTATGTACTTAGATTTCCAGCAATTTTAAATATGATTTTATATTCACCGTTCAGTGTTTTCTTCATTTCGAAAAATATTTTCGGTAAAATTTAACAATCTCTTTCTAATGCGTTATATGTTTCTACATACAATATTCTTAAACTAATGAAAAGGGGAAAATTACAGATATATAAATAAGATACATCTCTATCTCTCAAAATAAAATAAATAAATATCACTATAATCAACAGATTGTCATATTTCATTTGCTTCAAATTTTTAATTGGTGTCTTCATCAATCTATGGAAAAAGGTGTTTTTTTTTTTTTTTTTTTTTTTCACCGACAAAATAAATTAAATCAAACACTTTACGGTAGAAACATATCGTAATCGAAAAACAAAAGTTAATAAAATATGATTATGAAAGTGTTTGGCTCCCTTCTAAATATTTTTTAGACATAAAACAGAAACATGTTGTTATTGACAGGATCATTAGCATGAACACGGTAAAATATTTTACGTCAAAATCATATTTTAGGAAAAAAATAAATAAAAAATAAAACATATTTTTTCCATTAGTGATTTAATCTACTTGTTTTTAACGTATTTATGCTCTAGTGAATAATCAGTAAGTTACTCTTTTAATCAAATTATTCGCAAGAAAAAGCGCATATGAATAATAACTGAAGCAGATTTAAAAGGCTTTTGCGTACCACTAAAATATTTTTTTAATGAGCATTATTTTAAAGGATATCTTGAATTGAAATGTTGGATAATCAGAAAATTAGATAAAATTTTATTTTTAAAACTATGCAAGTTAAAATTTGTCAAAATTCTGTTCATTTCTTAAAAAGGTGAATTGTATTAAACTAATTAAATTGCTCTATATTGCAAAAAGTTTGACAAATCATAGTAGAAATAATTAAGTTAAGAAGCATTTTCTTCAAATATTGTTAACCAATATTGTTAAACAGAAAAAGATGATTATATATATATTTTCAGAAGAAATCAAAATAGTTTTAATATATTCGAAAAGTTAACTTTAACAGCTATTTTTAATATTTTGGCTAAATATTTAAGTGCAAATAAGAGAATTTTTTCTGAAAATGCTTATATAATGAACATTACCACAAAATGGTATTCCGTTAGTGGTAATGGAGAGTAAAATTGCTTTTAATTAACTAGCGTAGGGTTCATGTGGAGGTAAATTGTCACAAAATCTTTATTTTATCGTTTCATCGACTAAAATTTTAACTTCATTAGTAATATTAATTTATACGTAGCAAATAATTAAAGAGTTCATTGGTTAAATGATATTACTTTAGTATTTTTTATCTTACCCAAGATTTTTCCCCCGCAATATTTCTTTAATCAAGACATATTAAATTTCTACAGCAATGCATCGATTGGAATTAAAATCATTCTCAATTCAATTCGTATTTAATCCATACTACGTTAATCACTATATAATTTCGATTGTTCTTTGCGAATTCGAAGTAATAATGAATATAATCCAAAAAAAAAAACTGATAATAATAATAATTAATTAATTTGATAGAAAAGAAAAAAAAATTATCATGCAAGCTACATTTTCTATCTTATTTTGGTTTCTCCTTATTTTGCAATGCCCTCCCATTGATTTTCCAAATTATTTTCCTTAATTGTGAATATTTTTAAATCATTTTTCTATCTTAATTTATTAGAATGCGACGTTGCAATCGAATTTTCTATTTCAATGGTAAAAATTTCTTTAATTTCTTTATATTTAAATATACGTATGACAATACTGATAAAAATATGAAAATACACTAGATTAAATTGATTAAAAATTAAACTATATTATCACAAAAACTGACGCGTGTATAAATCATTAATCAATCAATGTCATTGATAGCAAGCATCAATTATCGAATCATTATATAAGAAAAAATTAAATCACAAGTTTAATGTAGAACGAAGAATATGACACGGTAATGAATTAAGTTCGATAAAAAAGAAATGCGGTTTGTTTAATCCAATTTTGCTATTTTAAATTTATTTATAAAAGTTATTTAACCCTTTATATCATCGTGTTCCATCTATGTAATATACACAAAAAGTCGATGTCATTTCTGTAGCAAGCTTTGAAAGAAATTTTTATTAATTGATGCTAAGTCTCAACATTAAAATTAACACAATGTGTTTATAAAATTCCCTACATATGGCGATATTATGTTATGTTTTCACAACAAAATTTAATTTATGAAGGAAAAAATTAATATGTGAATATTCAAAATGCAAAGAGTATACACAGACGCAAATTATGAGAAATATGTCGTCGGTTTTCGTTAAAACATTATTAACAATTATTTTAAATCCTCCGTATAAAATTAAGTCTTCAGTATTTTGAATTTTTAATATCGTTTTTCATGATGGTGCAAACACCTAATAATAACTTTCTTGTCAATAAATGTTTATTTATTTATTTATTTATTTTTTGTTATATATATGTATTATACCTTTTACATATTTCAGAAAATGTATTCTAATACGTGTGTGTCAATACACTATCTACCAATAAGTATTTGGACACTTTCGAATTTAGATGTTTTGTCAAATACCTAGAAAAATTCTTGACAAATTATTTTGAAACTTTGGAAGTATAAAGAACATGTTTTAGCTCATGTATTTCAGCAAAGGTTTTTTTATCGAAGAAGAAAAAGGGACCAGTAAAAAATTTTAAAAGTCTAAATGTTTTGGTCCACCCTGTAAAAAGTAATGCTTCAAAAGCATTCTGGCTAAAGCACGTGATTATGAAGATTCTTGTAATTATTTGTATATATTTTTATGAGGCTACCACATATATTCATGGAGATATAATCGATTCTTTAAAATATGGCAAAAAAAAGTCACATTTATAATTATGACACGTAGGATATTAGACCCAGTGCAAAGCTATTCTTAGGAAACTTCGCATACTACATTAGACACAGCATAGTGCAATCAGAATGCAAACATGCTAGATATCTTACAAAATATGAGCCCTTTTACTAAATAATTTTTAACTACGTATGCGCAAGCTTTTAAAATATTTCATTTTCATAATTTAATAGCCAAATGTATTGAGCTACTTAAATGAATGTTCTAAACAAATATCATGTAAATTCAAAACGTTCTGAGAGGTAGAATGAACAAAATTTTAGTTCCTCTCAAAATAACAGCTAAACTATAAGGGGTTTTCCTCACATATTTATTTTTATTCTATCAATGCCCAATGGTAATACAGTGTTCACTGATTGTAAATAAATGTTGATTAAAAAAAACCTATCATCTTTTTTTTTTTTTTTTCCTTTAGAGGAACTAAAATTCTGTTCATTCTTTAACACGTAACTTTTTGAATTTACATGATATTTGTTTGGGATTTTCAGATACGTAGCTCGATACATTTGGCTATTAAATTAAGTAAATGAAGTTTTTTAAAAGCTTGCGAATGCGTTGTTAAAAATTATTAAATAAAAATTCTCATATTTCATAAGATACTTAATATTTTTGCATTATGATTCCAGTATGGTGCGTCTAATGTAGTATGCCAAGTTCCCACTGGGTCTAATACCCTACGTGTTATAATTAAAAAATTGTTAATTATTTTTGAAAATGTTTAATAAAACCGTTAAATCTCCATCAACATATGTAATAGACTCAAACGTAATTATACAAATAATTAGAAGAATCCTCATAAGCACATACTACAGCAAAAATGAATTCCAAGCATTACTTTTTTCAGGGCGATCCAAAACGTTTTGAAACATATACTTCCAAATTTTCAAGATAATTCCTCAAGAATTTTTTCTAGATATTTACAGATCGTCTAAATTCGAAAGTGTCTAAATAATTTATTGGTAGATAGTGTATTTTTAAAATCTGAAATCTTGAGTAACAAAATATTTTAAAGTAAACACCATTTTTTCTGTAATAAATAGATAAAATTTTATACAATTTCATGTTTTCATAACTAATACATTTTTATCTAAACTAACTTCTCTAGAGACATTTTTATAGATTTTAAAATTATTTAAAAATAAATTACAACGATTTACGAAGATCTATGAACATATCAGCATAAAATAGAGATTAACAATTAGGCGGCTCGCTATGGAAATTCTATCTATTACAATATTTTATAATGTAAATCATAGTTATCAATAATGGTGTACAATAAACTTCGTTTTGTGATTATCTATTAAGAGAACAGTTCCCAAGTAATCCACGTCAATTACTTTCAATTTTCAGCCATCTCTCCTTTAATGACACATGCATATGCGAATTCCGTCAATGTATTGACTACTGATTACTCATTCCAATCACATTTCGCAAATTTTCGCAAATCATTTATTTAGGATTTTATTATTTTTTTACATTTCTTATATTTAACATAAAACAACGAATATATTTAAATTGATTATGTAAATATTATTTTGATATTTATAGTCACAGAAGGAAATTTATCAATTGAATTCAGATAATTTTTATTACTCTAATAGACATTCTAAGCATTTCTTACTTCCTTAAAGGCTGTACAGGGTGGACGAAAAATAACGTGAGGTAATTAAGGCGTCATTGTGAGTCATCGCTTAACACTTTCACGACCGCGTGTTTTTGTCATTTTGAGAGTAATCCCCGCCTGTGGGCATTATTCCTTTACATTACATTAGTTTACAGGAACATTTTCTGTATTCAAATTTATAATATAAATAAACATTCGTTGCATATATACTCTTTCTAATCAAAGTATTTGTATCTATAGTGAATTGATTGCACAAATGTGAATATTGGTATATTGTCCAAAAATAATGTAATCTATATAACCTAAAGAAACGCTCACTGGTGGAGTTAGAAATTTTCAAATGACGTGAATTCACGTCAGTGGTCGCGAAAGTGTTAATTTAAATCATAGTTTCTCAACGGGGCGTTATAGCCCTCCAGTATGTGCTGAAGTTCCGCTCAACATCAACCAAACCTTCACAAAACTTATCAATAAACCTAAATTCAATTGCCTAATAGTATAGAAACATATTTGTAGGTATTTCATATCTACTTTATGTGTATACTTGCAGTACTTTAATCTAGAATATGAATTATTCTATTAAACGCATAGTTTACGCATTCTTCAATTAAAAAGTGTCATGTCATAAAGCGTAACACGTCTTTGTTTATTCCGTTTCTTCACTGAAAATTTTGTTTCTATAATTATATGACTATTCTGTTAATTAAAAGTATTTGATTAAAAAATTTAGTACAACACACATCCTAATATTTCAGAATTGTCGTTATTGAAAATAAACCAGAATCTTACTAAAATATAGAAAATACTATGCAGATCTAAGTGCATTTGGTCGTAGGCGAAGCATCGGAGCTTGCCGAATGAATCCCTCCATCTCACATTCTCACGTATGACAGTGTCAAAGATATACCGCAACTACATCGATTCTTGTACAACCATCTCTATCCGGGTCACCTACCTCGAGTGTGTGGATTATCGAGGTAATCTAGTTCACACTAGAACAATGAATAGGAAACCCATAGTGACACAGATGACTCGACAATTGACGATTGATGCACAACAACGTATAAGCTATTATAAAATCCATAAACATCTTCTTTCTAAAACAAGGTACAGAAATCATCATCTCTTGCTTGTTCCTCTGATGAATACACAAAATCGGGCTTAATCATTAGCATGAGAAAACATTGTCAATGGACCGTCAAGATTTGGGAAAATCTAGCCTGGAGCAATGAGTAAATTAGTACACGCCAATGGTAGATATTTTTGTTTAGCGTAAGTCACATAAAACAACAAATATTTACTGTCACAAGAAGAATCTTTAAACTGATGAAGGGAGCATCTTTGTCTGGGTAATGTTCATAGAGACCGAAACGGCACCCGTGGTATATCTGACAGCGTCTCTTCCAGGTGACCGTTAGCAGGATATTGTTGGTGATCACCTGATCCTGCACGTTTGTTTTACAGAGATTGTTGTTCAGCATAAACAATGCACCGTGTCATCGTTTATAAATTATATCTGAATAATTCGATTAACATATCGTAGGTCTGCACGTGCTCTTTGGTCATTAAGATCACCTGACCTCAAACTGATCAAGCACATCTAAAATACAATTGAGGAAAATAAACGAAAATCAAACCAACTTCTGTCTTTTTTTTTTTTTTTTTTTTTTTTTGTGTGTGTGTGTGTGTGTGTGTGTGTGTGTACGGTGTTTCAAGAGATATGGATACAGTCGGCAGTATAAGTATCCGAGCACTAGCAAAAATTCCTATGAAAAAAAGGTACACTTAATACAGTTTTGTTAAATAAACATTTGTCGAATCCTGTTCTTGGACGGACTAAGAACAGGATTCGATAAGGATTTAACAAAACAGTATTAAGTGTACTTTTTTTAAATAGGAATTTTTTCTAGTGCTTGGATACTTTTGCTGCCGACTGTACGTATGGCTTCACATCGCTTCCAGTGTTTTTTCTAGACTACGTTTAGAAAAATCGCTGCTATCATCAAGGCAAAAAATGATGGTACGCGTTACCGGATATGTATACCCTAATTCAGTTTATCTCTAGTATGTATATACATATGTTGAAAAATTATATCAAGTTGAACCTCGTTAACTGGAAAACTGTTAACGTAAATTACTTTTAACATGAACTGTTTCCACAATTCCCGTCATAATGCAGATTAGTTTAGTTATATGAAGATTAGTTACGAATAGCATGAACTACTGATAACATGAACAATTTTTTTTATCCCCCTTGAGATTCATGTTAACGAGGTTCGACTGTGTATAAGTTTTTCAAATAGTGCCAAGTTAAAACTTATCACCAAAACTAAACTTTATGCATTTTAGAAAATAATCATAATATGTCTCACATAGTCCTACATTCTAAAGGAAAATAATTTAAACAAGCATATATATATATAAAGGATTATTTTAAGCTTAAAATGTACTAATAAATCTTCACAAAAATATATAAGTAAGGCCATTCTTTTAAAATTGTCCTATCAACCTGCAGAATTCGTGTTTAAAGTAATTGATTTTTAAAATGAACCTTCCAATATTGATGATAGTTGGTGGTCCTTAATATAAATATATATAGATATAATTTTGATTCTAGCTACAAATTGTAGCTAACTCGATTATACCTCACTCCCTAATTAACGTTTTTTATTGTGTTTTTCAAAATAAATTTAACCATTATTCCCTGAACTATTTGTATCCACAACATACCATGGCTCTGTTAATCAAAAAAGAATTGTGAATGCTGTGCTATTTTTTAAAGATAATTTGCTAAAGAAAGAAACTAAAACATCGGCGTTAACAAATTAGCACTACGATTTTTTTTTTTAATGGCCCGTAATTAATTAATTAGATAATAACATTTGTGTTTATTTAAAATTGTAAAAATAAAACAATGTTAATAACTAACATTAACCAACCCATTTGTCTTTGTCAAGATTCCAGTCTTTCTCTAATGATGGCTCAAGAAGTTTTTAGTAGCAAAAATTATTTAAAATAAAGAACAGAGAACTTTAAGGAAGAATTTGCACAATTAAATTTATTACGTTTCTGCTTAAGAACGAAAAAACTAAACTAAAGGTTTGGGAATTTAAACAGCTGGAATATTTAATACGTTTTTCGGTAAAACGCTTGAATTTAAGTGAAGAGTGGCATAAAGTTGAAGAATGAAGAGAAGTATATTAAAGTAAATAGAGTATAAAAAACAATAAATTTCGATTTAAAAAGTGGATTTAACCAATATTTACATGAGTGGCTACAATTAAATCATACTATACTTTTTTTTAACGTAAAGCTAAAATTTATACTTCAGGTACTTTTTTTTTTTTTTTTTTTTGGGAAAGCATACATACATAAATATGACAGATCATTTTCAATATAATTTGCTGTTTAATAAAAGTAAAATCAATAAAAGAAATAACCAATTTTTATTCAGGTTAATATTTATTTAAATTTATTCAACTTATCTAAACTGTTTCTTGAAATATTAAAAGGAAAAAACTTGGTTAAGGTGAAAATAAAGTAAAATATTTCGGAAAAATGTATTCAGGCAGAGTATGTATTTCACAAGCATAAACATTAGAAAGTAATCACACAATTTTTTTAACATTTTCTGTGTATTTCACTACATCTGTTTTCATAATCGTGGTTTCATCTGCAATATTAGCTCATCGAATTAGCAGCCAGTTGCAAACGTGACAAGAATGTTGATCAGCAAGTTCAAATAAATGACATTTTATATAATAAGTTATTTCTATGTACTCGCTGCATCTGCTTTATCGAATAATGTTACGAAAGCCTTCTATTTAAAATATTACAATAATTATTTCTACCTAGGATAAATTTTGTTTTTGCATTATTTTACAGATATCATATTAATTAAGCGCTTATTAAATGTTGCAATACGTTAAAATTTTTACGGTCCCGAATAGTACCGAACTCAAAAAGTCCAACATTCTTTCTCTTTTCTTTTTTTCTTTTTTCTTTTTTCTTTTTTTTTTTTTTTTTTTACTTTCTTCTATCTTTATTGAAGAAAGTGTTGGATTCGTAAAAAATTTCGACTTCTGATTTTCGGTGGAATTACGTGATGTGCGATGTCCTGAACATGTGTGTTTGTGTATGTGTAAAAAATTTTTGGGGCAGCTCTAATTCAAGAACTAATACACAGAATTTCACGAAAGCTTACAACTGCACCTTGGCATAAATTGGTACTTACCAACTTTTAAGGAAAATCTCCCAACAGTGGCGCTGTTACGTTTCGATATATCCCATTTACGGGAAGAATAAAATTTCATGTGATATGTGAGAGGGCCATTGTGAAACACTAAACATATCGTTCGGCAGGTGGCTTTGCTATACTGTAAATTTTCTATGTGTGTGGAAATTTCTCAGATTTTATAGCATATAAATGCATCGGGATTATTCTTATGAAAATGAATGTTAACTTAACTTCATTGTATATCAGCCGACAGGTGACGCTGCTTTTACTCACAATTTCGCTATTTTTAATATGACTACATCAAAACATTCGTAAGTTAAAACTTTATAAAGTTGTATATAAAAAATCTTTTTTATTATGAAAAGCTAAGATTAAATATCTGTTCATGTTAACTGGTAAGTAGCACTGTAACATAGAGTGGAATAGAAGAAAGTTTTCCATGGCCACAATATATTAGTTTTAATCGGTGTGTTGCAAACTTTTTCTTGCTCTTTCCTTTTAATTTTATTCAAGATGTTGCAAAAAACCTTCAGAGGGTGATTATGACTAAACGTCCGCTACAAAATACAGCCTATAGTTTGCCACAAAAATTGACCACAAAAGCTGGCATCTACACATTCAGATTGCCATAAAAATTGACATCTACACATTCCAAAAGCTGAATGAAAACAATGATACAGTTCAACCTCGTTAACGTGAACACTGTTAAGGTGAATTAAATTACTTTTAATATGAACTGTTTTCACAATTCACAATCCTCGTCAAAATGAAGATTAATTTAGTTATATGAAGATTAGTTACTGACGAACTACTGATAACATAAACAAATTTTTTATCCCCCTTGTGGTTCACGTTAACGAGGTTCGACTGTATATACATAATGCATAAACAGTTTGAAAATTTAGAGATAAGATTTTGATTCCTGACAAATCATTCTATTTTTTAAATTTGCCTTTTTTACATCCAAAGCGTTATCTGATAGATTTTTTTGTACTTTCAGTGCATTTTTCTGAAACGTGTAGATACCAATTTTGGTGACAATTTGACCACTCGTTGTGACTACAGGGTTTATAGCAGAAGTTTCACTATAAGATCCCTGTATTATATATGTATATATATATATATATATACAGGGTGATTATAAAAAAAACTACCCCGATATATGAGACCATAGCTGTCATACCGTTCACAGTAACTGAATAAAATTTTAGTGGAAGGTACTTTGAGGTATGCTCTCAAGAATTATCTAAAAACAACAGTTAAACTCTAACAGTTATGGTTACAGTGACAAAATTTCAAATGGCAACACCTACTTTTTTTTATTGAAATGGAATCTCCATAACAAAAAAAAAAAAAAATAGCGTTGGAACGGTACCTGTAGCACGAAAATCGCCAGGGCTATCAGACTAAGAAAAAAAGAAAAAAAAAACTGTTATGTGCCTACCAGAGCACGACATTCATTTTTTTTAATGACGTCAAATTTCACATTGAGTCTTTGGTTCAGACTAAAGTCTACTGATTCTGCTTCGAAACGAAAAGAAGAGATCACGGTATCCTTAATTTCTTGTAACTCTACTGAATAAAGGCTTTAATTTCGCTGTTAGTCGTAAGACGCCGTCATGACAGACGTCATTGCACTACGTGAAAAACAAGTCATTGTGAAATGGCAATCAAAATCGATTTTGATGATGATAATGATGTTTCCCAGTAAGCGGCATATTGTTCACAGAGCAAGAAAGCAAGATAAACATCACGCATTTCACAATGCCTTATTTTTCCCTTAGTGTGATGTGCGCCAATAAAAGCCAACCAACCAACCAACCAACCCTTAGTGTGATGACGTCAGTCATGACGGTGTCTTACGACTATCAAAGAAATTAAAACCCAAATTCAGCAGACCTACATGAAATTAAGGATTCCATGGCCCCTTTTTCTCGTTTCGAAGTAGAATCAGTAGACTTTAGTGAGAGCCGAAGACTCAGTGTGAAATGTGACGTCATTAAGAAAATGAAAGTCGTGCTCTGCTAGGCACATCACAGCTGTTTTCTCTTTTTTTCTTAGTATGCCTAGCTTTGGTAATTTTCATGCAAGAGGTATCGTTCCAACACTATTTATGGTTTTTTGCTATCCCATTCCAATAAAAAAAAATTAGTGTTGCCATTTGAAATTTTCAAAATTTTGTCACTGTAACCGTAACTGTTAGAGTTTAACTGTTGTTTTTTAAATACTTCTTGAGCGCATACCCCAAAATACTTTCTACCAAAGTTTTATTCAGTTTTTCGGAATGGTATGGTAGGTATGGTCTCATATATCGGGATAGTTTTTTTTTTTATAATCCCCTTGTATATATATATATATATATATATATATATATATACAGGGTGATCAATACAAAAGAGTACGCGTTGGTTTTTCTTATTACGATTAAATATGACGGATGTGGCAACTATTCTAACACTGAACTATAATTGTTTGAACCTTGTTTAAGTGTAGGAGACAATTTCCAACACTGTTGGACTGTTACAACTTTATTTGTGAGGTAAAACAGAAATGGAGACGTCCAACAGTGTAACAGTCCAACAGTGTTAGAAATTGTCTCAAAAACTTAAACAAGGTTCAAACAATCGTACTTCAATGTTAGAATAGTTGCCACATCCGTCAGATTTAAGGGTTATAAGAAAAACCCACGGGTACTCTTTTAAACTGATCACCCTGTATATATACAAATTTTGCCACTTGCATCTTATTCTTAAATTTAGATATAAATTTGGAGTTAAAAGTAAGCATAGTTTCAGTTTGTGTTGCATTATTCCATTAAGTTAGTTAGAATTTACATACTAATTCAATCATCTTCTAACGTTGATATTAGTTTTCAATATTGGAATAACTTGTTATCTGAATATTTTTTAGCGAACCAACTGAAAATGACAATTTTGTCTCGTTAAATAACTAATATTTTTAGATATTTTAGTACTATTATAATTACGGCGTTTCTGTCTAATCAAAACGAGCTTGATAAAACTCAATAATTCATCTTTGGCATAAAAAGTGGTTGCATTTTAACTGCAACTGTAAACATACTTATTCATATATCTAGCCAAATATTTATTTCTTCTAAAATTTCCTTTTCCTTTTTCTCCAATGAAAATCTCGTCAAAATGCGCCAATATGTTTCCTGTAATACACAATCACAATCATACATTAAAAATACGTTTTAAAAAAGGTCATATAATTTATTTAACTTAACGGTAGAAACCTTATCGATAGAAGACTTAAATACTAACTCACTAAAAAAATGCATGACTTAAATGCTCAAAAATACTTTATAGCTATGACTTATAGGATGACTTAATGACAGGCTATTTATTTGACTTAATAATAGAATTTATGAACTGCTGCATCCATAATGCTCTCGTGCCTGCATTTTTTAACATGGTAAGGAATCGTGTCTAACTATTTGCTTTAAACAAACGTTACGCTTTAATTTAACAATTTATTTTATTTTTTTTTTTTCCCCAAAATTTTTACACATCATCATGGAACACTAGTTTTTCGGTGCATTTTTCTTCAACTAATGATAAAAGCACTGCTTTAAAAATGCCAATTAAATAAGATAATTTCAAACAACAAATCATAGAGGTAAAACTTTCAATCTGGAAAATATATAACAAAATTTAAAAACGGTTTCTTTTTTATGGCGATTATTTATCGGTAAACCGTGCTGGTCCGTTCCCATTTACAATGCATTACAATTGTACCACTTTAAAATATATATTAAAAATATACATTTTTTCAGGAAATTAACACTTGATCCTCTCTAACAAATTTGTAAAATGTCTAACGAACAATTGCGATTTTTTATAACGAATTGAAAAACATTTCGAAAAAATAAATCCGAACAGAAGATCAGTGTTGAAGAAAAAATAAATTCTCATATAAATTCGTAAATGTTCAAATTGCCTGTAACGATTTTGTTTTAATAGTTTTATTGTGATACTAATCAAAATAAAAATATAATTGCATAATACATGTTTCTAAAAAAAATTGTAAATAAAACTTAAATAGTTTAATTTTACATGTTAGATGTCAGACTTTTTCAAACTTACGTCATTTTATTCTCAGTAGAAATGTATGGTCATAAAAATGATGCGTGGGGTTTTCGACATAAAAAATATTGGTTCATTAGAACAAAATTGAATAAGTAAAAATATGCATTTTTTTTCTTTTTTTTTTTTTTTTTTTTGACGTATATAAATAAGTTTAAATCAATGCTCTAAGTATTTATTATACAGCTAAAATTTAGTCATTTTAAGTTAATTTACTTCATGTCGCATTCTGAATTACAGAAAATGCACAATTATTAATGTCTCTTGAAATTACCGCATAACAGTAATCTCGGCGAAAAAGAATGATAAAATTTTAAACATAGATATTTTCTACGTTCTTGTACAATTTTTTCTGACACACTTTGGGTTTATGTTTGCCTAAAATCTTAAATTATCTAATTAGCTAATATTAAAATAAATATGAAAAATAACACTAGAATCGTATTAACTTCTTTATTTGAAAATATTATTTAAATTACATTATTAAAATTACATTAACGACTTAAAGGCATTTTTCGAAATGTGGTTGAGCTTATTATGCTTTATATCCAATTAATGTTAATGACATTCAGAATGATACAGGGTGTTCAGCAAAGACCAGCCCTAATTCAATATTAAAATTCTGGAAAGCAAAGATCCATAGAAGAATGGAGCAAACCTTATGCTTACAGTGCTAGATGTAAAATTTTTATTAAAAAAATGGAAATTAGTAACAAAAGGTGTTAACAGATGTGAAATAAATAAACTTTCAGTAGAATGCATTATTGCAATAGACAGCGCCATCTGTCAGAAACATTTCTTACTAGTTTCAATATTTCTGTATTCAATTTTTACATATTTCAAAATAAGCATTCCGTTTTTTCCATTTTTCTATTGATCTTTGTTTTTGTGATTTTTAATTTTGAAATCGGGATGTTCTTTTTATTAAATACCCTGTAAAATTAGTATATAAAGATGTTTCTCAAAGTTTGGCGGCTCTCTAAAAACCCGAATTGAGATTTAAGGTAATATGCAAAAACTTTCGTAAAACACTTTCGTTTAATAAAACCATTAAGATATTTAACCTTTTACTTATCTTCACGTTACATCTTTGGTAGACTAGTTTCATCTGGGGCGCCCCAGCTTGGTCACTACCTTGCTTTGGTGTTCGAAACTGTGGTCTTCCTGTTTTCTTGTTCTTTTAAAGACTTTACGCCATTGGCGGTTAAGGATAGCACCCTCGTTGCCATTACAACTGTCAGAATTAGCTAAAATTTCAACAGACTCCCTGATCGCTGCGTATCCGTGGTTGTTGTTGTTGGCCAACTTTTTTACTTCATCAAATTTGATATTAATTTCTTCGTTTTTGTTTACTTGGGTTAAGGCTGTGGTTAATTTATCTGTTTTTATATCGTGTTTATGTTCTTTGATACGGGTTTTTATTTTTCTTTTTGTTTTTCCTATATAACATTTTTCTTTATTTTGTTCGTTATTGTATGGTATTTTATATATTCCTGCAGTTTCTAAAGGTTTAGTTTTATCTTTGTCACTTCTTATTAATTGAAAAATGTTAGGGTTAGGTTTTATGGGTACATTTATATTATGTTTTGCTGCAATTTTCTTGATTTTATTAGATATTCCACGGTCATAAGGTATGGAGGTAGTATATTTAAGCTTTGGTTTTTGAAAATTGTTGATTTCATTAAGAGTTTTTAATCTTTTTCTAAATAATTTATCTATTAATTTGTTAGAGTATCCTGCTTTTTGTGTGAATTGTTTTATATTTTTTATTTCGTTTTTTAAAATTTTATTGTCTTTACAAATTACTATTGCACGGTTGATGTGGGATTGGATAGCATTGATCTTATATTTAAAAGGGGTTTTACTATTTTTATGGATTATTTCATTACTGCTATTGGGTTTTCTATAAACTTGTGTGGTTATTTTATTAGCATGGCGACTGATATTGACATCTAGAAAATTTAGCTGTTTATTGTTCTCTTCTTCTAAGGTGAATTTAATATTTGGATCTATTTTATTTAAAATGTTTAGAATTTCTATGGGATCTGTTTTTTGGTCTATTACTGCAAAAACGTCATCAACAAAACGAAACCAATAAAAAAAATTTTCTTTAAGTTTTTTATCAAAATTATTTTCTATTTTACGCAGTTTAAATTCAGCAAGAAAACCCGATATGGGAGACCCCATTGGGACTCCTTTGATCTGTTTGTAATATTTTTCATTAAAAGTAAAGTAATTTTCATTCAACAAAAAGTTGGTTGCTATGTTTAAAGTTTGGGCTATTGATGGGTTTGTATAATGTTCATCTATTTTTTCTTTTATTAATTCAGTAACATTTTTTATATCTATTGACGGATAAAGGTTTACTACATCAAAACTTACAAATTTAAAATTTTCCTGTATTTCAATATCATAAATTTTACTTATAAAATCTTCGGTGGAGTTTAGGCTATGTTGTGAGGGGGGAAGTAAGTTTTTATAAATTTCAGCCATATATTTTTCCATTATGTAAGTGGGTCCTTCGCTTTTGTTAACAACTGGTCTAATTTTGGGGGGGTTCTTGTGATCTTTATATCTGCCAAAAATTCTTGGTGTATTTGGTGCAAAATTATTTATTTTAGGTGGTTTGTTATTAGGCCAGGTTCCTTCTTTTATTATTTTTTGTGTTTTTTCAACTATTTTGTTAATGGGGTCTTTTTTTATTTTTTCTGCACCTATTTCATTTATGGTTTCTTCCATTTTATTTATGTATTCCTGTCTATTTAATATTGCTATTTTTCTGGTTTTATCTGTTAATGTACAAGCTATTTTTTCATTTTTCTTTAGATTATTAAGTGTTTTAATGTCTTCTTGATTAATTTTGTTGTTTTTGATAGTTTTGCTGATTTCTTGAATTGCTACGTTTCTGATGTCTATTTGGGCTTCTTCTGGGATATTTTCTATGGCTGCTTCTATTTTTGCTATACTGTCTTTAATTTTGATAGGTTGGTCTAAAATAAACTTTTGTCCCATTTTTAATAAGCTATCTTGGTGGCTATTTAATTTTAGGTCTGATAAATTTATGTATGGGTAATCATTTTGAGTGAGGGGTTTAATATTGTTTTTACGTATCCAATTGTACAATTTATTATTTTGCCTTTTGATGGTTGAATTTCTTTCAATTTCATTATATATTTTAATTTTTTCTGATAAAATAGTCCATTCCTCTTCTCCACAACAGTCCTTTAGGTTTTTATATAAACTATTATAAATTTCTTTACATTTATACATGTAGGATTTTCTATGTCTAATAATTTTATTGAGTAATCTTCTTTCAAATTTTATTATATCATTTTTGTAACTTTTTAATAGTGTCTTATTTCTTATTTTCATGAAATTGGGTGTTATTTTGAAATATTTACAATCTTTTAGAAATTGGACATTTCTCTCGGATTTAATCAGCTTTTTACTAGCTTTTTTTACTTTATTGAAAATGCTATGTACATTCATTATGAAAAAAAAAAAAAAAAAAAAAAAAAACCTATATTTTCACAACGTTCCTACTAAACAGGAACGACATGAAGTAAAATTGAAAAGAAATTTACTTCATTAAAAAACTCAATACCACCCACCCATTAATTCCATAGAAATATAAAATTAATTTTAAAATATAATTGTTTAATAATTTTATAATTTAAATTTTCCTGCTTTACAGATACAAGACCCAAATACTTTCTAAATTACAGCTATAATTGAAAAAGAAAAAAAAATTTAAACATTCCTACTAAACAGGAAATGTAGAAGAGTACCTAAATACTGAAACGATTTTTCTATAACAAAAAAATTTTAATATAAATTTTAATTTATCGTTTAGTTTTATTTTAAACCTCTTCCACTGAAAAATGATTTTTATCTATGGCCAACATACTTTCCAAAGCACAGCAGCAACAAAAAGTTTTATAAACATTCCTAGTGAACAGGAAATGAAAAGAAGTACTAAAAGTACTAAAGTGATTTTTCTATAGCAAAAAAAAAAAAAAACTCAACAAATTTTTTAAATTTAAATTTTTATTATTCAAATAATTTTATTTTAAACTAAAAAAAAAAAAAAAAAAAAAAAAAAAAACATTGACTGACTACGTGATTGAATAACCCTAAGGTGAAACATGAACTTAAGTTTAGGCTTTTAAAAAAAAAAAAAAAAAAAAAACTAGTGATAATCACGCTAAATAAGTTTCCCTTTAAACGTGCAACAAAATCTACATATTAACAGTTTACTACATTTTTTAACGATACAAAAAAATTTACGTGTTTAATGTTTAGGCCTAACGATTAAAAAGACACGATACATGTTCATTAGGCTAGCGGATAACATTACAAATAGCTTTAATACTTAAAGACAATTATAAAGTTCAAAACTAAATTAATTATAAGAAAAAACGAAATTGATTCAAAAACAGCTTATCTGACATTGCAACTTGGCACGAGGTGAGCAAAAGGCCACTAAACTTTCTTTCCACCTTGACACTTTCGTTTGTTTTCATATGTAAAACGCTTGTCAGTTCTGTCGAAGTTCATGTTGTTATTAAGGGGTGAAATTATCTCTTTGGACGACTCAGTATTAACATTAGAAAAGGTGATTAGCAAGAAAAAAATAAACAGAAACAGAAATTCCTTATATAACAAAATCAGGAAGCAGTTTCAGAAGAAAATGTAACTTTCATGTTACTTGTTGCCAGAGCAGACGTTTTTGTTTCATAATGCTAAAAAAAAAGATACAAAAATTGTCGACAAATGACTGTTTTAAGAACTTGTACATTTTTCTAATATAAAATGTTGAAGAGGCGAAAAAATTTTCTGTATAATTTACTTATTACAGCATTGGTTTTTGAGAATTACAAGTTTAAAAAGGTTATGTTTTCTAGAGAAACTTTTGTATACTAATAAAAAATTAGCAATCATTAGCGGAGAAGGTTGATGGAAAAATATTTTACATTTGATAATCCATAATTGACTGATTTAATTATTTGGTGAATAAAAGCTCTTAATATAAAGTTACTTAATTTTCGGTCTCCAGATTTGCTCCCAGTCAGTAATGACAAATTTAGGGACTTTTTTATTCAATAATCACCAATAATTTTGAGGTTGGTTGGTTGATTGGATTTTATGTCGCCCAATGGGCAACTGGCGACCAGGGGGAATGATATTGTATATACATAATTATCGATTAATCTTCGAAGTGATTAGGCAACCGTTATAATTAAAAGTTTCTGATAGATATTGAATAATAATAATAATAATAATAATAATAAAAGAAAGGAAAAGAAACCTAAAATTGACAGCACTCCTCTCAATCGGTTTCTGTTTTTGTAGCTATTTAAAATCCGTAGTATATGAATTACAGACTTTTCTTCTTAAACAAACTTAATGCTTCTATTAGTAATATACCTATTCTACTGTCGGTACTTTCTACGCTCTTACACTTTTGAAATGTCTAATACCTCGTGTCAAAAAGAAAAAAAAATTAAATATTTATTTTTCAAACTAACACGATAAAGAAATTAAAAGTCGATAAGAAGATATTGTTTATTGTTTTCTGCATATAAGTATTATTCAAATATAGTATTATTTTCAAATTGTTGAAAATAAAATAAAACTTTATTGATGATACCCTTGGTTTAAACCATACCTTGATCCAAGAATTTTTTAAATGCTGTGTGTTTTTAAAGTTTACAATAACTTTCTGTCATACTACACATCGCATTACATATAACAATTTTGAATATGATTTATTCAATATGATAATTTTTTACACGAATAATTTCTTTTTCATTAGCATAATATATAATCAGGGCTGCATTTTTGCATTTCTCCTTACATACCGATTTAGGAAAAATTATACGTAAAAGTCAAAAGTAAATGTTTAGTTAAATCAATGCAATATCACATATGCGACTTTTAATTATGGAACTGAATATGAGATCTTCACCAAAAATAAAGAAAACAATCACGTCTTAAAGTCTGAATAAAAGTAATTAAATTAACTTGTTCGTGTCTTACCGAACGTTTCATAATTAGTCTATCTCACCAATCTCATAGTTCAAGAGAATTATTTTAGATTACAAAAACGTATTTATGATTCTTCTTTCTTTATTCTTAAGGGATTTCAAACATTCGTTGATATTAATTTTGGCGTTGCCACTTTTTTGCTTATCGTGTTTTACTTTGCAGAAACAAACAGTGCTTCCAGATTAGAAAGGATATTCTTTGCGCGATAAATAAAGATATAAAATATTTCAGGTTTAGTTTCAAAGGTTCTTTTGTTATTACTTTGGCAGAAAAAATAATAGAGAATTTTGCATATTATTGTTAAACAGCAGCTATGCTTTTGTTAAATCTTATTAAATTTGTTTCATTTTTGTTGGCTCTCTATTAAATAAAGTTTATTATTTTAAAGTTTTGTTAAATTTTCTGTTTTTTTTTTTTTTTTTTAAGTTCTGTTAAATTTTAATTGTCAAACTTTTATATTATTATTTTTTATATAATGATGCAGTAGTTACAATTATCATTAAAATATAGGAACTTTAGTTTTTAATTTGCATTTTTTAATTTGCTACTTTTGTGTCCATGGTTCTTTAAAATACGCTTTTATTAGGAATTAAAATAGTTTTTTAAAGAAAAAAGTTAGTGGTACAACAGTTAATACAAAATTTTATATTTCCCATGCTTAGAAAAAGTTGTAAATTTTACTAAACAAACACAAAATTGAACAGATAGTTCCTCATCCATTCACAGCTTGCTGCGTGATTTCCTTCTTACTAAACGACATACATCTACAATTTTAGTTCTGAAAAAAAAAGTTAGTTCAGAAATTTTAGTTGTCTCAATTTATATGTAAAGCCACTGCAAATGTTTGCAAATGTTTTTCTTAATATATCAAATCCTCCCAAAAAAATCAATTTAAAATAAATAATGCAGGTTATGGTTTAAGAGCTTTACGAAATTATGTTTTTTCTAATATGATTTTAATTAAAATAAAAACTTTAAATATTTCTGTGATTGTTTAGTGAGTCTTCTAACTTATTTTCAAAAGTCACTGAAAATTCTTTGAAAGGAGAAATGTATATTTGTTCATATGTTTTGTAAAAAATAAAAAAGCTGATTTTAAGAAATATTTTTACATATACATTGTGAATACATTTACAATCCGCGTTTGTAATGATCGATAGATGGCGCTCTCTGAACACTGCAGTTGTTAGTAAATATAACAGCCACGTGTAATTATTATTCTTTCTCCGCCATTTCATCATGGAAAGTCGATTGCATAATATCAGGATATGCAGTGGTGTGATAATTTCACCTTAGCCCACCAGAGGGCGAGCATTTCATTACAATCGCGGATAGATTCTAATCTTTTTTTTTAGATAATATTAACGTTAAAGAAAAATTAATATTTTTGCTCCATGAAGATCTTAGAGTATCAAAAAGAGAACGTTTACTCGTTTCAGAAGATATTTTAAATGTTTACATATTTGATTACATTTTACATTTAGATACTTAATCTGTATTTTGTTTCTTGTTTACTGATACCCATATAAAATCATAAATATTTATGATATGTGAATTTTAATTCTATAATGTATTTATTATTAAAAAATAATAATCTTTTTATATTGTAAACTACCAATGTGACAGTAAAAATGGGAATGCATTCTACTCATGGTTAGAGTGTCAAAATTTCAAAATTTTCGAATGGCAATACCGATTTCTTTTTATCCACATCGCAATTTTCAGAGGGGGGAAAAAATCATAACTAGCGTTCTCCCTGTGACAGTAGCTGAAGAAACAGTGTTTTTTTTTTTTTTTTTTTTTTTTTTTGTTATACCTAAAGAATTTTTTTTTTTTTTTTTTTTTAATATTCTTTACTCATTATCTGTTGAAAATTCTATCAAAAGTGCGTTTTAGGCGACCAAAAACTCTTCAAGTTGTTTGAAATTAATACATTTTTTCTCAAACTTTTTTATTTGCCACATACAGAAAAAAATATTAAATTTCTAGAAACCTTGACAATGCATTTAAGATAATTTTATGTCAAAATCTGAAATAAATATATTAAGCAATTACAACCTAATGTTTGTTTTTTTTTTTTTTTTTAATTTCCAATATATTAAATTGGAATTTAAATTTAATAGTTTTATTCCACTTGGTTTCAAATATATAAAATCTAAAATAGCTGATTTTTGTTTTGTCATTTTTGTGACACAAATTCTTTACAGGTCATAGGGCTCGATTTATTCAATGATTATTTATTTTATCTTTTTAACTAAAAAGTATAAAAAAATTTATTTTCTTGTTCTTAAATTTGAATCCTCTGGTAATTTTGAGGAATTTTATAATTTTCTATATTTATTTATACGCGTCTTTGTAATTTATTTTGTATGTTTGAGATCAATATTCAAGATTTGAAGTTGAGGTCAATGTATATATGAAAAAAGTCCTCTCTAAATATTAGAGTTCGATTTCTCAATCTAAATTATTCTGCCACCTGCTTATCAGCTGTATTTTGCCCTAATTAATTCTTTACCAAATCATTTTCAAAATGTGTCAGTAATTTCCAAGTTTACTAACTTGTTCTCAATTCGAAAACGTGTTATATTTTACTTTAAAACAAAACTGTTATTCCGCTATATTATATAATTATACCTTAAGTTCATGAAGTAGTACTTAGAAACTTCTCACCCCCCCCCCCTCTTCCCCGAATCGAATGCTTCTAGTGCAGTTAGAGGTCACGTGACGCGACTCACTCTGCGCTGAAAGAGAAAATTTTAGAGCCTGGAGTTCTCAAAGATTAGAAACATGCTTTGAGAAATGAGAACAGGGTCCACCTACACTATAAAGGACCCTTCAGACACTGGCAACTTAGAAATCTGCAAGTCGGCTCTATTGATATTTCTTTGATGTGGTTTAGGAGATCGACGCTCGCTGCAATCGAAGCTCACAAACCTCCTAGTGCGATAATTGCATGAGAAGGGAGTTTCTTTTGTAAAAGAGCAATAAAAAGTAATGTCCTTTATTGCAAATGTGTACAAAATTTCAAGTGTCACTTTCGGACAATAGATAATTTATGAGTTTTGAAGCTCTGTATGTTGCCAGTGTCTGAAGGGTCCTTAATAAGCAGTGTCATACGTCGTTGAAATACGCCAATATTCCTCTGTTACTCCAGCCAAAAATCCCAAGAAATAATTTTTCAAGCTACATTTATATCTTATGTAATGGTCAACATCTGGTTTTCAAGTATTATGTCATGAAACTGCTATGACTGTTGAGCTATAGGTTTTCATCTTTCACTTCATATTTTTAAAAGACTCGTATTTTTTTTTTTTTTTTTTTTTTTAATTCTTTTGAGAAGTTACGAAATGTAGAAAATAAATTGAACATTTCTGGTTAAAATTGGTACATCAAGTACTTGTTCTAATAACGTGTCAGGCTTTAATATTTCTTTAAGTGATAATGAATAACTACTGTTTAATAATTTTGTTCATTTCTGTTTCCTTTTTATTTACCGAAATTAGATTATTTTAATAGAAGTATTTTCATTTTTGTAAAAAATTTATGTTAAATGATATGTGTAAATAAATATTTGTGTAGTGTAATTAATTACGATAATGTAAAAAGTGAACATTTCTACTCGTTCCTTTCTTACTTTTTTTTTTTTTTTTTTTTTTTTTTTTTTTTTTGGGGGGGGGGGGGGGGATCTGAAATATAATTAAAAGTCCTCACTAAATATTAGATCTCCAATTCTCAAATATGACTAATTCTACCACCCGCTAATCAGCTGTATGGCGCCCTAATTAATTACTAAATCATTTTGTAAAATATTTCAACCTTTCCAGGTTTATTAATTTGTTCTTAATTCGTAAACCCACTTTATTTTATTTTCTTATAAAACGAAACCGTTATTTCATTATATTATGTAATTTCAACTTAAATTTGAGAGATATCTAGCGATTTCGCCCATTTCCCATCCTCTGGATCAAATACCACTCTCTAAGCCAAACGGAACTATTAGAGGTCACGTGACGCTGATAACTCTGCTCTGAAAAAGAGAATTTATTTTAGAGTTCGGAGACTGGAAACATGCTTTAAAAAACGAGAAAAGTTTCGCCTACACCAAGCCCATATCATTTTGTTAGAAATTTTTCTCATTTAGTAAATATTCCAAACTCAATAATAGAATCTAAAAGGAAATAATCAATCAAATGTACGGACAAATACTTCTTTACTGATAAATACAAATTTTTGTTTTACTTATCTTACAATATTTGTATAAGTTGAGATATTGAAGTTTAAATTCTTTAAGTGGCCGCCATTTTGAATGAAAATACTAAATTATAGTAATATATATATATATATATATATATATATATTAAACAATAAATTTAAACCTTGAGAGAAAAATTCCAAAACATCTTCTCTTTAAACGTTATCTCAAAAAATAACTGAAATGTGAAACTAATAAATCTTTTGTTTGCCGCCGTAACAAGACAACGACAAAGGGATCAAGTTAACAAAAACCTTCCCACGTCTAAAATAAATTTTTTTGTCAGAATAAATAGAGAAACAAACTATTCTCCCCAGTGGAAAACAGAATTAATATTTGACATTTTCTAAATTATTAATCAAATAATAATAATAATAATAATAATAACTACTCATCTGTTATACAAAAATCAAGTAAATCTTTAATAGCTTATTAAATTTTATTCTAATTAATAAATAACCTCGTTCCTCTTAATTTATAAAAATATCTTTATTATCCTTTATTTTTTATAATAACTTATAAATAAATTTAATTAATAAATAAGATAAACAAATAAAATAAATAAATTTAAATCAAATTTATTTGATTAAATATTTAAATATCTATAACATTTAAACTAGTTATAATGAAAAGTAAGCATTTGGAAATAAACTAAAATATTCATTTTTAGGCATTTTTTCATGTATTTAGAATCATAGACATAATTAAGACGCATATTATATTATCCTTTCCTTTGCTTATATTAAACGAGTTAATCACCTGACTTATTATACATAAATAAATATGTTTGTCTTGGGTTTCTCAGATTTTAGCGATCTAACAATTTTGATAAAAGTTTAGAATTAAGGATTTTTTCAGGTGAAAACAGATTGGACGTATCCTCATCTTAAAAACTTCGCGTTCGTTGTGAGACATTCTTTCGCCGTTTGCAAAATATGGCAGAAATCGGGTTTACTTAGAAATAGTTATAACGATTTTGATGAAAGTTTTTTTTTTTTTTTTTAGGGGGGGGGGTAAAAATTGATTAGGGTTTTCTTTATCTTCAGAAAAATTCGTGTTCGGTGTTAACTCTTTTTCCGCCGGCTGAAAAATATCGCAAAAATTCGTTTTACTCGGAAATGCATATAACAACTTTCACGAAAGTTTGGGGTTAAATTGTTTTTGGGGTGAAAAATCAATTAGACTTATCCTCATCTTAAGAAAGTTTGCGTTCGATGTCAATCCATCATTCGCCATTTGCAAAATATGGCGAAAAGTCGGTTTACTCATTAATATGTATAATGATGTTAAAAATTTGTAGTTAAGGTTCTTTTTTTTCCCCTAGGGAAAAATAGATTGGACTTATCCTTATATTCAGGAAAATTTCTGTTCCCTGTTAATCTTTTATCCGCCTGCCGCAAAACATGGCAGAAATTGCATTTACTCAGAAATGGATATAACGATTTTATTTAAACTTAGGGTTAAAGGTTTTTGAAAAGCAAAATTCATCGGACTTATCGTCATCATTACGAAAATTAGCGTTCACTCTTACTGCACTGGTTGCAAATATGGTAGAAATTTCGTTTACACGTAAATAAATCTGGTGATTCTAATAAAAACTTAGATTTGAGGGATTTATGAGAAGACAAACCCATCTGACTTATCCTCATCTTTAGGAAAATTAGTGTAAACTGTTAACCGTCACTCCGTCTGTTGCAAAATATGACACAAAGTTGATTTTCTCAGAAATGGATCTAACGATTTTGAAAAAAACTTAAGATTAAAGGTTTTTTGAGATGACAGACCCATCTGATTTATCTTCATCTTCAGGAAACTTAGCGTTCACTGTTAACCCTTATTCCGTTCGTTGCAAAGTATGACAGATACTTGGTTCTCTAGGAAAACACGCTAACGATTTTGATAAAAACTTAAGATTAAAGGTATTTTAGATGACAAATCCATTTGATTTATTCTTATTTTCACGAAAATTAGCATTCGCTCTTAACCTTTACTTAGCTGATTGCATCATATGTCAGAAATTGGATTTACATGAAAATGGATCTTTCAATTTTAATAAAAACTTAGGATTTTTCAAATGACAAATCTACCTGTTGGCTTTACTCAGAAAATAATTAAGAATGTTGATAAAAACCTAGCGTTAACGTTTTTTGAGAGAAGAAATCCATCTGATTTACCCTCACCTTATCGAAAATTAACGTTCACTCACTTCGCCCATGGCGAAATATGGCAGAGACTTGGTTTTCTTAGAAACTACCTGAATGATTTTGATAAAGTTTAGATTTAGGAACTTTTTGAATTTACAAATCATTCTGAATTGCCCACCTCTTCAGCACAATTTGCATTCACGAATAACCCACGCTTCGCCTTGGAAAAAAATGGCAGAAACTTCGTTTTCTTCTAAAAAATCTCGAAAGATTATGGTAAAATATATATTTATATAGAATTAGTGTGTTTTTAAGATGATGTTTCAATCTGAAATACCCTTATCTTCAGCGTTCTCTGGTAACTCAATAATGTAACTCAAAATTTGTATCCGAGGAAAAATTCGGCAGAAACTTAATTTTCATGGAAATCGCTGGAACGATGTTGAAAAAAAAATAGGGTTAGAGGGCTTTTGAGATTTAAAAAAAAAAAAAAAAAATCTGATTATCTTTCTTCTTTAAGAAAATTAGCAGTCTCTAGCACTCCGTGCTTTAACTGGAACAAAATATAGCAGAAACCTTGTTTTCTAGAAACTGCTTTAATGGTTTTGATAAAAAGTTATAGTTAGGAATTTGAGTTAAGTATTCGAAATGAATTGTCCTTATCTCCAGGAAAATGAGCTTTAACTGGTAACCCACATTCTGCCGGGCAAACAAAAAAGAAATATATTTCCGAAAACGAATCCCTACATTTACATGAAAAATGATTTTTACAATGGATGAATTCGGTCATTCATGTACGATTATTAATTTAATAAACTTAATACAGTCTACATAAAACATGCTATTCAGACATTCGCTCAGATTAACACTGAGACCATCTAGTGGCCGAATAGTTAACACTTTGGCTTTCAGTGGCCAGGTGGTGGGTACGAGTGCCTATTCAGATATGGTTATTAATCAGACTTAATAGGCTAAATTCCGATTAAAGCAATAGGTATAATTCCGTTTAAATTAGCCTTAGTGTGAAAGCATTTTCGTAAACCAAAACTGAGTAACGCCGAATACAACTGAAAAAGTCTTTAATTAAAAAGGCGATTATAAAACAAATTGGTTCAGAATTTTTATAAAAAAGCTTTAAATAAAAAAAACTGTCGCCTTTCTTTAATTCTTGAGATTCATCTTAAATAATAATAACTATTCTAAAAATTAAGTTAGCAAAAATACTTTAATAAAAATTAAACATTGAAATTAATTTTCAAGAATATCCTAAGAAAAATCTTTTAATCTCTAATATTGGAGAGCTTAACATTTTTGCCCCTAAGTGAAAGACATTCAGTATTAATTAATTTATTTTATTTATTTTATTTATTTATTTTATTTATTTATTTATTTATTATATGTTAAGATTTTGGATTTGTTTTATTTATTCCCAATGAATAATACAAATTTTTAACTAACTCAGAAAAACTGACTAGGGGAAGCCGGGGTAATAAGAGACAGGGGTTATAAGAGACGCAATCAAAAAACCCACCAAAAAATATACTTAGACAACTTTAAAAATATGTAATATTAAGTATCATGTGTATTCTTTACAACAATACACTTATTGAGAAGTTTATAACACATTTTGAATTCTTTTTATATGACGAAAAAGAAACCTTCACTTTGAACTTACCCTGAAAGTTCGTGACTTTTTCTAAATTTTTCTTTATTTTATTTTCTTTATTTATTTATTTATTTTTTTTTTTTGTAGGTAAGATGTTTGGGATTTATTAATGTGTAACCTTTTGACCAAGACTATGACTTTGATGTACAATTTTTTAAAACCTTGAAGCATTCTTTATTTACATGTTCTAGACATGTTTCTTATTACCCCATTTTTATTTTTTGTGGGGGTAATAAGAGACATGAGTCTTTTATTACCCCCACTATTAATTACTGAACCCCTCCCCCCCACCCCCCATTGTAGTTTCTGTTAATTGTGCCTGACTAGTTTACGAAGAGTTTACCAAGTGTTAGGCCCAGTCTAAGTTTACCAAGAGAACATTTTTTTTTTTTCACTTTAAATCAAAAAGCAGTTTTACTGATTTGGCTAGACCATATTTAGTTGTTATGATTATGTAAATTTATGTTTAAAATGTGTATAAGTTAGTATTTAGTCATTAATACTTCATTACATAATAAATTAATAGAAAAATACTTTCTGAATATGTGCATGAGTTCGGAGTTTCCTCAAATTAGTTATTTAAATATATTTATAACAAATATTTCTTACTAATAATTCTTTGCTAAAATAACAGTGATATAATTAAATAAAGTTTGGCTTACCTGGGTTTTCACAGGTAATTGCAAATTCCATTGGTGAAGAAAAAATCTCCTTAATATGACTTCTGTATTAAAGACCAGCAACTACTTTTCCTATAATTAATCTTGATTAGAGTGAGAAATTCTTACATAATATGTAGATCTATTATATTTAGGATAATTCACTCGTTGCTAGGTAATGAAAGAAAGCCTAGATGTTTTTTACTTTAATTTATTCATCTTAGACAAAAGGAAAAAATTATGATTAAATAGAATAAGAAAAAATGGAACGTCAGTTCCGAATAACGAAAATTACATGATTAAAAAAAAAGAATTACAATGTACTTGTAGAGAGACGCGACACATCGTCACGTGATACGGCAGGTGCACCGAACAATCTTTTGGCGGGAAGTAAAAAACAAAAAAGAAAGTTCGGAACAAGAAATGAAAGTTAATAAAAGAATGTCTGAGATTAAATATCACAACACCCCCTCTTAAGCTCAGAAATTTTTCAATTGTTCATTAATGCATTTCTATGTCTATTAAAATCAGTTTTTGGTAGAGCTTTTGTGAGGGCATCGGCGCTCATTTCTTTGGTAGGTTTGTATTGAAGCTTTATTAGGCCTTCTTGTATTAAGTTTCGCAGAAGATGATATCTCAGCTGTAAGTGTTTTGTTTTGGACTGGAATTTTTCATTTTCAGCAATCTTGATGGTAGATTGGTTGTCCTGGTACAACACTATAGGACATTCTTGCGGCAAATTTAAATCATCCAGTAGTTTGTTGAGCCACTGTATTTCAAGTGCAGCACTCGCAGCTGCGACGTACTCAGCCTCTGCTGAAGACATGGACACACAGGACTGTTTCTTCGAAGTCCAAAATATTGGATTTTTTCCTATCTTAAATAAATTTCCAGATATAGACTTTCTATCACTTGGGTCATTGGCCCAATCCGAATCCGAATATGCTCTAAGAACAGGTTCACCAGAGTTACAAAGTTTTAATTTAATATCTTGGGTATTTTTCAAATATCTAATAACCCTTTTAACTGCCTCCCAGTCTTTCGCTCTAGGATTTTCGTTTCTACGGCTTGTTTCAAGCCATATATCGCTTTCTTTAACTTACATATTTTATTTTCTTCGCCCTGGACAACATAACCCTCGGGTTGATGCATGTATACATCTTCTTGCAAATTTCCATGTAGGAAAGCAGTTTTTATATCTACATGCCTTAGATTCAAATTTTTATATAGTGACATGGTCAAGAAACTTCTTAGAGTGGTATGCGATGCAACTGGTGCAAAAGTTTCGTCATAGTCCACCCCGTATTTTTGAGAAAAACCCTTGGCAACAAGCCTGGCTTTATATTTCTCGACTTGTCCTTGGCTATTGTATTTGGCCTTGAACGCCCACTTACACCCTACTACTTTGGTCCCTGGTTGAGCGTCAACAAGTTCCCAAGTATTGTTTTGTCTGAGTGAATTCATTTCGTCGAGTGTGGCATTCAGCCAATTTTCTTTTTCAGCTGGGTTTTGAATTTTTAGTATATCATCAAAACACTTAGGCTCATCAATTCTTTTGTCATTTACTGCAAATGCAAATCTGTCGGGCGGAACACCTTTATTTAATCGTTGTGATCGTCGCGGCAGAGTTTGCGTGTCATCCGGACTATCGTTATCGCCCGCTATATCTATATTTATATCAGTATCTAATATTGGTAATTTGGACACCGGAATTTCATCATTTGAATTTTCATTCTTAATTTGTGATGTTTCATTATTGTGGGATTCTCTATTTTCATCCTCCAAAAATTTTACTGTTCTGCTAATTATTACATTTTTATTATTTGTGCAAATTCTGTAGCCTTTGCTACGATTATCATATCCCACAAAAATTCCTTCTTGAGCGGTGCTATCCAGTTTTCCCCTATGTATTTTATGTACATATGCGTATGCGCGACATCCGAATGTTTTTATATTTGATAAATCGGGTTTACGGCCGGTCCATTTTTCGTAAGGAGTTGAGTCGCATGAGGAGGTCGGGAGCCTATTTTGTATGTAATTTGCAGTATTTACGGCTTCCCCCCAAAAGGAATTCGGTAAATTACTGTCTTTAAGCAGACAGCGAGCCATTTCGGTCAGCGTACGATTTTTACGTTCTGCCACGCCGTTCTGAGCACTAGAGTAAGGAACGGTAAACTGGTGCTCAATTCCTTCTTTATTCAAAAATTCATTCACTTCCATACTAGTGTATTCACCCCCGTTATCGGAGCGAATTGCTTGCACTTTTCGGCCAAATTTGTTTGCGGTCATAGCCACATATTCCTTTAACTTAGAAAATACCTCAAACTTATTTCTTAGCAAATATATAATAGTATAACGACTGTAGTCGTCTATAAATGTAAGAAAGTAATATTTTCCACCTACAGTGGGGGTTTTCATAGGGCCACATAAGTCTGTGTGGACCAGTTCGAGTGGTACGGAGGCTCTAAATTGTGCAGCTTTGGGGTAAGGTGAATCAGTTAATTTTGACATTATGCATGTTTTACATTCAGTATTATGTTTGCAATCATTTAATTTTATACCCACAGCCATGTCCTTGTTAACTAAATCTTTAATGTGGTTAGTATTTCTGTGGCCAAGTTTCACATGCCACTTGTTTATGCAATTTTCGTTATCACAAGTTTGTATTACAATGTTCGCTGTGTGTTTGTTTTCAGAATAATTTAATTGACATTCATATAAGTTATTTTTCACATATCCCTCAATGCATGTATTTCCCTGATTTACAATTTTACAGGTTTTATCATCAAATACAGCGATACAGCCATTCTCTGTTGCTCTTTTTATAGAAATTAAATTAGTTTCTATTTCAGGGACATAAAGAACATTTTTAAGTGTTATTTTGTTCTGTGTGTTTTCCGAATTTACGGTATACAAATCCACAGTACCGGAACCCAAAGATTTTAGCTGCGTGCCGTTCGCGATAGTGACGTTAGAAACGTTATTTTTAAGATCGCGAAATTTTAGTTTATCATTGCAGATATGTGAAGACGACCCTGAATCAACCACCCAATTTACAGTTTTATCTCCAACATAAAAAGAATACAATTTATCAGCTTTTGGTTTATTGCTCCCCTCTGCAATTTGAGCGCTATCTGGCTTCTCATTGTTCTGAGAGCATATGTTGGATCTGAAGTTGGGTTTTTTGTTGAAATTTTTACTGTGACTTTTAACAGCAGAATTATTTTTGTTTTTTAACTTATAACATTCTTCTATATTATGATTACTTTTCTTACAGTATTTGCAGAATTTCTCCGATTTGTTATGGTATTGGACTTTTAACGCTGAATTTTGATAAGTTTTGTTTTCAAGCCTTTTGGCATATTCATCAGCTAATTTGTTTCGTATATACTCAGGTGTCAATTGCGCTTCGTCTTTCGATTCGAGACTTGTTATGAGAACGTCATACGAAGGAGGGAGTGAGCATAGCATTAATGCAGCTAGGTGCGATTCGTCTATGACTTCACCTATAGCAGTGAGTCTGTCGCGTGTTTTATATATATCAGCTATATGTTGGTTTACATCACCACCTTCCATTAATTTTATGGAATAAAGTTTCCTAAGTAAGAAAAGCTTACTCGTAAGGGATGATCTTTCGTGGACTTGGCGCAGAGCATTCCAGCACTCTCGTGCTGTATCTAGATTCATAACATACACGATTTGTTCGTTATCAATAAGTAAATTAATTAAAGCTCTCGCTTTTCTATTTTTTGAACGCCACTGATCGGTTATTGGGTTGGGAGGATCGTCAGTAATGACTGTAAAAAGATCCTCTTTTTGCAAGTACATCTCAATACGAAACTTCCACACATTATAATTTGTAGAGTTCAGCGGTTCAATTTGTATATCTTTGGTTGCTGACATACTTAAACAAAATTTTTGTAATAGTTTTGTTAATATTTGTTCAATTCGTAAATATTCATTTAATATTTTAAATCAACACAGTTAGGATAAATAGTACTTGAAGAAGAAAATGAAATTAAATAGTTTTCATGAAAATAAGCACTTTTTAATACTTTCGATTTAGTGTCACTTCGGTTTTGAAGAAACAAAAACAAATATTTTCGCTTACATTTTCATTTCTTATTTATTTTATTATTTAAATGTAGCAATCTCTTCCAATGTGCAATGAAAAAAAACTTTTGAACTTTTGTCAAGAATAAATCTAAATTTTCAATTCAAAATATCAGAATCATAATCTAATAGAAAAATACTTTCTGAATATGTGCATGAGTTCGGAGTTTCCTCAAATTAGTTATTTAAATATATTTATAACAAATATTTCTTACTAATAATTCTTTGCTAAAATAACAGTGATATAATTAAATAAAGTTTGGCTTACCTGGGTTTTCACAGGTAATTGCAAATTCCATTGGTGAAGAAAAAATCTCCTTAATATGACTTCTGTATTAAAGACCAGCAACTACTTTTCCTATAATTAATCTTGATTAGAGTGAGAAATTCTTACATAATATGTAGATCTATTATATTTAGGATAATTCACTCGTTGCTAGGTAATGAAAGAAAGCCTAGATGTTTTTTACTTTAATTTATTCATCTTAGACAAAAGGAAAAAATTATGATTAAATAGAATAAGAAAAAATGGAACGTCAGTTCCGAATAACGAAAATTACATGATTAAAAAAAAAGAATTACAATGTACTTGTAGAGAGACGCGACACATCGTCACGTGATACGGCAGGTGCACCGAACAATCTTTTGGCGGGAAGTAAAAAACAAAAAAGAAAGTTCGGAACAAGAAATGAAAGTTAATAAAAGAATGTCTGAGATTAAATATCACAACATAAATAAGTTCATTTATAATTACTAGAAAAATCTTTTATAACATTTTTTTCGCTTGTATACACTTCAAAGATACGTCTTTTTTGCCTACACTTTAGAAAATGGGTAAAATATTTTCTGCCCATTTTAGAAATTATATTCATGTTTTTGGTTAATCCCTAGGTTATGTTGATTTTGTAGAACTATCATTAAGTACAATATTATATTATTTAGGACCTAATATTAAAATAAATGAATTTCACAAACACATTTATGACAGTTAATTTTCGAGAAAACATATTTTTTGGATGGATGTAAATAATAAAAATTAAAAACTATTGGCTGATTCAGAATTGTTTCTAGATGTCTTTCATTATCCCACATGATTTTAGATTGTTATATATGGACAGTTACAAGCCTGGTCTCTTATTACCCCACGTGGGGTTATTAGAGACCAGGATTTAATGAAAATTTAGAAAACAAAATTAACAAAAAATTTAATTTCAAAAATCACCTAAAAAATCACGAGGAGTCCATTTAATGAAATTAATACGAGACATTTATTTCAAGTTATTTAGATTAATAGTATAGATTTTATTAATATTTGTCTCTTATTACCCCTTTTGTCTCTTATTACCCCGGCTTCCTCTAAAAGAAAAAAATTTAAATCTTATACTACACTGCACTGAGAAAAAAATATACCGCCTTCATTAAGGTATGAATAAGTGGTGATTTTCTAAATATCTCAACTAGAAATACAGATTTCCGAGAGTGAAGAAACGCATTTGGCATCTAAAGCTGAAAAAATTCTTTCATTCAGAGAACGCATCAAAGCTGACGATTATCTATCTAAGAAAGAGCAAAAGTTAAACCCAAAAAAAAAAAAAAAAAAAAACGGGAATTTTATTCATTAACAGCGAAATAATTGCCTATTTTAGCAATTGATTGATTAAACGCAATTTTTTTCAACGAATGATGAAATGTTTCCGTATTTCAATAATAGGCAGTAAAAATGTCGCATATTTCAGGAAATGGCTTTGAAGAATCGCGAATTTTATCAATTAGCAACGAAATAATTGCATATTCTGGCAATTATTTGCTTTATAAAACTTAAATTTTGACAATTATCCACAAAATGACTACATATTTCAATAATAGGCCGAAAACTATTGCATGTTTCGGTTAATAACTTTTAAAAGTATAAATTTTATTGATTTGCGACGAAATATAACAGACTATTTCTGTTAAATATTTGCGCCATCGAACGTACATTTTGATAATTAGCGAAGAAGTAATTTCGTATCTTAATAACAGGAATCAAATTTATTGCGTATTTCAAAATATAGTCTTAAAAAAGTCCGATTTTTATCGAATAGAAATGGAATAATCGCATATTTCGTCAATCAGCCAAAAAAAATTCACATATTTCAGAAATCAGCTTAAAAAAAAAAAAAAAATGCGCGAATTTTGTTGATTAGTTGTATATTTACATGTAAAAGTGGCGACCAAAAATTCAATGTGGCTACCGTTTTTTATTCATCTGGTAGCCAGTGGCTACCATTCATAATTGTTAGTCTAGAGCATTATAGATATAAGATTTTCCCGGACCCCTTAAAGTTAACACAAATACAATATATATATATATATATATTTTTTTATAAGAATGTTAAATACTTCATAATATTTTAGCACATCGTTATTTTTGAATAACCTATTTCTTTTTTCCTTAATTCAGTAAAAAATAATTAGAGTAAAACATTTTTAAAAGCTTTTTATAAAAATAGAAGCTTCATAAACAATTTACATGTTAGATAGTACTTCTTTTAGAAAATCTTTATGCTGTCAGAAACAGATAACATTGTTGTATTTACCTCAAACTTTTAACTACCTCTTTCATCAGTTTGAGAAACATAACTTATTTTTTTTCATTTTTAGGTAAATTAAGGCAAACATTTTAGAAAAAATATGAAAACGAACATAAAAATTAAATATAATTATCAAAATTTCTAACTTGTTTTAAAGTATTTTTTTTTTCTTTTTTTTTTTTTTTTTTTTTTAATCTGAAACAGAAACGTGTTGTTATTGACAAGGTTATTAGCATAAAAGCGGCGAAAGCGTTTATGTCAAAATCATGTTTTAGGAAAAAGATTTATACTTTTTTCATTGGCAATTTAAGCTGCATGCTAACGACATATTTTCATGCACAATTGAATAATCAGATTGTTTCCCTCTTAAGCCAATTATTCGCAACAAAAAGCACACATAAATCGTAATTGAAAAAGTTTTTGAAAGAATTTTTCAATATCTGATGTAATGTTTTTTCCTCTGTCTCATTTTGCAGAATAAGTCGATTTTAGAGATTTAGTAACAAATTAAAGTTGGAAAAATAATTACAGTAAAAATTAATTTATTCCTTTTTAGGTTATGTAATGGTATAAAATACCTACTTATACTTGGGAAGAAAAAATTTGCATGCTAAATTATGCAACTTCAAAGCATTTAATTTTTTAATTAGAATTTAGTTACAAAATTACATCAGTTCATAAGATTATTTTTTTTTAAAATGTTAATAAAATATGCCATTCATTTTCTTTTTCCTTTCTTAAAGAATAAATTTCGTATAAAGTTATTGGATATATTTTAATAAAACACAACTGCAAACTGAATTTTACGCCAGAGTAGAATGCACTTATATTAAATCAAAACTAAGATCTTTGTAAAGAAATACCCTACCATGCCAAACTATGCAACAGTTATTTCGGATCTAAATTCTTAAGCATGATTCTTCGTCAAGCGAATAAAGAAGCACGATTAAGCCTGAAAGCAGCACCAGCATCTTTATTGTTGCTTTCAACTCACATTCGTGTTTACTTTTTTCTTCTGTTAAATGGCTTCAGTTAAAAGGTACAGTCGGTAACAAAAGTGTCCGAACACTAGCGAAAATTCCTATATAAAAAAGTGCACTTCGTACAGTTTTGTTAAATAAATCCTTGTCGAATCCTGTTCTTAGTCAGTCTAAGAAAATGATTCGATAAGGATTTATTTAACAGAACCGTATGAAGTGTACTTTTTTTACATAGGAATTTTTGCTAGAGTTCGGACACTTTTGTTACCGACTGTACCTTGTTCAAATCCCAGTTCGTAGTAGTTTAAATCTAATTTAAGCTGTAGATCCCAGTCTAATGAGACTTAATGCGCAAATATTGACCGTAGGGCGACACCTAAAATTCTCCGTTAAAAAGACGTTCAAAATTACATTACCTCTAAACAGCTGTTGCGTACTTTTGAAATTTAGGGTGTATGTTTATAAAGTCTTTATTCTTTGTGTATTTAGCTTTGGTAAACAAACTTCAATTTATCATCTATCATTACACGCTTATATTTGATAATAATTTTCAGGAACTATTTCAACGTTTCTTGAACCTTATAGCTTCATTAATTAAGGGTTATTAAAATTTTATAGATTTTTGAAGTTTAAGTATAGATTTTTCCTTAGTTTAATTTTCTGTATGTCTTTCATTATTACTTTTGTAAAATGTAACAATCGAGTATGATCATCTTTAAATACACATATTTTAATCTGAGCTTATGTAAGATTTTGAAGAAACTTTTTCTTGTAGTGTACTCAAAAATAAATAGCTCAAAAAGAACGAAAAGAACATGGATATGATTTTTTCTTGCTGCAATGCTCCGTAGGTACCAAATTTCATATGACTTACAAGGGAAACAACAGATAATTTTAAACAGTCTAGATGCTAATTTATAAATGAACTGCCACATCAAATAAAAAAAAGAAAGAAATGTCTAATTTGTTTAATTTACAATGCGATTAACCTGGCTGCAATGAATGTGCTGCTCATTTCCATGCACACCCATCCTTTAGACAATATATTTTATTAAATATACAAATAATTTTTGATAGCACTTGTAATCAGGTATAATCCGCAGCAAAAGTTTCCGAGCACCAGCAATTCCGATACCAAAAAATTACACTTAATACTGTTTTGTTAAATTAATCCTTGTAGAATCATGCTCTTAGACTGACTAAGAACATGAATCGACAAGGATTTATTTAACAAAGCAGTAGTAAGTGTACTTTTTTAGACAGGGATTATTGCCAGTACTCGGATACTTTTGCTGCCGACTGTATATGGAAATAACAGATAATGACATTTTAAAAAAATATCTCAATAACAACAATGAAGAAAGAACTAAAATTAGTACGTAAATACACTGAAAGTTGGAAAAAATGCTACTCAAACAGAGGTCGCAAGCCATACTCAATCTCTGCATCCTAATAAGCTTTATTTCTGTCAAAAAATATATAAATACATATAGTAAATCTTTTTTGGATGTAAACAATCCATCAATGATAATATAATGGAAATATAGAAATAAACATGGGATAAAATATTGCAAACTATTTTACAAAAATTTTAAATATCATATGAGTAATTAAGAGAATAAAAGCACGAAGTAAGGATGATAAGATAGGGATAGGGGAATTATTAATGATATCACATGTTCTTCTTAAGTACTTAAATTAAATAATCTGGTGTGTCACTCACACGACTTTCTCTTACCCTGAAATTTAATACTATAAATACAGGTTGCAGATTAAGAGGTAAGATAACGAGAAATGTCATGTAAACCTATGCTAAACAATTCAAATTAGGCTTCAGAAGAGTTTTATACGATAATTAGTTCTGTGTGAGGGGGGCTAACGCCCCCCTCAACCCCCCGTTTCATTAATGCACCTACATTTATATAGAATTTAACTCGGTTATTAAAAAATAATTCTGTTTTTAAAAAATAATTTATTAAAATTATTATTTAAAAAAATTATTTTTTATGATAATGCAGACGATTTCCATATTAGAGAGGTAGTGTAACACTAAATATCCAAAAAAAGTCCATTTTACTCTCAATATTTAAAAAAAAAAAAAAACGATTTTTTTTTTCTAAGTTTTTTTTTTTTCGTTAAAATTTAAAAAAAACCTATAACTTTGTTTTAAATTATCACAGATTTATAGTTCAACCATTCGTTTTAAAGGTATTCGCAAGCTCTTTTGAATTATACCCATCATGAAAATTTACTCCCCTCGAGGGGGGACTTCCCCCCCAGGGGGGAGGCGAGGCTCCTACATACACAAAAAAAATTTCCCAGTTAACTATCTCTATTACAAAAAATATATGTTCGTTTCATTTGGTTTAGTGCAGTCTATAGACGTTAAACTCTACTTACCTGCAATTTCCCCCATAGACGTAATGTATTAGAATTCTCTTGATTGTCCCTGTGCACGAACCATTTGCTTGATCTTAACGAAAAGCTTACTGTAGCATCCCTATATGATACACATTTAGAATACCAAGTTTGAACTTTCTGCCATAATTTGTTTTTGAGATATGCTGATAACAGACAGACACACACAGAGACACACACACACACACACACACAGACACAGACAGACACACACACACACACACACACACACACAGACACACAGACCATTTGCTAAAAACATGATTTTCGCATTCAGGGTACCTCAAAACGTGTAAATATAACAAAATCTCGCGTTCGAAAATTTGACCCTAAAACAATACTTTCTCTACCTTATGGGTAAGAGAAAGTAAAAATATGGGAAATTAGCCATATTAAATGTTCTTGCTAAAGCCTAAATTAAATCAATGACAAAAGGGGCGGTTAACAATTTTAATATTTTTAACGTACAAATTTTATATATATATGTATATATATGTATATATAATGAATTATTAAACGTAGTAAAAGCCAAGCAAAAGATACAAGATCACTGAAACCACATATGCCAAAAAGAATGAATATTTTTCAAGTAGGAGAAGCTCAGAAAGGTGCAAACAATTCTTCAGGGGAGACTTTTATCACTCTTGAGCTCCAATGTACGATTTCGTTCACTAGCGGCTATAATAGCAAATCACTAGCAGGCTTCCTATCGTACATGAAAATAATTGAATTGAAATTTAAAGTGGAATAATCGATTAAGTACAAAATAACAGAGAATCTAACAGTAAACAACCATAATAAACAAATAATACTCTCAGGATATGATACATTAGGAGTCACATGGATTAAAAAAAGCAAAATAATTCAGCGGTTTAGTTGTACATGGGGTAAAACAAGCAAAGATCAAGGTTTATTGGTTCATAGCTGATAAAGAATAATGAAACTATACAGCAACATGGATATTTATTGATTGATTATTATGTGTGTAAGAGTATGATTACATTTTTAAGAATAGTTGACAACTCAACAATGCAGAAATTGAATATTTAAAGGAAAAAGAAAGAATGCATATTAATACGAGGTAAATAAAGCATTCCTTCTGCTTTCTTTTTTTTTTTCTTTATATAATTTCACATTCCCACCCAACCATCCAGCCAAATAACACCCCCATCCTCCGTAATCAAACATCTGCCCACCCAACCACCCCCTTTTTTATTGTCTTTTATGGTTTTATAATTTTTTTGGTTAAGATACACAAAAGTGCACTCTCCCTTTTTTTTTTTTTTTTTTTCTTTTTTAATAAATGTACAGTCGGTAACAAAAGTGTCCGAACACTAGCAAAAATTCCTATGTAAAAAAAAAGTACACTTCATACAGTTTTGTTAAATAAATCCTTATCGAATCATGTTCTTACACTGACTAAGAACAGGATTCGACAAGGATTTATTTAACAAAACCGTATGAAGTGTACTTTTTTTCACATAGGAATTTTTGCTAGTGTTCGGACAATTTTGTTACCGACTGTACCGACAGAGACATGGTTATGGATATAAAATAGAAAATGAAAAGTTTTTAGGAAAACTCATTTTAGCAGTGGCTGTGATCAGTTTATTAATATTCTTGTTTTTATACTTCGTAGAGCATAAATTATTAATTCGAAATAAATGGTTAATGATGATGTTTCTAAATACCGAAAGATGCAGACAGGAATAAAAATATGTAATTTATTTAATTGTCTATCAAAGGATATCATAAAACCTGTTTAAGATAAGAAGGTTTATATATTTTTAAAAAGTATTCAAATGTATATTAATAAGTAATTATAACATAAAAATATGTATCAGTAGTAGGAATATATCTAATTTAAATATTACATAAATTTTATTTCAATCAATCATTTTGAACTACGAATTTCAGTAGTTCCAGGATTAAAAAGTTTCTATAATAAAATATATGAAATTTTATATATTTATAAAAACAAAATTTTGTGTCTTTTTCCTGGAAAAGTTTTTGAAATAACATTAAATTTCACTTTTTTCGTAATTAGAGATTTTATATGCAAGTTATAGATATTTTTAAAAAAAACGAAAAAAATTTTAGAATCGGAAAAGAACACTACAGTATCTAGCAATCAAGCATTCTTAAATTCGAATTTATAGGTTATAAATCATTTTTAATATCTTTTAAATAACTAGGAATATCCATAACTTTCAATTAATTTGCTCTTACGATTTCTTTTCCTTTTAACTGAAACTAAGTTTGAGAAATGATAAATAAGAAATCAATCTTACTTTATGATGTGTGTAAGTTAAAAACATTTTTTGATGCCAGATGGCATAAGAATTGTAAAATACTAAAATACGGTATGCTAAATCTAACTTTTCTGATATATAACTTTTTTTTTATTATAAATCTTTAATAGGAATGTATCTAGATGAATAATTTAAAATTTTCTAGAGAAAATTTGAAAGAAAATATTAAGTCTAAGAAACCATTTTACTTTCAAAGTAAATTCCTCCGGAAATACAGAATAAAGCCTCTACAGTTTCTAATAATAAATAAATTTCTTTCTATAACGTAAGGTTTTTATTTCCTCTTTGAGCCTTGTAGAAAATATGGAGATAAGTGAATTTCAAATTTTGCGAAACATTTAATGTTTGGAAATGTCTCATGTAAAAAGAATAATTTTAAGATAAATAAGTTACTCTAATTTTGTCACGTTAATCTTTATTTATTTTTCTCTCTGTTTTTCAATCAGATGCTTTGTTACATGAAATGAACACAAAAAAAGTCTTAAAGAAATACTGACTTCTAATGTTAAAAAAAAAAAAAAAAAAAAAGAAAGAAAGAAAGAAAGAAACTTTTATCTAATATTGCTTTTATGGTACAAACTTCTGATAAAAATTTATAGAGGCTTTACATAAAATGGAAAATGTGAACAATATTTATAAATTTTCAATACAAAAATTACTGTATGTTCATTTTTCATACACATATTTATTTAACCAAATATTTCTATTTTAAAACATTTTAACTTTTTCTTTTTTTTTATGCTTGATATTTTTCTTTCAAAACACATTGTACTGCTTTATTTTTATCGCATAAATAAATCTCACCAAATGTTAAGAAAAAATGTTGTATCACACAATACCTTTTGCAGGTATTGTGTGAAAAAGTGATTATAAATAATTATGTGGAACATACCATAACAGCAATATTTATCAAACAGTAGAAATTCCATCTCCAAACTTTCGCTGCTGCTTATTAATATTAATTTAGCAAAGCTGACAATTTCCAAGAACTTTAGAACATGAGTTTGCATAAACTTCTTTTACGATAAACAGGAGTCATTCTAAATAAAAAAAAATATTAAACACAGTGTTGAGTTATGAATAAAAATCCATTTTAAACCTAAGAATCTGGTTCTATGTGGAAAATACGATCATTTACTATCCCTATCAGAAAAAAAAAAGTGTCATAATAAATGTTTATATATTTTTTAATTCTTTTAACGAGTTAATGAAACAAGAAATAACTTTTTTTAGTAAAATATATGTTTCCAATTAGTTTGCATTTTATTGTGCAATTTCTGCAAAAAATCTGTAAGGTGTTCTCCACTGGAACAGTAAAATGTGCACTGCTGGTTTTTAAGCGTACACCACTTGCACATTTTAAGTTCTATGGAAAAATACTTTTTGGGGTATATAAATACAGTGATTATCGCCTGTCTAAGTTCAGTCATGTACAGAAACAGTTAATTGGGGTATCTAACAGTGGTTATAGTTACAGTCTCTAAAATTAAAAGAATTGCACAAAAACGGCTGGAAAAAGTTTTTAAAGTGTCCACCACTTGTACAGTTACTCTAAATATGATATTATCGTAAAATAAAAAAATACTTAAATTGCATTCTATAATTTTTAAAATACACAAGTCATTAGTATACATTTTACTCATTATAATTATGTTACAATTAACTTAATAATAGAATTAACTCAGTTTATTTTTCCTTTTATAAAAAGGACTTGCTTATTAGTAAACTGAACATACAAAACAACTTTCAACAAAATTTTACAAAGGCATAGTCATTGTTAAAGAAAAATATGCAAAACGCCTTTGAAGTGCGTAGTAACAAAAGGCTTTTTAAAATTAATGATAAAATATTTTGTATTTTTATTTAACGCACAAAGAATATTATTTCTAATCTAGGAAGACCATTTGTTTCTGTAAAGCAAAACACGTCAAAAGAAAAAACGCGCATAGTAAAAATTATCAGTGAGTATTTGAAATCACTGAAAAATAAAAAAAGAGAAAAATTAAATATGCATTTTTCTAATCTGAAATAATTCTCTTCAACCATAAGATTGGCGAACGGACTAATTAACGAAACGTTCGATAGGACATGAACAAGTTAATTTAATTACTTTTATTCAGAGTTAAAGTCTTCGTTATTTTCTTTATTTTTGTGCATATTTCATATTAAGTCCTATATAATTAAAAGAAGCAAAAGCAATATCAAATAAGTTTAACTTAGAAATTAGATTTCACTTTGTATTATTTTAAACGAATGATTTTTCTTAATTCAGAATAAATAGAGATTTCAGAAGACTTAATTTAATTTTCCTAAGGAAAAATTGTAGTTTAAAAAAAAAAAAAAAAAAAAAAAAGGCATATTCTGATGTTTGAGAAAGAGAGAAAATTCACAAATTGCTTGTCATTTACACCTGTTTAATAGGCTGATAAAACATATTAATTAAAATAATCAATTTCCATTTTCATGCAAGATGTTTTCTCCTATGTTTGCTTTAAAAGTGGTGAAGCATTTTAGTTGCTCTTTGCTAAAAAGGCCGCTCCATGACAGTGTGTATGTACGTGCAGTAATTTGTAAAGACATAAATTCAGTACTATTGCTATTTTCATTTTTTCCATCAAAGCAGTGTCTTTAAAATTACAGGGGATTATTGTCGTGCAAATACTGTTAATATTCTGTACTAGCACTAATATGATCTCAAAGGCACTTCATGTCATATTTCTGCTGATAACATAAAAATAAGTTATTGAGTAAGAGATACAAAAATTCAGTCTTTAATTGCATTTGCATTTATTTCACTTATTACCTTCTTCTACATGTAATATAGAGAAAGTATTGGATTCGTAAAAATTTTCGACCTCGGGTTTTTGATGGATTTACACGTTTTGAGAGCTGTAGAACACGATTTGACCATTTTTAGAAAATGTCTGGCTGTCTGTCTGTCTGTGTGTGTGTGTGTGTGTGTGTGACAAAATTTTGTGGCAACTGTATCTCAGGAACTACTATACAGAATTTCATACAAATTGGTGTGTAGTTGCACCTTGACATAATTTAGTGCCTATCAACTTTTGGTAAAAATTGTCTTACAGGTTGCGTTGCCATCCCGCTTTTTCTAAATTTTTAACATGGTGATATAGGATAAAATTTTGTATAAATGTGCATAAAGAGAATTATATTTTAGTAATCATTATGAAATTTACAAGAATTATTTATAATAGAGATAGTCAACTGGGAAAAAAATTTTGTATGCGTAGGAGCCTCGCCACCCCCCCTGGGGGGGAAGTCACCCCTCGAGGGGAGTAAATTTTCAAGATGGGTATCTTTCGAAAGGTCTCGTCAATACCTTTAAAACGAATGGTTGAACTATAAATCTGTGATAATTTAAAACAAAGTTATCGATTTTTTTTACTTTTAACGAAAAAAAAAAACAAAAAAATTTTTTTTTTTTTTTTTTTAAACGAAATTTAACCAGACTTGGTATTTAGTTGGCCCCTGACATAAACTGTGGCTGATTAGATTTGGGGATCAATCGCTCAATAGGTGGCGCTGTGATCGTATTTTTTCTAAATTTTTAACATGGACAAAAGTAGTACAAAATTTCGTATAAATGTACATAATGAGAGTTATTCTTAACCTGTGATTGTGAAATTAATATGAATTATTGATAATAGTAGTAGTTAATTAGGAAAAATTTTGGGGCATCGCTTCCCCCCCTAGGGGGAAGTACCCCCCGTGGGGGGGGGGGGTAAATTTTCAAGATCGGTATCTTTCGAAAGGTCTCGTCAATACCTTTAAAACGAATGGTTGAACTATAAATATGTGATAATTTAAAACAAAGTTATCGATTTTTTTTACTTTTAACGAAAAAAAACTTTGGAAAAAAATCATATATATATATTTTTTAAATATTGTTACTGCGTGAATTTGTATAAGAAAATATAGAAGAAAGTCTTGTGGTGGCCACAACATACTAGTTATTAGTAGTATTCATAAATCTCCCAATCTTCGAGTCAGTTCAAAAGACCACAATAATCGTGACCATTACTTACCTATATTTGTCAGAATTTATTCTCATCACATAAGAAAGTTCTACATATGATGTTCTGAAACTGTTTAATTTTGGTATTTTAGTTGTTAGGTATATTTATCGATAGCAAATTTCTATACATAAAACTGCAAAAGGCTTAATCTCGTTAAATCATATACAAATGAAAGTAAATGTAGTAGTAAAGTTATATGAATTCTAGCGTAACTATTAAGAGATAATTGAAAAATAAGAATTACACACGGTTTAATGACTATTCCAAAGTCTAAATGATTCCAGAGTGTTCATTTCTTTATAAAATTTGCATACCTAAATTTTATAGAAAATAACACCTTTCTGAGTAATTTCCCAACTTTTACTAAAAATCAATGTTTATTTAAACATGAAAACTTCTTCACCCACCATAAAATAAAGATAAGCACAACCGGTTTCGAAAGAGCGTGGTCTTTCTTCTTCAGGTGCAAAAAAAGTACGCTACTACCTTGGAGGCAAAAGCAAAGTCTCATATTTGTTTCCAAGGTAGTAGCACATGTTTTTTGCACCTAAAGAAGAAAGGTCACATCCTTTCGAAACCGGTTGTGCTTTCCTTTATTTTATGGTGTGTAAAGATGTTTTTTTTTTATGTTTAAATGTTTATTGTACATCAGTTCTTTAATTTACAAAGCAATGTTTATTTATTTTTTACGCTTAGTCACAAATTATTGTTATAGAAAAAATATGATTATTATAATTGCTGAGCTTTCACGTTGTATTTCACAGTAAATCATAATTTTTATTTCAGTTTTATTCTTGTGAAACATTCAGTATACATGCAATACAAACAAATAAACAGAAAAACATGTATATGTATAAATTAAAAAGACTTCTAAAATATCTACCTGATACCTATTACGACAGACATATGAGTTCAATTTAAAATTTAAAACTAAATAAGAATAAATTTGTAATTATTCTTTTAAATAATAATCAATATTTTATGTTATCTATTTAATTTTGTAAAAAGTCAGCTGTCATAAAAGTGTTGTAGTAAAGACATTCTACATCAAAAATAAATATCTAATAATTAATGCAGGTCGCAAAATAAACTTCTAAAATTTACTTTTAACTTTTAATTTACTTTTAACATAGTACTTTTATATGACATTAACTAAATTCAAATCTACCATCAATTTAAATATTACTTCATTTCTTCTTAGCTTCAATACTGGTAATAAAAAAACTCAATATATGCATTTTAAATCAGAAAAAAACATTCTTCAACTTCCAGATATATGGACAAAAATGCTTATGAAAATACCGGGAAAATATTTTTAAAAGATTTCTTATTTTGTTGAAATGTATGCAAAGTTTACCACAGCGAAGATTTCCTTAAACTATTTAAAATTTAAAAAATAATATTCGAACAGGAAACTGGTGATGTGCTTAGTTTAACTTTGTAAACGAATTGACATTCATTCAAGGTGGTAGCAGCTTATATCTTAAATTTATTTAAAGTTTGAACTATTTTTTTTTCTCCTTATTAAAGCATAAATTGTTCTAAAAATACTTCGGTCTTTTTCTATGATAATTAAATCTCAAAATTTTTTTCATACATATACTGGCATGCCGTTGATGCCTTCCAGAACTGTCGAGCTAGAAAAAAAATAAAGAATTTCATCTTCATTTTCGCTAATTAACAACTTCATTATATCAGTAGCATATTTCTCAAAGATGAAAACTTTAATGTCATCTTTGTAAAGTACCGAAAATTGCTTAATTTTTTACGTCAAAAGGTTTTTTTTTTTTTTTTGTCTTTAAAAAAGGAGGACAGATTTTGACATTAGATAGTTTTACATTGTAGTTGAGATTTAAGCATGATTTTTTTTTATATCAAAAATGCTCTGGATATCTATTTAAAAATTTATTGTATTCGAATGTAAACCCTTGAATATTTATCATCCACTAACAACCATTTGAGTATAAATATTTTTGTTACCTGAAAAAAAGTTTTAAAAGAAAATATTTTAAAGAAAACGTTGTGCAATAAAAAACTAGTAACTTATTAATTAGAAATTAAATCTCTTTTTAAGTATTTTTTTTTTTTCTTTTTTAAAACTCAAATTCTCTATTTAAATGGAGTTGTAGCATTCTGGAACAGCTTTATATATAATTACATGTAGCATTCTGGAATAGCTTTTATATAATAATTTTTCATAATAACTTTATGTATTTAAACAAAGAAAAAATTATTGTACGTCAATAAAGGCATCAAAGTTTCTCCAGAGTCTCACCTCTATAAATAGCAAAAATATAAGTCTCTATTAATGAAAATTATATTGCTTATGTATATTAAACTAATATTCTTCACTAACATCTGATCTAAGCATATTTCTTCGAGTCTGTTTGCTTAATTTTAATATTATTTTACACTAAGAACCAAATGTCATGGAATGTATTTTCTTAGTTTTTATTTTCTATTTGATTCACTTTTATATTCTTTATTATTTGCACTAAAATAGCTTGAGGTTATTAAAACTAAGATTTCGGGAGAACTCTCTGACTTATGTCTACATTCTTACATTTTTATTTATTTGCATACACTGCATAAAAAAGTAGACCGATCGTTTTTTGCAACCTTTCAAAGCTATGAATTTGTCTAGTCTCAAACATAAATTAAAATTCTTTAACGTGTTAATACATAACAATCTTCATACTTTCGATAGATAAAAATAAATAACGTTTCAATTATATTAGTGGATCTGCAGATCAGGAGCCTCAACGTCTTATTTGTGTCACACATTATTCAACAGATCTTTTATTTATTTATTATTATTACTTTTATAATATATATATTGAATCACTACACAAACAGATGCGTTTCTAAGGGGGGCTGCAGCTCCGCTCAACCCCCGCTGTATCTCTCTTTCTGTATTTATCTGTATATATTATATATATATACATATATAAATTACTAGTAACTGATAGCCTTGTATTAATTCCTTTTAAATCATTAATACTTGTACGAAATTTCATACAAAATGATTACATAACATATCAGAATTATTTTGCGTAACCATGTCAACTAATTACCAATTTTATGCCCATAATTTTCCACAGAAAAACATGTTTTAAACATTCTAATAGCATTTCATTATATTTAATGGGATGTTACCATGTTAAAATAAACTTTTAAGAAATACCGTCTATAGACCTTAATGGTACGGAATTCTTTTGGGTGGTTCTGTAAATAAATTAGTCTACACATAACTGTTTTTAGAGAAAAGCATCTTTATAATATATGTTAATTGCATTGTGTCAAATTCAGTATAAACGCGTTAAGATGCACTTAAATAAAAGTTTGCCCATAGGCTCTAATGTCATGAAATTCTTTTGCGTATTTCTGAAAACGAACCATAAACATTGTATACACCAGTAAAAGTTATTAAACTTTTTATATTTTTTTTCATGAATAATTGTTCAAAAATTAGCATAATTTGGATGATTACGTGACATTGTCGTAGCACTTTTGTAAGGTCCTGTACATTAATTATGAAGCTTAAGCCCACATATTTTCTACAGAAAACATGAGTTCAAGCATTTCAGTAATATGCGCTAATTTAATTTTGTTGGATGCAGAGTAACGATGTTAAAATGCGTTTAAACGAAATTCACTCCATAGGCCTAACCCCATAGGCATAGATAGGAAAAACTTTGGCGTGTCCCTGTACACAATCCATAATCAATATAGACATTAAAAGAAAATATACATCTATTTCTATGCAGAGCCAGAACGTGTGTATCAATTTGCAAGTCAATTGGCGGATTTGTACGGCCTCTATTGCGGTACATAAAAATTTTGTCCATGAAAAACTTTGTCCGTGATAAGAAAAACTTTGGAGTGTCCCTGTACACGAACTGCAAATGGAATACACACCCAAAACTTTAATGTGGCTCATGAACATGTGTACAAAATTGCAAGTCAATAGCGTGATTTTTGCGGCCGCTATCGCGCAACAGACAAACAGACAGACAAACACACAGGAGGAACCCAAAATCTTTTTGAGTCTCCACAGGGACGCCTCCACTGACGTTTCGACAATTAGGATTGTAATAGAGAAAAATATACTCAACAAAAATAATAGACATTTTTACTATACATTTAAAAAAAAAAAATAAAGACAAACACTAACCAAAAACAACAATTCCTTATTTTAGATGTTGTTTTCAAGTACCAGCTTGTACAATAGACACTTGGCATTTTGTCAATTTTTCAAAAAGTTTAACGAGTTAGCTTTAATTTGTTAAACTTTTTGCAGATAAATACGCCATGTCATGATGAATTCCTCTAGATAGGACATATAGAAATATAAATTACGAGAAAAATATATTATATAACTGAAAAATCTTTGTAAAATGAGTTTGAAAAATTAAAAGAATAGTTCTAATAAGCAGGAATAGTGATAGCAAATTTCTACGTGCACTTGAAGTATGTGGCGAGAAAAAAATAAATGTCTGGCCTCAGAAACTTTCCTTTGGACACAACGGATAAATTAGTTCCAATCAATAAGCACATGACTTACTACTGTAACTTCTTATAAAAATTTTAATTACGTTAATACCCAGACTTCTTCAATTGTAAGAACAGAAAACATCATCCGTGCTAGAATGATCCTTACGCTGCTGAACACCTGGAATGGATTTAAACCCATATGTCTTGGTCTACAGAATGGACGTCTGCAGTTTTTTAAGGTGAGAAAAAAAAAATTAATTTCGATGACCAGATTGGTATTGATATTATTGGCCCTGTTTGGAGAAAGATGACAAAATGTACTCTCTTCGGCAACTTGGTGGCAGTGGCGTGTTCAGAGCCTGATTAAGGCCGGGGCGAACTCTCACCACTAATTTTGAACAATATTTTTTCACTTATTTTCCATAGAAATTTGGTACTTTCATTAGAAATTTTTTTTCTTTAAATCAGTAGTGTCGAAACATCAAATTTATGCATCGCCAGCTAGATATTACTATTTTTTAAAAGTAATTGTTTCCTAGTTCTATCGAAGAATTTTTGTTTATTATAAGCTAAAGCAATTGTTAAAAAACAATGGTAAGAATGTGCCCCGGGCTTAATCAGGCTCTGGGTGTAATGACGTAGGTAGGTATCAGATACGTGGAAGAACCAATTTAGTGTTTCTGAATGAGGAGCAAAATCACAAGAAGGGGGGTGAAAACTGCCTTTTTCAACCAGATAAAATCCAATACAGACACATAAAAACGCTAAAAAAGGATTTTGTGGAACGAACATCGGTGTTTTACCTGGTCGATACAAAAGTCAGGATATTAAATCGTGGAAAGCATTTGGGCTGCAATTATTCATAAAATCTATGAAGATGAACGTCGGTATGAAACAATTGCCCAGCTCAAAGAAGTTCTGACTAATATTTAGAGAAATTTTTGTCAATCACAGACTCAGAATCTTTTTGATTCAATACCTGATAGAGTATATGTACTTATTAAAGAAAATTGGAATAAAACCCTTAACTAAAAAGGTTTGGTTTAGAGATACAAGATGTGCACGTCTACATTTTTTAAGAAAAATTGTGGTGCAAAGAAGCACCAATTTCTATCCTGAATTTTTTCCCCTTATAACTCAAAAGTATTGAATATGTATTTTTATTTTTTAATTCAAAATATGAAAACTGAGGAGCATGATTATACGAAAATAATTAACCTTTTCAGAAATAAAAGGCTTTAAAAATTTAGAAGTAATAGATATCCGTCAACTTTTTTTTTTACCCAGTGTTCACATATATTAACATACATTTACAAAAACGGTTAAGCCAAATAATGAAAATAAAGAAATTTTTAATCTTAAATTTAAATATATATATACTTAAAATTAATATAAAGTAAAATTATATTAATTATACTGATTTTCATTTATTTAAAAATCTTTAAAATTCTATTAAATAAAATTATGTTCTATATCCTTCTGTTTCACTGTACAAAGAAGATTGAAACATAAAACATTTCACTGTAAATTTCAGTATAGTTTTATGCGATATAATGTACACGAATTTCCGTATGTTGTAGCAAAGAGTTTTTGAAAAATAATATGTATGTCGCATAAACCATAACATTAGAACGGAATGAAATTTTTAAGATTCAAATTTTTAAATGTGGTTTTCTTCTTACCTTTCATAAAAGTCCATTCGTAAAAAAAAAAAAAAAAAAAAAAAAAAAAGAGTTATTCACATAGACAGCTGAAAAAGACAGTTCTTTGGCAGCTAGCTAACTTGAAAAAATATATGCATTTTTATTCAATATTTCTATTCCCTATGCTTCAGGCAAAAAACATTTTCTCAGATTTGATCAGGAGTAACAATAAAATACGTACAAGTGGCCAATTTTTTCAAATAAAAAGAAAAGTTTTTCAAAATCAACGAAATCAACATTTAGTTATGAAATGATTAACTTATACATGCAAAACGGTGACATTTGTTTGAAGCATATTGTGTGACTAAATGGAAAGTGTTAAATCAGGCGGGTACAAACTAGCTGCATAAGTTATCGAGACGCCGCGTCCTTTATTATCGGATAGAAAATTCTTTGCGTTTCTGGCTCATTCTACACAGTTAAAAATTTCAACAGAAAACTACTGGAAATCATTTACCTTAAGTCTTATGTAAAATTGCAGAGAAAAATAAACGAAGATGTTAAAAATCTATTTTATATATGCATTTTAATGATTAATATTAATTTATTTAACTATTGATGAGAATATATTTGTGACTTAGAATGCATTTCCTAAAATAGAAAACTTCATTTTTAATTTTAATTGATAAATTAAATAATAAAAAATAGATAAAAATGCAAAATAAAAAGTGAAAATCTTGTTATTAATTTTTAACTAAGAACTATTGTAAATTTACACAGACTCTGGATAAACATTTCAGTAAATTTACGGCAAAAGTGCCTCAACAAAAGTCTGAGAGATCTCAGGGAGGAACGTAGGTATTTTAACTATTTTTGAATGTCAGTTCGATTGTTTAATGAACTGGTTGTATGAATCAGCAATGCACTAAAAGTAAAAGAAACCCTTGTGAGATATTTCATACCCTCCATGGAAATACTGTCAGTAACTTTTATGGGTAAAACTACAATTTTATTTTAAAACTATCTATTTCTTTATTTACATTAAGCACAAATAATGAACGTAGAAACAACACTAGAAAAAAAATGACGAATAGTATAGGAAATTGAAAAAAAATTATAAAAAACTAATAATTAAATATAGAATGAAGCAAAATAGCGAATAATTTAAAAAATAAAATAATAATAATGATAATAATAATAATAAAAGTGCATCAGTGAAAATTCACGCGCAGGATATTTCTACTCGCTTATTGACTAATGTGTACTAGTTCAATATTGAAAATAGAAATGACGCATATAGAAACAAAACCAGCGTCAATCCGACACTTACCCAGGATAGAGCCCCTTAAATAAAATATATAGGCCGGCGCATCGCCGCCATTTTGTTGCCTCGGATGAGGACAGCATTCCCGCTTGGCGTCCTTATCACTTAACTAGCAATTTTAAGACATCTTGATCTGAAGCTACGATCGGTCAAGAGCAATAAGCAACAAGTAATATCCCTAACAACACATTTATATACAATACATTCTTGGTATGTTTTTCATCCTCAGGATATTTTGTGGATGTACTGGCGATAAGATGTGTTATGTGTTGTTAGGACTATTTCTGTCTGTTTCAAATACAAATCATAACTTTTTGAAACAAAAAAATGAGCTTACTGTTTCAAAGTGGAAAATATTTATTTATTTACTTACTTTTCCCGCTATTTCTAGCATATACTATTAATTAAAAAAAAACTAAACTTAAAATAAGTGTAATTACGACACGGAAATAAAACAAGTTTGGCGACCCCAGAAAATATCGCTAAAACTCAAACGCACAGCAAGGTCTTCTTTAATTAACTTATGGTTATTAACATAAATATTATGATTAAAATAGCACATTCTTTGTATTTTTACGTTTGATCATGTTAAAAGACACAGAGAAAAATATAAGTAAATAAAAGTTATATTATTTTATTCTTCCTAAATTATGGAAATCTGGACATTTTATGTTCTTTTCTTGAGTGATTATAGCAATTTATCACTAAACAATCTCCCATATGATAATTTACCGAGCTAAAATTATGAAAATGATTTAAAAAGTAACTCCAAAGTAATACAAAATGGTAGAAATAATGGCTGCCGTTTGTTTATCTGCGGAAAATGCTGGGTACACGTGGCAACCCTAAGGCAACAAAATGCCTGATGCGCCAGCTCGTATATATAGGAGCCTTAACCCAGGATTGACAATGACATCCAATTGCTAGAGGCATTAAGTGTTTATGTCCCAGTTTGTTCCGTACATTTTTGCCTATTGCACTGAAAAGGACGCTGCGTCAGCCTTAGGTTTGGTGTTTTTGTTGGTGAGGTTTAAGGTTAATTAGGAACATGGACGCGCGAGGAATGCCCTTCATGGTGAGTCTTTCTAAGATATCCCAGCCCGTATTCACTCGAGTTTCCGGGAAAGTCTCAGAAAACTCCAACCATCTAGTTCGATGAGCACTACCTGGGTTCGTAACCAAGATTTACAGTTACATTCTATAAATAGCGTAGTTCAAAAAGACAAAATGTTTAACATTATTATTATAAATTATCTTTTTTTTTTTTTTTTTTTTTTTTTTTTTTTAATTTAAACTCTTTTTTTAATCCCAGAAAATGTTTATCGCATTCCACAGTTTTGTTTAGCTTATGTACAGGCGTAGATAACATAAACATTATTTTAAACTTTAAAAAAAGTTTAGAACCATATTTAGAATTTCTAATTCCAACGTAAAATCTTTAGTGTACGTCATATGGGTCGTTCGTTATAAAAGTGAATTATCTCCCTGTAAATGGATTTTGAAATAACGAGCTTTTTGCAAATTTATGTATCGTAAAAATGTCAAGATTCAGTAAGCATTATTGAGTTTTAGTGTTTAAAACAAATCGAAGTTATAAGAATTTACAAATTATAAGAAAAATAATTTAAAATGAAATTTCATTTTTATAATAAATATTTAGAAATTTTAGTTTTCTGATAAAAATCAAGGAGTGCCATTTATTTGGATTTTAATGCAATTATTGGATTTTCATTTTTATTATGAAAGATATGACTAAATGTGGTACAATTAAGCAAAAATGTACATATTTAAAAGTATTGATTTACACCACTTTTACAATGAGCCGTCCATATATTAAGGACTAAAAAAGTCAAGCATAAAGGTATAAATATTATAAAAGAATTTAGTGGATTTTAAAAGAAAAAGCTATGGGCTAAACGAACAGTAAAAATTGTTTACTTTAAAGATAAAATTCTCTTTTTTTAACGAACTTTCTCTTTTAAACAATGAGTTTTTCTTATAAACAATGAGTTTCTCTTTTCAACTACTAAAAGCATATATTTCTGTAAAATTAACGGTTCTTTACTGACATGTGAACTAAATTATTTTCTCAAAAAAGTCCATTTTTTGTATCTTTTCAGCCTGAGTTAAATGCAGTAGACATGTTTTTTTTTTTTTTCTATTTCATTTAACTTTAGTATTTTCTAATATTTATTGAGGAACATTTCAGGAATATTTCAAATCTGTGCTTTCTTCTAATCAATATTTCTGTATAATAATTTGTGTAAATATATATGCATACATCTTCTAACACAAATAGAAAACTCTAAACAATTGATGATACAAAGAATTATAATAAATTGTAAATTTATAGTAAAAGCATTACTTATTGTCTGTAATTAATAAAAATTTCAAAATAATACGAACAATTAATTTGTTACACCAGAATAAAATAAATTGAACTACACGGCATTTCAATGTAATTTACATAGATTCACGTTAGTTCAACTGAAATTTTTCAAAGTAATTTTGTAATTCGTATGCACTACAAACATAAAACGGAAAATTCAAAACATAAGGCGGAAATAAGATTCAAATTTTTAAATGTGGTTTACCTTTAAACTTTTAAAAATATAGTTTGGTAAAAGAAAGCATTTATTCATATGGAAAAGTGAAAAAGACAGTTCTTTGGCAGCTAACCTGAATAAATATGCATTTTTATTCAAGATTTCTTTTCTCGAATGCTTTCATACTATGATGAAAAAACATTTTTCTGATATGATCAGAATAGCAGTGAGATGTGTATGCATGGCCAGATTTTTTGAAAACGAAGAAATGTTTCTTTTTTTTTATATAAGATGAACCTATTCTATCAAATTTAAAATTTTATTATAATATGGACTCAATATATACGAGTATTTAAATATCATTGTAAAGTGTTTTAATGCACTTTTGAACAAAAACACATATATATGCACCCAAAAAGAATTGAGGCGAAAACAATAGATATTAGAGCAAAACACCTTTTTATCAATGTGTAACATCACAAAGTATGTTCTCTTCTACACAAAGTAAAAACCACCACTGTCCGCGACACAAGAAGATAATTATTGAAGAACTTGCTAAAAAAGTTCGAAGGTATTCATACACGGCTAAAATCCCTTACACAACAGGTGTCAATGTTCGATTTATGAAAGATACGGAGACTTGATAGATATCTATGGCCAATTACGCATTGCAAATATTGTTGTAACAATGGGTTCAATATAAGGCCGAACGTTGTCCAGCTCAAAACAAAACTTGGCAAGAAAAATGCAGTAGTCAGTACCGCTAAATGCAAAGTGTTATTGACGTACTATGAAACGGTGAGATTACCTTGTAGCAAAAATGGAAGATAACCGGCCATAAGGTTGCTTTCAGAAGATTTACTGTCCCACCAGGTGTGTATGCCTTTCTATAATGAATGTTATATTTGAGTGCTCATTCTTTTTTTACCCCACTCATTCATATACAGCGATCACCGTCCTCAAATAAAAATAGGGATTGGTCCCAGACGATGACATTACTTCTGAAGCTGTCCAGTTCCAGTATGAGAGACACCATTTAAAAAGACACTTAATACAGAAAGAGTAAAAGTGTTGTAACACTAAAAGAAATTCTGTGACTGATATCTAGAAACTAAACTGTGTCTATAGTAAATATAGTTTCAGGTCATTCGCATAAATTCTAGTTCCTTTTGATAGCGAGTTCTAAAACACCTATTAGAATTCTAGTCTATATCATATTCCTATATTATCGTGGTCAAACTTATTTAAAAATAATTCCAAATAAATGTGAACTCAAGAGGCGAGTTTTAGTAACTATAATCTTAGTTTAAGTCCCAAGTGTAGGAAATTAAGCGAGAATTTCTCTCAATACAAAGGTTTTGTAATGTTCATAATATTCATAATGTTGTTTCACCTTCTAGAAAAGTATAGACTAGAAATTTTCGATCCTTTAGTCTATCCAGGTTATTTGTTTATGTTATACGCATAGCTCGTGAATCTATATTTCTAGTTTAGGGTTTCAGAAAATGACTACTTATTCGTTCTAGACGGAGGCGGTATATTTTTTTCCTCAGAGAATAATAGTTGAGCCCTATCGATTCTGAAGGCATCTTATATGTTAATGTCGTATATCAAACCTATCAATATTTAGTTGTAAAGGTTGATTACTGAGTGCAACAGCCTCAGTACATCCTCTGGTCCTCTGATATCTGATCCTCTTTAAAATTATAGTGACTGTTCATGCGCACTGTTCATGAATATATATCATGCGCACGGTACTGTAATGCGCAATAATTCTGCACAGTTAGTCGTTTGAAAAATTCGACAAGTTAAGTTGTAGCTCGAGTGTTTCTGGGTTTCTACATATTTTTTACTACAAAGTGTATAACAAGTTAAAACGAGTCTTATAATTTTATAATTTTATTGTATTTATGTGGACATATTCAAATACAGTGGTGATTTTTCACAAGCAGTAAAAGTATTTCTTTGCTCCATATATTAAAAATTATAAATTTCATTTTAATGCTGCATTGTATGTTGCGTAGTAATAGTAACATTTTGATTTGAAATAATTATTTAGGTAAATTTTTGTTTTGAAATGTTCCAACTTATTCAGGTGATTGTAATTAAACGAGAAGATAGCTAAACATATTTCAGAAATTTTAACTTAAGAAAAAGGTGATACGCATAAATACAGCGTGATTCATATTGGATAAGAATTACCCATAGTGCAGTACTAGTGCGACGTTAAACCCAATTAACCTAACCTAACTTACTGAATAGGATAAAAATAATAGCTTAGTACAAATTCAAAACTTTATTTATTTAACAGAAACAGTTTAATTCTAAAACTACGATTATACAAGTTTTATCTGGCAACAGCAAAAAACCTACAAGTTAGGTTCGTTGGTTGGTTTTTGGGGTTTTACGTCGCACTAGTGCTGCGCAATGGGCAATTGGCGATGGTCTAGAACTCACCCCTACAGCAGTGTTGCCAGATTGGGGACTTTTTTTATTCAACAACAACCAATAAATTTTAATTGTAACGGTTACCTAATCACTTCGAAAATTAATCGTCTATTATGTATATCAAATATCATTTCTTAAAATTATTGGTGAGAGTTGAATAAAAAATGTCCCCAATCTGGCAACACTGCCCTAGAGGTGGTCCGGAGACATGCCATCACAATTTTGGTTCTCCACGGATGGGATGCTTCTCCCGCTTCAGTGACCCCCAGAGATATAATTTTGATGGGAACATGGAGGACATTGTGACCACGACAGATTTTACTTACACTAGCCACCATTAGTGTACACGACGGTCTTTGGCCACCTCGAGTACTGAACCCGCAATCTTCCAATTACGAGCCCGGCACTCTACCGACTGGGCTACCGCGACCCAATACAGGTTAGGAAATTCCACAAGAGGCACTGTTAATGGAAATGACGCGACAAGTTCTGCCACAAGTGTGTCAGGAACTGGAATACATCATAGATATTTGCCGTGTCACCTGTAAGGCACACGTAGAGCATATATGGAAACTTGGAATACTGTAGTTTTACTGAAAATTTGATTAATCAAAAAAAAAAAAAAAAGATTACAGCAGTCACAAGTACGCTTTCTTTTTGTCCCATTCAATAGGAAACACCTTTATTTTGTATCTTAACGTTTCATATCTATAAACTCTTTTAGTGTTTTCTGTTAAAAAGAGCATTGTCACACTCAGTGTTGCCAGATTTTGCAACTTTTTTATTCAATAGTCCCTAATAATTTTGAGAAGTGGTATTTCATATACATAATTGACGATTAATCTTCGAAGTGATTAGGCAACCGTTACGTTTAAAATTTAGCGGTGGATATTGAATAAAAAAGGCGCAGAATCTGGCAACACTGCACACATTAGTAATAAGGTTTCCAACGGTTTATGTTAAAACAAAAATACTTTCATTAGTAATTAATTCTTTATATTTACTTAAACTTTCTGCTATTTTAGAGAAAAGCTTGCATAAACTTAGTTACATCTTGAATCTTAGCCAGACGTTCGCAGTGTAAAAGTGACTGGTATTGATAACCATATTCAATAGATTAAATTTTTTCTTAAAAGTTGATGCATTTGCAAATTTAAATTTATAATTTAATTTCTATTACGGATAAAGTGTAACTATAGCATTCTTAAAATTTTTCGAAAATTTTCTTGGTTTAAATATTCAACGTTAGAGTTCAATTTTATTTAAAGGCATTTAATAAATATCGTTATTGCAAAATTTATATTAATTTTCAGTAAAAAATTAATATTTACTATGATCTTGAAAGAACAAGGATAGTGAATGCACATTACAACCTTCATCTGTTTAAGATATGAGGGTGGATCCAGAAAGAAGGGAGAAGGGCGTACAAGTGTAATAAAAAATATTTATTAACAATAGAAAGAAATTACAAAAGGGATATATGAGACATATTTGCTGATAATTTTTCCACATAATTACAGATTCTATTTAGGCATACATCTGAATGCGCGCTGTAAAGAAATATCTGTTAAAAAAAAAAAAAAAAAAAAAAAAATGGAAAATTCCTCTAAAAATGGAAAAATTCCTACATAAAATTTATGTTTCTTAAAACTACATAAATTTAATTTAAATTGGCATCTCAATCTGTCAAAAGAAACATTTTTCTGTAAACAGTAAAATCTGTAACCATTGATACACATTTCATCTGCTGGTTACATATGTTTTCTGTATTATATACGGAAAATTGGCATCAAAGCAGGATTAAGAAGTGCTAACGGCTGTATTCACCAATAACTTCAACTCCCGGTTGAAAACGAAAACTTGAAATGCCTATAAAGACAGGGTTCAACTTTTTAGCGAAGTATGACGCATTGCATCTGCCATCTAGCGGCATTATTATTTTAAGATTTTTTAGCTAAAAATAACCAATCAGAAATTATATGAAAACATTGACACTAAATGGCAGAAGCAGCGTGTCAAATTTTCTTTGAAAGCTATACTCTGCCTTTAGACGCTTTTCAAGTTTTTGCGTTGAACTGGGCGTTGAAGTTAATGGTGAATAAGGCCGTTAGTAGCAGAACAGATTGTGCTTCCCAGGCTAAAAGGTAATATCGTCGCCTACAGTGCGGTGACATCTGGTTCTATCCTGGTTGATAGATCTGGAGAACTTAATGTGAGAATCTTTTGTGGACTACGAAAAAAAGTTATTGCGTACGAATATTCTCTGCATATGAATCGCTCTGTTACAGAACATTTTCGTCAACGCATTCTTCGTATAGCATACGGATATTTTATGGCAACTTTGCTGCCAGGAATTTTCTGTAATATAATAGGACTTTTTAATACGGTGCAAAACCAACTTGTTTAATCCAGCTTGGCAGAAATCATGTCCTTTCCCAGTGAGCAGTTCTCGTCAGCTTTGTTCATATCACTGTTTGAACAGATTCCTGTGCCAAGTGAATGTTTCTTTAATTTCGGAAAAAAGAAACAGTCGCTAGGTGGCCTATCTATACCATATGAGGAGTGGCATCAGACTTCCCACTCGACCTTTTCAGCATTTCATGAGTTTGGCGATTAATATGGGTCCCATTGTTGTCAAGCAGGAGAATGACACCATTACTCAACATGCGGACACATTCTTTATTCATAAGAAACGAATTAGGCTCGCCCCTCCAAGCGACACACCCCTTTTCTGAACGATTTGCCATTTAAATCGCTCTAATATGTCTGCGAACAAGTCCTTATTACACGGGATTATTTAAAGCGACAAAAATTACTGCAACACAATGGCGAACAGGCCTCCCTCCTTCAGGTTCTCGTTAGAGAATGAAAAGGAAAAGATCGAGGTGTCAATCAAAGCGAAGCCTCAGTTTCAGAACATTTCATTACCTACCAGGCGCTATAACGCTTGCTTTTTGGCGATAAGATTGCCACAATAATAAAAAGTTGTTTGTTTCGAGCAATAGTTTGTAAAGTAATCGGTTAGCATTGAAATGCCGAAATGTACAAGACAATAGTTGCGCCTAGTTTAATAGCGACATTACACTGTTTACCCTCGCAACTACTGTAAAACAACTACATAGTTAAAAATAAAATCCTACATTTCACCAGAAAAATGGTTCCAATTAGCTGCAACGAATGTTTTAGTGCAATGTTTCACCATTTTATTGGCGTCATTTCAGTAGTAAGCACCATTGAAATGGTGAATTATAGCACCAGAATATTGGATGCAGCTAAATATGCCTATTTAGCACCATTATTTTGGTAAAACGTTGACTTATTATTTTCAACAGTGTAGCGTTATATATCGCCACTCTGGGAGTAATAATTCCCTCAACAATTATTACTTTTGAAGTATTGCGGAACCTTTTTTGAATCAACTATCGTATTTTTAAGCAAACACATCGTTAATATGTATAATTATTTTGACAAGTAACTATTCAAAAAGTATTGTATTTAATTCCTTTATCAGAAAATAAATTTTATGAAGATTAAATGTAAATATTATTTATAGTTTAAAATAATTTAAGCCTTTAATATTTCAACGTACTTACTTACAATGGAATTGGTTGAAACCTAATTCCTTCCTAAATTGTATGAAGACAAAGTCTTTTTTAGAAAAATATTTTTAATTGTTGATGACACTTTATTCCTCTAAATGCATCTCAGACTATTTTTTAAATTCATTTAACTTGTAGGACCGTTTGTCATACGTAAAAAGTAAAGCGGCAATGTTTTAAATGTAATTAATAAATAGTAATTTTGTCTGTCTGTATTAAACATGCATGTTTAATTACTACTTCTCTTTAAAGAAAAAAATGCTTATTTAGTAGAAAACTTGTACATATTTACTTCACATTAACGGGGGTGGGATTACTTTGCTATCAGGATATTTCAAATTCTTCTTAACTTATACAGTCGGCTGCAAAATTATTCGAGCACTAGCAATAATCCTTGCCAAAAAAAAGTACACTTAATACAGCTTTGTTAAATAATTCCTTGTCGAGTCATATTCTTAATCAGTCTAAGAACATGATTCGACAAGGATTTACTTAGCAAAAAGTCTTAAGTGTACTTTTTAAATATAGGAATTATTGGCTAGTGCTCGAATAATTTTGCAGCCGACTGTACCTATCTAGAAAATATACAGAAAAAAGAAAAAGAAAAAAAAAAGAAAGAAAGAAAGAAAACAGAGAAAATTATGTGTTAAAAATAAAATTGTATATGTATTACTTTTATTAAAGCAGTTCTCTTAAATTCTAGATATAAAATTGATTAAATTTAATGTAGATATATTTTGTTTACTTCAGTGTGTTAATTTTTTCTTGTGGACCTTTAGAAATGAAAACTTTCTATGGGTAAAATAATTTGAAAATATAAATTTCATTTTTCTTTCCTTACTTTTGAGAGAGAAAATACTGGATTCGTGAAAATTTTTAAACTCCAGTTTTCGATATGGATTTACACGTTTTGGGATCTCCTAAACATGATTTGACTGTTTTCAGAAAATGTCTGTGTGTGTGTGTGTGTGTGTGTGTGTGTGTGTCACAAATTTTGTGGACGCTATATCTCACGAACCAATGAACATAATTTAACCAAACTTGGTATTTAATAGACCGCGACATAAACTGGTGCTGATTAGATTTGGAGATCAATCGCTCAACAGATGGCGCTGTGATCCCATGTCTTCTAAATTTTTAACATGGCAGTATAGGACAAAATTTCGTATAAATGTACATAATGAGAGTTATTTTTAATGTATGATTGTAAAATTAATATAAATTATCGTTAATAGTAGTAGTAAACTAGGAAAAAAGTTTGTGCATGTTAGAGTATCGCTTCCCCCGCCTTCGGGGAGTATAAATTTTCAATATAGGTGTCTTTCGAAAGATCTCGTCAATAAATTTAAAACGAATGGTTGAACCATAGATCTGTTATAATTTAAAACAAAGTTATCTATTTATTTCATTAATTAACAAAAAAGAAAGAAAGAAAGAAAGAAAAACGCATTTCTTCTGATGTTGGCACAAAATTGACTTTCTTTCCGCGTTTAGTGTTATAATTCTGTCAGATAAAAACCGTCTGTATTTATCATGGAAAATAATTTTCATAAATAATAATTTAATAAATAATTTGTAGTCCATGCATTTGTGTAAAATTATATAGAAGAAAGTCTTGTGGTGGCCACATCCTACTAGTTCATTATTGAAATTAATTTTGAATTTCGTTTGTTTCAAATTATGATAGAGGTAGATTAAAATTAACACAGCATACTTTGCATGTAGAATAAAAGGAACAGAAATTTATTTCATAAACAGATTTACAGCAATATGTATTATGATTTACATTTGTGCTTAATTATTTGTAATTTAAAAAAAAAAAAAACTGATTCTGTTAAGTCATGATATATATAACATTCTGTAGAAAAATTGCAAATCATTCCTTAAAATTAAATAATGTATGTTAAGAAAAATTAAAGATATACCAGGGTTGTAAATAAAGTAATGAAAATGTAGCGCAGAAAGTCGCAAAATAACGGGCATTTGTAAACAGGGGGAAATTATCGGTATTGGAGCAGTAAAATGGCGTTATTGTCGATGTGTAGAGTAGATAAAACCAACGATCCAGTAGAAGGGGTAGTTACAGTGTGACGTTGAAGGGGATAGTATCATTTTCATCGCTATGTTTGAAAAAGTGATCAAAAGTCGTGGATTAAAATCGAGGTTGCACGTGGCAAAAATACATCGCAATATTTTCAAGGCATGTCTGAAGCTTGAATCGAGAATACATTACCGTATAGGACGTTTGCAAAGTGGACTGAGACTGCAGATTTGCACCGCACTGGTCAGCCATCCATTCCTCAATATCACGTTGACATTATGAGTGGTCTGCTTTCCATAGACCGTAAAAGGACTGTCCAGACATTATCCATTGAAGTAAGGCTCAGTCATCAAATGGTGTGGCATATACTGAAGAAAAGTCTTAACATGAGAAAAATTGTTTCTCACTGAGTTCCACATGAACACACTGACGTACAGAAATGGTAACGCTTTGACCCATCGTTTAACACAGGGGTGGCCAACCCGCGGCCCGCGGGCCGCATGCGGCCCACCGCGTAGTGTCCTGCGGCCCGCGAGGAGACTAACGATATTTAAGGTTTGACAATATTGGTTAACGGATTAAAAATTAATAAATTTGTTCTCACATTTTGACGTGAAAATACCTTCAACGATTATAGTAGCTAAAGAACTGTTGTAATGAAATATTATTAGATACATTATTCATTCTTTTTATTATATTTTTACGATTGTATTGTTGAGTTATCAAAGGAAATAATTTAAATTAATGTCTTCTGCTCCGAATTTTCACCCTGCCCTTCCCCCCAAAAAAGTATATAAGTATATGAATCAAATACTCACTAACATATATGCACATATGCATATTTACAGTCATAAAATAATAATAATAATAATAATAATAATAATAATAATAATAATAATAATTTCCTTCTCCGACTAATTTCGCCGTAAATTATCGTAGAAACTAGCAGCTGGTGCCTAACGATTGGCAATAACATCTAGTTTTTAATGCAATTGCTAAATTTTGTTCAGTGTGTCATCTACATATTAAAACTTGAACAAACATCTTCTTCTTCTTCTTCTTTTTTTTTTTTTAATTGGAATAGTAACACCTATTTTTGACTACATATTTGAATTTCTGATTATTACTAAATATTTGAATTTCTGACTAATTTAAGGCGAAATTAGTCGAGAAAAGAGGGAGGGGGGGGGCTTTCTTTATAACTGTACATACGGTGCGGCCCGAATGAATAAAATATATTTCCGATGCGGCCCACCAAGTGTTTTGGGTTGGACAGGCCTGGTTTAACCGTCCTGTAGGGTAACGCATTTTCACCACAGGCTCCAGATAATCCTTGATAATATTATGATGCATTTTTGTCATGGACAACCTTGATTTTAATCCTCGGCCGCTGATCACTTTTTGTAAACATGATTTAGAGCAGCAGAAAAGACACTACTTCAACGCTACGCAGCAACTATCTCTTCTACTGGGTCGACGGTTTTATGTAATCTACACATAGATAACAGCACCACCTCAATGCTTCAATATCCTGTTAGAGCATACCAGCTGTTTTGCGACTTTTTGGGCTACATTGCCATTACTTTATGTATAACCCTCGTAGTTAGCCAGCTTGAGTTTCCTTCACAGAAAGTTTAAAAAATAAAATACGATTCTATAATTTATGATTGGAAACAAAGATATTTACCTCTTCATAATATAGGTATGGTGAACTTTGGTATTTTAAATTTTTGACCTCGGTTTTTGGATATTTTACTTTTGAGGACTGGGGAATCTGAAAATAACAAAATCAATGTGGTATCCATTGCAAGTTATTCGTTTTATACTTGTTAGTGTGTATGAACATAATATCAAGAAGAAATCGTCGTAAAGAATTCAAACCAAATTCAAAATATCATATGCGACACACTGGCCAGAATCCTTAAATTTCCACATTCCAATTTTGAAAACTTCATAAATTGTTCTAAATTTAAGATTTTTTTTAACGTGACAGAATTGGTCAAAACTTTTTATAAACATGCACATTATAAGGCTTATTTTCATCGTAGAAAAGTCACGATAAGTTTAAAAGATAATGTGTGATATTGGCACGAACATTAATTAAGATCAACATTCTACTTTTATAGCGTCGTAAGTTATTAGAAAATAATCATTTTTACAATATGATATAATAGGGCAATATTTCGCATACATTTGGAATGGAGAAATCATAGCATGAAAATAACATGGAATTGCATAAAAACTAAAATATAAAATTTACACGGTATAATTACACAGCAAATTAGAAAAAGGAAAATGCATGGAAGCGGGGGTAAATTTGACTAGCGGACGAGGCATTTCAGTTTCCGACATGTCGGCCGATCAACCAAGTTAATCGTTCTTATTATGAGTATAACTTATCATGACAAAAAGTAGAAATTTATGAGAACTATATGATGGGGAACTGGAGCTGACTATGCCAACTATGCCAACTACTTAAATAATTAAGGAGAGATTTTGAGAACAAAAGGCGTTAAAACGCACTTAAGAAAATAAATTTAAAAACAGCACATCATGCTTTTCAAAAGAAAAGAAATCAGTAAACCGTCGAATCACATGCGTCGTTAAATGCAACACGTTTTGTTTCATTCAGTTATGGGTTGCATTTTTCCACAGTACATTTAGGAATGATCTGCTTGTAATAAGATAGGAAACTAGCATGTTGTGGCCATCACAAAATTTTCTTCTATATATTCTTATAAAAATTCACGTAGTACAATTTTTATTTATTTATTTACCAGAAGAGAGGAGCTGCTTGGGAATATCCGTAGAGCATTACCACTCTTTCCTTGGAATTCAAAAGCACGTTGATATTCGTGTATAACAATTACTCAACAGAGAAGTAAAGGAACCGTACCCAACAACCATACCGGCCAACCCTCTAATTAATATTCCGTATCATTGTTAGTGCCGTCCCTTTTTCCACAGAACTTAATTTTTAGAACAATTTTCTCTAAATTAAATTATGATAAAATAAGAACAAAAATACTTTTGAAAAAGGCTGGTGTGAAGAAAAGAAGGCGGAGACTATAGAACTATGGAATATTAATTAGAATGTTGGCAGGTATGCCAACAACGCAGTATCATTAAGAATGGTCTTGCGGTCCGCCCCTCGTAACGTGATGAGGAGTAAGTAAGAAGATACTGGAATCGCAAGTGACACTAACGCGAACTAAGAAAAATTATTATTTATAAAAATTATATTCCATGATGAATGTAAATGATTTTCATCTCAGAGAAGTATAATACTAAATGTGGAAAGAAAGTCAATTTTGTGCCTGATCTGCGAAAATGCTTTTCTATTTTATTTATTTATTTATTTATTTACTATAAAAAAATTTCATAACTTTCCTTTAAATTATCACAGATTGATTGTTGAACCATTCGTTTTAAAACTATTGAGCTCCTCTTGAAAATACTCATGTTGAAAATTTACACCACAGAGAGGCGTGGGGGGGAGATATACTCCTGCATATGCAAAATTGTTTTTCTAATTCATTTTGCTATTATAAATAATTCTTTTTAATTCCACAATGATTTATTAAAAATAATCCTCTTTGCGCACATTTATACAAAATTTTGTCTTATATTGCCATATTAAAAATTATGAAAAATCGGGATGACAACGCCGCCTGTTGAACGATTTTAACCAAAAGTTGATAGGCACTAATTTATGTCATTGTGAAACAACATATAAATTTATATAAAATTTTGTTCGTTTATTTCTGAGATAGAGCTGCTACAATTTTTTTTATCACTCACACAGAAAGACAGACAGACATTTTCTAAAAAGGGTCAAATCGTCTTCTGGACCTTTCAAAACGTGTAAACAGATCGAAAACCGAAAGTCAAACATTTTTTCAAAAACAGTACTTTCTTTTGTTGAATGTGGAAGAAAGTAAAAATCTGAAACTTACTATTCCTAATAAATTTTCAGATACATAATTTTATAACACAAACATAATTTCTAATACATTCTTAATATGTTTTTGAATGGCGTGATACATTAAAAAAAGAATGATTCAGATAAAAAATTACTTTTGTAAGCATCAAGTACTGCTTTATTACATCATATTATGCATATAATCCACTGTATCATTTAAAGTTTTACTCATTTCACTACTTTTTTGAATGACGTGAAACGTTAAAAAAATGGGGGGTGATTCCGATAACAAATGACTTTTGTAAGCATCAAGTGCTATTTTATTATATCATATTACACATATAATCCACTGTATCATTCAAAGTTTTATTCATTCCACTATCCTCTGAAGTTTAACTCACACTTCAAACTCGAATTGAAAATTCAATTATATATATATCTGGATAACAGAAATAAATTAACAAAAGCTTGTAAAAGAAGGATAAAAGTTTAGCAGTAAATTATCGAGGAGAAAAAAAAGTTTGCATTAAATGCAGATGAATTCTGTTAACAAAAAAGTTTGCGCATTTTCGAAAAATTATCTCGATGAAAACATTTCTGAAAACAAATATTTAAAACTGTTTTAAAGAAATAAAGTTACTTAACATAAAAAAAAGAAAAAAAACACTTTGCTATTGTTCGGAAGTTTTAAGTTTTCTCCAAAAGCTTCCGCTCTTGAAATATTTCCTAGGCGAATCCAATTTTCCGCTTCTATGCAAATTTGTCGAATACTTAAAATTTTGTTATTTATATTTTTCTTTCGGGAAAGGAAATATTTTCGGGCTGTATTCTTTAATATATGCAAGTGCTTTTCTCTAATAAATATTCTTTATTTTAATTAAAATTTTAGATGTTCCTTGCATATTTTATCACTTCATATTCCTATGTATTTATTTTCTAACTCATTCTTTTATTTATTTTGGTTACTGAAGTTTAAAATAAATTCAATTTTATCATACTATGTTTAGTTCTATTTTAATTTTTCGTACCAGTAAATTTGCAGACGAGATACCTCAACGTCAGCCATAAAATTTACATTTTTGTCTTGGCATCATTCTTTTTAATACCTCAAAATCCTGTAATTTGCACTCTCCTTCCTTTCAAATTAATTTCGCTGTTTCGTGAAAATTAAATATTATGCTTTAAACAGGACTTCGTGCAATAATGCCGGAGAACTATTTATACTTGTGGAATATTTTTGGGACAAAGGGTACTTTTGTGGGCTGCAAATGTTGTCTCTGCATCCCATCTCCTTCTCGCCCTCTCATAAACATGATAAATTTATATTTATATTTTGCGAGAGGGCCATATTCCATAATGTACGCAGGCTTTTGCTTAAATAAATATCTTTTATTTTAATTAAAAATTGCAAATGTTTCTTCCCAAATGTTCTTTACTAATGTACTTGCATATTTATTTTCCCCATATTCTAGATATTAAGAATTAAAATGTATTTATTTTTCATTTTATATTCTTCAGCTATATTTCATACTGTTCAGTTAGCAATTCTGCATATCAGGCGCCTTAACATCAGATCTACAAGTTATATTTCTATGTTTTAACATTAACAACATTTTAAATTACCTAATCTCCACTTTAATTTGCAGATTTATTCTCAAAATTTCACCATAAGTAAAATTTCATTATCTTTCATAGAATTTAAATGATATGCTGTAAGAGGATTTGTGAAAAATATTTTTAAGTAGCTCTTAATTATAAACAACATTCAAATAAAAGTATCTTTGTTAATAAGTAAAGAAGAATGATTGTAAAAAATGCGTTTTGTTACACCAAATACTTGAGATGGTAAAATTTGCCTCAAATAGAAGTAACAGCTTTAAAATTTTGGTGTAATATTATAGAAATATGATATAATGTCACCCAACATTTAGTGTATTGTTACACAATAACTAAAAACTGTGGAACAATTCCCCAAAAATTGTGTAATATTACATCATATTTCTGTAGAGTTACATTAAAAGTTTGAGGCAGCTAATGTTAGCTCAAATTTTTCGTGTAAGGTTACATATTTTTTTACAGTGCACGTTTTCATTGTAACGTTCTTTCTCTTTCAGTGTAATGTAGCAAAGAAAAATATATATTTTATCAGCAGAGAAAACAGCAAATACTTTTCAACGCAATGAAACACATTTTTGTTTCTTTAATATTTTATCAGTTAATTTCTTTACTTTTAAAAATTAATTAGATATTTAAGTATTGATTTTAGAAAAATGGTTTTAATTTCGAAATAATTTTACCCAAAGCCAGCTAAAATGACTGCCTATAGGCATTCTTGTTTAAATTACACTTTTAAGTCGCTATAAACGTTCAGACATATTGATATATTCTTCGTACATTTTCCTTGGTAGCATCTAAAAAAGTCAAGTAGTCGAAAAAAGTACTTTCTATGAAATCCGCTTTTTGTCCGTTACTGATATTACTATATTTTTACATACTTTTTCTACACTTACTACACTGTTTTCAAGACTTCAGAAAAGAATATAAAATAGAAATACATTTCTTCGACACGAAATGTAATAAATGCAAAAGGTTAAAAGACACCTTACACCTGTACTTATAGTGGTCCCCAGCGATCCTAAATATCATATACAGTAGGCAGCAAAAATATCCGAGCACTAGCAAAAATTTATATATAAAAAAATGTACACTTAATACTGTTTTGTTAAATAAATCCTTGTCAATCGTGTTCTTAGACTGACTAAGAACAGTATTCGACAAGGATTTATTTAACAAAACTGTATTAAGTGTACTTTTTTTGCATAGGAACTTTTGCTAGTGCTCGGATACCTTTGCTGCCGACTGTATCAATAAAATTGTATTACCAAAATGTAGAAAACCCGGCCTGAAATAGTCCGTCTCACTCTTAAGTACTTTTACGAAATCTCCAAAAGAGACAAAGATTATAAACAAAACCGCAAGGCTCTAGATAAGATTATTGTACCTGATACCAGAAGAAAAGACAGATTTGAAATCTCAAGTAATCAAATTTTTGCTATTTTCTTTGACATAATTTAATTTATTGTACCTCAAAATATAATAAAATACAACAAAATGTAAATGAAAGAATAATTATGTATGTACTTTACGAAAACGAAAAAATGAAGAATCCTTTCCTGTTTAACAAAATCTAATCCTCAATTGATTTTTCATCACAAAATAAAAACTTCGCATTGTATATGAGTCTGTGTTAAAATAAGGAAATAAACATTTTGTAAATCACCTTCTATTTATCATTATTATTATTATTATTATTATTATTATAGTCTCAGAAAATAAATATTACTCTAATTGCTAAATATTCTCGTTTTCATGTAATGCATAGCTAAGAAAAATGACAGGAAACAAAAATTTAATTTTGTCAACTTGTGAAAATGTTGCTTAAAAAGTAGAAAAACTTTTTATTCATTATCAGATAAAATACTTGCTTTAATGAGTAATTTTTTGTTAAGCTGAAATTTCTTATATGATACAGGTAATATGATTGATTAGAGAAAATAATTACGATTCCCACATAACTGAAACACCTCAAAGGCTTCCAGACACCTTGATTAGAGGCTTTTACAAAGATAGGTACCTGATTTATCACTTCGTTCCATTTCGAGCTGTTAATAAGATTGGATACAACAAGCTGTTTTATGAAGCGTATAAGAAATTCATCTCAGAGGTTTCTAAATGGCCTAATTTGGAAGCTTTAAAAGCATCTGATTTCCATAATCATTTCCTTTTGATCAACTGGTTTCTTAATGACATAGTTTAAGAGATTGATCAGTTGTAGTATGCAATAATTCCTCGCAAAGTGTGGCAAATGACATGTCGGAAATATTTGTATTTATCTTGATGTCACCTCTCAATTTATCTTCAAAGGAGATAATCTGAAAAGCCTCTCATTGGTAGCAAAATAGCACATAACTATAATACTAAACAAACGTAACCTAAGATTTTAATCGCTGACTTCATGACGGAAATCAATCTGAAAATATATAAATATACACTAAGCGACAAAAAGAAAGCCGCACTTGGATATTTTCCTTTTCGCCTTCTACAACCGCCAATTTTATCGTTTAAAAAGCAAATTTTTGAACAGATTTCATTATGTTGTCCTCCACATACACTTTAGCTTTGAGTTCAGTGTTGAAAACAAAACAAAATGCAATTGTCAGGAAAATTGTAATTTTAGAAATTATTTTAAAAATGGTAAAAATAAGGCAGTTAACGATGCCACAAAAAGTATTAATTTTTGACGGAAAATCGAAAAATAATTTAATACGTGAGATGGCAAAATAATTAAATGTTAACGAAATATTGGTAAAAGGATTTTTAGCAAGATATAAAATTTTTTAGCTGTTTAAACTGGAAATTTGGTTTTAAGCGGCTATGCTGCTCATCCAAGCGAGATTACCGTAAGTTAAAAAGCCATTGCTTATAAAATCAGTTTGTATTACATTTAGAACATAAAAGAGATTCAGAAAAAGTGTTTAGCAGCATCATTTCTTTTACTACAGTACAGAAACTATTAAACGAATCAGGTTTAAATGACAGAAAATTTGAAAAAATTCCATTCTTAGTGAAGAGAGAAATAGGAAAACAAGACCTCAGTAGGTTAAAAAAATCAAAAAATGATTAGTTAATTGTTGGTCTGAACTGGTTCTCTTTCATGAGTCAAGTTTAACTTATTTAGAGCTAAAGATAACAAGCAGATCCGACAACGAAAATATGACCGACTTAATGAAAATCGCACTTTTAAAACAGTGACACATTCTCCGTACATTATGGTACGGAGGTGCATAACTTTTGAAACAGTCGGGCAAATTTTAATGCTCAAGGGATCAATTAACTCGAAATAAAACACAATCTTCATAAAAGTGGTGCCTGACCGACTATTTTGGAGGTATCTTGGACATTTCCGCAAACAGCAATTTAAGATTATAAAATGCACCTTACTACACGGCGTCTGTGGTAATTTCTTCACTTCAAATTGTCAAAATTTCCTATCCATTCCCATGAGAACCTATAATTCTGTAAGTAATCATATCTTTTTTCAATTTAAGTTAAATCCCACAAAGGATATAGTAGAATTTTTTCTTTACCAGACATGGAAATAGTCCTAATCGCGATCAGCTCGAAAATGTTTCGTCTATAAAAAGGCGGGTGAGAGGGAAGAGGATTCGAAATTTGCAGCCTATAACTCTGCCAGAACTAGAAAAAATTATTTGTGATATTTGGCACATTGAAATATCTGAGATTTATGTTAAAACACTGTATGAAACTATGCCATTGTGCATTAAAGCAGTAAATCCATATAAAGGTGGAATTAATCCAATGCAGAATGCATATTTTTAATTGAAAATTGCATAGATCTAACAAATAAATAGTTTTATTTTATATATTAAAATAGAACTTGTTTATTTCATATAATAAATCATAATAGAATACAAAGTGTATGGTTATCACATTATGTTCAAAAAGAAAATTTTATGCAGATTTTTAAAAAGTACTTCGTAGAGTGCAATAAAGCGAATTATTAAATCGAAAATGTACATAGGTATTATTTCAGACCTTTGGTATTATGCAAACAAAACAGTTTTATTTGTTTCAAACATTAATTTTAAAGTTATTACAAATAAAAAAGGTATAATTCATTTTTTCTGCAGTGCGGCTTTTTTTTTTTTTTTTTTTTTTTTTTTTTTTTTGTCGCTTAGTGTATATTAGAAAAGTAATTTTCAGCTTTATATTTCTATAGTTCCCTTAATTATTCATAAGACATAACATATAATTCTATAGACATAAAATGAGCATTTTTATAACCCCGTGGTATATTTTCTTATAATATATGGCAATTTCATGGGAGTATAGTTGTTTTTTTTTTTTTTTTCAGAGATAGAGAGCGAGAAAGTATGTTCCTTTTAAAATCATTCGAGGCCAATTGTTTTATTTTGCTAAATACAGATTTCATATTAATCCAGGATAATGCATTCTTTCTTTTCATAGACCTATTATAAGAGTGGACGGAGCATTCCATTATTAAGGGAATACAAGAAAAGGTGCAAAGATAAAACCACATGAATGTTGAAAAAGGTTACCTTTTTCTACATTTATCTCGTTATTGGCGATTTTTTGCTTTCAATATAAATATATATATTATTAAAAGATACAGCAAGCAAAACTAGTGTAAAACACTACAGCTACTAAAATATATTTTTACCTTGTTATTAACACTTTTGAACAAAGTTCAAAAGTTTTTATAACTTTGTTTGTCTATATTCGTTTTAACTCTCGTAAATAATCATTCACATTTTTGAAATAATATAAGATATAATATAGTTAAACTAATTCAATTTAGAGAAATAAGTATAGAAATTATAAGCATTTTATAAAAATAATTACTTAAAAAGAACGAAATAATAAAATATTAAAAAGAATCTTACCTGTGAAATAAAATCCTTATTTGACATAACTTCTAGGGTTTTTAAAGTACATCTAATTACTATTTCTAGCTATAAAATTCTTTTTAAATTCAAAGCAATCTAACTTTTAAAGGGAAAAAAAAATTTAAAAGAACTTTCAAAGAAAAAGGAAAAATATCGTCTGCTTAATAAAAAGTAGAGTTTAGAGCATGGCGAGTAAATTTCAATATTGGCTAGCTTGGCTTCTGTAGATCAACAATCACGTTACCTTTTTATGAGTTATCTTTGCACTCAAAAAGGTTGCCATTGTCCCGTCCACTCTTATAATAGGTCTATGTTTCTTTTACATCCCCATAGTTAGAAACACAGATATTGAAGATTTACTTTTAATTGAATTTTATTTAGTCATATTATTGTCGTATTTATAAGTTTGTAATTATAGTTAGTATTTATTCTTTTCAAATTAATGAACATTTTCTTACATGTAAAAATCTAACTTTCTGAAGATATCTTAAAATGATTGGTTGGAGAGAAATTCTCGAAAACATTTAGAATATCTGATAGTATGTGATGTCTTAAAAAAAGGTTGTAACGCAACGCATTCTAAAGTTACATATTATTTAGAATAATATGTATAGGGACAAAACTTGTAAATGGATAAGACTTTATCTTAGACATTTTTCAATTTCATTTGAAAGAATATCGTCTGCAAAATTAGCAAGTTGCTTTAAGATGATGTACATTTATGGCATCTGAGTTGCAAATATACTTAGCAAAACTAGCAAGAAAATCTAATAAAGCTGAAAAGCTTCTTAACCCATCATAAAAATAAGATGTGCTCTAAGTTTTTAATAGAGCGTACATCGACGTTTCATCCTCGCGTGCAAAAGAAAGTGCGATCATTTCAGAGGCAGCGGCAAAATTGAGTCTTGTCTCTGCCGAAATTTTAAACGTAACATATAGGGTAAGTACACCAGTAATTGACACTTTTAGAGCAATCTCTGATGTTTTTAATGTTCTAGTCATCAGAAAATATTTTTAGAAATCTTTAGTTAGTACATATGGTATGAAAGACATTCAGAACTACATATATGTTAAAATATATACATTTGATAGCAATTTTTTTTAATGAATTTTTATTTGACACCCACTCAATGTTCCAGTAATTGACATTGCCAGTTTTTCATTTTATCAGTAATTGGCCCCCTATGTTCCAGTGTTTGACACTGCTAGTTATTCATTTTACCAGTTAGTAGCACCCTATGCTCCAGTGTTTGACATAAAATGTTAAAATTCTTATATGTAAAATACATGATTTTATTATTTTTCTTATTTATTAATTATTTCGGGATGGGTGCCAATTACTGGAGCATGCCAATCACTGGAGCACCTACCCTATATACAATAAACTATGTTCAAAGCATTCAACAAAATTAATTTAATTTTAATACAATTTTTTTCAAATTTCACTAAACTTACTAGTAATGATAAAATATAAATAAGGCAAAATTATTAACATCGCAATACAAAATTGAATCTTACTTATATAGAAACGCGACAACAAAGAATAAAAAAAAAAGTTAATCTGAAAATGAACACATATTTTTTCAAATCTTTATTTGAAATGAAATTAAATATGGATTTGTAAAAGCAACAAACAAATGTGTTCAAACATTTTTTGCCATTTATATCAAATATGCACATATATCAACGTTTAAGCTATATATTAATTTTAAAGGACATTAATTTTATTTTCATTCAATTTAATTTTGTTCATTAACATTCTGATATATTATTCACGTACAAAAACTATAAAAATTTATTAGGATTAAAATGAAAAAAGTCAAATGGGAGACAATTTATTAAAAAAAGTCATATAAGCATACATAAAAGATTAAATTTAAAACAATGATAGACATTTCGGGGTAATTATAACTCCTCATGGGTATCAACAACATAAAATGTAATGTCAAACCGTGTACAGTAAGAATTCAAAGTAGGAATACATATTCGGGCGGTATTACTCATGCCTCAATGAGCGGGTGAAAAGACAGCTTTTGTAGACGCTTCTTCCATAAACATACAAGACCAGCAGCAATAATTTTAACTTGATCAAAATTCCGTTTATTATCAATCAGTTATCACTCTCGTATAGTTAATAAGGGATGGTTTACAAAGCTCTCCAACCGTTCAAAGAGGTATGCGCAATACCACCTGAATATGTATCCCTACTCTGATTTCTTACTATAAACAGTTCGACATTTCATTTGATGTTGTTCATACTGATGAGGAGTTATAATTAACTCGAAAAGTCTATCAATGTTTTAAGTTTAATCTTTTACATATGATTTTTCTAATACATATGATTTTTCTCTTGTGTGATTTTTCTAATACATTGTCTCCTATTTTATATTTTCTTTTAATTATCTAACGAGACGTTAGGATAATGTCCAAATCGCCTGCTGCATTGGAAATAAAAAAAAAACTGACGAAAAATTGTTGTCAGAACTGTTTATTTTTTAATAAATATGAAATTTAAAATGCAATTTCCTTTCCATTTCCAAATTTAATCTAAAATATACTGTCGGAAGAAATATTTTAAGTAAACTGAATATTTATGAAAGCATTACTGCAGCTATCATCTGACAAACTGAATATTTTTAACTGTCAAACTGTTCTGTCAGTTGTAATATATATTTCTGTCACATTTAGTTGTAGTACTACTGCGATCGTATAACTTATCATTTTAAGTTTATATAAAAATAAATATGTATTTATAAATACTAAACATAAGTTATTAACTTTAGACTTTTTATTAATAGTTATTTTCCTCTATATTTATGTTTCGAAAAAAAATATCGTTTTTAAAATAGTACTAAAATTAAATATTTCAAGAGGTTATATATATATATATATATAATGTTAACAATTTAATTTTCATTAATAGAATAACTCGCTTAATAGAATATTTTTTCTCAAAAAGAGCTACTTCATTAAATAAATTAATTATATTCGAATTTAAAAATAAAAACTTTCTTTTATTTTTAAACTACATGAATTTAAATTTAAAATCAAATAAATAAATACATATATCTTTTTTTCACGTACATAAATGTCATTATTCCAAATTGCTGATATTTATTTTTAAATAATAAACATAAAATCGATAAAATGCAGATAAATAAACTATAAAATATGTCTTTTCCTTTCTGTGAATATATAAATACATCTATAGAGTAATTACCTGATTAGAATATTTGATTTTAGGTTTTTTTAAATCAAAAAGTTTTCAATTTTATGAAAAGTTCTCTTCTATTTAAGTTCCAATAATTTTTTTTTTAATATTAAATAAATGTAAGATGGTGCTTTTAATGTATCGTTATAATGAGATTTCTTTTGATTTCGAAAGAACTGATCAAAAACGCATCGAGATTTCAAAAATATAACTCTATAGAAATAATGTTTGGATTTTTAAGAAGTTAATAAGTTCCATAAGTATTTATATGTAGGTTACAGGGTTACAGTTTTTCTGAAAAAATTTTTAAATCAAAAGAATTTTTATGTGCATTTATATCAGTTTTATTCTTCCATTATTTGTTATTGCTTTTTCGATATAAAAGTCGAAATAAAAGATTTTATCTGATTTCTTAAAGTAAAATAAAAATGTATTGGAAGACGATCGATCGATAAATAGATTTTTATATGCTCATTTAAGCTAGAAAACATCCCCTGTTTTGCACCCTTATTTAAACGAAAGCTTTTTTTTTTTTTTTTTTTTCGTATTGGAACAGTTAAAGCTTTGGGGGAAAATAATTCCCGTTTGTGAGCATATTTTAATAAAGAGCTTTAAAAGAACTGTTTAAAAAACTTTTCGCTTAAAGTGTACTTGTTTAAAGCAAAATATGCTTTAAATTAGGATTTAAACAAAAAAAAAATCTGCAAAACATTTTGTATAAATGTTAATAAAATCTAAAAAGTTGCTCTGGTAAATAAAATAAATGTTTATTTAACGAAATTCGGTCTTTGGAAAATAGATATTTGATATTATAAAAGAGTTTTTTTTATTATTATTATTCTTTTAAAATAATATTGAAAATAAAAACTGTGTCTAAACAAGTGTTGATTGTCCTTAATTTTATCACATCTCTATACTTTATGATGTTAGTACATTACTCTATACTAACATCATGTCATATCTTTGCGCCTTGTGTGTTTAGAAAAGAAAAATCTAATAATTTATTATTATTATTATTATTATTATTTATTAATTATGACACAACATTCTAAACTGTTTTATTATTTCCAAAGACTAAAACTACTTAAAATAATTAAATAGGACATATATTAAGCAATAATACAAGTAATAATTCTAAAAAATATCATACCAATAAAAAATTTGAAAAATGACAATTTAAACATACCTTTATTTTTTTTTATATCAGGTTCCTTTCATAAACAAGTATATAACATACTTATCAACATACAAATTAATATTCCGAAGTATTCTTAGCCCCGCCTTCTTTCTGACACCAGTACCTTTTTAGGGTACTTTTCTTCTTATTTAATCGTAATTGCATTTGGAGAACATTACTTTAAAAATTTACTGGTGTGAGAAAAAGGGCGGGACAAACAACATTACGGAATATTAATTAGGATGTTGGCAAGTATGTATATAATATACTCAAAAAATAACCCTACTGTTTGTTTTCCAATGGCATTTTCTTCCATGCTATTGCGCAAGTATTTTTTTATAAAATGGAATCGTCCCTGTGTTATATGACCGTATTTGTAAACGATTATTAGGTACATGAATGTAAATTTGTCAATAAATATAAATACAATCACTTATTATTCAAATTTATATTTAATAAATTTCAAAAAAAAAAAAAAAAATTGTATTAATATGCACATACTACGAAATAATGTGTAGTAAAATGCATCAAAAAAATTGTTTTGCATAGAAGGAAGAAAGAAACTTTGCACTTAAACACAAAAGCACACAACAGTTGTTCAAACTAATTAAACACGGCATTTCAGGAGACATGAAAGAAAGAAAGAATTATTGACACAAGGATCGATATCCAAACAATCCGAAGTAAGTTACACGAAATCTCCATAACAGCGTACACAGAAAAATTGTTTTGTTAAAACAAAATTGTTGTTACGCCTATAACAAAAAAAAAAAAAAAAAAAAAAAGGTTGATTTAATAAATTATTTTTTGTTAAAATAAAAAAAATAAAAAAAATAAAAATCTTAAATCAACCAAAGAAACTTTTTGTTGTTGTTGTGGTTTTAACAAAACATTTTTGTATGTATTTCTTGAACTGTAATAAACAGAAATAAGGCTCTTCCAGGGCCAAATTCAGAACCCCTAGCTAAAGCCATGGACATTTCCTCTGAAATTTTGAATGGTCAGAAATACGGTCTTTCGCGGGATGATTGGTGAAGTTATTCTTCATTTAATTTAACCTTTTCCACAAGATTGGTTATTAAATAATTAATTAAAATATTTATTTTTTATAATAATTAAGCTAAACAGATCGTTGATAAATCAAACATTGTTCATAATAGAATTTTATTCATTTATAAATTCATGCTATTACAGGTTTTCACAACATATTTTTTCATATAAATTAATGTGTCATTATAAGAATTTAAACCACGTTAAAAAAAAAAAAAAAAAAAAAAAAAAAAAAAAAACGAACATTCGCTAAAAGTGTTACATTTTTATTTATATGTATATATTAAATGTAAGTATATTTCAGTTTACATATTCAATTACCTCAAAATAAATCATTCCTTGTCGTTTCAAACAAATCATTTTCTTTAAAATTTGTTGTATAGAAATTTATCGTGACATTTTAAAGCTTTAAAGTTGCGTTTTCATCATCGTTTCAACATTCATTATGTACTATACATATTCTGATCCGTTTTCTTCAGATGGAAGTGGCAGGAAAATATAACTTGCTAGTATTATTTGGGAAAGGAAAAAGAATTTTATGTTATTTGACAGAACGAAACAAAATGAATTTGAAAGAAGTCATGTTATTTTCCGTACGACATATATGTAAAGGATACATTTCTAGAGAATCAGAATTTATTCTCTGAAATTCCATTGCAAGCACAGTATGCATGGTTGGAATGTAAAATTTGCATTCACAATCTACGACTACGTGTAATCTTTCATTTTTAAATTCTGGGTTTTTCTGAAATGGTGTAACATAGTAAAATTTTGTGCGCATGCATGTTGTATGCATATTTAAATTTTCCTTTTACTGCAGTCTAAAATCGAAAACCATGCATTAAAACTACATTATTTCTACTTCCTATATGCTTGAAATTTTCAGACATTCACACTCAAGTTAAAAAATATGAGACAGATTTTTAAATGGGGTACATAAAATGGATAAATATAGGTCTAGTAAATGGGAAACATAATAAAATTGCATTCTGAAAAATGTAATAAACAAAATACTAGTCAACCTAATCACGATCACCATAGCCCGAAATGTTGTTTCAAATATGGAACATGCATTACTTTAACTCAAACTTGACTGATAATATTTTGATTTTAAAGTATAATTATACAGGCTTTTTGTTTGTTTGTTTGTTTCTTGGAAACCTTAAATATGATATACGATGATATTACATATTCTATGAATTTTTTTCCCCTGTGTGTGTGTCCTTTACAGCAAAATTCTTGCCTTAAAAAAGAACTTTAAGATTGTTAAAGTGTGTTTTGTGCGATATCGTTAACTGCATGAAAAATCCTGCATTCTATATAATTTGCGCTATACACAGACAACTTTTCTTCCACAAGAACTAAATTTCAATTCTACAGCTGAACAATCATCTAAAACTACCAAGTTTCTTACGAAAAATAATTTATATCGTTTCGTTTCATCAGTTCAATAGTTTTATAAAGAGTATCTGAATTCACGATATCATTCCTCAAAGCATCAGAGTAAAGAATAATAAAAACTAAGAAGTTCGAAATTTTCTTCTAGTTGCAATGCTGATTTATTTCCATAAATCGTGATCGCTTAATAATCAAGATATTTTGATAAGTTATAGTGAAGGTCTGATTTGGTTCACATCCGGTTGAAAGAGCATATTAGCATTGCATATTAGCATTAGCATATTGCATTCCGGCATAAATAGCATATTAGAATTTTCAGGAAAACACGAAGCGACTTTTGACTGTTCAACATTTATCTGAGGCAGTTACTAGTAGCAATCAGTGAGAGTGGCGTCATGGCGTACAGTCAATTATTTAGATGTTGTTCTGTCAAAAGACCTATGGTAGTGTTGCTAACTCAAATTGTGGCTTGTCCCTAAGTTCAGCTCAAAATGTTCCCACATAGATGATAAAAGTCCCTACTGAGGATGTCCATAGAAACGTTCTTTTTTCCCCAGGACATCCACGAAATATCCTGAGAATGTCCTCCTGGGGAGTAAAGGTACAGCGTCTAGAATATACAGTGTGGCAATCGCCTATAACCGTGATGTTAAAATGATGCTACAAAAATTAAGCTTACCCAGATATCGCTGTGATCGAAGCCATTGCTCAAATCAAAGACCTGATTGGCTTTTCCCAGTGTCGTCAGTTTAATCACGTGATCTAAGCATATAATTAACCAATAGGGAGTCTCGGTTTTGTTGACGTGACACTAACTTCAATTACAATGACATCTGGTGACAGGCTTAATTTTTTTTGGTACAATTTTATTCGCCGCTTTCCACACTGTTTATTCTAGACGCTGTAGTAAAGGTACCTACTGCGGAGTAAAGGTACCCTACTCCGTCCCTACACGCTGAAGAAAACTATTAAAAGTCCCTACGCGTAGGGACAAATATCTACAAGTTGGCAACATTGACACATGGCAAAAGAAAATGGCTTCTAGAATCCATTGATTACCCACGCTTGATTAATATCTCGCCAATTTGGCATGTGGAAAGTCAAAAAAAGATTTTAACAAAGCCGAAGGGCAAAGTAAATACATTAAAATTGCATTTGTGGTAAAAAACCGGTTTCACGCCAAGGAGAATAAATTACATTTCGTCCTTGAATAATATGCGACGGCTACGAAGAATTCATAAACTAAACCAATAATTCTGCACAGTCAATAATAATATTGCAAAGATGAAATGAAATCTATTTTGTCTGATTAAAGAATATTACAAACGAACTTTCACGTGTTGTAAGAACATTCTCAAAAGTATTTATGATTTCGTTATAATTGAACAGAATAGGTACTTAAAAAGATTATCAGTAAATAAATTTAACACATTTAGTTTAGAAAGATATTTATACTGTTAAATAAGAAATTAGTATTAATTAAGTAAGTGTTAATAATGAATAAAAATTATTGAAAAAAGTTAATTTAGCAATATTATTGCTTTATATTTTATAAGTATAAAATATATTATAAAGCAATGTCACACTAATTAGCATTTTATTTCTATGTTTCACATATTTTATTAGATTGTATGTGTATTTTTAAGCATTATTATATTGTCCGTATACATATATATGTATCTCTCTCTCTCTCTCTCTCTCTCTCTCTCTATATATATATATATATATATATATATATATATATATATATATATATATATATATATATATATGTGTGTATATTTATCTATCTATATATATATATATATATATATATATATATATTTAAATGATTTGTTTGCGTTTGGTTTTTACCAACATACACATGAGATTATGCAAAGTACGGCAAAAATAAATAAGAAATCTACATTTATTTGTATGAAACAAACCATTACATTTACCAAAACTAATTTTATATTTCAAAAGCAACACCAGAAAGCGTGAGCTGTCTTATTTCATCAATCAAATTGCGTTTTGCGTCTCTTTTAGAATATCGTTATTTAAATTACCCTTCAAATATTCTTGTTCCAACTTTGTAGCTTCTACGGAGGGATGAAGCTATATTAAGCGAGGTGTTGCAGTGGTATGGGAATTAAAGCCAATTATCTACGAGAAAAATATATATATATATAGAATGCCTTCCGTAGAGGTCTTTCTAATAGGTCCTAGCTCGTATTCACTTGGGCATGAGAGAAAACCAGGAAAATTTCCGAATATCTAAGATAGCGAGCAGGATCTGGGTTGGAATCCGGCAACTCCGGTCTACTAGCTTTGACAGCACAACCTCTCAGCCCCTGCTAGAACTACTGATGTCAGAGAGTCTCTTATTTTTGTTCATAAAATAAGTTCTAGCTTTCCTAAACTCTTTCTAGCTTTACGGTGGGATAGTGTATATTGATTTCCGCAAATTTTAATTCATATCATATAGAATATTAGTTTTTAATTTCTCTGTTTGTTGTGAGCGTTTATGCGCATTTGAATCTATTGTATGATTGCCTTATTTTAATTATTAATAATCAGCAACAAAAAGCTGTCTACGACATACTTACATAACGCATTCCTGCCATTACAGTCAGTGAAGGATCAAAATTGTTATGACATGTCTCCGGACCATCCTTAGGTGTGAGTCCCAAACCGTCGCCAATTGCCCAATAGCGTAGAACTAGTGCGACGTTAAACCCAATCTACCAATATATCTGCCATTACAGTCTTATTATTATGGCAGAAAAACACATTATTATATCATTATACAAAGAACCAATGTATCTCCAAATCGCGATAATGACTAGTTGGTGTAGTCTCGCAATATTACATATATATGTTCATTATTGGAAATCACAGCTAGAATCAAAAACTTGTAGTGTAACATCTATAATTTTTTCCTTAAATGATACGTTTTCTTTATCATCTGCGCCATATATTAGCCCTTACTTCACGTAAAGTAGCTAACACTTCCAACGTTATGCATCTTACCAAAGCCATATTACATTGAAATATTGTTCAACAGTTATCGAATTATGTAAGAGAAGTAGGAAATTAAATAAAAACCAAAAGGGATAAAAACAGTTAGTTCAGTTTAAAATAGTATTCCAATTCAGAGATACCTTGTTAAATGAATATGGCATGTAGCGCATGATATATTTAGCAAATGAATTAATTAATCTATTTGAAAATATATCCTAACTTTATTTAAGTATACTTTTGTTGGCCTTAATATATATTTCTTTATTTCTTCTTTTTTATAAAATTGACTGAAACTTAAAGGTAAGACTTTCTTAAAAATTAATTTAGCAATCTCAGCAGGAAATATAGTAAAGATATTTATGAACTAAATATGCATTAAATTTTATTTTGTATAACCGAAAATGTAAATTAAAAGTGAGACGGTAGTCATAATCAACAGAAATTATTCTAAAAAGTTCAATAAAGACAAATAACACTTACATTATTAAATGTCATAGATTTTTTTATATATAATATCTTTTTTTTTTTAGTTTTTTTTTTTTTTTTTTTTTTTTTTTTCCAATAAATAAAATTAATTTAAATATTTATATAAGAAGGTTAAAAAAAATTACACACTACCTTTTTATGACATTCTTTTGAATTTTTTTTTATGTAATTTAAAATTTAAATAATTTGTATCGGTGGATGTTTACAGAGTACGAGAATAGCGAGTACGTAGAAAGTATTTTTCTGGAGTTAAACTTACCGTCGCAAGTAAAAACATCTTTGTTATCGATTGGTTATACACCTAGATCGAGCGAACTGGATAATCAAAATATTTTAGAGTGAGTGGTTGAGTGGATTTTACGTCACACCAAAATATTTTAGAAGACGACTTTTGAAATCTACAAATGTAGTAGTTGTATGTGGCTTGTTGAACGATTATTTAAGGGGAGAAATTTGCCAGTAGTAAGATTATATTTTCAACATAATTTTTGAAAAAAAAAAAAAAAATCCCAAAATCTAGCATGATTTTAACCAGTAGCTGGGTTAAAGTTATTTTCTGGGTTAATTTTAAGTTCTTTTCGAAATAGTATGTTGAATAGATTTTCCGTTTTCTCTTACTTTCATCAGATGGAGCGAATATTATTTTAGTCAGTAAATCTACATTTAGTTAGCTTTAAATATATACCTGGATGAAAATTGCTTTAGAAAAAAATTAAACTCCTCATCACTTTGCTGTGATTATTTATTCAATCAAAATTAAATCAATTCAAAAATCGTGTGCGAGTTGACGAAGAGGTTTCAATTCGTTTAGACTGTCGCTCTATGGTCCCATTTTGCACACACGGGCTAATTAAACGGGGACATACAGCTTAATTAGAATTCCGATCCACTATCCCATGTCTGAACTCGGACACGAACACGACACTTTTTAGTTGAAGACTAGAACACTAACCAATAATTCAGCAGATGGGCGTTGACAATAAACTAAATATATTTTTGAGGAAGGAATTTTTTTTCAATGCGATGATATCCTGTTGTTCCAGCCTATTATGTAAACCCTATTGGTGATAGTTTTAATGAGCATTATATTTATGTTATTTGTCCAAGACATCTTTATCTCTATTGATATTGATACTGAACACAAATTTTTACATATTTTATTACAGAAATATTTTCATAATAGCATCCAAGAATTATCACTGTAGCCCGGAATCGGAAATAGCGCCCAAAAGTTCGCAGATGCTTGACAAAGAAAGTATACTCCTGTTCATTTCGAACTTAACCTATTGCTTTTGTAAAATTTTATCCAAAGTGGTTTGATTAAAACTAAATTTTATCAAGCAATTGAAAAAGAATCTGAATAGAGCTTTTCTAGGAATATGTTTACTTAAGATTAAATTTCCAATTAAATCATTTTCCAAAAATCACAGATAGTTTCAGTTATGTTGAAAAAATCCTTTTCATAATCTTAATACATTTTAGATATGCTTTCTTACATATTTCTGAAACGTTCACACATTTTGATGTTCTATCGGTTAAGTGACTGAAACATTTCTGATCTTTTGTTAAGATAGCAGACATTTTTATGTTTTCGAAACTAATTTAAAAGCAAACTGGATGTTTCGAAACGTTTCTGAAACATTAACAATGTTTCGCTGTTACCTAATTGTTATATTTCTGGAACAATTTGTACTGTTAGGGTCTATTAGGGGTTACTCTATCGCAATTTTAGTAAGTTAAATTGGTTTTAACAGAACTTCTGCATCAACGTTGTTTTCCATGATTTATGATTAATTTAAGCAAGAAATGACTTACTAGAGGGTTTTCAGCAGTCGCTATTTTGAGTACCACTTTTTATATAAAGGAATCTTTGTATTATTCTTTCGAAAATATGTACTAGAAATGATTAAAATAGTAACTGCTGAGAACCCTGCTTATTCTAAAAAAAACGAGCTTAAATTGCACTAATTATTTTAGACATTAATTAAATTTCGAATTTTTAAATTGATTTGATTCAATATTTGTAAATTTTGTCGTGTCACATGTGACAAGTTCTTAAATAAAATTAGTGGGAAGAAATACAAATCTAAAGCATAAAATAGTTTTTTTTTTTTTTTTTTTTCAATTTAAATTTTAAAAATATTTCATATTTCTTTAATTTAGATTTAAGTGTAAAAAACCAACGTTTACATATATGATATAAAAATTGCTTTTTTTTTAATTAAATTAATAGACAAGTTCTATATGTTCTAGACTATAGCGTAATGCTTATAGTGTATCATATTATTATGCCCCTATATAATTTACTATTAGAGGTTTTATTGCCGTTTTTTAGTATACCAAACCTTATCTAAAAATTAATTTATTGTATTATTATACATCAATGTTTGACTAAGTAGCTATTTGTCTGAAAAATTTCAAATAAAATAGTATTTAAGTTTATGTGTGATTTAATGATAAAAAGTTAATAAATATACAGAATTAAAAGAATGAAATTTATTTTCTAACATAATTTACAACATGAAATTTACTTGTTAATCTAAGAGGACTTTTTTTCTCTCAGAAATCATTACGCTTACATCTTGAATCTTTCTAAATACGAAATATCATCAATTTAATTGTAATGCATAACAACATAAATTCAACTATTTGTAACTGTTTTACCAGAAAAAACACTAAAACTGTCATGGATGTGATAATAAATAGTAAAGTCATGAACATGATCATAAATATTTGATACTAGTTTGGCGATTCCATTTTAGTCCAACTTCTTCAGAAAACATGATTGATATTATGAATCGGTTAGTAACCCATCTGTTCAACAATGTACAACTAATTCCCTTTTATAAACAGGAAATTCCACCGATTTGCTGTGTTCTTAACTCATGTATTGAAACGCACATGTATTATAACATTAAATGCAGTTTCCCTCATGAATATGTAATTTCTGCACAGATATGTGTTTATATGTGTAGGTTTCACAATAAAAGAGCAAAGGTGGATTAAAGACATTTACCAAAACATGCAATTACGGTGTATATCAGTGACACATAGAAAATATAAACTGCTTAGTCATTTAACAGAGTTATTTCAGTATGAATGTTATCTTCGAATTATATTTTTCAATATATTATTGCATTCTATATCAGAAGACTTACTTATTAAAAAACAATTGCACAATTTTACAAACGATCATAGGACACGATCGCTAATATATATATATATATGTGTGTGTGTGTGTGTGTGTGTGTGTGTGTGTATGTACAGTCGGTAACAAAAGTTTCCGAACACTAGCGAAAATTCCTATATAAAAAGGGTAGAGTTAATACTGTTTTGTTAAATAAATCCTTGTCGAATCATGTTCTTAGTCAGTCTAAGAGCATGATTCGACAAGGATTTATTTAACAAAACAGTATTAACTCTACTTTTTTTACATAGGAATTTTTGCTAGTGTTCGGTTACTTTTGTTACCGACTGTATGTGTGTGTGTATAATTAATAACGCAGACTAATTTATGAGCATGATCTCTCACGTTTATGAATTTACAGATGTATTTCTGATTTCTGTATGTTCGTTGTATTTATGCACTATATTGATCTGCGTTATTTTTGAAAACATAACAGGCTTTCATCCGACAACATTATTAAGTATTCTGAAAGTATTTAAGCATTAAGTATTACGTTTTTTAAGTTTTCTTAAGTATTGGTAGAGGATATAAAGGAAAAAAGAAGAGATTTGTTACTGATTTTTCGAAGAACTTTACCAAATATTTCTTATTTTTAAATTTAAAAAAAAAAAATTATAATTCATTAAGAAACGGAGGGTGATTAAGAGTACATATTTTTTATTTTATACTAACAAAAACTCAGTTAATCAGAAAATTAAATTTTCTCTCTCCCCAAATTCGTTGTTTGGTTGTCGATGTTATTATTATTGAAAATTAAAAAATACTATAGCAAAACAATTTTCATTAAAATAAGTTCTTTATTTTGTGTTGGTTGCATATATGCCAATACTTCTAATTTATTCTGTAGTATTGTTATCCGCCTTTTTCTCACAAGAATTACTTTGAAGCGTTAATTTTCTCTTATTAACCAAAATTACATATTGGAAAAACTTATTCTACAAATAAATCAGTGCGATTTAAAAAAAAAAAAAAAAAAGAAAAAAAAAGGAAGAAAGAAATAAAGAAAAAGAAAAAAAGAAGCCAAGTACTAACAACACTCCTGGATAAGTTAGAAATCTTAGCATATCTGCAGTTGCTTAAAAAAAAAAAAAAAAAAAAAAAACTCAGTTGACTTTTTCTCCCACTTTGAATTTCTCCCACTTAATAAATAATCTCTTAATATTCAAGAATTTTCGTTTCCCAAAAATATTAAGTAAATTATTTATTTTATTTGTTCATACTTCTGCAGTCAGCAGCAAAATTATTCGAGCGCTATCAATAATTCCTATATAAAAAATGTGCAGTTAATACTGCTTTGTTAAATAAATACTTGTCGAGTCAAGTTCTTAGTCAGTTTAAGAACATGATTCGACAAGGATTTATTTAACAAAACAGTATTAAGTGTGCTTTTCTTACATAGGAATTATTGCTAGTGCTCGAATAATTTTGCTGCCGACTGTAAATAAGGAAAAAAAATCATTTTAATGCGAAATTTCAATAATGAAAATTATAACTGACATAATCATATCCATATATATATATCATAAATTTATGCACGTTGCAATGAATTTATCACTAATTTTTCCGACATTTTTTATATAATGTGGGGGTAAAACTTTTAAATAAAAAAAAAAAAAGGTTTAGTTTTAATTTTTTTAACTAGTTTATTTTGTGAACAGTTCTGTGTGCGTGAGAACGAGCTTTGAATTCACGAAAATCTGGGCGACTACCAACTGCACTCGCTTATTTTTCCCCCACTTTAAAACAGTACCAGCTGCCCTCGGACATGCAAACGCCTCCTGCTACCTGAAACCCCAGTTATGAATTTAGATCCTTCCACTGAAAGGAATGAAATAGAAAGCGAAAGATGTAATGGGAAACTTGTGTTGTATCACGCACGTATGTGCGCTTCTCGCACATGAAAACCAAAAGAAAAAACATCACTGGACACCCCTACCTTGCTGTGCATGAATCTCAGAACGCATGTAACTCGTTTTTGCAGCAATCAGCATCGCGCACATGACCCCCCCCCCCCCCAAAAAAAAAAAAATATATATAAATAAATAAATAAATAAATAAATAAATAAAATAAAATAAATACATAAATAAATAAATAAATAAAATAGATAAATAAATAGATACCCCTACCTCGATGTGTATGAATCACAAAAGTGCACGAAATTACGATACTTACGTATTATCCGTAAGTACAATTAATATAAACATTATAAAAAGGGAAAAATATGTTATAAACAATAATTAATTATAAATTTTCTATATCATTTATATTTATATTAATGTAAATTTGGCGATCTTTGGCGATTATTCGCTGGCATGTGGATAATAGGTTAGTACCTTCTTATTAATTCCTTAATGTAAGATCCACTTTCTTGATAACAAAAAACTTCCAGCTATGGCAGTTGGTGTAATTCTACCAACAAATTTTTGGGTTCTTCCTATTCAGAGCGAAGGGGTGGTAAGATAGAAACTCGCAAGAGACTAAAAAAAGTGAAAGGGGGTAAAGACTAGCGAGTGTAGTTGGTATATTTCGAGTGCGGGCGAATAACACCCCAAAATCTATGTTAAACATGATAAAAAGAATTCATTAAAGCTTACAAACATAGTATAGAATTAATTAATCTCTTGCGATTTGGTCAAGTGCCTATACAACATTGTCTGAAAAGTAAATAAAAAAATTTTCTGTTATCAATCGAATAGTGGTTAATCGGAAAGAAGCGCTTTTAATATACAGTAAGTAAATTGCTTGTACTTAAGTTACCGAAATAACTTTGATGAAATACCTTTGATGAAGTTCATTAAGGTAAAGAATCAACTTCGCAAACAAAATTTGTATCGACAATCACTGAAACAAATATTGTTTTCGTTGAGCTTTTCGTTGGCCAAAGGTTATAAATGGACGCTGGCTGGATGGATGGTCTGACTGTTGGCAATTAAATATTGGTATTTATTTATGTGCTACTCTTATACTTTCACGGGAAAAAATACTATCCTCGATGATTTTTTTAATATGAGAAATCAAAATTATTTATTCTTTTTAAAGTTATGCAAAGGTTAGAAGTTGGTTATTGCATGCAAATTTAACAAATCAAATTACTGTTAGATTCATAACGTAGTTTTTAATGGTAAGGTAGTCGTAGCTACCCCACGAATAAAATGTCGACGAACCGGACAAAAAATGCGCTATTTACCCAACAGACATTATTTTAATGAACCAGGTGCAAACCGCCCGAAACAAATAACTATTGAGGGGCTAAGGAGTAATATTTGAAAGGATTACTATCCACAGATAACACAAAGCTCCATCTAAAGCATTAAAGTATTCGTTTTTAATTCAACTAAAATAATAGTGGAAATAATAGTAAAAATCAATCAAGGCAATCAAAATACTCACAAGTAAACCTTCTCTCCTTTGATACCGGTTATCCGGAAATCCATATAGTTTCTGAAAGCTTATGTCACAAGTATAAAAACTGTGAAATATTAAGGGCAGAGGGACAAGCGTTTAGGAGATATAGGACCCACAAAGTATCAGTAAAGTGTGCATAGAGGGACATATTCCCAAAATGGCGTCTCTATTTCTCGTATATTCCTTGTATTGCTGTCAACTACTAACATATTGTATATCTTCTTCTTATATTGCAGATGGATCCTAAAGTCGTTGTGGCTGCTTTGGTCTCCCGATTCGGAACAAGCAATCGGTCTCTGAACATCCAGGAATCGGAGGTGATAAAACACATAATTACTCTCCTGGAAAATAATATGGAGATTGTGGAAGGGATCGATCCGGACATTAGGATTTGCTAGAGGCGATGGAGAAGAATGGGACGAGGAATTGGACTTCGAAGATGGGGGTGTCGATAAGGAACAGCAATGCTCGTCGCAACAGTCGCCATCTCTACTTCTGTCATGACGTATTTTGGCCAAGTATGGCTGATGACAGGAAGAAAATTCTGCTTTTAGTGGATTTATGGTGCTCTAACAAAGACCATGCATTGTCTGCTTCCGAGGTACTTGATGGTAAAGTCCTACAAAAAGAATTGGTACCTGAAGGATGTACAGGAAAGATCTAGTCTCTGGATATTCATTTTTTCAGACACTACAAATCTTTTGTTCGTTACATAATGGACACAATCATTATCGAGACACATGAGTACATCTGGCACCGTGGTAGTTTTCAGGCCCTGCAGTCCTTTTCCCTAAATCAGTTCAACGCTCCTCGTTTCAAGAACTTGATTAAGTACGCTTTTTATAAAAGTGGATACTTGGACGACGAACCTGGAATGTGGATTGCGCCAATGGATTACTGCTTCGATTCATTGACAAATGATGAGTTTGAAAATGTGCGGCTATCACTTTTGTAAAATGTGCACATTGCGAACTGTCTTTCTGCCTGTCTCAATGTTTATTTGATGAATTGCACATTGATTGTCTCTTGTATTTTTTTTTTTTTTGAAGTCAGTAACAAGTCACATTTTCCGCATCCCACCGTATATTGTTTCTTTTCAAAAAGTTATTTCTTCCTTTATATTGATATCTCCACCTTTTTCACCGTATTGTAGTTCATATAAATGCATGAAACGAGCATTTTAGCGACTTTTGGTGTCATGTTTCCAACACTTTACTTATACTTTGTATGTACTATAGCTCCTAAACGCTTATCCCTCTGCCCCTAAGATTTCACAGTTTTTTCTACTTGTGACGTAAGCTTTCAGAAAATATATAGGTTTCCGGGAAACCGGTATCAAAGGAGAGCAGGTTTACTTGTCAGATCTTTTATTCATGTCAAAGTAAAATTTTATCTTCAAACCTCGCCGTGCAGCATAATAGAGGACATAATGATTTAAAATTTTGAATCGTGAAAACAACGATTTTTTTTTTAAAACTCAACGTACAAAATATATGCCTGAAAGAATAAAGTGAAATAATAGTATTTACATATGAATGTTGCTCTGAATATGGTAAATATCCGAGAAAATTTTGATTTCATTAGAAAGAGCTACCAAAATATTTAAATATTATACTAACATTTTGTCTCAGTGTTGAAATTAAGATATCGCCCGAACTTAATGTCCGTGAATGCATGCGCATAATATTGTGCAAAAATTTCAAATATGAAATATATATATATATATATATATATATATATCATAGCTATACAGGGTGCCCACTAAAGTTCGTTCTCACCCTAATAAATGTTGATTGGTTGCAGATATAGTCATAAAAGCTACCTAGCTGGTGTCTAGGTACAGTAAAGTGGCTGTGCGCAACTAGATGCTATCATTTACTGTGTAACCTGATGGAAAACAGCTGAGTTAGTGATCCTATCTCGAAAACGATACGAAATAGGAGAAAAAGTGAATTTCAAGGTTGTAGAGCATCATCGATTTAGTAAGAAAAACAGCTTGTATATACGATTGCTAAAACAGAGCGCTTAAAACGGAGATTTGTTTGTTCGCGATTTCCTACACTGCGATAGGAGAAAACGATTTAAGAAAAAAAAATAATAATAACTAGTTACGCGTATACCACAAGATACGCGTATTTTGGATGTTTAAACTTCTGTCCGTCAACTGCAGTACACATCTAGACCCTTGTTTGAACTTTGTATAGCATATTTGTCACCCGTGGCAACGTGTGCGAAATAAAATTCAAACAACGATAGAAATGTGCTTTACAGCTAATGGACAGAAGTTTAAAAATCGAATATAAAGTTACTTGGTGACGAATAATTGCCTTTTTCTTTCTAAGATCGTAACTAAAATATAAATTATTAACTATACATTAGAATAAAAATAAGAAATAATCAAATAGAGCAGAAATTACAACTAAAATTAGTAACTAATATGATACAGTTTTTGTAGTTTTTAATGTTCAACATATAGTATATATAATAGTTTTTATTTTCTTATAATTAAATTTAATATTTATATTATTGAAATAAATTAAGTGAAGTATTTTATTGATGTTATTCATGAAATTTTATAGAACGCCCATAAAATTTCGAACCGTTACAATTGTTTGTAATGCTTATAGCAATGATGCAATTTATTTTTAAATTTTTTAAAAGAAATGTATAGTTTAGTTTTAGACATTGATAACCAACATTGAATAAAAAGCAGTTTTCAACTCCTAAATAAAGTAAAAAGCTTAAAAGATATTAATACAAAAAGGATAAAAGATAATAATTTTGATTTTAATGACTTATTTCATAATATTGAAATAAATGGCTTACATAATACTTTGTTAATTCTTTTTAATGAACATTAAAATAATTTAGAAGAAAAAATATCGCCTTAATTATTTATAACATTACTAAATTTCATTTTATATCAGAATTATATTTTATACAATAATCATATACATTAAAGTACTAAAAGAATTCTACTTACAAGGAAACATTCAAAAGGTGTCGTCTTCAAAAAATATTGAAAAAAATATATGTGATTCTACTCTTCATAAAACACCAGAAAGTGAAAAAATTATCGGCTGAAATGAATTACAGCGACCACAAAAAATTATTAAAATTAATCATTTTTGGCGATTTAGCGCTGTTTGGTGATAAGTTGGCTAGCACCGAGATTGCCGTGTACGAACAGAGCAGTGTTTTGTTTCTCCGCCAAGTACTCAAAATCAGTCGTCTAACAATTTGAAATCGCCAAATATGCTTAATTTTGAAAAAATTTTGTGGTCGCTTTAATTCATTTTAGCCGATAATTTTTTCACTTTCTGGTGTTTTAGGAAGAGCAGAATCACATATATATATTTATTATTATTTTTTTTTTTCAATATTTTTTTAAGACGACACCTTTTGAATGTTTCCTTGTAAGTGAATCAGCTAGCAATCTTGTATTTGAACTTTTACGTGTATTTTTATGAAAAAAAAATTATCTTATAAGTAATCACCTAAACTTTTTCAGGTACATAGATGGCATTATTATTTTTTTTTTATGTTATTAATTACTCTTATTACTAACTCTTTAAATGTTAATTATTGTACTAATATTAAATTAACTCAAAATTTTATGATTAACAATAAAATTAATTTTTTAGATGTAAGAATCAATATTGTTAAGTAAAATTTACAATTTGACATTTAAAAAAAAGAAAAAGAACTTCCATTTAAAGTTAATTTATTTACTAATTTACATAAAACTGTTAAATACTTTTGCTCAGACAAATACAGAAGTAAAAACATTAAATATGTATATCTGCAAGCTAAACTTTATGATTATCCTAAATACCTAATAAATTCTATCTTTAAATCTTACTTTTAATACTTTTTTTCCTTGTTGAAGTGTTAACAGTTGGTGAGAGGGTCTTTGGTATTCCTTATGTATGTACATACAGTCGGTAACAAAAGTGTCCGAACACTAGCAAAAATTCCTATGTAAAAAAAGTAGAGTTAATACTGTTTTGTTAAAAAAAAAAAAAAAGTAGAGTTAATACTGTTTTGTTAAAAAAAAAAAAAAAAAAAAAAAGTAGAGTTAATACTGTTTTGTTAAATAAATCCTTGTCGAATCCTGTTCTTAGACTAAGAACAGGATTCGACAATGATTTATTTAACAAAACAGTATTAACTCTACTTTTTTTACATAGGAATTTTTGCTAGTGTTCGGACACTTTTGTTACCGACTGTATATTATTTAAAAAAAAAAAAAAAAAAAAAAAAAAAAAAAAAAAAATGTTATTCTGACTTTCAGTTTTGCTCATATATATATATATTTTTTTTTTTTTAATATAAATATACTTTATCATCATTAAAAAAAATAAAAGATTTATATAGATATATAAAGTTTTTAATTACAAAAGTTAAATTACCTAAAAAGTACAAATTAATTTAATGCCGATTTTATATATATATATTATTGAATAAATACTTATTCGTTATTTTCAAAACCGATTTTTTTTTTTTTTTTTCGACTAGATAATTTAATCAACGAGATTAAAGACGCCAGTGTTACTCTCAGAGTTAAGTTTTCCATCTAAACAGATTTTGCAACTTAGTAGTTGAATCTTCCACTCCATAAATCTGAAAGCATTATCTTCCACATTCTCCTAATTTTCTTATCATCTTCTTTTCTTTACAATTTCACTTAATGTTTATTCCAATATCCACATGCTAATTAAACGTCAACTTCTTTTAAAGCACAACTTTTGCATGCTATTGAATAATTTATCATTAAAAAGGGTTTATTAGATTTTTTTTTTTTAACAGTATTTAAGATACCAAAACTTTCTGGAATTCATTATGTGGTAATTAGATTTTGTAAAACGTTATTGAAAAAAGCTGTATATTTTAATACTGCTTACATTTTTTTTTCCTTTAAGCTCATAGCTTTAAGTTTAATATTTGACATACTGAATTGTTCAGATTTGCTTTACTTATGAGCATAAAAATATCCCTTAGATTATTTGCACTTTCTGCCTTATCAGATATACGTGTGTTTATACTTTTAGCTATTTCTGCATTAAAAATAGTTTGTTGAATTTACTATTTAAAAAATAGCACTAGGACTTCAATATATTTATTTTACGAGAGGGGAAGTCTAAATTTTTATAAAAATTTCTGTTATATATACATTTTTTTCCTGTTAGAACAAGTATTTCCTTATTATTTGTATCGACTTCTGTATATGTATATATGAACTTAAATTATACCTTACAAAATTTGCCTTAAGGTTTTTTTTTTTTTTTTTTTTTTTTTACATTAAAAGAGGTTTTATTAAAGTGCATTTAAAAACTGGCTTTGAAAAGTAATAAATAAAAAAATTCAAAGTAAATGGTACAAATTGCAAAAACTTGCAACAATTGTTTCGGCCGAAATAATACCACATCCTATCATCAAGTGGAAAATGTAAGCACGAGTGCTGCATGAAAAATATTTTCAGATGATGAAAGGTCGTGTTATTATTTCAACTCAAAACATTTGTGGCAAGTTTTTACATTTTATGGTGTTTAGTTACAATTTTTTTTTATTATTATTATTCTTTAGTTCTTATGAAAGAGGGTTAACCTTTTGCAACATTTATATAACTAATTAAAATTTTAAGAAAATATTTTTTAACAAATAGTTTAATACTACACACATTTAATCAGTATTATGCTCAATACACATCTGATATAAACTTCTATAGATTATTCTTCTAGTTTCATTCAAATTTTTTCATCAACTGTTGTACAAAATGCCTAAAATACTTAGTAAACTAATTCTCCAATTGTATGGCTGCTTTTCTTCCAATTTCAAAAAATTTTGCAGTATATTAAAAACAAAACATTTTTTTTTTTTTTTACATAATTTTTCTTTTTAAAGGATTAATTTATAAACTAATTCAATAGACTTTACCTTACTTAAACATCCTTCATAAGTGAGCAGATATATTTCGGACCCGATCAGGTCCATATTCAGTGCTCAGATGACAACTTCTGTCCGGTTTGTATTTATTCATTCCTCTTATTTTCAGTTTCTTCACTTCGTTTCGTCAGCAACAGCATCTCAAGACGACGAAGCGAAGTGAAGGAACTGAAAATAAGAGGAATGAATAAATACAAACCGGACAGAAGTTGTCTCATCTGATCACTGAAGATGGACCTGATCGGGTCCGAAATATATCTGCTCACTTATGAACATTTTTTTTTTCTTTTCAATAATAATAAAGTAATGCTTACCCAAAATGCCGTGTTGTAATATAAGCATTGTAACTCTTTTTATCATTATCGATTTTTTATTGATAAAAATTTAATCAAAAATGGTCACAATATTTCAACTCCTTCTTTAGAAATGGATTAAAATCTGACCTTCAGTGCTACATAAAAAAAAAAAAAAAAAAAAAAAAAAAAAAAAAAAAAAAAAGTTGAAATATCAGTCCGTTTTTATTATTATTATTATTATTCAACCTTTAAAGATAGAAAAAAAAATTTTTTCTTTCTCACTCTCTCTTAATTTCCACATTACTTATTAGTGCAAACACAAAATGTGAGAAGCATATTGACACAATATAAAACAACAGTGACAAACAATCTCTCTTTTTTTTTTCCCAGTAAATGTTTCATAAAATCATCCACTTTATCTTAAAGTGACACAGATGATATGCCAAACCCATTGTTTCCTATTGTTTCCTCATTTTGCTTCACTGCTCTTTCGCGCAGTTTCGTTCATTACTCTAGGTCTAAGTCATTAAGAATTCCCTAGTTTACAGATTTTCTTGCTGGATACGCTCTGTAAATGTATATTCTTAAAACTTTTCTAAATTACTTCATTCACAATTATGCAGCCTTTTTGTCAGTATTGAAAATGTGAGATTAGCTGATTATATTTACATAGCTTGCTTTCAAAAATAAGGGAATACATTAATGAGTAAATAATGTGTTAATAAATGCACACGGTCTAAGTTATTCATCGAAAATGCTTTTCAAAACACTAAATTTTCTTTGTGATCAATATTAAAACAGTCTATGTCGAAATTAGTTTTTAAGTATATTCTCAATAAAAATAGTCTTATTGAGATTTGGAATAAATTGATTTTATAATTTTAGCAACTGTGTTTTACATTTTATTCTCCGATGAACTTGATTGAAATATTTTATCTTCTGTCTAGACGAAACTTAACGTGGAAATTTTGTTAAGGTAGCGAAAAATTGAACCGCTCATTTACAAATAAATAGCTTTCTAGGGTATTTTAAATATTAGGCATTTAAAATCAATTTGCATTTCACGTTTAGTAAAAAGCTTCCTTTTTGGAAATGGAAACTATACATACATTATTATGCATTCTAGAAAAAGGTGCTTCCTACATTTTATATAAAAAATAAATAAATAAATTGATTTTATTATTGTAGCACCTTTATTCTAAATTTTACTTATCACGCATGAGGTACTAAAGATTTGCTCTTATCTTTTGTCTGTAAAACAAATATACACGAATGTGCAAAATAAAATAAAATAACCGTATTATGCTGACCACCAGACTGGTACAATATTTATTGTGGCGGCTCATGTATTGGCGTATACTAGAAAAATATACGACATATAACGCTTATCTCCAGTCACGATTGGTAGATTTGCCATCAAATTTCATCAAATTAGGAGCTGTATTAATTGTGAAACTGTGAAATTTATAAGATTGATTTGCATATTTTTCCTTACACATCCGTGTAGCGCCCTCTATGAGCAAAAATTTTAACTTTTTTTGGGGGGGGGGCAAATAAATCCCCTTTCACGAGATTAACTTTTTCTCAAACTGCGTTCAATTCTACCAATCCCTTCAATTTTTATGAATATTTTAAATGTCTACAGACTTATGGAACACCCAGTAATATATATAAGACAGAACGGCAACTAAAGCTCGGGCCTGACACAGAGGCTTGACAATACTGGCGGGCCCCTATGGACATGAGGATATAAAACTGTATTTCCGCAAATGAATCAGTTTTAGAAGCATTTTTAAGCGTGAGCATTTGTGTGAAGATTAGTTTTTATTAAACATTTTGAGAAAACTCTACCGAGTACATAATACTCTTCGGAATGTACAGGGTGTCCCATAAGTCTGTAGACATTTTAAAAATTCATAACTATTGAATGAATTGATAGAATTGAATGCGGTTTGCGAAAAAATCATTCTCGTGAAGGGGGATTTTTTTTTTTTTTTTTTGTAAAGAAAAAAAAATATAGTTAATTTTTCGGTCGACGATAGTATATATATATATACATATATATATTCGCTCTGCATTAGTTATCAATTACTCTTAATCTACAGTCGGCAGCAAAAGTATCCGAGCACTAGCAGAAATTCCTATGTAAAAAAAGTACACTTAATACAGTTTTGTTAAATAAATCCTTGTCGAATCCTGTTCTTAGTCAGTCTAAGAATATGATTCAACAACGATTTATTTAACAAAACAGTATTAAGTGTACCTTTTTTATATAGGAATTTTTGCTGTTGCTCGGATACTTTTGCTGTCGACTGTATAACGAATGTTTTGCTATGTTGCTTCTCTCTCTCTTTTTTTTTTTTTTTTTTTTTTTTTTTTTTTAATTTACAATCGGCTGCAAAATTATTCGAGCACTAGCCAATAATTCCTATATTTAAAAAGTACACTTAAGACTGTTTTGCTAAGTAAATCCTTGTCGAATCATGTTCTTAGACTGATTAAGAACATGACTCGACAAGGATTTGTTTAACAAAGCTGTATTAAGTGTACTTTTTTTTGGCAATTATTATTGCTAGTGCTCGAATAATTTTGCAGCCGACTGTATTTACATTTTCTGCTTTAAGTTTTCCTTTACTTCACTCTATTTTCGAAATATATAATTTTAATTAAAGTTCTCTTGTTTAAAGTGTCAAAAATATAATATCTTCTAAGAATATTTGTATTTGTTTTAAAAAGTACATTAAGCGATAATTGTTTTAGAAACGGGAGAACGTTTTGCTGAGTTTAGCAAAGTATTTCTCCGCATTTAAAAAAGAAAAAAGATGCTTCAAAGAATTTTCATCTGAGAGAAGCAAGTTGCAATAAGTGTCAGTCGCATCAAAACAAAGAAGAGTTTAAACAACTAACCAAATAATCCTGGTTCTGATTTAATAATTTTAAATTTTTAATAATTAATTTTTAAATAACTATATGTTTAATCTAAATTTCGATAATAATTAATTTGCTGAAGGCATCGCTATTAATTTTAAGAAAATATTTTTAAAAAGGAACTTATTTGAATCTCCATATAATAATTTGATAATTATTGTCATTAACAAAATGAGGAAATGCAAAAATTTTAATTCTTTTTTTTTTTTTTTTTTTCCAATCAATGAGCTATATTCCTTTTTATTGCTTCTATATCTGTGCCGTGTGTTTTTGTGTTTGGGTGAAAAAAAAAGAAAGAGAGTTTGTGTAGTATATTTTCTCATATGGGTAAATAGATACCAAAATTGTTAAAGATCTATGAAATAAAAAAAAAAAGCAGAAAAATTTGTCTGCGATTCCGAAAATGTTTGGAAAAACACTGATCACATACAGTCGATAACAAAAGTCTGCGAACACTAGCAAAAATTCCTATGTGAAAAAAGTACACTTAATACAGTTTTGTTAAATAAATCTTTGTCGAATCCTGTTTTTAGACTGACTAAGAACAGGATTCGACAAGGATTTATTTAACAAAACTGTATTAAGTGTACTTTTTTTACATAGGAATTTTCGCTAGTGTTCGGAGACTTTTGTTACTGACTGTACCTCATAAAATAATCGGTTTTAGAAATTTGCGGAAGCTTTTCTGAAATTGGACATTTTTGCTATCATTAAATTTCAAAAATAGTAACATTCGTGAATTTCAGATGTAGTATTTTGATTTCCACATTTTGATTTCTACCCATTTTAAGATATTATGATTTCAGCAGGACAATATTATAGCGTGAAACATAATATATATATATATATATATATATATATATATATATATATATATAAAAAATAACTTAAATATTAAGGGGTCAAAACTTTGAACAGTTTTAATTTCAAATCTTTTGAAACTTCAGAAACTAGTTAAAATTTTAATATACAGATGTGAACCCCAAAGCTAGACCCATCAATATCATTAAAAAATACCAATATTTCTGTCGATTGGCACTGGTAAAATTTTTGTATTAAGATTTTCTGAAGAATTATTGGGTCTAGATTAATTTTTGCGACTGTATATCATGGTTGGTTGGTTGGTTGGTTGGTTGGGTTTTACGTCTCACTAGTGCTGCGCAGATGGGCAATTGGCGACGGTCTGGGACACACCCCTAGAGGTGGTCCGGAAACATGCCATCACAATTTTGATCCTCCACGGAAGGGAATATATCATTGTTACACCAGCATTGAAATAAATATCCTTCTTCTAATCAGACATTGCTCAATTTTGTACTGGTAGACTATGAAAAGATTTGAATACTGCTATTTTTACTGTTGATATTCATCAATTAATATTATCTACTCCTTACTCAGCATGTTTCAAAAGTCATGAAGAATGGAAGATAACAAAATGTCAATGAAATATTGTTTATAACAAAAAGTTATATGTAAAGATGTACAATTCGACCTTAATCTTCAATATCCCGTAAATAGGGATAGTACAGAAACCTATACATCATCTCAAATAATTTATCATCCTACCCCTTACAATTTTTTATTCAAAAGTTAGTCGACAGTTGTTGCTAATCTCTCTTTTACTATTGAGTCATTCTTCATCATATCAATAAGATTTCCACTCGGTCCTTTTATTTATTATTCTTAATCCTTATTATGGCATTCAATACATGTACAGAAAGATTTCAAACCAAAATTTATTTATCATGATCAAAATTTAAAGGCCTGGAATGCATTAGAATTTGCTTCTAAAAGTTTTCTTTTTTTTTTTTTTTTTTTTTTTTGAAAATTGTATTCAAGACAGAAATATCATTTTTCCATATTTTTAAGAAAAACGACATATTTATATAAAATGGTATCCGCATATAAAAATGTTTAATTTAATTTATTTTTCGAATCTAAGTTAACTTTGTGTTTTAGAAGTTAATACTTATTATAAAATTCATTATTTAGAGACGTTTGTTTACAATAAGTGTCAATTAACTAATTAAATTTATCAATAAAACAAATAAACGATTTTTGTTTTATGTAATATTTTCAGCAGTTGTGCCATTACATAGTCGACAATTGATTTAGAGCTGTATGAATGTGGTGATTTACTGTCCACCATTTTCTTCCATTCTTTCTGGCTAATGGTCTCGATTTTCCTGTTGACTTCTGAAAAGGTTGGTTGGTTAGGTTTAACGTCGCAGTAGTGCTGCGCAATAAGCAATTGGCGATGGTCTGGGACTCACCCCTAGAGGTGGTCCGGAGACATGACATCACAATTTTGATCCTCCTCAGAAGGGATGGCTCTCCCGCTTTGGTGACTCCCAGAGGTATAATTTTGATGTAACATGGAGGACATTGCGGCCACGACAGATTTTACGTGCACCAGTCACCATTAGTGTACACGACGGTCTTTGGCCGGCTGGAGTACCGAACCCGCAATCTTCCAGTTACTAACACGCTACTCTACAGACTGGGCTACCGCGGCCGACTTCTAAAAAGGAAAAAAGAAAAAAAAAAAAAAAACATAGATACTATAAACGAAAAAAAGGGAGGGTGGGGGGGGGAGAAAAAGAAAAACAGAAAATCTAAGTATTTGTAGTTCCGTTTTATTTCATCCCAAAAATTTAAAAACTAATTTTTTTATTGAGCAAAATGATAAAAAACTACGTGCTTTATTGAACTTAATGAAAAGATTAGGAATGAAAAAAGTCGTTTTAATCTATGGTTTGATTTAGCTCTAAAAAATAATTACGTGTAGTTACTTCTTCTTTTATTTCTTTCTTTCTTTTTTTTTTTTTTTTTTTTTTTTTTTTGTCTTTAACTCTGATTTTTTTTTTCTTTTTGCTTCTCGTTGTGTATCACATTTTCTTCTTCTTTTTAATTTTGCGTTACAATACTTCATTATGATAAAGCCTTTAAAACGATGTATTGAAACGTTCATAATAGATTAACTTTTTTTTTTTTTTTAATTAACTTAGTTGTTTCAAGTTTTAACAAACAGTTTTCGAATGCCTAATGAGAAACACTTTAGATTTCTAACTTTATATCCAAACATATAATGCGTGTAAAAAAAAAAATTAGTATTTTACAATGGAATACTCTAAAAACAATTTATCAGATTTAAAAAAGAAGGAAAAAAGAAAGAATGATAGTTTGTTGAATATTTTTTTTTTAATCAAACGCTGGAAAAATCTTTTTTTTTTTTTTTTTTTTTTTTTTTTTTAAATAAAAAAAATTTAAAGAAAATAGATATTATTCCTTCATTTACATAAATTTTGCTTAAATTAAGAATAAAGTTAAATTGACAAAGTATTGAAAAATGTCTTTTGTAAATGAAACTTCTTTAAATAATCTCAAAAAGTCATATAAAGATATTTTAAACTGATTTATCGTAAAATATTGCAAACAATACGTCATGAAATTTTCTAAACCTTAACCATTAATAGAAAATAAATATAAGAAATTGAAGAGAAAGAGATTGGTTAAGCTGATAAAACTAAAATTATATCGTTTGAAAACCATATTTCATAACTCTCGTTAGAAATCTCTGCGGCGCAATTTCGCTTAGCGTACCTTTATATATATGTGTGTATGCGTGTGCGAATCATTCAGTTTAGCTAAAATTACAGAATTTTGTTTTCCTTAAAAATATTGATTATTTTTTTTCTTACTTAACTATTATTTTATCCTCGTTGTTCTCATGACAAATTATTGACATACCTACTAAACTATAAATTTTTCACCTGAAAATTTAATTTTTTTTATTATTATTATTTATGTTATTATTGTTGTTGTTATCATTATTATTATATTAACATTTATTTTAAAGCTTATTTAAAATCAAACTGGTACATATGGAAAAAAAATGAAAAAGTGTTTTTTTTTTTTTTTTTTCAATAACTTTTCATTGTTCGTCTCTGATCGAATATAATTTTTTCGAGAATCGTTTCTTAATCCAGTTACCATGGAGCACTTAAAACAACATCTATCTCTTTTTTTTTTTTTTTTTTTTTTTTTTGAGAAAGTAAGTATATAAAAAATTATAATTCCTCAATTCTTTCAATGGTTAAAAAAAATTTGAAACCATGGATGGCAAGTAGAAAAAAAATTGGTGAGTAACTTCGTCGAAATTCTCTAATAAGAGCAAGACACTAGTGCATATAGCACTTTCTTCAGCCCACACACTGAAAAAAAATTCTGTGACTCAAATTTAGAAAATAAATTGTGTCTCTAGTAAAAATAGTTCCATGTCATTTTTATAGATTCTAGTTCCCTTTGCTAGCGGTTCTAGAAAACCTTATTAAAATTCTAGAGCATTTCCCTGTATTATTTTGGTCAAACTTATTTAAAAATAGCTGCAAATAAATGCGAAACCAAGAGGCGAGTTTTAGTATTTATATTTCTAGCTTAAGAGTAACTATATTTCTAGTCTTGAGATTTTATATGTAATTCCTTGAAACGTAGTAAACAGCTAAGTATAGCAAAGTCTGCTAGTGTATGCATATATGTGTTTGCAGCATTATTTTAAAAGATTTTTTAAAGCTCTTTTTTTAACTCTTGATAAAACCCCCCAAAAAATCTTTTCGTTTATTTAAAGCATATTTTCGGATACAGATATAAAATTAATAATAAGAGTAAATTCTGCGTAGAAATTTTAAATTAATCACGAAAGCATATGGCTTAACTAAAAAATTTATATTTATTAAAATTAATTAAAAATAATTAAAAACATTTAAAAAGCTCAAACAACTAGTACACATTTCGGGCTCACATCGAGCACATTATCAGTACAAATATGAAACTTCAAGTTGTAGCACAAACACTTAATTAACATTTTTTCTTTTTTTGGGGGGGGGGGAGGGGGGAGAAAATGAATTAATATCAGGTTAAAAATTATTTATTTTCATAAGGTTATATAAAACTTGATTAAGGTCACAGGATACTTTCAAAAAAAAAAAAAAAATTACAATTATAACGTATTTGTACCCAATATGGACAGTTCTCTATATGGACAACCCTAATATCTTTATAAGTAATAAATTTCATTGAGGGATGGAGCTACATGTCTGTGAAGAAAAGCATTTGAAAAGATAATTTAGCCTGGAAAGTGCAAAAAAGCGTGATGTTCGTCAATTTGAAGGAAACTTGTTTTTTCGTGGTGTGCTGATCGTAATTACTGGTAAGTTTAAATTCTTATTAGATATGGTAAAATTACTTTAAATATTGAAACGTGGAGTGTTTTAGAAAGCTGATAAAACATATTTTCAATTGCTATTGCATATATTGCTTAAAAATGTATTTTTTTTATTTTTTTATTACAAGATTTAGTAAAAGTACGCCCGATTCCCAATATGGACACCTTATGTCCACATTGGAAGTACAGTAAGTGAATCTTCAGATTCACAAATTTGTAAAATATCTGTTTAATGTTATTTTTATTAATGCATTTTATTCATAATAAACTGGTGCATTTTATTGCACCAGAGCATGCAGAAAATGTAACAATTGTTTCATGCTGTAATGCCCTTGGCCACAGCATTCCTCCCATGGTACTTTTCAAAGGAAAGAGGATGAAACAAGAATGGAAGGATAACATGCCTCCAGGAACGGAAGTTATGAGGACTCCTAAAGGCAGCATGACCACTGAGGTATTCTGCATTTGGTTGGAACATTTCGTTAAGTTCAAAACTGAAGTCCCCACTCTTCTTGTTTTTGATGGAGCTAGTTCTCATTTGGACGCAGAAATCGTGACAAAGGCAGACGAACACAATGTAACACTCTACTGCCTGCCCAGCAACACGACTCATGAATTTCAGCCCTTGGACAAAGCTGTTTTTAAAGCTTTTGAATCATACTGGGATGATGATGTATTACTCCATTTCACTCGTCACCCTGATAGACAGATCATTCGACTTAGATTTGGGGAAATCTTTAGGAAGGTTTGGAATCGTTCGATGACTCTGTCGAACATAACTTCAGGTTTTCGGGGAACTGGAATTTTTCCTTTCGATCCAACTATAATTCCATATGAAGCATTCGCGCCTAGTGACATTACTGCAATTCCGAAACCAGCAGCAGAAGGAGAAGAAAATGCACCAAATTTGGAAACTGCAACAGCTGTTGAAGCTCCTGCTAACAACATACGTTCTCCTGTTATTGACCCACCTTCATCACCTGCGAGATCATTTTCCATGGAAAATTCTTTCACCAGCGTGTTATCGACTCCAACTGTAAGAAGGAAGAAGACACAACGTCGCCAGGCGATAAACTCAAAAGGCGTCAAAGTGGTAAAATCCTTGTTCAACAAGATGCCATTTGAACAATCCTCCAAGAAACCTTCTCCAAGAAAAAAATCCTCCAAAAAGCCCTTGCAGAAAAATCAAAAGAAGCCTCCCCTCAGTAGAGTATCTGTTGGCGAAATCGCAGGTACCAGCGGTATCACTTCCTCAACAAAGGACAGCTGGTACTGCTTCTTATACAGTATTGATGCTGTTGCAGACATGCGGCCATGCATCAAATGCGGCAGATATGCCCATAAGGACTGTGTGGGACTTAGCGCCCATGATGAAGAAGTTTTTATTTGTCCATCCTGTGAGGACTGAGTAATAACAGATGTAAATTCTGCAGACAATAGGTGCAATAAATCTAAGCAAAAGCAACTATATTATTTTATAATATTTTGTAGTAACTGAGGTGTTTTGCATCAGTCTTCGAAGAGCCACAACCAAAAATGACCCCCCTTCTAAAGTGCATATTCTGAAGATATTTACTGCCCCCCCTCCCCGCAATACTTAAAGATATGTTTTCTTTTATCCCCTCTTCTCTAAAATCCCTTGAAAGAGTGGCTCTTTGTGTAGTAGGTCAATAAGAAGCCACTTGTCCCTCATATGGACATGCATGTACATAATAGGGACAGATGGTTCCTTATATGGACACTTGTAAACAATTTTTGTTTTTATCATTTAAATTAAACCAGAATAATTACAAGGTCGCTAATTTTAATAATGATATTCAACACTCCAGGGATAGTGGTCATGCATTTTTGGAGTCCTATGACATGTACACGGGGGTGAAAAAAATACATTTTCCTTAGGGTGTCCATATTGGGTACAGGTACCTTATATTTAATCACTGCAAAAAGTTACGAATTTATATAGTCTTAGTCTTAGATGAGAAATGGCATTGTTAAAATTTGCGCATTATTTTTTTGCTTAGGCTTTCTTTTTTTTTTTTTTTTCTTTTTTATCTTCTTTCAGGTAGTTTTATAAGTTTTTAACAAAATTTAGTTGAAATTTTTATTTGCAGTCATAATTATGCTTTTTTTTTTTTTTTTTTTTTTTTTTCTTTGTAATTTCAAAGTTATAGAGTTTTAAAAAACAAAAAACAAAAAAAAAAATGGAAAATTGTGACTAAGTTCTGTCCAAAAAAAAAAAAAAAAATATATATATATATATATATATATATATACATTTAAAAAAATTAAATGAAGTTTCATGAACATTCAACAAAATATAAGACGCATGGAACATTTTAAATTTGACGCAACTACATAAAAACTAGTTTTAAGAAAATGATGTTTAAAGTTTTCATTTTACAACCGACTCAATATTTTTTTACAAATATAAAGGCTTATAACTCAGCGTTGAATGATGGTGACTGAAAACTTCGTTTCTCCACACATTACTACTGTTATTTAGTTTCATATTTTAATAAAACTGAAATACTGATTTTTTCCATTTAGAAAGTGCCTTGTTACTTTAAGGATTTGGTAACGAGCATGACATCCAAACTCTATGGTCAGATGTCCATTTGGCATATATTTATTATTATTATTATTATTATTATTATTATTTTATTTCTTCGGAAAACACCTTCCTTGCAATTTTCACCACTCTTTAAAAATAGCTTTTATTTTTTCACTATTTCATTCAAATATGCGTAAATGAGCAAAATATTAAACTTCGGGATTTTTTTCAATTTGCTTTTAAAAGTAAAATTTTCATGAAGCATTATTATTATAAACATTTTTATGTAGTTTTAATTAAGTTATCTTTTTAACTGAAAATAAAATGTTATTCAATCAAAAATTTTTCTACAATCACAAAAAAATCTTCTGCAATTAAAATTTTCTGCGATAAATCACGTTACGCAAGTCCTTCTGATAGCATGGGCCCATGTTTCATCGGGTTTCAGCTGGGTATTTTTTTATACCATCCCTCCAATAAGATACAGTTCACAGTAAGTTTATACAGTTTGTAGCAAGAATGCGAACATTCTCAAAGTCCGGTACATAATCGGTATACAAAGAAATACATACTATAATAGCAGGAGACTTGGCGTTGGAATATTAAAACAGAAATAAACTACTACGTCAGAAACGCCAAAGAAAAATTATTGAGGTGCATACAGCTGTTTCGGTAGCCTAAAGCGTACCGTCATCAGTGCAAAAAAAAAAAGAATCAATTCTTTTTTTTTTTGCACTGATGACGGTACGCTTTAGGCTACCGAAACAGCTGTATGCACCTCAATAATTTTTCTTTGGCGTTTCTGACGTAGTAGTTTATTTCTGTTTTAAAATACATACTAGTTGAGAATTTGAATCACTCATATTATAAAGCATGGGTGACGTTATGTATGACATGATATGACGTGTACACACACACACACACACACATAAGGGAGAGTAGGTGAATGTGGAATACCATTTTTGTTTGAACTCACTATAATAAATGAAGTGATTTGGATCACTGAGAATTCGAGTATTGTAAACTTTCAAGTGTTGTTGTGATTTAATGATTTCGTGGTACAAAAAATAAAGTTTACATGCAAAATTTTTAGTTAAGAAAAAAAAGTTATTTTCGAATAATATGGACCAAGTGGGTAATATTGAATAGCTATGAAGGGAAATATAGAATACACATTTCCTTAAAGGATAATATGGAATACAGAAGTATTTTTACAGAAAATCATGAATAATTACATTATAAACATTTTAATTTTTAAATCCTTTTATATTAAAAATAAGCAGTATTGAAAAAATTATCAACATTCAAGTTTTACAAAAATCGCAAATGATATGGAGTAGTAGCTATTCCATATTACCCGAATCGCCATCTTGGAGAATAAATCAACCTCAACCAGCTGTTGGTAGAAATAAGTTCATGGGTATCAGACTACCAACTAACTCAACTCCCCTACCGGAAATGACTTTAGGTATTCACTCATTTTACTGCTTCGTAAATAGATTAAAGAATTCGTAATACATAGCTCAATAAAAGTCTGTATCTTGATAAACCAAAGAAGTTGTAGGACAAGAAAAAAAAAAAAAAAAAAAAAAAACTGCTCATTTAACTAACACAATGTGAAGTACCGTTCATATTTGAGGACCAGTGAAGACGTTTGACGAGCCTCCGATAGGTTGCAGCATCGTACAGGTGAGATATAATGGTATTCCATTTTACCCGACTATTTCATATTCCTCACTGATCTCCTATATATATGATGTCACTGTATTTATTTGTACACTGTGTTATATATGTATTAAACATATGGCTTATTTCGGAATATTTAAAATTGAATCAAAAATAAATATGTAAATACTTCCTCAGAACAGTAAACTTTCCTGAATGTGCAGACTCTTGCACTCCACTCTTAGGTAAAACTGTCCCATTCCAAAATGTAACAGAAAATCGTTTATTCAAAAAATAAAATAAAAGTTTAGCTAGCTAATTTCTTAAGTTTCATATTCTGTTCTCTGTAGTTAGTTTTGATTAACGTCTCTTAAAAATAGTTTTTATAGGTCGTAAGAAAAAAAAAAAAAAGAAATGAATCATATTCTGGACATCAGCCTTTCATCATAAGCTAGGTCATAAGAAGCACTAAACAAAATTTAGCATTGTTATTATACTTTTAAATTTCATCTCGGCTATATTTTATAAGCTATTTTTTATTTTTTATTTATTATTATTATTTTTTTTTTCCATTTCTACTTTTACAAAATGTTAATTTGCTGTTTTGATAATTAAATTAATAAAAAGAAAAAAAATCAGACAATTAAAATGTCAAAAAACTGATCATAAAAAATACTAAAACAATACTAACAAACATAAAATCTTATTTATAAAGGACATAATGCTTTTAATCCTTCAAGTGGACATTGATGAGGGAAAAAAAGGAGAGGAAACATTCATTGTGAAAAAGGATTTTTTAAGTATTTAGTTTAATGATAGTCAAACTATTCATTTTGTTGACATAAGAAAAAAAAACTCATAAAAAGAAGAAAAAAAAAAAAAAAAAACATTCCTTTCTTTAGGCACAGTTCATTGAGAAACACAAAATACACAACATCTCATTAGAAAAAAAAAAAAAAAAACACTGTATCATTACATAAAAGAACTGATAGGCAAATAAAACTCTTTGTGAATTTTTTTATGTAAAAAAAAAGAAAAGAAAAAAACTTCTCTTTATTTAATCTAAATTTTTTTATCTATACAATTCATTCAAATTCTAGTACCTACAATAAACTATTAGGTTTTTTTTTTTTTTTTTAACTTCATGAACAAGAATAAACTCATATAAGCAATTGCTGTATTATTATCTATAAAATCAATTTAACATGACTACATTTTAGTGCTGAATATTCACTTTAGAAACATATTTGTAATATATACAGAAATAGGAGGATGATAGTTTTAGAAAAATTGTAATTCTTTCAATGTTATTCTGCAAAACGTATGTCAATTTGTTTAATACTATCATTTTTTTTTCTCTCTTTTTCACGTTTAAATACGTTTAGAATCTTGAATAAATTTATTGAATATAGTTCTTTTTTCAGAAGTAGTCTAAAAAGTCTTCTAAATATATACTCAAAAATTTATCAAAACCTTCAGCAACAAACACAGCATTTTTGCTTCCCGAATTCTGGAATATAAAAGTCTCTTCGAGGAAAAATATTATTATACATAAAACTTTTTTAAGTTTTTCTTCTGAAAATAAAACTTATGCTATTTGAGGTAAGAATTTTTTTCATATTTTTTTTTTTGAAAGCTCCAATATCTTGGGATATATTTTTCTTCATAAATGCACTCTAAAAAGACAATTCGAAACATTGTACATATAGAAAACAAAGTTTTTGAGTTTTGCTTTCATGCTTTTCACTTTCTTTACTATTCAACAGAAGAAGGTATTGGTTTCGTAAAAATTTTTGACTTCCGGTTTTCAATGGATTTACACGTTTTAAGAGGTCCAGAACACGATTTGAGCAGTTTTTGAAAATATCTGTTGTCTGTCTGTGTGTCTGTTACAAAAATTTTATGGCAACTGTAGCTCAAGAACTAAGGCTCAGATTTTCATTAAAAAAATTTAAATGCAGTTGCATCTTAACATAAATTAGTGCCTGTCAGCTTTAGATGAAAATCGCCTAACATGTGGCACTGCCATCCATTTTCTTTTTCTAAAATTTTAATATGGAAATATAGGACAAATTTTGCATAGTAAATGTGCACAATAAGAATTCTTTTCAATGAATCATTGTGAAATTAAAAAGAATTATTTATAAAAGTAATAGTCAGCTAGGAAAAATTTTTGTTTATGTAGGAACATCGTACCCCGGGGGTGTAATTTTTAACTATCAGTATTTTTCAAAAGAACTCGTCAACACCTTTAAAACGAATGGCTGAACCATAAAGCTGCAATAGTTGAAAAACTAAGTTATCAATTTTTGTGATTAAAAAAAAAAAATTAAGTTGTCGTTTGTAGAGTATACAATTGACTTCATCCATTGTACATTTAATGTTATACTTCACTGAAATGAAAATGTCTGCATTTATCATGAAAAATAATTTTAATAAATAAATAATTTGTAGTGCGGGAATTTGTATAGAACAATATAGAAAAAAAGTTTGTGATGATGGGCACAACATACCAGTTTATCAATTTTTAAAATTTTCTTTTCTTTACAAAAGCATACAGATTATACACTATAACTATAACTATAACTATAACTACACTGTAACTACACTATTTTACTGCAAGATAGGGCATAAATATTTATATGCAGCTCCTCTTTAAAATACGTCATGGAATACTGTGGTGTAAAAGAAATCCTTCCATATGTTATGCATACGGCGTACAACATAAATTATCATTGTAAATTTTTTAAACATTGTCAGTATTTTTAGTTGAAGAACAAATAAATAACAGTTATATAATAAAATATAATACTGAATAAACGTTTAGACATTATAAAATTCTTTTCAAAATTACACTGTAAAATTTTTTTTTGCTCTATTACACAACAATAATGAGGCAGCCGACTTGCCACAACTAGGCAGAGAAATGTTACCACAACTGTAACTGAGTGATCTTTCACGTTATACTATGATTACACAGGTATAGCTAGTAACATTTCTCTTCATTTTTGTGGCATTTCCCTACATGGTAAGCTGCCTCAATGTTGTTGTGTAATTATACACGAAATTTTTTACAGTGTACTAATACATTTATCTTGAACGACAAAAGTTTAAGAGTGAAATCAAAAGTTTTGAAGCTAAAGATAAACTAGCTAAAGATAAATACTGCTTATAGAATTTTAATTTTTCTCTAAACTATATGGAATATCTTATAGACTGTAATACTAAAAAATAATAATAATAATAAATAAATAAAACTTTTTTGAAAAAAAAATAGAACCGACTCCAAAAAGCAATTATAATTATTACTTAAACTACTAAAACTAAATTCAAATTTGACATATAGTGGAATTGTAAATTGCGCCTTAAAAGTATAATATAAATTCCGTCGTCATATTACTATAATACACTGTAATACTAAATTATAAAAATATGCAATGTAAGTTTTTCAAAAATTATAATTTACTATTCTAAATAAAAAATTTTATTTTCAATAAATATAACGAATGCAAAATATCAATCAATATGTAATATCAATGAATACAAAAATTTTTATTGATAAACAAAATGAAATTACATCGCCTTCAAAGCAACGTCCACAAACCAAAATAATAACTAGTATACTAAATTGTTATCTATTTATATTTTAACTAAATTTTTAGCGCTATTTTTCATTTTTCTCGCACTAATGTAAATCACTTGAATTTTGTGCACTCAGATATAAGGAAGAAACGTCTTTAAATTCCACAATTTAAATTTGTAGTTTTACATAAGTCAAAATTTACATAAAACATATACGCATGCATAAGTATATAAATACTGCATTTAAATTCAAACTCATATCATTTACAAATGTTAAACAGAACAAATTGTTAAAATTTTTGCCTATTAGTATTATAGTTATTTCATAACTGATGTGTTATACTGAAAAAAAATTTAAAAAAGAAAAGAGTAAAAAATCCACACTGTAAAATTTTTTTTGTTATATTACACAGCAATATTGAGACAGCTTAATTGCCACAACTATGCAGAGAAATGTTACCAGATGTAACTGTGTAACAGTAGCAGGTTTTGCTACGGTTACACCGGTACAGCTGGTAACATTTCACTACATGGTAAGCTGCCCCAATATTTTTGTGTAATATTACACAATTTTTTTAAAGAGCAGAAAAACTGAACAATTCCTTTCAAAAGGCTTTACCTATCAATTTGCAAAAAAAACATATTAGTATGCATAAAACATTAAACTAACAAAAATGTAATGATGCTAAAAAACATTTTTCATCCTTCTAAAGTTTTAACTGATTTTTTTTTTTTTTCTTTGCGCCACGGTTATATATATAGAAAAGCTTCAGTGACAACGAAAATTCTATTTTATTTTAGTCATTTATTAAAACAAATTCAATAAAGTTATTGCAACAAAGAAATTCTGGTTAGATTCCGACTTTCATACTTTCTATACCATATAATACAACATTACTCTCCAACTGAAAGGAATCACAACTCATTCTCTTAATTCACCTGAAAATCGAATGGTAAATTAATGCCTATATTGACAGTTAAAGTAACAAATGAGATTCCTTGTTCCAATTATTCATAGATAATGACAGATTTTGGATGAGAAAATGACTATAGTTAAGTGCAATTCTCTGGTTTCCTTTCATTTTTGCGGTTAGTGATGAATTTCTGCGTATCAATAAAAATCAATACAGAATTTTCATTGCATAAGTAGTGTGTGTACGCTTATATACATATATAATACAATGTGTAAACATGTATGTGTGTCTGTATGCGTGTGTTGCACAAAAGCACGGCGTGTTATTATCTAAAGTTTAAATTTCTAACAAGGATGACTTGGGAAATGAAGTTTATAATCAACCTTTGTATAACAACAGATTATAGTCAATAGGTAAATGCATGAAAATATTAAAACACACTACTCAAGAGATTTTGAGAAAACAATGCCCATAATTTGCATAGTCTTCATAATAGTAAAATTTTTGCTGCTTGATAAGCAGATAGTTTTGTTGCAATGACAATACGTTTCTGTACATTCATTGAAAATGAAAACAAATGAAACTTTTGTTTTTTGTCCAGAAAATAACTTTTGAATCACCACTCAAAAAAAATTAAATCTAAGAAAATATAATAATAATAAAGTTTGAATCTAAGGAAATAAAAAAAGTAATAATAATAAAGTTTAAATCTAAGGGAATAAAAAAAAATAGCAATAATAGTAAAGTTTAAGGGGGGGGGGGGGGGAATATACATATATATATATATATATATATATATAAATTTAATAAAATTTAAAGGAAGGGAAAGAAATAAAGTTGCTTTGTTTCAGTTAAAAATATTGTATGTGAGTACATTACAATGTGTACATTAACATAATAATTATAAAAATACAGTATGAACGAAGCTATTAGGTCTATTTCTTTGGTATTGCAGTACAGTCGTTTAGGAACGCATCACCTACCGTCGCCGACAGCCAACACTATACAGTCGGCTGCAAAATTATTCGAGCACTAGCCAATAATTCCTATATTTAAAAAGTACACTTAAGACTGTTTTGCTAAGTAAATCCTTGTCGAATCATGTTCTTAGACTGATTAAGAACATGACTCGACAAGGATTTATTTAACAAAGCTGTATTAAGTGTACTTTTTTTGGCAAGGATTATTGCTAGTGCTCGAATAATTTTGCAGCCGACTGTATGTTATAAAGCGAGATTTTTTATCAGATTGTTTCATCACCTAACATATCTGTTAATTAAAATTCCCTTTCAAAATCAAAAAAGACACAACTGTTATATATTTTTTATTTTTTATTTTTCATTTTGAAGTCTAGAAATGCGAAAAATAAACTAAGTGCATTTCTTGTCCTTCATAGCTTCAAGGATCAAGATAATTAAAAAAGAATACAGAACTTTATAAAATAAATTATACGTTTCGAGGGATTCAATTTAAAGAATTACCGAACTTTTATATGACACCATATAAATATATAGATTCCAAAGAGTGAACTGTACTCAATACTCTAATAAAATTATGTGCAAAATTTCAGGCCTTTATCATTAAAGATATCTCCGAGATACACAAAATTGACTTAACCTTTAAATGCCGTATATTGCCTTTCGTCAACATACCCAATTTTGTCTTCTAAAATATTATTAGAATTATATTCAAGCTCTAATGCCTCATGTTTGTCGATTGGCAACAAATTGCTTTTAAGCTGTAAATCATAGTTAAAACAAAGTATGATTTTTTAAAGTATTTTTCCCGCGATAAGTATAAAACATTTTTAAATTGATTTAAAAAATAATCAGGCATTTAAGGGTTAAATCACTTTTCAATGTACAGTCGGCTGCAAAATTATTCGAGCACTAGCCAATAATTCCTATATTTAAAAAGTACACTTAGGACTGTTTTGCTAAGTAAATCCTTGTCGAATCATGTTCTTAGACTGATTAAGAACATGAATCGACAAGGATTTATTTAACAAAGCTGTATTAAGTGTACTTTTTTTTGGCGAGGATTATTGCTAGTGCTCGAATAATTTTGCAGCCGACTGTATCTATATAAAGTTCTGTATTGAAAAAGAATGGACATTTGCAAATCATTCCTAAGGTTTTACACAAATTACTATTGAAAACAATTATAACGTAAAACGTGACGCCTCGCAAAATTTTTATAGGAAGTTATTGAGTTGGGAGTTGCAAAAGAATGAAGTTGGTTCGAGGTCCTTATTCTGATTTATAAAGATACTCTGTGAAGGATAGCTAGAAATTTCGAGTTCGTAAGGGAAACTTTAAGTTTTGCGAAATTTAGAAGTTAGTTAGATTTGAATAAATTTCTTGGAAAGTGGGTAACGTATGAGTGTAAATTGGTTCTCCAGTGTGTAAAAGACATTTTAGAAACGTACTCGAGATTTAGTTCAAATGCAGTTAAGTTTGCTGCTACATGATTAAAGATACTTTGACTGCAGCTGCATTGCTTGCAATTTAGTGGTAATGCATCACATCTAACTGCAGATTGACTTTCACTATACACCCCCCCCCCCCCCCTCATCCGGACATTATATCGCGGGACAAAATGTCGCGTCGACTAACAAGCAGTTAATGTGATTTATTTCACGTGTGATCTCTGGCGGGGGCCATAGTTCTTATAAATATAAATATATACATCACAGAGTGGAATTTCATTATTACATTTATATTTAATTTTAAGTTATTTTAACATATTCTTTTCACCATTCAAAATATATTTTAAAAATATTGTACATCACTGCTGACAAAGCTGAATACTCTTCACAAATTTAAATTAAAAGTTATAAAATTAATAAGCACAATTGAATTTATTATGACTAATCTTAACAAAACTTAATAAACATAGTCTTTAAACTCTTATAAGCAAAATTCATAATTTTTGTAATGTGTTTGTCTTGTCAGTGCTCTGACTAAGGTAAATATGCATGTGCTGTCATGAAATTTTATATAACATTACTAATAATTACCGACTCGTTCAAATAAAATGTTGTCATTTTATTTGACTGAACAAATCACATTATCTTGCTTTCCATTCATTTATGTAGGCGAGATTTTGTCCCCAACCCACGCGAAGAAAGTAGTCCCATATGCCTCTTCATTTAAATGCTTAAAATAAATTGACTTGTTTATTTTAATTAAGTATCTGCCCTTCTTTACTTAATTAGACAGCAGGAATGGAGAAAATTGAAGTTGTCGCCCAGTGTCAAACTTCATAAATATATAAGCAGTTTTACATTATAATGCACTTCTGAACTGTTAACAATTTAGTTTAAATGTACTCCTATGAATCTTTTTGTACAATGCTGAAATTTTGTATGTGGCGTTATTAGTGTATGTGAGACTTTTACTATTTGAAAACGGAAAAAAAAAAAAAAAAAAAAATTGTAATTCTCGTATTTGAAACTCCTGAAATGTTTGATCGATTTTATAAAGTTTTGTACAGTTTTTCTTTTTTACACATTTTTGCATTTTTTTTTTTTTTTTTTTTTTTTTTATGTATTTTTAGAACCCTCGCAGTTTTTCAAAACCCTGCATATAATGACTTATATAAATGTCTATTCTAGCTTTTTTTTTTTTTTTTTTTTAACAGTATTTAAGATACCAAAACTTTCTGGAATTCATTATGTGGTAATTAGATTTTGTAAAACGTTATTGAAAAAAGCTGTATATTTTAATACTGCTTACATTTTTTTTCCTTTAAGCTCATAGCTTTAAGTTTAATATTTGACATACTGAATTGTTCAGATTTGCTTTACTTATGAGCATAAAAATATCCCTTAGATTATTTGCACTTTCTGCCTTATCAGATATACGTGTGTTTATACTTTTAGCTATTTCTGCATTAAAAATAGTTTGTTGAATTTACTATTTAAAAAATAGCACTAGGACTTCAATATATTTATTTTACGAGAGGGGAAGTCTAAATTTTTATAAAAATTTCTGTTATATATACATTTTTTTCCTGTTAGAACAAGTATTTCCTTATTATTTGTATCGACTTCTGTATATGTATATGTGAACTTAAATTATACCTTACAAAATTTGCCTTAAGGTTTTTTTTTTTTTTTTTTTTTTTTTTTTACATTAAAAGAGGTTTTATTAAAGTGCATTTAAAAACTGGCTTTGAAAAGTAATAAATAAAAAAATTCAAAGTAAATGGTACAAATTGCAAAAACTTGCAACAATTGTTTCGGCCGAAATAATACCACATCCTATCATCAAGTGGAAAATGTAAGCACGAGTGCTGCATGAAAAATATTTTCAGATGATGAAAGGTCGTGTTATTATTTCAACTCAAAACATTTGTGGCAAGTTTTTACATTTTATGGTGTTTAGTTACAATTTTTTTTTATTATTATTATTCTTTAGTTCTTATGAAAGAGGGTTAACCTTTTGCAACATTTATATAACTAATTAAAATTTTAAGAAAATATTTTTTAACAAATAGTTTAATACTACACACATTTAATCAGTATTATGCTCAATACACATCTGATATAAACTTCTATAGATTATTCTTCTAGTTTCATTCAAATTTTTTCATCAACTGTTGTACAAAATGCCTAAAATACTTAGTAAACTAATTCTCCAATTGTATGGCTGCTTTTCTTCCAATTTCAAAAAATTTTGCAGTATATTAAAAACAAAACATTTTTTTTTTTTTTTTTACATAATTTTTCTTTTTAAAGGATTAATTTATAAACTAATTCAATAGACTTTACCTTACTTAAACATCCTTCATAAGTGAGCAGATATATTTCGGACCCGATCAGGTCCATATTCAGTGCTCAGATGACAACTTCTGTCCGGTTTGTATTTATTCATTCCTCTTATTTTCAGTTTCTTCACTTCGTTTCGTCAGCAACAGCATCTCAAGACGACGAAGCGAAGTGAAGGAACTGAAAATAAGAGGAATGAATAAATACAAACCGGACAGAAGTTGTCTCATCTGATCACTGAAGATGGACCTGATCGGGTCCGAAATATATCTGCTCACTTATGAACATTTTTTTTTTCTTTTCAATAATAATAAAGTAATGCTTACCCAAAATGCCGTGTTGTAATATAAGCATTGTAACTCTTTTTATCATTATCGATTTTTTATTGATAAAAATTTAATCAAAAATGGTCACAATATTTCAACTCCTTCTTTAGAAATGGATTAAAATCTGACCTTCAGTGCTACATAAAAAAAAAAAAAAAAAAAAAAAAAAAAAGTTGAAATATCAGTCCGTTTTTATTATTATTATTATTATTCAACCTTTAAAGATAGAAAAAAAAAATTTTTTCTTTCTCACTCTCTCTTAATTTCCACATTACTTATTAGTGCAAACACAAAATGTGAGAAGCATATTGACACAATATAAAACAACAGTGACAAACAATCTCTCTTTTTTTTTTCCCAGTAAATGTTTCATAAAATCATCCACTTTATCTTAAAGTGACACAGATGATATGCCAAACCCATTGTTTCCTATTGTTTCCTCATTTTGCTTCACTGCTCTTTCGCGCAGTTTCGTTCATTACTCTAGGTCTAAGTCATTAAGAATTCCCTAGTTTACAGATTTTCTTGCTGGATACGCTCTGTAAATGTATATTCTTAAAACTTTTCTAAATTACTTCATTCACAATTATGCAGCCTTTTTGTCAGTATTGAAAATGTGAGATTAGCTGATTATATTTACATAGCTTGCTTTCAAAAATAAGGGAATACATTAATGAGTAAATAATGTGTTAATAAATGCACACGGTCTAAGTTATTCATCGAAAATGCTTTTCAAAACACTAAATTTTCTTTGTGATCAATATTAAAACAGTCTATGTCGAAATTAGTTTTTAAGTATATTCTCAATAAAAATAGTCTTATTGAGATTTGGAATAAATTGATTTTATAATTTTAGCAACTGTGTTTTACATTTTATTCTCCGATGAACTTGATTGAAATATTTTATCTTCTGTCTAGACGAAACTTAACGTGGAAATTTTGTTAAGGTAGCGAAAAATTGAACCGCTCATTTACAAATAAATAGCTTTCTAGGGTATTTTAAATATTAGGCATTTAAAATCAATTTGCATTTCACGTTTAGTAAAAAGCTTCCTTTTTGGAAATGGAAACTATACATACATTATTATGCATTCTAGAAAAAGGTGCTTCCTACATTTTATATAAAAAATAAATAAATAAATTGATTTTATTATTGTAGCACCTTTATTCTAAATTTTACTTATCACGCATGAGGTACTAAAGATTTGCTCTTATCTTTTGTCTGTAAAACAAATATACACGAATGTGCAAAATAAAATAAAATAACCGTATTATGCTGACCACCAGACTGGTACAATATTTATTGTGGCGGCTCATGTATTGGCGTATACTAGAAAAATATACGACATATAACGCTTATCTCCAGTCACGATTGGTAGTTTTGCCATCAAATTTCATCAAATTAGGAGCTGTATTAATTGTGAAACTGTGAAATTTATAAGATTGATTTGCATATTTTTCCTTACACATCCGTGTAGCGCCCTCTATGAGCAAAAATTTTAACTTTTTTTGGGGGGGGGCAAATAAATCCCCTTTCACGAGATTAACTTTTTCTCAAACTGCGTTCAATTCTACCAATCCCTTCAATTTTTATGAATATTTTAAATGTCTACAGACTTATGGAACACCCAGTAATATATATAAGACAGAACGGCAACTAAAGCTCGGGCCTGACACAGAGGCTTGACAATACTGGCGGGCCCCTATGGACATGAGGATATAAAACTGTATTTCCGCAAATGAATCAGTTTTAGAAGCATTTTTAAGCGTGAGCATTTGTGTGAAGATTAGTTTTTATTAAACATTTTGAGAAAACTCTACCGAGTACATAATACTCTTCGGAATGTACAGGGTGTCCCATAAGTCTGTAGACATTTTAAAAATTCATAACTATTGAATGAATTGATAGAATTGAATGCGGTTTGCGAAAAAATCATTCTCGTGAAGGGGGATTTTTTTTTTTTTTTTTTGTAAAGAAAAAAAAATATAGTTAATTTTTCGGTCGACGATAGTATATATATATATACATATATATATTCGCTCTGCATTAGTTATCAATTACTCTTAATCTACAGTCGGCAGCAAAAGTATCCGAGCACTAGCAGAAATTCCTATGTAAAAAAAGTACACTTAATACAGTTTTGTTAAATAAATCCTTGTCGAATCCTGTTCTTAGTCAGTCTAAGAATATGATTCAACAACGATTTATTTAACAAAACAGTATTAAGTGTACCTTTTTTATATAGGAATTTTTGCTGTTGCTCGGATACTTTTGCTGTCGACTGTATAACGAATGTTTTGCTATGTTGCTTCTCTCTCTCTTTTTTTTTTTTTTTTTTTTTTTTTTTTTTTTAATTTACAATCGGCTGCAAAATTATTCGAGCACTAGCCAATAATTCCTATATTTAAAAAGTACACTTAAGACTGTTTTGCTAAGTAAATCCTTGTCGAATCATGTTCTTAGACTGATTAAGAACATGACTCGACAAGGATTTGTTTAACAAAGCTGTATTAAGTGTACTTTTTTTTGGCAATTATTATTGCTAGTGCTCGAATAATTTTGCAGCCGACTGTATTTACATTTTCTGCTTTAAGTTTTCCTTTACTTCACTCTATTTTCGAAATATATAATTTTAATTAAAGTTCTCTTGTTTAAAGTGTCAAAAATATAATATCTTCTAAGAATATTTGTATTTGTTTTAAAAAGTACATTAAGCGATAATTGTTTTAGAAACGGGAGAACGTTTTGCTGAGTTTAGCAAAGTATTTCTCCGCATTTAAAAAAGAAAAAAGATGCTTCAAAGAATTTTCATCTGAGAGAAGCAAGTTGCAATAAGTGTCAGTCGCATCAAAACAAAGAAGAGTTTAAACAACTAACCAAATAATCCTGGTTCTGATTTAATAATTTTAAATTTTTAATAATTAATTTTTAAATAACTATATGTTTAATCTAAATTTCGATAATAATTAATTTGCTGAAGGCATCGCTATTAATTTTAAGAAAATATTTTTAAAAAGGAACTTATTTGAATCTCCATATAATAATTTGATAATTATTGTCATTAACAAAATGAGGAAATGCAAAAATTTTAATTCTTTTTTTTTTTTTTTTTTCCAATCAATGAGCTATATTCCTTTTTATTGCTTCTATATCTGTGCCGTGTGTTTTTGTGTTTGGGTGAAAAAAAAAGAAAGAGAGTTTGTGTAGTATATTTTCTCATATGGGTAAATAGATACCAAAATTGTTAAAGATCTATGAAATAAAAAAAAAAAGCAGAAAAATTTGTCTGCGATTCCGAAAATGTTTGGAAAAACACTGATCACATACAGTCGATAACAAAAGTCTGCGAACACTAGCAAAAATTCCTATGTGAAAAAAGTACACTTAATACAGTTTTGTTAAATAAATCTTTGTCGAATCCTGTTTTTAGACTGACTAAGAACAGGATTCGACAAGGATTTATTTAACAAAACTGTATTAAGTGTACTTTTTTTACATAGGAATTTTCGCTAGTGTTCGGAGACTTTTGTTACTGACTGTACCTCATAAAATAATCGGTTTTAGAAATTTGCGGAAGCTTTTCTGAAATTGGACATTTTTGCTATCATTAAATTTCAAAAATAGTAACATTCGTGAATTTCAGATGTAGTATTTTGATTTCCACATTTTGATTTCTACCCATTTTAAGATATTATGATTTCAGCAGGACAATATTATAGCGTGAAACATAATATATATATATATATATATATATATATATATATATATATTAAAAAATAACTTAAATATTAAGGGGTCAAAACTTTGAACAGTTTTAATTTCAAATCTTTTAAGCCCAATAATTCGAAATATATAACAAACCATAAAATTCAGTATAGAAAAAAGAGTATTTTCTAAAGTTTTGAAACTTCAGAAACTAGTTAAAATTTTAATATACAGATGTGAACCCCAAAGCTAGACCCATCAATATCATTAAAAAATACCAATATTTCTGTCGATTGGCACTGGTAAAATTTTTGTATTAAGATTTTCTGAAGAATTATTGGGTCTAGATTAATTTTTGCGACTGTATATCATGGTTGGTTGGTTGGTTGGTTGGTTGGGTTTTACGTCTCACTAGTGCTGCGCAGATGGGCAATTGGCGACGGTCTGGGACACACCCCTAGAGGTGGTCCGGAAACATGCCATCACAATTTTGATCCTCCACGGAAGGGAATATATCATTGTTACACCAGCATTGAAATAAATATCCTTCTTCTAATCAGACATTGCTCAATTTTGTACTGGTAGACTATGAAAAGATTTGAATACTGCTATTTTTACTGTTGATATTCATCAATTAATATTATCTACTCCTTACTCAGCATGTTTCAAAAGTCATGAAGAATGGAAGATAACAAAATGTCAATGAAATATTGTTTATAACAAAAAGTTATATGTAAAGATGTACAATTCGACCTTAATCTTCAATATCCCGTAAATAGGGATAGTACAGAAACCTATACATCATCTCAAATAATTTATCATCCTACCCCTTACAATTTTTTATTCAAAAGTTAGTCGACAGTTGTTGCTAATCTCTCTTTTACTATTGAGTCATTCTTCATCATATCAATAAGATTTCCACTCGGTCCTTTTATTTATTATTCTTAATCCTTATTATGGCATTCAATACATGTACAGAAAGATTTCAAACCAAAATTTATTTATCATGATCAAAATTTAAAGGCCTGGAATGCATTAGAATTTGCTTCTAAAAGTTTTCTTTTTTTTTTTTTTTTTTTTTTTGAAAATTGTATTCAAGACAGAAATATCATTTTTCCATATTTTTAAGAAAAACGACATATTTATATAAAATGGTATCCGCATATAAAAATGTTTAATTTAATTTATTTTTCGAATCTAAGTTAACTTTGTGTTTTAGAAGTTAATACTTATTATAAAATTCATTATTTAGAGACGTTTGTTTACAATAAGTGTCAATTAACTAATTAAATTTATCAATAAAACAAATAAACGATTTTTGTTTTATGTAATATTTTCAGCAGTTGTGCCATTACATAGTCGACAATTGATTTAGAGCTGTATGAATGTGGTGATTTACTGTCCACCATTTTCTTCCATTCTTTCTGGCTAATGGTCTCGATTTTCCTGTTGACTTCTGAAAAGGTTGGTTGGTTAGGTTTAACGTCGCAGTAGTGCTGCGCAATAAGCAATTGGCGATGGTCTGGGACTCACCCCTAGAGGTGGTCCGGAGACATGACATCACAATTTTGATCCTCCTCAGAAGGGATGGCTCTCCCGCTTTGGTGACTCCCAGAGGTATAATTTTGATGTAACATGGAGGACATTGCGGCCACGACAGATTTTACGTGCACCAGTCACCATTAGTGTACACGACGGTCTTTGGCCGGCTGGAGTACCGAACCCGCAATCTTCCAGTTACTAACACGCTACTCTACAGACTGGGCTACCGCGGCCGACTTCTAAAAAGGAAAAAAGAAAAAAAAAAAAAAAACATAGATACTATAAACGAAAAAAAGGGAGGGTGGGGGGGGGAGAAAAAGAAAAACAGAAAATCTAAGTATTTGTAGTTCCGTTTTATTTCATCCCAAAAATTTAAAAACTAATTTTTTTATTGAGCAAAATGATAAAAAACTACGTGCTTTATTGAACTTAATGAAAAGATTAGGAATGAAAAAAGTCGTTTTAATCTATGGTTTGATTTAGCTCTAAAAAATAATTACGTGTAAGTTACTTCTTCTTTTATTTCTTTCTTTCTTTTTTTTTTTTTTTTTTTTTTTTTTTTTTTTGTCTTTAACTCTGATTTTTTTTTTCTTTTTGCTTCTCGTTGTGTATCACATTTTCTTCTTCTTTTTAATTTTGCGTTACAATACTTCATTATGATAAAGCCTTTAAAACGATGTATTGAAACGTTCATAATAGATTAACTTTTTTTTTTTTTTTAATTAACTTAGTTGTTTCAAGTTTTAACAAACAGTTTTCGAATGCCTAATGAGAAACACTTTAGATTTCTAACTTTATATCCAAACATATAATGCGTGTAAAAAAAAAAATTAGTATTTTACAATGGAATACTCTAAAAACAATTTATCAGATTTAAAAAAGAAGGAAAAAAGAAAGAATGATAGTTTGTTGAATATTTGTTTTTTAATCAAACGCTGGAAAAATCTTTTTTTTTTTTTTTTTTTTTTTTTTTTTAAATAAAAAAAATTTAAAGAAAATAGATATTATTCCTTCATTTACATAAATTTTGCTTAAATTAAGAATAAAGTTAAATTGACAAAGTATTGAAAAATGTCTTTTGTAAATGAAACTTCTTTAAATAATCTCAAAAAGTCATATAAAGATATTTTAAACTGATTTATCGTAAAATATTGCAAACAATACGTCATGAAATTTTCTAAACCTTAACCATTAATAGAAAATAAATATAAGAAATTGAAGAGAAAGAGATTGGTTAAGCTGATAAAACTAAAATTATATCGTTTGAAAACCATATTTCATAACTCTCGTTAGAAATCTCTGCGGCGCAATTTCGCTTAGCGTACCTTTATATATATGTGTGTATGCGTGTGCGAATCATTCAGTTTAGCTAAAATTACAGAATTTTGTTTTCCTTAAAAATATTGATTATTTTTTTTCTTACTTAACTATTATTTTATCCTCGTTGTTCTCATGACAAATTATTGACATACCTACTAAACTATAAATTTTTCACCTGAAAATTTAATTTTTTTTATTATTATTATTTATGTTATTATTGTTGTTGTTATCATTATTATTATATTAACATTTATTTTAAAGCTTATTTAAAATCAAACTGGTACATATGGAAAAAAAATGAAAAAGTGTTTTTTTTTTTTTTTTCAATAACTTTTCATTGTTCGTCTCTGATCGAATATAATTTTTTCGAGAATCGTTTCTTAATCCAGTTACCATGGAGCACTTAAAACAACATCTATCTCTTTTTTTTTTTTTTTTTTTTTTTTTTTGAGAAAGTAAGTATATAAAAAATTATAATTCCTCAATTCTTTCAATGGTTAAAAAAAATTTGAAACCATGGATGGCAAGTAGAAAAAAAATTGGTGAGTAACTTCGTCGAAATTCTCTAATAAGAGCAAGACACTAGTGCATATAGCACTTTCTTCAGCCCACACACTGAAAAAAAATTCTGTGACTCAAATTTAGAAAATAAATTGTGTCTCTAGTAAAAATAGTTCCATGTCATTTTTATAGATTCTAGTTCCCTTTGCTAGCGGTTCTAGAAAACCTTATTAAAATTCTAGAGCATTTCCCTGTATTATTTTGGTCAAACTTATTTAAAAATAGCTGCAAATAAATGCGAAACCAAGAGGCGAGTTTTAGTATTTATATTTCTAGCTTAAGAGTAACTATATTTCTAGTCTTGAGATTTTATATGTAATTCCTTGAAACGTAGTAAACAGCTAAGTATAGCAAAGTCTGCTAGTGTATGCATATATGTGTTTGCAGCATTATTTTAAAAGATTTTTTAAAGCTCTTTTTTTAACTCTTGATAAAACCCCCCAAAAAATCTTTTCGTTTATTTAAAGCATATTTTCGGATACAGATATAAAATTAATAATAAGAGTAAATTCTGCGTAGAAATTTTAAATTAATCACGAAAGCATATGGCTTAACTAAAAAATTTATATTTATTAAAATAAATTAAAAATAATTAAAAACATTTAAAAAGCTCAAACAACTAGTACACATTTCGGGCTCACATCGAGCACATTATCAGTACAAATATGAAACTTCAAGTTGTAGCACAAACACTTAATTAACATTTTTTCTTTTTTTTTGGGGGGGGGGGGAGGGGGGAGAAAATGAATTAATATCAGGTTAAAAATTATTTATTTTCATAAGGTTATATAAAACTTGATTAAGGTCACAGGATACTTTCAAAAAAAAAAAAAAAAATTACAATTATAACGTATTTGTACCCAATATGGACAGTTCTCTATATGGACAACCCTAATATCTTTATAAGTAATAAATTTCATTGAGGGATGGAGCTACATGTCTGTGAAGAAAAGCATTTGAAAAGATAATTTAGCCTGGAAAGTGCAAAAAAGCGTGATGTTCGTCAATTTGAAGGAAACTTGTTTTTTCGTGGTGTGCTGATCGTAATTACTGGTAAGTTTAAATTCTTATTAGATATGGTAAAATTACTTTAAATATTGAAACGTGGAGTGTTTTAGAAAGCTGATAAAACATATTTTCAATTGCTATTGCATATATTGCTTAAAAATGTATTTTTTTTATTTTTTTATTACAAGATTTAGTAAAAGTACGCCCGATTCCCAATATGGACACCTTATGTCCACATTGGAAGTACAGTAAGTGAATCTTCAGATTCACAAATTTGTAAAATATCTGTTTAATGTTATTTTTATTAATGCATTTTATTCATAATAAACTGGTGCATTTTATTGCACCAGAGCATGCAGAAAATGTAACAATTGTTTCATGCTGTAATGCCCTTGGCCACAGCATTCCTCCCATGGTACTTTTCAAAGGAAAGAGGATGAAACAAGAATGGAAGGATAACATGCCTCCAGGAACGGAAGTTATGAGGACTCCTAAAGGCAGCATGACCACTGAGGTATTCTGCATTTGGTTGGAACATTTCGTTAAGTTCAAAACTGAAGTCCCCACTCTTCTTGTTTTTGATGGAGCTAGTTCTCATTTGGACGCAGAAATCGTGACAAAGGCAGACGAACACAATGTAACACTCTACTGCCTGCCCAGCAACACGACTCATGAATTTCAGCCCTTGGACAAAGCTGTTTTTAAAGCTTTTGAATCATACTGGGATGATGATGTATTACTCCATTTCACTCGTCACCCTGATAGACAGATCATTCGACTTAGATTTGGGGAAATCTTTAGGAAGGTTTGGAATCGTTCGATGACTCTGTCGAACATAACTTCAGGTTTTCGGGGAACTGGAATTTTTCCTTTCGATCCAACTATAATTCCATATGAAGCATTCGCGCCTAGTGACATTACTGCAATTCCGAAACCAGCAGCAGAAGGAGAAGAAAATGCACCAAATTTGGAAACTGCAACAGCTGTTGAAGCTCCTGCTAACAACATACGTTCTCCTGTTATTGACCCACCTTCATCACCTGCGAGATCATTTTCCATGGAAAATTCTTTCACCAGCGTGTTATCGACTCCAACTGTAAGAAGGAAGAAGACACAACGTCGCCAGGCGATAAACTCAAAAGGCGTCAAAGTGGTAAAATCCTTGTTCAACAAGATGCCATTTGAACAATCCTCCAAGAAACCTTCTCCAAGAAAAAAATCCTCCAAAAAGCCCTTGCAGAAAAATCAAAAGAAGCCTCCCCTCAGTAGAGTATCTGTTGGCGAAATCGCAGGTACCAGCGGTATCACTTCCTCAACAAAGGACAGCTGGTACTGCTTCTTATACAGTATTGATGCTGTTGCAGACATGCGGCCATGCATCAAATGCGGCAGATATGCCCATAAGGACTGTGTGGGACTTAGCGCCCATGATGAAGAAGTTTTTATTTGTCCATCCTGTGAGGACTGAGTAATAACAGATGTAAATTCTGCAGACAATAGGTGCAATAAATCTAAGCAAAAGCAACTATATTATTTTATAATATTTTGTAGTAACTGAGGTGTTTTGCATCAGTCTTCGAAGAGCCACAACCAAAAATGACCCCCCTTCTAAAGTGCATATTCTGAAGATATTTACTGCCCCCCCTCCCCGCAATACTTAAAGATATGTTTTCTTTTATCCCCTCTTCTCTAAAATCCCTTGAAAGAGTGGCTCTTTGTGTAGTAGGTCAATAAGAAGCCACTTGTCCCTCATATGGACATGCATGTACATAATAGGGACAGATGGTTCCTTATATGGACACTTGTAAACAATTTTTGTTTTTATCATTTAAATTAAACCAGAATAATTACAAGGTCGCTAATTTTAATAATGATATTCAACACTCCAGGGATAGTGGTCATGCATTTTTGGAGTCCTATGACATGTACACGGGGGTGAAAAAAATACATTTTCCTTAGGGTGTCCATATTGGGTACAGGTACCTTATATTTAATCACTGCAAAAAGTTACGAATTTATATAGTCTTAGTCTTAGATGAGAAATGGCATTGTTAAAATTTGCGCATTATTTTTTTGCTTAGGCTTTCTTTTTTTTTTTTTTTTTCTTTTTTATCTTCTTTCAGGTAGTTTTATAAGTTTTTAACAAAATTTAGTTGAAATTTTTATTTGCAGTCATAATTATGCTTTTTTTTTTTTTTTTTTTTTTTTTTCTTTGTAATTTCAAAGTTATAGAGTTTTAAAAAACAAAAAAAAAAAAAAAAAAATGGAAAATTGTGACTAAGTTCTGTCCAAAAAAAAAAAAATATATATATATATATATACATTTAAAAAAATTAAATGAAGTTTCATGAACATTCAACAAAATATAAGACGCATGGAACATTTTAAATTTGACGCAACTACATAAAAACTAGTTTTAAGAAAATGATGTTTAAAGTTTTCATTTTACAACCGACTCAATATTTTTTTACAAATATAAAGGCTTATAACTCAGCGTTGAATGATGGTGACTGAAAACTTCGTTTCTCCACACATTACTACTGTTATTTAGTTTCATATTTTAATAAAACTGAAATACTGATTTTTTCCATTTAGAAAGTGCCTTGTTACTTTAAGGATTTGGTAACGAGCATGACATCCAAACTCTATGGTCAGATGTCCATTTGGCATATATTTATTATTATTATTATTATTATTATTATTATTTTATTTCTTCGGAAAACACCTTCCTTGCAATTTTCACCACTCTTTAAAAATAGCTTTTATTTTTTCACTATTTCATTCAAATATGCGTAAATGAGCAAAATATTAAACTTCGGGATTTTTTTCAATTTGCTTTTAAAAGTAAAATTTTCATGAAGCATTATTATTATAAACATTTTTATGTAGTTTTAATTAAGTTATCTTTTTAACTGAAAATAAAATGTTATTCAATCAAAAATTTTTCTACAATCACAAAAAAATCTTCTGCAATTAAAATTTTCTGCGATAAATCACGTTACGCAAGTCCTTCTGATAGCATGGGCCCATGTTTCATCGGGTTTCAGCTGGGTATTTTTTTATACCATCCCTCCAATAAGATACAGTTCACAGTAAGTTTATACAGTTTGTAGCAAGAATGCGAACATTCTCAAAGTCCGGTACATAATCGGTATACAAAGAAATACATACTATAATAGCAGGAGACTTGGCGTTGGAATATTAAAACAGAAATAAACTACTACGTCAGAAACGCCAAAGAAAAATTATTGAGGTGCATACAGCTGTTTCGGTAGCCTAAAGCGTACCGTCATCAGTGCAAAAAAAAAAAGAATCAATTCTTTTTTTTTTTGCACTGATGACGGTACGCTTTAGGCTACCGAAACAGCTGTATGCACCTCAATAATTTTTCTTTGGCGTTTCTGACGTAGTAGTTTATTTCTGTTTTAAAATACATACTAGTTGAGAATTTGAATCACTCATATTATAAAGCATGGGTGACGTTATGTATGACATGATATGACGTGTACACACACACACACACACACATAAGGGAGAGTAGGTGAATGTGGAATACCATTTTTGTTTGAACTCACTATAATAAATGAAGTGATTTGGATCACTGAGAATTCGAGTATTGTAAACTTTCAAGTGTTGTTGTGATTTAATGATTTCGTGGTACAAAAAATAAAGTTTACATGCAAAATTTTTAGTTAAGAAAAAAAAGTTATTTTCGAATAATATGGACCAAGTGGGTAATATTGAATAGCTATGAAGGGAAATATAGAATACACATTTCCTTAAAGGATAATATGGAATACAGAAGTATTTTTACAGAAAATCATGAATAATTACATTATAAACATTTTAATTTTTAAATCCTTTTATATTAAAAATAAGCAGTATTGAAAAAATTATCAACATTCAAGTTTTACAAAAATCGCAAATGATATGGAGTAGTAGCTATTCCATATTACCCGAATCGCCATCTTGGAGAATAAATCAACCTCAACCAGCTGTTGGTAGAAATAAGTTCATGGGTATCAGACTACCAACTAACTCAACTCCCCTACCGAAAATGACTTTAGGTATTCACTCATTTTACTGCTTCGTAAATAGACTAAAGAATTCGTAATACATAGCTCAATAAAAGTCTGTATCTTGATAAACCAAAGAAGTTGTAGGACAAGAAAAAAAAAAAAAAAAAAAAAAAACTGCTCATTTAACTAACACAATGTGAAGTACCGTTCATATTTGAGGACCAGTGAAGACGTTTGACGAGCCTCCGATAGGTTGCAGCATCGTACAGGTGAGATATAATGGTATTCCATTTTACCCGACTATTTCATATTCCTCACTGATCTCCTATATATATGATGTCACTGTATTTATTTGTACACTGTGTTATATATGTATTAAACATATGGCTTATTTCGGAATATTTAAAATTGAATCAAAAATAAATATGTAAATACTTCCTCAGAACAGTAAACTTTCCTGAATGTGCAGACTCTTGCACTCCACTCTTAGGTAAAACTGTCCCATTCCAAAATGTAACAGAAAATCGTTTATTCAAAAAATAAAATAAAAGTTTAGCTAGCTAATTTCTTAAGTTTCATATTCTGTTCTCTGTAGTTAGTTTTGATTAACGTCTCTTAAAAATAGTTTTTATAGGTCGTAAGAAAAAAAAAAAAAAGAAATGAATCATATTCTGGACATCAGCCTTTCATCATAAGCTAGGTCATAAGAAGCACTAAACAAAATTTAGCATTGTTATTATACTTTTAAATTTCATCTCGGCTATATTTTATAAGCTATTTTTTATTTTTTATTTATTATTATTATTTTTTTTTTTTTTCCATTTCTACTTTTACAAAATGTTAATTTGCTGTTTTGATAATTAAATTAATAAAAAGAAAAAAAATCAGACAATTAAAATGTCAAAAAACTGATCATAAAAAATACTAAAACAATACTAACAAACATAAAATCTTATTTATAAAGGACATAATGCTTTTAATCCTTCAAGTGGACATTGATGAGGGAAAAAAAGGAGAGGAAACATTCATTGTGAAAAAGGATTTTTTAAGTATTTAGTTTAATGATAGTCAAACTATTCATTTTGTTGACATAAGAAAAAAAAACTCATAAAAAGAAGAAAAAAAAAAAAAAAAACATTCCTTTCTTTAGGCACAGTTCATTGAGAAACACAAAATACACAACATCTCATTAGAAAAAAAAAAAAAAAAACACTGTATCATTACATAAAAGAACTGATAGGCAAATAAAACTCTTTGTGAATTTTTTTATGTAAAAAAAAAGAAAAGAAAAAAACTTCTCTTTATTTAATCTAAATTTTTTTATCTATACAATTCATTCAAATTCTAGTACCTACAATAAACTATTAGGTTTTTTTTTTTTTTTTTTAATTTCATGAACAAGAATAAACTCATATAAGCAATTGCTGTATTATTATCTATAAAATCAATTTAACATGACTACATTTTAGTGCTGAATATTCACTTTAGAAACATATTTGTAATATATACAGAAATAGGAGGATGATAGTTTTAGAAAAATAGTAATTCTTTCAATGTTATTCTGCAAAACGTATGTCAATTTGTTTAATACTATCATTTTTTTTTTCTCTCTTTTTCACGTTTAAATACGTTTAGAATCTTGAATAAATTTATTGAATATAGTTCTTTTTTCAGAAGTAGTCTAAAAAGTCTTCTAAATATATACTCAAAAATTTATCAAAACCTTCAGCAACAAACACAGCATTTTTGCTTCCCGAATTCTGGAATATAAAAGTCTCTTCGAGGAAAAATATTATTATACATAAAACTTTTTTAAGTTTTTCTTCTGAAAATAAAACTTATGCTATTTGAGGTAAGAATTTTTTTCATATTTTTTTTTTTGAAAGCTCCAATATCTTGGGATATATTTTTCTTCATAAATGCACTCTAAAAAGACAATTCGAAACATTGTACATATAGAAAACAAAGTTTTTGAGTTTTGCTTTCATGCTTTTCACTTTCTTTACTATTCAACAGAAGAAGGTATTGGTTTCGTAAAAATTTTTGACTTCCGGTTTTCAATGGATTTACACGTTTTAAGAGGTCCAGAACACGATTTGAGCAGTTTTTGAAAATATCTGTTGTCTGTCTGTGTGTCTGTTACAAAAATTTTATGGCAACTGTAGCTCAAGAACTAAGGCTCAGATTTTCATTAAAAAAATTTAAATGCAGTTGCATCTTAACATAAATTAGTGCCTGTCAGCTTTAGATGAAAATCGCCTAACATGTGGCACTGCCATCCATTTTCTTTTTCTAAAATTTTAATATGGAAATATAGGACAAATTTTGCATAGTAAATGTGCACAATAAGAATTCTTTTCAATGAATCATTGTGAAATTAAAAAGAATTATTTATAAAAGTAATAGTCAGCTAGGAAAAATTTTTGTTTATGTAGGAACATCGTACCCCGGGGGTGTAATTTTTAACTATCAGTATTTTTCAAAAGAACTCGTCAACACCTTTAAAACGAATGGCTGAACCATAAAGCTGCAATAGTTGAAAAACTAAGTTATCAATTTTTGTGATTAAAAAAAAAAAATTAAGTTGTCGTTTGTAGAGTATACAATTGACTTCATCCATTGTACATTTAATGTTATACTTCACTGAAATGAAAATGTCTGCATTTATCATGAAAAATAATTTTAATAAATAAATAATTTGTAGTGCGGGAATTTGTATAGAACAATATAGAAAAAAAGTTTGTGATGATGGGCACAACATACCAGTTTATCAATTTTTAAAATTTTCTTTTCTTTACAAAAGCATACAGATTATACACTATAACTATAACTATAACTATAACTACACTGTAACTACACTATTTTACTGCAAGATAGGGCATAAATATTTATATGCAGCTCCTCTTTAAAATACGTCATGGAATACTGTGGTGTAAAAGAAATCCTTCCATATGTTATGCATACGGCGTACAACATAAATTATCATTGTAAATTTTTTAAACATTGTCAGTATTTTTAGTTGAAGAACAAATAAATAACAGTTATATAATAAAATATAATACTGAATAAACGTTTAGACATTATAAAATTCTTTTCAAAATTACACTGTAAAATTTTTTTTTGCTCTATTACACAACAATAATGAGGCAGCCGACTTGCCACAACTAGGCAGAGAAATGTTACCACAACTGTAACTGAGTGATCTTTCACGTTATACTATGATTACACAGGTATAGCTAGTAACATTTCTCTTCATTTTTGTGGCATTTCCCTACATGGTAAGCTGCCTCAATGTTGTTGTGTAATTATACACGAAATTTTTTACAGTGTACTAATACATTTATCTTGAACGACAAAAGTTTAAGAGTGAAATCAAAAGTTTTGAAGCTAAAGATAAACTAGCTAAAGATAAATACTGCTTATAGAATTTTAATTTTTCTCTAAACTATATGGAATATCTTATAGACTGTAATACTAAAAAATAATAATAATAATAAATAAATAAAACTTTTTTGAAAAAAAAATAGAACCGACTCCAAAAAGCAATTATAATTATTACTTAAACTACTAAAACTAAATTCAAATTTGACATATAGTGGAATTGTAAATTGCGCCTTAAAAGTATAATATAAATTCCGTCGTCATATTACTATAATACACTGTAATACTAAATTATAAAAATATGCAATGTAAGTTTTTCAAAAATTATAATTTACTATTCTAAATAAAAAATTTTATTTTCAATAAATATAACGAATGCAAAATATCAATCAATATGTAATATCAATGAATACAAAAATTTTTATTGATAAACAAAATGAAATTACATCGCCTTCAAAGCAACGTCCACAAACCAAAATAATAACTAGTATACTAAATTGTTATCTATTTATATTTTAACTAAATTTTTAGCGCTATTTTTCATTTTTCTCGCACTAATGTAAATCACTTGAATTTTGTGCACTCAGATATAAGGAAGAAACGTCTTTAAATTCCACAATTTAAATTTGTAGTTTTACATAAGTCAAAATTTACATAAAACATATACGCATGCATAAGTATATAAATACTGCATTTAAATTCAAACTCATATCATTTACAAATGTTAAACAGAACAAATTGTTAAAATTTTTGCCTATTAGTATTATAGTTATTTCATAACTGATGTGTTATACTGAAAAAAAATTTAAAAAAGAAAAGAGTAAAAAATCCACACTGTAAAATTTTTTTTGTTATATTACACAGCAATATTGAGACAGCTTAATTGCCACAACTATGCAGAGAAATGTTACCAGATGTAACTGTGTAACAGTAGCAGGTTTTGCTACGGTTACACCGGTACAGCTGGTAACATTTCACTACATGGTAAGCTGCCCCAATATTTTTGTGTAATATTACACAATTTTTTTAAAGAGCAGAAAAACTGAACAATTCCTTTCAAAAGGCTTTACCTATCAATTTGCAAAAAAAACATATTAGTATGCATAAAACATTAAACTAACAAAAATGTAATGATGCTAAAAAACATTTTTCATCCTTCTAAAGTTTTAACTGATTTTTTTTTTTTTTTCTTTGCGCCACGGTTATATATATAGAAAAGCTTCAGTGACAACGAAAATTCTATTTTATTTTAGTCATTTATTAAAACAAATTCAATAAAGTTATTGCAACAAAGAAATTCTGGTTAGATTCCGACTTTCATACTTTCTATACCATATAATACAACATTACTCTCCAACTGAAAGGAATCACAACTCATTCTCTTAATTCACCTGAAAATCGAATGGTAAATTAATGCCTATATTGACAGTTAAAGTAACAAATGAGATTCCTTGTTCCAATTATTCATAGATAATGACAGATTTTGGATGAGAAAATGACTATAGTTAAGTGCAATTCTCTGGTTTCCTTTCATTTTTGCGGTTAGTGATGAATTTCTGCGTATCAATAAAAATCAATACAGAATTTTCATTGCATAAGTAGTGTGTGTACGCTTATATACATATATAATACAATGTGTAAACATGTATGTGTGTCTGTATGCGTGTGTTGCACAAAAGCACGGCGTGTTATTATCTAAAGTTTAAATTTCTAACAAGGATGACTTGGGAAATGAAGTTTATAATCAACCTTTGTATAACAACAGATTATAGTCAATAGGTAAATGCATGAAAATATTAAAACACACTACTCAAGAGATTTTGAGAAAACAATGCCCATAATTTGCATAGTCTTCATAATAGTAAAATTTTTGCTGCTTGATAAGCAGATAGTTTTGTTGCAATGACAATACGTTTCTGTACATTCATTGAAAATGAAAACAAATGAGACTTTTGTTTTTTGTCCAGAAAATAACTTTTGAATCACCACTCAAAAAAAATTAAATCTAAGAAAATATAATAATAATAAAGTTTGAATCTAAGGAAATAAAAAAAGTAATAATAATAAAGTTTAAATCTAAGGGAATAAAAAAAAATAGCAATAATAGTAAAGTTTAAGGGGGGGGGGGGGGAATATACATATATATATATATATATATATATATATATATATAAATTTAATAAAATTTAAAGGAAGGGAAAGAAATAAAGTTGCTTTGTTTCAGTTAAAAATATTGTATGTGAGTACATTACAATGTGTACATTAACATAATAATTATAAAAATACAGTATGAACGAAGCTATTAGGTCTATTTCTTTGGTATTGCAGTACAGTCGTTTAGGAACGCATCACCTACCGTCGCCGACAGCCAACACTATACAGTCGGCTGCAAAATTATTCGAGCACTAGCCAATAATTCCTATATTTAAAAAGTACACTTAAGACTGTTTTGCTAAGTAAATCCTTGTCGAATCATGTTCTTAGACTGATTAAGAACATGACTCGACAAGGATTTATTTAACAAAGCTGTATTAAGTGTACTTTTTTTGGCAAGGATTATTGCTAGTGCTCGAATAATTTTGCAGCCGACTGTATGTTATAAAGCGAGATTTTTTATCAGATTGTTTCATCACCTAACATATCTGTTAATTAAAATTCCCTTTCAAAATCAAAAAAAGACACAACTGTTATATATTTTTTATTTTTTATTTTTCATTTTGAAGTCTAGAAATGCGAAAAATAAACTAAGTGCATTTCTTGTCCTTCATAGCTTCAAGGATCAAGATAATTAAAAAAGAATACAGAACTTTATAAAATAAATTATACGTTTCGAGGGATTCAATTTAAAGAATTACCGAACTTTTATATGACACCATATAAATATATAGATTCCAAAGAGTGAACTGTACTCAATACTCTAATAAAATTATGTGCAAAATTTCAGGCCTTTATCATTAAAGATATCTCCGAGATACACAAAATTGACTTAACCTTTAAATGCCGTATATTGCCTTTCGTCAACATACCCAATTTTGTCTTCTAAAATATTATTAGAATTATATTCAAGCTCTAATGCCTCATGTTTGTCGATTGGCAACAAATTGCTTTTAAGCTGTAAATCATAGTTAAAACAAAGTATGATTTTTTAAAGTATTTTTCCCGCGATAAGTATAAAACATTTTTAAATTGATTTAAAAAATAATCAGGCATTTAAGGGTTAAATCACTTTTCAATGTACAGTCGGCTGCAAAATTATTCGAGCACTAGCCAATAATTCCTATATTTAAAAAGTACACTTAGGACTGTTTTGCTAAGTAAATCCTTGTCGAATCATGTTCTTAGACTGATTAAGAACATGAATCGACAAGGATTTATTTAACAAAGCTGTATTAAGTGTACTTTTTTTTGGCGAGGATTATTGCTAGTGCTCGAATAATTTTGCAGCCGACTGTATCTATATAAAGTTCTGTATTGAAAAAGAATGGACATTTGCAAATCATTCCTAAGGTTTTACACAAATTACTATTGAAAACAATTATAACGTAAAACGTGACGCCTCGCAAAATTTTTATAGGAAGTTATTGAGTTGGGAGTTGCAAAAGAATGAAGTTGGTTCGAGGTCCTTATTCTGATTTATAAAGATACTCTGTGAAGGATAGCTAGAAATTTCGAGTTCGTAAGGGAAACTTTAAGTTTTGCGAAATTTAGAAGTTAGTTAGATTTGAATAAATTTCTTGGAAAGTGGGTAACGTATGAGTGTAAATTGGTTCTCCAGTGTGTAAAAGACATTTTAGAAACGTACTCGAGATTTAGTTCAAATGCAGTTAAGTTTGCTGCTACATGATTAAAGATACTTTGACTGCAGCTGCATTGCTTGCAATTTAGTGGTAATGCATCACATCTAACTGCAGATTGACTTTCACTATACACCCCCCCCCCCTCATCCGGACATTATATCGCGGGACAAAATGTCGCGTCGACTAACAAGCAGTTAATGTGATTTATTTCACGTGTGATCTCTGGCGGGGGCCATAGTTCTTATAAATATAAATATATACATCACAGAGTGGAATTTCATTATTACATTTATATTTAATTTTAAGTTATTTTAACATATTCTTTTCACCATTCAAAATATATTTTAAAAATATTGTACATCACTGCTGACAAAGCTGAATACTCTTCACAAATTTAAATTAAAAGTTATAAAATTAATAAGCACAATTGAATTTATTATGACTAATCTTAACAAAACTTAATAAACATAGTCTTTAAACTCTTATAAGCAAAATTCATAATTTTTGTAATGTGTTTGTCTTGTCAGTGCTCTGACTAAGGTAAATATGCATGTGCTGTCATGAAATTTTATATAACATTACTAATAATTACCGACTCGTTCAAATAAAATGTTGTCATTTTATTTGACTGAACAAATCACATTATCTTGCTTTCCATTCATTTATGTAGGCGAGATTTTGTCCCCAACCCACGCGAAGAAAGTAGTCCCATATGCCTCTTCATTTAAATGCTTAAAATAAATTGACTTGTTTATTTTAATTAAGTATCTGCCCTTCTTTACTTAATTAGACAGCAGGAATGGAGAAAATTGAAGTTGTCGCCCAGTGTCAAACTTCATAAATATATAAGCAGTTTTACATTATAATGCACTTCTGAACTGTTAACAATTTAGTTTAAATGTACTCCTATGAATCTTTTTGTACAATGCTGAAATTTTGTATGTGGCGTTATTAGTGTATGTGAGACTTTTACTATTTGAAAACGGAAAAAAAAAAAAAAAAAAAAAAAATTGTAATTCTCGTATTTGAAACTCCTGAAATGTTTGATCGATTTTATAAAGTTTTGTACAGTTTTTCTTTTTTACACATTTTTGCATTTTTTTTTTTTTTTTTTATGTATTTTTAGAACCCTCGCAGTTTTTCAAAACCCTGCATATAATGACTTATATAAATGTCTATTCTAGCTTTTTTTTTTTTTTTTTTTTCAGATTTTGCATATATCTTGACATAAAATAGTGTATCAACTTTTGGTGCGAATTGCTCAACAGAAGACGCTGCTATACTGCGAAGTTCTATTGTATATAATTTTTAATAAAATCACACAATCAACTGTGGAAGAAATTCATATCCATTGAAATTCCATTTTTCCGACTGAGTGAAAATAATGCCTGGACCGGGACTCGAACCCCGGATCTTTGACTTACAAGGTCAAGGCTCTACCAATTGAGCTATCCAGGCCGACATCCCGGTCAGCATTACTCACTCAGACAACCTTTTAGGCAGAAACAATCTGGTCTATCATTTAGATAACTCAACAGAAATAAGCCGCAGGAAATGGAAAACACCATTAAACAATGGGAGAAAGAAATACAATTTTTAATAAAATCACACAATCAACTGTGGAAGAAATTCATATCCATTGAAATTCCATTTTTCCGACTGTCGGCCTGGATAGCTCAATTGGTAGAGCCTTGACCTTGTAAGTCAAAGATCCGGGGTTCGAGTCCCGGTCCAGGCATTATTTTCACTCAGTCGGAAAAATGGAATTTCAATGGATATGAATTTCTTCCACAGTTGATTGTGTGATTTTATTAAAAATTGTATTTCTTTCTCCCATTGTTTAATGGTGTTTTCCATTTCCTGCGGCTTATTTCTGTTGAGCTATCTAAATGATAGACCAGATTGTTTCTGCCTAAAAGGTTGTCTGAGTGAGTAATGCTGACCGGGATGTCGGCCTGGATAGCTCAATTGGTAGAGCCTTGACCTTGTAAGTCAAAGATCCGGGGTTCGAGTCCCGGTCCAGGCATTATTTTCACTCAGTCGGAAAAATGGAATTCTATTGCATATAATTGAACAAAATATGATATGAAAGAGGGATATTATGAAACATTATGCTGATTTAATTTGGATACATGTCAGCCAATAAATAGTGCTACTATGCTGCAATTTTCCCCTTAAATGGGAAGACTATATCTCATATTCTATTGTATGTAAATGCACAAAACTTATTATATGAAATGGTCATTATGAGACATTATGCCAACTCAATTTGAGTGCATATCAGCTGATAAGGGAGATGTATTTTTGTGTAAAATTTAAACATAAAACAGCTCTATTTACAAGTGATTGAACTCACGAAATTAAAAATAAACAAAAGCATTATAACATTTCGAAATAACACTTGGGTAGCGATAAAATCTGTATATTACTAGACACTTCTCATCTGTTAGCTTCGAGAGCAGAACCACTTGGACCACTGGTGGCTTGAACCACTGGTGGCTTACTTCCATGGTTATGGAATTAAATGTGTAGCTTGAGTGTGAGGTTCAACCCAAACAGCTAATTATATTTATAAACAATTCAAAAACTATAAATTTGTACACAAATTATAGAATGAAAAATTTAAAAATAAAACATGCAATCACAAGTTAAAAAGAAAATCATTGAATGGTGCCCTCTTTTTAGATTGCAAGGCGCCCGTCTGCAAGATAAAACTTGCACTAGCATATAGTGTGATCCTGTTGAAGTGGATAAATATGGATAAATATAGATATATTTATTTTATCCCGACAAAATGTAATACAACTGTTTGATTTTCCTTTATAAATAAAGTACCCGCCGCTTATTAAAATCACATTCGTTCTGAGCCAAAGTGATTTTATTAAGCTGCTGATTTTTATATCCGGCGAACGTTTCTGCATTTAAAAAAAAAAAAAAGGTATTTTCACTTAATTTAGAAAAAAAAAATTCAAAATGTAACGAATAATGAAATTAATAAACAATATCAATTAATTTTTGAATGATAATTAATTAATTGTTTCTTTAAAATAAGTAAACTAAACACATCACAAGTTCGGATGCGCTTTCTTATGAGGAAAATCATTACTTTGCCAAAAGTACACGCTTTTCCTTTAAATTTAAAATCTTTCTGTTTAAACCTCTTGCTTCTTAGTTATTTCAAAATAAGAACTACAAACTTTCTTTTAATAATTAAAAAAAAATAATAATAATTATCACTTGTGAATCAAAACAAATTTGGATCTTATTACCTCGTTTTGAGGAATAGGTCCCTTGAAATTGTTACTAATATTATTAACTAATATTACTAATATTAGTAACTAGTATTTAATTTGTAACAATGCTTCAAAAGTAAAATTTTCGACAAAAAGAGATAACAAAGAGATTGTTGTGTTTTATTTCTTTTTTTATTTCAAAAATAAAAAATCACAGAATAAAGATTTGTTTAGTGTGCATAAGGAAAATGTTTGCTGCTGAAGAGATTTTTTTTTTAGTCTATTAATCAGCGATGCTTATTTTATTAAGTGGCGGTTTTATAAGTAGTTTATATTGATTTGATTCCGGTCCTTGCAATTTGATCAGATTAAGCGGCTAATTTTATTAACCAATGAATTTATTAAGCTGTGATTACTGCATACATATAGTATGATTTTACATTGTAGTGTATGTAATGTAGTATTTGTTGTAAAGTGAAGTACCAGAAAAAATGGTATAAGTGCACGTATGCAAATAAAAGGAGAAATACAGTTAATCAACGTCAGTGTTATCCAAGGCACTTTTATTAGAAAACAGGAAAGTAAGGCAACTGTTACGTTAGTTTTTATAAAAGCAAAGGCAGATTATCCCTATTGAAATGTTAGTGTAGTGCCTGTGATAGTATGCAGCATTTATAAGTAGATGATTCGGGAGCCTTTGAATGTTTAACTCGTTAGTAGTCGCTATAGACAGCGCCATCTATTACAGATTGCGCACTTTTTATTTAACTCTCACCAATAATTTTAAGAAGTGATGTGATCGACGCTCCTTCGAGTTTATTCGCGTTTTATCTATATCAAATGCTACTTCTAAAAATTTTTGGTGGCTATTGAATAAAAATATCTGGCAACACTGAAGAATGGGCGGCAAATCGACCAACTAGCGACTACTAACGGGTTATAGATGAACTCAACAAGTAACGAGCATGTAAATATCTCTCATTATCACTTAGACCCAGTCATGCCATATATCTGTGCATCCCAACAACCTATTGATACTTTTAACAAGATTTGACAGTTCCAACAATGTGACAGCCAATATATTGAAAGTTACTACCAAGTGACTTTTCTGAGTTTAATACTTTGTGTTGACGACCCAAATCCCATACAGGTTTCTTATTGATTATATCGGGAACGGCTTACAGAGTGCTATACAAAACAGATCTCTATCATCTTGCATTCCTTTATAGATGTATACAACCGAATGTACCAGTTTTTCTGCCACTTCTATTTATTTGAATCTGAATGTTGCATATTTCAATTTGTGTGCATATTTCAACTTGTGTGCAAATATAATATATACTCGCAGGCTTCGCTAGTTGTTGTATTTAAAGAATATCTAAAAAAAAAAAAAATCTATGACTCACTATTTTATATATATATATATATATATATATATATATAACTTTATAAATAAATCCATTGGAATTGTTCCGAACCTTGCTTCGGGTAATTTATGCCTACCCGCGCTTCATCAAACCCGGGTTTCCACTGCATGCAGCAAAGTCTTAAAACGTCACTTCAATTTGTATTTTTATCTGACGACAGATGGGGCTGCTATTAATCAAGAATTACGATTTTAAAGATAGCCGTATCTCAGCATCTATTAAACATTTTAGTTTTGGCACCATGTATTTTGTTGCCCTCGCTCTTAATTACTATTTGAATAACATTTGATATACAATACAAATAAATAAATAAAAAATATTTTCATTTCAAAGAAATTAAATAAATTTTAATTAAACTTGAATTTTAATAAGTTTAATCCTTTTTACTATATCGCTTGGAGAATCAGAAACTTGAGACAGCCGGTTTTTTGACTCAACCAACCGCCACCAGATGACAGTAGTACTTTTGTTTGTGAACTTTTTCTCGGTTTTCTGATGTTTTGCCGGGGCAGAATTGTTTTTTGAGGTGTTATTGGCTGTTCATCATTCTACTATGTTCCGCAGAAAAACCTCTAACTCAATTTATTCAAACTCGTATAGTCTAAATGGTAATATAAAGTTATAATTATAATGTGTGATTCAGGGTTAAAATGAATGCCCATATTCGAAATTCGTGCAGTATGTGTGAAATTAAATAAGTTAAAACTCAAAATAATAGTGTTCTTCTTGATTGAGAATTGTGTATTCTTTCTTCAGGATGGATGTTCCCTGGATGGATTTTGGAATATGGGTGAGTACCGTGTAATTAGTTATTTAACTATTCTCACTAAATTTATTTTATCCGTATCGTTTAAGTCGAATTAAAACCTATTCTTTAAAGTCACAATCGGGTCTGGCTTCTAGCCATTTTAATTCTGATGTTTAAATCTTTTCGCTATTAGCCATTACTATTTTTCCTATAAATGCAATAAATTAAAGAAAAAAAAAATATTATCTAGTGTAACAGTCGTTGCTATACGACACAGACGATTGAAATTAAAGAATAAATTTAAGAAAATGAAAAGAGAAGTAAATGGATAAAATTGAAAAAAAAAAAGTAAAAAATTCAAATTCGAAAAAATCTCGATGAGGTGCACCCCTGCATCGTCCAAGCTATCCCTAATCCCTCTGCCAAGCACTGTAGTTCTACGATCAGCAATCTGAGCTCCAGAGCATAAACACACAGACACTTCTCTTAATTTATATAGATTAATTAACAAATACAATTTATAATACTGTTTAAACGATAATATTTAGAAAATCCACAACTATGTTTTAATGATATACAGTCGGCTGCAAAATTATTCGAGCACTAGCAATAATCCCTGTCTAAAAAAAGTGCACTTAATACTGCTTTGTTAAATAAATCCTTATCGAGTCATGTTCTTAGTCAGTCTAAGAACATGATTCGACAAGGATTTATTTAACAAAACAGTCTTAAATGTACTTTTTTAATATAGGAATTATTGGCTAGTGCTCGAATAATTTTGCAGCCGACTGTATATCATTAGAAAAGTTTTTTTTTTTTTTTTTTAGGTATAAGGACGTCAATTTTATTCTGCAAGTTTAATTTTTGACAAAGCTTTGCATCAATTATATTAATCGCGTGTGAATATATTTCTTTTCATAAAAAAAGTAAAATAAAATATTAAATGTTTAAAAATTTATTTTTTATTGGCAACAGATTGAATTTTAATGTTTCCTTATTTCGTGGCTTTTATAAGGATTTTAATTAAAATATTGAAATTTTGAATTCTAAAATTTATTTTATGAAAATTAATTATAGCCTATAACACTCAGGTATAGTATAGCTTTTACTTAGTGAGAAATTTTTTTTTTAATCTATTGAGTAGTTCCCGAGACTACACTCCACATACACACAAACCTTACCTCTTTATATATTATTAATATAAACAAGTGGCGCTGCTATTCAAGAACTAAGATTTTCGGACAAATTATCATATTCACTCTATAGTGAAGATGATAACAGATGACAGTACAGATAAAAAATTTTAATTAATTATATATAATTTTAAGATCGGGATTTACTACGTTGTGAAAACACTGAAAAATTTTCTTTCATCAATTAACACATTTTCCATTAATTATCTGAAAAAGTTATAAATTAGAGCTTGAACGATCGAACTCACGACCTACATGTTATTAGATTGACGCTCTAACCGGATAAGCTAACTGGCGATAGGAAAACACATTTACGTTTCGCTTTTATGAGGATTTTAATAAAAATATTGAAATTTCGAATTAAATAAAATATTTTATCAAAATTAATTATAGCTAGCACTCAGGGAAAGTGTGGTTTTCCTTAGTGAAAAAAGTTTTTAAATCGGTTCAGTAGTTCCAGAGATTACTCTCTACATACAAACAAACCTTTCCTCTTTATATAATAGTGCAGATATAGATAACATAAACATAATTAACAGAATGACAAATAAATAATATAGATTTTAACAAAAACCATATTTAAACCATTTCCCGTAAAGGGGGATCCAACTCACAAACTCTGGATTCGGAGCCTGACGCTTTACCTTGAAGCCACGGTGTGCGACAGCTTTCGTTATTATATATATACATATCAGGTGTTTCAAATTCTTTATGCAAAGGGCTAACTTTTAAACTGTTATCAGAAGCCTTATATTTCCAAATACAACTAGTATGATGTGGTCAGCACATAACTTTCTTCTATATAATTTTACACAAAATTTATTCAATACAAATTATTTATTAAATTATCAAATTATTTTCCATTATAAATGCAGACGATTTTTATCTGACAATATTTTATTATCACTAAATGCCGAAAGATATAAATTTTTTGCAAATCAAAAGGAATAAGATTTCCCCCCCCCCCCACAAAAAAAAAAAAAAAAAAATGTTTCATTAAAAGTTTAAAAAAATCTATAACTTTGTTTTAAATTATCACAGATCTACAGTTCAACCATTCGTTTTAAAGGTATTGATGAGATCTTTCGAAAGATGCCCATATTGAAAATTTACTCCTCTCGGGGGGGGGGGGGGAGCGATGCTCCCACATGCACAAAATGTTTTTCCTAGTTAACTACTACTATTATCAATAATTAATATTAATTTTACAATCATACGATTAAAATAACTCTGAACATTTATACGAATGATGAATCATTCTGAACATTTATACGAAATTTTGTCCTATACTGCCATGTTAAAAATTTAGAAAAAATGCGATCACAGCGTCACCTGTTGAGCAATTGTTCCACAAATCTAATCAACACCAGTTTATGTCAGAGTCCAACTAAATACCAAGTTTGGTTAAATTTCGTACATTGATTCGTGAGATACAGCGTCCACAAAATTTGTGATACACACACACACAAAGACAGACAGACATTTTCTAAAAACAGTCGTGTTCAGGCCATCCCAAACTGTGTAAATCCATCGAAAACTGGAGTTTGAAAATTTTCATGAATCCAATACCTTTTCTATATATACATATAGAAAAAAGTAAAAGTGTTCTGAGGATATACAGTTACTTGTATGGTCATGCGTTTTTCAAGGCTCTGTACATTTTTTTTACATAGAAAATTAACTTTTTATGATGACCCTGTATACAAAAAATTTCAATTAATAAAATGACATCTTATCATCAAATACTCATTTACAGAAAAACTTCATACTTTTAAGCATATTTAATCAGATATTGATGATTATAGATGAACTTTTGCAGGAAATTATTGTTCACTTACAAGGAAACATTCAAAAGGTGTAGTCTTCCAAAAACATTGAATAAAATATGTGATTCTACTCTTCATAAAACACCAGAAAGTAAAAAAATTATCGGCTGAAATGAATTACAGCGACCACAAAAAATTATCAAAATTAAGCATATTTGGCAATTTAGCGCTGTTAGGTGATAAGTTCGCTAGCACCGAGATTGCCGTGTACAAACAGAACTATGTTTTGCTTCTCCACCAAGTACTCAAAATCAATTGCCTAACAGTGTGAAAATACTAAATACGCTTAATTTTGATAATTTTTTGTGGTTGCTGCAATTTATTTCAGCAGATAATTTTTTCACTTTCTGGTGTTTTATGAACAGTAATATCACATATATTTTTTTCAATATTTTTTGAAGACGACAACTTTTGAATGTTTCCTTGTTAGTATGTAAGAAATATATTTAAAATTTCTAATTGAGGGGTTATATACTAAGTAAATAATGTTTTTTTAATCAGTTTGTTTTAGGAATATTTACACTCTTTTGGTTGAGTTAATTATTTATTTATTTCCGTATTGTAATACAGATCTGTGAACTTATGAATAATTGAACCAATATACAGGGTGATCAATTTAAAAGAGTACCCATTGGTTTTTCATATTACCCTTAAATATGACGGATGTGGCAACTATTCTAACACTGAACTATAATTGTTTGAACCTTGTTTAAGTATGTGAGACAATTTCCAACACTGTTGGACTGTTACAACTTTATTGGTGAAGTAAAACAGAATTGGAGATGCACAAGTTTTTTAATCCTGTAATAATTTTATATATGAAAAACAAAATTTAATTAAAATTTTTTACATTTTCATTCCTACATTACATTTGCATTATCATTTCATAGGCTTTTCCAGAGAAGTCCTGCAAACATCAATGAATTAAAACAGATCATAACTGAAGAAATCTTGTCAATAACACTAACAATGCTGTGAAATGTGTCAAAAACCTGGTTTGACGTATTTATGTTTGAATTCAAAATGGTGGCGAACATTTTCAACATTTTCTGTGAAGAATGATATTGCAAAAAAATTTAATTAAATTATGTTTTTAAAAAATAATTACGGGATTAAAAAAATTGTGCATCTCCCTTTCTGTTTTACCTCACAAATAAAGTTGTAACAGTCCAACAGTGTTAGAAATTGTCTCACAAACTTAAACAAGGTTCAAACAATCATATTTCAATGTTAGAATAGTTGCCACATCCATCAGATTCAAAAGTTATAAGAAAAACCCACAGGTACTCTTTTAAATTGATCACCCTGTATATATATATATATATATATATATATACGTCCAATTGCCTAATCATTTTTCAAATTTAAACAAATTACAATACCGATATCAAAATTATCAACAAAATACTTATTTTCATTGAGCTTTCCATAAATCCTGGATCTTCTCAAACACAAATCATAGTAGTATAGTAGACTTAAGCCCAACAAAATAATTTTCATTAATCCATAAATTGAGCTAATCCATCAAAAAAGGTTTTCAAAAACTAAAATCCAATTCAAGCCTAATCATGGGTCAAGTCGGTTCTACGTAAAATTGGATTATCCAACTAGATGCAGCATTCTATCTAGAACAAGTTCCGCCGAACCTCTAGGCATTGAAGAGAAATTATAATAAAAATACTTTGGAACTGTTTCTTTCATTTTATACCGGGTGATTCAAAATAGATGTTACAGCGATTATCTCGTAAACTAAGAAAGATAGAAACATACTTCCAATTACAAAATTAATGCAAATTAAGAGTAGATTTCAGATATGGCATTTTTTTGTACAAGGGGCTGTATACATATTAAATACAAAATTTAATTTTTATACAACCCCTCCTATCATATGACTTATATTTAGAAAAATATTCTCCTCGCTCTAACAATCAAAATAAAAAAAAATCATCTCTCTAAGTCAAAATCTCGCTGAGTTATTGCAATTTCAAAATTCTAGCATTTTCCGCCAAATTTTAAGAGGTTGTATCAAAAGTGAGAAATTGTAATTACTATAGCTCTTGTAATACGGCACACGTTGATCAGCGTTTGGGGGGGGGGGGAGAAAAATCATTCAGGGAAAGACGGCTATTTTAACCTGTAATGTCTCTGTGAATACACAAGAGAATACTCACTGATAATTTAACAAATAAAATTTATGAATAATTTATGTGCTAAAAGGGAATTTTCAAATTCATTTTTCTTTCTTTTCTTTTATGCATTCTCTTACTCATATACACGGTGTAGAGAAAGAATTGTTTTTGAGTCAAATTTCCGAAAATTAGCTTTTGTTATATTTGCACATTTTCAGATCCTCTGAATTCAAAAACCATGTTTTAAGCGGTTGGTCTCTCTCTCTCTCTCTGTGTGTGTGTGTGTGTTTTTGTGTTATTAGAATATCTCAAGAACAAATAGTAGCAGAAAATCCAAATTCGATATTCTAAATCCGTATCTTATTGCGGTGCTACACTAAAGTATTCGTTGCGATCAGACAATTGCTTGTTTACAGGGTCATCCAAGAGATTTCAAATACATTACGTCTGTGAGCGAAATTTCTCATATGTACAGTGCGACATGTATATACCGCACTAAACAAAATGAAAAGAACAGATTTTTTATACTCATAAAAGCATATTTTATGTAGATTGTGGTATAGCAATCATTCATCATTCATTTACAGGCTTACTCAGAGTATTTTGATATATTGGAGCTATACTTGGGAATTGCTGGAAGTGTATTTCAATTTATGTTACTTGTTTTACATATAACACTAAATTTACGTACACAAAGTCATTTGTACATAGTTTATAGGCAATATACAGGGCTACCCAAAATTAATGTAATTTTTTTTTAATTATTATTATTAAATGTAATTGGCATAAGTGCTGTGCTGCATTTTTTTTTTTTTTTTTTCGAGGAACACTGCTGACACACAACGGAAAATTAATTTCTCATACCCATACTGTAAACAAAGTAGTTTTTGAAGAGCGATTTTTTTTCTGTATAATACCACATTTTGAGGCCTCCTGAATACGAAAGGTAAATTTTTATTGGTTGATCTGTATATATATGAATTATCAGCATAATTTAACAACAAATAATCTGGTGTGCCACTCACACGACTTTCTCTTACCCTGAAATTTAATACCATAAATACAGGTTGGAGATTAAGAGGTAACATAAAGAGTACTGTAAACCTATGTTAAAATAATTCAAATTAGGCTTCGAAAGAGTTTTATATGATAGTTAGTTCTGTGTGAGGGGTGATCTCATGAAATTATTCGTTTCCTGAAATTATTCGACGCAGGCAATAATCAAACTTTTAAAAACTTGACTTTGGTAATAAGGTAGCCTCAAAACGTGTAAATGCACAAAAAAACAAGCGATGCATATTTAGCTTAAAAACATACATTATTTATCATATGTCTATGAGGAATTCATTTCCATTCCTGAGCAGTTTTCCTGGACATGGTAAAATATTATAGTAAAGCACTTTCACTAACAATAAAAAAGAATATTATAGCTTAAATATTTGCAACTCTGTATATCTTCTGAAGAATATGTACAAACCACAAAGTGCACCTAAATATAAACCTATAGTAATAATATACGGCACAACCTAAAATGCACTTCCATCAATTTTCAGCTATTGTTGCATTATAATCTAGTTATTTTGTGTAGCCCTGTAAATGAACAGTGAATGATTTCCCTGCCATATTCTACATGAGGCATGTTTTTATACATATAAAAAATATATAATTTCATTTGGTTTAGTGCAGCCTATAGGTGTTAAACTCTATTTATCTGCAATTTCCCCCCATAGACGTGATGTATTTGAATATTCTTGAGTGTCCCTGTACACGAACTATTTGTTTCATCTCAATGAAAAGCTTAGTGTAGCTTCCCTGTATGATACATATTTAGAATACAAAGTTTGAATATCTGCTATTATTTGTTCTTAAGATATGCTGATAACAGACAGACACACACACAGACGAACCGCTAAAAACACGATTTTCATATTCAGGGGACCTCAAATCATGTAAACATAACAAAAACTCACTTTCGAAAATTTGGCCCAAAAACAATACTTTCTCTACCTTATGGGTATGAGAAAGTAATAACTACAGGAAATGCGAATTTGGTATCTCGGATTCCATAGCTAGTTGCCACTTGAAAAGTTGATCAAGATTTGAAAGCTTCAAGGAAATTGACAACAGACTTTATTTTTGTTTTGATAAGTATAGGCTCTATAATTAAACGGGGGTTGAGAATGGCGGTAACCCACCTGACATAGAATTATACATCTATACGATATCATATTCTATACAAAACATTTAGAATATTAACAATAAATATGAATTTCCTTATGATTTTTACAGTATAAAGTTATTTAAATGTAATTTATAAGAATGTCTGTCCCAAAACGCAATACATTGGCATTTTATGTGCGTTCCTGCACATAAACCAATTGTAGAGAATTAATTAATGCCATTTTAAATAGGGAATATCACATAGTAGTCCTGAATGACATATATCATTTCTGAAAATATTTACAGACACTGGGGGTGGGCAGACGGACAGTCAGACAAAAAAAATATGCAAACTGAAATCCTATTCACAGTTAAAAAATGTTTAATGTAAACGAAAATGCAATTCCAGCAAATGTCCAATAATAACCCTCAATGTAACTGAATATTTTTGTGTGCCCTGTAAATCTAATGCTAATCGTACAGTACACTATAGAAAGCATTCTTTTGTGCATATGAATAACATATTTCAATTTCATTAAGATTTATGCAAAGTAATTAAAATTTGGTTTATAGAAATATCTTCATGCTTTGGAATACTTTCGGGTGTCCCTGTATACAAACCAGTAATGGTGTTTACTCCATTTTCTATAGAAAATATCAGATAGAAAACTTTAATAACGTATTTCAATTTTATTAATATATGCATAAATTAAAGGTATTAAAATATGGTTTATAAAAATACCTCTCATAGAACACAATGCTTTGGAATACTTTTGGGTGTCCCTGTGCACAAGCTAGCAGAGGTATTCACTCCATTTTTAATAAGGAACATCCGATAGTGAACTCAAATAACATATATCAGTTTCAGGAAGATTTATGAATATTCACGGGAGTTAGAGCGCGGACACACAGAAAGACGAATGGACAGACAGACAAATCAAAGTCATTAACACTTTTCAACCTGGCTGCAATTGTTAAAGAGTCGAAGTCATTAAATTTTTCAACCATGATGGAAAGTGTTAAAAATAAAGCGCGAAATTTCCACACGGTTTTGCTAAACTTTTAATTTTTTTCCTCTCTTAACGTGTTTTAATTTGCAGGTGACCCCTCCTAAGAAATGTAACTATTAAATTTTTTAACAATATGAAATAATGTAAATTTGCATTAAGTTCTTAAAACTGTTGATTTCACGTGCTTGAATGATTTTAGTTGCTATTTTAAAACAAAGGATCTTTTTTTAATTTTTCTCATCTCATAGATAACCCCCCTAAAGTGAACCCATTGGCGTCGAAAAATAGATGCCAAAATTGAAAAAAAAGTGGTGTAAGTCATCATTTTCAAATTGCAATAACTCAGCGAGATTTTGACTTAGAGAGATGATTTTTTTTTATTTTGCTTGTTAGAGCGAGGAGAATAATTTTCTAAATATAAGTTACATGATAGGAGGGGCCTTATAAAAATTAAATTTTGTATTTAATATGTATACAGCCCCTTGTACAAAAAAATGCCATATTTGAAATCTACTCTTAATTTGCTCTAATTTTGTAATTGGACATATGTTTCTATCTTTCTTAGTTTACGAGATAATCGCTGTAACATCTATTTTGAATCACCCGGTATTTTTAATGTAGGGGCTAGGGAGGGCAGCTTTAAAATTTCAAATAGGATGGTATGTCTTGTGATACATAAATGGAAATGTCTCTACAAGACGTTGTATTGCATTGTTGAACTAAAAAGTATTAAAAAGAAAAGAAAAATAAAGCATTTCTATTATCTTCTAATCTTTGATCCTATGTACTTCATTCTGTACTCTTATTTGATTTGAAGTACATTATAACATTTTTACTATTAATAATTAACACTACTATGTAACATTTATCAGGAGTCCCAGCGTTCTTATATTTTTATGATCATTTTATTATACTCTCACCACAATTTTCAAAAAGAAGTTTTTTTGTATCTTTTGATGCTATTTTATCATGAAAACCTTCATGAGAATTTTCTTTTTGAAAATTATGGTGACAGTATAATAAAATGATTGTAAAAATATAGGAACGCTGGGACCCCTGCATTTATGGATTTAAATTACTATTTCAGCTTTAAAATGGGAGTTATAAATGTAAATTGATAAATAACAAAAGCTTAAATTAGCATCACAGTAACTGTATATTTTAAAAAGTAAGGTTATTTATGAATGAGTTTAAGATAATATTTAAATTATTTATATGAAGCTAATTAATTTTACTTAGTATTTTTAAATAATATGAAATATTAACACAATTATTGATATCCTTAAAATTACTCAACTCGTAGATAGTCTCAAATCTCATTTGAAACCAAAATAACCATGTCTTCTAACTTTTGATCATATAGCTACTATATTAACTAAAAATTTTAAGGCTTTCTCATTAATTTTTTTTTTCAGTAATTGCTGTCGTTATTTTAACATTTTCTTAGTTATCATATGGTCTTGCTGAGGATTTGGAGAAAGTTAGATGTCCGTTAAACTAGTTTAACCTGCTCCATCCTTTTAAGCCTTGGTGGCCTCCGATTCCTCTTCTGGTTATTATTATTATTATTATTATTTTATATCTTATTCCTGTTTGTTGACTGTGACCTTATCTGTCAATGCCTCAGAGACAACTCATATTAACTTTTTCAATATCTTTTGATTTGTATAAGGCTTCACTTCCACATATAATTGTTTATTGATTAATTCAAGTCCTCCTTCCAGGTGCTTGATTATTTCAATGAAGAATTATATATATGATCTTTTTGTTTAAAAAACAAATGTTATTTTTAAATTGGACACAGTTTTATATTATTAATTTTCAATTGATATGTCTTCATTATTTCATGCAAGAAAATATGTTATATCTGTTTTAGATACATTGGATTAATTTACAAGGAACAAAGTTTTGCATTTCATTTATTAAAATGTCCACTGCATCAACTGATTTTGATATTATTGTTTGGCAGTTATGACTATTTTCAAATATTGGCAAAAATCATACCACTCATAATAATCATAAACATTGTAAACCTGCACTTTTTATTTTATTTATTTAGTGGCTTAGATTTTATTATTTATTCAACATTTTTAAAATTGTAATTAATGACTTATTTTTTAAGGCCTCTTATTGAAATTAATTTTCGATAAATGCCGCTACTGGTGAAATTTGATTTTCAAGAATTAGTGCTGGGCAGTTTTTCAATCACATGTGGCAAACCACTTGTTACTTTTAACACTTAATTTCCCATAATCTCACTAGACAAATGGAAGCAGAAATCAATCCATGTTATTTAGGTTGTACTCCATTCATTATTGTATTACAGTTATTGTATTTCATTCTGATAATTACTTGAGAAATTAATGTTCTTACAGTTAAATTCACAAAATGTTTTGTAAAAAAAAAAAAAAAAAAGTGCAAATTTAATATAGTTAGTAAAGGCCAATGTTTGGAAATCCTGAACTAGTTACTAGTAGTTTATTGTTTTGGAATTGGATTTTTTAAAAAAAAAAGGTGGTGGGGGTGGGGGGTGGGGTGTCTTAAAAAAAGTCTTAGAAAAAGGAATGTTTTGCTTTAAAATAAAATTAGCCTTGTAATGTATATCTTTAAAACTGAGTAATTAGAGAAAACAAGATAACAATTTTTTTTCAATCATAAGAATTTATTCTTTTCGATTCATATTTGGCATATTTATTAAAATAAAATATTAATTGCAGCATAAACATTGTATAAAATACATTCACTATTTACAAGAAATTTAACAAACAAGTAGTTTTAACAGTCTGCAATACATCCTATATAAATAAATATATATTATTATTATTATTATTATTATGTCTACAAGCAAGATTCTGAAATTAGAGGTATAAAAATTATGTTTAAAAAATTAAAATATACATCTTTTTTCTATATATACTTATAAATTTAGTAGATTAATAGCTCGATGATTTTTTTTTTTTTTTTTTTTTATAATAGCTTGTGATTCACAGTAATGTGAAAATACTACTGAAAGCTTCAAATGTAGTTATATTAAGTATATGATGTTCTGGTACTTAATATGGATAAAACAGATTGCTAGATTAAAATATTATCCTTTTTTTTTTTCTTTTCAGATAAGGGAATAATAAATACATTCAACAAGTTTTCATCATCATGGACATTCACACAATAGTTCCTCTTATGCACCATAGCACATATTAATAACATCATAATGGAAATTCACTACTATACAAGGGTGAATCAAATATAAACCAAAATTTCTTTTATATGCCTGTTAATGCATCAGGCTGCTGATCATCGTAGGTGATGATGTTATGTATCTTCCTACATTGCAGTAAGTTAATTTCTTTCCACACTGTAGTCCATCCACTGTCCATCATAAATAAAAAAGCTTCAATTTCACCCTCATGTTGTGCAACACATTATTATTAAAATTTCTCATATGTGAAGGTATCAAACCAGCCAAAATGTTTCAAACACTTGAAGCAGAATTTGGGGAAGCTATTCTAGAAAAAACCCAAGTGCATGAAAGGCACAAAAAATTCCTGGATTAATCTTTGGAAAAGAAATTTGATTTTGATAAAATTATGAAATATTTCTATCAAAAAATACTGGTGTGAAACCTGACTTAAAAATTAAAAATGTTGGCAAGTATTATCATTCCATTGGCAATGCTGGTCATGACATACCACACAGCCAACTGAAAAGTTGCAGCAAATTTACTGAACAATACTTGTCACCCTCTCTACAGTCCTGACCTGTCTCCATATGACTATCATATGTTTTGGCAACTAAAAGAAACCCTAGGAATTAAATAATTCAAAGATGACACTGCTGTTGAGGCTTTCATATGTAATTGGCTAGAAATACACACTCACTCTTTTTATGAAGATGGCATTAAAAAACTTCTAATACATTAGAAAAAATGTATAACAAAATGATTATGTCAAAAAAAAAATTGTAACTTTCATGTTTATATCTTGTACCAATAAATTTAAAAATAAAATTTCGGGTTCATATTTGATTTATGTCGGAATATGAAGTAGTGACTATTTCTAACACGTTCCCGTCATCATGAACGTTCACACAATAGTTAATTGTATCCACCATACCCCCATAGCAGAAAATGCGAGACGCGAGAAGTACGTTGCAGATTTTTCTTTTAGTCTGCAGACTATTTCCAAAACAATATTGTGCAGAGACTCCAACTCTCCCGATTTTGGCAGGAAAGGTAGTGATTTTCAATCTTTCTCCATTCACAGCATAAATGTCAATATTCATTTTAAACATGCTTTATTAGATTCTAGAACCTATAAAGAAATAAAATTACTCTATCTATCCCTCACATAATTTTAAAAAAAGCTTTTCACTCTGTATCTTCACTAGCAGCTATGAATGCATTAAGGAATGCTAATATTAATTCAGTATCTATTCATCTTATTGGAAACATTTATAAAGAAGCACCAGCCAAATTAAAACTCTACAAAATGCTAATGCATTCAAAATGAGAAAGGGTGTAAGACAAGGAAACACAATTTTATATAAACTGTTCAATGCAAGAAATTAAATTGAGAAGAGAAAGGCATAAAAGTTGATGGGAGATTCACAAATAATTTGAGATATGCAGATGACATACTGCTTGCTTCCTCATTTCAAGAAGAAAGGTTCATTTTTAATCCAAGCTTGTTGGATTAAAAATGAACCTCAGAAAGACAAAAATGTTAAATTCCTTTGTTTCTCCACTTAAGATCACTGTTGATATCGATAAATTAGAAACAGTATGCAGTTATACATATCTAAGACAAGTCATTGTGATAAATGGGAACATCATGGAAGAAATTAACAACAGAGTTAAACTTGTATGGAAATGAAATGCATTCAGAAGAAATAGTGCTATATTCAAAAGGGGGCATCCATTAATTACATGAGGTGTTCAGGGGGGGGGGGAGGAGGTCGAGCCAAATCTCATCCAATCTCACGTGGAGGAGAGAAGGGGTCTTGGCAAATATCACGTAATTTTTTTCCCCGCAAAAAAACAGTGTAAAATTGCGAGAAAATTGAGTTAAATTCAAGTAAAACATGTTTCTTGACTTAGATATGGTAAAAATCTGGCACAATAACATTTATCGTGGCTATCCATACGCCGCGAAGCAGAACAGTAGCCTTTCAATTGTTTTAGGCACCACTGGCCAGCCACACGCAATCTACACACATCTATGCAATCTTAAAAACTAATCTTAACTAGTCTTCAATAAAAATAATACAGCAAATTGTGCTTTTTGGAATAAATCCAATGCATTTACTGTAAAAGCACGAATTTTGAAAAATATCACTTGAGACTAGGGGAGGGGGGAGAGGGTAAAGCCAAATTTCATGAAATCTCACCAGGGGGAAGGGTAGGATCAAAAAATCATCAAAACCGTCTCACGTAATTAATGGACACCCCCCAAAGCAACCTCCTAATCTGTTTAAAAAGAAAAGGTTTTGATCAGTGTATTTTGCATACATTAACTTATGCTTCTGAAACTTGGACATTAACCCTTTAAGGTTCACTACTTAATTTATTTTAAAAATTACTAAACTAATTTTAAAAATGGCTTTTAGACACATAGACACACTGATCATAAATATTTAAAAAATAAAAAATTAGCATTGTTCCTTGTTGAGAAATTTTCGGTTTGAAACATATGTAAGTAAACCTTATTAAATTCAAATAATATTTAATTTAATAAATAAATCACTTTATAAATAAACATCATTTACAACAAAAACTTGTAAAAGTTGCATAGATCCCAACATTTCAATTTATTCCGGAGTATTTTAACCCTTTGCGGTGCAAGGTAATTCGGATCATTTAAATTACACTGCCACCGGAACTTACGAACATAATTAAAATAAAAGAAATTTTAAATTGTCAAGTTAAAAAAAGGGCTTTTTCTGCTATGTTATAAATGTAAATTTTTGCTAAAAAATTTCCGGGATGAGTTTTTGCACTTGAGAATTAAAATTAGGTGTTCCATCAGCGGGAACACTGCGACTGAAAGGGTTAATGCATAAAACTATACAAAAGCTTCAAACAATCCAGAGAAGCATGGAGAGATGCATGTTAAAATTCACCTGAAGAGACAGAATGCAAAACACATAAATTAGGGAGCAAACCAAAGTTATTGATGCCATTTATAGAATTAAGAAGTTAAATGGAGCTGGGATGGACACCTTGCCAGAAGAAATGGTGATAGATGGACTACCAAAATCCTACTTTGGATACTAAGAGATAAGAAAAAACTGAGGAAGAGACCACAGCGTCATTGAAGAGATGAAATTGCGAAATTTGGAAGAGCAGAATGGAGAAGAATTGCAGAAAACAGGGCAGATTGTAATCATTTAAAAGAAGTCTTCATCCTGCAGCGAACTGATAAAGGCTAAAATTAATGTTGATACATAATTGTGATTTCAATATGGAAATGTTGTTTATATATATACACACACACATACAGGTGCATTTTGAAAAAGAAAAATCTTCTCAATCTGTTGATATCTTTTCCCAAGTGAAGCATTATCAGTAAAGAAACTACAATAATTCCTATTTGAAAACAATTGTTTAAATGGAAAGATAAAAATTCCTTTGAAAGAGAAATATTTTTTTATCATTAAATTTATTGTTTAAATCAGAATCAAATAGTAATATAGTAGAAAGGATTAAACTTATTAAATCTCAAATTTATTTAAAATTTAATAACATTTAAGTTTATTTATAATTTTCAAAATATATTTCATAATAATATAATTATAAATTTGTTTACTTATAACTTTATGCTATCACAGCTAGGGCTAGAAAAACAAGGTCTTGCTTTCAGGTCTCACTAATTTATGGTGGCAAAACCAAAATGTTCACTAAATGCTAAGATATAGCCATCTATAAATTCAGTTTTTGAATTATAGTACTATCAGTTATCCAATAAATACCCAAATTGAAGTGCCTGTGTAAAATGCTGCTGTATACAGTGGAGATTTGGATCCAACATTATGTGGTGGAGAAAATGTTGTCTAAGGAGCAGGTTATAAAGTTTGAGCAGTTTCAATGGATTTTTTTTTTTTTTTTTCCCATACAAAGTGATATAAAAATTAGTGATTTTATTTTATTTTAAATTTATTTATTTATTTTTTAACCATTTAAATATAGTAACTAGCAAAGTTGGCAAAGCCTACAACTGAAATAACAATTTACCATTTTAAAATTATATAAAGTATTTTTCTAATTGCAGTAAATTTTTTCATCTTTCCCCACTTTCTTAGCTTCTAAATATTTTAGACATTTCTTCGTAAAATCATAATCACTTCTACACTTGGATACTTGTATAAATAACTGAAATGCTTATAATGTGCCATCCAACTACTGATGAACATTTATATTTCTCTCTTGTAAAAACTGTTTGTTGCAAAATTAAACAATCTTTCACTCAAAGTCAATATACTATAAAGTATATCTTAGAATTTTAAGTCTTAGTTTTTTTAGTTAAGGTAATTGTAGATTAAAAGATATGGAAGATATAGAATAGTTTATATTATCTTATTCAGAATATTTGAAAAATATTTAAAATAAATATTTTAAAAATTATATAGTAAAAATGAATACACATGGCAACAGGTATTTGAGAACAAAGTAAGGTCCTTGTAAAGAAGAAGTAATAACTGGAGGCAGAATATTTAATAATTATTAAATGCTGTTGGACACATGAATACAGACAATGTACAGTCGGGGGGGAATTGCAGCGCTTGCTGTAATTTCATTATTAATTGACGCAGAAAAATTTAATAGACCCTATTCAACAAGAAATTAAATGCACTTTTTGAAAATGCTGTTGAATTTTGAATTAGGGGTTATCTAAATATTGAAATGAGCACCAACTTTGATATTTTCAATAGCAGTACCCAATTTTGACTTCACATTTGAATTTCTGAGAGTCTGGCAGTGCGGAAAAGTATACTGTTTGTATACTTTATCTTTAGTATTTATAGAGTTATAATCAAAAATGTGTTTGGGGATTATCTGTAAATGTAGAAAAATAAAATTAAGATCCTATAAGAAATAGACAAAATTTTAATGTTTTACACCAGAAATCTTTCAGGAGAAAAAGAATTATAAAAATTAATAAAAACATTGACTCTTTTCCAGTTCCTTAATTATCCTGAATTCAGTTTCTTAGATTTGTACATACTTCAGTCCTTTTTTAGATAATTTTAGGTCTATTTAAATACATTACACTTGTGATTTGTCCATACTGTACTCTTTGAAAAAAGTGCAATATTTTTCAAGTAAATGTGTCTATTATGTCTGTACTGATCACCAATAAAGCTTATTTTTTTTTTTTTTGTAGGTGTAACATAATATACGAAATGAAATAATATAGATATAAATACATACAATGCATAAACTAAATCTTTTCGGATAAATTATTGTAAGGGTTCGTGAAGTAAATATTAAACAATTTTAATCGCACTTACCGGTTTTGGGTTAGTTGAACTCTTTGGAGCTGTACAATTCGTTTTATAATTTCTATGAAAATATAATTTCTTAATTAACCCTTTTGAGACTGCTGATGTAGATTCAAGTCATTTGAAAATCTGTAACTCTCTCAGTGGGTGTTTCTTTCATAATTTGTGTGTTACTTATTTCTTAAGTGTGTACCCAGTGTTCATATGTTTGCAATAAAATATACTATGGATAGAAATATATTGATTAAAAAGAATATAATTATAATGTATATCCATTTGTAATATAATTATGAATACAGAAAATTTATTCTGAAAGATTTTATTTTGAGAGAATAAAGCCCGTAGGAAGATCTTACTGTCAAAAAGACAAAATCCTATGGTCGCAAAAAGTGTTAAAATATATTTATAAAAGTAAAAGTATATTTTTAAAAATATATAAAGTTAACATATATTAATAAAATTTTAAAGACTAAAGTATCCTTAAAATAATGATTCTCCCCCCTACAAAATAAATAAATAAAAATAAAGCAATATATGGAGCAAATCATTAAGCCTTTAACTATGACGGTACTTAAGAAACGATTTTACAAGTCTGTCTTGCATTCAATTCCATTCATTTTTTTTAATTGACAATATTTACATTTAACCTATTTTTCTATTTAAAACAGTAAACCCCACCTATTTAGTTTTTTTTTTTTTTAGTGTTCGTTTAAAAGATTCAAAATTTATCACCAGTTATCGATGAAGTAAATACCACTTGTGCATATATTTGTCAACGTAAAATAAGGGGTTTAACACGAATACTCAATGTCACATTTACTTTTCTTTTCTGTATTGTTTTGTTTTGAAGAAAGATGAAGGCGGGTCTTAAATGTCTTCTTTAGAAAACAGGAATTCTTGATGCTAACATTAATGTCTAAAAATCATCATTTTTGTTTTATTTCTTTGTGCTTGACATTGTTGTCATATAATTTGACCCGAAAATAAAAAATAAACATATTTTGTTTAATTTTTTGTGTTATATTTTAAGATTTGCTTCGTTATCTTATGCAAAACTTTATACGAGACGGCCCCCTAAACCACTCCAAAAGGAAGATTCATTTATATCTCAAAAACTAATTACTGGAATGAGTTGCAAATTTACACACCCATATTTTTCAGCATTAGGATTCATTTTATGTAAAAATTAACATAGGTCATAATTCATAATTTTTATGAATATGAATTTATTAATATTTTTTAAAGTTAAAAATATTTTTCAGAATCAAAAGTAATGATAGATTATGTTTGGGTTTCTTCACTGTATCTCGTTAAAAAAAAATTATATTGATCAAGTTATTTTTTGTGGAGATACTATTAATAGTCTGAAATATGAATTTAACATTAGCATCTTCAAACTTTGAATGCTTATAACTCTGTGAAAAAATAAGTAAATTATACAACCAATATACTTTTTCGCATTGTCACGACTCCAGGAATTCAAATATAAAATAAAAATGGGGCCTTACCATTGAAAAAAATCAAAGTTGGTGTGCATTTTAATATGTAGACGACCCCCAATTCAAAATTTCAGTTCATTTTCTGTAACTACTCACAGTTCCCCATCGAATAACACCTATTACATTTTTCTACATCTATTAGCAATGAAATTACGTTGAGTGCTGTATTTTTTTCCCCCCTGACTGTACACGACATCATTCAATAAAACTACTTTTAACCATAACAATAGTCTCTATATATATTGTCTAAGCTGCCTACAGGCAGTAATGAAGTAGGTAGTGGAAATATTTGTCTTAGCATCCATAATAGCTAATCTTAGAATTGCAATAGAGTTCTACAGATTTTTATTGATGTTGCTCTTGTTAACTAGAGTTGATATCAAGGAAGCTAGGTAATCCACAAGTTGGGAAATGTGACTTTCCTCACTGTCAGCCACAATAGCAGCCTCATGCTGTCTTAGCTTCCTGCAGACAGTAATGGGGTACATAGCAGAAATGTTTATTATAGCATTCATAATACAAACCCTGAGAGTCACAATAATAATGTGTAGATTCTTACTGATGCTGTTTGTCTCAACTACATCTCATACATAGTGATTTACAGGATTGACAACAAGGAAGTTAGGAGGCCAAATGTTTAGTAAAATGTGGTCAGGAAAATTTGAAGTTATCCATTTCTGTGTTAAATGGACTAGTGTTGGAACAAGCATTCTCTTGAAAAAATATATCCTGCCATGTGTAACAGCAGTAATTGATAACTTCACAACAACGTTCAATACATCAGTGAAAGCAACACTGTTGACCCTGGAATCTTGATAAAAGACATGTCAAGTCATCACATTGGCTTTACTGTTCAAGATACGCAAACAAATCCTGGAGTTGGTAAATGTGGAATGCATCCTAATCTGAAACCTTACTGTGACGTACATAGCTACCAATAAATTTTGAAGTTAATTCTCCAGTTCCTGGACAAAGTTTTCTGATTATTTTTATTTAAAAAAAAAAAGAACAGAGCATTTCTGGTTACTTTGGATGTTCCCACTGTTCAAGAGTCATTTGGCAATGGCCTCTTTCCTCTATGCATTACATATGAACAAAAATAATAGTTTTCATGAACCATTAAGCCTCAATCTGCAGTTCTAACCAAATACCTCATGGACTTCCCAGGTTTTGCTTTGAAGGCAACTTTGACAGAAGGGGTGAATTGTGGACATCTAGTAATGGCTAAGTGCTGGCACTAACATTCCCTGTGGTTGCCATATTGCCATTTGTAGTCCCTAGCTTTCTCTGAATTTCGAAGACAAATGACTAGGCAAATTTTAGGAAGGCTGATCTTGGAATATGCATATCCTGTAGCTAAGGAGATGGCAACAGCTTCACTTTTTATCATCTGAGTTACACAAATTACTTCCATATTTGTTTGCTACAAAAAAGGATATGTAACAATGATATACTTGATGTTGTGTCCCCTATAACCTGTGTTCTCAAATACCTGTTACACCCTGTATTTACAAATAATCAGTTTTGAAGATTACAGCTATCTGATTAATATAAATTTCATTGCATTTTAGGGAAATCAATATTCATTTTGCAAGCTTTTGTGTGTGTGTGTGTGTGTGAAACTGAAATTATTTAGATTCATGTACAAAAAATTCCTATTTTCATTAATATCAACAAAATAAGATTTTTGCCAATTAAGGAAAGCTTTTACCTCAAGCATATAGTCAATGAATTTTCTAAAATTTTTCGAACTAATTTAGAATGAATGTAATCTGCTTTACTTTTAGACAAAACTTTATCACAGGACTGATATGTAAATCTATAACATCTACTATGTTTATGCAAAACATCATTATAATGTGAATCTATTAACACAACTGATTTTATTAGGTATCCAAGAACATTTCTTATAACCAGAAATAAATCATTTTCATCAAAGTTTTGATCAATATAAAAGCTTACATCATGAATAAAAATAGGTGGATATAGACTTAGTGGCCTATATATATCCACAGAATGGCATTGTATGACTTGTAAGCTGTAAAATGAGCTTTTAAAAAGTAATGTTCTATAATCCATGATGTGATACTTAAGTTGACTTAAAAGATTTATGTCAAATAAAATACAGAAATAACTATTACTGTTATCTTTAATCTGCAAAAGAGAACCTATTTTAAAAGTATCAGATTTGACTTCATTATAACCACTGTTCTTTGAAAGAAAAAAATCAACATCACTATAGTAAAAGAATTCCTCTCCTTGATATACAGAGTATGAAGCATATAAGCTTAAAATACTCTCAATAAACATACTTTCCTTGGAAGAATTATGAGATACAGAATGTAAACTTATATAATCCTGTAAACAATCATTTTCAAAAACTGATTTTAAGTTATCGATACTTGTGGAATAGCTTTGTTTTAAATATTTTAAAAACAACAACAATTTACTAAGCATATCAGTAAGATTATCACTAAAATATGCTAAAAGATAACAGAAAGGTAAACTATTTATGCGTATATCTTTAATACAGCAAATTGAACATTTAATACAATTAGTATAGCCAGATTTCTTTTTTTGTAAAAATAAAGAAATTAAATGGCTCATACAGTCATTACAAAAATCAAAATCTATGCAGTCTACATCAAAATATACTGATGGTGGCCTCATACAAGTAATTAGAATATTAACAGTTTCTTCGTGAATTGAATGAAATAATTTTATAGCTATGTTATTCAAAATACAATGCACTTTATTGTATGGGTGATCTGAATTACAACTGATAATCCTGTAAAATAAAAAAAAAGAACATAATTAGAGAAATGAAATATAATTTCAATTATAAAAATATCAATTTCTTATAACATTTTCTTTTAATGATATATGAAAAAGCTTTCTATTTTCAAAATTTAAGATCACATGAAAATAATATATAAGACATCTAAATATAAATAAAAAAAAAAAAAAAAATCAAACATTCAAGATTTTTAAAACAAGTTAATTATAAAAAATTAAAATCTATTATTTTCATTATTTTATGCATACAATATTTGAGTTTGTAATACAGACAGCCACTATCATAAATATTCATTATAGAGGGAGGGGATGCGAATATTTATTTTAATACATATTTTTAGTATAATTATAAAAATCTCAATTATCAGATAACTTTTTTATCTATTTTAAGTTTATTTTCAATTCAGACTTGTATAACTAAAGTTAGCTGAAAATTTAAAATAAAAAAGAAAAGAAAGAGTGAATATCGACAAGTAATTTTTTACCTCAAATATCAGGGCTTAGTTTCAAAGATATTTAATACTCCTTATAAAGTCTCATATATTGGAAAGCACATATATATGTAAAGTCATAACTTCCAATATCCATTATTAGTGTTTAATTTGCTTATTTTTATGATGCTTTTGGGAATGGCTTTAATAAAAGGTTTATCATATGCCTAGAAATGGGGCTGAAAAGTTGCCAGTCAAAGATATGAATAGTAAGAATGATGAAAAGAAAAAAAAAAAAAAAGTTTATTTAATAAATAAAATTAAATTATAATGAAGTACTTTACACATAATTAATTAAATATAAAACCTTAACACATACTTCATATTTCATCGTTAATATTTTCGGCTGGGTGCCCAGCTCTTTTCAAACGATCTTCATCTGTGTTGGATCTCTCAGAGTAGTGGTCTTTTATAGACTTCATAAGTTGGCTCCATATCCGGTCAGGAGCCATTGTGCCACTGTCGTTGCACACATCCGGGGTAGTTGCTATTTCTAGCAACCACCCCGGATGTGTGCAACGACAGCGGCACATATTAACGATGAAATATGAAGTATGTGTTAGGGTTTTGTATTTAATTAATTATAAGTTTATTTATTTAATGTGGAGCAGTGGTGGACTCTCTGATTATACTAGGCATGCGCCGCATACCCGCTAAAAACTATCTAAACATTATTATTATTTTTTTTTTTTTTATAAAATATATTTTAACAACTAATTTTATTCATCGCTCGCTTTCATCTATCTGTTATCCATCATTCAATTTTCAAAAACTATATTCAGAATTTCTTCAGTTACATAATTCCTGGAAAAATCAGAGTAACTTTTTTCTTACTACTGTAACAAGTAATTGTTTCTTCATTCCCAGTCAATTTGTTTAGGAGGTGTTTGCTGACTGGTTTTTGCATAGATTATGCTATTCTTGTAAAGCCTACCCTGGTATGGAGAAATTTTGCTTTTTGAAGGAACATTCATTGTGCTAATGTTCCATCAAACTTTTTCTCATATAAAGTATAACGGGATTTCCATTATTTAAAGGATGCAAGTCATGGTATCCGTAGACAGCATGTCCTGGAGTTTTGGGTATTCTTAAAGCATTAGGGATTTTCTTATCTTCAGTAAAAATGTTTGCATAGTGAGAACTAGTTTCTCTAGACAAACAACATTTTAAGTTGGAAAAAAATAAATATTGATAAAGTAAAATCTACTACAGTCAAACCTCGTTAACGTGAATATCAAGATGGAAAAAAATTGTTCATGTTTACAGTAGTTCATGCTATTAGTAACTAATCTTCATTTTCACGGGGATTGTGGAAACAGTTCATGTTAAAAGTAATTCACATTAAGCATGTTCATGTTAACAAGGTTCGACTGTATTTCATTTATAACGATGTAATTAAAAGATTTCTTAGAGAAAAAAACAAAATTTATTTATAAATGATGATTGAAATGAAAAATAAAATTTGGACAAATTTTCTAAAAGTGCTTTATATACCAAGAAAATTACAGCTATAAAATAAACTACTACGTCAGAAACGCCAAAGAAAAATATTTGAGATGCATACAGCTGTTTCGGTAGCCTTAAGCGTACCGTCTTCAGTGCAAAAAGAATTCTAAATGTGGAGAAGTGCTCGTATATATAGGAGAGGGACTGAATTTAGTTCAACGAATAGGATTACGGGAAAGGTGGGGAGTGTGGCCAATATAAAATTAGGAATGTTAGCTGCGTAAACAGTAGAAAAAATAAGAAAATGTGGCCTGAATGTAAAATTTCCCACAATCAGACAAATATGGAACAGCAAAATCCCAATTTACAAGGTTTTTAACATTTTTATAAATATGAGAAGCTTCAAAGAAATCAAGTTCATGAATAGATTTAGGTAATAATTTGCAGACCTAAATCCATTCATGAACTCTATTTCTTTGAAGCTTTTCATATTTATAAAATTTTTAAAAACCTTGTAAATTGTGATTTATCTGTTTCCTATTTGTCTGATTGTTGGAAATTTTACATTCAGTCCACATTTTCTTAATTTTTCTACTGTTTACCTAACATTCGTGATTTCCTATTGGCCACACTCCTCACCTTTCCTGTAATCTTATTGGTTGAACTAAATTTGGTCCATCTCCTATATATACGAGAACTTCTCCAGATTCAGAATTCTTTTTGCACTGAAAACGGTACGCTTAAGGCTACCGAAACAGCTGTATGCATCTCAAATATTTTTCTTTGGCGTTTCTGACGTAGTAGTTTATTTTATTCGGGTTTTAATATTCCAACGCCAAGTCTCCTGTTATTATTAATTACTGCTATATTTTATTTTTTTATCCAAATTACTTATACCAAGAGAAGGGTTTTGCCAGACATAAAAGCATATGACAAATTTTATTCTTTTATATAAATAAAGAGAAGTGTCGCTCTGTGAATGTGTGTGCAAACATACACTCTGAAGCTCAAGCCATTGATCATAGAGCTGCAAAACTTTGCTGGTGTGCATCTAATCAAAAAAAAAAAAAAAAAAAATTCAAATTTGAACTTAATTTTTTTTTTTTTTATTTAAATTTTTTTGTTGTTTTTTATCATTTAGATATATGCTTTTAAGTTAAATGTGACAAAATTTGTATATAAAATTATTTATAATTTTGAGAAACTGGAAATTTATATGAAATGATATCGACTTGAAGAGTAGTGCTTTTTTCAAAGTTGGCTTTCAAAGTATGCCCAGATTCAAATATCATGCTACGCCACTGATGTGGAGATTTTTTTTTTTTTTTAATTATTATTTGAGGGATTGGGGAAGGGGGGGGGCAACAAAACTTAAACACATTTAATTTGATAGTATATATTTCTAATGCCAAAATATAATTTTATAAATATTGAATTTTGTATTGCTTATAAGAATGATAAATAATTTTCTTCATTCTTATATCAATATACATATTAATACATATTTCAATCATTTAAACAATATTCTAAAGTAATAAAGGCTTCACTAAAACCTCTTCAATACTAATAAAAAAAATTCAGCAAACTTTTTACACTGAATAAATGTAAAGAAATAGATAAAAATAGACATATTTTAAAATCTTTTATGTATATTGAAGTATTAAGCATATTTTAAAATCAGCACTATAAAAATAAATATTAAATGTTATACCTGAGGTCTCCTTCAATATTCTGGAGATATAAAATAGTGTCTAAATAACACTTAGAAACATCATCATTCAAACAAACAGATCTACCTAATGTAAAAACATGAGTTAAGGCTCCTTCAGTCTTAAAAGGCTTCTGCTGACCTCTAAAATAAAAAACATGAGTATTGCTATATAAATAATTACAAAATAAAAGAATAAAATCACGGACAAAATTTTGATAGATTTCGTTAATTAGTATTATTGGCTTTATAAGTGGTAATATATGGAATATAGTGGCTTTTTTTTTTTTTTTCCCCATACTAGATAAATACCAGTTGAATTAAAGTGAAATTTGAAAATTATACACAGTATAAAGTTAATTTTCATGTAAGAGCATGTAGTTATTTATCTGTTATTACTATATTCAAATATTATTCTGTTGTGAGAAATTTTATGAAAGTTAGAGAACTAAGATGATAGACAACTAAAACAGTGAAACTGTATAAACCAATATAAATCCATACCTTTTACATGGTATCACATCTAAAGCAAATGATAATTTTTATTAAAGTGTGTCCTGTTATTTATTCTAACAGGTTTTAATCTAGCTTTTCAAAAACGGTACCTCATTTGTGAATTTATAAAATAATTTGTGAAAATATCAAATAAGTTTGTGAAAATTAATGCTTCAGAACAATTAACCAAAATGTGCAAAGCAATTTTTTTTTAAATTTTAAATTACATTTTAAAAATAAAATGGAGCAATTGTAAAATAAATTAAATATATATGTAATGTAGGCGACTTATTTCTTATGTGTAAGATAAGATGGTGTTTACTTAGATATTTACCATTGTCTCCAGTAAATATTCAAACTGAGGGTATTTTTATGTACTTGATGCACCAAAGCTGATAAAAATTTTTAATATATATTATAATATGTATTGTAATATATTACTGAGAATTGACTTTGTGAAGGTGCCTCTTTGCTGAAAGTTGATTTTTGTGAAGGTGCCTCTCTGCTGAAAATTGATTTTGTGAAGGTGCCTCTAAGCTAAAAGTTGATTTTGTGAAAGTGCCTCAATGCAACACTAAATTTGTTCTGGATTAACCTGTCTAATGTTATTAAAATCTGAAATACCTTTATATAATGATATACTAATGCAGGGATTAAACGAACAGATTAGAATTTAAATTGAAAAAATAAAGTATACTGAATTCTCGTTGGATCTTAAAATACCATCAATAAAATGGATTTTGAGAAATAATTTTTATAAATCAAAACTTATTATGTCATTGCTATTACAGAGTATGATGCACAAATAATATTGATATAATATTAAAAAAAGTAAAAGGGCTTTCAGGACTTTTCAAACACTACAATGTAAAATATGCCATTATTTTTTTAAATATCATGAGAGTCAATGTTAAATGATATAAACTGATGTGGTATGAGAGCTAAATAAGCAAGGAAATATTTTCTTTTCTAAATACAAACTGCAAGGCAGGCAAAGGCGAACTAGCACACATATATATTAATCAATGAATTATATATATATATATATATAATAAAGATGATCTATTAAGCATAGTAGAAGCAGTGGCGCACCCAGAATTTCCGTCTGGAGGAGGCTGAAGAATAATTGCAGAGCTGCCAACCTAATCCTGGAAACTATTAGTACCGCCCCTTTTTCTACACCACTTAATTTTTAAAGTAATTTTCTTCAAATGTATTTACGATGAATTAAGAAGAAAAAAACTCTAAGAAATGACTGGTGTAGAAAAAGGGGCGGTACTAACAGTTTGCCGGATTAGGTTGGCAGCTCTGTAATTGGGCCCTTTAGTATAGAAATATGTTTGTGGGCATGGGCATATACGCGCACATACAGTCAGCAGCAAAATTATCTGAGCACTAGCAATAATCCCTGTCTAAAAAAGTACACTTAATACTGCTTTGTTGAATAAATCCTTGTCGAGTCATGTTCTTAGTCAGTCTAAGAACATGATTCGACAAGGATTTATATAACAAACAGTATTAAGTGTACTTTTTTGATATCGGAATTATTGGCTAGTACTCAGATACTATTGCTGTCGACTGTACATATAGTAAAGAATCTGCTTTAACCCTTTAACGTTCACTACTTAATTTATTTTAAAAATTACTAAACTAATTTTAAAAATGGCTTTTGGACACATAGCTGATCATAAATATTTAAAAAATAAAAAATTAGCATTGTTCCTTTTCGAGAAATTTTCGGTTTGAAACATCTGTAAGTAAACCTTATTAAATTCAAATAATATTTAATTTAATAAATAAATCACTTTATAAGTAAACATTATCGACAACAAAAACTCGTAAAAGTTGCATAGATCCCAACATTTTAATTTATTCCGGAGTATTTTACCCCTTTGCGGTGCAAGGTAATTCGGATCATTTAAATTACACTGCCACCGGAATTTACGAACATAATTAAAATAGAAGAAATTTTAAATTTTCATGTTAAAAAAAAGGGCCTTTTCTGCTATGTTATAAATGTAAATTTTTGCTAATGAATTTCCGGGATGAGTTTTTGCACTTGAGAATTAAAATTAGGTGTTCCTTCATCGGGAACACTGCGACAGAAAGGGTTAAACATTTCTTTTGAAATAAATAAACGAATGAATGAAACTGAATTTATATCAGTATATAAATATGCTAAGTTACAGTAGTTTGGTTAGTTGGGGTTGGCATTAAGCCTGCAAACATAAAGTTGTAGGTTCATCTATGATTAAAAAATAAAAAATAAATGTGTACAATATGACAAGCTGGTGAACATAAAATTCGCCCGAAATGAAATGCCCTCCCCCCCCCCATACTTTCATTGAAAATAAAATTTAATTCTCCTTTGCAATGCAGTAACACATAAGTAACTAAGAAATTTTAATAATTATAGCCAAATAAAAGATACAGTTGTGATATGTAGGAATTATAACAAAATTTCAGTGAAAATTTTTACAAGGCTATTTTTATTTAATTATCTGGAGTATGGGGGAGATGCTTCTTCTGGGTTCGGTTAACAGAAACAAGTCGGACGTAGTCTTTGTGGGTGTAGTTAACACAACAAGCAGAGCGCAGAATCTCTTAATATTCTAAAACATTAATTCCAATATGTAATATATAACTTAGAATTTTATTTTGTTCAGTTAGCAAATATTTCAAGTGTTACCTTTCTGAGTAATATCATTACAAGATATTTTATTCCAGTACAATATATATATATATATATATATGGAATTTGAATTTTTATAACAGGAAAAAATTGCATTATCTAAAAACGGAGCTAAGATTTCATTAACATCAGAGACAAAAATGAAATGTTCTATGTACCGTAATAAAAAAATTAAGTGATCCCACCCTCCCAAGCATCTGTAAAATAACTTATTGTTAACGGGGTATTTTTCTATTTTGAACAGTAAACTACGCATTTTGGCATTCCTCTAAATTGTTATGTTTCTAGAGAAATAATTTTACGTACTTGTGATTAAATCAATTAAATTTTATCTTCAGCAATTGATTCGAAATTTCGCTAGCATGTTTATGTGCTAGTGGCATTTACAGAGTTTAACACGAATATGCAAATTCCATTTTCAATTTAAAATATTGTTTTAGAGGAACGACTAAGAGCAGGGCTAATTTTTATTTTATATTAGCGAGAATTTTCATTTGCCAATGCGAATGTGTTAATTTTACCCAGGGACAAAACAAACTTTCATAAATGTGCTATAAATGCTCAAAAATTAAAATACAAAATTGTATGAGCCTGGAATCCCATTTGTCTGTCAAATACATCCCTGCTTACTTCCACATCCGATTGCTTCTTTTGCCTGACTTTTTAGATACTCTCTCGATTTCATGAAAACAGTATATGCTTTAGGACCTTAGAAGCCCTTGCCTAAAAACTGCAATAGTATGTTTTCAACTAAAAAAGAATGAACTAGTTCATTGTTTTTGTATTTGACAGTAAGAATTTCAAAAATTCCTAATACTTTTTAATGTATAATTTATGAACTTTATTTTTGCTTACAATATCTGTGTTTGAATAATATTTTTTTCATGCCTGTTTAAAATTTTTTACCATGTCAGCTGGTTCTGGAGGGGGCTTGAGCCCCCTAAGCCCCCTCCGTGGGTGTGCCACTGAGTAGAAGCCAAGCAATAGATACAAGATCACTGAAACACCAATGAACAATAAGATTTTAAAAAATTTTATCAGTGGATGAAATACACTAATGTAAAGAAACCAGATCCACTAATTATATATATATATATATATATATATATATATATATAGCTTGTTTAATGAAATATTTAGTTATATTTTACAAATTGTATTTTTAAATTTATATAAGAAATATTTAAAGAACCTCATTTTTTAAAGCTAGATAAACAATTTCATTCCATTAAAGCCAACAACTTTGATATTTAAAAAAAGTGATTTAAATCAGACTTTTTTTTTTTTTTTTTAACCAATTGATTTAAATCACTACAACCCTGTAACTATGTTTAAATGTTGTTTCCAGAACATATGTTTATATTTTGAAATTTTGCGTATTATCCTTTCTAAAGCATGCAAGAGTCAAAAGCAGTGGCATTATCTAAGATGAAAAACAGAATAGTTCACTTTGTTTCAAAATTATTCAATGCAGAATAAATATTAATTTAGTCATTCAAAATAAATTTAAATACCTGAAACCAGTACACTGGTATGTAGCAAATTCACTAGCTTTAAAAGGTTGAATTCTGTACAAGAAAAAAGATGCTGATGCAGCAAGGCTAACAATTTGCCAAGTATCACACCATTTTCTTTTTACTTTTTCAATATCAGTTCCTCCTTGACCTTGGCATAATGTGACTATTACCATTCCTTTCTCTTTTAAAACTGTTTTAGAACTTAAAAATAAATGAAATAAGATTAGTACAGTAATAAAATTTTTATACATTGGTGGCAAGAATATGGCAAACATATTTTTAACTTCCAAGTGAAATGCTTTTAAAAACACATCTTGAGAATTTATATCATGATAGGACTTAATAAATTCTACAGGATTCTGCCAATTCAAAAGTAGAAAAGCTGATATATCTATCACAAGAAAGAAGTTATGAAATTTCTTAGTATAGTCGTCCTACAATATATTGTGGGAGAAAAAGCGAGAGAGACTAAAATGTATTGAAGCAAGACATTCAATTCCAATACCTTTCAGAAGCATAAGGACTTAGAACAGATTTTACAAGATACAGTAATTAGAAATGTAGCCTATGTTACAATACTAAATGAATTGTTTAAGAGAGCTTTAACTCATGAACATGATATTGAAATTGATAAAACATTTATGCTTTATAAAAGTCGCTTATAGTTGGAACAATATAAGCCTAAAAAATTATCTCATTTTGAAGTATTATTCATTGTGTGAATCAATTTCACAATATATGCAGTCTCAATTTATATATGCTGAAAAAAATATGATTTCTTATCCAAAATACAATTAAACTAATTGTAAATAACTGCATTATCTTAAATAGCATTTCATTCACATTGATGAATCAATCTTAAATTACAGCTTCTTTTTTTTTTTTACGTGTGTGAGAAAGAAATACAATTAAATAATCAGTTTCAAGATATTTATTTATTATAAACTAATTGCAAATAACTATATTATCTTAAAACTACATTTTATTTATATTAATTAATTAATCAATCTTAAATTATTATAGCTTACTTCAGATTAGTTTCTTAAGCAACAAAAAGTTTCTAAATAATTTGTGCGTAAATCATGTAACCTTAAAACTTACTCAAAAATAATGAAAAAAGATACAATGAAATAAATGAAATGACTTAGAAGATTTTAAATCATTGTTACCAATACTTTTTTTATTCTTAAATTCTGCCATAAGAGAAAATTATAAAAATGATTTAAAATAGAAGGTAAACATATCTTAAAAATTTAATCAAATATAGCTTACATAGAAGGTAGTTAAAATTAAAAGCTTAGAATATCAAAATTTTTAACATTTGAGATTGTAATAACAAAAAAATATAGTTTTATAATCATAATTTTCCATTATTAAAACCTAAATAATTAAAAATGCATTTGACAAATTCTTCAACTTGAATAAATTTTTACTACATATTCAGAATCTAAAAGATAAAATAATAATGGCCTCGTTATATAACAAATTAAAATAAACTGAGGACTGAGAGTATTTGTACTTTTTTTTTTTTTCTCATAATGATTATAAAAGTTGAATGCATAAAGCCATTAAAATGTTTTTTTTTTTTTTTTTTTTAAAGAAGTAGTGATTAATGATGTTTGAGAAAATATATAAAAACAGATCTAAATTCTCAGACAAACATGATTGAATTGAAAAAAAAAAAATTACAACCTTAAGAAAAATTCTTCTACAAGTTTCCGATTTTTACGAATATTCATTTTTCCAGAAATATGAGGAAAGTTGAAAATTATTTTGGAAAATTGAAGCTCTTTTATTTCAGAGTGATATTCAAGTCGTGTTGCATCCACATTAGTAAAAACATAGCCTCCTGAAATAAAAATATTAAATCAGTTAACCAGGTAACTACACTTAAAGCAGGGTTGGTTTTTGACGTGACATGTGTCAAAAACTGGTTTAAACTGTGAAAAATTGGTTTAAACCGTCAAAAACCATATGTGAAATATGGAAACTATAATGTTAAATGATTTTATACATGTTTTTAAGTTGCAATGTACTTAGCATACAAATTAACATTCATTATATGTATATATATATATATACATAATTGTTTTTTCAGGAAAAAACAGAAATTTTTATGTTATGAAACATATCGATGCATCGTTTTAAGGGGAGAGTGGACATTACAAATATTTTTTGTAAGTTATCTTAGAGCTATGAAAACTTGTATATACCTATAGATGGTAAATTATAGTAATACAATTAAATATATTAAAAATTCTTCAAAACTGAAAAAAAAAAAAAAAATCAAAATCAAAATCAAAATTTTAAATTTTTTGAAACTTTTCCTGCTAATTATTATTTTTTTTCTTCTTCACTTTAGCGTTATATTATAGTTTAAAAATATATAGTAAATGAATTAAGTTATTACTTTGTGAATTCAATGGTAGATTAATTTTTAAAACTATGTTGAATGCTGAAATTTCAATGAAAATTTTTAGCATACTTTTAAAAAATAATAATCTGGAGTGACTCCTCTCGAAATATGAATGTATTTAAATATTAAATTTCAATGCGTATAAATGCAAATTTTCACACCTTTAAGGCAGTAATTTACAAAAGAGATATATACTGTCCATCATCTCCTTAATTAAAAATATATAATTAATTTAAAATTGCATTATGCAATTCATATTAAAATTTAGTTCAACTAGTCATGCAATACTTCACATTTTTAATCATATAACATTAAAACATGCTATTGATTATAACCCTAAATGAAAGAACATGATGCAATATATACCAGGGTTGGCAAACTGGGCACTGGTTTTTCTGGGCGGGCCCGCCAACAAAAACCCACTGGTTTTTACAAATAAGTGGATTTTTGCTAAAAAATTATTTATAATTTACAAATCCCATCTATAAAGTATAGAAAACACCTTACCTTTTAAGAAAAAACTCTTTATTTTCTAGAAAATAGTATTAAACATACAAAGTAACTACAGTTATAAGTATAACAAGAGCAAGTTTATCTTCTATAATTGGTTCAATTTTCCTTTTCCTGTAAAACCAAACAAGATTTTTGTTTAACAGTGGACATAAATGTTGTTCAGAATCAATATTTAACTAATTAAATCGTTTAGTTTTAAAACTTTATAATAATTTTATTTTAATTTTAGTATCAACATAATTATAAATCTAATAAAATTTTCTTCTATAACTGTTTCAATTATCTTTTTTTTTTAAAAAAAGGATAAAGCAGTGCAACTTATTTTTATAATAAAAAATTAAAATGATATGTATTAAGAATTGAAATTCTTTTATTTTATCAGTTATTGTCATTAATAATATTTATTTTGAATAATCATACATTAAAATAAAATAAAACTTAATCTTACTAATTAACACTATTTTAATATTAGAATCAAAACAATTTTTATTTCTAAGATAAATATTAGATTAATTAATAATTAGTAGTTTAATATAATTAGGTGTATTACAACTAATATGCTAAATAACATATCTAACATTGCAATGCAAATGTATTCAAACAAAAAGCCACAAAAGCCCAGATAAACTTACAAAAACTCAAGTGGGTTGGGTTTTTCCTAGAAAAACCCAGGTTATTGCCAACCCTGATATATACAACAATTTCATTCATTGGGATAAAATAGTTACAGCACTTTAATTATTAATCATTATATATTTAGTAGATTTTTTTTTTTTTTTATATATATAAGGCTTCGAAAATAACTTAAAATGCAGTAAGTAGTTCACCTTAGAATATACAAATTCCCCTATTCGAATTTTTGTTCTTTGTAAAGATAATAAATATCATTTTTTTGTACTTAAATAGAAATCATTATTATTCAGAGGAAACAGATAATATGCTTCTAAAAATTACTTTTAACCATGTCAAATCAACACAGCTAAAAACCTGACCCCCTCAGATATTTATGAAATTGGACTCATTTATTTGTTTTACAGAGAAATGGATGTATACCAATTAATAAGTCCCCATCTCTTTTTAGTTTTTGTTACACAGGGCTGCAAGAGTGGGTAAAAATTGCAAATTTTCAAAATTCTTGTTCTATAAATATTCTTATATCTTGTTCCCTAATTGCCTCAGAGATACAAGATTGGTATCATTAGAAAGATTTCAATACAGGCTTTCAAATGATATATCACATGCACACATTTTTAATTTGTTTTCATTTCAAGGTCAAACAATTTGACCTTTGACCTTCAATATCTCAAAAAACTTTTTTAATTTTTCTTTTAAAAATTATATGTTATTATTAAGTTTATTGTCTATAATTACTGTGAATTTCAAGATGGGACTACCATGGGATGCTGAGTTATAAATGAATATGCAACCCTAAATCAGTATTTTCATACTTACATGATGTAAGTTTTACCTATTTTATGTTCCCTAATTATCTTAGAGATATAAGATTGATATCATTAGAAAGCTTATAATACAGGCTTTCAAATGATATATCACATGTATGTATTTTTTTTATTTCATTTTAAGGTCAAACATTTTTACCTTTGATATCTCAAAAAACGTTTTTTATTATTTTCTTTTAAAAATTATATGTTATTCTGTGAATTTCAAGATGGACTACCATGGGATGCTGAGTTATAAATGAATATGCAACCCTAAATCAGTATTTTCATACTTACATGATGTAAGTTTTACCTATTTTATGTTCCCTAATTATCTTAGAGATATAAGATTGATATCATTAGAAAGCTTATAATACAGGCTTTCAAATGATATATCACATGTATGTATTTTTTTTATTTCATTTTAAGGTCAAACATTTTTACCTTTGATATCTCAAAAAACGTTTTTTATTATTTTCTTTTAAAAATTATATGTTATTCTGTGAATTTCAAGATGGACTACCATGGGATGCTGAGTTATAAATGAATATGCAACCCTAAATCAGTATTTTCATACTTACATGATGTAAGTTTTACCTATTTTATGTTCCCTAATTATCTTAGAGATATAAGATTGGTATCATTAGAAAGCTTATAATACAGGCTTTCAAATGATATATCACATGTATGTATTTTTTTTATTTCATTTTAAGGTAAAACATTTTAACTTTGATATCTCAAAAAACATTTTTTATTATTTTTCTTTTAAAAATTATATGTTATTCTTACGTTTATTGTCTATAATTACTGTAAGTTTCAACTTGGGCCTGCCATGGGATGCTGAGTTATAAATTAATATGCAACTCTCCATCAGTATATTCATACTAACATAAGTTTTACCCATATTTTGTTCCCAAATTAACTTAGAGATATGAAATTAGTATCATTAGAAAGCTTATAATACAGGCTTTTAAATGATACATCACATGTATATATATTTTTTAATTTTTCATTTTATGGTGAAAGACTTGGACCTTTTATGTCTGTTTCAAGACAATGAAGATAATTTGCAACGTGCAATTTTTACTCTAGACAAAATTGGAAGTGAATATAACTTAAAGATTTCAAAGAGTAAAATGAAGGTGATGGGTTTTGAAAGTAAAGAACATATAAGAACAAAGATTATCTTAGAAAATAAACCAATTGAACAAATTTCACATTTTAATTATCTAGGATGTGACATATCTTATATTTACAACAATGATATACAAAACAAGCTAAATAAGTTCCAATACATCTCCAGGACTATAAGAAGAACAATAAGAAATACAAGAAAAGATACCAGAATAAAATTTTTCAAGACAGTGGCGATACCAACTCTTCTATATGGAAGCGAGACATGGACGCTCAAAAAGAGTGATGAAAGAGAAATACAATCTTCAGAGATGAAATTTCTAAGGAGTGTAAAAGGTTATTCTATAATGGATAAAATAAGAAATGATGACATCAGGAAGGAACTAAAAACTAAGCCAATAACACATACTATAATAAACTATAGAAATAAGTGGAGAAAACATTTGGAACGAATGCCAAATGACTGTACACCAAAGGCAGCTCTAAAATATCGGTCAAGAGGGAGAAGAAATAGAGGAAGACCACATAAGAGATGGATTGAGGCAGGAACAGACTTATAGCCATCAACCGTGTTGGACATGATGATGATTTGCACCTTTGATTTTCAATATCTCATTTAATTTTCTTTTAAAAAATAATTATTTAATTATAAAAATATAAGTATTTAATACATAAATATTTAATTTTATATGGTATTCTTACGTTTATTATCTATAATTATTGTAAGTTTCATCATGGGATAGCCATTATTGTGTAAAACTTAGGTTAGTATGAAAATACTGATGGAGGGTCACATTTTAATTTATAACTCAGTATCCCATGGCCAAGCCATGTTAAAACTTATGATAATTATAAATAATAAATGTAAGAATAACATAATTTTTAAAAGAATAATTAAACTTTTTTTTTTAGATATTGAAGGTCAAAGGTCAAAATGTTTGACCTTAAAATGAAAAGTTTTAAAAAATATATACATGTGATATATCATTTGAAAGCCTGTATTATAAGCTTTCTAATGATACCAATCTCTAAGTTAGTTGGGGAACAAAATGTGGGTAAAACTTACGTCATGTTAGTATGAAAATACTGATTTAAGGTTGCATATTAATTTATAACTCAGCATCCCATGGTTGGTTGGTTGGTTGGAGGATTAAGGCCGATTGACTCCTTATGTGTCCTAGGCCTATAGGGGGAATGCCCTCCGTGGGGGTCTTTCTAAGGGGTCCTAGCCCGTATTTACGCGAGTTTCGGAGGAAACCACGGAAAACTCCGAACGGCTAGGTCGATGAGCGCGACCTGGGATCGAACCCGGCACCTCACATCTACCAGCTTTGAGCGCAGAACCGCTCGGCCGCTGGTGGGCCCAGCATCCCATGGTATTCCTATCTTAAAATTCACAGTAATTATAGACAATAAACATAAGAATAACATATAATTCTTAAAAGAAAAATAAAAAAATGTTTTTTGAGATATTGAAGGTCAAAAGTCAAAAGTTTGCCCTTAAAATGATTTTTTTTTTTTTAAATGTGTGCATGTGGTATGTCATTATGAAAGGCTGTAATGAAAGCTTTCTAACAATATCAATCTTTTATCTCTGAGACAATTAGGGAACAAGATATAAGAACATTTGTAAGACAAGAATTTTAAAAATTTGCACTTTTTACATACTTTTGCAGATATCAAAAACTAAAAGAGATAGGGGCTTATTAATAAGTATACATTCATTTCTGTAAGACAAATAAATGAGCTCAATTTCATGAATATCTGAGGGGGCAGGTTAAAAATGTCACTTTTTGTGTTGATTTGACACGGAATAACTTGGGAGACATATAAACAAAGCACTTTTTTAAAAATTATATTTTTTTTTCCCCTCTAAATATGACTACTTTATTGTTAAAATATACTGGTATATTACTGGTATCAAAAACCTTAAATTTTACACCTCCTGGTCAGGAAGTGTAAGATTAAAGGTTTTTGACGTAATAGTTTAAACTGTTGTTTAAACCGTCAAAAACCTACCAACCCTGATTTAAAGACTTACAATTATGAAAAAATGACAAAGTAATCTTTAACTATAAACTAATTAAATGAAGTAAATATTTGAAATACAAGACTCAGATAAAACTTATACTTATTTAAATAGTATTTCCTCACATATGGAAAGCAAATTATCTATTTTAACTATGAAAAATTTATTGTATTTAAAAATTCAAAGAGAAAGAAAAATTGCAGAAAAGAACAAAATAACATCAAAGATAAGTCATAAATGAAAAACATCTCTTGCTTTGAAATGTTTAAAGATTTCACAACATCTCCTACTTTAGAATGCTTAAAGATTTCCCTAAGTCTTTTTTTTTTTTTACACAGTCTATTGATTTATATTAAATTTTGACATGCTACTTTCTAGACATTTTCTGTAATTTTAAGTAATTTTAATTGTTAAAATAACACACTTCCATTTTTCTAATCAAACAATGTAAAATGATTCTTCAAACTGTAAATTAATTTACACCTTTATTCTTTAATAAATATTATTAAACAGTCTATGTTTGATCATTTTCCCTGATGCTTGTTGTTTATTTCCCAAGAAAATTTCACAAGATTAGCAAGCAATTTTGAAATTAAGGGTATAATTTAGTAGTTTAGAATATTGAGCTTTCACCAACAATTTATTTCCACAAATTTTGTAAAAATTTCCTGACCACTAGCCACTCTGCTGTAATAGTAAACAGATTTAATAAACAAATATAGCATCACAATGATTAGCATTTGAACTTTTCCATATTACCTGACTATGTTAGGTCATTTTCCGTGACTCCTGCTGTTTATATCCCAAGACAATTTCACATGATTAGCAAGCAATTTAGAAATGAGGTGAATAATTTAACAATTTAGAATAACAAGCTTTCAACGACGATTTATTTACACAAATTTTGTAAAAATTCCCTAATTGCTAGCTACCTTGAAGTAATTATAAATAAGCATTTAACATATACAAATACAGTGTAACATCTTAAATCCAGACTTCTAAAAATTAGAATTATCAAAAATTTCGATATTGAAATTATTTTTTACTTAATCTTGTTTTCTTAAATAACAACAGATGGTGCCACCACACAAACATGGAAATGTTTGGGTTTTTAATTATTATTATTTATTTAAATTAAAAAAAAAAAAAAAAACAGTTAGAATACTTGTTACTTTTCTATTTTTAAAGTAATACACACTTGAATTTTCAGCTCTAGGAGTCAAAAGAATTAATGATTTATCCAATCAATAGGGTTTTTTTTTTTCCCCCTTCTTACTGTGAATTACAAAATAATTGTTCCCTGTGTCTGCCATTTTGGATTTTCTGAATTTTTGATTTTCGCTTAAGATTATTTGTCCTGAGAATAGGAAAAAAAATAAAAATAATATAAAGAGTAAAAATAATTAAAAATAGCCTCTTATTTTTATCTCTCTCTCTCTCTTTTAATTACTGACTAACTATTAAATAAAAAAATGAATGATTTTTTAGCTATTATCTGTTCCACCATATTATATTTGTAGAGTAAAGCTTAATATATTTTTAATTAAAAAAAAAAAAAAAAAAAAAAAAAAAGAGTCTTTCAGAAAAGTAATTCTACTACTTTCTTAATAGTAGACTTTCTGAAACATTATATTTCTAAATAACTTTAACTTTTAGAATAATATGGTATGAGTAGTCATTGTTTATAAAAAAAAATAAAAAAAACTTACAAATCCTACTAAAATAATATTTTCAACAGCAAATCTGATCATATTACTGATTTATGTTTGAAGCTTTTAATAATATAAAACTGTATATGTAACAGGTGCTTTTATTTCTGACAATTCCAGTAGATGGCACCACAACATATATTCTATTATCCAGAATTTTCTAAACTATAGAATCATTGAGGTCCAGATGATTCTGACTTTTCGATGTTATACTGTATATAAATGGCAACAAAAGATTAAACTCACATTTTAACTAGCTTATAACAGTGAAAGCATTCTAGTGCACTATATACGAACTTAAAAAGAAGTATGCCAAAGAAGAGAGAAAATGAATAAACACAGGAAAAGTTTTCAACATGTAGAACACTAGAAAGAATAATCAAACTGCAGACAGCTGTTTTGGTAGCATTGAGTGTATAGTCATCAATGCATGATTTTCTGGAATTGTACATGTTGAAAACTTTTCCTGCATGTTTAGTGTCAAATTTCCTGTAAATATTTAGAGAAAATGAACGTTGTTTTGTAACAAACGGCAAAAAAAATTCTGGCAGAAAATAATTTCATAACTTCTCACAGTTTCTTAAATTTAAAGAAAATTGACAAAAAACAATATCAATAATTACAATTAAATGTTTATGACAAATTTATAACACAAAATCGTTTCAAATGACATCATAAAATTAAATATAAGATTACATAACTGGATTTTGATAAACTTTATAAAATAAATTAATTTAAAAATAATAATAACACAATGGATGTTTAAATGAATATAGCTTGCTGAATTTCCAGGATATAGTAAAAAATATTGTAGGTTTTCAATTGACTAAATCTTAAGCAAGCTAAATTCACACTTACAAGGGAAATATGTATGAGTAAAATTTCTATTGAAACCAAACAAAACTTAAAGAGCATGATCAATAACAAAGGATAGGGTAAAAATTTTGTGCAACAACACTCTATGGATAAAATATTATGCTAGAAATTTGTGTTAATATTTTATATCAACATCACTAAACTTATAAGCAAGATTTGATTGTCAGCTCTTAATTATAATTCATAAAATTTCTCACATGGAAAATCCTGATAGGACAACAGCTATTGCTTAACAACTTAATGTCACACTTAACTAATTTAAATAAAAACCTTTTAATACTTGCTTCATTACTGTGCTGTCAATTTTTCACCTGGGTACCCAGGCCTCCTCGGTGGCTTCATCTGTCATGAAGTTCTTGAAACTGATTAACTTGGTGGTCTTTTCCATAAGGTGGCAACACGCTCCATCCGTAGCCATTGCGCCGCTGTCATTGCACACATTTAAATTTGTGGCGATTTCACGGAACAATGCATAATGATAATTATTGTAATCAGCTAATTTTCTAGTTTCATTAAAATTTATTTCAATATTTTCATTATTATAAGTTTTTGCAAGAGCTGTACTATTCACTTTGCCAATTTTAATATCATATTTATGTTCGTTAAATTCTTGTTTTAATTTTACTTTTTGTGACGCTGATGTAGGAACCTGAATTTTTGTTTTGATTTATAAAAAGGTATTTTATATATTCTGGCAGTTTCAATGTGTGAAATGGGGTCTTTATCACTGTGTATTAATTGGAAAATGTTTTTAATTGGTTTTATGGGGATATTAATACCATATTTATTAGCTATATTTTTAATTTTATTGGATGCTCCGCGATCATATGGGATTCAATATGATCACTGATTATTAGCTAAAAATTAGCTGATACAATAATTATCATTATGCAATGTTCTGTGAATCAAAAGAAATCGCCACAATTTTAATGTGTGCAATGACAGCGGCACAATGGCTCCGGATGGAGCGTGGCACCACCTTACGGAAAAGACCCCCAAGTTAATCAGTTTGAAGAACTTCACAACAGATGAAGCTGCCGAGGAGGCCTGGGTACCCAGGTGAAAAATTTACAGCACAGTAATGAGGCAAGTGTTAAAAGGGTTTTATTTAAATTAGTTATAGTAATGTCTCGTTTAATTTATATAATTTCTAATGTCAAACTTAACTTCTATTTCAAATGTCTTTCTAAACAACTGCCAAATTTTATGTTCTTGTTTCTTGCAGAGACTGATAATAAATTGAGAACAAGAGCAAATTTTCTCAAATTGTTTTCCCTAATTTCAATTAGTTTGCATCTCTAAAATTTAAAAATCTGGTCAAATATGTACTTTGCAAAGCTGATCATCTCATTAACAGACAAAATAACTGTTTAACAAATTTGTGATGTTTGATTCAATAGGGAACAAAGCTGTAATAAATTAACTATGATAAATTTTCTCTCATATATTGAACTCATTGTGAAAAAACCTTATTCTTTGATACTTTTTTTTTTTTTTAATCTAATCATAGTCATTATTAATTAGAAACTAGATTTTTAAATTTAAACATTATTATTGTTCTTCATAAAATAAATATATTTTTTATTTTGTTTGTTATTAATATTTTGTTAATAAAGACTTTTTTTTTTTTATCTTATTTTAAATCTAAAAAATATTTTCTTCTAAATTAAAAAATTTAGTTGAAAAAAATAAATAAATATAATGAGCGTGTTCTGCTAGGTTTTTAACACAGCACTTACCAAACATGAGTTAAATACTTTCCACAATAGATCACATATTCTTGCAAAGCAATTCTGTTTTGTATGCTCTAATAAAAACAGCTAAAGTTTAAGATCATATCCTGACCCAGGGGGTACTGTAGCATAAATTTTTTATCCAATTGTAGGGGGTGGCTAAACTACAGGCTCCACACAACCTGTTGTAAAATTCATGACATTTATAAATATTCATCTTCTTAGAAATCTGTTCTGACTCTCTTGATTTAAAATAAAATAGTTGGTTATGCTAGCTATCAATAGAAACTGATTGCATGTATGTCTGGCTATCTCCTCACAAACTGCTAAACACAGAAAGACGTGGTAGAAATCAAAGGTGCAAAATAATCTAAGGATTTTAAGTTGAACGTTTAAAATATTCTAATCAGTTTTTTAAAGATATCAACTTAAAACAAGTACAAAATAAGCAGCGCTTTTTGATCAGCTCTCTGCAAAAAAATTCTGCCTACAGCAGAGCTCACTACCTCCTGAGGTGGATGGATGATTATAAAACTTTAAAGTCCAAAATTATGTGTAATTGTCTAAATTGGGGTTTTGAGAGATTCCAATTAAAAAAAATTTCAATTTTTATTCATAAGATAAAGTGATATAAAAAATAGTGATTATTATTTTTTATTATTATTATTCATTTAAATATGAAGTGACAAAGTCTACTAGTGCTTTCCTTTAAATGTCTATCTGTTAGTCCCTAAGCACCAAACGGTGTTAATTAAGTTCTGGTTCTCATGAATATCATCAGGTGATTTCTTTTTTTTTTGGTTTCACATATTTGGCAGGGTGCTCAACCCGGCAGCCCTTTAAAACTCATTTTAGCACCTGGCAGCTCTTGTTCAACCCATTTTAGCACCTGTGTGACCCTTTTAAAAACATTCTAGTATCAAGTGGCCTTTTCTAACATTTTAAATGTTCATAGGCCTTTAGATACTTTTCTTCCTGATGTGTAACCTTCTAGCAATAGTTTTACAGCATTCCTGGAAGAACAAATATATATAGCCTATATATATACACATAAAATTAATAATTTACCTTCGTGTGTACAAACACAACATAGAAGACTGCAAATTATGTAAATAATGTCCTTTTTGATAAAGGGCAATTAAATTGCCCTTTTATTATAGAATCAGTACTAACACACATTAAGCTATGAATGTTAATTATGAAAGTGAATTTTAAGTACGAAAGTTAAACATACATTATAAACAGATATGAGGAATAAAAGAATACCTCAAGGAGAAAAATAATAAAAACATACCATTTTCTATAACTGTATCCTTATTTTTTAATTGCCTATCTGTTAATGGTTGATCAGTCAAACAAGAAGCATACACCTTCTCAGAACAGCTTTTACACTTAACAATGTAGTTTGCAGAAAAGGAAAAATCTCCTTCACCAACAAAGAGTGTTAATGATTCTCTCTCAGATTCTTGATCATTCATTTTGTTGTTTGCACTTTGAACTTGCTGCTCTTGAAATGGAAACTAGCGATCAACAAAGATAACACTTCAGAAAAAATAAACAAAAATGTTTTTAAATTGAATAACATAGCTACAATATATGATTATAGTTTGTACTTTATTATATACTTGTATTATTTATTATTATTCATATCAAAGAAAATGACATGGCTGTCAACCACTTAGCACAATTTTTTGCATCTATCTGCGATACAAAAATGGCAGACCAAGTGTGATATCACATCAGAAGTATTAGCATTTAATAAATGCAAATTATATTTATGTATTTTGAAGTCTAACATTTCTTTTGGAGCTATTAAATTAATCTGCAAAGCTTCAAACAATTTGCAGTGCTCACTGCTGTACTACACTGTTTCTACTAGTACTGGGACTGTCAACATTATCTATTTTGTGATTTTAATATTTTTTGTTGATATGTGATATGCAGTTTTCATTCAGATTCACAAAGAGTTTCACAGTGTGCACAAGAAACATTACACATAATTTTGAAATGAATTTGCTAAATATTCAATGAGATAAAGATTTGTAGAAAATAATATTTTAATGATTTACAGATTTCCTAAATTCCCAGATTTTGGCAGCAGATTGCCTTTTTTACTATATTTTGATATCTGGATTCACCAGTGGCAGCTCATGAACCGAAAATAGGTGAAGGGCTCAAAAATAATACTGAAGTATTTTTAATGCATAATTTTTATTAAGCAGGGTCTTAACTAAAAATACTTATTTAAATGTAAATTTATATTCTATAAATGAATACAGTGTGCCTCTTCACCTATTTTCAGTGCACGAGCCGCCACTGGGATTCACTTAAAAAAAAACCTCCATCTTTTTCCATTCTGGAATACTCCAGGATACTATAATCCTTTAATATCCACTCCACTCCAGGACATACAACATGCACTAATAGTGGAGAAACAAAATGATCTATGTAACGTCAGCCCATTCCTCCATTAGTTTCTCTCTGTGGCATTGTGTATAGCAAGTTTTCTCTGAGTATCCAAAAGTATCCTGTTGCAGAAAAAACAGGTAAAATACTAGAGTTAAAACAGGAATAAACTACTACGTCAGAAACGCCAAAGAAAAAATATTGAGGTGCATACAGCTGTTTCGGTAGCCTAAAGCATACCGTCATCAGTGCAAAAAGAATTCTTTTTGCACTGATGACGGTATGCTTTAGGCTACCGAAACAGCTGTATGCACCTCAATATTTTTTCTTTGGCGTTTCTGACGTAGTAGTTTATTCCTGTTTTAATATTCCAACGCCAAGTCTCCTGCTATTAAAAATACTAGAGTACAGAAATAATGTGAAAAGTATTGAAGTCAGCACCTAATTCTCTCACATCAGATTTCTTTGCATATTTCAGTAAAATTCTGCCACATATTTGCATCAAACAGGCACCAAAACTAACTCATTGGGGAAAAACAAAAAGAAACAGACCCTTCACAAAAATCAGACAAAGACAATTAAAAAAGAAAGGGAGGGAAAAAAAAAAAGAAGATTTTTTCAAAATATTCGGGCAAAAAAATCTTGGCCAACGAATATTATGTGAGAAATGCCTAGCTGGTTGTCAGCCAGGGTAGCTCAGTGGTAGAGCATCCGTGCGTTAAGCGGGGGTGCCCGGGTTCGATTCCCGGCTCTGGTATTTTTCACATAGTTGGTAAATAAAAATATCAACCTTTACACTCCAATTTACTTAAATGAAAATTGTGTATATTTTGGCAATCAGTCACAAAAAAGCACATATTTTAGCAGATACTAAAAAAAAAAAAAAAAAAAAAATTTTGCTGATTTTTAGTTAAATATGTAATATTTAAAGCATATTTTTGAATCACTATCCATAGACAGTGCAAATTTTGTTGATTATATCAACAAAAATAATAATTGTCTATCTTAATGAGTAGTTAAAAAAAAAAAAAAAAAAATCTTCTGTTTGAGCAATTAACTGTGGTTAAATGTACATTTTGTTAATAAGCAATAAAACGATGTATGTTGGCACTGAACTGCTGAATATTTTGTTTTGCAGTGAATTCATTGTTTATTTTAACAACAGATAGCTTTAAGGGGGGAAAAAATCACATTTTAGATAAAGGGGAATGGAAGGTTGATTTTTATACCACCTATGTCAAAAATACCAGAACTGGGAATCAAACCCAGGCCCTCCGCTTAACGTGTGGTTGTTCTACCACAGAGCTACCCTGGCTGATAACCAGCTTGGTATTTCTCACATTAAAAAAGAAAAAAAAAAAAAACATTTATGCAATAAGGTACAATATTAAAAAAATAATTTGCTGATAATTTATCAGTTATCAATGAAAGAATTCCCCATTTTGATTAGACATTTGAAAAATCACACAAATTTTATCGATTAGCAGCAAAGCAAAATAATAACTTACTTTAGAAATTAGTCGCAATTATATGTATTTTTTTTAATTTGCAGTAAATTTTTCTGTATTTCAGAAATTGGCCGCAAAATTATATACTACATCAGGAATAAGCTTTGGGTGAATTTCATTGATCAGCATCAAATAAAGCCTATTTCAGCAATTAATTGTGATTAAACTTAAATTTTGTTAATTACCATATCCCACACATTCCCTGGCATGCTGGAAAATTCAAATATTTGTTACTGGAAATATGACAGTCAATATTTTTTTCCTAACTACATTAAAAAAAAAAAAAAAAAAAGAGTTACACAGCTAACGTAAAATATAAAAATATATTCAAATACGAGGAGATTCTAAATTCACCCCATTCACAAATAACTGACTTTTTGTATTCATACTATCAAAATGGTTGCATCCATATTTGAAAGCACACCATTCATCAAAGCCCTTCACTTCATAAATACTCAGGGTTGGAAAAAAACAGCCCGGTGGATTTTTTCAGAATAGTTTTGTTTTGGGTTTTATGAGAGTTTTGAGGCATATTGTCATTCTTTCATTTCTTTTTTTTAACATGAAATATATAATTTTAATAAGACAATTTTAAAAATCAAATGTCAATTATTTATCAAAATCAAAATTTTTAAAATATATTAATTTTTAATTTTCTAAAACCTTTTTATGATTAAGTTATAAAGAAACTAAAAATAATAATAAATAATTGTACTTTAAATATTCTAAAATTCTATTTATCTGCCCTTTACAACAAAAAAATTGATTTCATACTTATTTAATTTTGCTTTATTAAATTTTTCGTATTCAGTAGATTTTCGTAAAATAGAATTATTGTTCTTCAACATTACTTAACAAAATTGCACATTAAAGTTTTTCGATATTTAAAAAAAAAATTATTTATGTTTTACATTCTTTGTGTCCACAGTTTTCTTTATATTGACAAACAACTCTGTTTTTTCTTGCTTTTATTTGTTATAATTTTGTTTAATGTTATAATTTTTTATTGTGTTTTAATGAAAAATTATTTTTCATAGTGAAATTTTTAGGATTTTGTTCTATAGAGCAATTTCAGCACGTCCAATATTTTTTAAAATTCTTTGTTTATGCTCTAATAATATATATATATATCTGATTTATATTTATATGTTTATTAAAAGTTAGATAAAAGTGTAATTTTAAAAAAAGGACTTTGAAAAATCCCACTTGTGTTTTATTGAAAAAACCACCCAGATTTTTTCGGGTCTGGCAAAATCAAGCCAACCCTGCAACACTCTTTCAGACAGCATGAGAGTTTTTGCTAGTAATTTATGCCTTAATTTAAAATATGTCTGGAAAATATTGCAAACAGCAGCGGTTACGTGTTAAAATTGAGTTTAGGAAATATCTGTAGGTGAAAAAGCATGCTGCATTTTTTTTCTTTTTAATCCTTTGTTTAGGTATAGTTCTGTAAATGGTAACGAAATGATTTTAAATGTGCGAAACAACTGTTGTCTTGTATTCTCCTCCCTTTTTATGCCATTGATTACTTTTTATGTTTAATTTTAATTCTATTTTCAACAATCCTTGATTTTTACAGCAAGCTGGGACAGACCAGAAATCAATAATCTGGTATTCCCTGGATTTACCGGCATGCCAGCTAATGCAGGAGAATATGATAGCAGCAAAATTATTGCATACTTCTGCAATCTGCTTCAAAAATAATAGCTAAGAATTCAGCAAAGGAAAATTTAATATATATATATAAGGAATTGTTACATTGCCTGAGTCATGGCCTCTGAAGATAAAAATGTTGGTATATTGATAAAGTAAATAAACTGCTAAAATGTCTCAAGTTTTATTACTTTGGAAACTTCACAGGTTTGAGTTTATGTACAAGTTATTCTTAAAAAAATATAACTATAAAGTTCAATTTACCTAAAAATTCAAGTTCAATTTTATGAAAATTTAGAATGATATTGCCAATATGGTGAAATGAATTTTAATTAATTCTTAAAATTGGTTCAATGCCAAACGATTTTCCATGCATAACTAGGTAACACAATTCATAAACAAAAATAAAATTTTACTAAAATTATTCAAAAAATTAGACAACAAATGTCAATATAAAATATACAATATACAATTAATCAGGGGCGATCCATCATTAAGTGTCAACGGAGTGCAGCTCAACATACTCTTTTTCTCGATTAAAGAACAAACATTCATTTTTCTTTCTTTTTTTTATTTATTGTAACTGTTTAAAAATACATATACAAACTACAATATTCATCCAATTTTTTATTAACCTCCCTCTCGTTTATTAAAACTTAATTTTATTAACAGAAGAAAAAAAAAAAAAAAAAGTTTATTCTTGACCTATGCAAAATTAAAACAACAAAAATACAAAATTTAAATTTAAAAATGTCTAATAAAGATACTTCTACAAGTAAACTAAGTAAGCTTTTTTAATTGTTTTTGATTGATTTCAAAAACACGTGCACTTTTTTTTTTTTTTTTTTTTTTTTTTTAACAACGAGTAAAATAAGATGATTAGATATAAGATTAATAATTATATGGCCAACCTGATTAATCAACATACAAATCACATTTGGAAAAGTTAAAGCTAGAAATTTTAATTATTTAAGATAACAAACCAACTAACATCAAAGAAGAGACAGAAAAAGTAGCAATCTCAGTCATACGTGATACACGGATATCAAGGACGGATTAATCCGTTTCCGTGGTATCCGTCGTTATGTTTACTTTTTATATGTAGGTAGGTTGGCAGAAAGGGTAACGTGTACTGAGACATATGCTTTACCATAGTAGCAGCATTGTCTCGAGTGATTCATAACAGTCTGGGTTTAACGTCACATTAGTACTACCACGGATTAGGAGACCAGGATAGAACACTAGATAGGGCAGCGAGCGCGAAAATAGAAGCTTTCCTTTCCGCATTAATTCAGCTGACCAGAGTAAGCGATCCGATCGCCGCCTGGTGTAGTATCTTTGAAACTTATCGGAAGAAAGGGAAAGCCCGCCCCTTAGGCTTCAGTCATCCAACGAACGAACAGCCAGAAATGTAAAAACGCGCTGATTGGTGGATTCTCGAGATTGGTCGCCCTCTATATGAAAGATGAAAATTACTACCTTCCCGTAACGTTAGTAATATATCCTATAGAATCTCCTAATCCGTGAGTACTACACAATGAGCAATTCGTGAGTGAAATGAAATCGACGCCCTCTAGTGTATAAAAGCTGAAACTCGCATAGTACTGTAAACAAAACATGTCGGGTTCGTGTAAGTTTCGTTGTGCGTGAATGCTATTGCATTAGTGGAGCCTAAAAGCCCCAAAATTATTTTTTAAAAAAAGAGATAATATATATTGCTGTGTGCCCCAGTGTAATAACAGAAGTTCTAAAGCTCCCAATGTCAGGTTTTTCAAATTTCCCAATCCCAAAAGACTAATCAAAAAATCATCACCAAATGGCTGCAGTCTCATCGTTAACCAGTGGAAAGAATGGATTAGACTTTTGAAAATCGGAAAAGAAGTTATACCAAGCATTTAGATTACTTTCCCACGTAAGTAGAACTTTTATTTGTATCTGAGCTTATTCTGAAAACAGAGGTATTTGCTATAAAGTAATTGAAATGCAAAATTGATGAATATGATAAGTGTCAATAACGAAATTTAGTATATTCATCAGTATTTACGAACGCCCTATTTCTTAAAAACTAATTTCAAACAAAGCTGACAGTTTGTTTCTATGCTTCAACCAGATTTATTTATACATAGCTGATTGTACTTTTTGTTAAAGAGTCTATTACTGTATCAGCATCTATATTTCTTTAATTTTAATCCTTATACAGCTGTTATAATTTTTTCTATAATAAATGCTTATTGCCATAATATATTTATGCTATAATGTTGTTCTGCTTTTCTGATAAATCCTTGAAAAATTATAATTACTGGCATTAACTTATATTGAAAATATATAATTTTAAATGTTAATTATAACGTTTAACTAGTATTAAATTGCAGTTATTTAAACTTAATACATGCTTAAAAATATACGGACTAATTTAATGTTACATTTAGATTGTAATACCATTACAAATATTTCTGTTCAGAATATTAACATAAGCTTATTATTAACAATAATATTAAACTTTCTAATGAATTTAATATGAAAATAGTTGAAATGCAGTTTTGGGAAAAAGGACTTTACTGTACATGTATTGTTGAAAGAATCTAAAGCAATCTTTTAAGCTGGCTGTTTTTCTGTTTTCAGCAGAAAAATGTATGACCGCAATTGAAATCATCAGCTCTACCAAGTCTCTGTCTACCTAAAAGTTCAACTTATTAATCTGAAAATATGCAAAGAAAACAAATCGAATCTGGGAAAAGATTGGCATGATATGAAGAAATAAGTAGGTAATTATTTTCATGCAGTTAACTGTTTAATGTTTTTCATTATTGCTTATATTTCTTCTGCTTATTTTCTTTGTTGTGTTTGTGTGTCACAGAAGTATTTTTCAAAATTAAATATTCACCCACAATTGCAAACATAATATCAAATATTTGTTTGACTTCTTTCTACTAACAAATTTCTTTTTACTATGTATTTAATAAAATTCATTCTATTCCAAGAGATAGTGATAGTGTTGTTAGAAATGTAAAATGCATTGAATGAATTAGATACCTGTCTCTCTCCTCTATGGCGTGAAACGCTTTTTTCAGTTCCACATCTAATATTTATTCAATAAATTTCTACTTTAAGTCATACTTATCCTTTATCTGGTTTATAAAATTAGCTGATCATTTAGATCAGATGGTGTCAGGGATGACATTCCTCAGACTTTAGTAGGAATTTTAAACTTAATTTTTTAAAATTTATTTTAATATTTTTTTTTATTCTTAAATATTCTTATTTTATTGATCCAATGAAGAATATATATAATTGCCTTAAATCTTTAACTTTTATCTGGCAGCTAATTTTAGTAGACTTTAATTTCAGCTGCATTTTGTAATTATTAACCTGGTTCACTGCTCGGTTACCCCTACCCCGAAGCCACAGCCCTGAATGAGAGGCTGTCCAAAGAAATTTAAGTTTTCAGTATATGTATTTGGAAAAGTTGATTTGAGTCATTCACTGCAATTTTATCTTAAGCTGTGATTTTATTCTAAAGAACCTGATTGTATGTACAAAAAGTGACAGTCTCGAAACTAATCATTCTGTATTTTATCCCATTAAATTGTTTTCGGATAATGCTTTTGTTTTATGCTGTTTTTTAACACCATCCAAAAAATTGAAAAGGGTTTTTTAACTTCAAAAGTTATTCTGCCTGTCCACACTTTAAATCTTGTAAATATTAATGAAATTTCTTAAAACTGACATCTTAATACCTTTAATTTGCATAAATATTAGTGAAATTGATATTTATTACTATGCACAAAAAGTACTTTGTCTAATATAATTAGCATTAAGATTTACAGAGCCACATAAAATTAGATACATTAAATCATATTTAAATAACTTTCTACTGCAAAATAATGAAATCTATATTTATTGTTAATACGTTAAATATATATATATATGTATGGAATATGGTATGTTAAACCAGATTTACAAGGTTGCATTAAAATATTCAGGCATATAAGGGCTGTAATTAGAAATTGAATTTATAGACGTGTTAAGCAGTTTTAACACTTTCCAATAATGCTTAGGATTAATTATGAATTAATATAGTATATATTTGTCTTTTGTCCATCTATAAAACTAATCATAACGTGTCAATATGTTGCATGTGCTTTATTAACATGTTTTTATTAACTTCTATTCTTGTTTGCTTGTCAGGTACAAATCTTACAACCTATTTTTAACTAACTTCCCTACTAGCTAGACATTTGAAACTTTTAGCATAGCCCAGAACCCGGTGACAACACAATATTTCAAATAGTTTTCCTTTAATTAATTAAAATATGAAAATAAGCTCCTAATAGCAATAATAATTATAAGAATAAAAAAAATATAATTTTTTATATACCATGTTTTTAAATTTTCTGATCAATCATTAATAAAATATGCGAGGATAAAAAATAATATATAAGCAATATTTAAACATGCGGACTCAGCTCAGTAAACTAATAATAATAATGGAAAAAAAATCGGTTTTAAAAATAAAATGACGTCAATTTTTGTGAGATGCATAATTTAACTTTTTATAATTTTTTAACGTTCATGTTGAATTAAATGTATTTATTTTTATGTCAAAAAGCTCATATTTTTTTTTTTTGGGGGGGGGGGGCAACAATTAAATTATAGCTAATATTTTAATGGCTATTTTTATTGCCATTAGGAGCTTATTATTTTCATATTTTAATTAATTAAAAGAAAACTATTCGAAAATCTGTCTTCGAAGTATTGTGTTGTCATCGGGTTCTGAGCTACTGTGAAAGTTTCAAATGTCTAGCTAATGGGGAAGTTAGTTAAAAATAGATTGCAAAATTTGTACCAGACAAACACACAAACAAACAAGAATAGAAGTTAATAAAAACATGGTAAAATTAGCCATTAAAATATTAGTTATAATTTAATTGTTGCCAAAAAAATTTACAAGTTCATTTTCTTTTGACATAAAAATAAATACATTTAATTAAACGTGAACGTTAAAAAATTATAAAAAGTTAAATTATGCATATCACAAAAATTGACGTCATTATCAGTTTAAAAATCTTATACACATTGATAAGTGCTAATGTAGTTCATGATACGTTGTTCTAAAAGGAGTAATATTTTATTTCTAAAACCATTTTTTTTTTTTTTTTTCATTATTATTATTAGTTCACTAAACTGAGTCCGCAAGCTTAAATATTGCTTATATATATATATTTTTTTTTTTTTTTATCCTCGTGTATTCTATTAATGATTCATCAGAAAACTTAAAAACATGGTATATAAAAAGTTTTTTTTTTTTTTAATCATATAATTATTTATTTTCATAATGTCTTCTATTTAATATTTGACAACAAGAAATTTTTCTTTCCAGAAAAAAAGCTATTTCATCTGGAAGCAAATTAATAGATTATTCTGATGAAGAAACAATGGAAGTAAAGGAGATGTCTGCTGTTCCGAATCTGAGCAGAGTTTTGAGAGCAGAACTGTTATTTAAAAGTAATAAGCACAAAACTTTGAATAAGCACCATAAAATGCAAGAACTGACAACAATTATTTTCGGTTGAAAGAAGACATGACCGTTTGTCATGCGAACAGAGTGGGTCTTTTTATAGCAGTTCAACAGAAAGCAGTGTTATAACATAAAAAGTACTTATTGTCGTATTTACGGAATTGTAAATCTGCTATTAGAAGAGATGCCTAAACCTTTTAGCTACATGTATGTCATCTTCATATGTTTCTACTTGTTTCATTTAAAAATAAAATTATCTTTCTTTCATATTTACAATATTTTAAATGTGAAATTATTTTTGTAAGCATTTGTATCTGCCCCCCCCCCCTTTTTTTTTTCTTTTTAATGTCATACTTTTTTTACATACATATGCATGTAATTTTATTTATTTTTTAATTACTAATAATAAGACTTATCTTGGAAGACTGACTTTATTAACTGTTGTCTTAATATTATAAAAATAGTTAAGACACAGCTAGAAAAGATTTCCTTGTAAAAACTTCTTTTGTAAATTATTGTAATAAAAAATTTTTGAAGATGAACTTTTGACTCTTTATTGTATTTAATAAGTAAAACCATTATTTGTACAAGGGTTTTTGATTCAACCATAAAATCTTAAGCAGTTTTCTTTGAAGAAACCCCAATAAAACCCCGCTCAATTGTATCTTGATGAAAATTTTCACATTTTTAAAAATCGTTTGAAAATTTTTGACTTAAAGTATGTAATACAGTCAGCAGCAAAATTTTTAAAGTGCTAGCAATAATTCCTACTTAAAAGACGTGCACCTAATATTGTTTTATTAAGTAAATATTTGTCGAGTCATGATCTTAGTCCTATACTGTTTATAAAAAAGTAAGTTTATGATAAAAACTAGCAGTCAGACTAAATAAAAATATAAAAAGTATGGATATGTGCTTCAGTCATTTTGCTGCTAACTGTATATACTTCAGTAAATACACAAAAAAAATCTAGGTAAAGGATTGTTTTCTCGGAGAAAAAAAATGCATAAAAGCAAAATTAGCTTTTCTGTCATTAACTGCATAAATATTATACTTTTTTGTTGTTGTTTGTTTTTTTAAAATGGTGGCAGGGTACCCACTAAAGTAGAATTTTCTTTATTTTAAACATTGTTAGAAATTCATGCACTCTTTTTGGGCCAATCAATTGAAATTTTTGATCAGAAAACATGTTATTCATAAAAATGAAAAACCCTTAACTTTTCACAAAAATAAGACATTTTAACAATTAAAAAAAAAAAAAAAATCATAAGAAAATTCATATTTTGCTGATCAGCTGTAAAAATTTATATTTCTACAATGAAACGCGGAAAAAAAAAAAAAAAAAAACTGGAATTAGGTAAGTAATTTTTTATTGACCATTTAAAAAAAAAGTTTCATCAATTTGCAGTGCAATAGTATTTCAGTGATCAGCAGCGAAAACAATTGACATATTTAAGTAATTAAATACAACTATACTGAGTTATACCAGTGAGTTGAAAATTTGGACATCATTAGCAATTTACATTAGAATAATGTAAACTAGCGAAAAAAAATTGCAAGAACAGAAAAATACTTAAGTTCTAGAATAGAATTTAAGCATTTTTCTGTTCTTGCAATTTTTTTTTAGAAATCTCACTTTATGTTTGAGTAAGGGTGAAAAATTCTCTCTCTCTTCTTATCTTGGATGACAGAGATACCCTAAGTGGTATGAAAATATATCTCCATATAATTAAAGAAAAAATATTATTGCTGGTGTTAAAGTTTTTCTCAATTTTAATTCTTGCGGTGTTCGCCACGTAAGGAAAGGTGTTAATGTGTGCTGAATACTCCAAAAATATTTCGTTCAGTTAAAAATTTGTCATCTTAACAAAGTAATTAAAAGTGCCAGGTTAAGAAAAGTACTCTATTTGGTACTATGCACCAAACAGAAGGAGCATACTAGATTAAATATCGCCCAAAAAACACTTCTGCACGATGTCTTTCTTAATTTACAATCACTTTATGAAACTGGAAAAGGTTCTCTTCAATTGACGCTGAACTCAATGGTGTAGAATACAGATTCATTATAAGCAGGGTTAGAAATTAGAATGTGAAAGTCAGGCATCAGTGGCACCTAATTATTTTTTCTTAGTTGCCAAAATAATGTACTCTTGCATAATATTTAAATTTTTTATTGGAATCACAACAGAATAAAAAAAATTAAGCTTTATTTATTTATTATATTTAAATAATAAATACAAACACAAAATTTAAAACATGAATACATTTATATTTAAAAATATATATATATAAACAAATAATCTGGTGTGTCACTCACACGACTTTCTCTTACCCGGAAATTTAATACTATAAATACAGGTTTTAGATTAAGAGGTAAGATAACGATGTTATGTAAACCTATGTTAAACAATTCAAATTAGGCTTCGGGAGAGTTTTATATGATAATTAGTTCTGTGTGAGGGGGCTGCCGCCCCTCTTAACCCTTCATTTCATTAATGCACCTACATTTATATAGAATTTAATTCGGTTATTAAAACATAATTCAGTTTTTAAAAAATAATTTATTAAAATTATTATTTTAAAAAATTATCTTTTATGATAATGCAGACAATTTCCATATTAGAGAAATATTGTAACACCAAATATCCAAAAAAAAGTCCATTTTAATCTCAGTATTAAACAATAATAATAATATTAATATATAATTTTAAATTATCACAGATTGATGGTTCAACCATTCGTTTTAAAGGTATTGGGGAGCTCTTTTGAAAGATACCCATCATGAAAATTTACTCCCCTCGAGGTGGGACTTCCCCCCCCCCTTCAGGGGGGGAGGGGCAGGCGAGGCTCCTACATACACAAATTTTTTTCCCCAGTTCACTATCTCTATTACAAAAAATATATATTCGTTTCATTTGGTTTAGTGCAGACTATAGATGTTAAACTCTACTTACCTGCAATTTTCCCCATAGATGTAATGTATTAGAATTTTCTTGATTGTGTTGTACACGAACCATTTGCTTGATCTTAACGAAAAGCTTACTGTTTCATCCCTATATGATTCACATTTAGAATACCAAGTTTGAACTCTCTGCCATAATTTGTTTTTGAGATATGCTAATAACAGGCAGACACACACACAGACCATTTGCTAAAAACATGATTTTCGTATTCAGGGGACCTTGGAACATGTAAATATAACAAAAACTCGCGTTCGAAAATTTGACCCAAAAATAATACTTTCTCTACCTTATGGGTAAGAGAAAGTAAAAATTTACATTTTAATTGCAAATTAAATTGTATTCTAATACACGTATTTCAAATTATGATTAAATTATTTTTAATTAATACATCATTCAAAAGATATTTTAAAGTTCTTTTATATTATCGAAAGTGGAATTCGAGATTTCACCTTATTTACACATTTTGAGGTGTCCTGATTAGGTTTTCTTTTGTATCTCGGTTACTAATTAAAATAATTTCATAAGTAATGCATATTTGAAAGCTTTGTTGATTTAGAATCAAACACTAGATTACAGAAATTTCTACTGCTAGATGGCGCTGTAATATTTTAAATTCTAGTGGGTAAGGAAGGTGTTCTAAGTTCTAAAATGGGGATAAGGCGCCACCGAACGGGACTTTGCTATAGTCAGAAATTTGAAAAATCCTAACCTGGTGAGTGAACAGGCTGTTTCAGATATTGAAACTGGAAGAGGGCGCTACCAAGCGGGAATTTACTGCGATTAAATTTTTCAATAAACCTATTTTCACTATATGTCAATGTTGTAAGACCTGAAACAGGAAAAAGTCACCACCGAGCGGGAGTTTTGTAAAGTCGGATTTTTCAAGGATTGTGAATCAGCTGGTCACCGAAGGCGGCTAGTGAAATAATAATAGTAGACACATAAAAATCTCTTCGATGCTATAAACTGTCTCTAAAAAGCAGAAATCATTCCAAGAAACTCCCAAAAATATACGTGCCATTTTATTAGCTGTCCTCAAATGAAGACGCTGGGCGTTAATGGGTTAATTATTTATACAAGCACAGCTTTATGAATGGTGCATGAATTGTAAATATTTAATTGGAGTGTATAATTCATTGATTAATATTATATATATATATTCTAGTTCGCCTTTGTCCACCTTGCGGTTCATATTTTGAAAAGAGAACATTTCCTTATTTATTTAGCTCTCATACCAGTTTATGTCATTTAACATTGGCTCATATGATATTTAAAAAATAATAGCATATTTTACATTGTACTGTTTAAAATGTTTTTAAAACATCATAACCTTTTAATGTAACTACATATAATCAGTCCCAGTGGCAGAAACGTCGTGACATGGCGACATAGTCGCGGGCACAGAAAAACGGCTTGCAGACAGTTTTTGTCTGCACCAATAAAAAAAATTAGTCTGCAACTTTTGGACACTCTTTGTCTGTACTAATAAAAAAAAATTGCCCGCAACTTTCAGACAGTTTTTGTCCGCAATTTATGGACATTTTTCATCCACAACAATGCGTTACCGATGTATGACGTCTTACACACTCTCTGGTAGGAACTCTAGAGCCCCCTCCTATAGGTGCCTTGGTAGGAACACACAAAACAGTGCTTAACAAGGGCGACCTAGGAGCCTAGATCTCCCTTGGTATGCAGTGTTATGCGTGTATTCTTTTCTCCTGTTACCTGTTACTGAGATTCTACGGGCACATAGAAAAGTGCTAATTTCATTTAAAACTTCTCCTCCACTTCAAAATTCGCTTATAAAAATTTCTGTATCAAAACTAAAACTAATACTTTTATTATTTATAATTATGTTTATTGTGTTGTGTCAAACATTGCTATAAAATATTTAATTGAATGAGTTAATCTTATTATTTTATAATTGTTTATGTTTATAATTATACTATATTGTTCTGTAGTAAAATCGTATTGTTTATTGTTGCAAGAGATCACCACTGTTGTTAAGCCCCCCCCCCTCCTCCGAGATTGCTGCTATCATCTTTCAGGCTTTTTTAGTGTAAGCCATTTTCACCCTTGACTACATGCAAATTTCGCAGACAGATTATGAAATTTTAAAAACCTGTCGCAGACATCTACAAAATTTTCTGTCACTGAGTAATCAGTTAAATACAGTTCGAGGCTGCTATCACTGCTTCTTTAATGAATTGTATCCACTAAATGTAAAAAAAGGTAAAAGAATAAGTGAAAGTATTAAGATGGTAATGAAAATATGAATTTTGTTAATGGGTAAAGTGTGAAAAATTTTCATGATTCAAATTATATTCGTTAAATCCCAGTAAGAATTTTTTACAATCTCTCCCCCCCCCCCCTTCTTAATTCCTTATTTAATTTTTCATTAGAAACTATGAGTAAAAATTTCTTTCTCTTAATACATTGCTTCAGTTATATGTGATTTTTCCTATTAAATTATCCTTTTCCAAAATTATTTCATGTGTTCAATACGTTACTGTAGTTACAAAGCCAAAGTCTTAAGTTGAGTGGCTCATACTACTGCATTTATGATTGTTATTAAATTACTTAACTTATTATAAAGATACTATGTTGAATAAAAACATTGGTAATAAATATCTACATAGATTTTTTCTATGGAATAGAATATTATTTACACTTTTATAATTTAAGTAAAATGATTGACGGTGTGGATATTATGAATATACACACACATAATAAAATACAATTGTTGTACAATAATGTATGAATACATGATAAAAATCATCAAAATCAAATAAATCTTGGTAAAAAAAAAAAAAAAAAATCTGATTTAAATCATAAAAATCAATTAAAAAAAAAAAAATCAGCAACCCTGGTATTATGTAGACAAATTTTCAGCTGACTGGATGAGCTGTTTAGATATTATCACACTTTTAATATGAGCTTATAAGCCACAGTAATAAATAGTTATTCTTTGTGTTCCTGTATAAAAAATTATAAGGGTTTGATATTTACCAAAATGAATGAAATTTGTGTTATGGTGACTTATAACATAGATACCAACTTTCAGCTCATTCAAACAAAGCGTTTAGATACTGTCATGTTCTCATACATGAAAACACATGTCGTAAAAAAAAGTAAACATGAATTCAGGGTACCTTAAAACGTGTAGAAACACCAAAATCTCAAACTCTGATTTTTAAAATGATTACAATACTTTCCTCACTATAGTGTTCGGAAAGAAAAATATGTTAATATAAAGAATTATGTTTTATCTATAGTGTGGTACAGTATAGTATCAGACATGCCAACGTTTTAAAAATTTAATTTGAAAAAAAAAAAAAAAATCTGTGTAGAAATTAAAAATTTGTGTATGCCATATTAAGAATAATATTAATAATAATAATAAAAAAAAAACGATAAATTTTTAAACAGCAAATTAGTTGATTAAAATTGTGCCAAAATATTGAAAAAACTATTCTTTAATGCTTTTCTTTTTTTTAACTATAAAAAATATATACAGGACTTGCTGTTTAAAAAAAAAAAAAAAAAAAAAAAAAAAAAGAATACTTTTTCCGAGTCAAAGTGATTTTAATAAGGGGCTGATTTTCATAATCAGCAAACTTTCCTGAACTTAAAAGCCTATTCATCCCACAAAACTGTGAAGAAACTTTAAAATGTAATGATTAATGAACAAGATTAAGTTTTAAGATAATTAATTACCCATTCAATTAAAATTAATTAATACACACTATAAATAAAATTAATATATTTATATATGTTCAACTTCTTAAAAAATGAATGGTGCTCTACTTACTCAGAACAATTAGGTGCATCAGCTACTAAGTGGAGAATGCAGTGCCTCATCTAAATCAGATCTTGCTTCACTGCAGCATCAATTGGAATGGACAATGGACTTTACTGATTCTTGCAAGTCAACTTCTCAGACAAAGTAAATAGGATGCTCATTTGCAAATTAAAAACTAAGCCAGGGAGAGCAACCTTTAGTGGGTGTCATAGAAACAAATACTACACTATTTGCCTTTATTAGCATTACTTGCAGATCTATAAAGCAAACTAATATACATTAAATAACAGTTGGGGTATACAAAAATATAGTTTATCTTGTTCAAGTATGGTTATTCAGGGTTGTTCAAGAATTCATAAAATAAAATATCAATTTTACATGACTGTCAGAAAAACCGGAACTCGGATATTGAAAGATGATTTCATGTAAATTACCTGAACAGAATCATATCTGAAATGTCATTTTAGTGTATTTTCATTATATATATATATATTTCGATAAGTACAACAGTGTTATTACAAATACCATATGAAAAATCATAAAGTTGCATTTCATAAACATAGCACATTTAAAAAAAAAAAAAAAAGAAAGAAAAAAAAGAAATGCTAATCGCATAAAATTTCGTTTCAAATAAGTAACACGTGAAAAATAAAAATTATTTTAATTAATAAAATTTAATGATCATATTTGGGGGGAAGGTAAAATATTCTCAATTTGTAACAATACGGGAAGATCTTACGTTGATTTTAAAGTTACTTGTATATATACATTTTACTTACTCATTGCAGTATAGTAACACAGCAACACAATGCTTACAAAGTTGACTTGCTCCAGCCTTGCATGAAGAGATGTTTTTTTATTTCCCATTCTTCTTTCTCTTCGTAAAATAATCCTGAAATGCTGTGTGGATTCCCTTTTGATGAAGAAATCTGCATGCAAGATCTGATGACTTCTATTTCTGTATCACAGCTAGCATTAGCATTCTTTTTACCACACGTAATTAATCGCTTAGAAGCCAAGATTGATTCGGCTTTTTTCATACAATTATTTGCTGCTTTGGCACCCAGAAAATCAAAAATAGTCGAAATCTTTAATTTCTCGTTCATATTTGCTAATAAGTAATAAAATTAATTAAGATTTTAGAAACATATGTTTTGATCGCTCGCAACAGTGCAATGTAAACAAGACAGAAGCAGTACTATCGCTCCCCCCCCCCCCCCAAAAAAAAAAAGAAGAACGCCATCTATCGGTCATTACACTCGCGAATCGGCGACTGGGACGCGCTCATTGAGTACAGGCTGCAGCAAAAGTATCCGAGCCTAGCAAAACTTCCTACATAAAGAAGGTACACTTAATAATTTTTTGTTAAATAAATCCTTGTCAAATCATGTTCTTAGACTGACTATGGACAGGATTCGACAAGGATTTATTTAACAAAACTGTATTAAGTGTACTTTTTATAGATAGGAGTTTTTGCTAGTGCTTGGATACTTTTGCTGCCGACTGTAGTTCATGGTTTATTCTAATATGTAGTCAATGACCGCGTTCGTAAAGCCAAAACTCGTTCATCTTGTGAAGTTAGTTTTGCACTAGCCATTCGTAAAGTTTCTCAGTGCATTTAGTGCGTTTCAAAACTGTATTCGTAAACTAAAATCAGTACATTTCATAGATATAGTAATAAGACATACACACATAAATTCAGTAACAAAAGTCTCCGAACACTAGCAAAAATTCCAATGTAAAAAAGTGCACTTAATACAGTTTTGTTAAATATATCCTTGTCGAATCCTGATTTCAGACAAATTTTTCTTAGTCTGGAACAATAAAACTGGAACAATTTATTTTTCTTCTCTCATTTGACTAACCAGACAAATTTAAGGAAAATGAAAACTGTAATAGGGAAGCTAGTCGGCTGACACATTTTAGAGCCAAAACGGATCATCAGACGAAACACATTAAAGATACATGGTAAAATAAACGACTTTTGTGTCTCATGACTACCTGGGATTGTCATGAAGGGTTTTGATTGTTTAAAATTTTGTAAATTTTTGCATTTTTGTGCAAATTTGTCAATGTACTTGACAAACGTCTAGTGTTAAAAAGATGGCTCGTCTCTTGACAAATTTCGACTTTTCATTTTTCTGTGTGTGTATGTAAATTTATTATTCAATAGGTATTAAGAATTTTGTCAATAATAAGTAGTCCTATTTTACCATGTTTTTATTAACTTCGATTCTTGTTTGTTTGTTTGTTTGTCCAGTGCAAATCTTGCAATCGATTTTTGACTAACTTTCCGACTAGCTGGACATTTGAAACTTTCATGATAGCTCAGAACAGGGTGACAATACTTTTTTTTTAACACTTTTAGTCAACTCAAAGGAATGAGCTAGCCCTTCTCTTCTATAGTCCTGCTTTGGCGGCGTTTATATGATTCGAAAGAAGATTTATTTAACTAACTTTCCGACTAACTAGATAATTTAAACTTTCAGAACAGTTCAAAACACTGTGAAAATACATTTTTAAAATACTTTTAGCCAACTGTTTCGGGTTCCTGCAGCCTTCGGCAGCGTTACCAGTACAATCATTAGTGCCATCAATTTTTAACGAACTTCCCGACTAGCTAGACATTTGAAACTTTCAGGATAGCTCAGAATACGGGGACAATGCATTTTTTTTTTAAATATTTTTAGTCAATTGTTTCAGACCCCTACTGCCTTCGGCATCGTTTATATGATTCAACAGAAAATTTATTTAATTAACTTCTCGACTAACTAGACATTTAAAACTATCAGAATAGTTCAGAACACGGTGAAAATGCATTTTTTAAACACTTTTAGCCAACTGTTTCGAGTTCTTGCTGCCTTCGGCAGCGTTACCAGTACAAAGCTTGCAATCTATTTTTAACTAACTTCCCGACTAGCTAGGCATTTGAAACTTTCAGGATAGCTCAGAACACGGTGACAATACATTTTTTTAATACTTTTAGTCAATTGTTTTAGGTTCCTACTGCCTTCGGCAGTATTTATATGATTCAACAGAAAATTTATTTAACTAACTTCCCGACTAGCTAGATATTTTAACCCTTTGCGGCGCAAGACAATTCGGATTATTTAAATTTTACTGACACCGGAATTCATGAACTAAATTAAACTAAAATAAATTTTAAATTTTCAGGTTAAAAAAAACGGCATTTTCTGCTATGTTATAAACGTAAAATTTTGCTAAAAAATTCCCGGTATGGATTTTTTGCAGCTGGTAGGTGGTTAAAATATAAACCACCGCCCCTGAAAGGGTTAAACTTTCAGAATAGTTCAGAATGCGGTGAAAATGCATTTTTTAAATACTTTTAACCAACTGTTTCAGGTCCCTGCTGCCTTCGGTATCATTACCAGTGCGGTGAATCATGCCAAGTGTGGACTGTCCAGCCAACTCTGGCACTCTGAACTATGAACAATCGCCGATTTGGCGACCGAGTTATGGCATGGCAAACCAGAAGAGAGAACATCTCTCCCTCTCTCAGCTAGATGTCAGTTGCACTCTGGAACTTGCCATAGCTAGCCACCTGCATCGGGCATGTGTCTGTTTAGTTCGCACACCACGTGCGCTAATAATATTTTTCTCCAAACAATAATTATTTGTTAATATGTTGTAAATAAAATTTGTTAGTTTTAATGTTAAGTAGACAGTTATCATTCAGATGTCTCACTGGTGACCCGGGAATAAAGAATGCGCCCTTCTGCCACGATGTTCCAGGTATGTAATTTTGATTGATTTCTCTGTGATTTGGTCAGTATATTATTCCCTTTTCCTTTTTTGCACTTTACTTCAAACCCTTGTATGTTATTATTCAAAAATGCCGTCTGACGACGAAACAAAAGTTCCCGAACAACACGTGTACGGAGTCGGCGTCAAGCTCCCACCGTTGTGGGAAAATAACATCAAACTTTGGTTCGTACGCGTTGAAAGCAACTTTGCACTCTCCAGAATTACGGCAGATGAAACTAAATATAATAATGCTATCGCTGCAATCGATCCGGAAACCTTAACGGCAGTCTCCGATATACTTTTAAACCCTCCCGCAACTGAGAAATATAAAGCCCTTGTAGATCGCCTTATAGACGAATTTTCCGATTCCGCGACGCAGCAGACTCGGCGTCTAGTTTCCGAAATTCAACTCGGCGATGATAAACTGTCCCATTTATTGTGTAAAATGAAAGAATTAGCCAACGGTGCGTTGAACGACGATTTTTTACAAACATTATGGCTGCAGTGCTTGCCATCGGACATTCAGACTATCCTCTCGGTAAGCTCTGAGCCGTTGGAGAATTTAGCGAAGTTAGCCGACAAGATCGTGGATTGGCATGGAGAAGCTGCCGCTTCCAGTGTTTGCGCCGTGAGTCACAATACGCACACCGCGGAGGAGAGACGCTCTCGTAGTCAGGCGATCGCAGCCGCGGGTTCGTCCGCAGACGGTGAACGGAGCGAAATTACGGCCCTGCGGGCGTAAATCGCCGCTTTAACTCGCCAAGTATCGCGTTTATTAGCACGTGATCGCAGTAATTCTCGTGCACCACGTGGTCAATCGCCGCATCCCCGTAACAGGTCGCAATACAAACAAGGCATTTGTTATTATCATAAAAGATTCGGTAAGGACGCGCGCAAGTGTAATTCATCTTGCACTTTTTCGGAAAATGAGGATTCGGGAAACTAAATTCGGCTGTCGATGCTAGTATTTTCGCGACAGCTTCACCGACAGCCGCAAAATCATGTCGCTTATACATGTACGACAAACGCTTTCATCTAAAATTTCTGGTTGATTCTAGCTCTGATGCCAGTTGTATACCCCCCTCCTAAAAATTAAAAAAAACTGCAGTCGGCTGCAAAATTATTCGAGCACTAGCCAATAATTCCTATATTTAAAAAGTACACTTAAGACTGTTTTGCTAAGTAAATCCTTGTCGAATCATGTTCTTAGACTGATTAAGAACATGAATCGACAAGGATTTATTTAACAAAGCTGTATTAAGAGTACTTTTTCTTTGGCAAGGAGCAAGGATTATTGCTAGTGCTCGAATAATTTTGCAGCCGACTGTACATCCAGCTGCTTTAAAATTATTTGCTGCTAATAATACAAGCATACTTACTTATGGCTCTAAATTAATGAACATAGATTTAGGCTTAAGGCGTAGTTTTGAATGGAAATTTTTAGTTGCTAATGTGCCCATGCCTATTATTGGAGCTGATTTCCTAGAAAATTTTGATCTCAAGCATCGTAAAATTATTGATAGTATTACTAAACTTTCGTAAATAGGAATATTTGTAAAGCATACTCAAAATAGCTCCATACAACTTACCTCATGTAATTCTGAATACCACAAAATATTGTCCAAATTCCCAAATTTGACAAAAGTAAATTCAAAACGTGGTCCAGTTTCACACAATACGGTTCATTACATTGTAACATCTGGCCCACCAGTACACAGTAGGCCAAGGCGTTTGAACCCCAAGCTTTACGAAAGTGTACGGAAAGAATTTCAGTACATGATAGATCAGGGCATCTGCAGACCTTCCAAATCACCATGGTCTTCCCCTATACATGTTGTCTCAAAGAGTTGTGGAAGTATCCGACCTGTAGGTGACTATAGAAGACTCGATGCTTGTACAATACCAGATGGGTACCCAATTCCTCATATTCAGGATTTTTCAAATACACTTTGTGGCAATAATATATTTTCAAAAATTGATATTGTGCGAGCTTACTTTCACATTCCTGTACACCCACATCACATTTCAAAAACTGCAGTCTGTACACCATTTGGCTTGTTCAAATTCCAATTTTAAAATTTTGATCTATGTGGAGCGGCACAAACATTCCAGATATTTATGAATGAAATTTCTGGTGACCTTTCATTTTGTTAAGTCTACATAGATGATGTATTGATTTATAGTAAAAATGAGGCGGAGCATAAAGAGCATTTGCGCATTATTTTTCCCAGACTTAATTCATATGGTTTAACAATTAATGTTTCAAAATGTGTATTTGGTGTCCCACACATTTCATTTTTAGGCCATTTAATTTCTGCTGAAGGAACAAAGCCTTTGCCAGGCAAGGTAGAGCGAATTTTAAACTATCCCCGCCCTAAAACAATCAAAGATTTTAGACAATTTCTTGGTCTGTTGAATTTCTTTCGCCGGTTTTTGCCGCATGCAGCACACAATCAAACCTCACTTAATGATTATTTAAAAAATTCAAAGAAAAATGACAATCGTGAGATAAATTGGACAGACCAAGCTAATCAAGAATTTGACGCCTGTAAGACTTTAATCGCTAATGCAACCTTTTTAGCTCATCCAAAGGCTGATGCTAAATTAGTCCTGATGCTAAATTAGTCCCTCTGACTTCGCAATTGGAGCTGCATTATTTAAGGTAGCTGGAGATTCACTCCAACCGCTTGCATTCATTTCCAGAAAGCTATCACCAACTGAAAAGAATTATAGCACATATGATAGAGAATTATTAGCGGCATATGCTTTAATTATAATTAAACATTTTAGACACATGGTGGAGGCTAGGAAATTCTCGTTATATACAGACCACAAACCCAGGGGCGCACCAGCATTGTCAGGCGCCTGTGTGCAGAGTTTCAGTTGGCGCCCTATATTACCTTAACAACAACAAAAAAAAAATCATTTTATAAAATATTCTCATTTAGCAAGTCAATTGAATCTCGAACCTTAATAACATTTAATTTATTGAATAACTAATAAAGAAAGAAATGCGTCAAATAAAATGAAATTTAAGAAGAAATAAATAAAAAGTGCATCTTGCAGAAAGAGAAAAAAATCTTATGCAGGGAGTTGCAAAAACATAAGGTACAATTGTGAAGGTGAATAGAGCAAACCGAAATAGGCGGATTTGGTGTGAATGTGGGTGCAGAAATGCCGCGTTGAGGCATTACAATAGATGGCTTAGATGAGAGCTGTAAGTGTAAGCATTTCTATTTGTTTGGGTCTAATTTTTAAGTAAAAATTTAAACACACACACACACACAAAAAAAAAATAGTCTTAGTAAACTAAATGTTGCATCATGTTATTACATCTTTTGCGAGTATTACGCATATCATGCTGATGCAAAATATCCATCTATATCCATATTGTTACCAAAATGTCGATTTTCTTGCGTGAAAAAAAAATAACTGTTACGAAACAGGCAGTTTCTTGTCGAAAGATACACTTTATTCAAGGATTATTCTCGAAAAAAAACAGTAAATTTTCGTATTTAAATTCATACCTCAAAAAGATCATAAAACAACTTAAAAATACCACAGAGTAGAAATTTCACCCATTTAAACCGAAACGAACGTTCAGAACAGATGTCCGAATGCAACTGATCTCTTCTGTTTTCATAATTTATGTCGTAACTGTTGTGGCGAACTTTCAAGGTTATTCTGCGCCAGAAGCCAATTGGTGAATCCAGAAAATTCCAGAACTCGGCTCTTATTGAAGATAGAGCTTCTAAAGTTTGGAGACGCTAAATTATTACTTCCTGCCAAATTCATCGCTAAGTTGCCAAGTCTGTATCTTAGGCTGACAATCACCTCCCCCCCCACCCCCGCTAGAATTGAATGAACTACTCTTTATTTGCACTTTAATTGTAAATCTGCTTTTATTGCAACAACACCTTTCATTTAGGAAAGTAGTTTAACTCTTTGCAATACTATAGTGAAAAAGTTTTTTTATTAGTCGTACTATTGCAGTACGTTTGCATAGATAAATGAGTTTAACATTTTGTGTTAGTACAGATAAATGGAATTTATACGTATATAATAAAATTAAAACTCATAATAATAATAAATTATAAAAGAAAAGATAATTTCTGTCCTTGACAGATTTTAATTTAGTACGACAGGACTAATTTATATATTGCAATCTTGTAACTAAAAAAAAAGTTATTAGCCACCCTGGTTAATAATATGCTCGACACTTCTCGCATGATAACCGTTGGCAAATTCACTGTATCTGCAAACGCAGATGTAACGGTTATTATTTGAGAAACATCGAGCTGGTTATCAGCCAGTAGTGTGGCTCAATGGAAGAGCATTCGCACGTTAAGTGGAGGACCTGGGTTAAATTCCCGGCTCTGGTATTTTTCACATAGTTGGCACACAAAAAAAATCAATCTTATACTTCAAACTACTTAGAATGAATTTTCATGGCTGATGAGTTTGTCAATAAAATTTCTAAATATTTTAAGATAATTTAAGAAATTAAATGGCAAAATTGGATATTGGTAAGTATCCTGGGATATTGGAATTGTGACAACGCAAAATCGCTATTTGAAAGAAATAGTCCTGTCGTACTAAAAAATAAATAAATAAATAAATAAAGGAAAAAAATCCTATAGTTAGTTCTATTTTTCTCAATTTCATTGTTGAAAACTCTCGAAATACTCTTAATAAATTAAATATGACTATCGATATAGGGACAAGATCTGACTTGGTTAATTATGGAAAAGTTTTTTTTTATTTATTTATTTTTTTTTTTAAGAACAAATAAATTTATAAATGCATAAAATAGGAGCATATAATAAATATTACCTAGCAAATATGGATAAAAATTACTTAACAGGGAAAAAAAAAAACACCTAGTGAAAGGAATTTTGCCCCATTTTCATCAACTAAACATTTTATGTAATTTTTATGTATATATGTTTTTCAATGTAGTAGTAAGAAAAAAAAAATCTGTTTTAAACTATTTTGCTGCGACATTTGTACGCTGCACAGATATAAATAATAGATTTTATAAGTAAATAAAATGAGAATATATAATAAAAATTATTTAGTTTTAAAGTACATTATATGAACATTTAAACAGATAATATTATTTAGTGAAATGTAATTCATTTGCTTGAGTTTTTGTGAATTCTGGAATAATATATATCCATTTGATCCAAAATATCTTATACTATCGATGTAATTGACGATTAGAACGTCTGTCGTCATTCGACGTCATGGTGAAATTTAACCTATAGGAGTCTTCATTTAACCCACAAATAAAGGACTATAGCCAATCATAGCGCAGCTTTTACCCACAAACAAAAGGAAACTCCGCCTCGTTCTAGTCGTCCATTGCAAAAATTAAAAATATGTCGGTTACCGTTGTGACGTATTCTTTGATCATTTTAAACTTAGAAAAAGATTATTCCACTGATGCTACTGGTAATTATGACAAAATAATCTCGAAAATAATTAATCCACACAGAAAATGTATCCTTACTGAGATAATTTGGAAACGTGTTCGTGGCGTCAAGAAAGGAAGGGAGGAGGAGGATTTCGTAAAAACAATAGGTGTCGGATACATATAGAAACAATTTACGCACCAAAATCTTTGACCGGAGTTCTCATAGATTTTACACGACAAATTTAGCGCTAAAAGGGAACTGGGTCTCGAATTTCCCCCCTCTTTACCCCCCCCCCCCACACACACACTAAACTGAAAATTAAAAAGAAAAAAAAAGGTTTTCTGGAAATATCCTAAAAAGACACGTACCTGTTTTCAACACCATTGCATCATTTTTAGTAGAATCCGGAATTCGGGAAATTTCACCCCAAAATCGATTTTCTCCCTTAAAAATCAGAAATTCCAAAATTGCAGATTTTTTTCTTTTTTTTACTCAAGTCTAGTCTCCCCATATGCAATTTCCTCACCGTGAAGTAACTTGAAGCCGAGTCATGCTTAGAAAAGTGTTTTTGCTCTTTTCTCCTTTGAAAAGGCAGAAGTGGAATTTCGTAAAATCCCATCGGATGCATCTAAACAATATACGCCCAAAATTCGTGACCGGACCATAAATTTTCAGGACCAATTTAGGGCTAAAAGAGGGGTCTCGGATGTGCCCCTCGCTCCCCCCCCCTCCTCCCCTTTAAATATTGAAAATCACAAACATCAAAAATGGTTTTTTCGAAATATCCTAAACTTTTTTGTACCATTTTTTGTAAATTTCTACTCAAAAATCCGGAATTTATGAAGTTTCCCCTTGAAAATCGATTTTCTTCCTCCCCCCTTAAAAGTAAAAAATTCCAAAATAGGCAATGATTATTATTTTTTATTTATTTAATTGTACTCAAATCTAGACTCCTCATGTGCAATTTCTTCACTGTGAAGTAATTTGAAGCCAAGTTATGCATATAAACGTGTTTTTGCCTCCTACCCCTCCCCCCAGAGTGGGGAACGGGGGAGAAATTTACAAAATTTTATAGATATAATTTTAAGTTATTCCTCCCAAGTATCGTTGAATTCTGTCCAACTGTTTTCACGTAATACTCAGACAAAAATGTTATTGACATGCAGACACAACGACCGTACATGCACCACAGACACACACACACACACACAAAAATTTCTGAGTCAGATTTGGCTTTCACGATGTGTGAAACGTGAAAATATCGCAAATTTTTTTTATGAGAAATTTACAGACAAAATTCTGATTTTATTAATATACATGTTACATCGATAATGCAAAAGGGAAAAAACTAAATAAAATCTCCGGTTCTGTTAAATTTTCATGTTTGCAATCGATGAATTTTCTTTTTACTAAGCTAAGTGACCTTTTTCCGGCAGAAAAGGGAGGGGAGAAGAGATTAAAGCGCCCTTTTAAATTTCAATAGAATGCTTTCATATGTTAACTAGTATGTTGTGGCCACCACAAGACTTTCTTCTATATTTTCCTATACATATTCAATCAGTAACAATATTTAAAAAAAAAAAAAAAAAAAAAAAATACGATTTTTTTTTTTTTTTTTTTTGGTTAAAAGTAAAAAAAATCGATAACTTTGTTTTAAATTATCACAGATTTATAGTTCAACCATTCGTTTTAAAGGTATTGACGAGATCTTTCGAATGATATCCATCTTCAAAATTTACCCCTCCCCCCAGGGGGGGGAGCGACGCCCCCCCATGCACAAATTTTTTTTCCTAGTTACGTACTACTATTATCAATAATTCATATTAATTTTACAATCACAAGTGTAAAATAACTCTTATTATGCACATTTATACGAATTTTTGTCCCATTCTGCCACGTTAAAAATTTAGATAAAATGCTATCACAGCGCCTCCTGTTGAGCTATTGATCCCCAAATATAATCAGCACCAGTTTATGTCGGGGACCAACTAAATACCAAGTTTGGTAAAATTTCGTTAAAAAAAAAAAAAAAAAAAAAACGATTTTTTTTTCTAAGGTTTTTTTTTTTTTTTTTTTTTTTTTTTTTTTTTGTTAAAAGTAAAAAAAAAATCGATAACTTTGTTTTAAATTATCACAGATTTATGGTTCAACCATTCGTTTTAAAGGTATTGACGAGATCTTTCGAATTATACCCATCTTCAAAATTTAACCTCCGGGGATGTACTTCCCCCCCAGGGGGGGAACCGATGCCCCCCCATGCACAATTTTTTTTCCTAGTTAACTACTATTATTATCAATAATTGATATTAATTTTACAATCACAAGTTTAAAATAACTCTCATTATGCCCATTTATACGGAATTTTGTCCTATGCTGCCATGTTAAAAATTTGCATAAAATGCTATCACAGCGCCACCTGTTGAGCTATTGATCCCCAAATCTAATGGGCACCAGTTCATGTCAGTGTGCAACTAAATACCAAGTTTGATTAAATTTCATTCATTGGTTCGTGAGATACAGCGTCCACAAAAAAAATGATACAGACACACAGACAGACATTTTTTAAAAACTATCAATTCGTGTTCAGGACATCCTAAAACGTGTAGATCCGTCAAAAAACGGAGGTCGAAAATTTTCGCGAATCCAATACTTTCTCTATATTACATATAGAAGAAAGTAAAAAAGTCAAAGAAAATTTTGCTGAAGGTAGGAGCATCTTTACTAAGTTATTCCACTTTTAACATGTCCTTTCATTAAAAAACCCTCTAAACTATTTGAGGAACACAAGTTTTGCAAGTATATTTATTTTTCAAGGCGCCTCATTTAGCTACACTAGTCGCATGGCTTCAGATCGGCATTATGAAATCAGATTTAATAAATCAGTATACATATATAAATTTTCTTTTCGTTATTTATTTTCAAATAATTTATCCTCGGCTAGCGCCTTTTTGTACCTGGCGCCTGTGTGCGCCGCACACTTCGCACACTGGGTCGGCGCGCCCCTGCACAAACCCTTAGTTTACGCTTTTCGACAAAATCTTGATAAATGCTCCCCTAGACAGCAAAGACACCTTGATTTCATATCACAATTTACAACAAATATCATTCATATTCAAGGAACTCAAAATATAGCAGCTGATGCACTTTCGCGGATAAATTCAATAACTATGCCTAATCCTATTGATTATGACAGCATTGCTAAGGCACAAAAGCATGATTCTGAATTGCAACATCTAATAACTAATTCTTAAACATTGCAAATTAAGAAAATGACATTTTAAATGATGAAAATGACCCCACATTCTAGCACATCTTTGTTTTGCGACATTTCAACTGGCAATATAAGACCTTATATACCGCAATAGTATTGCAAACATGTTTTTGATACATTGCATGTTGTTCCCACTCAGGCATTTGAGCTAGTACAAAATTAGTTCACTCACGTTTTATATGGCCATCAATCAACAAGGATTGCAATAACTGGGCAAGACAGTGTTTAGTATGTCAAAAATGAAAAATCACTCGGCATACAAAATCCCCTGTAGGTTCTTTCCCTGACCAATCATAGAGGTTCGATCATATACATCTTGACATCGTAGGCCCTTTACCGCCATCTGGTGGAAACTATTATGTACTAACGATGATCGATCGTTTCACGAGGTGGCCGGAAGCAGTTCCTATCCCAGATATGAGTGCCGAAACTGTCTCCACAGTTTTTTATAACACGTGGATTACCCGCTTCGGGGTTCCATCAAAGATCACCACCGACCAGGGACGATAGTTTGAAAGTTCCTTGTTTAGATCCTTAGCACAGCTGCTCGGCATTCAGCGAATACGGTCGTCACCATACCACCCGCAGGCCAATGGGTTGGTGGAGGAATTTCATATGCCACTGAAGCAAGCCCTGAAAGCCTATGACACCGACCGGTGGGTTGCTGCCTTACCAACCATCCTTCTGGGGTTTCGGACAGTTTTCAGAGAAGGCCTACAAGCCACGACAGCTGATTTAGAGTATGGCACCAGCCTCCGGCTCCCTGGGGAATTCTTCACCACTACTCCAACCGAAGCATCACCGAAGCAACTTGTAGAGGAGCTGAAACAGCATTTCCAGCACATTCGACCTGTTCCCACATCATCACATAGCAGTACGTGGACATTCGTGCATCCTCATCTAAAGGACTGTTCCTATGTGTTTGTGCGCAACGATGCAGTCCGGAAACCACTACAACCACCATACAATGGACCTTTTAACGTGTTGACTCGCCACTCAAAAACTTTTGATGTGGAAATAAAAAATAAAAAGTGTACCATTTCAATTAATCGGTTAAAACCCACATTCCTCCCACTACTCCAGATAGTCCTTCTTCAACTGTAATCCAGACACCTCCAAAAACTGTCACTACACGAACAGGTAGGAGAGTCCGCTTTCCTAAATGTTACACCACATAGGATGTAACTGCGGGGGGAGTTTGCGGTGAATCATACCAAGTGTGGACTGTCCAGCCAACTCGGGCACTCTGAACTATGAACAATCGCCGATTTGGCGACCGAGTTATGGCATGGCAGCCCAGAAGAGAGAACATCTCTCCCTCTCTCAGCTAGACGTCAGTTGCACTCTGGAACTTGCCATAGCTAGCCACCTGCATCGGTCATGTGTCTGTTTAGTTCGCACACCACGTGCGCTAATAATATTTTTCTCCAAACAATAATTATTTGTTAATATGTTGTAGATAAAATTTGTTAGTTTTAATGTTAAGTAGATAGGTATTATTAAGTTGTCTCACCAGTACAAAGCTTGCAATCGATTTTTAACTAACTTCCCGGCTAGCTAGCTATCCATTTGAAACTGTTATAAATAGCTCAAAACACGATAACAATGAATTTTAATACTTTTAGCCAATTGTTCCGGGTTCCCGCTGACTTCGGTAGAGTTTATATGATTCAACAGAAAATTTAAAAACGTGGTATATTAAAAGTTCTTTTTATCTTGTAATTATTTTAACGTAATCCTAATGGGATTTTTTATCTTAAAAAGAAAAACTTCCAACAAAACCTTAAATGGTACTTATGTATTAATGTGATGTTTAAATAGCTTTCGTATCAAGAATACTAGTTACGCCAAAAATATACTATTTATTTAAAAAAGAAAAAAACTAAAACTGAGGTTTATTAAAAAAGGATACCATACAAAATTTAGAATAAACATGAGAGCTTTTAAATTAAGTAGTCTTTTCCAATTGAATTGTCAGTGGCAAAGAGTTTCTTCTCAGCTGAATGAATGTTCAAACATTTTTGTTTTTTAATTGAAAACTAGCAGGTTTTGCCCGCTTCGTTGGCCCCTAAATGAAATCCCACATTTTTAATATTTTTTACTTAAAAAAGAAAAAAACTCTTTTTTATATTGCTTCATAATTAAAAGGAAAAAAGAAAATCAATTGAAATTACCGAAAAGCCCGTCTCGGGTCGCCGCTGCCTATGGCAGCGTCTTTCTCGGGCTAACGTATCGGGTACGTATCCCTGTTGCTATTGCTTGTGGCAATACTCTACCCGTGGGCATTGCCGCAGGCAATAGAGACATCTGATGAGTATTTGGTGCTTATTGGATGACAGGTTCGAAACGTATAGCATCTAAATAGTTGAAATAACGCTTTTATATTTGAATCCCAGTTACATGTGAACAACACTATGCGTACTATACATAATATTTACTTTCACGTTATTTCCTATATTTTATTTGATTTATCCACTCGACCATAAAATTACAAAATTTTCACGCCAAATATGATATTACTTTATCTTATGAGCTCTACTTTTAATTAGACAACTAGGGCTTTATTATTTATCAATATATCCCCAAGTATCAATATTTTTTTAATATCGCGAAAACGATATTTAATATTTTTTCTCTGCCGATATATCCCTCTAACGATATTTCTCAATGCGCACTGCGCGATTGATCTATATGCTGATAAATAACGTTGAACGCCAACCTTACAATACCTTCTGCTTCCCCGCTAGCACGCATTACCGTGCCATCGAACAAACTCCGAAAAAAAAAGAGCGCCGAATAACTTACACAAATACCATTCTTATCTTTCCTCCTATTACTCACTGACTAAAGTAGAGAAACATAATCCCAACCCCAAACGATCGCTCTCTTTTATTAAGAAAACTAAGTTACCGCAATGTATCTACTTTCTTGTTTTAGCTCATTTCCTGCTATTGGTTCATTGATATTGGTATGTTTCAAAGTATCGCTATTTACTGGCCGATAACATGCGAGCTTCAACATGTGTTTATCAAATATCATCAAAGCTGAATTGCAGTATTTCAGATACTGGTATCCAGTTCATCACTCTCAGACATATTCCAATAATATCGCGATACCTTCACTAGAAATACCAACTCACTCCTACGATCAGCAGCCGTGTTCAGTAGGAAAGACATTTGATACTTAGTCGAGACGAAATATCAATATCCCTATCGCGTGGTCGGTGGGAAGTTCTACTATTGGTTATGAAATATTGATATATCAACTTTGATCGCGAGAGCAATAAATTCGTCTGCCTAATATTCACTCATTGATATCGATATCTTTTCTCAGTATTGCGGTTTACGCGATAGAATGATTTTGAATATTGAATGTAAAATGAATGTTTGCAGTCGCATCGATTGTTCGAAATAATATTAAGTGGTATTAAAAAAAAATAGGAATAAGGAAATATTTAAGTTGTCCTGGAGGAAAGTAGTAAAATAGTATCCAAACATATTTCAATCTGTAATTTGTGTTCGTGCGCAATATCATAGAATGTAAATTTGTTTGCATATATGTTTACTTCTATTATTATTATTAAATATTTTAATAAACTTAGTTCTTTATTAAGCTAGTAAAATAGATTTTTATCTTCAGAAATTTTATAGTGACAGTTTTTCGATTGAACAATGATATAACACTGAGCATTTTATTATTATTTTATTTATTCGTTATTATTTTATTTTTTGTGCAGCATTTTATTATTATTATTATTGTTATTATTATTATTATAGCTGTTCTTTATTAAATATAAGAGATTTAAAAGAAAAGAAAAGCGAAAAAAAGAAAGAAATTCTGCTTACATTCTATGTAAACAGAATTTAATTTTGTGCGTCTGGACCTATTTTAATCTATTCGTATCCATTAAGGCATGCACTAACTGCGTTTCATTCATTAGCATCGATTACTATATTCGTTTCTTAAAATGGCTTTGGTATAACTTTAGAAAAGGAGCCCCTTTGTGGTTTTTAAATTTTTGTTGTCAATTTATTGATGCATTAAAGTGGCTATCGAAATTGCGTAAGTAGATATTTTGGAAAGAAGCATCCGGGTTACTTCGGTACTGAATTTAAATTTTGCCGTTCAATGCTGAAACGGTTCTATTTCTTTAGCACTGTTTTTCTCAGTTTTATTTTAATTATTAAAAAAACAAACAACAACAAAAAAAAAAGTTTGCACATTTATACATTTTTTTTCAACGTAAAAGGAAATATATTTACTTACATATTCATTTATTTTTTATTTTTTCATATTTACTTATTTATTCATGTTTGGTTTTTCCCATTTGACTTAATATTTTAAGACAGTTTCGGAAATTAAGTGGTAAAATTGTATATTAGCTGGTATCCTGGTATATATATAAGATAGAACACTAAAAAGGGCGACAACACAAAATCGTAAATTGAAAGAAATAAACCTGTCGTACTAAAATAAAGAAATAAATAAAATAAAATGTTTTAAATGCAAAATGAGTTATTTTAAATAACAAAATAGAACTTCAACGTAAAAGTTTATTCTTATTATTATTAACATGTTATTTACATACTGACAATATATATATATAATAAAATTTCGAATTGTTATAAAACTATTACCAAATATGAATTCAATATATGTATTTTTAAAAAAAAAATTACAACTGTATGGTAAGTAGGTGCAAAAATAAAAATAGCAGGCACCTGACATTTAGAATACTTATGAGTTACAAGGATTTTAAATTAAAAATATTACTCTACAACCGAGAAAGATTATTCGATGGCAATACTGAAGAAAGTTTATAAACAATATTTCTCTCTCTCTCTCTCTCTCTCTCTCTCTCTCTATATATATATATATATATATATATATATATATATATATATATATATATATATATATACTGTGCATTTCTTATTCACTGAAATTAATTTAATTACAGCTATATCGTTATCAATGACTGTCATGACTACTAGTAAATAAGCTTTCTTTATACTTAGGGATGGAAATTCGGCGCAGAACGCATACTAATATTTATTTTAAAAAAATTCTGCATATAAGTGAATCATTGATATTGATATATATATATATATATATATATATATATATATATATATATATATATATATATATAGGGATGATTTCTGCACAAAATTTTATTAATCATCTACATTCTAAGACTGTTTCATTTCTGTTAAGCTTTTATCTTTATTATAACTAGCAGGCTACGCCCGCTTCGCTGGCCACTACATTTAAACGAATCTCCAAAAGAATTGGATCATTATTTATTTTTCACATCACATTATAAATAAAAACTAAAATAATTACATTGGAATCGCTCTAGACCTCGCATCGGGTACTCGCTGACTACGGCAGCTTTTTCTCTGCCCGCACGATATCGGGAGCAGGTTCCCACTGTCTGCAGAAATCTCTTTCCTATGTATTTCAATATGGGTATTTATTGACGATAGGTGGGTCTGCCATTATTTAAGAACTACGATTTTAAAGATAACCGTATCTCAGCGTCTATTAGGTATTTTAGTTTTTGAACCAAGCATTTTATTGTTCATGCTATTTACACTGTATTACAATTTGATTCCGACCAATATAATGAAATAAAATAAAAAGTAGATTTTCTTTTAGAAGGAATTAAATACATAAAAAATAAATAAATTCCAATCAGTTTAATCCTTTCTACTATATACTACCATTCTTTCCTGACAAATACTATAAATTAGAAAAAAAAAAAAAAAAAAAAAAAAAAAAAAATTAAAGAAATTAAATTAACAAATGAAAAATAATTGTTGTTATACTACAAAAATTATACATAAACATAACTGTTATAAATACATTTTTAAATTTTAAATTTAATATATTTAATTTTTTCTACTGCATTACCATTTTATTTTCAAGAAATATAATAAATTAAAAAGAGAAAAAAGATTCGCCCTCAAATAAATGTATTAAATAAAAAAAAATTGCATAATATAGCCGTTGCTAAGATACGCAGACGATTACAATCAAAGAATAAATTCTTGAAAAATGAAACAGAAAAGCCAATGTTTAAAATCGAAAAAACATTAATTTAAAAAATTCAAATTCGAAATTCGAAAAAATCTCGATGAGGTGCACACCTGCAGGGTCCCAGGTACCTATATGCCAAATTTCGAAGCTCTGCGAACAGTAGTGTGTTGTATTGTTCATGTTTAGATAAATGTATTTATTTTCCTGTTGGGGGAAAAAAAAATAATAAACTCGTATTTTTTTTTTTTTTTTTAAGCAACAATTAATTTATGGATTAAATTTAAATGGCTAATTTTTTGCTATTATTAGCTTATTATTTTCATATTTTTATTAATTAAAAGAAAACTAAACAGAAATTCGAAATTCTGACTTCGATGTGCACAATGATCCTTCGGGGGGCACCTTAGTGTTAAATCTCGTGACTGTCCGAGCTACCGTTTTCGAAAACAGAGAAATATACATACAAATATTGCTCACTTAATAGTATAAGATTATGAATTTTTATGATATACTGTGTAAATAAAACCCATATCACATATTAACTCTTTTAAAATGTTACTTTAAAATAATTAAAGCGGAATATCGAAGGAATGGAGGACAAATTATACACAAGTACACTGAGAAAAAATCTGGTGTGAAACAACCACACGACGTCCATTACCCACTATTACACTTACTATATGCACTTTTTGGAGATAATGTGATCAGAAGACATAGAATTAACCTAATGAAAAAGAAAACTAAAAATTTTCCAGAAAGAGAAAGTTAATACACGCGTAAAGACATATAAAACAGAGTTTACATAGCGAGTAAAAAAAAAAAAAAAAAAAAAAAAAGTTAGAGTTGTTTTTTTTTTTTTTTTTTTAACACTCATTTCCAAGATCTAAAACTGATCTATCTGATCAGGATGATTATTAATTTTTCTGTAATAACAACTTAAAGCATGAAAAAGGATATATTAAATGATTTTACGTAACAATTTTCAAGAAAATCGTTAGAGCTGTTTTTGAGATACCGACTTTACAAAAACTTGGCATATTCAACTGTTGACTGGAAAACAACAGTTACATAGAAAAGGATATTTAAAAGAGGGTTAGTGTTGCAAGTATATATATATATATATATATTAAATTATTTAATTCCATTACAATACTCAGCAAATGAGAGAAAGATGAAAATACCAACAATGAATTTAATAATTAGATGTATTACGTATAAATTTATTGTCACAATTACCATTTAAGTAAATTTCACTGAATAGTAAAAACATGTTAAAGTACTTACGCAGAAGAGAAATGACGTATATCACTTAAACCTAAACTATGAGTTAGTTGTCTTAATCCATTAGTCCAGTAAATTCATGCAACACAAGATAAGAATTGAAAGAAAATATATATATATATATATATATATATATATATCCCAAATTATTTTATTTTTAGAAAAATAGTTTCAAACTTTTTATTATATTTCTTTATGCATGAGAATCATCTCATATGAACACTTTCGCCACCGCTTGATTTTGAATTTTTGACAGTACGGCCCGCCTGTGGGCGTTATTCTCCTATGTTACAATATTTCAGAACAAATTTTTCTGTATTCACATTTATATTAGAAATGGATATACATTATAATTATATTCTTTCGAATCAAAGTATTTGTATCCCCACTGTTAAAAATTTCTGTAAATTTAATGTAAATATTTATCCAGAGTCTCTGTAAATTTACTGTAATTCTTAGTTAAAACTGAATAGTCGAGATTCTCAATCTTTATTCTGTATTTTTACCTAGTTTTATTATTTTATTTTTAAATTAAAATTAAAAATGACTGTTTCTACTATAGAAAAAGCATTCTAAGTCCGAAATATATTCTCACCAATAATTAATTAAATTCATATTAGTTATTAAAGTGAATATATAAAATAAGTTTTTTAACATCTCCGTTCATTTTTCTGTGTAATTTTACGTAAGACTTAAGATAATACATTACACAGAGTTTTTTGTTGAAATTTTTAACAGTGTATAGTATATTTCATTGTAAAAATGTGAATATTGGTTACATATTTAAGAAATAAATAGCATACAAATTGCGAAAGAAAAGCCCACTGGTGGAGTTGCAGATTTTCAAATGACGTGAATCTACGTCAGCGGTCGCGAAAGTATTAAATTAACTTAAACTATAGTTTAAATATAGGGAAAGCTTAAACTATAGGGACTAAAACTTAAACTATAGTCCCAATGAAATCCTGTAGTAAATTTAGGCTATATTGAGGAATATTTTTGATGGACTTTAAAGTTCCGGTGGGATAAAAAGGGTTAAATAATTCTAATTAAAGAGTATTTAGAAGTTTTTGTTTAGAGCTTGATTTTAAAATTTTTGTGTTAATTTTTGATGAACATATATTTTTTTTTCACTTTATTTACAGTTTATAGAGTTATTGTTTCATTATACGTGTTTTCCGATTTTCTGTGCAAGCTCGAACATAAATTAGCACGAAAAAACTGGAGTTCAGTGTATTTTAAATCGATATGGTATTTAACATTATTTTTGTAAGTTCTTCTACCAAACTTTTTATTAATTATTTTCTAGTAAGGTAATTTTAATGCTAATGAATATAGTTTTTATTTTAATTTTTTTTCTGATTTGAATGTATGACTATACAACTCTTTTAAGTTTTATAAAATATATCTGATTTTTATTTTGTCTTAATTTTAGATTTAATCCTTTGCTGGTCCTATTTAATTTCACTTTCTGGTCAGTGTTGTCCAAATTTAAAGACTTTTTTATTCAACATCCACCACTAACTTTTAACTGCAACGGTTAGCTAATCATTTCGAAGATTATTCGTCTTTTAAGTATGTCAAATTAGAGGTCTGCACGGGCCGAAATTTTCAGGCCCGGGCCCGGCCCTGTTTTCCAAATTTCAAACTGTCGGTCAAGCTGACATCCCTCCAACATTTTGGACGCGTCCTCGCTGCTAGTTTTAGGATGTGTGGCTGCCCTGTATATTTATTTACCGTCTGTTTATTTATTTATATTATTAATTTCTCATGATGTAATTGAATTTTACATATTATTTTTTCCCTTGACATAAATTTTAAAAATAAATATCTATAAATGAACCAATGAACGCATTTTTCAAAAGTATGCAAACTATGGATAAAGTTTTATTTTCTTTATCTCAATACATTGCTGCTATTTGGATTTAAGTTTTTCAGTTAAATTATCTTTTTTTTTAACATGGATATGATGTAACTATTAATTTATATAACGAAATCTTGCAATTCAATTTTTGGCCATTTCTTGTCATCCTACGGACTTGAAATTTTGCACACGGTTTCATAATCAATGACAATACTATATACAAGTGTTTTCAGGCACCTATCTAATCAGGGGCAGGTTTAGGGGCAAACAAAATATTTATATAAATACAAAATTATATAGTATGTGACACAGGATTTGGCTGTATTTGCATAACGTCGAGTGGCAACATTAATTTTAAAAGTATGTAATTGTTTTCTAAAACCTTTATTATTTCGCATTTCAATAAAAGCGTGTCCTTCAGATTTTTAAAAGTATAATTTTATTATTGTTTTATTCAGTTGGAATGCATACATGGAAACAACGGATAAAATTTGACTTTCATTATTCTAATACATGTTTTAGCTATGACATCATATTCAGCGTTAGTTTCGGTACACTTAGGCTTTTATTATTAAGAAGATAATCATATTATTTAACAATAGGCATAACAACGTAAATACAACACACTGAGTTGACATTCAGTTAATTTTATATTAAAATGCAGTTTGCCTTAATCTGGATATCAGACTTCCTCAAAAATAGGAAAATTAAAGTGCGTTTCAACGGTGTCTACCTGTCTACTCGAAAGAAAGAAGGACTTGGAGTGGTGTGCCACAGGGATCTGTCCTCAGTCCACTGTTGTTCCTCTTCTATGTCAATAACATCCACATGCCCCTTCACAAAGAAACAAAAGTAGCTTGCTATGCCGATGACATTGCCATTTGGCATTCGGACACAAGTCTTGAGCAGTCTGAAAGATCTCTTAATTGCTCCCTGGAAGGAATTTCGGAGTGGTCAAACTCCCGAAAGCTGAAATTTAACCCACAAAAAACATCATACAGCATCATATGAAATTCTGCAAGAGCCAATTTTATCTTCGACTCTTTCGGAAAACACCAAAATTATAACTCACCTTCTCGAACCGTGTTCCAAAAAAGAAGTAACTTCGGCTATTAAAACAAAAGGTACCATTGCCTCGTATTCAAGAGAAATTTTTTTCTTTGTCTTCATTGACGGTTCCTCAGATGAAACTCTAGACAACGGAGGAGCTGGTGTCAACTTTACTTTCCGACAGAGTGGAAGCACGAAGCAATTTAAGATCGGAGGAGGCAAAATAGCTTCAAACTACACTTGTGAACTCATTGCCATCCAAAAAGCCTTAGATGAGTATATATATCTTGAAGAAAATGAAAGAGCCAAAGGGTTAATCATCTTCAGTGACTGCAGAGCTGCTCTTCAAGCAGTTCTTCAGGGCTAATTATAAATATACACCGTACACTTCGCAAGATTTTTCATTTGAAGAAACAGTGCACCATGCAGTGGATTCCCGCGCATGTTGGCATTACTGAAAACGAGAGGGCTGATGCCTTGGCAAAAGAAGCAAGACATTTAATCACCAGCAGGGTTACTCATGTCACTCTCAGCGGTATCAATTCAGTTGCTAAGGCAAAACTCAATGATAGGAAACTTAAAATCAAACACCAAATCCCTGAAATCAGTACCAATAGAACTCTCACCAGCACTCTGACAAGACTCCGGACAGGACACTGAAGGAGGATGAAGATCCATAAAGACAGGACAAGGACTTACTGCCTCTGCAAAACCTGCCCAGACATAGAACTAACCCCAACACATCTTTTCAACTGTCCCGCTATTCTGGCGCAATTACAGTAAATAAGGGACAATCCGTGGGCGGACTTATATGAAGAAAATTGCCTTCAAATCGCAAATGCTGTATATAGGACCTTTGGTTCCATTTAAAATTATTTTCTGTTCATGGCACCAATCAACCAATGCAGTTTGCATCAGTTTGATTTGTTATCTCATATACATTCATAAATGAAGTATATATTAGACATTTTTATTATTGTATGGAATTTGGGGCAGTTGGATGAAAACCTAGGGGCCCCCACTATAATCTACCCCATCGGTCTTCGCGTCTTTTGAAACCAGGCCTGTTCCAAAGGCAACATTTTCGTGATAAACTTTAGTTTCTTTAAGTATAAACATCTCAGCTCCTTTTAATAGTTTAAGTTTATTAATAGAATTTCACGTTTTTTCTTTAATAAAAATAATGTTCACTATCTATTTTCCATCTGCTTTGTATTTTATTTCAGCAACGCGAAGATACGCCATCTTAATTATTTAAGGCTTGTGATCAGCATACGCGAACATACAGGCTGTCAGAAATTCTTATAACAACAATCACTGCGATCCAATATGGCCGATGGCGTTTCAAATGTATCAAGTTTACTGCTACGATCCGACTTGTGATCTATGATAGCTGTGAACGTTTCAGTTGTATGCTTCTTTCTCTAATACATAATTTCAGTTTTGACACGAAAACTAGTGCACTTAGTGTGGAGTATACGAACGTGGCCGTTATCATTGTATGCAATGCGAGTGCATTATTATGTTTCTAATTATTATTATTTTTCATTATGATTCATTATGAACACTAGCAAAAATTCCTATATAAAAAAAGTAGAGTTGATACTGTTTTGTTAAATAAATCCTTGTCGAATCCTGTTCTTAGACACTAAGAACAGGATTCGACAAGGATTTATTTAACAAAACAGTATTAACTCTACTTTTTTTACATAGGAATTTTTGCTAGTGTTCGAAGACTTTTGTTACCGACTGTACCCTAGCGTAGTCAATCGATTTTAACCCGTAGAATCACAACCTTTTTTTTAGAGGGAAGGGATTATTTTATCTTCTTTACATATTTTGTTTTCACAGCAAAAATAATTTTATAATTTATATATATGTAACAAAATTTCCTAAGCACCATGAAAAATATCCATATACAAAAAAAATAAAATTTAGTTTTGAAATCTGAAGGAAATTTAAAAGAAAAATATCATTTCAATTAAAAAAAAAGAAGAAGAAGAAGAAAGAAGAAAAAAAATCTGAAAAAAATGTTTTTTCAGAAAAAAAGTTCATTTTATTTTTGCATTTTTTTCTAAAAAACTGCAAAACCCCCTTTTTTTAAATACTTAAATATATCTATAAATTATCTTTTAATGAGATGCAAGAATAAATACTTATAATTAAAGGTAATAAATTTTTATGATCATCTTTAATTTCTCACATATTAATGAATAATCAAACACATTTCTTTTGGCAATTATATGAAAAACTCAGGGATTCCTCGAGTTTCATTCACAAGTTTGCGCAGAATGAGTCCTGTTAAAGCTCTCTTATTTATTTCAAACAATTTCCCCGAAGAAAATTTAAAAATCTCAATATTTAAGTGAATTTCGATGTTTAATTTAACAAAGAAAAAATAACTTTTGTCCTTTAAACTTTTTAAAATTAAATTAAGTTTGTGAGTTATTTGTACAATTTGTGAGATTTATTACAAATATTTTTAAAGATTTAAACTGAAAACTTCATGCTATTATGTTATAATTTATATTTATTTTTAATTTGGGAATAAAAAATTGCAGTACTTTAAAAAATATGCTGCTAAAATACTTTTAATGAAATTAACAAGTAAGCGTTTTCTACAGTAACGATAAATGGTGCGATTCCCCAGGGCCGTGCTTAAGTGTAGGGGCGAACTGGGTGGTCGCCCAGGGCGGCTTAAGTTTATGAAGTGCAGCTGACAATTAGGTATACTGAAATTTGCTGTCAGTTTTTTCTCTTTTGCAGATAAAAGAGGGAAAAGGATGCCAACCTTGATAGCTTTTCATCTGTGGTAACCCGTCAGTTTTTAACAGCTTTATAGGAAAGTTTTAAGAAGCAGAGAAAGGGAAATGATTTTAGCGTTCCAAAGTTTTCTTTCCTTGTGGCTTTGTTTGCTTTTTAATATTCACAAGTTTTTCTCAATTTTCTTAATAGTTGTATCGTAGGGGTGATCAACCCGTGTTTCCCTCCTCCTTTCCCTGCGGCCAAATACGGCTCGCCTAATAAAGTTTTGCATCTCTTGGTAGAATTCGGAAATTTATACAATGCTATCTTCTGTTAATATTACAAAAGCTAAAAAAAAAAAAAAAAAAAAAGTCGTTCTCGCCTTTCTAGATGAAAACGATATTAGATTATATGATATTTGTGGGAGATACTCATTTCTTGTAGTATATCAGCTATATATACAGGGTGATTATAATTAAAGTTACGATTTTAAAACGCTATAATTTTAAAACTACTGGTCAGAATGACTTGATATTTTACGAGAACAATCATGAGGGAATGGAATTTTGTTCGGTGGAGGAAAAAAGTAATTCAAAAATGTCCCTACAGTTGGTGCTGTCATGGTAAACGCCTATATGGATTTATTAAACACTGGAATTTTGTTAGCAATATAATACAATAATAGGAAACAATCGACTCCAAGGATTTGCGACAATTTTTTTTCAGCAAAAGGACAAGTATACTTGTTTACAGCGGAAATAGTCATAGTGGCAAAAGAAAAACAGGAGCTTCATTAAACAAACACTTCACGGATGGTTAAAGGCACATTTTGGAACTATTTTTTATTTCCTCGGCCAAACAAAATTTCATCGTCTTACGATTGTTCTGGTAAAATATCAAGTCATTCTGAACAGTAGCTTTAAAATTATAGTGTTTTGAAATCATAACTTCAATTATAATTATCCTATATATCATCATCAATTTCAGCTTTTATCAATCCACTGCAGGATGAAGGCCTCTCCTAGGTGATTCCAATCTGCTCTGTTTCTGCAATTCTTCTCCATTTTGCTCTTCCAAACTTTCCAATTTTATCTCTCCAACGGCACAGTAATCTCTTCCTCGGTCTTTTTTTTTTTTTACTTTAATCTCTCCGTATCCAAAATAGGATTTTGGTGGTCCATCTATCATTATTTCTTCTTGCGAGGTGGCCAGCCCAATTCCATTTTTACTTCTTAACTCTAGAAACAGCATCAGTAACTTTGGTTTGCTCTCTAATCTAAGTATTTAGCTTTCTGTCTCTTTGGGTAAATCCTAGCAAGTACCTCTCCATGCTTCTCTGGGTTGTTTGAAGTTTTTGTATAATTTTACACTTTAATGTCCAAGTTTCTGAGGGATAAGTTAAAGCAGGAAAAATGCACTGATCAAAAACTTTTCAAAGAAATTGGAAGGTCTCTTTTAAATATAGCGCTGTTTCTTCCGAATGCTCTCCATGCACGTTTAACTCGATTGTTAGTTTATTCCATGATGTTCCCGCTTATCGCAAGGACTTGTCCTGGATAAGTATAATTGCATACCGTTTCTAATTCATCCATATCAGCAGTGATCTTCAGGGGAAAAAGGAATGTAATACACTGATGGAAAAAAAATTCCCAGCACCAAGAAAAAATTATTGTACAGTAATGAAATTTCAGCAATACATTTGTCTAGGTAACATATTTAATTGTTTAAAGTTTCAAGATCACAGGTAGAGCCATTGGCGAGAAGAGCCATTTCAAATGTGAAATGTTGGTACATTAGTAACCGGTGTAACCGCCAGAATTTTGAATGCAAGCATTCAAACGTGCATGCATTGTGTCGTACAGGTGTCGGATATCAGTTTGTGGGATGGAGTTCCATGCCTGTTGCACTTGGGCGGTCAATGCAGGGACGGTTAATGCTGGTTGTGGATGACGCTGGAGTTGTAGTCCAATGATGTCCTATACGTGCTCGATTGGAGAAAGATCTGGTGATCTAGCAGGCCAAGGCAACATGTCGACACTTTGTAGAGCATGTTGGGTTACAACAGCGGTATGAGGGCGAGCGTTATCCTGTTGGAAAACACCCCCTTGAATGCTGTTCATGAATGGCAGCACAACAGGTTGTATCACTAGACTGACGTACAAATTTGCAGTCAGGGTGCGTGGGATAACCATGAGAGTGCTCTGTTGTCATACGAAATTGCTCCCCAAACCATAACTCCAGGAGTAGGCCCTGTGTGTCTAGGCCGCAGACAGGTCGCTAGCAGGCGTTCACCTGGCCTCCTTCTAACCAACACACGGCTATCACTGCGACCAAGGCAGAACCGGCTTTCATCAGAAAACACAACAGATCTCCACTTCGTCCTCCAATGAGCTCTAGCTTGACACCACTCACGTCGCAAACGGCAGTGGTTTGGAGTCAGTGGAATGCACGCTACAGGGCGTCTGGCTCGGAGCTGTCCTTGAAGTAACCGATTTGTAACAGTTCGTTGTGTCACTGTGGTGCCAATTGCAGCTCGAACTTCAGCTGCAGACGCAGTACGATTAGCCACAGCCATACGCCGAGCACGGCGGTCTTTCCTCTCAGTAGTGCTACGTGGCCGCCCGGAACCCGGTCTTCTTGAGGCAGTACCTTCCCTTGACCACTGCTGCCAACACTCATGCACAGTGGATACATTCCTCCCAAGTCTTTCTGCAATATCGCGGAAAGAAAACCCACCTTCTCGTAGCCCTACTACACGACCTCGTTCAAACTCAATGAGCTGTTGATAATGGCTTCTTCGTCTTCTTAGAGGCATCCTTGACTAACATTAACCCACTACGTAAAATCTCAACTGTAAATAACGATCACGAACCTTACAGCGCTTATTTAAAGCAAACCTCATTTGCATGTTCATAGTGTCGCTACTAGCGCCACACTTATGTGCGTAGCTCGAAATTTGAATCGACGTTATCTTTCAGATGTATAAACACGCCTACCAAATTTCGTTTACCTAGCACAGCTCCTTCCTGGTGTTGTGATTTTTTTCCATCAGTGTATATATATATATATATATGATTTCCACAGACCTGCTTTTTTCAAAAACTATCCTACCCCAATTAAAAAATAATAATAATAAACGTCTTCTTAAACACATATGCTTATTTTATGAAAAATTTCTATTTAAAATTAGTTGCATGTAGAGATGCAAGGCTTTCAAAACACCCGGTTTTTTTTCCCTGGGAATTTAAGACAAAATTGGGAAATTTGAAATTTCCCCAAAACTGGGAATTTTGAAGTTATGAATATTTTAATAACTTTTAATTATTTAGCCTCCGATCTTTAAATTAACTTCAACTTTAATTAACTTAAAATCAACTAAAAATTCAAATTCAAATTAACTTCAACTTCCTGCATAGATTTCCTTTTCGTTTCCCTTTCCCGCTAATTCAAGCATCTTCGATGTTTATTCCGAAAGCGAAGAAAATAATTAATTATAATTAATGCGGTGCTAACACTAAAAGTAAGTTTCTGTCATTATTCATTAATATTATTTTGTTATGTTCTTGAGATATCCTTTCCATTCTTAATGAGAATCAATAATATTCAATTTTTTTGTTATTTATAATTCGTTTATGAATGTACTATGAAACAATTAGAGAATTGGACTTAAGATTTTAGGAAACAAACCCAACTAAATTTATATTTCATTAAACTCAAATGATAATTTTTAAATTGTTTCTCTGCTTTTTTTTTTTTTTTTTTTTTTTTCAAATTACAAATAATAATAATAATAATAAGAAGAAGAAGAATTCTTTAATTTAATCTGTTTTAGGTAAATATATAAGTAATTCGAAAAATTTCCCCACTTGTTTTGTTAGATATGCAATTTTTTTTTTTTTTTTTTATGCATACAAATTATAAAAACAATATGTGTATAAATTTTCATCAAAAAATTTCATTGTAAGAAATTTAACATCATTTTTTTTTACAAACTCTAATTAGAAATATTTATGAAAATAACTTGTAAAAGAAACTATACCACTGTAGTAATTGCATAAAATGTCATCCATTCTTTTTAAAAACCACTTCATCATTTTAAATAATTCTTTAAAAATAGAAATTTTTAAAGGTTTTCAAACTTTAATTATTTCTCTTCTCAAAGTATTACAGGATTATGTACATTGGTTTCCTTAATTCTTCAGCTTGTATAATATGGAAATTGTATCCCACATTGTACCGATGTATTTATCTTAAGTGCTAATGTAATAAAGAAAGCTTAAGTTTCTTTTCAAATTATTATTTGTCTGCAGTTCTGATAAATTGAAATTAAAATGATAAATTAAAATAATATTATAAGCTTATCAGCATATCAAAGTCCTTAAAATTGCCATTTATATTAAGTAAACAACTTATTATTTGCTTTAGAGATTTCTAATTTGTTTTTTCCCCGTAAAATTCCCAAAGTTCCCAGTTTTTTCCCCAAAACTCCCGGGTTTTTTCCTTTGGTTTTAAATTCCTGGTTTTTTTTAAATCTCTAGTTGCATGTAAAATTTAAGTCCGGGGGAACCTCGTATGTGTATGTATATATACACGCACCTGAATGTAGTTCACTTGCAATGTGGCCCTCGAGGTCTTTTGGGTTGGACAGGCCTGTTTCTATCGCATATTTTTAAAATTTAAGTATTTTAAAGCAGGATGTTTAAATTAACCGCTTTCAATACATTTTTTGTTACTAATTTAATTTTTTAATGTTTTTCATATAGTTTTCACTTTTTAAACCTCTACGTACTTTGTAACCTTTTTATATTTTAGACGTTCTGTTCTAAATTTTTTCATGTCCTTTTGCAGTCGTACTTTTTTTCTTCCGCGCATTCTTGAGGTTTCTTTTTTTAAATTCTGATTCAAATTTTAATTTAATTTTTACCGCGCTGATTCTGAAAAGACAGCTGATAAAAGAGGAGAAAAAACGGATGAACTGTGATAAGATAAGTATCTTGCAGATGCTCAACAGTCAGCAGCTAGAAGGCAGGAAGAAATTTAAGAACCGATGCAAGCAAGACATCAGGAATATGCTCAAAAGAAACTTAATAGAAGGTGAGAAGAAACTGATGTACAGCGAAAGACACATTATAGTGCAGATGCTCAACGGACAGCAGCTAGAGAATAAGATAATCTGAACAGGCTTAAAAGAAAACTGTCGGAAAACTAGAAGAAAGTTACAAGCTGGGGCAAGTCATGTTTTGTGCAGACGCTCAACAGGTAGCAGCATGAAGACAAGAAGAAAACAAAGATCAGACACAAGCCAAATGACAGGGACATGCTGAAAAAAAAAAATTGATCGAAGACGAGAAAAAATTGAACAGCGATTGGAAGGCAATAATAAACTGAAGAGCAACCTCATATTTGAATTGAAATGAAACTGATGCCAGACTTCATACTGATGCTTTTCAAACATTGAAGGCTGTCAGTTGGATCTTATGTGCGTTTTATGATGAATCTACTTTTGATTATGCTTTTCAAAGTATTGCCAGCATAGCAGGAATGGCAAATTTTTGTGTTAATTGTAGTGCTTAAAAGTGGCACAGAAAATCACCTGGGATATGCATATATTATGCCAATGTAAAAGTTCAATTGCCTCAAATTTCTGAATTGCCAGAAACTTTGATAACTCTTATGAAATTCTGCATACACTGTTTCAGCCCTGACAACGTGGAAAGACCAGCTAAGCTAATGGCACAATAATAAATAAATAAAATGATGTTAAAAACTTATTTCTCCCCCAACATAAAGAAAAGAAAAATGTAGGGTAATTTTTTTTTGTTTTGCATCTATATGTGTGTGTTTCAGTACTTAAAATACCTTCATAAAATATATTACACACACACACACCTTCTTTATACAAGGATTGAAATCTCCTACCCATACAACGTAGTCAAAAAACAGAATTCTTTCACAGAGGGCGGATAAAATCTTTCGCCCAAGGCGGCTAAAAATGTAGGGAAGTCCCTACGATTTCCAGTTGATGTGCAGCGAAACTAGGAGCCGTATTCTCCCTAAACCGGAAAATGGAACGTAATCGGAATGGACACTAGCCGGAATCTAGTCTAAATCCCGATCCGTATGGAAACTTCTATTCTCCCTTCATTGAATTCCGTATGCGAAATCATTCCGAAGCATTCGAGAGGAAGTGACGTTTTTGAGACGCTCAAACCAATCAGCAGTTAGAGAAAAATCACGCTTGTTTGTAAACAAACAATCGCTGGATGATGGTTGTATTTTCTCATAGAAATTGAAAATCGCTCTTATTTAGTTCTGCTTAAACAGATATTTCAGAGTGTGTTTGAAAAGAAAGATACATCTAAAAATTAAAAAAGTGATCGGTCAAAAAATCACCGTTCCATAAATCGTATGATTAATGTAGTAAAATTTTCATAAAATTTATTCATGACATCACATAATTTATTCCTAATACTTAAGGATTCGATTGCATTATAACTAAAACATGAATATCATCCGAATACAGTATTTGCTGTATAGCATTACATTTTGCGTGTATCATATTACGAGGTTTTATCACACCTAACAATACTTTATCTAATTTTTTCTATTGTTGAATTATTCATTTATTAATGGTTATTTCATTTTTATTGTGTACTTAATTTGTGACGTTTACCAAATATTTACCTTAAAATTAAAAAAATTAACAGGAAATTTTTATAATTTTAAAATTATTGTTTATTGAAATGGAATTCTTTTCTTTTTTTAATTATTTAGTTAATTTGTTGAATAATTTGAAATTTATACTCATTTAAATATGGTGACTGGTTAAATTATTAACATAACAGTTAGCTTACTTGTTATATAATTTTATATTCAGGTAATTTCTTCATCAGAGGTTTTAGTTAATTTGTCATGAAGAAATTTGAAAGAATTTTTTAAAACATATAAGCTGAATTTTTTAAATGTCTTAATTATTCATAGGAAACAGAGTTATTGCTATAGTATGTCATGATTTGTGGAAAAATATTTTTTATTTTTAATTGTAATTTTTCCAGTCGCAAGTCAAACCTTATACATCCTAAATTAAAAAATTTTCTAGCAATTTTTATAAGAACCTATAAAAATATATGAAAGTCTATAAAAGATATTCTTTTAAAACATATTTTTACATTCTGCAATATTCATAAAAGAAAGTATTGGATTCGTAAATTTTTTTAACTTCTAGTCTTTGATAGATTTTACATGTTTAAAGATGTTTCACATATGATTTGAACATTCAGAAATTGGCTGTCTGTGTGTTAGACGTCTGCTGAAGCTTCGTATCTGTCAGAAGAAAAAAAATATCCCCCCCCCCACCATATATACACTCTACCTCAATTTACTATTAATTTCACCTCTAATATGTTACAAAATAACATTTATTTAGACTACCTATAAAATTTATGCTGTTAGGATTGCCAGAAAAAAAATGTTAAATTGTCTTGTATTTTTAACTTAAAAAAAAAAAAAAAAAAAAAAAAGCAGCCCAGCCATTAGTTATTATTATTTTTTCTCTTTAAGGCTATCAGTGAAATGTATTAATGGTTTTTAAAAGATTCGAGATCAGCGGGTCATCAATATTTTAGACTATATTTTGTAAAAATTGATCATGCTGTGTGTTCAGTAAAAAAGCTGAATGAAATGTCTCTCACTTGATATGTTCATAAGAAAGAAGGTGCTGGGTTCAATCCTAGGTCAAATTTATCTGAGCAGTTTGCAGTTTTACATGGTTTTCTCTGAAACGCATAAATATGGCTTAGAACCCTTGCATAGTCAATCAGTTCCAAACCACACAACACAATCCAGTTTTGCCCTTTACCGTTATTGGATATTACACTGATTGAACATATCAATTTAAACATCACAATTTTCTGAATTACCTGTATTTGTACAATCGATTTCATTTAAGAAAATTCTTCTCAAAAGATCACTCCCCCCCCCCCCACACACACACACAATATCACATATAATGGAGGGTGTTGTGTTGTTTAAGGTAAACTGACTATGCGAGGACCCTAGGCCTGGGCGGCGTTCCTTCTGTGGGTCTCTTTCTAAAGAGTCCTGGCTCAAATTCATGCAAGTTTCAGAAAAATCTCTGAACTGCTAGTGCTGAGTTTGAACCCCACATTTAATGGATTCAAAATTATTAACTACGATAGATCAAATTATGAATCACTCCCAAGTTATAATAGATCATGAATGAAAAGAAAAAATTAACCAACATATTATTAAAAAACAATCTCAAATGCCATATTCCTCACTGTAAGATTCATTTTTGGCTCTTTGTAATATGTAAGTATCTGTTTAAGTAAAATGTAATGAAAAATTCACAACTTGCAACAACATAAGTGTGATTTTTTTTTTTTTTTTTTTTTTTTATAAGCAGCTACTTCATAATAAGCTAATTTTTTTATTTATATATTTTTTATAAACAGCTACTTGATATTAAGCTAATCTTTTAAAAGCCTTTTTTTTTTTAAATTAATAATCCTAATAAACCAAACGTCCAATTTTCTGAAAAGTAACACTGTAAACTGTTGTCATTACTAAAACAATTAAAAAAAAAAAAAAAAAAAAAAAAAGTCACAAATTTGGCCAAGGGTGTCCCATACTAAAGTTGTGCTCTAGTTTCAGCAAATCAAAGCCATGGTTAACTGCTATCATATACAGCTATTAAGAAAATATAAATGATATTCAATTATTTGAAGTTCATTATGTTGATTAGAAACACGGTTATTTCAAAATAAACTAAAAGTGCATTGACATTAAGAAACAGCTTTAGTATAAGATCTCTTGATGAAGCTTGAAAACTGGCTCCTAAGTAGCTCGAGTGATTTTCGGAAGTGTTTTATTATGCAATTGCAACAGTCATTTTAATTCATCACCAAAGTGGCAAAAAATAATAAAAGTCGCGAAGGAGATTCTATACTAAAACTGCACCCATTTTAGTTTGTGGATGATAAAATCAAGGGGAAAAAACCTATAAGACAATTCGATTATTTTAAATGAACATATAAAAAATAAATAAATCTAAATAAAATTTTTAATTATCTATTATGACATCAATTTTATCAGCTATTTTTGTTTAAACAGGAATAATTTTTAAATTTAACATTCATGTGTAAAGAAGTGTTTCCTTTTTATATATATATATAAAAAAAAAAAAAAAAATGAAATAAAAAGTTGTAAACATGTTATATTGTTGGTCTGTGCTTGAAATTACAGCTCAAAGAAGAATGTTGGGGAAAAATACAAAAAATCATATTTTTAAAAATATTGAAAAATTAAAGTGCATTGTGAATCTGCACATATTCCTCTATCTAGAGGGCCCACCAGCGGCCAAGCGGTTCTGCACCAAAAAGCTGGTAGACACAAGGTGCTGGGTTCGATCCCAGGTCGTGCTCGTTGGCTTAGCCGTTCAGTTTTCCGTGGTTTTCTCCAAAACTTGTGTAAATACGGGCCTTAGAAGACCCCTTAGAAAAAAACCACGGAGGGTATCCCCCCTCAGGCCCAGGACCTACAGCAGTCATTTGGCCTTATTCCCAAATTCAATCCTCTATCTAGAAGGGAAAAAAAAAGAATGTGCTATATACAGTCGGTAACAGAAGTGTCCGAACACTAGCAAAAATTCCTATGTAAAAAAAGTACACTTAATACAGTTTCGTTAAATAAATCCTTGTCGAATCCTGTTCTTAGTCAGTGTAAGAACATGATTCGATAAGGATTTATTTAACAAAACCGTATGAAGTATACTATTTTTACATAGGAATTGTTGCTAGTGTTCGGACACTTTTGTTACCGACTGTATATATTTTTTAAATCTACATTGCACACAGGCAAAGATACAAATATCTTCTTTTAATAGTATAAAAGCAGGCTTTGCCTGCCTCACGGGAAAAACGAAAAGAAAGAACATATAAGCCAACTTGATTGATTGAAATCAATATTTCAAAAATAAATAAATAATTAAAATAAAATATTATGATGTCAGTTTAAAATATATATGTATATTTTTTATTAAATAATTTAAACATTTAAATAAACAAATAATTAAAGTAAACCTTACTTCTACTCCTCGTGTGTTACGCCTCAGTACTTGCGGGAGCCTCCCCCCCCCTTTTGTCACTGACAAAAGGGAAGGGGGGGGGGCTCCCGCAAGTACTCAGGTGTAACACACGAAGAGTAGAAGTAAGGTTTACTTTAATTATTTGTAATAGTATGCTTCTAGCTTTAATGTTTTGAATGAATTTAAATAAACGTTATAATTATTGGTGACTATTTTCAGCACAGCTTTAATATGGAGCACGCTTGGTAGTTTCAAACATTTTGTTTGCCATTTTAGCAGTAAATTGAAATGGTTATTGCAATTGCATAAGTAAAGACCATGACATCAATCATCACATAGCAAAAAAATAATAATAAAGGTCACCAAAGAGGTTATAGCTGTCTCAACATTACTTTTGTGAATAACAAAATCAAGGTCGAAAAAATTGATTATTTGAAATTAATATTTAAAAAAAATAATAATAATAAAAATGCATTATTATGTCAGTTTTATCAGATATTTTTTTATGATACAGATTTACATAAAAATAAATTTATTATTTTTTTTGATCAATCAAAGGGCGGGGGGAAAACATTGTTATGGGGTTTTTATTTAATATATTTTGAACAAATTATCCTATTGAATCAAAAGTTACAGCGCTAGATGGATTTATAAATTTGAAATTATTAAATGTACCAATTTTTGTTGTGATCGGTGGAACAATTTACTTTGTAAAACAAATTAAAATCTGATATAACACAACATACAATTTATCAAAATAAAATTGCGGTCTAGAAATTTTTTTTGGAGTGGTTGTACCTGACACCGTTCTAGAAACTTTTTACTTGCTAGTTTTTGAAGCTTTTTAGTTACTAGTTAACATCTATTTTCAGAAGGCTTAAAAATGAAATTCTTATACCTACTCGGTACTCACAGAGTACATACTTAATTCTTCGTGCAGCTCTTGTAAAATGTAAAACAATTCTTGGAAAAAAAAAAAAAAAAAACAGATGTTTCGGATAAATATAATAGTACAACATTTCATCAGGCAAAAAAGTAGACATAAATGGCATTTTCATACACTTTTTTTTTTTTTTTTTTCAATTTATGGTATTTGCTGACAAAGTTTATTTATTGAATTTGAATGACAGATCTTTAGCATATTGAACTGTTAGAATATGTAACCAGACTTGAACAGAAATATAAATTTAACAAATGCCAATGTATGTAGTGCAGTATGCTATACGGTAAAAAAAAAAAAAAATGCTGTTTGCTCTTCATATTTTTTACATTGACATTTTTAACATTATGTAAATATTCATACATTGAACTGTTTTTTAAATTTATAATTAACATAAATTGAGAATCTAAGACTTTTTTTTTTTTTTCACTACTGTTTGAATACAATTTATTTATAGTCAAACTATCTAATTACAAGTACAGTTGTATTCAAATAGTAATGGAAAAAACAAAAAGATTGCTTTTACTTTGTTGTGTCTCTATACTGTTGTAATATAATCATCATAATTGAACTTTGCGAGTTATAACAAAACTATCTTTTAATTAGGGATGTGATTAGCAAAAAGATAAAGATGAAATTATTATATGTAAAGACAAGACATCAAAATTAAATATTAGAATTTTTATGACAAAATGATTTGAGCAATAAATGTATTTTATAATCTTCAATTTATAAAAAAAGAAATTATTTTATGCTTTAGTATTCAATTAAGTTTTATTTGATTTACCGATTGAACAAATTCACATCCAAAAGACAAAAAAAGTTAAATTTTAATCATCATAAAAATATGTTATTTTATTAATAGAAGTAATTTAAAGCGAGGACATAAAGTAAAAATTAATATCAGTAAATAAATAAAAAAAAAAATCAATTTAAACTTAAGATAAAAAGAAATTATAAAATTATTACCTGTATAGCAATTCATACTTAGATGTGATGTCGACTTGTTTCCAAACATTACCAGGGAGATATGCCTCAATCGTGCAGCTTTTTAATAAACACTGCACAATTTAGACACTCACCAGGCTTTAGTTACAATCACTTTTCAATTTCTTCTACAAAATTTATATTGTCCTCTTCAGGAGAGGTGCCTTAAAGGGTGGACTGTCAGAGTTCTTCTGTAGGAGGGCTGTCTCAGCTCTCAGCGTTGTCTTAATGAGAAATCTTTTCTTTCGCTCTTTTGTATGAAAGTAATGAATATTAAAGAATTAAGAGATTATTAAAGAATGAATATTAAAGAATTAAGACACATTGAAAAATGAGTAAACATTAAATATAAATAAGAAAGCAGGAGGAAATTAATAATAATAAATAGAAAAGCTGTAAGGAAATAAGATTGGGTCTATTGCAGGTCACCACAGGTCAGCTTTGGTAAAATATTGTGAGAAATCATTGGAAATTAATTATAATACTTTTATTTTTACTGCTAAAAGTGTTACTATTAAATGTGTTTTCATTATGTGGTGCTTTGTTAACTAAGAGTCAGCAACAAATCATTTGCACCCGGCTAATGGAAAAGTACAACATTTTCTTTGCTCACTTAAGTTACCTATGAACTATTATAAAATAATAATAATAATTTACAAATTCTTGAATAGGTTTGCCACTACTGATCTGATTTTATAATAAATGAATTTGGATTGTCTTAAAAATATGAATTTATATATATACATATATATATATACACACACATACTATGTTAAATAATTTTACTTAATTTTTTGTCAGAAATCTTTAAGAATTTCCCCATACATTAACTATCAACACAGATATGACATATTTTTACTATGCAACTTTTCTTCATCCTTTTCTTTTATTGCGAGAAATATTTTTAACACTAATTACTCCATAAATGACCAAAATAAATATGGTACTTGCTAGTTCTTATGCATAATTTATTATTAATAATTTACTTTTTCTGATTAAAGAAAAAATCATTCATTACATGTTACTTTTTTATCACTGTAATTAACACAATATTTTATTTTCTACACTTAGAAAAGGGTGCAAAACATTTAAAATAATGAACTACTCAATGGGATAATTGAATTTTCAACTACAACTTATTATTTCATTAAATGTAATAAGTGAGTCGTTGAAGGCATAATTCATCTGGCATGTAAAAATAAATATATTAAGTAAATTTACATTGTGTAGAGCAAAAATATAGTACACAACTAAAAAATCAAAGTTATATTTAAAAAAAAGCATTTCCAAAGCCTGTAATTCAATTTAATACATATTTTTTAACAAATTAAGAAAAAGTTGTTTGTACTTAAAAGTGCTGGATGTTTCAATCAACTTCTGCAAAGTTTGCATTACTTTTTAAAGTACAAAAGTTTGTAATTATCAGTTCAAAAATCTTCAACATTTAGAATAAGTAATAACTACGAAATACATACATATTACTTTATAAACAAGTGGAAAGTTCCTTAAATTATTTAAGCTTTCAAATATAATAAAGCATGACTTTAAAATGAATTATGTCATTTTAATGGAGAAAAGTGCCCAGATTAACATAATGAATGCAACAGAAAAAGGTAATATGAATACAGTGCATCACATGGAGTAAGTTGTGTCTCAAAAGTTATGGAATAAAAGGTCAAAAATGAACGAAATTTTAACGAATGTATAAAGCACTTATGAAATCAAAAACACAAAAATTATTACTTAAATATTCCACCATATAAAACATGGGATATAGGTCGCATTATTGTACTTGAAAAACCATTGACTATAAACAACTTAACAGAAAATATAAAGAAAAAATTTCATTAAATATTACCTTCATTTAGGAGACACAGATTTTACATAATACTTCGGTTGCAAAAATCCCGGCAAACTTTCAATTAAAAAGAAAGGTGCTTTTTTCGATAATCTAAAATGTTCAATTCACTTAATTTCTTAAATGCCGAATGCAATTGTTCGATCCACCACAACAATTCAGTCATACACTTCTAATAACAACAAACTGTCCGCCATTTTATCTTTCCATTCCACACACATTCCGCAACCGAATGCTATTCCGGCTGCTCTGAGCTGTCGGAACAAGATAGACGCATATTCCGTATATTCGAAAAGCCTGGATTCCGGTTTTTGCTGGCAGAATAACTCTTCTTCGGATTCCCTTTCGAAATCTCTCCATTCCGCACGAAATTCCGGTTCCGAAGGAGGGGAGAATACGGCCCTAGTTTTTGTAGTCAAAAGTGTAAAACGTTTTGTAGTCATTCTGCGTGATATTCCCTTACCATGCCTCATTATTTTGCAGGTAATTCATGATTCATTCATTCCGTGAGTGAATTGACGACACATGCGCATTGTGTATAAAGGTTTAGTTGCTAGTGCCAAAGCACATGGAGTAATGGGCTGATGTTTTAATGTTTTGAAACTTTTGAGAAATATTTTTGCAAATTTTTTGCACTACCGTTTAGAATCAACGTCTTCGCGAGTTGTATCATAGTTTTATCTGTACTGTCTAATTTTCAACAATGACCATCGAGTCTTTTCAGAGATTCGTTGAGACCTTTTGCCCAAGTGCCTGTGTGCCGGTGGATTTAGTGAAGATTGCTAGAAATCTGTTGCTGTCTAATGTGGGGCCTAGGGTTGATCATGACTTTAGATATCAACCTCCAGAAATTATCCCTAGCCCTTTATGTCTTGTAATGGATGGTGAATGTTGTTTAGATAGATTATATGGTGGATTTTTTGGTGATTGGGTTTGCGGCGGACAGTGGAATAGAATGGTAGATTTTCTTAGAACTTTCTTTCAAGTAGTAAATAAACATAATATTGAAATAACTGTATTTTTCAATGGTGCTTTCGAGCCCCATCGAATGAACAACTGGGTTGAGAAACAAAAATTAGAAAAAGAGAAAATTTTACAAGTTTTACGTCATATAACATGTAAGGGAACTCCACCCCCAAAAGTTTGGTGGGTTGCTCCAAACGGATTGCGTACGTGTTTGAGAATTTTGTTACGACTTTTGAAAGTAAATGTTGTGCTTACTTCTCACGATCACCATCTGGAAGTTATGTCATATCTGAAAAAATACAATTATCATGGGTTATTAGCTGATGATCCAGAGTACATTGTGTTTGATCCTCCACGCTACTTTTCATCAGTCCAGCTAAAATTAACATTTAAGGTATGGTTTAATATTTCAGGTATTGTCTATTTTCCTTGGTAAATAGCAGTATGGTTTATTTTTTCTTGTGCCTTTTTGCATGTTTTGAGCTTTGATAATCCATTTTTTTCAATGTAAACTTAATTTTCATGTTTTTGTTTTTGTCCAATTAAGTATTTTTTGTAGTTTTATGTTAATTCTCTTTGACTGAATTGCAGTTAGAGTACTCTTAATTTTACTTAAGATGTATACTTCACATTTACTTTGAGCTCCGTTGTTGGAAAAAAAAAATTGCTGCTTTTGGTACCAAACTTGGTCAATTTCAATTATACATATTTACCCGTATTATGTTCGTATTTACCTTTTTACCATCTGCTAAGTTACAAAAACATTAGTACCTTTTTTGATTAATTTGTTTTCATATGTTCTTATCAATATTTTTATCAAGATTGATGCACTCGTTCCAGATTGTACTGTTCAATCTTTCTACCCCCCTCCCCCCCCCTTTTTTCATTTTTCCTTAATTGCATTTAGACTATGGGTACTATTATGTGGTTGCAATAGCTGTGTATACTGTGTTTTAAAAAAAAGTGTGAAGTATAAGCTGTATAAGAGATGATTTAATTCCGTATGCGTTATGTACTTGCATAGATATGTATTTCTAAAATGACTCGTACACTTATGCATCAGCTCTATCAAAAAATTCCGTTCATTTTTGATTTAAGACTGACACTTGAAATTTGTTTAGCAGTACAGCCATCATCTGTCCATACCATAATCATCTGTCAAAACTAAAAATCACCATAAAAATTAAATAACAGTCTATAGGCAAATTAACACAATTTAAAATAATACTCCAAAATTTTTGTCAAATATATTCAACATACATACTGCATACTCTAAAACCATTAATAAACTTTTTACATTAAAAAAAACCCAGCTCCATTCAAAACATGTACATCATCCGGTACATGTTAAAAAAATATAAAATCGCCTACTGTTGCCTTTATTAAAAAAGAAAAAACAAACCAGACATATCAAATGAACTGCTACCATACTAATGTAGGTTAGATTTAAGATCACACTAGTACTGCGCTATGGGTAATTAGTGACGGTCTGGAATTTTGTTACGTAGCAATCAGTGATACGTTTATCTGTACACTTCGCATGCATGAAAACAAAACAAAAAAAAACTATCACTAAATACCTCACCCGCAATCTATATATATGAATCTTTAAAATGCGCAAAATTCCGTTTCGCAGCAGTCAGTAATGTATGTGTACATTAAAAAAAAAAAAAAAATCACTAAATACCTCACCTGCAATCAGTGATACGCAAGTCTGTACATGGGGGGGGGGGGGGAAGAAAGAAAAAATCACTCAATACCTCGCCCACAATTTGCATGAATTTTTTAAATGGATAAAGTTTTGTTTTACAGCAGTCAGTAATGCGTAAATAAAAACTAAAAAAACATCAATAAATACCTCACCCGCAATCTGCATGAATCTTTAAAACACACAAAATTTTGTTTCACGGTGATCAGTAATGCATACATGAAAGCCAAAAAAATCATTAAATACCTCACCTGCAAACTCCATGAATCTTTAAAACGTACGGAATTTCGTTTGACAACAACCAGATACGCATAAATCCATAGATATACAGGGTGATTAGAAAAAAAACTACCCCGATGTATGAGACTATAGCTACCATACCGTTCTGAGAAACTGAATAAAAATTTGGTGGAAGGTATTTTGAGGTATGCGCTCAAGAATTATATTAAAAACAGCTAAACTCTTACAGTTACAGTGAGAAAATTTCAAATGACATCTCCTTTTTTTTTTTTTTTTTATTGAAATGCAATCTCCATTGCAAAAAACCATAAATAGCGTTGGAACGGTACCTCTAGCATAAAAATCGACAGCGCTAGCAGGCTAACAAAAAAAGAAAAAAAGACTGTTACGTGCCTACCAGAGCACCACTTTCATTTTTTTAATAATGTCACATTTCACAGTCTTTGGTTCAGACTAAAGTCTACTGATTCTGCTTTGAAACGAAAAGAAGAGACCAAGGTATCCTCTTAATTTCGTGTAAGGCTACTTAATAAAGGCTTTAATTTCGTTGTTAGTCGTAAGACGCTGTCATGATGACGGCATCACAGTACGTGAAAAACAAGGCATTGTAAAATGACAATCAAAACAGATTTTAATTATGATAATGATGTTTCCCTGTAAGCAGCATATTATTTACAGAGCAAGAAAGCAAGATACACGCCACACATTTCACAATGCCTTATTTTTTACTTAGTGTGATGATGTCACTCATGACGGTGTCTTATAACTAACAACGAAATTAAAACCCTTATTCAGTTGATCTACATAAAATTAAGGATACCGTGGTCTATTCTTCTCGTTTCGAAGCAGAATGAATAGACTTTAGTGAGAGCCAAAGACTCAGTGTGAAATGTGACGTCATTAAGAAAATGTAAGTCGTGCTCTGTTAGGCACATCACAGCAGGTTTTCTCTTTTTTTCTTAGTATGACTAGCGTTGGTGATTTTCATGCTAGAGGTACCGTTCCAACGCTATTTATGGTTTTTTGCTATGGAGATTCCATTTCAATTAAAAAAAAAAAAGTAGGTGTTGCCATTTGAAATTTTGTCACTGTAACCGTAACTGTTAGTTTAACTGTTTCTTTATATAATTCTTGAGCGCATACCTCAAAATACCTTCCACCAAATTTTTATTCAGTTTCTCGGAACGGTATGGTAGCTATATGGTCTCATATATCGGGGTAGTTTTCTTCTAATCACCCTGTATATTCTATGCATAAGTCACAAAACTTCAAAACATCATGGTGAGGTTACCACATTTCATACATTGATTGTTCGACAGATAAACATTGAGGTGGTGCCAAAATTGGCATCTTGATCAGAAACAAGACGCCAAACAGTCTTGTAAAGCACATTCCACCTTTAACTCCCTTTCTAATATTCTTTCATTTTCGTATATAATTGTTATCCAGTCAATTCAGTGGGGTGAAAGTCAGTATCTCAAAAATGGCTTTAACAATGTTTTTTTAATTACTACATAAACCTTTTTTAGATATCCTTTCTCATGTGTTACGTGGTTATTACAGGCAAATTAAGCCATCCTGATTAGGTAAATCTGTTTAACATGTTAAACTGTTTGAAACTTGGAAACTGTTGTCAAAAAATGGCTCTACAATTTTTTGAAAGTTATTTAACTCACTATGTAAATTCTCTTTTATATCTCATTAGCCACTTTCTGCAACCAGCTGATTCACAATCCTTTAAAAGTCAGACTTCACGAAGCACGCGCTCGGTGGCGCCTTTACATATAGTGAAAATAGCTTTATTGAAAAATTAAATTGCAGTAAATTCCCGCTTTGTATCGCCTGTGGCTCCCTCTTCCCATTTCAATATCTGAAACAGCCTGTGGGGAAAATGTGCTTTACAATACTTCTTGGTGATTTTTTCTGAAATCGCCAATTTAGCACGGTTTTGTGGTTTTCTTTCCTGTCCTTTCCAAAATGGCCGATTTAAGTGTTTTAAAGCAATTACCTAAATTTAAACCGTAAAAAGTACCTTTCAAGAACTTGAATAAAGGAAAATACAAATAAAATAAAATTTTAAAAATTTGTACAATTTTTCATACACAAAAACTAACAAATATTAAACATTACAAAACAAAAACAGCATAAATAACCAAATATACATAACAAATAAATATATACATAAAAAACAAGATGTTTTTACTCACCTGTTTCTTAATTTTTGTAGAAAAGTGTTTATAATCCGTGAAAAGACGAAGAATAATTCCTCTCTACAAATTTCGAAGAATCCATGTACACTAACCAAATTAACACCATTTAAAACACTACTGCAAACATATTTTTATTTATATTTTACATAAATACTCAATTCTACAAAACCAATATATCATAATTTTTCATAAAAAATGGACGACCTAAATTAACAAACCTGTTTTTCATATGAAATTGCCCACTGTTGCCAAAACTGAAAAAGAAAAACCAATTGAAACATGTCAGCAACAAAAGTGTCCGAACACTAGCAAAAATTCCTATGTAAAAAAAGTACACTTCATACGATTTGGTTAAATAAATCCTTATCAAATGTTCTTACACTGACTAAGAACAGGATTCAACAAGGATTTATTTCACAAAACCGTATGAAGTGTACTTCTTTTAGATAGGAATTTTTGCTAGTCTTCGGATACTTTTGTGTCCGACTGTATAAGAAAAGTGCATTTAACGTCCCACTACTACTGCATTATGGGCGACAATCTCGGGGATACGCAAGTAAGGTTGCATTTAACATCGCACTAGCATTGTGTATGGCGACATTCTCGGAGATACGCAAGCAAGGTTGCATTTAACATCGCACTAGCATTGTGTATGGCGACATTCTCGGAGATACGCAAGCAAGGTTGCATTTAACATTACACTAGCATTGCGCTCGGTGACTTTTTGCAGCAATCTGTAATATGCACGTCTCTACACTCCACGTACATTAAAACAAAAAAAAAATCACTGGACACCTCACCCGCATTCTGCATGAATCTAAAATGCATGAAATTTCGTTTTGCAGCTACCAGTAGTTTGCACGTCTGTACGCTCCTCGTACATGAAAACCAAAAAAAAAAAAAATCACTGGATACCTAACCTGCATTCTGCTTGTATCTTTAAAACATACGGAATTTCGTTTCGTATCGATCAGTAACTCATACATATAAACAAAAATAATATCACTAAATACGTCTTCCACAAACCCCATGAATCTTTAAAACATACGAAATTTCATTTGGCAACAATATCTTACGCGGAAATCATACAGCTTCAAAACATCATGGTGAGGTTACCACATTTCAAACATCGATCATTCAGCGATGCATAAACACCATGGTTACCAAGGTTGGCATCTTTTATCTGCGATCGGAAACAAGTCATCAAGTAGTATCGTAAAGCACATTCCACACTAGCCTGTTTGCTCACTGTGTTATGATCTTTCAAAATTCTGACTTCAGCAAAGTCCAGATCAGTGGTGCCTGTTGTGCCTTATCCCCGGTATAGAACTTACAACAGCTTCCTCGCTCATACCGCAAATAGCTTTGAAAATTTTAACTGTAGCAAATTTTCGCTCTGTGGCGACTAAGGCGCCACTTTACATTTCATGATTTGAAATAGCCTGTTCACTCACCATGTAAAGGACCTTTGAAAATTCTGATCGTGACAAATTCGCAAACTGGTGGGGCCTACGGTCTCTCAATGTTCTCCCTATAAGTAATTTACTCATCATCAGAATTGTAGATATTGAATTATTAAAATGTCCAAGCGCCCTCTGGCCACATAGATTTGCAATATGTACTCTTCAATTTAAATGACTTTTAAAATGATAGTTTACCTATAAAATTATATTAATTAGAAGCTGAGATACAAAGGTAATATAAGCATTGTTATAAAACTAAAATTGTCTTATTTTTTCGTGGTTTTTCTCTGAAACTTGTGTAACTGTGAGCTAAGTAGTGTTAAAAATCCTTAATACGAAATGTAAGCAGAGCATTGGAATTCGAAAGCCTGCATCATAATTAGAATTGGAGATATTGTAATAAAGGTCTAGCTTTTCTGTGGTTTTCTCTGAAACTCCCGTATGGAATTAAACTGCATATATCAGTTTAAAAGTCCGCAATATTCCTAATGATGTGTTATAAGTAATTTAATCATAATTAGAATTCTAGATATTGTATTATTAAAATATCAAAGCGCGCTCTGGGGACAGAGATTTGAAATATATACCGTATATTTCCGAATATAAGCCGAGTATACGTTTTTCCCTGCAGAAATTTGCCCAAAATTGAAAACCCGTGTATAAGCCGAATTGAAAAAATATTCTTTTAAAGTTCGAGTATATCACCAAAACGGCGAAAATATTGCCAATCTATAAAACTTTCAAGATAATCTAAATGTAAATAAAAAGCATTTTTATTTTGTTACATGGAGCGCAGGCATATTTTGAACTCAAATCATCAAAGAAATCGCCATGCTTAAAGAAATAAAATGTGTTATTACTTACCTTAGAGAGTATATTTTAAGTTAAGTTTGAATAAAATATTGTTATATTTAGTTTAATAATATCATACAGTCTATTTACACAAATAATTTACTTTTAAAATATATTAAGTTATTGAAAAACAATATAAATTCATATTTTTGTTATAAAATCTTTAAACATTTCTAGTAATGTTTTTTGTTTTAATTTAGGTTTCTGTGCAATTGCAATGACATTAACTCATGTTCAGTGATAAAGTTTCTTTGTTTCAATCTTTTTATTTTATTATCTAATGCAGCAATTAAATTTTCAGTAGAAATTTTGTTGTTTTCAATAATTTCAGACTAATTTTCAAAATCACTCTCGTTATTTACATTTTTCTGAATCACTCAAGTAAAAATTGACTGGTACAGCCATCTATCGGCAGAAAAGCAAAACAGAAATTATAAATAAAATATAGGAATTAGCTTATATGCATTTTGATTTGGAAATGTTTCTTTTTACTATTGCTAGAAATCTTATATGCTGAAACATAAAATAAAATAAAGAACTAGAAAATTTCACAAGAGTCCTGTATTAAAATAAGCTTAAACAAACAAACAAAAAAAAAATTAAAATTGAAATCATCATGGTAGTAGAGAAAATTGTTTGGTGCTGCCAGAAAAACAAGAACGGCCGTAAATGTGACCTTTGGCGAAAAGTGCTTCATCGTGGGAAAAAAAAAAAAAAATAAACACATGATTACATCGGGCTGCTCTAGAAATAAATTTAAAATTGCTAATTTAAGAGTTTATGTGTGATAATTATTTAAAAATACGGTTTAATATCACTATTTTACTTTATACATGGTTTTTAAGCTTAAAATATATGTATTCAATCATCGTTTCTAACATACGTTTTTTGCTAAAAATGTGGATCCGTGTATAAGCCGTCCCCCATAATTCAGCTTCCGAAAAATTTCCAAATATTCTTGGCTTATACATGGAAATATACGGTACTCTTGAGTTCCAATTCAAATAACTTTTATAATGATATATTACTTACAAAATTATGTTAATTAGAAGCTGAGATACAAAGGTAATATAAACATTTTTATGAAAAGATTTGTCTGACTTATCCATAGTTTTCTCTGAAACTTGCGTAATTCCGGGCTATATAACTTAAAAAAAATCCTTAGTACAAAATGTGAGTGGAAATTGGAATTCGAAACTTTGCAAAATATAAAAGAAAAAACACGTTTTGGGTTTTTCGTTGGTTTTCTCTGAAACTCCCGTTCCTTTTCTACATTTTTGCCCCTTTGCTTCCCCCCTCCCCCTCCTAATAATTTTACACTCGAAAATATCCGCAATCGATTTATCTTGCCTTAAAACCTAATAATAACAATTTCAAATGCTGTAACTTTTTTTTTTCCTTTCACTGTCCCCCCTCAAGCCCTTCCTAATAATTCTACACTTTCAAAAATATTCAAAATCAAATTATCGGGTGTTAAAACCAAACATTACTAAATTTCAACGGCATATCTCAATTTAAAATACTGCAAAATATAAAAGACAACTTAATCTTACATTGTCTTTTGGTCACATGAGTCGTGATAAATATAATTCCCAATAAAAATGTAATTTTTTTATTTATTCACGTATTTTCATGAAAATTGAACTGTAGCTCTGTAATATGCTGTCTAAGCCGAATATTAATTTAAATGTAATGTGAATGAAAATTTTAATAAGTTTGAAAATTGTAATTTTTTCCCCCCCACTATAAAACACGTGATATCTTAATTGGTTACAATCATTTCCTTTTTCATCGCAAACAGTCATCTGGCAATTGAAATGATGTTGCTATCTAAATTTTATACTTGAGTTATTTTTAAAAATCTGATTGTTGTATCGATAAGCCGCTTGCACTCTTAGATTCAGAAAAATCGTCCCTTTCTTTTGTACCAAATTCATAACAATCGAACTACTATTTCTAATTTATTTTCCATTTTATCTGCTTATAACTCCATAAAAAATATCTTTTTATGCAATCGCAATCAATTCTCAGTCATTGAGATTGCTTTTTGATTAGACATAGGTTGACATTTTAATTAATATCTCAACAGCTAATTAAAATTTTTAAATTCTGTTTTCAGGAGGCCCTCGGGAAGGCTCCTGAGCATCTGTATGTCAATTCTTGTACTTCTGCATTCAATAGGGACTGAACGAATAGATGCTCAGACAGACATCTTTTATTATTATAGACTATAGCTGCCTTTGGTGACCAGCTGGTTTGCGATCCTTGAAAAATTAGACCGTATGAAACACCCGCTCGGTGGCGCTAACTGTTTCAGGACCTACAACAGCTTATTGACATATAGTGAAAATTTTAACTGTAATAAGTTCAAGCTCGTTAGATTATTTTAATTAGTAGCTGAGGTACAAAAGAAAAACTAATCAGGAGACCTTAAAACATGTAAATCAGGTGAAATCTTGAATCCCACTTTCGATACTATAAAAGTACTTTAAAATATCTTTCGAATGATGTATTAAAAATAATTTAATCATAATTAGAATTTGAAATATTAAAATTTTTAATAAAATTAAATTTGCAATTAAAATGTAAATTTTTTGTTTATTGACGGAAATCGATGAAATTTAAACTGCAAGTTTGTCTTGTGATGTTACGTCTGTATAGTAAGTTTTGTGTGTGACAAAGAAAAATTGAAGAAATCTGCAATTTTTAATCCCAGTCAAAAAACACAAAAAGTAAAAACATTTCTTCTTTTATCTCTGTGAATGGGAGTTGCCATGGTAACCAAAATATCAAGTATTGTAATATGAATCTATCAGCAAACATGGTATTGAGAATTTTATGAATTATGCAGAAAATTTAAAAAAATATAACTAATTCAGTTTTTGAAATAATCTCAATCTTTTAAGATCTGTTTCATTTCATCGAGATCTATATACAAAAAAAAACCTAAAAGATTTTGAGTTTTAAGTAAAATGTTTTGTGAAAAAAACGATGTTTTGTAAAATTAAAAATATGGATCGCTAATCCGTATTTTGTTAAAATTTTTATATGGTTCGAAAGAAGATTGAATGACCTTTCAAAATATACCAGTTGTTAAGAAATGAAGCAATTTCTCTTTCGTAGAGGGCAATTCAAAAAAGGCTATAGAGAGAAAAAAAGAAATTTTGAACCCTTTTTAAAACTTTTTTTTTTTTTAATATAAAAAATCCATATTTAAAAAAAAAAAAAAAAAAAATTGTAAGAATCGGTAATAAATGCTCTTTCTCGTGTTACAGGCGTATTTTCAATATCTCGAATCATTGAGGAGGGATCACTTTACAGAAATGCGTGAATTTTTCCCTCTGTTCTTCTTTTGAGGAACACACTGCATTCTACTTGGAAGGTGAAAAATACGATCCGCTCGCTTTTTGATTAGACATAGGTTGATGTTTTAATTAATATCTCCGGAACTAATTAAAATTTTTAAATTCTGTTTTCATTATCCCTTTGGGAAAGCTTCTGAGCACCCGTATGTCAATTTTTGTACTTCTGCATTCAATAGGGGCTGAATGTATAGATGCACAAAGAGGCATCTTTTATTATTATATATTATGACGCCTGTATCGGTTCTCCTACATGAAAATTGTTTGATGTCAAATTTGTTGAGTCAGTTCATTTCTTCTGACCACATTATTTCAAAAAAGTGCACATAATGAGTGTATTAGTGGGTAATGGAAGTTATGTGTTGTTATGCACCAGTTTTTTTTTCAACTTGGTTTTGGTGTATTTGTTTTGTTTTAAGGTTTCGCTGAGTTCACTTTTGCTATTTTTAAAGTGATGTTTATGTGTGTGAGTAAACATGATAAAGAAAGATTCATATACCCCTCAAGATCACCTGATTGATCATTGAGGGAATAGACAAGAAAATGGCCTAAATTCTCAAAGCTGCCCGATTGGTAATTGAGGGGATGAAAAAGTCGGCAAACTCAATGTCGCCAGGTTGACAATTCGTATAAGAAACAAGAAAAAGGTTTAATTTTTTTTTAAAACTTTAAGTTCATAGAAAAAAGACGCAAGTCAAAGTCACCTGGTTGACTGTTAATTAAAAAAAAAAAAAAAAAACTTCATTCACAAATCTTTACTTTTTGAAACTTCATGTTGCAAATAAACCTAACACTTTAAATTTCATTATAAAACTGCCAAGTGAAACCAGTACACACTACTATCAACCTCTACTATCAAATACTACACTACTATCAACCTCTTGTTGCCATTCCACCACCTACAGTGAAAAAATACAAATTTTATACTTTTGCAAAATCAAATATTTGCATAGTCCAATCAAAAAACAATATGGCATTGCTAGCGACGCCACCCTGTGGCCAAAGCTATCACATGTATCAGTTTAAATCAAAGATTACTATGCGATGGCAACAAGGATGGAAAGCTAAATTTGTAGCATGGAAATGGCAACAGTGAAAACATAAACTTGGCATTTGCAGCAAACTAACAGTAGTGAGTGAATTTTTTTTTTTTTTTTTTTAATTAAAAAATAACTCAGAGCTTAAAATGATAATATGTCAATTAAAAGTAAGTGAAGAAATATTTTGAAGTATATATATGTGTATGTAAAAGAAGAAATGTTTTGAAGTAAATGTAGGACAAATGATAATTTTATTTGTCATTATCAGAATTTTCGAGATTTCGTTCTCTGTTAAAAAAAACAGAAATATGACACAGTTGCTATCCCCTCCTCTCCCACGGGTCTGGGAGAACAGGAAAAACCTAGAAAAGTTAGGGAATTTGAAATTACTGAAAAAAGTCAGGGAAATATCAGGGAAAATTGTAAATATTGCTCAAAAACCTAGAAAAATGATGATATAAACCTGGAAAATGCTTTTTGAGCATTCAATTCATATCGCAAGTCACATAACTATGTTGTCTTTTATGTCACAAGCTATGTTCAATTTTATACCATGAGCCATTTTTGTCGCGAACCTAATTTGTGACTGGGATTTTCTAAAAATAAACCTGGAAAAGTCAGGGAATTTTGTTTTTGAAATTGAGTGGGAACCCTGTTTAAAAGAAATTAATATAATATTCTAACATTAACAGAAACATTTTATTTTTTGCCTAATGCTGCAATCATATCACTTTTTTTTTTTTAATACTTAGGCTTTTTCAATAATAGTTTCTTGCATCTTAATACAGACATACATAATGTCATGTTCTTAAAGCTCTAGATTAGCGGTTGTCAGCTGGCGACCATTACATCAAAAATGAATACCAAAATTTTAAACTGTTGTCACCAAATTTGATGACCATTTTATAATTTTTTTTAATCAAAAGCATGGAATAGAATGTTATACCTACCAACAACTACGAAATCATCTCAAAATTGTTGACTGTATTTAAGAAAATGAATTTGACGAATTGCGAATTTTATCAATTAGTGAGAAAATAATTGTATATTTTGACAATGATGTGCTTTATAAAATTTAAATTTTGACAATTAGCCACAAAATGTTTGTGTATTTCAATGCATAACTTTATTTAAAAAAAAAAAAAAAATCATCAGTTTGGGACGAAATCTATTTCTGCAATTATTTCCATCATCAACTGTAAATTTTGATAATTAGTTGCATAATGATCTCATATTTCAACAATAGGAGAGTGCAAAATTATTGCATATTTCAAAAAATAGTTAAAAAAATAAATAAATGCAATTTTTATCTAATAGAAATGAAATAATCACATATATTGGAAATCGCCCACAAAAACATCATATTTTGGTAATCAACTTTAAAAAGAAAAATGTGCAAATTTTATTGATTAGTTGTATACTTGTATCTAAAAGTGGCTATGAAAAGTGCAAAAGTGGTGAAATTTTTTTATTCATCTGGTAGCTAGTGGCTACAGTGTTGCCAGATTTGGGGACTTTTTTATTCAATATCCACCAATAAATTTTAGTTGCCTGATCACTTCGAAGATTGTCTATTGTGTATATCAGATATCACTTCTGAAGATATTGGTGATAGTTTAATAAAAAAGTTCCCAAATCTGGCAACAATGAGTGGCTACCATTCATAATTGTTAGTCTAGAGCAGTGATTCTCAACTTTTTTTTGTCGCGGCACACTTTTCACGATTTCAAAATTTGGCGACACACATTTCACTTGGCGTAAATATTTCATTTTATGAAATGTCACAATTATCAAAGATAAAAACAGTTAAAAATATGGTATTTAACTGTAAAAACAAGTTTTCTTTTACAGTGTACTTTAATTTAAACAAACTTTACTCGTAATAAAAAAAGCTTTTATAATCATGAAAAACGGCAGTTTTTCGAGTGACGCAAGCGGAAGGACAAACGGACGGAATACTGCGAACTCATATATACGCCTAGTTTGACATCAAAGAGATTTGTAAAAGCCGACACTTAATATCTCAGCAAATATGCCATATTTTGTTCTGATATTTTCAAAATAGTCTTTTATCGTCGGTCTTAATCTATCCTGAAAATTTTACGTTTCTACATGCAGTATGTTTCGAGATCTGAATCTCAATTTAAAGCCAAAAAGGGAAAATGTGTGGTGTACGCTGCAAGGATGTAATGAAAAATATCTCTAAAACCGCACGAACGATTTTAATTTAATTAATATATGTTGTTAATGGGATCTTTCTGAATCTAGTAACGTTTTCGTATTTTTCAGGAAAACTCTTGTTTTTTGTAAAAGTTGCTTTAAAAATAGAACTATATTACTCCGCCAAAATGCATGCTTTTATTCAGTGAAAATGTCGTAATTCGGTTCTCACTTTCAAGGCACGTTGGTTGGCTGACCAACGTGAATGCAGTCAATGAATTATTTAAACTTTCCCTTTTTTTAATGCAAAAATACTTTATTACATTTTTTATATATTTATTGTATATATAGTAAGTCAAATTCACTTAAATATATTTTCTCTTCTGCTATGAAAAAGATATTTTTGAATTTAAAATTTCATATTTAGTCAAAAAAGTATTTAGATAACATTTTAAATAAGGAAGTATTTTGTAATTTTAGACATTCCATTTTATCATAATAATGATGAATTTACAATATTTTAAAGCAAAAAATTTTTAATAATTCATAAACATCGATTTTGTAGTAGCTCAATCATTTGCGATTTCTATTCATGTAACCTTCCGCACAGGGAATAGGAAAAAACAGCAAATGCAGTTTTGGCGCCATCTTTTGATTTTAATTTAAATTAAAACATACACTTTTGCAAATATATATATATGTATATATTTGTTTTTAAAAATTAAAAATCTCTTTTCAAAATACAGTTAAAGTTTATTCATATATTCACTTTTCAGACTTTAAAGTGATACATATTTTAAATATTAATATCTTTACTTTGAATCCCATAATAATTTATTTAAAAAATATAATTCTCTCTTTCTTTCTTTCTTTTTTTTTTAATTAATTAATTTCTGCATGAAAAATTCCTTTTCATAAATAAATTTACATCTACAATAAACAAAAAACCCTCCTTTAATTTTAAATAATTATTTCTACATGTTTCTAAGCAATTAAAAGTGATTTTTTTTTAAAGAAAAATAGTTTAAATATCGGAATGTATATTGTTTTAAAATGAAGGTAATAACTTGGCCATCTAGTGGCGCCATCTCGTAACTTATATTGAAACCATATACATTCCTATATTTTATTTATTTTTCTCCAAAAAAAAAAGGCACTTTTAATTGCTTAGAAACATGTAGAAATATTATTTAAAATTAAAGGAGTTTTTTTTTTTATTTATTTTTTCTTATCGTTGTTGTAAATATATTTATGAAATGGAATTTTTCATGCAGAAAATAATTAATTAAAAAAAAAGAAAGAGAGAATTATATTTTTTAAATGAACTATTATTGGTTTCAAAGTAAAGATGTTATTTATTTATTTTGATGTGTTTTTCAATAATTGATATATTTGACACATTTTTCATGAATTTTAATTCTATTTTATTCTATTTTATTTTATTTTATTTAATATACAGCGTATTTATCCCCTTTTTCATTCCCTAGCCATTATTGCTTTAAATAATAATAATGATAAAAAATTAGTTTGATTATGTTAATATTTAAAATGTGTATCATTTTAAAGTCTGAAAAGTAAATATATGAATAAACTCTAACTGTATTTTAAAAAGAAATATATATATAACTTGTATTTTCCATAAAACTTAAGCTTAACTTGTATTTTACTTAACTTGTATGAACTTCAGCTTAACTTGTATTTTCCATAAATTTTTTCTCCAAATGATTTTATCTTATTTTTAAAATTATAGAAATGTAGAGCTTAATTTATATTTTGTCTATTTTCTTCCACTAAATATTTTTATGAAATAATTTTTACCTGCACTTTTGATGAAAATTTAAAATTGTGAATATTGGAGCAGTATCTATACTTAGTCTCAAAAGGGAAAAGAAAATAAATAAATTTCCATTTTTAACATTAACTTGATTTTTTTTTTTTTTTTTTTTTAATTGTTTAATTTGCATTTGTAATTCTTTAAAAAGAAACTTGCAAAATGTAAATTACGTAATTCTAACTTAAATTTGAAATTTCCCACTTATTATTGTTATTATTATTTTAAAGAGTTTGAGAATCCCACTCAATATTTTTTTCTAGTGCGAAGCTTCTCCATTTTGTTTCCAAGTGGCAGGCTGCTTGAAAATTTGTCAGCATGATAACATTTGAAATACTGAATTAATTCAAACTAAATTTGTAGTCTGGATTTATCTCAGAAATGTATTTGTTATGTTCATTTGCCAACTTAATCTACCCTCTTGTTTCCCTGTGCCAGCCCACTGAAAAATTCAAATTTACATTAGAAAGGTTTTATGAACTTAAAACTCCATGTATACAAGCCTTCATTAATAAATCCACGAAGTCCATTAATAAATTGTAGCTGCCATCTTGAAAAAAAAAATGGTGGCAACTTCATAATAAAAAATAAATCAGTTCACCCTTCCTAGGAGCCAGAAGGACTTGTTTTTATTTTTTGATCAATAACCCCTAAAAAGTAATGATATCAGTACAAAAAACCCTTAACGGGTTAAAAGTTTGTGACGCCGCTACTTTATGGCTATAAGAATTTGAAATATGAGTCTTAAAAATAATGATATCAAATTTTAAGTGACGCTTTGCAATTAGTTAAAATATACATAGATTTTCTTATTTGATCATTTACTTTCTACTTTTATTTATATTTATAATGCAAGCGTAATATTTTTAGCTTCTAGATCAGACAGATATATAAAATACACTCATCGATGCTTTTTCATTTACATTTCAAATTCAAAATAACAGTTTTAAAAGGAATGATATAAAAATTCCAGTGGCGCCTCGGTGTTATTTTAAAAGATTTGTTTTTAGATTCCACTAAAACTACTTTTGTTTTGTCTAATAAAGTATATTTACATATTGAAACAGTGCTTTTAATTTTCAAATATACTGTCAAATAATTATACTTTCACTGAGTTTGCATTATAAATTAAAATTATTTATTTCAATAAATTGATTTATCTTTTGCGTCACGCTATCCAAAACAGCAAGTAAAATCTGTGTAAATGTTTTCTTTACGTCACACTACCTCTTTGCGCAAATTTTCACTCAGTTGGATACTATGATATACTATGTTTTGGATAGCGTGATGCAAAAGATAAATCAATTTATTGAAATAAATAATTTTAATTTATAATGCAAACTCAGTGAAAGTATAATTATTTGACAGTATATTTGAAAATTAAAAGCACTGTTTCAATATGTAAATATACTTTATTAGACAAAACAAAAGTAGTTTTAGTGGAATCTAAAAACAAATCTTTTAAAGTAACACCGAGGCGCCACTGGAATTTTTATATCATTCCTTTTAAAACTGTTATTTTGAATTTGAAATGTAAATGAAAAAGCATCTATGAGTGTATTTTATATATCTGTCTGATCTAGAAGCTAAAAATATTACGCTTGCATTATAAATATAAATAAAAGTAGAAAGTAAATGATCAAATAAGAAAATCTATGTATATTTTAACTAATTGCAAAGCGTCACTTAAAATTTGATATCATTATTTTTAAGACTCATATTTCAAATTCTTATAGCCATAAAGTAGCGGCGTCACAAACTTTCAACCCGTTAAGGGTTTTTTGTACTGATTTTTACTACACACATTTCTAAAATTTGGCGGCATACAAAAGTGCCGCAGTACAGTGGTTGAGAATCACCGATTTAGAGCATTACATGTTCTTGTAATCACATTCATCAGTGGTGCCTCTAGTCTTTCAAAATCCTGTTTCCCTAGGACCCATGAGTTTAAAAAATCTGGGTACTTTTTTCAAAAAATGGGTCCCCACATAAATGAATTTATATATTAGATATAAATAGGGGAGACTGGGGATACTTGATCCCCACTTTAGTTTATAATTTTTTTCTCTGCAGCAAATTATCAGTTTTCAAAAATTTTTGGACATGAACAATGGTGATTTTTTTCTCTTACAGACTATATTTTTTGTATTGAAAAGTAAACCGATAATTGTAGTAAAATATATATTTTTTATTTTTTTATAAGGGGATCATGTATCCCCACACCGAGGGATACATGATCCTTTTGTGAGGGATACTTGATCCTACTCAGAAATTACTCCGGCTATTCATTAGATAAGCAATTTACCTATGTATTTTAGTTTACTAAATAACACTTCTAAAAAATAGCAATAATTATGGTTCTTTCTTAGGTATGATAACAATATGAACATCAAAATAACATATTTATTTTAAATGCAACTTTGCTATTTGAAGAAAAATTCATGCAAGTTTTATAAATGTGCTATGATACTTTTGATCAGTTTCTTTCTGTTAGTTGACCATCATTTATTTTCCGATAAAATTGTGCTTAATATATTTTATAATTGAAACTAATTCATTTTTTTTTTTCTTGTAAAAAAGTATACGGTTTTATTAAAGAAACTAAAATTACAACAATTACTACAAAACAAAAATCAACTTTCTGGTGCTCTTAGTGTTAATTTAGGATGTCTATTCATGAATCCTCTATACCAGTCATAACTGGCACATACATTTTCTTTCCAATTATGAGGTACTTCTTTGTTATTTTTCACTGCATACTGAAATGCTAACTGTTTTAAATGTAACTGTTTGAGTCTATGATGTAATCTGCTTGCTTTCTCCAAATATTGGTACAGCAAGTCTTCTTCGTCGTTTGTAAATATCTGACGTTGTTTATAATTAGACTCGAAAAGTATTTCTTCATTTGACGTATATAGGGATACTTGTTCCCTGGGATCATGTATCCCTCAAAGGAAGGGATCGAGTATCCCTCGTATGAGATTTATACAAAACATATGATTTCAATAATAAATAATAAAAAGTTGTTTACTCAAGGCAATACTTAATTATTAAAGACAGTCTATACTTTAAAATTACACTTACGCAATTGTTTTAAGTTGTATGTAACAGACAATACAAAGATTAAAATATTGACCTTTAAAAAAGTTGTCCTTGCCACATTTCAGACAATCCTTTCTTGACTTGAAACAAAATTCCTGAAAAAGATTAAGTGTTGCCATTTTTTGTGTACAGGTATAACTTTAACATTGTTGCCAGGTTTCAAAGCTCCATTAATTGATTTTAGTATATTTTTGGCTGAGGGATCATGTATCCCTAGGGATCAAGTATCCCCAGTCTCCCCTAAAAATTTTATCTTATTGTGGATGAAAAACAGTTTTTTAGGAATTTTTAACCAGCTCTTTTTGAGATTGTCTTAAACTAATATTATGTTGGAGGTGGTGGTTGTTAAGAAACAACTAATAACATTTAGCTCAGTGTGCTCTAAAACCAGGAAAAAAAAAAAAAATTAGTGAGAAAGAAAGAAAATATAGTATATTTATAAAAATTGTTCTCCCCCCCCAATATTTTAAAAATTGGGCGGCATATTGAAGTTTCTAGGGGTGCTATTTTGCGACTTAAAGTTCATTTGAAAGTGGATCATAATTTCGTTAACTATCGTTAGTTACCAAAAACACTTAAGAATTTTATGTATCACAAGCTGACCGACTGGTTCACCGACCAACAAAAAAAAGTTTGCGTTAAAATGCCTGACTGTAGCAAACTCCTGTTAGGTGGCGCCTGCGGTGCCCTCTAAACTAATTAGACGCCTAAAACAGCCTGTTTTCCTACCGTGTAAACGACCCTTGAAAATTCTCATTGTATTCATGATGCTTAAAAAAATCTGATCATAACGAATTCCTGTTTGGGGGTGCCTATGGCATTATTTCCCGTTTTGTTTACTTACAATAGCCTGTTCGCTTACCGTACAAAAGACTGTTGAAAATTCTAATCGTATTCGGGATCCTTTAAGAATAAGTTAGTAGCAAACTCTAGCTGAACGGCGTCCTTCCCTGTTCAGGCATAATGAGGTTTCTGGGGGTGCTGTTTTGTGCCTTGAAGTTCATTTGAAAGTGGATCATAATTTTGTTGATTATTGTTAGTTACCAAAAACACTTAAGATTTTTATGCATCTGAAGCTGCATTGGCGACCAACTGGTTCACCAACCAACAAATAAAGTTCGTATTAAAATGTCTGACTGTAGCAAACTCCTGTTAGGTGGCACCCTCTTAACTAAAATTAGACGCCTAAAACAGCCTTTTTAAACGTATATAACAGCCTATTTTTCTACTGTGCAAACAATCCTTGAAAATTCTCTTCGTATTCCTGACCCTTAAAAAAATCTGATCATAACAAATTCCTGTTTGGGGGCGTCTATGGCTTGATTTCCTATATCAAACACTTACAATAGTCTGTTTGCTTACCGTGCAAAAGCCTGTTGAAAATTTTGATCGTATTCAGGATCCTTTAAGGATAAGTTAGCAGCAAACTCCAGCTGAGCGGTGCCCTTCCCCTTTCAGGCACCTACAACAGCATGTTCGCTTACCATGCAACGACCCTTGAAAATTCTGACCTTAGCAAATTCGCGCTCTGTGGTGACTGCGGCACCCTTCTCCCATTTCAGATACTTACAACTGACTCGTAAGTATGTGCAATCGCTTTCTCACCTCCATAAACTTAAAATTACGATTTTTCAAGACCTTAGCTCGAAAAAAAAAAGCAGTTTATTGTACGTTATGGCTATTGTATAAAAACTAAATTAGATGAGGATTGGTTTGGTTATAACGATTTCTCACTAACAATTTTTGATTCTAAGTGATCCTTTAAGCAATTTTTTTATTCTAGTTTTATTGCTTACAGGTTTTTAAATATTTATAAGTCTATAGAATTCAACTAGAGTTTCTTGACATGAAATAGCGCAAGGAAGCTGATTTAACGTCGCATTAATAGGCACATATTAAGCAATTGGCGACGGTTTAGGATTAACGCCCCAGTGGCGGTCCGAAGACAAGCTATCACAATTTTTATCTTCTGCAGAAGGGATGGCTCCCCAACTTCAGTATCTCCCAGAGGTATTATTTGCACAGAGCATGGAGGACATTGCAGCCATGACAGAGTTCACGTGCACCAGAGACTGACTTACATAATGGTCTTCAATTGGCTCGATTATTGAATCCACAATCTTTCTGTGAAGTTGGTAGACGTAAGGTGCCGGGTACGATCCCAGGTTGCGCTTGTCGACTTAGCCGTTTGGAATTTTCCATGGTTTTCTCCGAAACTTGTGTAAATACAGTCTAGGACCCCTTAGAAAGACCTCCACAGAAGGCACTTCCCCACAGGCCTAGGACCCTGGAGCAGTCAATCGGCCTTTTTCCCCAAACACTGACACCAACACCCAAGTAAGATATAAATTTCTGTACAAAAAAGATTTAATTTTGGACAACGGAACCTTTTTTTAGTTTGTTCTTCCACATAAAGGCATGCGGTAATTGTGCCGCATTCCTTAGCAATGGCTACTACATTTCTTAAAATATTTTTCACACGATATGGGAAAAAAGAAAAACGTTTTTTTATTGGTTCAAATACATAAAATAACAATAATAAATGATTTTTTTTTTTTTTTCTCCTTAAGAGTGAACAATACCTAATTTCATAATAAGAAAACACCACAGAACTGGCGTTTAAAAACAATAATTACAAAACTTTGAATAAACGCCATAAAATGCAATAAACTTGCAATAATTGTTTCAGGTCGAAAGAACACACAATCCTTCGTCAAGCGAAAAAAGTAGGCACAAGTGCAGTCAAAGCGGCAATGCACAAAACCGTTTTAAGTGAACAGCAAAAATATATACAGATCAATGTAAACATAAATACTGGTGTGAGGAAAATAGTGCTGACTCTAAAATAAAAGGGCCACTGGTAGGGAATTCAATAAAAAGCGGCATTATTTGCATAATTTGTGGTGTTCTATGTTATGACTTTTTGTACGTAACAAAAGTAAATTACTAATTTTCCTTGTATATATATATATATAGAGGCTGTATGCATTTATTATTCCAGGAATGCTACAGAACGATTGCTAAGAAAGTTTAAAAGTCAGGGGGGAAAAAAAAATCTAAAGGCCTCTAAACATTTAAAATGTTAGAAAAGGCTACTTGGTACCAAAATGTTTTTAAAAGGACCGCCAGGTGCTAAAATATGTTGAAAAAGGGCCACAGGGTGCTAAAAACTGTTTAAAAGGGCAGCCTGCCAAATTAGCCTAGAGTCAGCACTACAGAATTATGAAATAAAAGAAGAAAATAAATAAATAAGATTAAAATGTAACAAAAACTAAAAATTTAAAAAATGTCAAAATGAAATGAAAATCGAACTTATGTGAGTAATTTCATAGCATCAGACAAGAACGGAGTAGAACAAATATCATTAACAAGATTTTTCGAATTTTTAAATATGTAAAAAACTTCATGGATATTCAAATGGGAAGAAAAGACAGGAGATGAAATTATTTTAGTTTTAGAAAAATCAAAACGATGACCATAAGCCCAGCAGTGGGAAGCAATAGAAGATTTAGAGATCTCTTCATTACGAATATTTCGACGATGCTCATTTATTCTATATTTCAAACGCCTTCTAGTTTGATCAATATAAACTAAATTGCATGACGAACCTAGGACTAAATAAAATACCAGAACGGTTTTCAGTAGGAATGGGATCTTTTAAGAGGAGATAATTTCATTTTGTTGACGGGTTTCTAAATGACTTTAAAACCAAATGGTGAGAGAGTTTTAGAAATTTTAAAGGAAAGTGATAAATAAAAAGGTAAAACACCTGGAATGAGACTGTGATTGTTCAGTTTGGTATCAGAATGTTTAGGATTCTTAAATTTATATAAAACTTTATTAATAATAGAGGGATTATAACCTCGAGAAAGAGCAAGAGATTTTAAGTAATTAATTTCTTTTGAAAGACTAGACGGATCAGAACAAATGTGTAAGGCAATTCAGATTTTTGAACTTAGAATTACATTAAAAATAAAAAAATAAACAATTGTCAATTTTCTGAATGTGAAAACAGAATTTAAATATACATTATGTAATGAGTAATCATGAAATTAAACTTTCCCACAGAGTAACATGGGCCACAGCTGTCGGCGAGATTAGGTATTGTTCACTCTAAAAATAAGAAGTTGCTTTGCTTAGCAACAGTTACTACTTTCATTTCTTAAAATTTATTTTGAAAAGTTATATGTTTTACCTGAATTATAATGTAATATCTTTTTAACTTGTTGGAAAAAGGGAAAAAAAATATTTTTCAATTGTTCTACTTTATCTCAAACCAATACTCTGGTTGTCCTAAGAAAGATACTTTTGCTTAGTCTCATACGAGAATATATATATATATATATATATATATATATATATATATATATTTCTGCAAAGCACATTAACCATATCTTTCGAACGATACCACTTGTAAGCCCTTCCAGTGGCGCACCCAGAATTTCTGTCTGGAGGGGGCTGAAGAATAATTGGGTCCTACAGTATAGTAAAAGGTTTATGGCCATATACGCAGCAATGGCGGCTCGTGAACCGAAAGTAGGAACTGAGAAATAGCATTTAAGTATAATTTTAATGCATAATTTTAACTAAAAATACTCATTTTATTTATATGTAAATTTATACTCTATAAATGTAAATAATAATGTGTAAAACATTAGGTGAAATGGCTCTTCACCTATTTTCGGTCCATGAGCCGCCGCTGGTACGCAGATATATGTATAGTAAAGAATCTGTTTTAAACGTTTCTTTTGAAATAAATAAACGAATGAATGGAACTGAATTTATGTTGAATAGCACAACTGTGGAATTTATTTCCATATATAACGTGCTAAGTTACAGTACTTCGGTCAATTGGGGTTGAAATTGAACTTGCGAACGTAAAGTTGTAGATTCAACTATGATCAAAAACTGTCTACAATCAAAATCTTCTAGGGCCATCTACGATCGAATATGACAAGCTGGTGAACATAAAATTTACTCGAAATGAAATGCCCCCCACCCAAATATTCAGGGTTGGCAAGTTTTTGACGCATGGTAGTTTTTGACGGTTTAAACCACAGTTTAAACTGTCACGTCAAAAACCTTATGTCAAAAACTGTCAAAAACCTCAAATTTTCCACCTCTTGGCATACTTTAAACAATTAAAAAATCGTATTTATTATAGTCAAGTAAAAAACTGTAGTCTTAAAAAAGTGCTTAGTTTATATATCTCTCAATTTTTAGAACGCTATTATATGTATTTCTTATGAATGCCAATGACTTCTATTTAAGTACAAAAAATTGATATTCATTACCTTTACTATATATATATATATATATATATCACTTAAATAGGAAGTTTCTAGGTATTATTTTTTAATTTTCATCCTTTCATTAATTTTTGATGCTATATTCATTTAGATTTTACTTTATTTCTTATTTGGTTTGATTTGGGTGGTCTTCGTTTTTGATCAGAATAATTGTTTGAATACTGAAATTAAATCATCTTTAAATTTCAAATTTTTGCACTGATAATATTATATTAATATATATATATATATATATATAAATTTGTATATTCTAAGGTGAACTACTTACTTATTGCATTTTAAGTTGTCAGAAATTTTACAAAGTCTTATTTTCAAAAAAGAAGTTCTAGTAAATGCATACTGATTGACAATTAAAAGGTGCTGTAATTAATTTATTCTAATAAATGAAATTACTGTCCTATTGAATAATAAATCATGTCTTTATTTTGGGTTATAATCAATAGTATGTTTTAATGTTGCATGATTAAAAATTTCTAAGGTATTGCATGATTAGTTGAACTAAATTTTTAATATGATTTACACAATGCAACTTTAACCCGCCAGTACTTGGGTTGGGTCTGTGAGACCCATTTATTTACTAGAATGCAATGTAAGAGAAACATTTCATATATTACGTGAAAAAAAAAATTATAATAAACGTAAAATTTTATACTTTATATTTTTATTGTGTGATTTTATTTTGTGGGCGTTATATTGTAACCATTCAAATATTGAAAGAAAATTGTGCCTTTTCCCCACTCATGTACTCACGGGTTAAACTAAACATTTTTAATTAAAGAAACGACAGACAAAATATCTTTTTTGTAAATTACAGTCTTAAAGGTATAAAAATTTACAATTATATGCAGTGAAATGCAATATTATTAAATACACTAAAATTTCTCAAACTTTATTTAAAAAATCAAAAATTAAAATTTTCTTTATTTTTTAAAAATGCTCTAGGCTAATTAATTTTTTAATTTTATACCTTGATTTTACATTATTATAGTTTAATTCTAAAATATCTGGATATCATTTTATTAATTTTTTTATAGGTTAATTAAAAAAAGAAGAAAAAAAGTTTGAATGCTAAAAATTTTCGTTAAAATTTCAGCATTCTACTTAATTAAAAAAAATAACCTATCACTGAATGCACAAATACATACTCACTAAACCTAATATTTTAGCATATATTTTTAAACCATAATAATGTTAAAGTGAAAGAAATAATAAAATAATAATAAATTGCAAAAAAAATTTAAAAATTTTCAAAAAATTAAAGAATTTTTAATATCCTTAATTTTATTACTATAATTTTAATCTATGCATGCAGATTTTCATAGCTCTAAGACAATTTACATAAAAATATTTATAATATTCACACTCCCCTTAAGACTATGTGCTGATATGTTTCCTAACACAATTTTTCTTTTTCTGAGAGAAAAGAAAATATATATATGTATTTATATTATACATATAATCAATGTTAATACATAGTACGTTGCAACTTAAAAATATGTATAAAATTACTTTATATCACAGTTTCCATTTTTCTCATGTGGTTTTCGACAGTTTTTGACGGTTTAAACCACTTTTTGACAGTTTAAACCAGTTTTTGACACCTGTCATGTCAAAAACCAGTTTTTGACGTCAAAAAACCAACCCTGCAAATATTTCCACTGAAAATAAAATTTGATCAATTTTAATATCCTTTTGCGATGCTTTATTTGTATATGCAGTAACACTTAAGTACTTAAGAAATCTTAATAATTATAGCCAAATAAAAACTACAGTTGTTATAAGTATGAATTAGAACAGAATTTTCAGTGTAAATTTTTATTTAATTATCTGGAGTGTGGGGCGATGCTTCTTCAAGATTCGATTAACAGAAACAAGTCGGACGTGTAATCTTCGTAGGGGTAAGCCAACACAGCAAGCAGGGGGCAGAACCTCTTAATATCCTAAAACATTAATTCTAATGTACAATATATTACTTAGAATAGTTTGTTCAGTTAGTAAATATTTCAAGCGTTGCCTTTCTGAGTAATATCATTACAGGATATTGTATTCCAATAATATATATATACATATTTATGAAATTTGAATTTTTATAACAGGCAAAAATTGTATTATCCAAGAACGGAGCTTAGATCTCAGTGACATCGGAAGCAAAAATGAAAATTGTGCCTGGACCCTACTGTATTTTCTACGTACTGTGATAAAAAAAAAAAATAAGTGACCCCATCCTCCCAAGCATCTGTAAAATATCTCAACATATTGTTATCGGAGTATTTTCCTATTTTGAACAGTAAACTACGCCTTTTGGCTTTCCTCTAAATCGGTATATTTTTAGAAAAATAATTTTACGCATTTGTGATCAAATCAATTAAATTTTATCTTCAGCAATTGATGCGAAATTTCACTAGCATGTATTTGTACTAGCAGCATTTAAAGGGTTTAACACGAATATGCAAAGTCCATTTTTAATTTAAAATTTAGTTATAGAGGAACGATTAAGAGCAGGGCTAATTTTTATTTCATATCAAACGAGAATTTTCATTTGCCGATGTGAATGTGTTAATTTTGCTCAGGGACAAAACAAACTTTCCCAAGGATGCTACAAATACTCACAAATTAAGATACAAAATTGCATGAGCTTGGTATCCCATTTTCCTGAAAAATACATCGCTGCTTATTTCCATGTCTGATTGCTTCTTCTGTCTGACTTTTTAGATACTCGATTTCATGATAACAATATATGCTTTAGGACCTTAGAAGCCCATCCCTAAAAACTGCAACTTCTTTCAACTAAAAATCAAAGAACTAGTTCATTGTTTATGTGTTTGACAGTAAGGATTTCAAAAATTCCTAATATTTAATGTATAATTTATAAACTATTTTTGCTTACAATATCTGTGTTTGAATAATATTTTTTTTCATGCACATCTGAAATTTTTACTATGTCAGCTGATTCTGGAGGGGGCTTGAGCCCCCTAAGCCCCCTCCGTGGGTGCACCACTGAGCCCTTCCTTTTATTGAAAGTAGGCTAAAAATGTAAGAGAAATTTCATGTCTATGTATTAATATATAGGATCACTGAAAAAATTTAGAATGCTCCAAAGATGTATTTAAAAAAAAAAAAAATGCTAAGTGGAGGGGGGGGGAAAAGGCAGCTTTTTTTTTTCTTGGCAGATTTTAGGAATATGCCCTGAAGGAGGGGGGGGAGCATGTATTAACTGACGAGAAGGCCTGTGCCCTCAATCCCAAAGATGGCAACACTCTTGAAAGTATGTGGGCGATATTTTCAGATGAGGAATATGAAAGGGTGCCAAACGTCGGGTTCCCCCCCCCCCCCCCCCCCCCCAAAATCAAATTTTCACGCTACGCCCCTGCATGCCACCACAATTTTGGTACTATATGAAGGGGATGGTCCCCCGCTTCAGTGGCCCCCAAAGGTATAATTTTGATGGGAACATGGAGGATATTGTGGCCACGACACATATTACATGCACCAGCCGCGATTACTGTACACGACGGGTTTTGGCCGGCTCGAGAACCGAACCTGCAATCTTCCAATTACAAAGGGGTACAGCGGTCCGGATCTAAGGTTGTAAAAAATAAATAAAAAGGGTCATATACTGAAGCTGTAATGCAAAATTGTCTAGATATGAATTTCTTTCCATTAAAAATATATATGAATATTATATACTTCAATTTGACATTGAATATGAATATTTCCATAATAATTTTCTGCTTTTGTCTTGTAATATGCACTATTAATATTCCTTTTCAGCAGGGTACGCCGATTTAAATCAGCTTGATTAAAATCATGATTAAAATCACGATTAAAATCACTTTGATTTTTAAAAAAAAATCATTGATTTAAATCAAAAATATAAAATTTTACAATTTTGGGTCAATATGTAGTTTTATATAGTCTTAGAACATAAGAAAACTTGAACTTACTTGTTATTTACATCAAATACCCCCTCCCTCCCCCCCCCCCCCCAAAAAAAAAAAAAATAAATAAATAAAATATCTGTGTTTATTAATTTTAAAAATGATTCTTTTAATTTTCTACAACTCTATTTTTATCTTCTATTCTTATTTTGAAGCTAACTACATTCGTTTGCAGCCATTTTTGTTTATACAAAGCCTTAAATTCTCTGCCCTAAGTGTTTTTTTTTTTTTTTTTTTTTTTAAAGGATAATAAATATTGTATCATCTGAACTCTGAAGCATTTGATTTGTCTGTCACTCTGTCCTTCATGTTTAACTTTTCTTATTTCTAATTCTGATTACTATGTTTTTTAACTGGCCAAGGCATTCTTAAGCAATTTTTCCCTTTTTACTTAGGCTTTTATAAAATTAGAAATGAAATGGTAATGTCCTGATTAGTTGTTTCCACGGAGTAATATTAATAGGAGTTGAAGGTCCAATGGGAGAAAGCTACGAAACTGTGATCTAAATTTTTGGTAAATATTGAGGGCGCCACTTGTCATTCCTCCCTACCTCGGCGCGGATATACTGTTGTTTTCAATAGAATTTTGCTGGAATACATTTAAAATTTTTTATTTTAAGCAATTTAATTTCTTTGTAAGTTCTTAAAACTGCATAATTCAGATGTTTCAAATAAATACTTCGTTCCTAGTTGTAAAACAGGCTATGATAGTGATAAGAAAAGAAAAAAAAAGGCCGTAGGAGAAAAATAAAGTCCGAGTTCGTGTTTTCTGCACCTAAAGTAAGTTTATTTTTTTCTTTACAAAATTTCATCCATTCTCCTTCCTCCCAATTGTCTGTTTTAGCTAGCTTTGGTTCATAAGAATCGTCATTTTTTAAAAGCTTTCTTTCAAAGTAAAATGAGTATAAAATGGCTCTTAAAAAAAACATGTTGGTTAGAATACTCTATTTAATGAAATTTGCTTTCAATCGAAATTTTTTCAGCTTGATATTATTTTTAAAAAAATAATTAAAACGAGACATTTCCCCATTGAATAACATTGCGGAAGCTGGAGAGAAGGAAGGATTGCACGGTGGCGCCATCTGTAAACATTAGAAAACAACATCACAAAATTTCAGCGTTACCTTCTTCTCCTGTCTTATTACTCCGTGGTTGTTTCAGTTTCCTTAATTTTTTAAAACTTTAATCTTTTGAAAAAATCTTACAATTTATATGTATTTTATTGGTAATAAATTGCACAAACTAATGTGTGTATTTTATATATATATATATATATATATATATTATATACACATTGAATTTCCTTTAATTGAATAATTATTCTCCAAAAAGTTTCTCTTCAAAAAATTTGTTAATGTGATATTCAAGATGTTTTAATATGTACATTTTAATGACAATAATAATAAAAACATTAAAAAATATATTGATCTTATATGCTTTTAAGCTATTTACACTTAATCATTTATTTATTTATTATATTTTTATTTATTTATTTTTCTTTTTGAAAGAAGGGGGGGGGGTAGAATGTATCTATGTTGGCTAATATTACAATTTTTTTTTTTTTAATATCCTCATATATATATTTTTTAATTTAGTTTATTTTTTTTTATTGCTTCTTATATGTATTCACATTTAAACTTAAAAAAAGTTTTCATGCTTAATTTCTTAACAATTATTTTTAGTCGAATAATGTAAATAAAACAAAAAAATCTGATTTAAATCAAAAAAATCCGATTTTAATTAAAAAAATCTGATTTTTTTGATTTTTTAAAAAAAATCATGATTTTTTCACACCCTGCTTTTCAGTGAAAGAAAACAGCGAATAGGCGAGCAGAGCTCTGCATGTGTTAATAAGTAAAGGGAGTTGGGTGGAGGCGAAGCCTCCCTGGGGGGTAGGGAGCGGAGCGAGCAGGGGGCAGAGCCCCCTATTTAGAGAAAAAAAAATATGTGTACTTACTTATCTGTAAATGAAATTACTATAACAATAATAATAATATTTTGACATTAGCAAACACATTTTATTTTTTGCTTAACACAGAAAACATATTACTTTTTTTTTAACACTTAGGTTTTTTTAATACTTAGGTTTTTTTAATAATAAAATTTCTTAAATCGTAATACAGACATAATGTCATGTTCCTGTAATTATGTTCGTTCATCCATTCCATTTGTTTTTGTTTTGTTTGAACGAACTTAGAACACAGCAGGGGGATGCGAATCAATGTATCAGCACTTTTAACAGATAACTTTTTCGTGTAGGGCCTTCGTTTTCGCATTTCAGAACTTTGTTTTCACGCCGGCTACTCGTGTGTGTTTATTGTATTGGAATTAGATAGAAATGTTCTTGGATTCTTTGAAAGAATGGTTTTGTGACCATTTTTCGAATTTTATATTTTGGCTAAGAAGCTTTGATTGAGGGTACCCATTCCATTGGTGATTCGTTATGTAGTGACGCAATTCAGTGTATCGTACACTTTTTACTAATAATATTTTCGCATCGAAACTTCGTTTTCTAGTCTTGGAGTTGGAACTTTGTTTTTGATTTCGCGCTGGCAGCTTGTTTTTGTTTATTATACAGGATGTGTTCTTTTCCTTTATGGTAAAATGAAGTCTTAAAGGATTATTTTTCTTCTTTAGAGAAGATTGCTTTAAAAATATAAAGAAAATATTAGTTTTAAACAAGAAATATATTTTAAAATTTGTTTTTCTTTTTTCTTCTAGCTTGATTTTTTATTTTTATTTTTTTTTTAAGAACAAAAATTACGTGTCCCCTGGGACCCGCTACAAAATTTTTTTTGCTTCCTGCTTCTGATTTTTTGTGTAATTTATGCACGATAGCACGTAAACGGCATCACTATTCATTCATCCATTTCATTTTTGTTTTGTTTCCATGAACTTAGAATGCCTCAGAGTAGTGCGATTCAGTGTATTGACACTTTTTACTGATAACCTTTTCGTATTAGAACTTCGTTTTTGCATCTCAAACTTTTTTGTAAATGCTTGTGCATGTCTATCGTTTTGAATTTGGATGGAAGTGATTTTGATATTTTTGAAAGAATGTGGTTTTACGACCATTTTCTGAATTTTAGCTGAGCTTTTGATATATGCACCCATTGTAAATTCAACGTGGCAATTTAATTTGGTGTATCGTACACTTCTTACTGATTATCTTTTGATATCACAACTTAGTTTTCACGTCTTAGAACCTTTTGATTTCAAAGTCAGCCGTTCATTTTTGTTTATTGTATGGTACGTTTTTCTGTATGGTAAAATGGGATTTTAAAGGCTTTTATTTCTTCTTCAGAGCAGGGTGCTTTAAAAATATAAGGAAAACATCAGTTTTTAAGCAAGAAATATATTTTTAAATTTGTTTCCCCCCCCCCCCCCTTTTTTTTTCTTTCAATCTGAAATTTTTATAAGAGTGAAAATTGTATGTTCCCTTTAATACACTACAATTATTATTTTTTTTTGCATCCTGCCTTCGATTTTTTTGTGTAATTTACATGCTGTAGTGTATAAGTGGCATCACTGGAGTATTATTAAAAAAATGTTATGTTTTCGTTTGAATTTCCCTTTAGTTAATCATTTTTAATTCTATTAAATATGCTTATGGGGGAAACCGATGCCCCCACATTTACAAAAAAGTTTTCCTAGTTTACTACTATCATCAATAATTCATATTAATTTTACAATCACAAGTTTAAAATAACTCTCATTATGTACATTTATATGAAATTTTGTCCTATACTGCCATGTTAAAAATTTAGTAAAAATTAGAAATCCTTCAGTAAACTAGAGATACAACAATGCTGGCCATGAATCCTGATTCGCCCAAAGCTATTTTTGACTGCCTGAGGGAAGGCTTCAGCATCAACATAGACTTGGCGACCACTACACTAGAACACCTTCAAACAAAACCACTTATACTGCACTTATGCACCAAGGTTAGGAATCCAGGTTGCCATAGTTTTGACGAAATTTAATCAGCCTGCCATTTTTTCCCGTCCACTGCGCAAGCGCACTAAGCTCTTGTCTTATCTCTGGTTTACTAAAGGATTTCTAGAAAAAATGCAATCACAGTGCCACCTGTTGAGCGATTGATCTCCAAATCTAGTTAGCACCAGTTTATGTCGGGGGCCAACTAAATACCAAGTTTGGTTAAATTTTGTTTAAAAAAAAAAAAAAAAAAATTCATATTTTACTAAATTTGCAATGCATAAAACATAATGAAATCAACATAGATTTGTTAGATATATAGCCTTCCCTTAAAATGCGGAAATCTCTGTATAACAGCGCCACCTGTTGAGCGATTTGTACCAAACATTGTTAGGCATTAATGTATGTTAAGGAGCATCTACATGTAAATTTATATCCAATTCTGTGCAGTAATTCCTGAGACAGTGCATTCCCTGAAATTACGGAAATCGCTGTTATAGCAGCACCACCTGTTGAGTGATTGACACCAAGCGTTGATAGGCACAAATTTATGTGAAGGTGCATTTATATATAAATTTATATGCATTTCTGTGTAGTAGTTCCTGAGATACAGTCATCACAAATTTTTTGTCACACATATGGACAGAGATTTTCTAAAAATGGTCAAATCGTGTTCTGGACCTCTCAAAACATGTAAATCCATCGAAAACTGTAAGTCAAAAATTTTTACAAATCCAATACTTTCTTCTATTTAATATAGAAGAAAGTAAAAAATGTGATATTGTCAAAATACATAGTTTTATGGGTTTTTAACAAAATTTACCTTCAGCACCACTGCTAGTGGTTCGTCATTAAGGGCCTGGCCCAACTTGCATTTTTTTCTCAATCAAAGAAATAATAATTTTTGTTTTCTATTTTCATTATTGTAACTGCTCAAAAGAATATATACAAAATAACCCCAATTTTCTCTTTCCAATCTTCTCGTAATAGTCTGTTTGTCATCATGTCCTTTTAAGATGCCATAAATAATTTAATGACTGCTGGGCACTGGTTCAGCTGCCCCAGCTTGGCATCTTCATTTGTGAAGTATTTATTCTATTAGTACAATGGGCTAACAGATTTGGCAACACAATGCTTTATCAGTATTAGCAGCAAACAATCTTATGTTTATGGAGTCAAATGGTGTGTCAAATGGTCAAATCGTGTTAGCAGGAAAATAACTATCTCTTTTAAAATGTGTTAACCCTACAATTCCAGGACAAAATTTGACGACTTCTACGTTACTTTTTTTTAAATCTTATTTTTTATACATATTTTTTTTCTAATGGTATGATTTTTCAATGCATTTTAAAAAATTGCATGTGTTAGTTTAAAACATTAGAGTTAAAAAAAAGAAAAAAATTGATTCATTACAAATATCTTTCTAGATTAGTGAAAACTTGTGATTAATAATTTGGCTGACACACTGACAAAATTATTTTGAATTTAAATAATTAAATAGAAAGAAAATACAGTTGATATTTTTCTTCAGATGTGTATGTGGTACACTAAAATTTTATGCAAATAAATTATAAATGAATAAAATTTTTTTATAACATATTTAAATTGATAAATTAAATATCTGCATAAAAGTCAAAAAGTGTTTATTAAAAACTGAATTTTTAAAAATACGATTTAATGCAAGCAACTGCACATTTTTTTTCTTCTAAAATGATAAAGCGCGAAACATGTTTTTTTTTTTTCTTTCTAATCTGTGTTGATATTACAGTATTCATGAGTTTCTAAATTTCAATATAATTCCTTGATTTTATTTCTGTTGTAAAATAAGAAATACCGATGTAATGTTTGAAATCTTTTATTAAAAGATGCGGAGATATTAATGCATGAAGTTTATATATATGTATATTTATTACATCTAGAGAAAATTAAATTTTGATGATGTCTATTGTTGCGTTTAAGGCCAGTTAACTGTAGGAGGGTCTTAGACTTAAGTGGTGTATCCTCCTTGGTAAATTATTCTGAGGGGTTCCTAGCTCATCTTTACACAAGTTTTGGAGAAAAATATGGAAAACTCTAAATGGATAGGCTGACAAAAATGATTGGAAATTGAACTTAGAACTTTTTGAATACCAACTTCGAAGTACTTAAATTTTGATATTTCATCGATAAGGCCATTGCAGAATTTTCGATTGTAGTCATAAAAACTTAATTTTTTTTACTTTTTTTTTTAAAGCAGTTTTTTCCATAATGTTAAACTGAAGATTAACTATTTAAAAATATATTAATTCGAATAGAATATTAATGTTAAATTCTTTACATCGTACGATGGGTTAGGCCCCCTCCATCTGCGAAAATTGGCACAAGCTGTCACTGAATACGACTAATTACTCAAATATACGATTATTTCTCTACTTTACTAAATAAAGATAAGCAACTAGACTTCCTGCAAAAAAATAATTTATTAAAAAAAGCAACAAAGAATACACAATGTTAGTCGTAGTATAAAAGAGAAACTGGTAATTTTACGTTAAATTTTCTTCCAGACTCCTCCCCTTCATGTAAATATGGGCTAGGGCTTCTATGGAGCACCAGTCGCTACTTTATTACTCTGTCTGTCTGATTTCCCAAAAAGCTTGTTTTCGTTTAATTGTGCTTTTATCCACTAGGTGTCACTACTCTCGTATAGTAGAAAATGAAACAATCTCATGTTTATGGAATTTTTGCATTAGTACTTGATTTTTAAGAGTTTAGAAATCTTTTTTAATTTCTATCAGTAAATTTTTATTTGCAGTTCTTTAAAGGAAATGTAAGATTTTTTTTAATATACATACAATATTGTTCAAATTTAACAATTTAATAAATTAACACTACAAATTCATGTGTCATAAAGAATACCAGAAGATCATTTAATTGAAATAGAATATGAAAAATATAACGCCAAACCCGTTTAACTGCCACATGGATGGGTGGACAAATATTCTGAATAGGAACTACAATGTAAAGGCCAGTTTGATGTAGCGCCAACTTACATTTTCAAAATATTATAACTTTTTGTTAAAATTCGTATTTTGTTTTTTAAGTCAAGTGCTATGTTATTTTCGCTCTTACTGCCGCCAATTACGCCATGTAAACCTCCTCGCTGTGATAGATTAAAATGAGGAGGAATAAAATTTTATTGAGAGACAGGACAAAGGTTCTTCTAATTTAATGCACATTTACTCAAACTATTACTTCAGCGAAAACTTTCTGTTTATTATTATTATTATTCAGTGTTTCTGCTACGGTAGCATTTTTCGCGAAATGCTAAAAGACTTATCCAAAATATGCAAATGAAATAACATGTTTTCGCTTTTTTGCTAAAGCATCTTACTAAACACAAATTAAAAAAAAAATCTTCAGCGAAAATATTATAACGAATCTTTCATGGGAAAAAAAAAATTGCAACATTGATCAAGAAAAATGTATTCGTTCATGCATATAAGGAAAATCAAACACTGAACTACGCATAAGAATGGCATACAAGAAATCAACTTGTAAATAAACATGAGGCATTTGTAAAGTGGTCTAATATGAATGAAAGAAAAATTATAAATTGTAAACCAAAAAGCTTTGAATAATAATAAACAAATTTCACTTATATTACTTACCTTTTTTTATTTTGGTAAGTTATGTTTTTATTTTCAGATACAGTATAAGCTTAATGTAGTTTTACATGCTATAGTGATAATTATATCTCCAGAAAAAGAATATAAGTCGTATCTAAGACGTTCATATTGCTTTAAAAAAGTTTACAATATAAAGTAAAAAATCGTGAAGTAAAAAATCTAAAAAGTTGAATGTTTTTCATGTCTGCCAATAAATGAGTTAAAATATATGCTTGTACAATATTCAAATTGATCTGGTTACAGTCTTTTTTTGTTTTTCATTTCAAATTAAAAAAAATTAACCTTCTGTGTATAACTCTTTAAAGACCTGATTAAAAACTTTTAAGTTTAAATGACAAATGAAAATCAAACATATTGAGGCGTTTAGAATAATGTGTAAACTGATATTCCTCTTTTTCTACTATTTCTGGAATTTTAGCATTTTGCTAAAGCTTTTCTTCTGATTTTAGTTTTTTTGCTAAAGAAAATTTTTACTCAGTTTAAACCCTGTTATTATTCTTTTATTTCAAAATGTCAAAAAGAGTTATTCTTTCAGTTTCTGAAAAATGGCAACTTTGTGAATATAAAGAGATGAATCCAGATGCATCTCAACAGAGCATATCTAGTCATTTTACTCTCTTGTGGGAAAAATCCTATTTGTAGACGTTGTATTGGCAACATATTATGGCAACGGGAAAAATTGTTTCATGCTAACAATCCTCGGTCAAATATTAAAAAACTGAAATCAGCTAAACATGAAAAATTAGAAGATGCTCTTTACATGTGAATATTTCAGATGAGTGTGAAAAACGCTACTATAACTGGAGACGTTAAGAGGCCTCTCCACTTATCGTCCACAGAAGCCATAGCCAATGTTATTCTATGGAGAATTTCGCAGCATTGTAACTTATTAATACATATTTTTAAATTTCCGAAACTTGAGAACTATTTAACAATTTTTCGTTTCCTAAAAATTGTTTTTTAAATTTTTTGAAAATATTTTATTTTTAGGTTGTAAAATGCTACTTTTCACAATGTGAATTTTTTTATTTTTGAGCTTAAAAATGAAATCTTAAAAAAAAAAAAATCAATTTTTAGAAAGCGATAAATTGTTTAATAGTTGTGAATTTTCGGAAAGTGAAAATGGAATTAAAAAATATATTTTAGTTAAGGAATTATAATGGGGCAAAATTTCCCATAGAATAACACTGGTTTTGGCTTTCGGAGATGATATGTAGAGAGTCCCCTTAATCATAAATTTCTTTCAAAGTGCATTACCGGAAATACCATATTAGGCACATTATTGACCGTATCAGTAAAAATGATTTTTCTGCTCTCTCCCTAAAAGATGCGATTTGGATTATGAAAAGAGCGTGGGATGAAGTTTATGTGCGGAGACTTTAGTTAACTGCTGGATCCATATACTGTCTTCGTGAAAAATCAATTGATAAACTAAACACTGCAGAAATGAAAGATTTACAGCATGATATAAACAATTTAACTAGCATGCAGCATTCTCTCACTGCAGTTGAATATATTAATGTAGACAAAAATGTTCAGGCATTTGAAGAAATTAGTCGAGGAAATTGCTGGGCTAATAACAAATAACAACCCAAATTCAGATTCATCTGAAGGGGAAATTGAAATTAAAGAAGATGAAATTAAATCTTATGGAGCAAAAGACTGCATTAACAAGCTAAAGATCTTATTTAGAAAAAAAAAATTCAACCGATAAAAATATGATTGATAATCTTTTTATTTTAGAAAAAGACATTGAGAACCTTTCTGAAAAAAAAAAAAAGCTATTTTAAAATTTTTTTCTTATTCATAAATACAATTACTACGTAGAATAAAATACTAGTTATCACATTATGATACTCAATTTTTCTGATACTTGTAATGTAAGGAAGTAAGTGAATATTTAATTTTATTTCGTTTATACAGTTAGGATTATAATTCAATATAGCGCCAAATCCGTTATAACATCATATTATTATGCGTACTGATGATGGCACTAAATCGGGGTTTGACTGTATTTTTTAAAATAAAAATGTAATAATTCTAAGTATGAACCAAAAAGAAAAAGAAATCAATTTTGATAATTTTTACTTACTTTCTCTATATTACATATAGAAGAATTAGATTCGTGAAAATTTTCTACCTCTGTTTTTTGATGGATTTACACGTTTTGGGATGTCCTGAACACGAATTGATAGTTTTTAGGAAATGTCTGTCTGTGTGTATCACGATTTTTGTGGACACTATCTCATGAACCAATGAATGAAATTTAACCAAACTTTTATTTTGTTGCACCCTGACATAAACTGGTGCTGATTAGATTTGGGTATCAATCGCTCAACAGGTGGTGCTGTGATTGCCTTTTTTGTAAACTTTTAACATGGCAGTATAGGACAAAATTTCGTATAAATGTGCTTGATGAGTTATTTTAAACTTGTGATTGTAAAATTAATATTAATTATTGATAATAGTAGTAGTTAACTAGGAAAATTCTTTTGTAAATGGGGGGCATCGGTTCCCCCCTCTCCCTTCTCCCCCGGAGGGGGTAAATTTTCAAGGTGGGTATCTTTCGAAAGGTCTCATCAATACCTTTAAAGTGAATGGTTGAACTATAAATCTGTGATAATTTAAAACAAAGTTATCGATTTTTTTAACTTTTAATGAAAAAAAAAAAAAAAAAAATGGTTATTTTATTTTATTTTATTTTTTAACAAAATTTAACCAAACTTGGTATTTAGTTGGCCCCTGACATAAACTGGTGCTGATTAGATTTGAGGATCAATCGCTCAACAGGTGGCGCTGTGATCGTATTTTTTTCAAAATTTTTAACATGGCAGTATAGGACAAAATTTCGTATAAATGTACATAATGAGAGTTATTCTTAACCTGTGATTGTAAAATTAATATGACTTATTGATAATAGTAGTAATTTGGAATGAGAATTCTGTGTTATGTTACGCCAGAAGGAACTCTCCTTCTATGCTTTGAGACAGGGACGAACCTGTTCTCCCTGTAGAGGATGGCGAGTGGGCATTTCCTGTTTGCTTTTCAAATTTTGTACTCTACCCTATGTTTTTGACCATGCTGTTTAATTTAAGCTTGGTTTAGTTTCAAAATAGCAATTTTACTGATTTACACTTCCTTTGTTAGTCAGGGGTGAAACTTTTCAGACTTTATTTGTTACTTATTCTTATCTGTTTTATTTTTATAGGGTTGCTTGGAGACTAAAGAATACATTTTAAATGAAGTTACAAGATGTTTGAATCTTCATCCTAGTCGCATCAGTATAGTAGCAGCTCTTCTTGGAAATCACATCATTACTGATAATGATCTAGCCTCATTTCACAAAACATTATGTTCTGATGCTAAAGGAAAAGTAAATATTTTCTTTTTAATTCTTTGCTAATTCTTTCTTATTAATTTATAACTAGGATTCTCAGGGTTGTCATTTCGTCAAAAGTCCGGGACGCTGGACAAAAGTGGAAAAAACCTGAAAAAACCACATGAAACTGGACAAAATAAAATCCACTGAACTGTACATGTTCAGTGCATAAAATTATTCTGTTAAAACAATAAATTGCAATTTTAACTTTAAATTACAATTTTAGCAATAGAAATATTTTATTAAAAATTAATAATTTGATTAATGAAAAGCATAATTTTATTTTAATCACGATTTAAAAAAAAAAAAAAAAAAAAAAAAATCATGAAGAAAATGCTAATTACATTAGTTTACAGTTTGTAGATGTAACAAAGTAAATCTATTGTGGTGGACTATTATAATATTATCATACTGGATATTAAGAGGGGAAAAAAAAATATTTAACACTATATCTAAATCTTTAAAAACAAAAGAAATAGACACGGCTGTTTAGCCGAAAAAAGATTTTGTGCCCAATGTTGAGTTATCTTCAGTACATAATGTTGACAGTTAAAAATGAAGAATAACTTAATCCCACCCAACACCCCTACCCCCTTCGAAAGAGACTATTTTCAATATTAAAGTTTAAAATAATTTAAGTTGTTTCTTTGCTATTTTGTACTTAAAACCCGAATAAACTACTATGTCAGAAACGCCAAAGAGAAATATCTGTTTTTGAAAAATATCTATCTGTTTCTGACGTAGTAGTTTATTTGGGTTTTAATATACCAATGCCAAGTCTCCTGTTATTATTTTTACTTAACTTGGAAATATCTTATTTAACATTTCTATGTTAGGTTAAAAAAAAAAAAAAAAAAAACACTCATAAATGTAGATAAAATGTTTTTATCAATTTATGTCCACAAGTCAAAACAAAGCTTCCATCAAAACAAAGCTTTCATTTCTATATAACATTTTATTTGCAATACCAACATGTCACTTTTCAATCCAACAATTTTTTAAAAATCAAATTTACATGCTTAATTATTTAATAATTTTATATTCTTATTTATACTCTTATTAAAATATATTTTATACTCTTATTAAAAAAATATTACTTGGTAATGGAAATTCCAGATGAAAAAAATACAAAATTAAATTTTACTTCCACATAGAAAAGTTATTTATTTTTCACAAAAGTAATGTCTTTAATAATATAAATGTGACACATATGTGTATGACTGTATATATATTTAATCAATTTGATAAATATACAGAAACTTAAAGAAAAATAATAAAAATGTTGAGTGACTCCAGTCGACTTTCTGAACATTAAAGTAATTCACTGTTGTTTAAATAAAATAACACACGAGAAGTCATTAAATAAACAAACGAGAAAATTATAATAAGTGTTTGATTATTTGCTCCCAAATAATATAATGTTTAATGGAACGGAATACATGCAAATTCTTTTGTGTGTATCTGTAAAAGAACCAATAGTGTTAGATTCACCAAAATGTATACAGTTTGTGTGACATATACTTATAATTTGTATATGAATTCAAAGCTCAATCAATGAGTCTTCAGACGCCATCGCTTTTTAAATAAATTCAAACTATAGGCCATAATATTACAGAATATTTCGTTATTTCCCTGTAAAAAAACTATAAATGCTAGATTCACCAAAATAAATCTATACGATTCAGTCGACAGTGACTGATAACATGCGTATAAAAGTTTCAGCTGAACTGAATAAGGAATTCAGATGCTATCACACTTTAAATTATTTGAGCCCATAGACTATAATGATAAAGAATTTATCTTTGTGTCCTGGTTAAAAATAAATAAATAAAACTGTGCTAGATTCTCCAAGATGTATACAGTTTGTACTACGATAACCTATAACATATGCACCAACTTTTAGCTAATTTGGACAAAGCATTTAGACAATATTGTGTTCACTCTACTCAGATATACATACATTATCGTAAAATAGCAAAAATGAACTCATAGAGCCTCAAAACATGTAGATACACCAACATCACAAGTCAAATTTTTGTCATGATTGCAATACTTTCCTTACCTATGTATTTTCAGAAAGTAAAAAATTCCATGAAAGGTATGTGAATCATTGATTTCATCATGCTTAATAACAAATTTTTTAAAGGTGTTTATGACTATGAGGGAGGAGATGACAATGTAGTTGAAAGCAGTGGGGGGGGGGGGGGGAGAGGAGAATTAAAATTTTAACTATAAACTATCACTTTTGCATCCAATCCACCCTTAGAAATAGATATATTTGTTTATTACATATTGTTAACTTTGCATGTCTATTTTGAAATATTTAAATTGATTTTATTCACATACACAGGGTTCAGGAATTTATTAAAAAATATGGTCGCCAACAAAAAATTCTGGTAGCCCATAAACAAATATTCTCCAACTTTTTCTTTTCTTTTTTTTGTTCCATTTCAAAATTTACTTGAATATTGTAATTAAGATTCTATATACCAATTATTATACCAACTAAAAACCAATTATTTATTGGGCTTGAATGATTTTTTTTTTTTTTTACACCAGGAAACACCTGTTTAAATTTAACATCATGAAACTGGTTTTATTATTTTCACTAAATCAATACACCATCGGCAATGATACATCATTACACATACAACAATTCAGCACCAGGTCGATAGCATGCGCAGACAGGAGCAGTGTAAACCAATTCCCTAAAACGGTGCAATAATTTAACACTGAGTTGTGAAACATGCACGAAGATGTGTAAATTCCCTAATTCAACACAGTGTCTCAAAAAGTGGTGAGAGAAGCAGGAATCAAAACAGCGAAAGTAGAATTTGAGCCCAATTTTGGGAACAATTCTTTCACCAAAATATATATTTAAAAAAAAAGTTTCCTTAAAGTTGAAAACATTATTACTAGTTTAAAAAAATATTGGTCGCCAATGGCAACCAGGTGACCGTATTTCACAAGCTCTCACATACACATAATGATAAAAAATTGTTTTATATATATGGAAAGAATAAAGGCAATTTTTAATTTAGTACTCGCAAATAATTAATAGTGGACAAAACGGTATTTTGTCTGGGACGGTTTTAACCAGGTTTTTTCCAGTGTTCAACCCTGAGGATTCTAAACTTTTTATTTTCATCTCGATCGGGCAGAGATATATTGAGCTTTTTTTTCCCCCTCTCTTCATAGGATCAGATTTTTTTTAAGTGTATTCTTTTTAGTAAGAATTTTGTTCAAAATGCCTTCTATTTTCATCCCCAAGAAGAAAATCTGATGTGCTTTGAAAATTTTCTCATTTCTTCAAAAATATCATAGAAATGCTGCATTCTAATTTAATTAATTGCTCAGAAAAGATTTTTTTTTTTTTATATATATATGGGGAAGTTAGGAGCTGTTCTTTAAATATAAGGAAAGGGAAGACATTTTTGTTCAAAGGAGTAGGTAGGGCTAAATATTTTGTTATAGGTAGCAATTCTTTTTATATGAGGAATGGGTAAGAAAGTGGTGATTCTTGTGATGCAAGGAGTGCGTAGAGGGCAATTATTTGTGATGCAAGAAATGCATAGCAATCTTTTTTTATATGAGGAATGAGCATGGATAGGAGACTTGAAGAAATGGGAAGGTGAATAAATATATATATATATATTTTGTATGAGAGAAATAGGGCAATTTTTTAGATAATGGGGGAAGGGGGGGGATGAAAGAAAAAAAATGCTGCTTTGCTGTGTCATCCCCTGATTATGTAGTTCTTTTATGGTTTTCACTTCTGATAAAATGTAGCAGTTTAATTAAAAAAAAAAATATTTTAATGTTTTTTAAAAAACTATACATACATTATAATGCAATATTTCATATTTTATTGTTTTCATGTGTGTATATATACATGTACAGGGTGTCTAAGTCATGAAAGTAATGAAATTCAGCAATAGATCGTGAAAGTCGTGAAAAGGCCATGAAAGTCAAGAAAAATTCATGAAATTCAGCTGTCGGTCATGATTTTTGTTTTTTCATTTTGACGGACTTCCTTCCTAAGCAGGAAATTTATTTTCTTGCCCAAAAGTTGTAGTAACTTGTAGTATCCATCAGGTGGCACTGTATTTAAAGTAAAGTGAAACAATTGATTGTAAGTTATCCATCTATGTATATATTGTCTATGTTTTTGTATATATTTTGTAAATGTGTAAAGAGGACATTCAGTCTCATGGAATAAACAAGTAAAAGGTATCGCCTGCATAATCTATGTTCAATATCAAATTATATCAAAATGATATGGATTTTTTTTATATTTCTGCATTTTCACTGTTTTTAGCTATTTTCTACAAGGGACACCACAGGAAGAGTATTTCATCTAACACCAGGAGAACCATTGTTTATGTTTGTTATGTTTATATATAAACTTGGAATGTTCAATTAGATAGCTTGAAAATTCTAGTTTGATTAAGACTGCCTTGAAAAGGCTATCATATTAGTTTTTTATTGAAATTGGATTTTGTTATTGTGCCTTCCTGTTGCACTAAACATTTCACCTTCACTTTAAAGTAAATGTAAACCGTATCTTTCTTCACTCGTTTGCTCAGTTGACTAGAGCGCCGTGTTGACAACGTGAAGGTCGTGAATTGGATCCTCAAAGGACCGATGTGTTAATTTTTGCAGATAATTAATAGAAAATGTGTCAGTTGATAAAAGAAAAGTTTTAATAAGCTTTCTTTTATTTACTAAAAAGCATAAAATAAAAATTTAAGCAAAAAAAAAAATAAATTTTTTTAGAAGCATTTTATTAAAATTGGATTTTTGTCGTGTCTTAGTAATGCTAAGAAACAAGGAGCCTTCAGTTTAATGTAAATGTAAGTAAGCTTTTTTCGTCGTTTGTTAGCTCAGTTGGTTAGCAAGTCATTTTGATAAGTGCAAATAGAAAAGATTTTAATTGATAAATGAAAATCTTTCATTATCTACAATATATCCCGAGGCATTTTTATCTTTTTAAGAAGCTTTTTTATAGTTACTAATGTGCACAAATTAAAAATTTAAGTAAAGAAAAAAAAATAACACTAGAAGCTTTTTATTGTTGAGCCTTAAAAAGCGTAAAATAAAAATTTATTTTTGCAAAAACATGCTATAAAAAAAGTAAAAGTTTCAACAATAAGAAAATTTTAAAGAAAAATATAGATATTTCACTTGCGCAAGAGATGGAAAATTTTTTAAACATTCGAAAACAATATTTAGTCATTAATTTTTGTATAAGTTAGTATTTTCTAGCATGTTTTTTTTTTTTTTTTTTTTTTTTTAACTATTACAGTAGAGCACCTATTATCTGGACGTCGATTAACTAGAATGTCTAATTAACCGGATCGACCAAGGAGTATTTCTTTTCTTTCCCGGTCTTCTGCCCCCCAACCCCTTTTATAAAAATATAAAAAAAAAAAAAATCACGAAAATCAGTTTTCGTGACTGAAGACGGTTGAAATTGCTCCTTTTGTCTCCCGTCCCCTCCATTTGCTTTCTTCTGACCAGTTTCAGTGAGAGGGGAGAGTGGAAAAGGCTGAATGAAAGGATTAGGAATTTTCTTTTTCCAAGAATTAGAGAGGGTAGGAATGTGTTTCCCAATTCATTTTCTTTTGACTGGCTTTTTCACGGATCTCACTTTTTTACTTTCACAATAAATTGTTTTTTAAATATGTAATACTATACTATAATACTATGTAATACTTTGGAGGTTAAAATCGCTCAAAACTGCTGCATAGTGGTGAGCGACCTCCTTCCGTTTTGGAATCTTTGAATATAATTTCTATGTGAGCTTTTATGTAAAAATTTGTACCATTTTTCTAGAAAATAAAATTTTAAAATGTTAAAAATTAACTTCTAAACAACCCATTTGTAATATGATAAATAGGCACTACTACAATTGCCAGTCCTAAGCCTGGAAAAAGTGTGAAGGGAAGTTACCTAAAAAAACATAGACTTGGCTGTTTTATAAGTTGTCCAATTATCCAGATTTTTCGTTAACCGGATCAGCCTTGGTTCCGACCGATCTGGATAATCGGCACTCTACTGTATTTGACTTTTTGGCCAGAGTGCCATGCTGATAATGCAATGGTCTTGGGTTCGATCTTTCAATGGCCAATGTGTTAATTTTTGCAATGTCAATTGATAAAAGAAAATCTTTCAATGTCTACACAATGCCCTAAGAATTTTTGATTAGTTCTTTACGAAGCTTTTTTTTTTTTTTTTTTTTTCCCGTAACTAAAAGGCACAAAATAAAAATTTAAGTAAAAAAGCATTTTTTAACATTAGAAGCTTTTTATTGTGGAGTCCTAAAAAACATAAAATAAAAGTTTATTCTTGAAAAGACATGCTATAAAGAAATGCAAGTTTCAACAATAAGAAAAATATAGCTATTTCACTTTTTCAAGAGATGAAAATTTTTAAATATTCAAAATACTTTAAAAAGCTTTTGAGATCTTATTAAATTTATGGCTTAATGAATACTGATACAAAAACTAATTACTAAGAATATTAATCTCAAATACTTTGAATATTTAAAAATTTTCATCGCTCGATAAAGGGAAATATCTATATTTTTCTTTATATTTTTCTTATTGTTTAAACTTACATTTCTTTATAGCATGTCTTTTCAAGAATAAACTTTTATTTTGTGCTTTTTAGGACTCCACAATATAAAGCTTCTAATGTTTAAAACATGCTTTTTTACTTAAATTTTTATTTAATCTTATATTGAGGCTACAAAAGTTACTCCACCAAATTCAGAAAATTATTTTATTGTGCAAAGTTATCATTTTTGCAATCTGTAATTGCAGAATTGGAGCAATTCTTAACTTTGTTTCCAATCAGATAAACCATTGTTACCTTTTTTGCATACTAACTGTTATGTAATTATACTGAATGTTGCCATGAGATCTATAAAAAATATCTTGTCCAGAGTAAAAAGTTATAAGCAACTTCTGTCTCTAAAGATTTCTGAAATTGAAAATCACTTAAATATTAAGGAGATATAGTATTTGCATCTAAATCTCATTCCAAAGACATTGATGATAAAGACACATTGCCTTTTTATAAGAGAATGATAATATTAACCCGTCAATAGTCGCTAGTTAGTTGATTCGCCGTCCATTTCTTCAGTGTTTATTCACAGCCACCAAAATTTTTTAGAAGTGGCATTTGATATACATTATCGATGATTATTCAAGTTGATTCGCCTTTTATGTATATCAAATGCCACTTCTAAAAATCTTTGGTGGCTGTTGAATAAAAACTGAAGAGATGGGTGGCGAATCGACCAACTAGTGACTACTAACGGGTTAAAAAAAATTAGTTTGTAAGAAAAATTCCACAAAAAATCACCTTTGAATATAAGAATGGTAAAAGGAGCATTGCACATTTCACCTTCAGTCATGATGAGCAAAATTATACAGACATCAATAAGTATGATTCTAATCCTATCTAGTCATTTATATAATAATTATATCATAATCGTTTATAAACATTTCACAAACAGAATTGCCATCTTTTGAAAATCTACACGCATTCTAACATTTGTTGCAAAGAGAAAAAAAAAAAAAAAATAATAATAAAAGATGTATTTATTATCTAAAATTTTCTCATTTAACGTTTAATTTTTCTAAAATATATTATGCTGTACTTCAAGAAGCTAAAAAAAAAACTAAATTAGGAAGAAAAAAAGCATAAAACAGGGATCATTCTAGGCAAAATATGGGTCCTTTTCGATGTCACTTTACATTGTAAAGAGGGACCCTTTACAAAATTCAAATCCATAAAAAGGGACCCTTCACAAAATTAAATTTATAAAATTAGCCTCTTCAAAAGATTTTATTTTATAAATATGATCCTTTTATAAAATGTTTGTGTTTTTTTTAAGCGAAAGTCTCTTAACTTGATATTAACCATTATGTACAATGATTGTAAAGGTGGAACATTTTACATGATATATATATATTTTTTTACAAGTATATTTTATTTTTCACAAAAATATTTTGTTTGTCACTAAAAAAAGGGAATCAAAAGCTGGCTGGCTCCAATTCTGTAAAAATTGATGGAGAGTTTATAGAATTATTTGTGATTTGCTAATGATATTGTACTGCTTGCTTCCTCGTCTGAGGATTTGCTAGAAATGCTTCAGAAATTAAACAAGCTCATCGGATTGAAAAGGAACCTTGGTAAGACAAAAATTACGTCAAATTCCTTTGTTTCTCTACTGAAGATCATTGTTGATATAGATGAATTAGAAACGATATGCAGTTAGATATGCCTAAATTTTACATACAACTAATTTTAAATAGAAATTTTGTCATAAGATAAGTATATGTGTTTAAAAAGACATTTATTTTATTAAGAATTGAGGTGGGATAGTTCTTAAAGAAAGCAGGTCTGGAAATCTATATACGATGTTTTTTTTTTTTACTGAAAATCACTGTTTATATGGATGAATTTGGAACGGTATGCCAGTTACACTTACCTGGGACAAGTCTTTACGATGAACGGGAACATCATAAAAGAAATTAACAACAGAGTTAAGCTTGCATGTAAATCATTCGGAAGAACTATATTCAAAAGCGACTATATTCTCTATATTCAAAAGCGACCTCCCAATTTGTTTGAACTGATCAGTGCATTTTGCCTGTTTAACTTACATTTCAAAAACTTGGACATTAACCTGTAAAACTATACAAAAACTTCAAAGAAGCATAGAGAGATGCATGTTAGACAGGCCACACACCAAAGAAGCAAGCGATAGTCATAGGGGCATACGCAGCATGTCTCTGGAATTTCAGACGCGATATAAGCAACCTGTCTTTTCACCCTTTTCCATCTGCACACCAAAGTGACACACATCCTGCGAAGAAAGCGTTTTTGATCACGTGTGTTTGTTGACTTTTGAGATTTTTTTCTTCATAATAACAAGTTCGAAAATTATAATTCCAAATCAAAAAGAAAGGTTGAATTTTCAGACCTGCCAACTGCTACGAATAATTCGTAATTGCTACGAATTAGGGCCGTGAACTACGACACTATCAAAATCGGCTCAAAATTACGAATTTTTATCTAGCACCAAAGCTGCAACATTTCTGATGTTTTGCCTTGCGATTTTCAATCTTTTTCCATCCACACCATAAATGTCAGTTTTCGTTTTAAACTTGCTTTATTAGCTTCTAGAATGTATAAAGAGATAGAATTGTTAAATATTTCTCATTCGTGTATTTTTTGTGCCCTCCTCGCTCCCCACCCCAACCCCTAACGATCGGCAAACAAACAAACACCTCACGAAAGCCTTGGGATTTCTAATATTTTTCCATCTGCAACATAAATGTCAATGTTCTTTTTAAACTTACTTTATTAGGTGCTAGAACCTATAAGGAAATAGAGTTCAATATTTAGAACTTTTTTTTAACCTCCCCCACCCCCTCCCTCCCCTACCAATCCATGATCAAACGCCTACAGAAACCGTTGAATGTGTTTAATATTTATATTTTAACATTTTTAAAACAATTATCCCAATACTAAGATTAGAATTTTTTGCAATCATTATAAATTATATATTTTTTAATTATACACATAATTAAACACACAACAAAAAATATTTATTTAATAGGTAGTATATTTGCTGAATTTTAATGGCTGGTTGAATATAGTGTAAAAACAGAAATTCTGCATTTTGAATAAAATTATTTTATACCTGGTTTCATAAATCATGTTTCTTAAATAGTTTTTCATTATATATGAACACTAATGCAAATTATTTAGGTAAAAATAATAACTTTTTAAAAAAATGTTTAATCTGGGGGGGGGGGGCATTAAACATAATGTGGCCAGATTTCGGTGGCAAATAAAGCCGGATGTCTGTCTGCCATCCGGCAGTGCATATTATCTGTGGAAAATTTTTCATCCGGGCGGAAAATAGTACCCCGTTGATTATACGCAAGAAAATACAGTAATGTACATACATTTATTTGTTCAGGATTCGTGTGTCGCATGATAAAAATGAACCAATCAACCATCCAATCTATTTTTAAAATTGGTGTGCTACTAATTGTCATTTTCAAATGTTGGCAGGTATGAATTTTTTATTAACCCTGTGTAAGCATTTGAACTGAATTTTTTAATTCAAATAGACACCTTTCAAACGGTTTAAGGCTGGTTCTTTTAAAGCAAGAAATTTCTCTCCAACTTGTACAAGATATAAAATTATAACTTAAAATGATGAAGCTATTGTGGACAACAAGATTAGTTTTGAAGACAATAAAATTACCTTTTATGTAGAAATGTCATTTGAGGCGACACGCTGAGAAGGTTAGAATAAAAGAATAATTTATCAGAAAATAATTATTAAATTTAAAAATAGATTTTCTGTTAAATTGAATAAATATCATTGTTTTATATTTCACAAGAATAAATATTAATTTATTCATATATTTATTTTTTTTATTAATGTTTTTATTTAAATTTTTAATCAATATTTGGTATAAATGTTTCTAGCAGAAAACAATGCTCATCTACTTTAATTAAATTATTATACATTCAGACTAAAAAAAAAAAAAAAAAAAAAAACTTTTATAAAAATAAAAGAATAATTTAAGAGAAAATAATTATTAAATTTAAAAATAAATTTTCTGTTAAATCATTAAAATATTTTAAGTAAAAAATTATTTTATCATTTGAATAAATGAATAATTTAAGGGATTTTTTTTTTTTTTTTTAAATTTCAATTATTAATTTTTATTTATTCATATATTTATTTTTATTAATGTTTTTATTTAAATTTTTAATCAATATTTGATATGAATGTTTCTAGCAAAAAACAAGGCTCATCTGCTTTAATTAAATTATTGATATGTAAAATAAATATTCTATTAAATATATATATTTAGCTATGGGGGAGAGGAGTGTTTTTATTTGTTTATAATTTAAGTAAATGAATAATTTAAAGGAAATGATTTTTATATTGCACTTTTTTATTTTTATTGTTTAAATTAATAGTTTCCAGTTGAAAACATTGCTTTTAAATCTGAACAATCATCAATAAAAAATTGTAAATCTATGCAAAAACCCAATAAATTCCATGATGTTCTCAGTCATCATCGTTGAACAAAATTGTAATGAGAAATGGTGATAAATGTGTGTTTAATGTTGTGTCCATTTATTTATTTTTTATTTATTTTTATTTTTTAATAATAATCATAGTCAATTATTAACTAGATACTAAATTTCTCTATTTAAACATGATCTTCCTTATAAATGAATAATTTTCCTCTCTATTCTTCGTTAATGTCTTTCCCTAGAGTATATTTATTAAAAGAGAGAGAAAAAAAAAAAATGAAATTAATTATTTTGTCTTAAAATTTTCATCTATTTAAAAAAAAAAAAAAAAAAGTCTTTTGTTGAGGGTTTTTAATTTTTTAATCGTTAATCATAGTTAGTAACTAGGTACTAAATTTCTGTATTTAAACATGATTTTCTTCCTTTTTAAATGAATAACTAGTTAATACCCGTCAAAATTTGATGGATCATGTGAAACTTAAATCTTTTCATCACATAAAGTTTTAAACATTCCTGTTTTAATATTTCACATTGCTCTTAACCAGTTTTGAACCCTTTGCTATAATCAATTATTTTTTTGTTGGAGGGGAAGGGGGAATAAATTTCAGGAAATTTCAATGTACAAAATTTAAGCGTGCTCCATGTAATAAAAATAAAATCCCAAGATATTTCCTAATTTTACTCTAAATGTTGCAATCTATAATTTATATCTATAATTTATAATGCAATCTATAATCTATCGATTAAAAAAATATACAGGGTGACAAGAAATAACTTGGACGAAGTTTCAAACCAAATATCTGTAACTACTACTATCACAAACTCATTTTGGAAGATGTTGTCTTACCTTGGTTGCAAAAGTTCTTTGGAAACAAAAGATGGACCTGCCAACAGGATTCCGCACCTGCACACAGAGCTAAAGGCACTCAAGATTGGTACAAGACAAATTATCCTGACTTCATTGGAGCTCAAGATAGGCCATCGTATTCCTTAGATTTGAACCTGATGGATTATTCTGTTTGGTCCATCTTGGAGACAAGGGTCTGTGCTAAAACTCATAAAACTTTGGCATCCCTAAAGGAATTCTTATGCAAAGAATGGGATAAAATATCAGTAAGTGAGTTGCGGGCCCATAGCCGAAAATTTTGTGACACGTTTAAAGCTCTGTATGAAGGCTAAAGGTAGCCACCTTGAATATTTGTAAATATAATAGTCAAAATAATGTATTCATATTTACTGAATTTTGATCGTAATATTTTCATTAGTATTAAAGTTATAATGTATCTTGTGTGTCCAAGTTATTTCTTGTCACCCTGTATATATAGTATCTCAGAGGTTTTTTTTTTTTTTTTTTTTAATAAAAATATTTTTAAAATCACATAAACTTATAAGGCAATAATTTAATTTAAAATAAATTTTAATGTTTTATGTTTTCTTTATATTCTATAATTATCTAAATTTGACGGATCATGTGCAACTTAAATTTTTTCACAGCATAAAGTTTTAAACATTCCTGTTTTAATATTTTGCATTGTTTGTAACCAGTTTAAAACCCCCTGCTGTAATCAATTATTTTTTTGTTGAAGGGGAAGGGGGAATAAATTTCAGGAAATTTCAATATATAAAATTAAGCGTGCTCCATATAATAAAAATAAAATCCCAAGATTTTTCCTAATTTTACTCTAAATATGGCCTAAATAATGTAAGGAGTAATTAAAATAAAGAATTTATAAATTATGGTAAGAATGGCAAAAGAAAGCACACATCAATACTTTTCATACATATTTTTTTAATTTGATCACGAATTTTTATCTTTAACATACTTTTCTACAAACAGTATATGACAAAGAACATGATTTTTCTCTCTATTCTTTTAATGTTTTTCTATAACTTAATTTTTAATATTTTTTTTATTAAATTATTAATCTATTTAATTAAAAAAAAAAAAAAAAAAAAAAAAAAAAAAAAAAAAAACCTCATCGAGGATCGTACCCAGTGGATACAAATCCAACTCTTTACCTCTAAGTCTGAAAACATCTGAAATTCAAGAGCAATATTTTCACATATGAAGGGGGTTATAGAATAACATTTTTAACCTATCATATGTTTTCAACTGTGTTTTTTTAATTTAAACATTTTTTTTCTTTTCAATCTGAACTTTGATTGTTTGTTGTATATTACACCGAGCTGTATTTGGGCTTGTAGAACTTGACATTGTCGTTAAAAAATATACTATTTATATACAAAGCAATCTTTGTAATATGCAGTCAAAGATAAATATTGCAAAGGTTTACTAAATATTTGTATTAAAAATTAGTGGTATTCAAAAAAAGTGACTGCATTGAGTCCAGTGTTGGCTGAACTTTTCAACAGTTGTCAAATATTTAGAGCCGCCATGTTTCGACATAAGCATCAAGGAGAAAAAATTGCAACATGTGCGATTTGAGCAACAAAGGACAGACACATGTTCTGCTTATAAGACATGACGCTTGTCTCTCTGGTGTGTGTATGCAGTAAAGTAAAAGTTACTGGCTACTTTAGGGATCATCTCTTATGTCGTACAGGTCGCTCTTGCTTTCTTGGTGTGTGGTCTTAAGATTCACCCGAAGAGACAGAAAGCAAAAACACTTGGATTAGGTAGCAAACTAAAGTTACTGATGTTATTTCTAGAGTTAAGTTAAAATAGAACTGGGCTGGACACTAGGGCTGGAGTATTTATCAATATATCCCCAAGTATCAATATTTTTTAAGTATCGCAATAACGATATTAAAGATCTAGCTTTGCTGATATATCCCTCTAACGATATTTCTTTAGCGCACACTGAGCGATCGATCGAAACGCCGATAAATAATGTTTCTCACTAGCACCTACCACCAGTCGCCACGCTCGGAATAAAGAGAACGCCGAATAGCTTATTCACCGTGTTTTCTAAAAAAACAAACAAACCGTTTGGCTAGCGGAAGTGACGCAACCCCTTGTGCGCGCCACAAACCTGCATCACCGCGCGCCAAGCAAAGCCCGAAAAAAAAAGAGACCTGAATAGCTTATACTAATGCAACCCCCTTTTTCCCCTCCCAACCCCAAGCAATCCTTCCTCTCCAATCCTCTCTATACCGCAATATATCTACTTTCTTGAAAATATCACTGTCCAAAAAGTCAATGATATTCATCAGGAAAATTAAACTATCACAGTATATCGACTTCCCATAGTATATCGACTTCTTACAGTATACTGACTTACTGACTTCTCATTCTACATTCATGAATTTCCCTGGCTCTAAACGCTAATATGAAAGAATTTATACTACCGTTAGTATAAGTTCTTTGATAATATTGCACATTATCGCTCGTGGATCGTACGTGTAATACCACAGACAGGCGATATAAAATCAAACGCTTATTATGAATGAAAACAATATCTTTTGTTTTAGCTCATTTCCTGCTATTGGTTCATTGATATTGGTTTATTTCAAAGTATCCATATCTTCTGGCCAATAAGATGCGACATGTGTTTAACTCGCTTTGGGCTCAGTAATGCCAGATTGGGGATTTTGTCCCCATTTTGGGGATTTTTGAGGCTTTTGGACCAAATGTTTGTGGGGACTTTTTTGGGGAATTCTAAAATTTTTGGGGACAAATCTGGGGAGTTCTTCAACTCTCTGTCAATGTTGATAACGTAATGATTTATCCCTACGACTAGAGACTTTCAATATCTTTATTGGTATTTGGGGATTTTTTTTTTTAAATTGCCTTCTTTTGGGGAAAAATCGGAATTTTTATCACAGAAAAATCTGCTTGATATTTTTTTTGAAAAAATTTTTATTTCCCCTTTTTAGTAGAAATCAAATTGGGGATTTTTTCGAAAAGAACCTCCTGAATTGGGGAAATTTGAAGACCTGTTTGGGGAAATAATTTTCGACCATCTGGCATCACTGTTTGGGTTGTACATCAGTCCCTTTCTCCTTTCCCATGTTATCGAATGGGATTTTCGTTGCTTCGTTTTATAAAAATATCTCATTCAAAAATGAAGTTTTTCGAATTCTGTTTTTTGAATATTACTCTTTGAACGGGTCGCCTTTTAGCTTGGTGAACAATTTTTCGAAAAAAATTATTTAAATATTTTATTTCAATAAGTAAATTATGGACTCTAATATGGACTCTGATAAGTGTGGATCTCTAAGTAAAATATTTAAATTTATTTTTTCGAAAAATTGTTCACTAAGCTAAAAGACGACCTGTTCAAAGAGTAATATTCAAAAAACAGAATTTAAGCTAAAAGACGACCTGTTCAAAGAGTAATATTAAAAAAAAAAAACAGAATTCGAAAAAGTTCATTTTTTAATAAAATATTTTTATAAAACGACGCGACAAAAATCCCATTGGAAAACATGGGAATGGAGAAAGGGTGCTATCTGACTGATGTAAAATAAAGTTTTATCTTCAGTAATTTTACAGTGACAGTTTATTAAATTATATAATATTGGATAGTTTATTACTTTTTTTTATGTAGCATTTATTTTTTCTCTTTCCTTTCCTTTCTTTCTTTCTTTCTTTCTTTTTTTTTTTTTTTTAAGCCGTACATGTAATTGCAAAATGAGTTACTTTAAGTAACAAAATGAAACTTTAACATAATTTTGTTTAAATAATATAATTTTTATACTGACAATGTATATATATATAATGAAACTATTACAAATATATGAAACTATTACGAATGTGAATTGAACACATATACATTTAAAAAATATTGTAATGATTTGGTAAGCAGATACAAAAATAAAAATGACAAGTAACTGACATTTAGGATGCATATAAGAGTTTTAAGTAAAAAATACTACTCTCTACGACCAAAAAAGGTGTATCCAATGGCAATTCTTAACTATTTAGAATGATTTTCCTTTTTATTTAATTTTTCTTAAGCTTTATTTTTAGTAGAATTATGAATTTTGATATACTTGGTACAAATAAAACACAGATCGCATATTAGCTGTGTTAAAATATGATTTTAAAATAATTAATGCTTAAAATGGGAAGAATAGAGGACAAACTATACAGAGGTATACTAAAAAGCAACAGTATAAGTTATAAGAAACACAAAATATTGATTCAGTTTTTATGTTTTTTTTTTTTTTTTTTTAATGATAAAGTTATGGTTGTAATATACCAGAAAATACATGGAAAACACTTTATACTTGTATACTTTAAAATTCGTGTGCATATGTTTTTAAAAAATAACAAATGTCTATTTTTTCCTATCTTGAAAGAAATATCGCAATATATCACATAATATCGATATTAACTTGGTGATATATCGCGATATTTAATTTCTGATATCGTCCAGCACTACTGGACACCTCGACAGAAGAAATGATAGTAGAACCACCAAAGTCTTTTTTGGATACAGAGAGATAGGAAAAGACAGAGGAAGTGACCATTGTGTTGTTGAAGAGATAAAATTATAAAGTTTGGAAGAGATGAATGGAGAAGAATTGCTGTAAATAGTGCCAATTGAAATCACCTAGGAAAGGCCTTCATCCTGCAGTGGATTAATAAAAGCTGAAATTGATGATAATGATTTCTGCTTGTTAATCAAAACAGTATTAGTGTATAACTGAATGAACTAGGTATTTTTTTTTTTTTTCTAATTCAGAATATATTCTATTTTGAAGAATAGGAAAAGCATCTACACACAAAGTTTAAGATGTATACTTATATATTTTAGTTTGAAAATTCTTACTCTTTTCATGAGAGGGAAAGAAAAAAAAGTGTAGATTTGGGGAGAAAAAAAAAATATATATATATATATATATATATATATATATATACTATATATACATACAAACAAATGCTTCTCTCCTGAATGCAAGAAAAATAAATGACAATTTTCACATCCTCAAAAAGATTAATACTTGCAATAATAAAAGACTGCACAAATAGTGTGTATATATTTATAGTTTTGTGTGTTTTTTGGATTATTTTTCATTGCTATTTATTTATACATTGTTAAATAAGGGGAAAAAGGTTCCAGGTGTTTTATTTACTAGCCACCCTCGGCGACCAGCTGATTTGCAATCCTTGAAAAATCTCACTGTAACTCCCATTTGGTGGTGCTACATTTCATGACATGAAACAATTTGTTTGTTCACTGTGAAAATGACTCTCGAAAATTATGATTGTGGCAAACCTCCAACCCGGTGGTGGCTACAATCTAATCTACTCTATATCATACTTGTTAACTGTCCTTTATTTCAATGGAGACTCCTTTATTTTGGGACAGTCTTCCACTCTCCCTTATTCTCACACATTTTAAAGTTGTAATTTATTTTAAACTTATTTTTTAAGTAAGATTTTGCTTTTGTTAAAAAAAAAAAATTGCATGCATCTCAATAGATAGCACTATTTTTAATTGATAATTACTAAATTTTTTATTTAATGATTAAGTGTAACTTGCACTTATAGATTTTTGACAATTTAAATAATGGATTAAACTATTAAATATTGTTATATGTCAAAAAAACATCGTTATTTAAGCCTGAAAATGTCATTTATAAAATCTCCGTTATTTTCGTCTTTCAATGTTTGTATGTGTGCTTTAAAAGTAATTTAATCATAATTAGAATTAAAGATATTAAAATTTTAAAATATTAAAGTTTCATCTGGCGACAGATGTTTGCAGCATCTACTGTTCAATTACAGTTCAAACAAGTTTTAAAGTGATATTTTACTTTGAAATTATGTTAAATAGAAGCTGAGATACAAAGGTAATATAAACATTGTTATAAAAAGATTTATGCCTGACTTGGTTTTCTCAGAAACTTGTGTAATCCTGGTCTGAATACCATTAAAAATTCTTAGTACAAAATGTAAACTGAGTATTGTAATTTGAAAGTCTGTAAAATTTAAAAGAATAAAGATGTTTTGGGTTTTCTGTTGTTTTTCCCAAAGCACTTGTACGAAATTTGAACAGTGTATGATTTATTGTGCCTTAAAACCTAATAATACCTATTTTAAATGCTCTATTACCATTTCTACATATTTGCCCCTTCATCCCCCGCCTTTCCGCCCCTCCTAATAATTTTACTCTTTCAAAAATATCCACAATCAATTTATCAGGCCTTAAAACCTAAAAATACCAATTTTATATGCCATATCTTTTTTTTTTTTTTTTTTTTTTTTTTGCCCCTTCGCCCCTCCTAATAATTTTACACTTTCAAAAATATCTGCAATCGAATTATCGGGCTTTAAGTTAAAACCAAATTTTACAAAATTTCAATGGCATATCTGAATTCAACTGCAAAATATAAAACTTATTTTTACATTGACTTTTGGTCATGTAAGTTGTGATAAATGTAATTCCCAAGATAAATGTAACTCTTTTGTTTATTCACTTATTTTGATGAAAATCGATCTGTAGCTTTATAAGATGCTGTCTAGGCCGAATATTAATTTGTATACATAAGTAAAAATTTGAAAAAGGTTTGAAAATTGCAATTATCCCCTCCCCCCCCACTATAAAACACGTGACATCTTAATTGGTTGCAGTCATTTCCTTTTTCATCACAGACAATTGTCTGACAGCTTGAAATTAAGTGTTACCACTTAAATTTCCTACTTTAATTAATTAAAAAAAATATATTTGTTATATCAATAAATCATTTGCAATACTTTCTGCATTTAACTCAGTTAAAATATCTATTTTTATGCAACCACAATGAATTCTCAGACATTGAAATTGCTTTTTGATTAGACATAGGTTGACCATTTTAATTAATATCTCTGCAACTAATTTAAAATTCTGTTTTCACTATCCCCACGGGGAGGCTCCTGAGCATCTGTATGTCAATTTTTGTATTTCTACTTTTAATAGGGGCTTAACGTATAGAAGAACAGACAGACCTTTCCTTTTATAATAAAAGATATGCTGCTAATAATGCTGTTAAACAGTGTTTTTAAAATTCATCAAAATGGATTTAAAAAAAAAAAAAAAAAAATGTTGAACATGTTAGTTAAAAAAGAAAGGTTTGGATATGTTGATAAAAAAAAAATGAAATTTTTTGAGGTCATTATTTTTTTTTTCTTTCAATTCAGTAGACACCCTGATATAATAAAAAATGTGTGTGTGTGTGTGTGTCTGCCATTTTGTAAGAAAATGGTTCACAAAAATACAGAATTTTGCATGGAGGTCTGTTTTCACTTTTCCTGGTGTGCACCTTGAAGCCCTATTTTCGTAGAAATCAACCTATTGCAATCACTTTGTTTATCTATCTATCATGAAAATTTTGTCATCACGATAACTCCCGAAATAATACTCCAAATGGAACCAAATTTGGACAGTGAACTGATCTTATAAATATCTTGGATGAGTTCGTTAACCAAGTTGCTCTGACTTTTCGTTTTTAAGTGGCAGCCACTTGAAAATTTCAAACCGACATTGTAAAAAGCATATTTAAAGCAAGATTTGCTTGAATTCTGTTGTAAATACAGGCCACATAAGGGTCTCAATGAAGTTTATTAATGAAGTTTATCTCCCATTTTTAATAAAGTGGCAGATATTTTAAGTTAAGCGGGACAACTTGAAATCAGGCTACCACTTGAAAATTTAAAATCACTATAACTTCCGAAATAATACTCCAAATCGAACCAAATTTAGACAGTGTCTTAACTTATCTTATAAATATCTTAGATGAGTTTATTAACCAAGTTGCTGCGCCATTTTGTTTTCAAGTGGAGAGCACTTGAAAAGTTCAAGTTCAAATTGCAAAAAGTGTATTCCGAATTTGTTTGAAATTTGATGTAAATACAGTACAAAGCCGAAAATCCGGAATCGTCGGGACCGCGGCGATTCCGGATTTTCGAATTTTCCGGATTTTTGGTCAGGCCTAACAAATATAATATTTTGGTTTTAAGTATTTAGGTAACATGCAAATTCAAGTAAAAAATAGTATATTACGATTTTTAAGTGTATTCTGTAATATTTTTTCTATCAACTTTAGCAATAAATAAATAAAATTAAAAATTAAACTTGAAAAACAAAACCGATTTATTAAAATATTTGCATGCAAAAATTAGTACAAGGTACAATAGAGAAAAATAAATAAGAAAAACATACCACTTTTAAAACACTTCGCGATTTTTTTTTTTTTTTTAGTACTTTAGGTTTTCAACTAAAAGTTTAAGCATAACTGAAATAGAATATAGAATTTAGTTCTTAATTAGATAAATGTTTAAGAATTGTTACTATTATTATAATCTTCTTCTCCCTCCTCTTTCAGACTTTGCAAATGCCGGTTTTGAAGATTACTAAGAACTAATTTTATTCAGATATATTTATACTTAAAAAAAAAAAAAAAAAAAAAATCGCCGTTGATGATGATGATTAACGCCGCCGAAATTGTCCGGATTTTTGGCGATTCCGGATTTTTGGAGTCCGGATTTTCGGCTTCGTACTGTATAGACCACATAAGGGTCTCAATGAAGTTTATTAATGAAATTTATCCGTCATTTTTAATAAAGTTGTAGATATCTTAAGTTAAGCAGGGCCACTTGAAATCACGCTACCACTTGAAAATTTAAAATCGCAATAACTTCTGAAATAATACTTCAAATCGAACCAAATTTGGACAGCGTTTTAAATTATCTTATAAATAACTTAGATGAATTTGTTAACCAAGTTGCTCCGCCATTTTGTTTTCAAGTGGAGACCACTTGAAAATTTCAAATTCAAATTGTAAAAAGCGTATTCCGAAATTTTTTTAATTTTGATGCATACATAGATCATACAAGTGTCTCAAAAACCTTTATTAATGAACTTTATCCACCATTTTTAATAAAGTAGCGGATATCTTAAGTTAAGCGAGACCACCACTTGAAATCAGGCTACCACTTGAAAATTTAAAACCATAACTTCCAAAATAATACTCCAAATAGAACCAAATTTGAACAGTGTCTTAACTTATCTTATAAATATCTTAGATGAGTTTGTTAACCAAGTTTCTCCGCCATTTTGTTTCCAAGTGGAGACCACTGGAAAATTTCAAATTTAAATTGTAAAAAGCGTATTCCGAAATTGCTTGAATTTTCATGTAAATACAGACGACATATGGATCTCAATGAAGTTAATTAGTAAACTATATCCGTCATTTTTAATAAAGTGGCAGATATCTTAAGTTAAGCAGGACCACTTGAAATCAGGCTCCCACTTGGAAATTTAAAATCACGATAACTTCTGAAATAATACTCCAAATCAAACCAAATTTGGACAGTGATATTATCATATAATTATCTTGAATGTTTTCACTGGGCAACTTGTCCCGACATCTTGTTTCTAAGTTCCAGCCACTTGAAATCACACTGCCACTAGAAAATATGCCATCAGGATAACTTTTAAAATACTAAACTGATTCAAATAAAAGTTGGATAGTGAACTTATGGTTCAAATATCTAGTATAAGTTCGCTTGGTGACTTGATCCGCAATTTTATTTCCAAGTGGCAGCCACTTGAAAATTTGTCATTATGGTAACTTTAGTAATACAGAATCAATTCGCATCAAATTTGGGAAGTGGGTTTATCCTTCAAATATCTCAGATAAGTTTGCTGGGCATCTCACTCCGCTTTCTTTTTCAAGTGGTGCGACCTGAAAATTTCTTATGACTATAATTTTTGAAATACTGATTTAATTTAAACTAGAACTGGACAATGAACTTATCCTACAAATATACTGGATGATTTTGCTGGGCAAGTTGTTTTGCCATTTTGTTACCAAGTTGCAACCACTTAGACTGCCAATTGAAAATTTGCCATGAAATTAACTTTTAAAACACGGCACTGATTTAAACCACAGTTGGACAGTGAACCTATGCTTCAAATATCTTGGATGTGTTTGCTGGGCAACTTGTTCCACTGTATTGTTCCCAACTGGCGGCCACTTGAAAATTTTTTATCACGGTAACTTTAGAAATACTTAATCAATTCAAATCAAAGTTGAATAATCTGGTGTGTCACTCACACGACTTTCTCTTACCCTGAAATTTAATACTATAAATGCAGGTTGCAGATTAAATGGTAAGATAACGAGTACTGTTATGTAAACCTGTGTTAAACAATTAATATTAGGCTTCTGAAGAGATTTATATGATAATTAGTTCTGTGTGAGGGGGACAGAACCCCCCCCCCCCCCCCCCCCCCCCCCCCCCGTTTCATTAATGCATCTACATTTATATAGAATTTAATTCGGTTATTAAAAAATAATTCTGTTTTTTTAAAATAATTCATTAAAATTATCTTTTATGATAATGCAGACAATTTCCATATTAGAGAAGTAGTATAACACCAAATATCCAAAAAAAGTCCATTTTATTCTCAATATTAAAAAAAAAAGTTTTCGTTAAAAGTAAAAAAAAAAACTTTGTTTTAAATTTTCGCAGGTTGATGGTTCAACCATTCGTTTGAAAGGTATTGGTGAGCTCTTTTGAAAGATACCCATCACGAAAATTTACTCCCCTCGAAAAAGAGGCTCCTACATACAGAAATTTTTTTCCCTGTTAACTATCTGTATTACAAAAAATATATATTCGTTTCATTTGGTTTTGTGCGGTCTATAGACGTTAAACTCTACTTACCTGCAATTTCCCCCATAGACTTAATGTATTAGAATTCTCTTGATTGTCTCTGTACATGAACCATTTGCTTGATCTTAACGAAAAGCTTACTGTAGCATCCCTATATGATACACATTTAGAATACCCAGTTTGAACTTGCTGCCATAATTTGTTTTTGAAATATGCTGATAAGACACACACACAGAGACATACACACAGACCATTTGCTAAAAACATGATTTTTGTATTCGGGGGACCTCAAAACGTGTAAATATAACAAAATCTCACGTTTGAAAATTTGACCCAAAAACAATACTCTCTCTACCTTATGGGTAAGAGAAAGTAAAAATGGATTTATCATTCAAACAACAAAAATCTAGAAAATTCATGTAACTCGTGAACCAATCACATTATTGCGTCCATCTTTGGTATATCGATAATAAGTATTTTCTCGCCAAAAGTCACCAAATCCATTACCTGCGTTACTGGATATTTTTAATGCGTTTTTAAGGAAAAATTAGGCTATTTTAATGCTAAAACAAACTAGAAATGCAAAAAACTAACATTTTATTAACTTACTAAGCCTCTTTGAAATAATTTCTACAAAAAAAAATTATTTTTAAAGTTGCAATGATATCTTAGATGAGCAACTTTCTCTGCCATTTTGATCAAAGTACCGGCCACTTAATTTTTCAACACGATGACTTTTGATATTTTGAATTAATTCGAACTATATGTGTACAGTAGACTTATCTCACAAATACATTTCATATACTTGTCAACTTAACTCACCATTTTGTTTCCAAGCGCCGGCTACTTGAAAATTTTAAATTCACATAAAAAGGTATTTATGAACCGATTTGCTTAAAACTCCATATGTACATAGCCTACATCAATATTTCTACCAAGTGCATTAATAATTTGTAGCCGCCATTTTGAAACAAAATGATGGCTACTCGATAAGGAAAAAGAAATCAACCTACCCTTCCAAAAAAGCCGGAAGGACTTGTTTAAACTTAAAGTATATGAAACAGGTTAAAGCACAAATGCAAATAATGGACCTGGAACTGATATAGCATGGGCAGGAGAAACGATGCTGAAGGCAGTGGGGACCCGAAGTGAGGTTTTAAGTGATTTCAATGGAATTTGTTTTTTGTTTATTCACTATATTTTAAATCATTTTTATAATTAATGGTTTTTGAAAAATCCTTTAAATACAGTGACTAGTGAAGCAAGCAAAACATGCTAAGTTTTGTAATATCCACACTATCAATTATTTTGTTTAAATTGTTAAAGTATAGATAATATAAACAATCTATGTAAGCATTTATTACTAATATTTTATTTAATATAGTATCATTATAATAAGACTTAATTTCACAGTAAACACAATTTGGGAGTCAGTGCCACTTGGTTTAGAATTTGACTAATAAAACTACAATAATCTATTGAGATAAAAAAAAAAAAAAAAATCTTATCCATACCATATGAAACACATAAAATAATAATAAATTAATAACAGAAAAATAGTATTACTGTTTCAATTTATCAAGAAATTTTTTTATCCGCTGTTTACCATGAATTGAAAAAAAAAAAAAACACCTATATATGGATAGCCTGATATTAGTGGCATATTCTCTGGATATACTAGGCATATGCACCACATACCTTCTAAAAACTATATTTTGTTTAAAAATATATTAATTCAACTAATTTTGTAAATCACTCGCTTATCTATCTTATTCAATTTTCAAAAACTATACTCAAAGAAAATTTCTTATGTTATATAATTCCTGGAAAACCCAGAGTTCTTTTTTTCTTACCAGTGTATCATGTCATCATTTCTTTGCTGTGCAGTCATTGAGGGAATATTCATTGTGCTAATGTTCCCTTAAACTTTCTCTTATATGAAGTGTAAGGGGGTTTCCACATTTAAAGCATCAGAGTCATGCTATCCTTAGATAGCATGTCCTGAAGTTTTAGGTACAGAGATTGCTAGGATTTTTTTCAAGTAGTGAAAATACTTGTTAACCTTTTAATAAGAGTGAATTTGGCATTATTAGGAGTAAAACAATAGTGGAAAAGGAAAAAGTTGATATTTTGAGAACTCATATTAATTTTTCTTTTTAATATGTTCAAAAATAAAATATATGTAACTTATTTAAATTTTAATGAAGCACAACATAATTATAAAATAAATTAAAAGACCTTACTTAGGCTTCATCTTCTGCAAGAAGCTTTTCGTGGGAGGATCCTCCCCCTTTATCAATTGCAAACTGTGCTTGTGGGCCTTGGTTATTTATAGCTTTACTTCGTTCTTCTAATAAGTAACGCCACTGCAGGTCTATTTTGGCGGACTCGTGGTCATTAATGGCGACATTATCACTAATTATTTCGATACTCTCTCTGTAAAACGCGTAAGTATGGTTATTGTAATTGGCCAATTTTTCAACATCATTAAATTTAATATCTTATTTTCGTAATATGTTCGAGCAAGCGCGGTAGTAAATCGGGCAAATTTAATATCATTTTCATGTTCTTTGAGGCATGTTTTTCTTTTTTTAACAGCTATGTAACTTCCGGTATTTTTATCGGGGTATTCTATAGGGATTTTATAAACTCCGACGGTTTCAAGGGGGGGGGAATAATATCTTTGTCGTTTCTTATAATTTGGAAAATATTTGGGTTGGGCTTTATTGGGATGTTTAGATTAAATTTATTAGCGGTATTTTTTTACTTTATTTGAGGTTTTATTTGATTTTTAAATTCAGCTGAATTTGAATTGAGAACACTTGAAGAAGATATTTTTAAGTTAATGAAAGATAAAATTATTTTTTGGGTTTGGTACGTAGATGACGTTTTTGCGATAATTAAAAAAGATCAAAATATAAATGAAATACTTAATGAATTAAATCTGCTAGACAAAAATATTAAATTTACCTATGAATCCGAGCAGGGTAATGAAATTAACTATTTAGATGTAAAAATTAAACATGAAAATAATAAAATAAGAACCACTGTTTACAGGAAACCGATGGCCAGCAACGAAATAGTTAACAATAGAAGCAAAACCCCTTATCGATATAAAATTAATACAATCCGCAGTTACGTTAATCGCGCAATATTAATATGCAATAATAAAAAAGACATAAAGAACTTAAATTTATTAAAAATTTAACCATTGAAGCTGGATATCCTAAATTCCTTGTTGAAAAATTATATAAAAAAAGAAACAGTTAAATCTGATTCCTAGCCATCAAAAAACGCAGAAAAAGTTTACATTTTCAATACCATATAATCAAGGAACCTCAAATAAAGTAAAAAATACCGCTAATAAATTTAATCTAAACATCCCAATAAAGCCCAACCCAAATATTTTCCAAATTATAAGAAACGACAAAGGTATTATTCCCCCCCTTGAAACCGCCGGAGTTTATAAAATCCCTATAGAATACCCCGATAAAAATACCGGAAGTTACATAGCTGTTAAAAAAAGAAAAAGAAAAACACGCCTCAAAGAACATGAAAATGATATTAAATTTGCCCGATTTACTACTGCACTTGCTCGAACATATTACGAAAATAAAATAGATATTAAATTTAATGACGTTGAAAAATTGGCCAATTACAATAACCATACTTACGCGTTTTACAGAGAGAGTATCGAAATAATTAGTGATAATGTCGCCATTAATGACCACGAGTCTGCCAAAATAGATCCGCAGTGGCGCTACTTATTTGAAGAACAAAGTAAAGCTATAAATAGCCAAGGCCCACAAGCACAGTTTGCAATTGATAAAGGGGGAGGATCCTCCCACAAAAAGCTTCTTGCAGAAGATGAAGCCTAAGTAAGGTCTTTTAATTTATTTTATAAAATGTATGTGTATGAACGTAATTCAAGTTGTATTATATGGACTGGCTAATCATAATACTCCTTTCAGAAAAATTTATATAGTATAATATCAGAACTCAAAATATGAACATAATAACTCAATTTACAAAATCTAATAACTATTGAAAGGTAATAAAACCATACTTGAATCTGAGAAATTTTATTAATGATCCGAATATTTACAGTTTACTCATTAAAATAATTTTAATTAAACTTTTTATCCATTGTAAAAGAAAACACTAATTGATTAAAAAAAAAAAAAGTATGCAGAACATTGAATTGAAGAAAGAATATAAACTCTTTCCGACACATACAATAAAATACAGTAAATCTAACTTAAAAATACTGAAAATACTCATGGTTAAAATTTTAAGGAGTATTTCTTAATTTTAATGTTTAAAATATTCTTGTATAGGAGTTAAAAATATATCTGTGTTTGGGTATATTAGAAATTTTCTTATCTTCGGTAGAAAAGTTCACATAGAAGAACAAGATTCAGTCGAGAACTAACTGGTTTCTGCAACTGAAAACATTGATGTTGTCAGTTGAAAAAAAAAAAAAAATAATATTTAAAAAAATAAAAAGTAAAATCTCTTACTTCATTTTACAATAATGTAATAAAAAAATCTTTCTTAACCCTGTAACGGTCATGAATGTGTTTTTTGTAATTATTTGTCCCCCTAAAAAGCATATACTTAAAATGTGCATAATTATACATTTTAAGTTTGTTTCTTTTAGTATGAAGGATCATATAATAGTCATGAGGTTCATCTTTAAATGCATAGTGAAAAATCCATTGTTTTAGTATATTATAAAGAATTTACAGGGAGATTAACAATACCATTTTTTCCCTCAGACACACTCCCCACACACTTAGAGGGTTAAAGTAAAAAAGAACTGAATTTATTTATGAATTATGATTAAATTTTAAAATATTACGATCCCAAATAAGTTCTGTTCCCTAGCAGATTACATGTAATTTCAGAGAGTAATGTATCTTCAAAGAAGTACTGTTGGTAAGCTTGAACTTCAGTGTATGTTAGTTCACCACAGTGTAAACATTTTTTTTTCTTTAGTTTTAAAAATGTAGAGTTTTATGCCAAGTAAACAGTATTTGTTGAGAATTTTATTACACTATTTTATTTAAAAAGAAATCTGCAGCTGAAGCACACAGAATTCATGTTGAAACTTATGGTGAGCATGCTGTGTTGGAAACAACATGCAGAGACATGTTTTGATGCTCTAGAAAGAGATAGAGAACACTGGTGCACCGAAAAAGTTTGAAGACAAAGAATTGGGAAAAATTACTTAATGAATACCCATATCAGATGCTAGCTGAACTTACAAAAGCATTCAAGTAGATGACACAGCATTTTTGAAATATTTGAAAACATTAAGAATGATCCAGAAGCAAGAACATTGAGTGCTGTGTGTATATGTGTGTATATATATATATATATATATATATATATATATATATACACACACATACATACAGTCGATAACAAAAGTCTCCGAACACTAGCAAAAATTCCTATGTAAAAAAAAGTACACTTAATATAGTTTTGTTAAATAAATCCTTGTCAAATCCTGTGCTTAGTCAGTCTAAAAGCAGGATTCGACAAGGATTTTTTTTAAACAAAACTGTATTGTGTACTTTTTTTATATAGGAATTTTTGCTAGCGTTTGGAGACTTTTGTTACTGACTGTGTGTGTGTGTAGGCTTCTACTATGCTTAATAGATCATCTTTATTATATATATATATATATATATATAATAAAATAAATAAATAAATAAAAAATAAAAATAAAACAGCAAGATTTTATTTAAAATCCTAATAGAATTTGGATAAAGTTCTGAAAAAGGCTTTATACACCAGGAAAATTACTTTTTTTTTTTTTTTTTTTTTTGGTGTAATAATCTAAATAACTAATTATTTTTTTATAATCAAATAATTTTTTTCATCTAAATAGCTAATTAATAAATACTGCACATCAGTCAGACTTACCCTTTTTTCTTTCCCGTGTAATCGTATGGGATTATTGTTGCTTCATATTATAAGGATGGCTCATTCTAAAATGAAGTGTTTTTAATTCCACTCTTTGAACATGTCATCTTTTATCTTAGTGAGAAATTTCTTTGTTCAAGTTCCACATTGAAAATTAAATCCCTGATTTTACTTAATGAAATGATTTTTTTTTTTTTTTTTTTTTTGTTTAATATGCTCACCAAGATAATAAGTGATATGTTCAAAGAAATTAAAAATCAGAATTTGAAGAACTTTATTTTTGAATGACATATCCCTATAATATGAAGCCCCCGCCCCCCTCAAAAAAAAAAAAAAAAAAAAAAAAGAAAGGGGGTGGGGGATCTGACCAATGTGCTGCCTTAAGGGACAAATATTTAAATTTAATGTATTCATGTAAATATATATATATGAATAACGTAGAGAAGCTCAAGTAAGGATTTTTTGTTTTTAATTAACATATAATTTTGATATTTTGCATATAATATATAATGTACAATGTAGAATCTGTGAGTGAAATTTATCATGCAAGAAACAGAAATTAAGAAAAAAAAAAAGATTTTATTCTATCTAATACATAAGTTCTAGAAATATTTCTAGTGACTTTAATAGTTGCTCAATACACTTTACCACTTGACATTATCTAAAAATAACAACACATTTTCAGATAAAATTTTACTTTGAAATGAGATGAATTTGCAAATAAATATTGTTCTTTATTTACATGTTTAAATTGTACAATACACATAAAATATAAAATGTATAAACTTGATAAATTTTTTAAATATATGACAAAAAACAATCTTTTAAATGTATTATGTGACTTAAAATGAATAATTCTCACTAGAATAAATAAAAACGGGCGTTTGTAATTCATTAATGGTGAATATTGCTCCTTCTCAGCAGAATGAACCAATGAAATTGCCTATTTTTTCTATGATTCAAAGCCAAGTAGCATTTAGTAAATAATAAATATAAAAACTTTGAATAAACACCATAAAATGCAATAAACTCGTAACAATTGTTTCGGGTCGAAAGAACACATGACATTTCGTCAGGTGATGAAATCAAAGCGCCAACACACACTATATATATATATATATATATATATATATAGACACACACACACACACAAACTTACTCCTTTTCAAATCATTTTTAGCATGTAAGGAAGCAAGAAGAATTATACTTAATGTCAATAAACTTAGAAATTATCTGAGCACACTTGCATCTAAGAAAAAAATTTGAATGATTATGAAAGAGAAAGTTTCAAACGAAGACACACACACAAATAAAAGAAAAAGAGAAGTCAAAACGCAAAGTGGGTGGAGTTAAAACAAGAAAAGGGGAGTATAACCCCCCCCCCACCACCACCCCACAAAAATAGGGTTAAACAATTAGAAAACAATCGGTAAAATAAAAATATGAAATTAGAGGCAGTAAAATGAGAAGAAACAAGAATTTAACAAAAAAGGAACGGAAACACTCGCAAAACAACTTACTTGGTGTCAGAAGCCCAAAGAAGCAACAAAATTAATAAGAAAGCACTACAAAACTGGCATTTTAAAGTAATAAGTACAAAACTTTGAATAAACACCATAAAATGTAATAAACTCACAATTGTTTTGGGTCAAAAGAACACATGACCTTTTGTCACGCAAACAAAGGTGCGTTGCTGCTTCGATTGGAGCACTCATGCCTACTTTTTTCACCTGACGAAGAGTTGTGTGTGGTCTTCAACCTGAAACGATTTTTGCAAGTTTATTGCATTTTATGGTGTTTATTCAAAGTTTTGTACTTAGCACTCAAAAACTGACGTTTTAAAGTAATTTCTTATTATATTTAGTAAAATGCCCTTTAGGGGACCTTGGACTCTCAAAAATCCAGTTCAAAATTGATTTTGAATTTTAACCCACTTCCTTTCATCCAATTGCAATTGAGCTGAAATTTTACATACATGTATAATTCCAATGACAATACATGCTTAAGCAGTAGGAGGGGGATGGGCTGAGAGTCTGGGTCTCAAACTCCAATTATAAATTTCTCTTTGAATTTTTAAATCACTTCCTATTATCCAATTGAACTGAAGTTTTGCATACATGTATAATATCTGCATCTGTTGAATTGTAGTTTTTAGTATGTTTTTGAAATAAGTTTGTCTTTTAAAATTATTTAGTTTATGCATTATTAAAGTTAAAAGGTTGGCAGATATTATACTGCTAAATAAGATGGTATTGTTTATTGGAAAGTCTAATTTTTGTATTTTAATTTACCTTTATTTTGTTGGTTTAATGTATACTTCCAGGAATATTGAATGCTTAAATTGTTTTTACAGTCCTTAGAAATCCTTGGAAGTGCTTGATTTTTAACACGTTCAGTGTGGCACCGGTCCTGGGGGACCAACAGTGAACTTTCCATGTGGCTGGCGTCGGTCCCTGTCCCTGAGGACCGACAGTATTAAAGTTAAAAAAATAAATGTAATCTTAATGAAATGTAGTCATATGTGGTGTCAGTGAAATTTATTAAAACATTCTAAACGAAAATGTGGCTTGGATTTACACATATTACATGTGATAACTTTTTGACTATCTTGCGTCCAAATAGTTTTGAATTGTCATCATAACATCCTGAATAGTATCTTCAGACTTTATGTACGTCTCTTTCCTTTTTGTGTAATTTATGAACAATTCTTCTTTCACCTTGGATTGGAATTTCCTCATCTAGCCGTCGTGCGAGTGCATCCATCAATTTTCTGCAAAATGCCATGACTGATATTTTTTTTCCTGTTACTTCTTGAAACATGAACAAGGCATTTATAACAGCAGCATTTAGAAATAGCTTAAAGACCAATTTTTTTACCACTAGAGTTTTTCTCAAGGGACTGCTATACACACTCATTTTGTCTGGCAAGTCAATGCAAGTCTTTGCTTTATTATATTCAGCCACAACTTTTGGTTTGGGGCAAAATCCTCTTTTTGTTTTTACATTTATCATTTCACTTGAATGTTTTGTAGACAGGACCAAAACATCTCTCTTGTCTTTCCACTTCAACACTAATACCATGATTTTTTTTTTTTTTTTTGGCAATAATTTCTCTGCATTTTAATTTAGGATTTACTTGGATTTTCTTTACGGCCGGCTGGATGGTAGTGTGGAGGTGGAGTATCTTGTTTAAAAAACAAGATACTGGATGATTTATTTTTTGAACTTAATTTAAAAAAAAAAGTTGGATTGATTTTACACATTGATAAACAGTTGTAAAAAACAAAAATTCTAATGGATGACTCTTGTACAAGATTTTGCTGTAGATTTAAATTTTCATATATTATGCATGCAGATTTGCTGCATTAATTTTGTAACTGAAACTTGAATAATTTTTAATTATAATAGGGTTCACATAAGAAAAAAATATTGAATAGAATTTTCCCACTCTTACAAAAAATGTGAGTGGGATTTTCAAATTTTGAGTGAAATTACAGTTTACATTTTGTAGTCCTCCCCCACTCTCATACAAAGAATTACAAATATGCAAATCAAACAAATTGTGAGAAATGTTTAAAGTGGAAGTTTAATAACCCCCCTTTTTTTTCTTTATGCGATAAGGATTGATTTAGCTATTTCGAATCTAAATTTTCATCAGAAATGCAGAAGAAATTGCTCATAACTTAATTTGTTTAAAAATTTATTTTTAATTTGATTTTGAGTACTCAAAGAATGCTTGACAAAAGCACAGACACAGGAATAACCAAAATTATTTCATGTAGTATTGCATTCTTTAATTTCCACACTTTGTATCTATTTGTTAATAAAATATACTTCTTCACAAGTTCTCTTGACAAATCTGTAGAATTAAGAAGCATTTTAAAATGATTACAAGTCAAGAAATTCTAGAAATTAAAAACAGAGGACTTATTAATAATATTTTCTAATACAGCTGAAAAATGAAATGAAATGCTTGATGATCAATGTGAAAAAATTGCAAGAAAAAACTCTCTTTTCATATACTTTTGAGTGGGATTTTTTTTTTTTTTTTTTTTTTTTTTTTAAATAATATAGGGATTCTCACAATCTCACCCTATGTGAACCCTGTATAACAAATAATTTGTAAGAAAGATATAATACTTGGATATTTAAAAATAATAGCCTTGGTAATTTGTAACAAAATTGGATAATTTGGAGTAGACGACAATTTTTAAAGTTCTGAAAATTTTGCCTTTCTGCTATTGTTCTTCCATTACTACAATAAATGTTAATGTTTTTTGCACTATATAAGGCATTTTTACAAACTAGATAAATATATATATATTCCTTCTTCATAAAACTTTCTTACAGATTTTTTTCATTTACAGTTTAGCTGAATTTTTCATCAAAAAGACAACATGTGCTATGTCATGTACCAAAGCTGTTCGTCTGTTACCATGTTTTAAATTTGATAATAATAATAATAAAAGTCTGTTGGTTATTTTTCATATAATTTTGCATTTTTCATTAACGTTCAGAATGCAGATGAAAACCCACTACTCAGATTTCTGAATATTCATTAATTTTACTAGACAGAACTTCAAATGTGTTTTGTTGTACAAAGTGACTTTACATTATTACCAGAATCCACCAATTACAGTAATCTGATAGTATGTGAAAAAAATTTCACAAGAAAAAAAAATATTGCTCTTTTTAGTTAAGATAAGGAATAAAAACTTCTCAATATTAATGCCTTTTTTTTTTTTTAATTCATTGTGTATGCCTAATTTTCTTAGTTTCTCAGGCACAAATGTTTACATTTTTTTGGTTATTGGGTTTTGAAGGGGAAAAAAATGCTAATATTAGTTTTTGTTTTACAGGTAGTCCCTAACACTTTGATAAAGGCAATTGTAGATTACGTTCGGAATTTAAACAATGTGGATGATTTAGATGAAGTTGCCTGGCAAATATTTGGATCACATAATGATGAAAGATGTAAGAAATTTAAGCAGGCAGTTCTATACTATTGCCAAGGAAATCGGAATGCTGGATCTCATTTGCCAAATGTTGGAGGTATACGTAGTTTATTCTTATTTGAAAATATAATTTATTGGGTTTTTTGTTTTGTTCTTTTTATAATTTTCATTGTATTAATTTTGTATGTGTTTTGAATTAATACAGTATAGAACCAGTTATCCAGAATCATATTTTTGATAGTTTAACTTCCAATAAAAAAAAAAAAAATAAATAAATAAATAAAAAGCACTATAAGCAAAATAACAAATTATGTAAAAGAAAACTGATGATATATTTAAAGAATAAAAATCTTGTTCACAAATAAATGTTTTTGTATCTTTTTTAATTTGTGTGTGTGTGAGATAAATAAAATCATATAATCTGTTAAAAATTATAAATTTTTTGCACTTTTATGGATAAAAACATGAATTTTCATAAGAGATAAAAAGGAATTAGACTGTAAATAAGTCTTAATTTTCTAATCCTTAGTAAGTAATGTAATCATTGTTTGAAGCCATTGGATTAGGACAGATTTTTATATTAAGTTTCTAAGAGATTTTTATACATTTCCAATAACTTTAAATTTGATCGATTAAAAAAAATATAATTTTTTTTTTTTAGAATATTTGTCGTAAATTAGAACCATATGCATTCTACAAGTTAGCCTGATTAATTGGGGTTGCTTTGATGAACAACCAATTACCCAGAAAAACCTGTTATCCAGAATTGTCTCAACCATTCCGGATGATTGGTTCCCTACTGTATTTCTGTCTATTATAATTCTGAATGCAAAATTTTAAACTTCTCTTATGTTATGCTTCTATAGATTCCCCCCCCCCCCCCTCCTAATGACAAGGCTCCTATGAGTCAAGAAAAAGCAAATCACAATTACAAGATCAGGAAATAACTGAACTAAAATGTGAAGGGAAAAAGAAAAAATAAGTTTAGAAAAAAATCGGGCATTTTCTGGGAGGAAGGGAGGGGAGGAATACAGAGCAAGTTTATACTGGAATTTCTAGCTTAATCATCCCGTGGCTATATTAACCTTACGCTATGTTCTTACTCGATTTCTAAACGTGACATAACTGTTTTCAAGATTAATTTCTTCCATTTGTTCAACAACAATAGGAACAAAATATTTGCTGATAACTGATGAATTTTGAAGAAGTTATTAAGAATATGACTGATTTGCAAATATTAGTAGCCAGGATTACAGGGTGGGGGGAAGGGCTGACTCATTCTTGTAAGTTATTTATTTTCCTTATTCTATGTTCTTATTTAACTTCTAAACTGACATCACTGTTTTCAAACAGTGAAAATTGCTGACAAAAGTAACCACTATTGATGCAAATCGAAATTCTACTGAGAAGAACTGTATTGGGGATAATGGGGTTTATAGAATCCAAAATAGTTATATTTCTTTCTTTCTGTTTATATTTTTCAAAATCAATATGTCTGCTATTTTAATTTGTTCCATAAAATAAGCTATTTTCTCTTCCTAATTTAATGAATCAATGGTTTTACTTTTCCATGCATTTATATATTATATGTTAGAGGAATTGTTTTGGGGTTGAATTTTTGATTTGCTATAATTATTCATTTTGAGGTCCCTTAAATCTATGAATAAGGTTTTGTGCAGCTTATTCTGTATATCTGTAAGCATACAATCTATAATATACAGGGTGATTCAAAACCTGTCGAATGAATTTCAATGAGTGTGGGAAATTTTCTGAATAATTATTTATTTCAATAACAGCTTTAAATGTTTCATAAATGTAGCTAGACTATTCAAACAGGAGGTCACATAGAAATGTATGTCATATAAAACTATTTCCAAAATTGTTTTAAAATACACTGGAAACTTTCAGATAATTCTTATATTACACCTTGGATGGTTAATAATATTTCAATAACAGAGATGTGATCTCTTAGGGAAAGAGCCATTATAACATTTTCGTAATTTTCATTGTCTGTATATGGAATTTTATAAATTCCAGCTGTGTCCAAATTGATTGATTGGATCTTTGTCACTTCGCATAATCTGAAAGATGTTTGGATTAGGTTTGATAGGAATGTAAATATTGTGTTTTGCAGCAGCTTTTACAATTTTACACGAGGCTTCACAGTCGTAAGAAATTGAAGTTGTAAATTTAATTGGTGGTTTTTGGAAATCATTTATTTTATTGAGGATTTTCATACATTTTTTGTAAAGTTTGTTGATTAATTTATCAGGGTAACCTGCTTTTCTGGTATATTTCTTTATTATAGCTAATTCTTGGTTAAGGTCTTCTGATTCTTTACAAACAGTTATTGCTCTATTGATATAAGCTTGGATAGCATTGATTTTATACTTAACGGAGTTTTACTATTGTAGTGGATGATCTCATTGCTACTACAGTCGAACCTCGTTAACGTGAATTACTTTTAACGTGAACTGTTTCCACAATCCCCATCAAAATGAAGATTAGTTTAGTTATATGAAGATTACTTACTGATAGCATGAACAAATTTTTTATCCCTCTCAAGATTCATGTTAACGAGGTTCGGCTGTATTAGGTTTTCTGTAGATTTTTTTAGTTATTAGTTTATTATATCGGGTTATTTACATCAAGATAATTAATTCAACTGGTTATTAACTTCTTCTAGTATAAATTTAATATTAGGATCCATAACATTAAGGTTGTTTAACAATTCTATTGGTCTATATTTTGATTAATAACTGCAAAAATATCATCCTCATATCTCTACCAGTAAAAAATTTTATCTTTTGTAATGCTTCATAATTTTATTTTCCATTTTTTGTAACTTAAAATCAGTCAAAAAACCCGATGTAGGAGATCCCACAGGGACCCCTTTAATCTGTTGATAAAATTTGTTGTTAAATGTAAAATAGTTCTCATTAAGTAATAAATTAATATCACCACAAATTTATTACTTAATGAGAACTGTATTGTGTTTTTAACTTTATTATTTATTTTGTTACAGCTGCTTCCCGTTTCCAGGATAATGATAATTCTGGAAAAGGCCCACATGGAACAGACACAGATAATTTGCAAATTAAGGAGAATGACCCTATTCATAATCGCTCTAAATTTGCATCAGAAACTGATGAAAGTGAAGTTAGTTTTTTTTTTCCCCTTATATTATTTTCCCCCTTATCATGCTTAATTTATATACATTTAAATTTGAATAATTGTTGTCAAACTTTTCAATTAGCACATCTAGCTGCAATATCCTCCCCACCCCCTTTTTTCTCAGATTAAAAATAAGTAAAAACCTTTAATTATTGATTATTAAAACCATAATTTTTTTATTATATTTTTATTGTGTTTAGATTGAATTTAAAGAGAGCATCAATTCTTTTAAAATGTTAAATTAAAGAAAGAAAAAGCATTTTAACCTGACAAAAGTGTAGAATTAAAATATAACTAGAGCAAAAGCATATGCATAGTTTGAGTTATTTTATTAGGCTAAAACATTAAACCAGCTTAAGAATCATTTTATTTTGTTAAAGGTAATTACACACAATTAATTAATCAATTTGAATTAATTCACATTTAATTAAAAATTTTTGTTAAGTTTAAATATTGGCAAGATGAAATAAAGAAAAACAATGAGAATCTGCCAAAATTTTTGACTATTTATTATGTTAAAATTATTGAAAAATCTGGAGCATCTTACATATTGATATTTATGAGATAAACATGCATGAAAACAATGACTAAAATATTATTTCTCTTAAAGAAACATGTTTTAACAGTACTTCCTCATAAAATACTTATAGTATTATTACCAGACTTGCATTAAAAATTATAAATATTCTAATTGCCGTATCACACAAGAGATTTCACTTAACTTTTTACCTAACGAACATAAGTTTTACCAAGTGAGGGTAAAAAAACTTGATTATTCACTGACCTTGAATATTCCCATATAAGGCTGTGTTTTGTTGAATGAAATGTTGCACGAAAATCTCTTGTGTTGTAGGAGCATTACATAACACATAGTAAGGAGGTGAGGAGTTGTAATCCAATATACTGTTTTGACTTTATTATTTTGTATAAATAATACAAAACATTTTACTTTATATATTTTGTTAAACTGTTGTTTTATTTTTATTTCTTTTAGATGTCAAGCTTACAATCCATCCGTCAGGTTTTAGGTAAAGCAAAACGTGGTGCATATTACAACCTACTTCATAACCAAGATGAAGCTGAGTTTGAAAGTCTAACTGCAAATTTTAATGCAACAAGTAAGGAAATTAGTTTTATGTAAAAGCTCATGATAGACCTATATTTATTTTAATAGATAATGAATTTATTAAACACTGCTAAGTCAAATGGGTAGTGAAATTGAATATATGAATTCTGATATAAATACTACAACCTGCTTCATAGCCAAGCTGAAGCTGAGTTTTACAATCCAAAAGCAAATTTTAATGCAACAAGTAATCAATTAATTTTATGGTAGACGTCATGATTGACCTGTAATTAATTAAATTTGAGTTAATGATGATAGAATTTTTCTGAAATAAATAACTCTTAAAAACTTCATATGCAGAGCTTCCACTAGGTCAGTTTTTTTTTCCTTTTAAGTATACTAGGTGGCTCTGCCCCCTGCTCGCTCCACTCACCAACCCCCGAGAGAGGCTTCGCTTCCCCCCGACTCATTTTACTTATTAACCCATGCAGAGATCTGTCCGCCTATTCGCTGCTTTGTTTTTCACTGAATAGGAATATTAATAGTGTATAACACAGACAAAAACAGAAAAATATAAAAATCTCCATATTCAATGTCAAACTGAAATACATAATATTTAATACCATATTATTTATTTTTATAAAAATTATGCTGAAAATCTTTTTTTTTTTTTTTTAATAGAAAGAAATTTGTAATATCTAGATCCATTTTGCATTACAGCTTTAGTACATGACCCTTTTTATTTCTTTTTTACAACTATGGATTCAGGCCGCGGTACCCCAGTTGGTAAAGCGCCAAGCTCATAATTGGAAGATTGTGTACACTAATGGTGGCTGGTGCATATAAAATCAGTCATGGCCACAAAGTCCTCCATGTTCCCATCAAAACTATTCCTCTGGAGATCACCAAAGTGGAGGAGCCATGTCCTCCATGGAGGATCAAAATTGTGATGGCATGTCTTTGGAACATCTCCAGCGGCACGTCCCAGACCATCGCCAATTACCCATAGTGCAGTACTGGTGCGATGTTAAATCCAACCTACCTACCTACAACCGTGGATCATATTTTAATTTTCCCATGTAAAATGACTTCATGACAGAAGAATAGTCACTGGGAGGAACTTTTTTCAAGGTGGCAAATAGAGTACCTTCATAAACCCGTCGTTTTTATTTAATATAACTTCTTTAATATTAAAATGATAGAAATTTCTAAGCAAATGAAATTTGGAGTATTTGGAACACACTGATACCTCTCATGATGCAAAGGACCCTGAACTTTGAGAAAAGATGTTGCAGACAAAAAAAATTTGATGCCAGCTACAGTAACTTTTCTTTTTAATATATAGAGATTAAAGGTCCATATGTGTCCAGGCTGCATTTGGGCTAAAATTCTCAGTTTCGTTTTGGGCTGAGGCTTGAAGCTGCACACCAGTCAATTTCTACATTTCTTTCTTCCCGTGTTATCCTATGGGATTTTTGTTGCTTTGTTTTATAAGAATATCTTATTCAAAATGAAGTTTTTCCATATTCTGTTTTTTGAATATTACTTCATTGAACATATGCTGCCTTATAACTCAGTAAGCAATAAAAAAAATAATAATAATAAATAAAAATGCAACTGAACATTATAGTTTCTTTTGTAAATTTAAAAGTATATTTTTTAATGTGATAATATAAAAAAATCTTTCGTAAAAAGTTTCATTCATTTTAACATATAGCATATAGCTGTGTAATTTATGTATATTTCTTGAAAAAATACCTTTTTGATTTATAGATGTTTATTATTATTACCTTTTAATTTGTGCCATCTTATTAAATAAAATTTATTTAAAATAGAAAAATATATGGTTCCAAATTATTTCTATGATTTTTGTGTCAATATGTACAAATTGTTTAAGGGTGAGGGTTAAGGGACACAAAAATTGTCTTAAATAATAATAAAAAAAGTTTGAAAGATTGATTCCTGAAACAACTCCAGAAATTGAATTGACTTACTCTTGATATGGTCTTTGCAATATAAATCTTTCTGGACAGAATCACACTTTAAAAATTTTATAAGGTTTCTTACAAATAAATTGTTACAAGGTGATTGATATTCAGATATAATAGACAAGACTATTAAGGAAGTATTTTGTGCTTTCTTTGAGAATTTTGAAGATTACATTCCTTAACTACTTTTTTGGGGGGAATCATTTATAGCTTTGAACCTATAAGATTCTTGTATTTAGAAATAAAATATTGTGGGTTGATTGATTTTAAATAGAGAATTATTCAAAATATAAAATAGCCCCCTGTTAAATTATCAAAGAACAGTATACCAATTAAATTATCAAAGAACAGTATACCAATTCCCCTAATTTTCATCAAAATCTTAACTTAGAATCTAGCAGTGCATTTAAATTGAATTCTTGCCTGATAGAACAATTTGCAAAATAAATCATTTGCATCATTAGTACAGCACAGAACCGTTTATTCGGAATCCAGTTATCTGGAATTATATTTTCAAACAACTAACTTCCAAAGAATTAAATTTTTTTCTTTCTTTCTTTCTTTTTCTTTTTAAATAAATGGTTTAATATTGTAATCTGAAACAAGTAAAAGAAATATTCAATAAATAATAATTTAATTTGATTTTGTAATATTTATTTAAAAGTAGTATTGATATATTTGGAAAGGGGTATAAGTTAAAGGTCATAATTAATGTACAATGTAAACTGAAAATGGTGCCACTATGCAATATCATAAAGGTGACAATTTTATTTATCTGGAAAGGGTTGGGTGAAATGGGGATAATTGGTCCTGTACTGAATTTATTTATTTTATTATTATTTTATTTATTCATTTATTTATTGGGAGGAGGGAGGTGATTATTAAAACCAAATAACCTTTAAAAAATATGAATATTTTACTCTTTCATAGACATAAAAAAAAAAAAAAGGAATTTTCATAAGAAATAAAAAGAAAAGCTGGTAAAATCAGGTCATAATTTTTTAATCTTTAGAAATATTTAATGTTTTAAAATCATTGGCTAATCATATTTAAAAACACTTAGATTTGGGCAGATTTTGATTTTTATGGAATGTTATGTTTCAAAGTTTTTTTTTTTTTTTTCATATTTTAAATTTTGATTACTAATTTATCTTGATTATGCAATAATTCTGATTAATGAGGTTTGCTTTGATAGTTATCCAGAATAGTCTTGTAAAAACCATTCCTGGTCACCGAAACTGTGTCCCATACATTCAACTGGAACTGTATACATGTGCTACACTTTTTTGGTCATTATCAGTATTCATTAACTAAAAAATAGAAGTGGAGGGTATTACTTCTTTCCGTATTTCTGCAAATGGGTTATTTAGACATGTTAAAAAAATAATGAAAAATCCCTCTTGCTAAAGAGATTTAAAAAAAAAATCTATATATTTTTTTTGTGAGGGGAAGAGAGGATGTTGAAGAATTCTAACAATAATAAAGTATTTCTTATAAAATCTCCCTTTTTTTTTAATTATATTTATTAACTTAAGTTTAAGTTCATTAAAAGAAATTTCTAATATTCTTACTTACTGTAGAAAACTAAGTAAAGTAGTTTTCTATATTATAATTTTTGTTCTTATAAATAGTTATTTTATTTTTTATTTTTTTAATATTTATTTTGTTTTAAACTTGTTAAAGCAAGTCTCTAATACACTAATAATTTATCTTGGGTCCTCCCCCCCCCCCACACTTTTTTAAGGTGGGTGTTCTTGTTCCACTTCTTACTGTGAAAGTTGAGTGGGAGCCCTGCATTATGAGAAAATTCAGATTTCTGCTAGAATTCTTCAGGTTGTTATTGATGAATTTTAAAATACTTCATGTATATTATTTCTATAGTATAAGTTCATAGATTTCTCTATAACCAAATTTTTTATAATGTAAACATGTATTACATAATTACATAATGTAATACATGTATTACATAATGTATTACATTTAAAGATATATATATATTATTTGGTATATATATATATATATATATATATATAAGTTTATTTAAGTATAAATAATACACAATAATTAATATATAATAATTAAATTAAATATACTAATTTAAATCTTCATGCAAAACAAAGAATTTATAAATAATATATTTATGTATAATAATTTTCATTTTTTTTCTTTGTTGTCTTATATTCTCATTGTTTAATTTATATATTTCATTTTTTTTTTTTTTTTTTTTTTTAATTATTGATAAATGTCAATATTTGGTTTAAAATTCTTATAATAAGCCATTTTAGCTAGTTCATTTTTCATTTTAGCTAGTTTTAAGACTAGTTTTAAGTTTTTTCAAAAATTTTGATTTGATATATGTATTTTTTTTTTTTCTTTTAAAGATAAAATGGACTCTTTATCAAATCATAAAGATAACACTTTCAGAGTTGATTCTTTAGATAATAGTGGACTTGAATCTGCTCTAGAATCTATCTCTTTTGTAAGTAATAATTCTTGTTTTTATGTATTCATTTATTATGTTATGTAACTTTCTTCCCATCTTTATATTCCATATATCACAAAATATATTGTTTGGCTACATTGGAATTATAAGATGTGAAAAAGAAAAAAAACTTGTTTTAAGAATTGACTTTTTCCCCCCCTCAACGGTACCAATATAAGTGATAGAAATCAGGGATTTAAGAAAAATTCAGAAGTTAAAAGGTATCCTTCGGAATGTTCAAACATTGTTAAAAAAAAATTTCTTCAGAAATTTCAAATAAAACAATTGAGCATTTTGCAATCAAATGTCAAATTTTGAGAAAAATAATTGCTGATTTGTAATTAAATCACATATTTTGGGAATAGACTTTAAAGCTCAAATGATTACAGCAAAATAATTACTTATTGTGTAGCAGTTGACAACGAAAATGTCATGAAATTGACTAATTAGCTGAAATTAAAAATTTTATTAATCAGCTGCAAAACAATCCACTGGGGATATTGAAAGTGATCCCTATTTCAGGAATTAACTACAAGAATACCATATATTTTGCAATCGGACATAAAAGCAGAATTTTTGTCAGTTTGTTGGGAATCAATCTCATAATTCGAGAATTAGCTTTTTTGGGGAAAAAATTGTCCATTAGAAATACACTAGTCTATTTCAGAAATTAAATATAAAATTTATTAATTAGCAGTGATACGATTTAGACAATTGGAAAACATTGAGACTGATTAAAATATTAATAGTTTTGTAAATTTAACTTAATATATATATAATAATGATGATCTATTAAGCATAGTAGAAGCCAAGCAACAGATACAAGATCACTGAAACACCAATGACCAATAAGATTTTTTTTTTTTTTTTTTTTTTTTTTTAATCAGTGGATAGAATACTAATGTAAAGAAACCGGATTAATTAACAGCATGCAAAACAAACGAATCAATAAAGTAACACAACAAATCTTAACTTAAATCCATAAACTTTATCAAAATTTATGAAAAAATAGTTTAAGAAACATGAGATAGGAAGGAAGGAGGCAGGCGGCAAGACTTGTGACTTGCCTGTGGGGTTAAACTAGTTTCACACCGGCAACACTGACCCAGCCTGCCACGACCAAAATAGGAGTCATATGGATTGAAAAAGCAAAATTTCAAAGCAGATGAATGACAATGAAACCACAAAGCAACAATGAAATTCACTGATTGATTACATTGTGTTTAATAGTATAATTAGAATTTTAAGAATAGTTAACAACGAAAAAAGGAAGAAACTGAAATTTTACTGGAAAAAGAAAGTTTGCATAGTAATACAAAGTAAATGCAGCAAGCCTTCTGCTGTTTTTTAATTTCACAAACCTACCCAACCATTGAGCCTTACAACACCACCCCACCTCCGTAATCAAACATCTGCCCACCCAACCGCCACCTTTTTTATTGTTTTTATATATATTTTAATAATAATAATAATAATAATGCATTTTTAAATAAAAATTTGACACTATACAATAGTGAGTTCAACATATTCAGTACGAGATTACTCCTGGGGGCAGAATTTATCTGATACAGTTAAATTGTTGCGGAAAAGAAATTGTTCTTTGCTGAAAGGTTTGCTTAAAAAATTTTAAGAATATTCTTAAAGTTCACTAGATAAGAGAAACTAGCAAATTTTATTTAAGAATTCTGCTCTAGTATAATACCTTAAAATCCTGAAAATAACTCCTCCCTTGAATGTAAACCTCCTCCTTAAGTGAAATTATTCCATTTTCTTAAATATAACCCCTTCATCCTTTTATCCATCCTATCACCGGGCGTACACACAGAGTGCCGGTAAATCTGTCGTTCACCATTTCATCCGATTCTACTTTCAATCTTCAAGGTCAATGTTGCTACGCTTTTTGGAAAGGGGAGGTTACTTTAGGGATTTTATGGTAATAGGAACAAATTAGAAAAATGTTATTAAACAATAGTTAAAATTAAAAACTACTGAAAGTTTAAAATTAGAAAGAGTTTCATGTGTACACATATTATATAAAAAGTATAAAATCACTTTTAAAAACACGTAGATATTTTTTTTTTATTAAAACCAGACATAAAGCTTTTTGCTATTAACAAAATAGCATCATCAGGTGTAGTTAAGTAACATAGTAGCCAGCAATATATAATTGAGAAGTTCAATATGGTTAAAGTTAAAAAAAAAAAAAAAGTTCAGTCCACAAAAGGTTGCACAGGAACAGTATGGCAAAAAACTTGAAAAAAGGATATCAATACAATTTTCAATAATCTTATGAGCACAACGTGTGCCAAATTTTATGAAGAGATGCAGCATCCTTGGAGTTAATAACTTTATTGTACTTGATAATATTTATTGCTTTTGTCATTTTTTAAGCTTTAACCGTATTGAACTTCTCAATTATATATTGCTGGCTACTATGTTACTTAAGTACACCTGATGATGCTAGTTTGATAACAGCTAAAGGCTTTGTGTCTGGTTTTAATAAAGAATTTTTATCTACGTGTTTTTAAAAGTGATTTTATACTTTTTTAGATATTAAACAATAGTGTTTTGCAGAAAAAGTTTGCGCTAATGTTGCTTGTCACAAAAAGTATATAAACATTCTACCACAGAAGAGATTACTGTATAAAAATATTTAATTTTCAAACCTTTGTAGCAGCTATATATTTTTATTATGCAGGAAAATACATTTATTTGACTATTTTGAAATGTGTTGCTTTTTTTAATAGAATTCAAAGCCTTTTAGTTTTAATTTTTTGTTTAGCTATTTACTTATTAAATACTTATGTTTATTTTATTAATTATTATAGATTGATGTTCTTATTAGCAGTATATTTCAGAAGGAAAGGAAATAAAATATCAAATATGTATACATAAATTTGCCCAATATGCACAAAAATCTAACTTTCAAATTAAAAAGTGAATTTTTTAATTATCCTCGGAACATCCTCTCCATCCTCAGACAATATTTTGTTAGCTTATTTTACCAGTTACGAGTAATTTGTTTACAAAATAAATCTCGTTCCTCTCTGAAAATTATTTTAAATTCTCTGATTTTCTTCAGTCATTGTACCTTACACCCATATTTCCTGAGTTTGGCTAAAATTTTTCAATCTTATTTCTTTTTCAATATTTTTTTGCAATGTTCTAATATAGGAGATAAAATCATAAATTCTAAAAACTAAACTTATTATTTAAATCTTTATATATAAAAATTTCGTGTCACTGTGTTTGTCCGCAATGAACTCCAAAGAATAGAAATTAGATTGAGAGTTCGGAAGGAGCTTGAGGGGGAAATTAGTATCATATTTTTAGAACAAGCAGAAGGACACCACAGTGCATTGTGCTCGACGTTGGCTGCTGCGGAAAGCCAAAGCTGAAATCGCACTTTATTTCATACGTGTTTCATTTCATGTAAGTGTTTAGTTGCAAAGTTTGTGTTAGGAAAGTGATTAATATTTTTTTTCACCCTTTCTAAAATGGATCACAAGCAATGACATTCTCAAACATTTAAACCGAAGTACGAAAGAACTTGGCTGGTCTGAAAAGATCCGAGTTAATGGATACACATGCTCATTGCACAAACTAGTGAGCTTCGCTTGTTAGTAGTCATTATTTTAAAATGAATCACTTATTAATTTTTTTAAGTAAGAAAGAAAAAAAAATCATTTCTGATTGGGGGAAAAACTCACTCTGGGTCCCCACTGCCTCTTGCAGTGCAGACTCATTCACTCCCCCAGTTTAAGTGTGTTCCTAACAGATCACTATATTTTTAGTAAGTCAAAAGACATTAAAAAATATCAAAAAATTTTTTTTGTCATCAGTGAAATCACCAGTCCTGGTCTCGACTGCCTGTGGCTGTACAGTGCACAAATTTTACTTTTTACATCATAAAATAAAATAAATTACAAATACAAAAAAGACTTTGCTTAAAGAATAGTTTAGAAAAGCTTTGCTTAAGTCTGTACGTCAGTCAGATTCTCTCTTTCTTTCCTCCCATGTTATCCAATGGAATTTTTGTTGCTTTGTTTTATAAGAATATCCCATTTAAATATGAAGTTTTTTGAATTCTGTATTTTGAGTAATACTTTTGAATATATCACCTTTTAGCTTAGTGATCATATCAATTTTTTGAAAAAATAAATTTAAATATTTCGTTTCGAGGCCTAGAGTCCTAAATTTACTCAATAAAATAAAATATTTAAAATATTTTTTTTCAAAAAAATGCTCACTAAGCTAAAAGGCGACATATTCAAAAAGTAATATTCAGAAAACAAAATTTGAAAAATTTTATTTTTGAATGAGATATCCTTTTAAATCTAAGCAACAAAAATCTCATAGGGTAACATAGAAAGGGAGACAGACATGCCAAGTCTCCTGCTTTTTGCTTGTTTTTCTATGCTCCCTGATTTTCCACTCATTTCTCCTGCTTTTCTGATGTAATTTTTATCTATCCCTCTTAGCATAATTTATGCTTAAAATTTGTGGGATTGGGTAAAAAAATTAGAAAGAAAATTGAAATTTATCTTGCCCTGCAATTTATCAAGTTCAGTTTAAATGTGAATTACTATACAATGCTTTGAAACTAATTTTTGTTAAGAATAATTTTTTAACTTTCATTTTTGCATAATGAAAAATGTCTTATTATCAATTTTTTTTTTTTTTTTTTTTTTAATACCATAACTATTGAAATCTTAAAGAATTCAAATTTCATTAGAATATAGCTGATATTTTCATTTCTTTATTACCTTTTCTTTTACAAAGATAATTAAAATTCTTGTTGTTTTATATTAGGAGCAGAATGATCAAATCTGTCTATTTTGACTTAAATTTTAAACAACTGTATGTCTGAGATTTTTTTTTTTTTGGATAGTTTTACTGCAAGAAACATATTATTCATTTAATTTTAATACTGACTGATGCTTTGTAAATACCTCCTAAGCTTATAAAGCTTTACTTAAAATTAAATTTGCGTTATTTTACTCATTTTTCTTACAAACTTTCTTGTTGGAAAAAGTCTCATGATTTCTGTTAAAAAATCTCCTGCCTTTTTTGTCATTAGAAGTTGGCATCTCTGGAGCTATCTGACTGATGGAGAGCCTTAAGATATTGTATTGTCAGTTGAAAAGAAAGTGTTTTTCTTATGTTGAAGTTGAAAAATTACATATGAAACTAGCATATATTTTTTAAATGATACATTACATGTATATAGGGTTATATATATGTATATAGACAAACTTAAAGTCAAGTAAAAAAAATAGCGAATAATTTTAAAAATAGTGAAAATTTTGGTTAGGTTTAAAAAAAAATCCAATGAGACCTGCTTGAGTATGGGTTTTATTCGTTTTTTTCTTTCTTCTCATGTGGGTAATCCCCCCCCCCCCCCAAAAAAAAAAAAAAAAAAAAAAAAAAAAAAAAAAACTAGTTTTATTGGGTTTGTGGGTGAGTCCAAAGCCCTGTAATATGCATAAAAAAATATTAATTACTTTAATTTTGCAGAGTGAAAATTTAAATTTCTGAATATCAAGTTTCGGGATAATGAAATGTACAGTACACTTTAAAATAACTTTACAGTTTTTAAAATTTTGTGGCTAAATGTTTTTTTTTTTTTTTTTTTTTTTTTTTTTTTTTTTAAATATGAAATTTGAATCTTATAACTTCAAAAAATAATCTAAAAACATAGAAAATAATAGATAGAAGAGAATAATAGAAGAAGAGAATAATATAATGATAGAAGAGAATAATAGCTAATAGAAAAGAGTGGAAGTACTCTTTTCTATACATATAAAAGAGTACTTCCACTCACTCACTGACTCATCAATGCACAGCAAAATCTACTGGAACCACTGACTCGAAACTAGGTCAGATTATAGAACATCTAGTGTAAGCACCCCCTAAGAAGCGATTTTGCGAAATTCGCCCCCCAAGGGGGTGTAGGGGGCAAAATGTGATTTCACAAAAACCTTCATATCTCAAAGAAAAAAACAGATATCCGTAAAATTTTTGCTTTAAAATATAGCTAATTTAATTATCTAAAAACCAATTTCTGGAATTTTAGAAGTTCGGTCCCCAAGGGAGGAACGGGGACAAAATGTGATTTCACATGCGCAGAACGTGGTTTCACATACTCCTATATATCTCAAACAGAAAAACAGATATATGTGAAATTTTTCTCTAATATATAGCTAATACAAATACCTAAAAACTAATTTCTGAAATTTTCGAAATTTAGCCACCAAGAGGGGAGGGGAGGAGAGGGGGCAAAACATGATTTAAAATAATCCTTTATATTGCAAACAGAAAAAAATATATGTGTAAGATATTTTTGCTCTAAAATATAGTTCCCATAAATGCATAAAAACTAATTTCTTTAATTTTAGAAATTCGTCCCAGGTGGGGCAGGAAAGGGGGGCTATGGGGTAAAAAAATAGAAATATAGTCAGACCGTTCAAAATTGGTACAGATAGGTTTTAGAGACCTGTAAGTCAAATGAGGATATTTTTGAAAGTGTAAAGTTATTAGGAGGGTCAGAAAGATGTGTGTGTGTGGGGGGGGGAGGAGGGGCGGAGGGACAAAAAAAATAAAAATAGAGTTAGACCGTTCAAAATTGGTGCATGAAGGTTTTTGATACTGTTGTAAATGTTGAAAAGTTCAACATACCAACATAAAAATTAAAGAAGAGTTATACACAGTGAAAAAACGTGATATAAATACCTGATCCTAACTAAGTGTGTGAGTGGCACAGGAAAGACACAAGTTTTAAAACAAATTACAATTTTATTTATAGCTTTAAATATATATATATAAATAAACAGAAAAGAATTATTAAATATATATATAAATGAATTCATTTAAATATAAATTATGGATAAATTCATACAAAAATACACAAGTCAAAATATTCATAACATTATCTGCTTCAAAATAGATTTATGTCCTGCAGGTGATTAACACACCAAAAAAAAACACCAGTGGTGTTAAAATCCAAGGTAGCTTCTAAAGTTACAGCTTAGTAAGATATTCAAAAAAAGTACTCACAAGACTTGAAGGGTTTGTCAACCATATTTTGGATGCAGCAGACACTGGGCACAGATCACATTTTATGTACTTTGAAGGGAAATTTAATTCATTAATATCATATCCAAAAAAACTATAGATATTTTTAGCTTTAAGCTTTTTTAAACTGTTTATTAATCCAGGAAAATTAACTTTTAAGATTCATTGAAAACGTTTTAAAACTCTTTAAACTTATTTTTACTACTATTGGTTATTCATCATTACTTTATACAATAACAAAACGAACTGTTCCTTTAACAGTTTAAATTAAAGAAAACTTAACAGAACGAAATTATAAATCAACAGGAAAAAAACGGCAAGACGACCTGCGTCTGCAACAAAAACATCGCGACTAGGCTTGACAGCCACTGAGAGCATATACTGTCATTCCTCCCTATTTATAGGTTTCATTTTATGAAGATTTGCATATTCGCAGTGAATCGGCATGCGCCGTTGAACGATTACACGGTACAACAACGCTACCTGCAACTGCTAACTGAGGCCATTGCAAAAATAGCGGCATGTTGCCGGAAACGTGAATGAATCAAATGATTCATTCACGGAACACGCCGAAAACAAAACAAACAAACACTGTTAAACAGGTAAGTGATTTTAAAGTGAATAAAAGAGGTATAAACTATTTCATTTATGTAATTAATAAAAATAAAATTTTAATAAGTAATGAATAAACTTTTTAGCAATTAAGCTGATTAATATTTTAATAAAACTTAAGTAATTAATAAAGGTTAAATTTATTTTTAACTTTATCTACCAAAGTAATGACGTTGGAAAGTTTGGGAGCTGGAATACTTCCAACAGATACCTACAAGTCAATTGCGGATATTTTCGAATTTGTAAAGTTATTAGGAGGGGCGGGAGGAGGGGAAGGAGAAGCAAAAAATAAAAATAGAGTTAGGTCGTTCAAAATTGGTACATAGAGGTTTTTGATACTTACAAATCGATTGTGAATATTTTCGAATTTGTAAAGTTATTAAATTGGTACATGGAGGTTTTCGATACCTACAAAACGATTGCGTATATTTTCGAATTTGTAAAATTATTAGGATAGACGGGAAGGAGAGGTGAAAAGGCAAAAATATATAAATAAGAGTTAGAGCACTGAAAATTAGTGTTGTTAGGTTTTGAAGCTCGATAAATCGATTGCGGATATTTTCGAAAGTACAGAATTATTACGAAGGGCGGGAAGGGATCGGACGCAGGGGTAAAAATAAAGAAATTCAGATAAAATGTTGGAAATTAGTATTATTAGGTTTAAAAGCCCGAGAAAACGACTGAGAGTTTTTTTTAATGTCTAAAATAATTAGGAGGGGCAGGCACGGTAGGTGAAAAAGCATGCGAGCCTTGCAGCGCCTGTATGCGCTGCCGCAGGCAGTGGTGGCCCGAACCAATTATTCCACTGATGGGAGAATTTTTTTTTTTTTAATGTTTTTCCCTTACGATAATATAGTGATTCATTAAGAGTGGTGAACGTAAATGCGCGCGCAGTGCACAATTGCCTGCGCTGCCAAGGGCAGTGGGGACCCGTTGCAACATTTTTTCCAATCACATTTTTTTTTTTTTTTTTTTCTTTCGCATGATAAAAATTGATGTAATTTTGAGAATTCATTAACTATAGTGATTCATTTAAGAATAGTGACCAGCGAAGCGGGCGTAACCTGCTAGTATAAAATATTTGCCAATTTAAAGATAGGTATGTCTGTAAAATGATATTGAAATATATGTAAATAGTTTTTAGAAGACAATTTTGATATTAACTTACAAAAATAACAAGTTACTGTTTGGAAGAAAAAATACTGGGTATTTAATAATATTCAATTATTTTGCATTTAATATTCATTAATTTCACTTTATAATTTTACATGTTTGTGTTAAACAAAAAAAGAATTATCAATATGATTAATCTTCCATTTTGCTCTTCTTTGTTAAATTGCATCAATTTAAAAGCAAAAATACACATTGTATTTTAGCAATCTATAATTAGGTTAAAAATTATAAGAATGCTGATTTTTTTTTTTTTTTTTTTCTTTCACATTGCTCCTGAAGACCTTCAGAAACTCCCTATTTTAAAACCAATGCTCCTCAAGTAACTAAAAAAGAGGTTGGAAGCCCTGCATTTTTTATAGATATAAATGTACTTTTAAATATAGTCAAATGATGTATTATTAATAAGTCTCCTCCTATCATTCTGCATAGATGTAATAGTTTTCAGGGTTTTTTGCATACTAAGTAATTTCATCCCTGATAGCACTTTTATTTATAAGGTATATATATGTATTTGGAAAATCAAATTGTTCTTCCGATTTGTGATTATTTTTTCATTGTTATAAGAGTTTAGACAATCTACTGGTTTTCTGTAGAGCTTTGTTGGCAGGTATGTATTATTTAAGGTTAATAACTATGTCAATTTTGTGAAAAGAGTTAGCACCATGTTTTTGATGGGCTACAATGAATTACATTTGTCATAAATAAAGAAAATGGATGTGGTTTTATTATATCAACAATCCTATCTTCTTTATAGTAACTAGACATTAGTGCTTAATGACTTAAAGCAAAAAATGTATATAAAGGACATGTTGCTAACTCTTTTTACAAAACGGACATGATGTCCTTTACCTCCGGGGTACAGATATAAAGATTATGATTTTCTTCTACATGTTCAGCAATAGTTATAGATTCTTAAGTATTAGAATTGAGAAATTGCAGTTTTTTTTTAAGGGTATTAAAGGTTTAAAAAGTTTTTTTTAATCAAGTTGTATTCTACATATTTTCAATTACTTGTCTTTGTACAATCATGTTATCTAGTTTCTTCATGATCTGATATAAAGTCGTATGCACATTTTTCAGAATTCACTTTTGATGATTTTTTAAGGACAATTTCTGATTGAATTGTATGTTGAGGTATTGCCTCGAAATAATTGAAATTGCTTTCATAATCTATTTTACTTCACTTTGCTGTTCTACTGTCAAGTTGGGAATGTCCTTTACGGTGGTAACTATTAATATTTATGAATATATAATTGGCAAAATCATAAGTTGAATATTTGAAATTGCAGTGATTATTAAAATAAGAAATGTAAAATTTCAAATAATAAAAATAAGAAATTAAATGATGATTTAATGCATAGGCTGGCATTATTTAAAGAAAGTAAACAATTTTAACTGACATGTCAAGATTATTTCTGTATGTTCAAAAATGATTATAAATAACTATATTGAGAAATTGAAGTTTTTATTAAACTTATTGTTTCACATGAAGACTAAATTAATTACAAAATACCTTTACATACTTCATGGTAGGCCGTAACATGTTTTCAGCTGGGGTACTCCGGTGAAAACGCGTTATGGCCTACCATGAAGTATGTAAAGGTTTTTTGTTATTAAAATTCATAAAATTTTGTTTGCAATACTACAATAAATATAAACCATATGTTAATATAAGAACATATTTTAAACATTTATAAATATTGTCTTAATTATCATCTAATGAATTTTTTTAATGGTAGAATGTAAAGTCATATGCACTTTTTTTATTTTTTATTTCAGAATTTGCTTTTGATGTTTTCTTGTATAGTTTCTGATTTATTTGTATGTCGAGGTATTTAAAACCATTCAAACTACTTTTATAATCTACTTTATTACGCTCTGCCGTACAACTATTAAATTGGGAATATCCTTTACTGTCGTAAATTTTATTTCACATTTTATTAAGACTTCAAAAAGAAGGTTTTCAATTCAGACCGTAATTTTTTTTGTTTGTTTGTTTGTTAGCTCGTAACTTCTAAATAGATGCTCCAATTTCAATACTTTTTTTTTTGTTGTAAAGATCTTGGTCTAAAATAGGTCCCGTATCTTTACCATCAAAAGAAAATACAGGGTGCTCAAAAAAGACAGTCCTGACTCTTTTAACTGCTGAACTTCTGCCGCTATAGTCATAAAAGTAGTATATAGGTATAGTAAAGTGGTCATGTGCGATGCAGTGCCATCTGGTGAAAAACAGTGGAGTTAGCATTCCTATCTCGAAAAAGGTTCAAGATAGGAAAAAATAAAGTGAATTAGAGAGTTACAAGTTATCATCGATTTGGTATGAAAATACAGTTTGTATACATTAATTTTAAAAATAGAACGATTGAAACATACATTTGTTTGTCTGCAATTTAATATTTTGTGCACTCATTAACGACATTGCATACGTTGTAGCATAGCATGTGACATTTATGATTTGTAAAATTCAAATGTAAGCACAATTAATGTGTAGATGTTTTAAACCGACTTCATAAAAGAGGAGGTTCTTAATTGAAACCATGTTTGTTGTTGTTTGTAGTTGAGATTTATTAGCTTATAACTACATAAGAAATGCTTTAATTTTAATACTTTTTTTTTTTTGTTGTCGTAAACATCTTGACCTGAAATAGGTCTCATTATGATTTCATTAATAGCTAAACAAATTACAGGGTACCGTATATTTCCGAATATAAGCCGAGAGTATGTTTTTCCCTGCAGAAATTTGCCCAAAATTGCAAACCCGTGTATAAGCTGAATTAAAAAAATACTCTTTTAAAGTTAGAGTATATCGCCAAAACGGCAAAAATATTGCCAATCTATAAAACTTTCAGGATAATCTGTCCAATGAAATTGTGCAATATGCATGCTTATCCAATAGAATTCTTTACCTTGTTTAGCTATGACGTAAAACGATTGATTTAAACATGCTCTAATGTGGTCCACATAAATAGATCTGAAAGTGCAAAGCTTCATTTATTTAATCCTATTAAATTATTTCTTAAATTAGGGCCCACCAGCAGCCGAGCAGTTCTGTGCTCATCAGCCTAGCTGTTCGGAATTTCCCGTGGTTTTCTAGAAATTTGCCTAAATACAGGCTAGAACTCCTTAGAAGACCTGATGGCGGGCATTCCACCTATAGGCCAAGGACCCTTGCATAGACAATTGGCCTTAAATTATACAACCAACCATCCTCCAAAAAAAAAAAAAAAAAAAAAAAAAAAAAACCTCATATTTACAACTACAAAGACATGCACTCTCTGTTTTCTCCCTAATTTTGTTCTGTTTACTCAACGGAACAATAAACACAAATTTTCTTTCAGTTGAAATTGTATTCGCTTCTTTTTACCCTTTCTGTCGATCTGCTAACACACTGCCCTTTGACCTTGAATAACATTAGAAGATAACGTTTTCTTTGTGTTCTGCTTATAGTGTTTTGAAATGACTTTGAATGCTGTAAAAAAAGATGAACTAGAGTTTATTTCCATTAACCTTATATAATATTTTTTCTTTCTTTTTATCCTGCTATAATGAACTTATGCTGTTAATTTAAAGACAATAACATTAAAACCCCCACAAATTAATGCTAAATAATGAAGGAAAAGAAGTTTGTAAATATGGCCATCAAATACGTAAAATGCACAACAACGGTTTAGAGTAAAAAAATAAAAGCACAGCACTTCTTGAGATGAAAACAGGCAAGTAAAATACCTCCTTCAGTCTTCTAGAAAAAATGATATACTATTTCGAAAAGGGACGGATGAACCGGAAAATATAGAAAATAACAAGCTGAAATTAAGTGGCATAATAGAGTATTTTAAAATAAAACATTTGCAGAAAAAGTTTGATTAACCGCATGATAGGTAAACTAAGCACCACTTGCTGATGTTAAAAATAGAGAAGAAAAAAAAATCCACGTTTCTTTATTTTTTTGGGAGGGGATAAACTTTTAAAGTCGCTCCTTTAATAGTTAGCTAAACATTTATAGAATCTGCTTTCCAAACATAATGAAAATAAATTGGCACAAGTCAAATGTTGAATATTAGTTGAAAGTTCAAATAAGGTCATGTCCAAAACAGCAGAATTATCTTTCGGTATCGCACGTTGGAAATTTATTCAGTCAAGGAAATTGAAGAGAGTTGGGGAGGGAAGATCCCCCCTTGCCTGTGTTCTACTATCAACGCGAAAAAGTTCTTTGTGGCGGTCTGGCTAAGTTTGAAATCTGTGATAATTAATTCTAAATAGCAGATTACATTTCTCAATGATATTTTCTGTGGTTTCAAATGTGCGCCTTTAAACACAGAGAGAAAAAAGAAAGCTTGATAGTCAGTCTGCCTGCTGTTTTAAAAAGAAGGAAAAAAATTATCAATTATATTTGATGTGTAGGGAAAAAAGAAAAATATTCAAGATTTTCTGGATACTTGAGAGTTATAATAAAAAAGCACCACAGAATTGGTGTTTAAAAGTAATAAGAGTAAACACCATACAATGGAAGAGCTTGCAACAATTGTTTTGGTTGGAAAGAAAACACGATAATTCGTCAGGCAAACAAAGTACGCTCTAGTGAGGCAAACAAAGCGCAAGCGTTGCTGTCTGCATTTTGTTGGCAAAATTTTATGGTGTTTATTCAAAGCATTTACATGTTACTTGAGAGTTATGTTAGTTGAATGCTGGATTGCAGAGCTTTTATTATATAGCTTTTATTGCAGTGATTAAAAAAAATAAATAAATAAATAAATACATTTAACTCTTTGTTAACTGGCATTCCACAAACCGGCAAAATTCGGGAAACTTTTTTTCTATTATTTTAAGAAGTTTACGTAATAAGATTTAATATTACTATTTTACTTTATATATAGTTTTTAAGCTTAAAATATATGTATTCAATCACCGTTTCTAATGTATGTTTTTTTGGTGGAAATGTGAACTCGTATATAAGCCGACCCCCCGTACTTCAGCTTCCGAAAAATTTCCAAAAATTCTCGGCTTATACATGGAAATATACAGTATTCACAAAAGTCTATTTTCACTCTATCTGCTGAACAGCTGCCTCTAGACTCATAAAGGTAATATGTAAGTATCGTAAAGTAACCATGTGCTACAAGATGTAACCACTTACAGCGCCACCCGATGGGAAGATAGCAGAGATAGCATTTCTATTTCGAAAACAGTACAAGGTATGCGAGAAAAGGTAAATCACAAAGTTGTACATCATCATTGATTTAGTCAGACATATTGTAGACATAAATGTTAAAAACAGGATGCTTAAATGTGCATCTGTTTGTTTGCAGTTTTCTACACTGTAAACAAATCAAAAAAACCTTCATTTCGATGTTGAAATTTCTGTCCGTAAGCTGCAACGCATATTTTGATTTTTGTTAGAACTTCACGCTGCACACATTAAAAAATTTTTTCATAATGAAAAATTTTTTCAAATTTTAGTGCTTTATAATGAATCAATTATGGGTTTTTTTCTCCAACTATAGTAAATTAATAAACCCTAAATATGCTCAATTGTTATCAAATGTATATATTTTAACATATATGTGTTTCTGAATATATTTCATGCCATATGTATTAACTTAAGATTTCTAAAAATATTTTCTGATGACTAGAACATTAAAAACATCAGAGATTGCTCTAAAAGTGTCAATCACTGGAGCATTTACCCTATTTGAGATGAAATTTTCAAATGTTATAAACAAAACCAAATAAGTTTTGTATTTTATACTTACTTCATATTACAAAAAAGAAAGATAAAAAAATCACTTGAGATTTAAAGGGGGAAAAAAAAAATCTTGTTAACTGCTTTAGTATGGTAAGTAATATTTTACACAATAATATTTCATCTTTGCATAAGTTAATTGAAGTGTACACAATGTCTTTTAATAATCGAGAGAAAAGGAACATTTTTTTTTTTTACAAAATTCTAAATTAAAATATAGTAACACTTATGATTTCATCTAAGTGTTTTCTTAAATGTCTGTAGAAAGTTTTAGCATTTTGAAGATCATGAATTCATAAAAAAAAATGCAATCTGAGAAAACACAATTTAAAAATTTCAAATCTATAAAATATATATCATAAACTATAAGAATTGTTGCCTGAATATATATTTTATTGAACAAACCTAAAAAGCTAAATTTATAAACATTAAACGTAAATATAAGCTTTTATATGAAATCGCAACCCGCATGCAGTGTAATGCCACAATAGTGATGCGTGTTTGGAAAAGACAGAGGAGAATCAAACAAGCCGAAAACCTGACAGTGAGGCACGCAATAGAACAATTGCACAAGAGACAGACACCTCATCCTCATGGCTGTGATGGACCTTACAGTGTCTTCTTGTGTGTTAGCGCAATGTTGGAGTACTGCTACAGGTGTTTCGTTATCTAGCTCCACAGTTCGTCGCCGTTTGCTGCAGCATGAACTGCATGCAAGGGTTTCTCTATGTAGGATTCCCCTCTCGCTGAATCATAGATGCCTCCGACTTCAATGGGTTCAGCAACACAGCATGTGGTGTGCCCAGTGGCAACAAACTTTTCTCCAATGAATCTTGCTACAATCTGGAGTACTATGATGGAAGAGTATGCACCAGATGTTACAGGGGGGAAACATCTGCTCCCACAGTGTGTTATCCAGTGTTATACTGCACAAACACGTAGCAGCATGGTGTGGGCAGCTATTGGGTATAATTGTCGATCCTGTCTAGTGCACATTGCGGGCAACCTTAACAGTGATCACTACATAAAAGAGATTTTGGAGCGAGAGGTCTTTCCCATTCTTCGACGTATTCTGAGTGGTGTATTTCAGTAGGATAATGCTCATGTACATGTTTCTCAGACTGCACATTCGCTTCTTCCATGGCCTGCTTATTGCCTGGATATGTCGCCCATTGAGCATGTCTGGGATTTCATTGGTTGGCGACTCGCTCGTACAACTGGTGGGGTGCACGGTAAGATTGAACTTTGGTGTCAAGTAGAAGCCATCTGGAATGCCATACAGACCCTCTATGATTCAATGCCGCAACGTGTACAGGCTCTCATCGTACAGCGTGGTGGGCACACAAAGTACTGATTTCAGACATTCTTTTTTTTTTTTTTTTTTTTTACCACTGTTTATTTGTACCACTATCAGTAATATGAGGAATAAATTTCATTAATTTCTGACAATGCTTTCATGGTGGTGCAATTTTCATAAACATGAGTATGTATTATATACGAGATTGTCAATAAATTTTCAGAATGGTCGCCTATATTCACGTAGGTGTTCGTTGGAGGGGAAATCTTATTTGGAGGTTGGCAGCACTAATAAGGAGAAAACACAGCCATCTGTTCTTTCTTAAAATTATTGAATTTTTTCATTTTTTCCAAAGCTTACTTTTGAGAGAAAAATGAATACTCTTTAACTACATTTCTTGCGACCATGGAAGCCTCTGCCTAAGTGCGGATTCAACGAGTCCACTAGTAAAATAGGGGAGACAAGCTTTTCGTTGAGAGAAAATAAGCGATAAGGGAGTACCGAATGACTGGATGTTTACTAAATTCAAACCTGTTGGTCAACTTGGAAACCCTCCAAGATTTTCGACTCGTCCTCACTGCTAGGCGTAGTAAACATGGTTGCACTATACTTCCATCTGTTATTTCCTAAAATTATTGAAATTTTTCATTTTTTCCAAAGCTTACTTTTGAAAGAAAAATGAATACTTATTAGCTTAAAAATTATTCCAATGCTAAAGTTACATAAATTTTGCTTAATATAATAATGAACAGGTAATCTAAATTTTATGGTCATATGTTTATTTGTTTAAAAATTATGTGATAAGAAGAAAACGAAAAAACAGGGTGTTGCTTTAATTTTGTCCACAAGTGTATATGAAAATTTAGTTGAGATCAAAAATAAATTCTATGAATAATCTGCACAACTATTCCGCATTTCGATATTCCACTACAAGGATATTGCCTTTTTGATAATTGAAAAATGCAAAAAAGTTAAGAGGGCAGTATTAAGTACTAGCGTATTTGAATCCACTCTGAAAAGAGCTTCAATTTTATCAGATAGCGTCGGAATAATAGCCTGCATTTAGTGATTGGTGAGTAAATGTAAATTTTGTCAATTAACACCGAAATAATCATATTTCGATTTCAAAATTAAAACGTTTCAGAAATCAACTATTAAATAAATAAATCTTATCTATTTGTGGCAAAATAGTGCTCCTTTCAGAAAATTATTGCTACTATATGCAGGGGTGAAACTTTTCAGGGGCTACCCCTGAATTCAAGGTTTTTGAAATTTTTGCTGTTTCTGATTTTCATGTAAATTATTTTGTTTTTACAGAAATTTCTTATTTTGAATGTTTAATTTGCCTTATAATGTATTAAGAACTCTCCAAATATCATATAATACAGGTAGTCATATGATATTTCATTATTAAATCTTTCCTATCTGCATGCAAATATCAGTTTTCAGGGTTTTTGCATGCTAGGTAGTTTCACCCCTGTATATGTATTATGTTATCAGTTAGTCCCGATGTAATCCCGTATTCGGTAATTGGCTTAAAAAATATTACGTATATCCACAGTCAGCTTTAAAAGAAGGGTGGGGAATTATATGGACTAATGGCGAAATAATAGCTTATTTGAAAAATTAACTTAGATTCAAGCACTCAAAATGCTTAAATCTTGTTATTTTATGGTAAAAACAATCTTATTCAAAGATTATTTTCCGGCGATTTTTGACAAGCGGTGGGTGTCATGTATCTGAACATTTAGCTGAAATTAAATGTAAATTTTATAAATAATCTGTGAAACAATTGCACATTTCGATATTCAGTTGCAAAAATATCGTGTGTTTTGATAATTGCACACTTAAAATACAATGAAGTTAGAGGTCAGTAGTCGAAAACTGGCATATTTGATGAATTCACTCTGAAAAGAGCCCCAATTTTATCAGATAGGAATAACAGCCTATTTTATCAGTTGTGAGTAAATGTAAATTTTGTCAATTAATGATGAAATAATCTTACTTGGATCTCAAAATTATCTTGTATTTCGGAAATCTCTATATATGAAAGAGTAAAATCACTCATTCAACACAGCCGTAGCGATTCTATGGGAGATGGTCACCAATTTTGGTGTGCAGATAGGTTTTAGGACCCTAACCCCCACTAAGACAGGATTTTGCAAAATCCCCCTCCCCACCCCCTGTTTCCCCCATGGGAGACAGAAGGCAAACACACTTTTTATAAGCATAACTCGGCCCCAAATTGCTTTATGGTGAAAAATTGCAGATGGGAGGAGGGGGGGGAATAAAAGTAGACTTAAGTTAAAAAAAAAAAAAAATCTGCAATTTTTGATTTTAAGGGGAAGGGAGGGGAATGATTTTCAGTGGCAAATTTCAGCAAAATCCGGATTTCCGAGTAGAACTCATCCAATAATAGTACAAAGATGCTGTAAATGACCGTGCATCTTGAGAATATTTCCGAAAACCCATTTTTGTGTTTTGTGATTTCTGATTTTTTTTTTTTCGGAGGGGGAGGGGAGTTACGAGAGTACAATTTCGAGAACACCCCCTCTCCCTGTTTTCAGTGTAAAAGTTTTTTTTTTTGTTGTATCCAGACTTTTAAAATACTGTAAACCAAGTCAAGCCACTCTTTTATCTGTCTTTTAATATATCTTTCTCTCTTAAAATGTTTCAATTTGCATTTGAACCTCTGAAAGATTCGACTATTGAATTTTTTGAACAAAATAGCATAACATCAATTTGCATTAAGTTCTTAAAACTGTTGATTTTGTGTGTTTAAATGATTTTAATTGCTCTATTTAAAAAAATAAATCTTTATTTAATTTTTATCATCTCAAAGATAACCCACTAAAGTAAGGACATTAGACACTGATAAATAGGTGCCAGAATTGTAGGTAAAGTGGTATTAGTCAGCATTTTTAAATTTAAGTAACTTGGAGACAATTATATTTAGATACATATGGTTTCTTTTGTTTTACTTGTTAGAAAGAGGGCAAGATTTTTCTAAATATAACTTGTAGGAAAAGTGGGATCATATAAAAATTTTGTATTTTAATACATATACAGCCCCTTGCCGAAAAAATGCAATATCTAGAATCTGCTGTTCATTTGAACCAATCTTGTAATTGGATGTAAGCATCTAGGAGCAATGGTTGCAAAAATAAAGGTTGTTGAGGTTAAATATGAACACACTGTATAGGCATTGACTTGAGAACCTCATCCTAATATGTATAAGGTAGACATTTACTTGCTTAAAAATTTGTTCATTGTTTTAACTTGTTCTGTATATTTAATAATAGGTTAAATTCATCCTATTAAGTATTTCATTAGTACTTATAAATGTAATTTTTTTTTTTTCCATTTCAGAAGCAAAACAATATAAAAAATAAGAAGACATCATCAAAAACTGCATCCGATGCTCCTGCATTGCCTAAAGTATCCATTGAAGTAATGCGCATGGCTCATGAAAGGCACCAAAAGGGCTTAATGCATCCATACATATTTCAAATATTGTCTCAAGTAATTTTATTATCAGTTAAATTTCTTTCTGAACTTTATAATTTCTATGCAGTCTTTAAAACATTGGTTACATAAGTTATTGACTTTAATCTTAATACTTTATCATGTTATTAAGTGTTTGGATTAACTTATCTTATGTAATAAGAGAGTTGGTTACTAACCAATATTTCTTTTTACATAAGTATTTAAATTTGGAATCATAGTAAACAAATTATTTTAAGAAATAAAATTTTAGGTTGAAAAACTTTTTAATACATACTTAATAATATAGAAATTTTTATGTAATATTCTGAAGAGAAGTGATTATTTCTGAAAATTTGAGACATGTTTTGAAAATTCTTTCATCAGTTCCGTAATTGTAAAAACTATTTGTGTATGAAAGAAAGAAAGACATGGAAGAAAATATTTATGTGGAAAGGAGTTCAAAGGAATAATTTCGTAGTTATATATGTATGAAGAATGAAGCAAATTAATACAAAATTTAGATCCAATGTAACATTAAATTACTTAGCCCTACTGTTCTGTTCACTATACATCACATTAGTACTTTTTTAATATGTAGATATATTTAAAAAACAATCTTAAAAATCATATGACTCCTAAGTTTCAAAATGACTAGCTAATATTTCTATACTGACATTTTTTTTAATAGGTAATTAAAAAAACCGTCTGGGTCGAGTAGACCCAAACACAGCAGCAGAGAAAAAACTACCAGCATTCCAGAAAAAAAATGCTGGTAGCCTAATTAAAAGCAGCGGTTATTGTGTATTGGTGTATGTGTGTGTGGAGGGGGGATATTGCACATACTTTTAGAAATTTTTACTCAAACTCAATATCACTTCTGGCCTTTAAAAGCTTTAATATTTCTAGAGAGGAAAAACACTTCTGATACTAAAATAACCAAAATTTCTTTAAAAATATTGGTTTATAAGCTTGTATGTATGTTTATTTGCAATCACACACTTTGTAATCTTTATCTTAATTTGGTGGTGCATGCAGTGTTGAATAATTTATATTTAAGCTCAAAATTATTCATTATTTTCAAGCTTTATGAAAATGCTTATTTTATAGTGATATTAATTTTTCAACTTAAAGGTTGACAAACTTCTGACTAGATATTGGACCAATATAATTATACAGGGTGGTTATAATTATAATTAAACTTCTCCTATAAACAGCATCCTAGAGGGCAAATGGGTAAATGGAATGCAACGAAATTTGGTAGATAGACAATACACGAGATGCACTCATGGAATTTCTAAAACAAAATTTTAGTTCCAAAATGTCCACCAGAGGACTCCTTTTCTGGAAAAACATTAAATTTAACACAATAAACAACCAAAATGGAATACAGAAACAATATTAACATTTATTGACTAGTTTCTGATCATCTTGTCATCGAACCACATTAAGTACAGGTAAGGAAAAAATAACAGTAGACTTAAGGAAAAAAAAAGTTCAGTTTGCAGAAACAAGAACAGATTAGGACGAAATTGCACAAGAGGAGCAGTTGTTAATTGTGTTCAAGACAATGTAGGGAAAGGTGCTCTATGTGACCACCCTCATTTACCTGCAGAATTTCAAGTCTATGGCCAGTGTGTTTAACAGCAGATCGTACTGATCAGTTGTGATGCTTTGCACATGAAGTGGTTATTGAGTTCTTTAAGTCACTCAATGTCGCAACACCTCCACGATACACCACACTTTTTAAGTGGCCTCATAACCAGAAATCACACAGATTTAGATCCTGCAAACGTAAAGGCCATGGATTACGAAAGAAGTGACTAATAATATGTTTGTGAAGTGTTGGAGCATAACACTTTCACAGACTCATGAATATGTGGGGGCGCACCATCCCACCTTTGCTGTAGTTGTGGTACAACAAACGTCTGCAGCATGTCAAGGTACTGACAACCCGTAAAGGTATATGTGACAGGACAACATACAGTTATTTTCTCAAAGAAGAATGGCCTAAGGATGAATGTCGCTGTGAATCCACACTGCACAAAACAGTCACCTTTGGAGAAGGTAGGGGAATTTAAGTGTGCAACCGTGGATTTTCCTTAACCCACATGTGGCAATTCTGTGTTTACTGTCCCATTAAGTTAGAAATGAGCCTTGTCACTCCACAGAATATTCCAAGGCCATTACAGATCAACAGTCAGTTGAAAAAACTGACTGTGAATGACTATTGCCCTAGAAAACACTCTCTGTAGAAGACTACAGTGGATGTTGCCCCAGCATGGATATAAAACAACATTTTGTTTAATAACTGTCCTCCTCCTTTTCTCTCTCAACAAAAGTGCAACAACATGTTTTGAGAGGTTTTATTTTTATTTATTTACTTATTTTTTGCTTTTTCATTATTTGATGGAAGTTTCTTAAAATATTAGTTATCAAAATATGTGAAAAAATATTTTGTAGGCAGAACAGCACTTTTACTTTAATTTATAGTTTGAAAATTTTAATCGGATTTTGAAAAAGTTAAATCGAATTAATCGAGCCGATTACTCAATAAAAAAAATTGATCAGGACTAAGCTTTGATCGATTAACCGAACCAATTAATCGACACAGCCCTAATTATAACCACCCTGGTACTTCTTATTAATTTAACTTGTTTTTTCTTCGAAAACCATACTTTTTAAATTTTATTTAATACTACCACATTTAATATGTGTATTTTTCTTTCCCAGTTATTTTCTGAAATAAAATGTTTGACAAATTTGTGAAAAGTGCTTCAAAAACTAAAAATAAAGAAAGAAAGAAACAAAAGCATAACATTATTAATGACACACAGTTTTATGTCTTTTATTTTTAAACTATGAACTACACATAATTAACAAATTATATTAATTTACTGCCAAACTCTCTTAATAGGGTTGAAAGAATCTCAATATATACTCATCCTTGCTCGCATTGTGCATATATAAATTTAACATTGTCTTGTAAAAATCTCTAGAGCTGAGTCTGACGCCCCCCCCCCCCCTACTCACACACCCAAACAAAAATCAATAGATTCTGCTGTCATTATCCTGTTGTCAATATTTAGAAATGGGAAAAAAAAATATTAACATTCTTACGTAATGAAGCTCATGAACTGACAAAAATTGATCAGAAAAAGCAGAAATGAATTCGCTTTCTTGTTTGTTTGTCCAGTACAAATCTTGCAATTGATTTTTAACTCACTTCCTGACTAGCTAGACATTTGAAACTTTTCGAATAGCTTTATTATGCATTTTTGATCATTTTCTTTCAAGCTGATGGGATAATTTTTCAAAAAAATTTTAAAAGTGTATTTATTAATACATAGAATTGTGAAGTTTATATGATTCAACAGAAAATTTAAAAATGAGTTATATAAAAAGTTTTTTTATCTTGTAATTATTAGTAATCAGCTTTAAAGAAGGAAAAAAAGTAAAGTACTGATGTGTGGGGAAATAGCCTATTATAACATATGATGGTAAAAACAGTGCATATTTCAACAATTAGCAGAGATTAAATATGCATTTTATTAATCTTCTGCAAATTGATTTTGATAAATATTGGAATTTTATTAGTTGATAATGGAAAAATTGCCATTTCAGTAATTATTTTGCAGCACTTGTTGACGTTATTTGAATTGAACATACTTTCTACACAGACTTCAAGTATGTTTTGGGTCATTATCCTGTAGTAGAAAGAATCCCCTTCCAATAAGGCGAGTGCCAGAGGCTATAGCATGCTGCACAAGGATGTTGTGGTATCGCTTGGAATCCATAATTTTTCCAAAATCACCAATTGCACCATCACCAAAACTTCCCTAATCCATGATAGAACCTTCTCTATTCTTAATAGTAGTTAGGATAAGAGCAGATAACATGCACTGACCCACATTATTATGAACTAACTGACACCTTTTAGAACCAAATTTTGCTTAATTTGATGCAGTGATTAAATAAATAAACTTTGTTCTAAAATGTTCTTTTTGGGGCAACGTGTAAAAAAGACATATTTGCCCTTTTTTACAGTGAATATTCGATACAGAAATGCCAACCAAACCATACATTGATTAATATAAAATATTCTAATGTTATTGTCGTACACCACTGAGAAATTCTGAGCCCCGGAAATGGAACTATCCGGATTTAAGGCAAGAAGGGTGCGCCTTCCATTATTAGGAGTGCTGCATAGGGAGGAAGAATGTCTTTAGTTCCAGAAGCTGGTGAAAGATGGCAGCACCAGCCAAGCATCAGGAACTCTAATTTTGATTCGGATCAGGACCGAGATAATCCCATGTTCTGGTAGCCCCAAAGGTATAATTTTTGATGGGATCTTGGAGGACTTGGAATTTAACATGCACCAGTCGCCGTTAGCATACACTACGGTCTTTGGCCGGCTCGAGGACCGAACCCGCAATCTTTCAATCACAAACTCGCTGCTCTTACTGACCAGGCTACCATGGCCAAAATATTCTAATATCTATATGTATTAAAAGTACATATAATGTATTTTTAATAATGTTTGATTTTCGAACTACTTTATAATTCTTATATTTGTAATTTTTTTGTAGGGTGAAATCAAAATTCCTGTTATGTTTGAAGATGAAATTGGAAGGGAGCTTCCAGCTCCCAGTCTTTTGTACAGGCCATTGAGACAAATGATATATGCTCTTCTTTTTAATCAACATCACCTTCAATATTTATCTGAGCAGAAAAAAGAGAAAGAAGGCATTGAAGGTACTTTTATTTTCTACTTTGAATAAGAATTTTTTAACAGTTTTAATAATTTTATTCATATTGTTCCGAATTCAGCCAAAATGTTAGATTTTTTTCTATTGGTTATTTTGTTAAAACTTTTTTTTAAAACTATAATCTTGGTATTAAAAATCCATTCTGTGCAGAAGTTATTAATTTTGAAATTTAAAAAAAAAAGGAAAAGAAAATATAAATTCACTCATGCAAATGTAACAGTGGATTGATTTAGTATAGTTAAAATTGTATTATTTGAACAGTTAGTTTTTTGAGCCCTAAAAACTTTGATTAGAGCAAACTCCAGTTTGGTAGTGCATGTAGCAGCCTGATGTATGTATTGCTCTCAATAATACTGCCTTACATAAACAACACCTGGTTGCATGGCAGATAATTATATTTTTTTTACAATAAAATCAAACAGGTAATTTTTTAACAAGTTTTTAATTTTAATTAATTTATAATCACTCTCATTATCAACAACCTTCTGGTATCTAGTTAACAACTTTTCAATGCTGGATTGATTAAAAATCAATTGGTTTTTGAGCAAAATCTCTAGAGTTTGCATTTTGAATATCATCTACATATTCAAATTTTCTGCCACATAAAAAATAGTGTAAAAGTTGAAATGAATGAAAATCTGATGGTGTAATATCGAATGAGTATGCTAGGTGAGGCAATCCCTAATTGATTATTATTATTTTTCCAGCGTTTGTTTTATGCAGTGCAATTTTTCTTTGTCATTTTACAGAATAACATCTTTTCTGTTGACAATCGCTCAGCATTTTTCAATTGAAGATTGATATACTCGATCCAGTTGTTCACAGTAAAGGTCTGTATTCATAGTTTGTCCAGGTTTCAGCACTTTGAAATGAACTATCCTGCGAATACTTCACAAAACACACAAAAGCTCCTGTTTGTTGTGTAAACCTGGCTTAGCTGTACTTTGTGGCAATTCATTTGAAGAGAGCCACTGCTTTTTGTGTGCTTTTTCTGTGGCATTTTCTGCTTACTTCACCAATCTGCTGCAAATGTTCTTAGGCAATAGATCAAGGTTAGTTAAGAATTTTTTGACGGTTTCTTAATTGTTTGACATGGATTTCTTCCACTTGTGCCCTTAACATGTCATTGTCTAAAATTGTTTGACTTCCTGATCGACACGAGTCAGAAAGTTAAAAATTATCGAATTTGAATTTAAAGAACCACATTTAGCATTTACGAACGTTTAATGCTCTGGAGCCAAAAGCAAGACACCAGTTGCTTTTGCCTCTAAAAAATAATATTGAAACATAGTTCAGTGTATAAGAGAATAGAGAAAAATGTTAAGGTTGCTGTGTAGTGAGAAAAAAAAGTCATTCCTAATCATCACTTCACTTCAAAGAAGGAGAAATGAGCATACAGTCTAGTTTTCGACAGTTTGACAGTTCCCCCCCCTTCTCTTATTACTACTAATTGAAACCTGAAAGAACTAGTTTCTCGAGACGTTTACAAAAGAAGTTCCTTATTGGCGTATTTCGTCAGGGCTATGTACTGTTGGTTATATTTTGAAGATTTGGAGTATTTTCTTCCTTCCTCTTTTTTTTTTTTACTTCTCAGAATATGAACAGAATTAAATATTTCTAAGCGACTGTGCGATTGCAAAATTCAAATAATCATGTATAAATAATTCTGCTTGCATATTGTAAAAGGTTGGTATGCGATGGAAATATGGATTTTACTATAACACGTTAATCGCCATGTCAGTCATATGTGTCTGACGCATTTTTAACACGCATTTTTAACTAGGAAATAACCCTAAAAGTAATATGATATACGCCGAGTAATTATTAACACGTTAATCGCCATGTCAGTCATATGTGCCTGACGCATTTTTAACTAAATTGTCTAATAAAGTTACCATGGCCCATGTGAAAATTTTTCTGATATTATCGTGGCGATTAACGTGTTAATAGAAAAACGAGATTTTTTTTTTTTTTTTTTTTTTTTTTAAGTAATGAATAAAATTTATTTGATATTCTAAATCCATGTGTCAACACCAATTGTGTATTAATTCCTCCCCCACAAATAATTTTTATGTATAATAAAAAGGAAAAAAAGAGTTAAATTATTTTATTGTTTTTTAATTAGCTGAATTGATGAAGAAACAATATTTTTAAGAATATTCGACAGTAAACAGTTTATAAATCTTTTGAAACAATGGTAGTATTTTATTCCCCAAACTGGTAGCAATTAAAGAATTGCAATCCTTCTTGTGTACCTGCAGCATCAATACATGAAAAAATACCCTCCAAGGATTTTTTTTTTCCCTCGAGTGTTTCTAGTCTGTATTTAGACGAGTTTCTTAGAAAACCACGGAACATTCCCAATGGCTAAGCCGATGCACGTGTGGGTTCGAACGTGACATCTCTCTTTGAAATCGCTGATCCTTTGCGCCAGTGTTTTGTGAAAAGTTATTAATTCTTAATCATTTTAACCTGCACAGAATTTTCTAAAACTTTATATTTAACTTTGACAGAGAACTTAGCGCTAGATAAACACAGGAATAATAAACGTCTTAAACACCAAATGAAATATTACTATTAATAGTAGTATTAGTAATTATTAGTTTATTATTTAATTTGTCGTTCAAGACGTTTATTATTCCTTTGTTGAAACTTATATTTCGTTGAACTTTGACATAAATTGCTATCTATTAACTTTTGGTATATATTATTCCCCAGGTGGCGCTACTAGGCTACTTACATGTGTGTTTATATGTGCTGTGTGCCCATTTATGGGAAAGCTATATGTCAGAATTTATGGTGTATTACTGCACAAAATATAAGATATAAAAGGCTATGAAAAAATATGTCGATTCACTTTGGGTGCATATCAGCTGACAAGTGGGGTGCTATGCTGCAATTTTCTCCGTTCACGGAAAACAATTTCTTAGTTTCTGTCGCGTATAAATACATCAAACTTTATAAAAAAAATGTCCATTATAAAAAAGAATGTTTAATTAATTTGTTGTACATTCACAGTCAAGTGATGCTGTAATATTGCAATTTTACCTTGGGAAGGGAATATCTGAGCTTCTATAGCGCATAAATGCACTAAACTTGATATATGAGATAATTGATTGCGGGAGGGGAAAAAAAAAAAAAAATGCTGACTTTATGAATATTGTCTGAAAGAGGAAATCTTCATTACTCACCTCGTTATGGCTACATCTTAGCATCAATTGATTGAGTTTGCCCCAAAACTACATATGTAAAATCTTTACTGAGAGAAGCTTTGCTTATCATAATTTTTTATTTATTTATTTATTCATTTATAAGTTTTTGTATATTAAAACGCGTATTAAATATCAGAATTCAAAAATAATAAAATTGATATTTAAAAAAAAAAAAAAAAAAAAAAAACGGAGAGAGAGAGGGGGGAAATATTTTATGTGACTGGAAGACTTTCCAAAATATCGATCATTATATATCCCTATAAAGCATGCCTAAAATCCTTCTTCCCCCCCCCCCCCCCCCCCGCCGCCCGTTTTTTTTTTTTTTACTTTTTCTTACTCGTAAGGTAGAGAAAGTTTTTTTTTTCGGGGGGTCAAATTTTCGAAATGAGTTTTTGTTATATTTAGACGTCTTGAGGTCACCTGAATCCAAAAATAATGTTTTTAGCGGTTGGCCTGTGTGTCTGTTATCAGCATATCTCAAATACAAATTATAGCAGAAAGTTCGAACTTGGTATTTTAAATGTGTATCATATAGGGATGCTACACTAAACTTTTCGTTGAGTTCAAGCAAATGGTTTGTGTACGAGAAAACCTCATATATTTCAGCAAATGTTTTTTTAGATCACCCTGTAAAAGTAAGGCTTGAAATGCGTTTTCACTGTAGTATGTGATTATGCGGATGCTTTTAATTGCCTGTATAAATTTTTATGAGTCTGCCATTTATATTCATAGAAGTATAACAGTTCCTTTGAAAAATTGGGGGAAAAAAGGGGGAGGGCACATTTTTAATTGTAACACGTAGGGTATTAGACCCAACGCAAAGCCATTTTTAGGAAACTTTATTCACTACATTAGACACAACATGCAGCAAATAGAATGCAAAAATGCTCAATATCTTACGACACATGAGCATTTTTACTAAATTATTTGTAACTACGCATGCAGAAGTTTTTGAAAAATTTCATCTGTGTTATTTAATAGCCAAACCTATTGAACTACTTATATGAAAGAGCAATCAGGTTGTGAGCGACGGAATAAACATAATTTTAGTTCCTCTCAAACTAAAAGCTATATATTATGAGGGGGGATTTTATTCAGATTTTTATTTTTATTCAGTCAGGATCCAATGACAATACAGTATTTGCTGAGTATAAATAAATATTGATTAAACCCCTTATCACCTTTCTTTCTTCCTTCTTTTTTTTTTTTTTTTTTTTCTTATTATTTATTGGGGGGGGGGGCACTGAAATTCTATTCATTCTATCTCTCATATATATATATATATAATAATTCTGTATCTAAGTCTACCTCTTTTACTAACACTGTAACCTGTAAATGCAATGATCCTTCTTTCTCAAAATTTATTGACAGAGACCATGGACACATTATCACGGGTAATCTCAATATTATTGATAATTATCAATTAAAAAAATTCATGAAATTTGGCACCAAATTTAGACTTCCAGTTAAAACTAGCATTCCACAAATCTTTCAACAGTTTTCTTATGACCTAGATTTATTTATTTATAAAATATCTATTACTCATAATAAACCTATTGCCTACTTCACTCAATGAAAGTTTTAGTGTTACAAAAAATCAAAAATGCATTATTTATCAATTCTTCAAATCTGGTGTTATTTAAAAAATCTGTACTTCTTAACTCAATCAAATCACTACAGGATGACTTTGTGATCACTTATGTTGACAAATCACCTAATAATTATGCCATTATTTGTAAATCCTACTATCTCTCTATTTTAAACTCTTCAATCAATAATAGTAACATCTTCAGTTTAACTAATAATAACCTTATTATTAATAACCGAAAAATACATAATTACTATAAACTACTTCAACTTCCCTTCAATAACTTTAATTATCCTTATATAGTTCTTATACCTAAGTTTCACAAATCTCCAATTAAATTTCGCACTGTTACTGTTGGGTGTAACACTTATAACAATAATGCTAATAAAGCTCTACTGGATATTCTAAAACAAATTTACAAATGTACTTGCAAAGTTGATAATTTACACTGTCTTAAAAATAGCTTTCAATTAATTCAATACATAAAATCGCTCGATTCAATAGACAATATTATGACTTTTGACTTTCAAGATCTTTTCAATAATATTGAGTTATCAGATCTTAGTAATATCATTTACAGTCTTTTTCAAGAATATAAAGCTCAAATTAATCTTCCTTACAATTTTAAAGCAGAAAAATTTAAAACTCTTCTTAACTTTGTTATCCATAATAATTATATCTTCCACAACAACGCTATCTATTTGCAACAATTAGGCATCCCACAAGGAGGTTGTAGCTCCAGTATTTTGGCAGATCTCTATCTTTATTATTATGAAAAGCAAATTTGCAATGATAATGTTCGATTTTATCGTTACATCGATGATATTATTGTATTTTATCTCAACAAGAACTCACAAAATGGCTTTTCCTTCAATTATCCACCTAATTTAAAGCTAACTCAAAATACTCTGACTAATCAATCAATTAACTTTTTAGATCTCAAAATAATCATCGATGGTAATAAACTTTACACAGATATCTATGACAAACGGCAAGATTTTTGTTTTAATGTCAACTTATTTACACATTTTAATTCATGTCTGCATCTCTCGGTATTTAGAAACATCATCATTAACCATTTATTTCGAATTAATAATTTATGCTCTGCAAAGTTTAAAAACAAGAATATTAATAAACTGATCACAGCCACTGCTAAAATGGGTTTTCCTAAAAACTTTGTATTTTCTATTTTATATCCTTAACCATGTCTCTGTCAGTACAAAAAAAAAAAAAAAAAGCTGTGTACGCTCTTGTGTATATTAACAAAAAAATTATAAAATAATAAAAGACAATAAAAAAGGTGGCGGTTGGGTGGGCAGATGTTTGATTACGGAGGTGGGGTGGTGTTGTAAGGCTGGATGGTTGGGTGGGCTTGTGAAATTAAATTTAAAAAAAAAAAAAAAAAAAAAAGTAGAAGGCTTGTTGCATTTGCTTTGTATTACTATGCAAACTTTCATTTTCCAATAAAATTTCAAATTTTTCCTTTTTGAGTTGTCAACTATATTTAATGTTCTAATTATACCGTTAAACACAATGTGATCAATCGGTGAATTTCATTGTGGCTTCGTGGTTTCATTGTTGTTCATCTGCTTTGAAATTTTGCATTTTTAAAATCCATATGGTTCCTGATCTGGTTGTGGCAGGCTGGGGGAGTGTTGCCGGCGTAAAACTAGTGTAACCCCACAGGCAAGTCACAAGTCTTGCCGCCTGCCTCCTTCTTCCTATCTTGTGTTTCTTGGGTTGTTTTTTCATTAATTTTGACAAGTTTATGGTTTTAAGTTAAGATTTGTTGTTTTACTTTATTGATTCGTTTGTTTTGCAGATTGTTAATTAATAGATCTGGTTTCTTTACATTAATGTATTTCATCCACTGATGATTTTTTTTATCTTATTGGTCATTGGTGTTTCAGTGATCTTGTATCTTGCTTGGCTTCTACTATGCTTAATAGATCATCTTTATTATATTTACATTTAAAATTAAACCTGCTGCAATTGCGCATAATTTTGAATGTATTTTGTGTTTAATAAAACTTATTGCTTTGTCATTTAAATTATCTAATATATGAATTTCATATATATAGATTTGTCTTAAATTGGCATTCACACTATTTTTTGTATTATACACTTTGTATAAAGCTGCATTTGCGCTCTTACAATTTGTATTATTTCTGTAATTTCTCTAATTTTTTCAATATGTTATTTACTGATTTAAAATTTATATTATATTATGATTCTTGTAGTGTTGTGAAGTTTTGCGACAGTATTTTGTCACTGGCCCTGGATCATTATTAACTAACTGTATAGTTGGCAACTTACGTTAATAATTTATTCTTTAATTAAAAAAAAAAAAAAAAAAAAAAAAAAAAAAATGTTGTGTATGTGTAGTCGAATATTTAATTATAATTATTATATAGCATTTTGTGCCTGACATTTTGTGAATTGTGATGGTTAGTTTTTCTTACTTTACTTTAAAAAAATGGGCGGAATTTAATTTTTAATTTTTAATTGGAACCAAATCAATAGATTCGGTCAAAGGAGGTTTAGTGTAAATATGTACATATTATTTATTATTATTTTTATTATTATTTTATTTTTATTTTTTTTCAGTTCTCTCCATTTTTCATTAATCCAGATACTTATTATTCAAGAATCAATTTAATTAAGTAATTGAATTTGGTATAGTCCACTTTCGATAAACTATTGTAAATACATACTTGCCTTGTGATTTTTAATATACAAAAACAATTTTTCTCTATGACTCTGTTTAGTAAATTTTTAGATCCTGGCAAAAAATACTTAGCTTAACAGCAGTATTGTGCCCGGTACAAGGACATTTATAGGGATATCCTTGGATCGACATCCAGTTACCTATTATCTCCTCCTCCTTTACTTCAATTTAGAACATGCGGTTCTAATAGGTGTAAAACTTGCCCTATGGCCTCTCACACACAAATGAATAATAATCACTCTTTGGTTCCATTTTGTCAGGCATACAATGTTATTTATAAAATCAATTGTGGTCATTGTAAACTTAGTTATATTGGTGAAACTTCAACTCCTCTTCATCTACGCATTAATCAGCATCGATCAGATTCTAAAAACCTTTCAGCTGCATCTTCTAAGTCAACTATAGAATTACAACACTTTAAATCACATAATTTTAATTCATGTACCATAGAGATTGTAAAAATTCAGAAAAATAAAAGTGAGCGTCTATTTCTTGAATCAAAATTTATGCAATATTATAATACAATTTATCCATATGGCCTAAATTCCGAATACTTTAGTAAAACTATTAAAGCATTTTCTAACATCAACCCTCTACATGATTATTCGACTATTTATGCACAACTCAATCACAAAATTAACAATAAAACTTCTAGAACTAAACGAGGTAGTAAAAAAACAGATTTAATCTTTTCTAAAAGTGCCATTATTAAACTCATTTCAGATCTACAGACTAATTACTTATCTAACTATAACTGGTTCATTATTCGAAAATTTATCTTTGCAATTAAAAAGAAATACTTAGTAAACTTTCTGAATGTCTTTCAAAGCCAATCCTATAATAAACATTTTTCAGACATTTTTTATGATATTATAATGTACAAAATCAAACAATTTAATTTAAAACTTAATAAAAAGCCCAACAAATTTAAAACAAATACTCAATTAATTGTGAATTTTACAAATCAAATATTGAACAGTATTAACATTACGTCTATCATTAATGACAAAGACTGTTTGTTTCCGATTAAAGATTTAAATCTATCTCGTACCTTCAAATATCCTCTTCCTCTTGGCAGAAAGATATTCAATTATAATTCTGTATCTAAGTCTACCTCTTTTACTAACACTGTAACCTGTAAATGCAATGATCCTTCTTTCTCAAAATTTATTGACAGAGACCATGGACACATTATCACGGGTAATCTCAATATTATTGATAATTATCAATTAAAAAAATTCATGAAATTTGGCACCAAATTTAGACTTCCAGTTAAAACTAGCATTCCACAAATCTTTCAACAGTTTTCTTATGACCTAGATTTATTTATTTATAAAATATCTATTACTCATAATAAACCTATTGCCTACTTCACTCAATGAAAGTTTTAGTGTTACAAAAAATCAAAAATGCATTATTTATCAATTCTTCAAATCTGGTGTTATTTAAAAAATCTGTACTTCTTAACTCAATCAAATCACTACAGGATGACTTTGTGATCACTTATGTTGACAAATCACCTAATAATTATGCCATTATTTGTAAATCCTACTATCTCTCTATTTTAAACTCTTCAATCAATAATAGTAACATCTTCAGTTTAACTAATAATAACCTTATTATTAATAACCGAAAAATACATAATTACTATAAACTACTTCAACTTCCCTTCAATAACTTTAATTATCCTTATATAGTTCTTATACCTAAGTTTCACAAATCTCCAATTAAATTTCGCACTGTTACTGTTGGGTGTAACACTTATAACAATAATGCTAATAAAGCTCTACTGGATATTCTAAAACAAATTTACAAATGTACTTGCAAAGTTGATAATTTACACTGTCTTAAAAATAGCTTTCAATTAATTCAATACATAAAATCGCTCGATTCAATAGACAATATTATGACTTTTGACTTTCAAGATCTTTTCAATAATATTGAGTTATCAGATCTTAGTAATATCATTTACAGTCTTTTTCAAGAATATAAAGCTCAAATTAATCTTCCTTACAATTTTAAAGCAGAAAAATTTAAAACTCTTCTTAACTTTGTTATCCATAATAATTATATCTTCCACAACAACGCTATCTATTTGCAACAATTAGGCATCCCACAAGGAGGTTGTAGCTCCAGTATTTTGGCAGATCTCTATCTTTATTATTATGAAAAGCAAATTTGCAATGATAATGTTCGATTTTATCGTTACATCGATGATATTATTGTATTTTATCTCAACAAGAACTCACAAAATGGCTTTTCCTTCAATTATCCACCTAATTTAAAGCTAACTCAAAATACTCTGACTAATCAATCAATTAACTTTTTAGATCTCAAAATAATCATCGATGGTAATAAACTTTACACAGATATCTATGACAAACGGCAAGATTTTTGTTTTAATGTCAACTTATTTACACATTTTAATTCATGTCTGCATCTCTCGGTATTTAGAAACATCATCATTAACCATTTATTTCGAATTAATAATTTATGCTCTGCAAAGTTTAAAAACAAGAATATTAATAAACTGATCACAGCCACTGCTAAAATGGGTTTTCCTAAAAACTTTGTATTTTCTATTTTATATCCTTAACCATGTCTCTGTCAGTACAAAAAAAAAAAAAAAAAGCTGTGTACGCTCTTGTGTATATTAACAAAAAAATTATAAAATAATAAAAGACAATAAAAAAGGTGGCGGTTGGGTGGGCAGATGTTTGATTACGGAGGTGGGGTGGTGTTGTAAGGCTGGATGGTTGGGTGGGCTTGTGAAATTAAATTTAAAAAAAAAAAAAAAAAAAAAAGTAGAAGGCTTGTTGCATTTGCTTTGTATTACTATGCAAACTTTCATTTTCCAATAAAATTTCAAATTTTTCCTTTTTGAGTTGTCAACTATATTTAATGTTCTAATTATACCGTTAAACACAATGTGATCAATCGGTGAATTTCATTGTGGCTTCGTGGTTTCATTGTTGTTCATCTGCTTTGAAATTTTGCATTTTTAAAATCCATATGGTTCCTGATCTGGTTGTGGCAGGCTGGGGGAGTGTTGCCGGCGTAAAACTAGTGTAACCCCACAGGCAAGTCACAAGTCTTGCCGCCTGCCTCCTTCTTCCTATCTTGTGTTTCTTGGGTTGTTCTTTCATTAATTTTGACAAGTTTATGGTTTTAAGTTAAGATTTGTTGTTTTACTTTATTGATTCGTTTGTTTTGCAGATTGTTAATTAATAGATCTGGTTTCTTTACATTAATGTATTTCATCCACTGATGATTTTTTTTATCTTATTGGTCATTGGTGTTTCAGTGATCTTGTATCTGTTGCTTGGCTTCTACTATGCTTAATAGATCATCTTTATTATATATATATATATATATATATATATATATTTTTTTTTTTTTTTTTCACGATATCTCTTTGGAGTTTTCATGTAAGTAGCTCACTGTTTTTGGCTGCTAAATTATGCATTGCGCATACAAAGTTAAAATTATTTACTAAAAATGCTCATATTTTGTAAAATATGTAACATTTTTACATTCTGGTTGCAATACACTAGGTCTAATTTTGCATGCCAAGTTTCCTAAAAATGGCTTTGCGCTGGGTCTGACACCCTACGTGTTATGATCGAAAGTTTTTATTTTTTTTATTTTTTTTATTTAAAGAAACTCTTATCGCCATGAAAATATATGGCAGCCTCATAAAATTTTATAGAGATAATTAGAAGGATCGTATACTGTAGCTAAAATGCATTTGAAACATTATCATTATTTTTTACAGGGTGACACAAAACATTGTGATTTTTGTTTAATTTTTACTAGTCCTCTTTTCCTCTTCAGGACAAAACTTTTGCTAAAATGTATGAGGTATAACATATAAGGTAGGCATTAGTTTATATATAAGGAATAACTGAACTGAATAATAACTGAAACATATAAGGCATTATTTTAGAACATTAGAATATTTTGTATATATTCTTTATACTCTTAAAGTTTCGAGATAATTCCTAAAGAATTTTCCCAGATATTTGACAAAACGTCTAAATTTGAAAGTATCCAAATACTGTAAGGTAGACAGTGTATTTCGGATTATATATAACAGTACTGCTAGTTTCCTGATGAGATCTGTACTGGGTTTCAGCATTTATAACTCTATTTTTCCTTCATGCATTCCTTTTTATTTCAATAGTATTTTTGGTTAATTTCTTTCAATTTTTATCTTGTGTTGCATGAATTTACTGGATTAATGGATCATGAAAACTATCTCATAGTTTAGGCTTAAGTGATATATACGCCATTTCTCTTCTGCGTAAGTACTTTAACATGTTTTTACTAATCAGTGAATTTTAATTAAATGGTAATTGTGACAATAACTTTATACGTAATACATCTAACTTTTAATTTCATTGTTGGTATTTTCATCTTTCTCTCATTTGCTGAGTATTGTAAAGGAATTAAATTATTTATTATATATATATATATATATGTATATATATATATATATATGTATATATATATATATATATATAAATATATATATATAAATTCTTTTCCATTTTTTTTTTTCTTTTTTTCTTATAATTTAAATTTTATTTACAACATTATTCATTGTCATTTCTTCCTACAAATTTATTTTTCTACTTTTAATAATGTTCTATATACAATCATAAATTTGAATCACTTGTAAAATGCAAATAGTTTTACTGAATTTAGTAATATGTATAATTAGCGTTGTCGTCGCATATTATGTGGTTAGTTTATATTTCTCAAAAAATAAATCTTTACTTTTTAAGTTATTGTATAAATTTCTTTCTTTTTCTTTTTTCTTTTCTTTTTTTAATATAACAGTATTTTTTGCAATTTATTACTCCAAATTAATTTTTGCACATGTTCTATCAGCATATATACTTACGCTCATCACTTACTGACCGACTCTGTCAAGGCTAAGAGATTTCCTTGGACACTATCTGTGTTTGAACCGCGACCTAATTTTCATACTTTATGTAATTTTAAAAAATCTAAATCGATAAGCTGTTTAATCCGACGGATTTAGAAAAATCGCCCCTCTCATTTGGTACCTTATTTGTAACAAATTTTTGATTAGATATTTTAAAATTAACAAAAATATAAATATAGAAATAGCTTTAAAATAGGCATTTAAATTTTTAACTGTTGCCTTTTTTTTTTTTTTTTCAGCATAAAATGAAATATACTTTCACGTGAAAAAAATAATAAATAAATAAATAATAATAATAATAATAGTACATAAACAAATAAATAAAATATTAAATTTGCTCACGCATATGAAAAAATGACGTCTATAAAAATAATAATAATAATTTTAAATTTTAAAAGTAACGAAGAGATAAATAAAGTGCGAAAATTTCGCACGGGATTGCCAGCAAACGAATTATTTGAAGTGAGAAATGAATAAAATGAAGTGATCATTTTTCAACGGGCGCCTTAGTCGCTCTATAACTAACTAGTATTATATAAATAAAGAGAAGTGTGTGTGTGAGTGAGTGTGTGTCTCTCTGTCTGTGCTCTGGAGCTCAGACTACTAATCTCAGAGCTATACAACTTAGCAGAGTGGTTGTTGGGGCATTGCAGGTGTGTACTTCATCGACTTTTTTATTATTATTATTATTATTATTATTATTATTATTAGATTTTTTCCGATTTTATCCATTGGCTTTTCTGATTCATTTTCTAAAATTTATTCTTTCACTTTAGTCGTCTGCGTATATTACAACGCATTTTAGACTGTTTATTTATTTATTTATTTATTTAATTCATTCACGTAAATGCGAAATATTTTTTTTTCTTGCATTGCAATCGTATGTGTATCACAGCAACGTATTTTACAATATTTATTTAATTCATTTAATTGAAAGCGAAATGTTTTTTTTTTATTTATTTACTAGCAGGTTTTGCTAGATTTGCTGGTCACTGTATTTAAATGAATTCTCAAAATTGAACACTGTTTTTTTTTTAACACTTTATATACATAAAAATATACAATAAATCCCATTGAAATGAATCCCTTTGAGCATTAGTTCGCGTACCCGCTGCGTTTGGCAGCATCTTTCTCTCTCGTGTTATGTCGGCTCAAGACTATACAATCAGGTCTCACTGCCTAACTCAGCGACATTTCCCGAAATTTTAGTTTAGTTATTTATTGGACGACAGATGGAGCTGCTATTGTTCAAGAACTACGATTTCGCAGATGGATATATCCCAGCCTTTTCATTTTTGTACCATGTATTAGCAAGACCCAATCACTCAGTTTTTTTGCCCTCACTGTAGAATTATAAAAATTCAAATAGAATAAATTTATAATTTTACTACAATTAATTATATTAAAAAAATTATACATAAACATAACTGTTATAAATATATGTATATATATCTTATTTAAAATTTAATATGTTTAGTTTCTTCTACTGTATTGCCATTTGATTTCAGTAAATATAATGTATAAATAATAATAATAATAATAAATCGCATTCACATGTATGAATGAATTAAATAAATAAAAAAAAAAGAATTTATAGCCTTAAAATAAAATTAAAAATAAAATTAATAAATTAAAAACACTTAAAAGTCGTTAAGATACACAGACGATTGAAATGTAAGAGTAAATTTTAGGAAATGAAACCGAAATATGAATACATAAGATCGGTAGAAAAAAAAAAAATTTCAAAATTCAAATTCAAAATTCGAAAAAAAATCTCGATGAGGTGTACATTTGCAGAATCCCGGCTATCCATTTGCTGAGTTTTGTAACTCTGCGATCAGTTGTGCGAGCACCACAACGCGCGCACACACACATGCTCACAGAGATACACACACGCAGACACCTCTCTTCATTTAAGTACATTATATTTATTAAAATCAAATGACAGTACATTAGAAATCAGAATACCATTCTAATATATTATTTATAATTATACTGTTATTTATCCTTTTTAATGTAATTACAACTACGCATACTTTAGAAAAAATATTTTTTCTTCTTTACTCATTGTGAAGCAGACTTCAACTAAAAATTTTATTTTTAGCAGAAATACCAAATAAAAATTTGTAATACTATTGGTATGCTTTATTTAATTTTATTACTTCTATCTAAAAACCGTTTGATTTATCACTCAACATGAGTTGGAAATTGCTTGCAAATTTTCAAATATCAGTACTAAGTGCCCCGAAACGAGCGGCCTATTCGTTTTGGAATTACAATGTCTGACACATCTCCTTTTTGGTCGGAAATTAATAATGGACATGGAGTTAAATAAGACAAAATAAATTTCATTCAAAAGACTGCGTCTCTATTCACAGAAACAGAAGGGAAAATTCAGTCTCTTGTGAGAGCGATTAGTGTAGATTAGGTAGGCACTGGGGAGCTTAGTTTATGAGCACTTATGCTAAGAAAACACAGGTTCGAAACGTGGGATCACTTTTTCTAGCATTGATGAAATTATTTTGACCTTTATATCATAAAAGTGTGTAATATATATTGTCAAAGTTATCATTTAAAAACTATTATTTGATTTGATTTGATTTGATTTATTTATTTTTATTTATTTATTTTTTTTCATTTTAATGTGTTTGTAAGAATCTAGCGTTGCAGTGGAAACTTATTCAAAGATAGTTCTGTTACAAAATGATAGTTCGAAAATGCTCAATAAATAATATTGCCATTTCATATTCAGTTTCAACAAAATCACTACAGACTTTTGAAAGTGATACTGTAAAACATGTTATGTCCCCTCTTTCCCTGATAGAGGGGGAAGGGTTTTAATCTTAAATATGATTCTTAGGTATGTATAGTTACATATAAAAATCAAAGTTTTATGGGTATATTTTCTCCTTTGATTTATGAAAAGACATATATTAAATATCTTGTTTTTCTACTCTAGTGATTTTTTATTAATTTATTTATTTATAGGGTGGGGGAGCAATTTAAAGTGTTGGAAATTCGTATTTAATACATTTTAATGAAATGATCCTATGTATATAGTATGTGTTTTATTTCTTTTTTTCTTTTGACATATGATGGATTACATGAAAACAAGTTTTACCCCCCACCTTCCCATTTTTGCCACTACCCGCCTCACCAGTGGCCCAGCAGTTTTGCGCTCAAAACTTGTAAAAGAGAAGTACTGGGTTCGATACCAGGTCACGCTCTACGATATAGCCGTTTGGAGTTTTCCTTGGTTTTCTCCAAAAATCGCGTAAATACGGTCTGGTACCCCGTACAAACATGGTAGGGTGGTACCAATTACGCCTGGGAACCTAAATTAGCCTTGAAATTTATTGACCTTAATCCTAACACCAAAACATCTCCTAACTCCTTTGGAAAATGAAAAAAAAGAAAAATATATAAATAAAAATAGGATTTTTATTGTTAAATATTCATGAGTTACTTTTTAAAATAAGAATCATATGAACATTTATATAGAACTGTATATGTATATATACATATATCTTTTTTCCCTGGAGATGGAAATGAATACATGAAAAAGACGCTTTATTCCTTATCTTCTTTCGAGATTCGGGGTGAAGGGAAAGAAGGAATAATTTGTTTAAAACTCTGAAATCGGTAATTTAGGTATTCATGCCTGTAATATAAATAAATAAATATATATATATATATATATTTCTTTCTTTTATTTATTTTTCTTGACATCTAAAAGCTTATATGAAAAGTTCTTGCTCCATATCCTATTATTTTAATTTAGAAAATTCTTGAAATTTATAAATTTTAATTCTGTAATAGCATTTGTTACATTTTAAACGAAGATTATTATGCATATCATTAAAAAAAAAAAAAAAAAAAAAAAAAACTTCTTAGAGGGAATAGACGTGTTAAAAATCACGCTTTGACTTGACACACCCCTCCCCTTTAACTTTAGAGGACGAATTACGAAAGAACCTGAAATTGATTTTATAAATTCGCATTTTGCATTTCAAAAATAGAATTTAATGGATGTATTATTATTATTATTATTTTAATATAAAGGATGTGTGAAAAACTATTTTTCTCTGTTTACGCCTTTGAACAAAACACACTATTCTGCTTATAGTACAAATACGTAATATGAATTATTACACTATATCTGGAGAAACATCTTTTTCTACAAGAAATACGAGTGAAAAGTGCTTACGTCCTCTTCCAATTGTCATTTATAGCCGAAGGGTACACTAGTAAAAGTTAGCGACACAGGAAGTAATTTATCACAATCCATCATTTTCCCCCACTACAGAGATTGAAAATAAAAGAAGATCGCAATATTTTTTTAATTTTTCGGCCGTTTTACAAAAAATTAAATGCATAAAAGTGAATAAAAGTGGTATGACACTAAACAAAAATTTTTTTTACATCTCTGAAGAGTTTTTCTTTTTAAATTTTCCTAATTGAACTAAAGTTATCGATGTTTAAAGTAAAACATATGCAAATTCGCCCAGAATAAATTTAATTTAAATGTGTTAAAAATCATTTCTTCAAAAAAATAAAACTGTAGAAAGGTGTGAAAAGTTGTCCTCTACAACACTGACAAATATTTTGCAAATCTATTGGTTTTTTAATTAATTATTAAGGGACAAAATTTCCCCATAGGTTAACATGGAACCTTGAATATTCAAGATGGCGGGTACACAGCAACCTTAAGATCATCACTGCTTATTATGAAAAACATATTTTGTTCTTAATTTTCAAACACAAAATACTATCCCCAGTGCTATAAGTCTGTTGAACCGGCACTAAGGTAAAGCAAGTAGCCACACATCACAATCCTTTGTAAATTTCTTGAGGGAATGGAACTGAAAATGAGTATCAGGCCCATATCCTTCACCAATATCCATGCTAAATCTCCTGATCTCAGACATGGATTTATGTGTTTCTGGTCTTTTGAAAAGCATCAGATGTTAATCAATGACCCTTCATGGAGCTTGAAAACTGTTTTAGAGAAGTGCATCAAAATACTTCTTTTGATATTACAAAAGCATTATTCTCATGAAAAATTACACTGTATTGTTCGTTCAAGATAAACTGATACCAGATGTAAACAAATAGGTTACAAAGCTATTCCATTTTTGTGTCTTTCCTGCAGAAATGCAGACTTCATTATTCATAATATTTTTTTTTTTTTTGAAAGATTAATCCCTTAGCCACCCCCCCCCCCCCTTTAAACAATAAAGAGCTCGTTAAAAGATAAAACTATTACACCACCCCCTCTTTTTGTGTTTTGGCATTTATGACAAACACTTGTACCTTACAAAACATACAACAATGAAATACCCATTAAAGTAAGAGAAAATCTTAAAGGTAACAAAAGGAGAGGTGGGAAAATGCTAAGGAAAGAAGGTGAGGAATGTTTACTTTTGGTATCAGTTTAAATTTAATAGACTATAGAAAGTTAATTTAAAAATAAGAGTTATTAAATCAAACATTGAAACACAAGCATTTTATATAATTTTTTTCTGTAATGACCATGTAAGTTTTCTAAAATATGTGTGAACAGCCTCTTTAATACTGAAACTGCTCTTACTATCATTTTGAGTTTAAATGCCACTTCATTAATGGTTCAGAAGCTATTAACTGAGAAATATTCTTTATAAAGTAAACATTCTTCTTTCAATGCTAGCTAATTTTTTTTAAAACTTTTTGTGGCTTAAAAAAAAAAAAAAAAAAAAGTTTGTGTGTGTGTGTGTGTGTGTGTATATATGTACCGGGTATCTTATACATTTGTAAATATTTTAAAAATGTATAAAAATTGAAGGAATTGGTAGAATTGAACGTGGTTAACGAAAAAGTTATTCTCGTAAAGGGAGATTTTTTTTTTTTGATCCGGAGGGGGGGGGGGGGAGAAAAGAAAATTTAATTTTCATCAATAGAGGGCACTGCATGGATACGTAACGAGAAATATGCAAATCAGTATGCATGCTCTCTCTCTATATATATATACATATACGCACACATAAGAGTGTTCCAAAATTCAACTTACAAATTCAGAGAGGTGATAGAAAGCATCAAGAGGATAAAATCTTAACACAGAACATGGGGTCGCAAACCACATTGAGAGGGTAAAAATTGCAAAAAATCAAGGTGGTGCATTCAACTTGCAGGATCCTTTGCATGGGCTCTATGCTAACAAGACCTTAATTGGTGTGATTTTTTCCTATACCATCACCTTAAATCACTCATACAATACCTGTGGACATACTGGGGATACCATAGCACAGATTTTTTGTCACCATAGCATACATCAAAGGTATACTTGACATCTTCGAGCGGGTCTATAATATTGCTATTTGCTGAAATACAGTTATTGAATGGCCATTAAAAGTGTTAGTACACCCAGAATTCAAATAAACACAATCGCAGTTGAGGAGCTCACTTTACAAATTTATTGTATTTTTACGATACTTTTCATGACATCAGGAAATCAATAAGTAAAGTAATTGCCTTAAAAATGTATAGAAAGGTTTTCAGGGATATGCTACAAGGAGGATTTGGCGAGAGAGAGGTATTTTCTTATACATGTTACTATGTCAAGAGATGTAAGGTGAATGTGTGGGGAGCCCGAGAAGTATGCATGACTTATGCAGCCAAAGGCTGGTAGCCTGGCGAAACTTTCGCCAAACATAATTCTTTGTTCTTAATATAACTAAACCAAATGGAAAGTTTTGAATTTTGAAAATCTGTTTAAATTACATTAACCTAATTCTTGGCAGGCTCGTTTACAGCCAAATGTATGGGGTGATTATGATATTGTGAAACAGGAAAAGAAATAATTACTGCTACATTGTGTAATTTTAAAGAAAAATTGCATCAGAAATATTGGGAATCTACTATAATTTTAAAGAACAATTTATTCTTTTAAGCGATACCAATTATTGTTAAATTATTGAGAACAATTTTTATTAGATTTATTTAATGTAGGAATATTAAGTTTATCTATAAAATATTACTTTATTAATAAAGGGTTACACTTTTGAAATGAAATAAATATTTAATTAAAAGATATATTTTAAAATATGGATTTACACAAATTAATATATAATTAAATTTAATCCTTTTTTTTTTTTTTGTGAATTGAAATAAAATTAACTTTTGAAAGGAAATTTTTCTCAAGAAAAAGGAAACAATTTAATTACTCAGATTTTAAAAGAAATAGTCTAAAAATGAATGAATGTGTGGAACTCTTCCACAGGGTCTATGAATCATTTTTACATAATTTCATTATAGACTGTGCAATGATGTCAGTAGGTACTTTTTCTAACTACGCTTGTAATAATTAATCAAATCTTTTTGTAGTTAGTATTTTACTTTGGTCATTTCAACATGAAACCTGCATGCATTTTTCTCCATTTTCACCCTCAGTGTGATTTTTTGTGACCCCATGTTCTATAGTAAGTTTTTATCTTCTCGATTCCTTCTGTCACCCCCTCTCAGTTTGTCGATCGAATTTTGAGACACCCTGTATATATATATGTTTAAATCTATATTTTTGTATCTAATGTAACTTTTCTTATTTGTAACATGGGAAATCAGTTGAGCATGAATGTTATTTTATTATGTAAAGTTTTAGGGAAATTTGTTTCATATTAATTTCATATTACTTTTTTTTTTCTCTTTTAGAAAAAGTACCTGAAATAATAATCAAAGAATGGGTATGGTCAAAATCAAATAAGTATAACAAACCTGAACTTGTGCCTTCAATGCCCCTAGGATGGCCTGTTCCTACAGTTACACGCTTATGGTTTGGATCAGGTCCAGAAGATAACAAAAAACGCTTGCAAGCATTCCTAACTTGTATGAGAAGCAATACCCCTTTAATGTGTGATCCCTCAATTGTACCACAGCATTTTATTCTTCTTTGTTGTGTTTTAAGGTAAGCTATATCATCTTATTTAATAGTTATTTATTTTGATTTTGGCCAGCTGATTTCAGCTTTTTTGTAGATTTAGTTTTTCAATTTTCTTAGTTTCTCGTTGTTCTGATGCAAATTTGTTAAATCAGCTAATCAAAATACTAAAGCATAATTCTTCTTTTATAGATTGAAGATTAAAAAATATATTTACTACTCTAATATAATAGATTTTATTATAAAAATTCTAGTATTTCATTTTAACGTTGTATCTTTTAATATAGTTTTATCTTTTTTTGTCTTATGCCTAATCTCGTCCCTCGGTTTGAAACTTGTGAACAGGAGGGGTCTATCAAGTTTTTAATTTTTATGGCCCATTCTTGTAAAAAACAAAAATTTTCTGAATTTTGTATTTTTGTGGAAAAAAATTGTTAAACATTCCATTTTAATTCTTAAATTTAAATTTTTTTTAATCAGACTGTATTTATTTATATTTAAAAAAAATACCTTTTATAAAGCTCTGTTACTTGGTTGTTTATTGGTAGGTAATTCCATCAAGTTAATAGTTTTGTTGAACCAAATATAGGGCTTTAATAAAAATTATTCAATATGCATAGGTTTTAACTTTTCCATTTTTGGTGGAAGATTTCAGATTTTAAGTTAATCCTCCAGCTTTCGATTTTTAATATCTTATGCATTTAAAAAAAAAAAAAAAAAATTGCAGATATCGTTTGTTGAAAAAAAAAAAAAAAAAAAAAAATTGCAGATATCGTTTGTTTGAAAAAAAAAAAATTAACGATCGTTGATCAAATGCTTAACAGAGGCATTCCTGTTCTCAATCTTTCTCCCTCCACAAGAAAATTGTCAATATTGATTTAACACTTGCTTTATGTAATTCTAGAACCTATAAAGAAATAGAATTGCTCAATATTCCTCATTCATGTAATTATTTTTTTACCCCCTCCCTCCCTTCTTTTCTTAACGTCATCTAGCAATCGTTGATTAAAAGTTCAGCAAAAGCCTTTTGTTTCCCAATCTTGCTCCATCCACAACATAAATGTCAACATTCATTTTAAACTTGCTATATTAGATTCTAGAACCTGTAAAGAAGTAGAATTATTTTATTTCTCATTTGTCTAATAATTTTTTCATTCCCTTACCCCCCCTTCCTTCCCATTTACAGCTAGCAATTAAGAATCAATTCTAGAACAAATAAATCGATAGAAGTGCTCAATATATCTCACATATATAATTATTTTTAGACTTTATTATTAAACTTGAGGAATCTGTTTATTTTTCCTTAGTTTAAAATACAATGTACTATGTTACCAAACAAAAGGTGTGTTATGTCTTATGCAAGATACATAATTATCAGTAGCTGAATATGTAAGATAGGAAATGTAGAATGTGGTGTGGATTTTTAATACAATAGTGCAATATTTTTTTCTTCAAATTCAAAATACTGTGTCATGACTAGTAAAAGACCTTCTAGAAAACTGAATAAAAATATTATTCATGCATTAGATAATTGACACACACACACACACACACAAAGGGGGGGGGGGGGCTTTTGTAGATCTTATGTTACAAATGTACCTGAAAAAGGGATTTCCTTCCTATTATTGTTTTATTAAACTTGTTATAAAATAGTAGATATTTTGTATTAAAAATCAAATTTATCTTAGAATAGTGTAAAAATGTAGTTTTTTAATTTTCTTATTTCAAGATACGAATCAGTGGTGATCTCGTGCAACAATACACGAATACAATTTTACTGCAGAACAATATAGTATAAACAATTGTGTGTACTCATTCAATTAAATATTTTATAGCAATGCTTGACACAACACAATATAAATAATTATAAATAATAAAAGTATTAGTTTTAGTTTTGATACAGAAATTTTTTTTAAGTGGACTGTTATTCGAAAGTTGCAGACAAATTTTTTTTATCAGTGCAGACAAAAACTGTCTGCAAGCCGTTTTTCTGTGTCTGCGACTATGTCGCCGTGTTTCTGCCACTGGGGTTTTAAGAAGTTTTCTGCATTTTAACTACTTATCCCCCTTTTTATTTTAGAATTGTAATCAAATTCTAGTTAAAATTAAACAAAGAAAACAATTTCCCTTCTCTCCAAAATTTAGAATTTTCTTTTAACTAGAAAATGTTGAACAAATGTGCATTTTTAAGTATTTTTACTTCGTTTTTTTTTTCTATATAGAAAAAATGGGTAGATAATCCATGTATTTTTGTTTTAACAGTTTATATTATATGCAAAGATATTCATATTTTAGTGCCACCTATAACATATTTTTAATAGGTATTTAATTCTTTAGATTTATCTCACTTTTGGTTATTACAGGTATCTTGTAAGCAGTCCTGAAATGCCTTTTCTTTATAAGCATGAACTGGATGCATTTCTAGTACAAGCAGTAGATCCTCATATAATGGATACAGAACATACACAAAAATTAGAGGTATATATATATATTCTTCAACAAATGTATAGAACAATATATAGAATAGGTTGCCAAGTCTCCCGTTTTTCAAGGGAGACTTCAAACCGGAAAATTTTTATAGCTGTTTTTGGTAATATTAATCGTCGAAAATATGTTTAACATATTCCATTTAAAAATACTGGTGTCAATTCTGATTTAAACATTAAAGATGTTGGTAGTTCTGGTATAGAACATATTTATAGAAGCAGATATATATTGTATCTGTTTAATAATATACAGATACAATATATATAGAGAGAGAGCAAATGTATAGAGGTAAGTATATATATACTTCTTTAACAAATTCCGGTTAAAAAAAAAAATGCAGTACATTTATGTATACTTTTATTATTTTAGGTTCCATTAATAACTCCTCGAGGTGTTATGTTAGCCGCTTTATTCATGCAAGGGGTTGAACATGCTTTGATAGCTAATGATGCTTGTGGAGCACCAATATCATGGTTTATGTGTTGTCCATGGTTGTTTTTTGATGGTAAAATATTTCATCGTAAATTGCTCAAGGCTAATTCTTCAAAAAATCTACTGAATCTGTGTGATAATAGAGTATGTAGTATGTTTTTATTTATATGAACTGTTTAGTGTTTTATAATATATATATTATTGTTGTTCCTTGATGGTAAAATACTTTGTTATTGCTTAAACTAATTTTGAAAAATCAGATTTTTATGATAACAGAGATAATAACCTGTCCTTGCTTATATTATTTATCATTTTGTTTTGTGTTTTTAATGCTTATTATATTGAAACAAATTAGAACTAAGAGTACTTGGAACAGTTAAGAAATTAAGATTTCAGTTCCAAATTTTATGGAAAATGAAAATTATTTAAATTCTGGAAAAAAAATTGTAAAATCTAGAAAAAGAAATTTTACATTTTGAGAGGTGATACTGACATGCTATAGCATGTAAAATACTCAAAATGGGGAAAAAAGGCCCAATATTTAGCATTTGGCCATATCACACGGGTTATTATCACATAACATTCTATTGAATACAATACAGCATCATATAGAGAAGATTGAAGATCAGCAGGCATTCAACTTTTTCAACTATCTCTTGGGAAAGTTCCTCATTTTGTGTCATGTTAAAAGTTGGGTGAAATTTCTCATGTGATGCGGCCATAATGCATCCCAAAAGACATGCTGGTTTAACATGCCTGATTAACAACAACCTGATTGTTAATCAGGAAATTTCTAAATCTTCTATTGCGAAGCACAGTTGGGAATTTGATCATAGTTTTAATTTTAAGAGTGCCAAAATTATCTTTCATGCCAAACGCATTTCTGAACTAGATTTTTTGGAAAATTTAGCTATTTATCTTAATCGTGATAAAATTGTCAATGAAAAATGTGATTCCACTTTGCTGTCTACGGCCTGGAAAAATCTGCTTAATTCAATTAAATAATTTCCTCCATTAGGTTTATAACATAATAATTCTAAATAAATAAATAATAATAATAATAAATAAATTAATTTTATTAAATTTACTTATTAGTATAATATTAATTTAAAATATAAATAAATAATAAAAATGAATTATAAATAAATCATTAAGGAAAAAAAAAAAAAAATAAATAAATAATTAAAAAAAATATATATATTGTTTATTCCTTCCCTCCCTCCTTTTGTTTTTGTGTGCATGTGTGTTCCTCTCTGATTGGTCCTGCATGATGCTTCCTATTGGTTGTTTATGTTGCTCCTCCCCCTCTGGATTTTGCCCCGCTTTCAGTCTTGCTTTTGCCTCCAAGGCAGTAGCACGTGTTTTTTTGCACCTGATGAAGGAAGGCTACGTCCTTTCGAAACCGGTTGTGCTGGATTAAAATTTATGGTGTGTGAAGAAGTCTTATTGTCTATACATTAAATAGTAATTTTATAAAAACTAATATATGCAGTACTTTAAATGAGAAAAATTTTAGAAAAGAAACATTTTTATGGACACAATATATATATATATATATATATATATATATATATATATATGAAAAGCAAATTTGCAATGATATTATTATGAAAAGCAAATTTGCAATGATGATGTTCGATTTTATCGTTACATCGATGATATTATTGTATTTTATCTCAACAAGAACTCACAAAATGGTTTTTCCTTCAATTATCCACCTAATTTAAAGCTAACTCAAAATACTCTGACTAATCAATCTATTAACTTTTTAGATCTCAAAATAATCATCGATGGTAATAAACTTTACACAGATATCTATGACAAACGGCAAGATTTTTGTTTTAATGTAAACTTATTTACACATTTTAATTCATGTCCTCATCTTTCGGTATTTAGAAACATCATCATTAACCATTTATTTTGAATTAATAATTTATGCTCTGCAAAGTTTAAAAACAAGAATATTAATAAACTGATCACAGCCACTGCTAAAATGGGTTTTCCAAAAAACTTTGTATTTTCTATTTTATATCCTTAACCATGTCTCTGTCAGTACAAAAAAAAAAAAAAAAAGTAGAAGGTTTGTTGCATTTGCTTTGTATTACTATGCATACTTTCATTTTCCATTAAAATTTCAGTTTTTTCCTTTTTGAGTTGTCAACTATATTTAATGTTCTAATTATACTGTTAAACACAATGTGATAAATCGGTGAATTTCATTGTGGCTTCGTGGTTTCATTGTTGTTCATCTGCTTTGAAATTTGCATTTTTAGATCCATATGGTTCCTGTTCTGGTTGTGGCAGGCTGGGGGAGTGTTGCCGGCATAAAACTAGTGTAACCCCACAGGCAAGTCACAAGTCTTGCCGCCTGCCTCCTTCCTTCCTTCCTATCTTGTGTTTCTTGGGTTGTTTTTTTGTTAATTTTGATAAGTTTATGGTTTTAAGTTAAGATTTGTTGTTTTACTTTATTGATTCGTTTGTTTTGCAGGCTGTTAATTGGTGAATCTGGTTTCTTTGCATTGGTATATTTCGTCCACTGGTGATTTTTTTTTTTTTTTTTTGTCTTATTGGTCATTGGTGTTTCAGTGATCTTGTATCTGTTGCTTGGCTTCTACTATGCTTAATAGATCATCTTTATTATATATATATATATAGCGTAGTAGAAGCCAAGCAACAGATACAAGATCACTGAAACACCAATGACCAATAAGATTAAAAAAAAAAAAAAAATCATCAGTGGATGAAATACACTAATGTAAAGAAACCAGATCTATTAATTAACAGCCTGCAAAACAAACATATCAAAATTAATGAAAAAACAACCCAAGAAACACAAGATAGGAAGAAGGAGGCAGGTGGCAAGACTTGTGACTTGCCTGTGGAGTTACACTAGTTTTACATGCTGAATGACATTAAAAAATTAATAAATGAAGCTGAAATGTCATTAAAAATACATAAATAAATAAAAGTGAAAACTTCCATGCTTTATATGTTAACATAATAGTTGAATTAATTATGCTTTGTTGTTAAAATGTTTAAAAAAAAAGACAAGTTCATAGAGTTTTCATGATAATATATGGTCTTAGTGTAAAATCCTATACTGAATTAGTACATTTTTTAGTTATATTAATATATAAAAATTGCTTTCAAGTTCTTTAATTCATTTCTGAAGCATAAAAAATAATTGTGTAAGATTTAAAGTAATTGGTTCATATGTGCCAACACACACATGCGTACAGATACCTATATATATAGTTTTGCTAATTAAAGGTTGTAAATGCAACATATTTTGTATTTGAAACTCATTCTAACAAGATTTTAAAAATTTAGATCATAAAAAGTTTTGAAAAATGATTCAATTTTAATAAATGACTTTTTAAAAAAATCAGTTGATTTAAATCAATGATTTAAAAAAAAAAAATCTAAGATAATCTAAAATAAAAAGATTTAAATCATGATTTTAATCAAACTGATTTAAATCAACGAACCCTGCGAAGGTGGTCACTTTTACAGGTTCCACTGTATATATTTTTACCAAATTAATTACTTATATTGGCTGGCAATTAGTGGTAGGGAAAATAATGTGTTTAAGCAGATCTTTATCAATCATTTAAAAGGAATAGATCCAAAATTTAGAATCAGGGTTCCCACGGGTCAGGGAGAACAGGAAAAACCTGGAAAAGTCAGGGAATTTGAAATTGCTGAAAAAAGTCAGGGAAAATTGTAAATATTGCTCATAAACCTGGAAAAATGATGATATAAACCTGGAAAATGCTTTTTGAGCATTCAGTATATTGCAAGTCACGTTACTATGCTGTCTTTTATGCAGGGGTGTTTGTGTTCAGGATTTACCCCTGATTTCAGGGTTTTTACTCTAACCCATGTGTATACTTTATTTTCTATAAAGTTATTTTTTGTTTTCATTGGTTGTTCATTTGTCATCCAGGTGATATGTGAATGAAATGTAAAAAGATTGAGGGCTTCTGGCCTAAATAGTTTGAGTGTTATTTGATATTTTGGGTTTTTTCTAATTTGAGGCTCTAAATTTCAGGGTTTTTACCTTCGAGTCACAATCGCCCCTTTATGTCGCGAGCTATGTTCTATTTTATACCGCAAACCATATTTTGTGACTGGAATTTTCTAAAAATAGACCTGGAAACAGTAAATTAAATTTAAATTAAAACGAAGTACTTTACACATAATTAATTAAAAGAAAAACCTTTAAATGTACCTCATGTTTCGTGAATATTTTCATCTGGGTGCCCGGACCTTCTCAAACGATCATCTGTGCTGGATCTCCTCAAGTTGCGGTCTTTTATGGATTCTATCAGGTTGATTCCACATCCGGTTTGGTGTCATTGCGTCACTATCGTTACATACTTCCGGTGTGGTCGCGATTTCTATTGCTTCTCTAAACATCGCGTAATTATGGTCATTGTAGTTAGTAATCTTTCTGGTTTTTTCAAAATTTATTGTAATTTCTTCATTTTCGAAAGTTTTGGCTAAAGCTGTGTTTGTTTTTCCTGTTTTGATGTCATTTTTGTGTTCCTTGTGTCTAGTTTTAATCTTTCTTTTTGTTACACCGATGTATGAACCTGGTTTATTTTCTTGTTTATTTATGTACGGTATTTGATAAATCCTGGCAGTTTCCAAAGGGGGGATGGGGTCTTTATCACTGCGTATTAATTGAAAAATATTTGGGTTAGGTTTTATAGGGATATTAACACCTAATTTATTTGCTGTACTTTTAATTTTATTTGATGCACCGCGATCGTATGGTATGGAAGAGGTGAATTTCAAAGGGTTTTTTGAAAATTGGGTATGTGATTACTGGCTTTTAATCTGGTTTTAATTAGTTTTGTGATAATTTTACCGGGGTAACCTGCTTTTTTAGTTAAATCTTTAATTAAATCAAATTCATTGTTTAGATCGGTAGGGTCATTACATATTAATATTGCACGATTTATATATGAAGTAACTGCGTTGATTTTGTAACGGAAAGGGTTTTAGATTTATAATGTATAATTTCATTGCTGTTGGTTTCTTTACGGTACATGGTGGTTTTAATTTGTTTTTCGGTTCTATTAATTTTAACATCTAAAAAGTTTATTTGTTGTTCTTTTTCTTCTTCATAGGTGAATTTTATGTTGTTATCTAGGCTATTAATTTCATTTAATATATGTTTGACATCGTAATTTTTATTGGTAACGGCAAAAACGTCGTCCACATATCTTAACCAAAAAAATATTTTATCATTACATTTATTTAAAATTTCTTTTTCTAGTGCTCTTAATTTAAATTCTGCAATAAAGCCCGATATAGGCGATCCCATCGGGACCCCTTTCTTTTGTTGATAAATATAAATGTTATCATTAAACTTAAAATAATTTTCATGAAGTAAGAAATTTGTAGTTGCAATTAAGGTTAGTGCTAGGGTTGGTGTTTTGACGTCAAAAACTGGTTTCTGACGTGACATGTGTCAAAAATTGGTTTAAACCGTCAAAAACTGTCGAAAACCATAGGTGAAAAATCTAAAGTATAATGTTAAATGATTTTATGCACATTTTTAAGTTGCAATGTACTAAGTACATAAATTAACATTCATTATTTGTATATATATATATATTTAATAGATCATCTTTATTATATATGTTACTGTTAAAACGCAAAATCCGTTAATCTGCAGATTACCTAGCTAATCTGCAGATTAACTAAAATGACCCGTTAAAGTGCGGAATAAAGAGTTTTCCGCATTTTAACTAGGTAATCTGCAGATTAACGGCTTATGTGTCGTTAAAGTTCAAATGTTTGTTTCGAGCGTTAGTTTTTTTACATTCACTATGACGTCAAACAGTCATGTGATACAGATACGCGAATCCCAGTCTGTGACGCGATTGACCTTCAAACACAAACCAAAACTTTTATCCCTTCCGCTCCGCTATGAGCCTATGATAAACAGTAAGCGCAAAACGTGGATCATCGAAGCTATGATATTAGGTTTCTTCTTATGACCAACACAAAATTTAAAGTAACAAGTAAGTTATAATTGTTTTGATTTATTTCTTCTCTTTTTAAATTCTGTCAATATAAGTTTGATACGGGTCTGCATTTTATTAATGAAATCTAATTTTAATTAAAAGCTTTCTCTCGTGAAACTTCATTTTCAATTATGAATATTAAATTTACAACACAGTAATTATTTTCTCCCGAAATAAAACTATTAAACCACAACTTTTTAAAACTAATTTATTTTAAAATTGATTTAAATTACTATTACTTACTAAAAAAAAAACATGTATTAATTTTTAACTCTGGAAAATATGGCAATCAATATTATGGCATTATTTAATAAATACTTAATATGAAATTTTTATGCATTTTTTAGCACTTCATTACAATTTTCTTTTTTGTTTCTTTCAATTTCAAGTTTCCTTTATATATTTTATATATCATGATTATATTTTTAATTTTAATTTTGTTCGCTTTTTCAGATAATTTCGTTGTAGTTTATTACATAAAATGTGTTAATAAAGTTTTTTTTTATTTTTATTTTTTTGTAAAATTAATATATTTGCTAAAATTGTACAGATATATGTATGCTGCAAAATATAGTTTAATAAAGCATTGGAAAACTGTCATTTTAATTTTCATGCGTTCTAAAAATTATTAAAGCAATTTTAATTATTTGAAGTACTTCTTAAAATGCTTCTGATTTGTCTAATTTAATATTTCTTTAGCGAATTAAAAATTGGTGCATAACTTTTTTTAAAATATAGTAATAGCAATATAAGTTGTTAATAAAACATTTTTTTTTTTTTTTTTTTTTTTAATTGTTAAATATTTTTATTTGGAAAGAAATCGTTACTGTATTACAATTCTAACATTCACTTATAAAATAGACTTTATTGAAAGCTATTAAAGATATTATATTTCATATTAAAAATGCATAACATCTCCAAACTTATATTGACAGAATAAAAAAGTTGAAATAAATAAAAAATAAATAAATAAAACAAATATAACTTTAAACGACATAAAAATTAAAACACATACAGATTAAAATAAGTAAAGAAAGAAAAGAAAACTATTTTTTTTTCTTTTCCCGAATGAAAAAAACAAATACAACACAGCGTGCTTTAACATTACACCACCAGAGATCGCATTTTCACTTTAACGAGTGTATAGTAGGTAATGTGCAGATTACCTAGGTAATTCGTAGATTATCTAGGTAATTTGAGAAATGAAACAATTTTTCTCACTTTAACGGATCACCCTAGTTAATGTGCAGATTACCTAGCTAATCTGCAGATTAACTGATTTCTGCACTTTAGCGGTAACATATATATATATAATATTTTTTTAGGAAAAAAAAAAAAAAAATGTTAGGAAACATATCAATGCATCATCTTAAGAAAAGAGTGAATGTTATAAATTTTTTGTAGATTGTCTTAAAGCTATACAAATTTGGATATATAGGTGGTAAATTATAATAATACAATTAAGTATATAAATTCTTTAAAACTAATTGAATAAAAAAAAAAAAGAAAAAAATTAAAAATTGCTTAAAATTTTAAAAATTTTCCTCTAATTATTATTATTAATTTTTCCTCTTCGATTTAGCATTATTATGGTTTAAAAAAATATACAGTACACTCTCAAAAATCCGCACAGCTTAAAACGAAGTGTTTTGCGGATTTCTGAATTTTGCAGATTTTAGAGTAATTTCTTTTATTTACATCTTAGAACCTCATTTGAGTAGCAAATCTTTAAGATACAATTTATATGTTATATATACAATGCTGAAATATAGTGTGTCTAATAAAAGTACAAATATTCATGAAATTTTAATTTAAAGAACAATTTTTATATATCACATTATAGTTACAAATTACCTAGATTTTTGAAAAGTCTGATCAATACTAGTTTAAGTAAGAATATCCATACATATTTATTTTCGTATAAGCTGCAAAAAAGTCAGCAATTCTTGGTCAATCACATAAGTTTTGTACTATGAGAAAATTTGAGTATTTATCTGCATGAGAGAAAATCTTTGATGAAAACTGTCTTTCTCCTTTTCCTCTAAATGATTATCATTTATTTTTTAATAATTATGTATAATTACACTTATCATTTCCTCCTCTGCAATATGTTGAGTGATTGGTGATTCATCAGCATCAGTTAAAAACTGATTTGTCTCTTAATACAGCTGAATTTTTGCAATCCACTAATCAACAAATCAATTGTGACAATGTTTGTTTACATTGCAAATAATATGCGGATTTTAGAGAATTGCAGATTTTAGGGTTGCGGATTTTTGAGAGTTGACTGTATTAAATGTAGGGATAAAATCAATCAATATTATGAAACGGAAAAATATGCTATAATGAACAAGCACAATAAAAAACTAAAATTTTGGATTAAGAAAAACAACTATCAGCTTAATGAAAAAACTGAATATCCATATATTAATCTATCTGCAACCCATATAAACAGCCATCAAGACGAACTTTTAAAATTAGGACCCAAATACATTTTAGATCAACCGGTAAATAGTATTAAAGAAAGTATCGCTGAATATATTCTTTGACTTCAGGATTTTTTTTTTTTTTCTAAATTATTTTTCAATGACTGTTAATATATAAAACTGTTATATAATGGGAGTTAAGTGATTTCTTTTGTAATTTAAATATTTTTTTTCTCATTTACTTAACTTCACATGCATTTTCTTTATTAAAATTGTAAAAATAATTAAATGTAGCCAGGACATTTTTTTTTCTTTTCTTGTAACTACAAGACTTTTAAAATGGGGTCACTTAGTCAGCCCTGATAACTGCAACAGAACAGTTTGAGGACAATTTGTAATGAAGTTTGAAAGTTTTTTTACTTGCATCAGGAGAGAGGTTATGAAAATAATTCCAATTTGCTCTTTTCATATTGAAAAGAATTGTTTTCACAAAGACTTCTAAGATATTGAGAACATCGGGAAAATTTCACTTTAAAAACTGTTAATTCTATGATGTAATCAGGAACTCCTATTTGGGTATCTGCCTTAAAAAAAATATATATAATAATATTTTTACCAATTAAATCAAAACGCTGAAAAGAACTTGAATTAAAATTATATAACATAGAATTAAAAAATATAGCCATATTTGAAGTTTCATTTGCAGAAGTCTTTCACTCAAGGCCCTGAGCCTCATCAGCTTTCCTTCTTGGTGCAGTCGCTGTGCTGAACTAATTACTTTTTGTCTGGAATCGAATAAGTGGCACCATTTCTGTTTTAAAACCTCTGACTCATTGTGGTTGCAACTATACTGGTTTTTCATGAATTTTAGATTGTTTCTCTGTGACCTACATAAGAATAATCATTATAATTTGCTAATTTTTTAATGTTTTTAAAATAAATTTCCATGCCCATTTCTTTATTAATTTTGGTTAATGTTGTTGCATTTTATAACCACTTAATGTAGTGTCAGTGGAAGGGTACATGACACCCCTAGCCAAAGAAATTCTGGCATCCCTTATTAAAATCAATGCTATAGTGTCATTTAAAAAAAGCGTTGTTAAAATATACTTACATACACACAAGCATTGGTAAACAAGACATGATTAAATATAAAAAAAAAGTAATTCATACATCACAAACAGATTATAAAAGTAAAAAAAAAAAAAAAAAAAAGAAATTTTTAGTTTTAGCCAGATCAAAGGAAAGTTGTATATAAACATATTGGTTAGTGCTTATACCATTTTTTGGTTATATTTATGTACATAAGTTTTAATACACTATTCTGAAAGGAAAACAAAATCGAATATTATTTTTATTTATTTTTCCCCCCTCATTTAAATTGAAAACACTTTAGTTAAAGAGGTCTTAAATTCTTATACAAGCTTTTATCTTATACAAGGTTTTTTTAAGGCTAGTCTAGAAAATATTTTTGACTATTACCAGATTTCTTTTTTTAAACACTAAAATTTTAAACTGTTATATATATAAGTCTGAAGAATTCACCGAAAAATCAATGAGGAAAAAAAAAACATAATTCAGAAGTTGCCAAATTTTATCCGTGAATTGCATGGTTAACAAATTTTAAAGGAGACAGTTTTGTTCCAAAGGGCCAGACTCTGCTGGCCCATCGACGAGTAAATTACAGCGTGCTTACACTGACACACACACAGCGTGCTTACATAAGCAGTTTGTTGCCAAATCTGTTAACCCGAACTTCTAGTAGAATAAACTGTACAAATAAACAGGCCAATTTCAGGCCGAATGTAAACGGCCCCATTCTCTTAGATACGGAAGGGAAGTAGCAGTCGGTCAGTCTTTAGTGATTTGTGACAGCTGAAAAAATATATTGACAAATAAATGATAATGAAAGAAGATTAAGAAAAAGTTAGATAGACGTAGTTATTTTGTATCTATGTTTTTGAACAGTTATAAAAAAAAAAATTATTATTACTATTTTAATTAAGAAAAAATTTAGGTGGGGCCGTGCCCTGCTGGCCCTTAATGTAGAACCGCCACTGTTTATAGTATTTCCTGTCAGTGTGGTTTATCATACATTGACCAAACTAAACACAGTCTTAAATTTCATCTAAAAGAACATACTAATTATATCTGCAAAAAAGAAACCAATAAATCGGCTATTTCTAAGCATTGCTGGGAGGAAAATCATAATTTTAAATTTGATTCAGCTAAAATAATTTGCAGACCAAAATCCATTCATGAACTTGATTTCTTTGAAGCTTTTTATATTTATAAAAATATTGTAAATTGTGATTTTACTGTTCCCTATTTGTCTGATTGTTGGAAATTTTACATTCAGTTCACATTTTCTTAATTTTTCTACAGTTTACACAGCTAGTGTTGCTAAAATTCCTATTGGCCACTCTTCCCACCTTTCCCGTAATTCTATTGGTTGAACAGAATTCGGTCCCTCTTCTATATATACGAGCATTTCTCCAGTTCCAGAATTCTTTATGCACTGGAGACGGTATGCTTAAAGCTACCGAAACAGCTGTATGCTTCCCAAATATTTTTCGTTGGAATTTCTGACATTGTAGTTTTTACTGTGGTTTTAACAACACCACCTACTTGATTTACTAGAAAATAAAAGTAATCAGTTCAGCACAGCGACTGCATCAAGGACGGCTGACAAGGTTTGGGGCCCCAAGCAAAGGACTTCCATCTAATGAAACTTCAAGTAAGTCTGTGTATTTTTTAAATTTTAAGTTATATAATTAATTAATATTTTTATTTATCAAATTTAAACTTTAAATCTTGGAAATTAAAAAATAAAATACTTACCAGAATTTAAAATATATCTTAATAAATCTACTTAACAAAAAATCAGTTTCCTTATTATATCTTTTTAATACTCTAAATAAACATGAATATTCAAATATTTTCTGTTACTTTTTTGAGGCATATAATAACTAACAATAATCCTCTTTCATTACTCTATGGAGGTGTATAAACACTGGCAAATATTTTTCTGTGTTGCTTCTTCACGTTGTCAAAAATTCTACTTTGTTTAATAGTAACTCTGGCTGTTTTATAAAACTAGTACTAGTAAACAGAAATATTGTAGTTTTAGCATTTCTTATGATAAAAATAAATAATTAAATGCTGTGGTAAATATATAATTTAATCTGAAGTTAGTTAATGAAATTACAATTTTGAGTAACTGATTATCAAATGAATGGTTTCCTACTGCATAAAATTTGTATATGAACAGGCCTTAATAATTTGAAAAACAAAATGTAAGCAAAAACATTGCAAAGGTAGTAATAATTTTTCCCCCTTTAATTGTTTCTGATAAACTTTGCTTTTTCAAGTATGAAGAATTTGCTGTTGTTGAACAAATGAGAACTGCAATCTGCGACGGACTTCAAATTCAATTCATTAGTCTACCACTACCTACTCCTCACAGGCCTCCTCATCCTCCATTTCCAAATTTTCCAGTTTCTGTTCAACCCATTCCACAAGGACGGGGTAGAGGTATGTTTTCTTTCATTTTTTGCTAATCCATGTATTGAAAATGCATATACTTTTTTAAGTATTTAATATTATTCCTTGATATGTTGAAGAATTTTATGCTATGTCAAATTTTACTTATTCTGTTGGAACAAGAAACTCTAAAATACTAATTTCTGATAGAGTGGAGTAGAAGGCTGATTTTTACCAATTATGTGAAAAATACCAGAGCCGGGAATTGAACCCCGGGCCTTCCGCTTAACGCGCAGATGCTCAAACCACTGAGCATCTGCGCTTTAAGCAGAAGGCCCAGATTTAGATTCCCGGCTCTGGTATTTTTCACATAGTTGGTAAAAATCAGCCTTCTACTCCACTCGATCAGAAATTAATTTCCAGGTTGATGAATTAAATTTCTGCTCTAAAATACTATTTGCTGGTACTAAAAAACATTAAATTCTTCTATTTTCCTGCTAAATCAGAAGACTATTGTTCCAACAGGAATAACTTATTGTCTACCCAATGAAAAGAGACAGGTTCATCAAAAATATATAATGGAAAATCCCGAAAGTAACTTCTCCACCCTTTTTATCCACCCTACCACCAGGTAAATCTATTTTTCACCGTTTCATACGAACCTACTTTTGATCTTCAAGTCTTCAAGTTCAGCACCACAACGCTTTTGAAAAAGAGGAGTTACTTTTGAGATTTTATGGTACATAATTTCTTAACAATAACAATAATTTTATTTTTATTTAATTTTATGGTTCAAGTAGATAATTATTTCCAAGCAACTAAAGAATATCCAAAAACAGTCTCAACTTTTTCCAGGCATTCCGACTTCAATTTATGATTGAAAAACTCACTGCATAAGAAGTCAGAGGAATTTGACTAATACTCATCATTTGTCCTTTTATAATTTGAATTCTCCGTACAGCACAACATATAAATTATATTTATTATGCACAATAATAAATTCCCAGTAGTAGGAAACATTTTTGTCCTTGTATCTCTGAAACTACATCATTGACAAATCACCACCAGAAAAAACTCTGAGAGCCAACTGAAAAACACTCTCTTCTTACAGAAACAAAATTATTCACATTGGGCAAAATGGTCACTAAAATGTTACTGAAATAATTTAAAATACCCCCCCCCCCCCCAAAAAAAAAAAAAAAAAAAAAAAATAGAAAAACACACAACATTAATATAATCAATTAAATGTGAAGTTATAATATAAACAGAATAATAAACCAAATTAATAATTAAAAGGTGTCTTAAAAGAATAATCAAATTATAGATATTTGTTAGTAATTTGAAAATGAATTTAAAATAATTATAGATAGCAAGTTTAGTGCTGCCATCTGTTGTTGATTTTAGGAAACAATTTCCCTTTTTTCAACACTTTCTAAAGTATAAAAATCTAAGAGGATGAATGAATAAAAAATAAGGAAATGTGATTATTTGGATATATGATAAGGTGTCTCTGGGGAAAAAAAAAAAAAAAAAATATCTCACAAGGAAAGGTCACTACATAGAAAAATTCAGTTCCAGACAAGATTGTGCAGAATTGTAAGTATATTATGAAGGTAACAGTATATTAAAGCAGTGGTGACCACTGGCCAAACAATCTCCAGAAAAAAAAGCCTTTAAAGTTTCAGTAATAGCTTAAATACAAGAGTAGGCAAATGGCTGATTGCAGAGATCTGTGCATGGAGGTCCATTTTGAGGTCTCCTGATGCATCTTGAAGCCCAGTTTCCAAATATTTGATTACTTTTCAAAAATTAATTTAAAATACATAATTTCTTGAAATTATTGACTCTGAAGATAGAAACGTAAATGTACGAAGTCTGTCTGTGGCTCATTGACTCAGTCAGGGGAGATGCCAGGGAGGGTAGGGGGCAGGGATAGGCTCCCTGTTGGAGAGTCACCCCATATTCTTAAAATCAGTTGGGGAAAAAGTAATGAAAATTTCAATTTTTCTCCTTTTTAAAAAACAATTTTTTTCCTTTTATGAATTTCAAACATTCTAATTTTTATTCCGATAATCTGTTTAATATTTTTATACAAAGTAACAGAAATATTATGATCTTAATTTATGAAATATGTTGTATCTTGTATAACTTAAGACTCGAAGACAAGATTCAAGCCATAGAAAGTTAAACTTGTGTAGAGACTTTTATAACACTTTATTATTCAGTACTAATTTCTCTATATGCAGTAGGGTATATCAAAAAAAACTTTTTTTTTATGTCGAATTTCCAATAGTGTGGAAAAGTTGCCTTATGCTATTGTTAGTATGTGTGCAAAATTTTGTTGATCTGAGTTAATATCTTCAGTTGCCTATGGGGTCGTTTATATAAAAATTGGTTAATTTTGTTATTTTTTCAATATTAAAAAAAAAAAAAAAAAAAAAAGAAATTGGAATCCTTAGTTCCAATAGGGCTAAAAAATTGGCATATGATATCCTCAGATTGTGTGTAATTTTTTATTGATGTGGGTCAAAGGCTTCGGTTGCCTATGGGGTCGCTTATATAAAAATTGGTTAATTTTATCATTTTTTCAATAATTAAAAAAAAAAAAAAAAAAAATTGGAATCCTTAGTTCCAATAGGGCCGAAAAATTGGCATATGATATCCTTAGAGCGTGCACAATTTTTTATTGATGTTGGTCAAAAGCTTCAGTTACCTCTACAAGTCACTTATCTGGACAAAGTTGCTCATTTTAATGATTTTCCTTCAACACTTCTATGACTGTAATTCTTTTAATTATGATTATGCCTATTAACTTTTTTTTGTGTGAACAAATTATGCATTTGTGTAAGTGTGCAATGTATAAATTGCTAAAAAAAACCAAGTAAATTTACGGGCCTTCGCCCATTTATTTTTTATGGTCACGACCGTTTTTTACTTACAAGACGGGCATACCCGTATTTTCTGATATGTCTTGATACTTTCTGCTATACCACAAGGTTCTTAGCAGTCTTTTACTGCTTTGTTTTTATAATAAGCTTCTTTAATTGCTTGTAGCACGTATTTTCAAAAGAATAATACAAAAATTGATTATATATAGAGTGGTATTCAAAATGATAAATTACGGGCAAAACATAAACTGCTAAGAACCTTGTGGTGTAGCAGAAAATATCAAGTCATAACAGAAAATACGGGTATGCCCGTGTTGTAGGTAAAAAACGGTTGTGACCGTAAAAATTTAACGTGCAAAGGCCCATAAATTTGCTTGTTTTTTTAACAATTTACGCATTGCACACTTGCACAAATGCATAATTCGTTCACACACAAAAAAAGTGAATAGAAATAATCATAATTAAAAGAATTACGGTCGTAGAAGTGTTGAAGGAAAATCATTAAAATGAGCAACTTTATCCAGATAAGTGACCCGTAGAGGTAACTGAAGCCTTTGACCCACATCAATAAAAAATTGCACACGCTCTAAGGATACCATATGCTAATATTTCGACCCTATTGGAACTAAGAATTCCAATTTTTTTTTTTTTTTTTTAAATATTGAAAAAACGATAAAATGAACTAATTTTTATATAAACGACCCCAGAGGCAACTGAAGATATTAACTCAGATCAACAAAATTTTGCGCACGTACTGACAATAGCATAGTGCAGCTTTTCCACACTATTGGAAATTTGATATAAAAAAAGTTTTTTTTTCGATACACCCTGATATACAGGGTGGTTATAATTAAACTTCCCCTATAAACAGCATCCTAAAGTGCAAACGGGTAAACAGAATGCAACGAAATTTGGTATATAGACTAGTGCTGCACCGAGTAGCACTTTGGACAAGTAACAGAGTCCCGAGTACTCGGCCTTTTACTACTTGGCTGAGTGCCGAATACTGAGTAGTTGTAACAAAGAATAATTGACGTACATTTGAAGAATTTTGCACATCTTGAAATTTAAAAATGGCTTTTTGAACACAAAATTAAGTTAAATGGCAAACAGCATGTTTTCATGAAACGTTTCAGAACTTTTGTAGTGTATATATATACACAATTAGGTTCATTGTTATATTTGATACTTCAGCTTAGTGGATTATTAAAACTATAATAACTGATAACTTCATTCTTTATTATATAGTCTTTCTCAGATGCGAATCATTCTTGGATAATTCTTAGAGAATATAAAAGTTCCTATACACTCAGGCTTAATTTAAGATGCATGGAATTTACATATGAAATGAGAACATTAAAATAAATATTTTATCATTTCAAACATGATAGACTTCATTAATCTTCAAATTCTAGAAGAGTAAAAAGATAGGTGGTTTCGGGCCATAATTTGCAGAACAACAAATATGATAATATATTTTTAAAAACATTTTAGTGTATTTACCTTTTTCATAATTATTTTTTAAATTAAAAATCAATCTGTTTTTACAGTTTTAAAAGTGTCTTACTTTTATTTGCACAAATATGTAACTAATGTTTTATCTACTGTAGTATTAGTATTATATAAGGGTTCTTTTTTCTAAAATATTTTATTTTTGCCTGTTTTATAGATACAATTTTATGTACTAAGATTTTATTAAAAAAAGAAAATTGCATATTACACACATTCAAGATAGTTATACTTAAATTCTTGTAACTAAAATGGATAAGCTCATATCACGATTTGTCTCTATACTGAGTTTGGTGACAATCTACTTGCCCGTTTTAACTGCAGAAAGCTGTTAGCGGCAAAAGTTTAATGACTGTGTTTATATTTTCATATTTTTTAGTTTAGTTATTAATAAACAACTCTTATGAATATATTTCTTTTAATAATACATAAAAATAATGAAATTTTTTACAACTACTCGGTATTGGCAGAATACTTAGTCCATATTTGGCAGAGTACCGAGTATACCCCGAGTACTCGGTGCAGCTCTAATATGGACTATACACGAGATGTGCTCACAGAATTTAAAAAAGAAAAAACAAATTCCAAAATGTCCACAATAGGGTGCCTTTTGCTGAAAAACATTAAATTTAACTTAATAAACGACCAAAATGGAATACAAAAACAGTATTAACATTTATTGACTAGTTTCTAATCACCTTGCCATCAAACCATATTAAGTAAAGGTAAGGAAAAAATAACAGTATGTTGTTTGTAAAAAAAAAAAAAAGTTTGCAGAAACAAGAACAGATTAGGATGAAATTGCACAAGAGGAGAAGTTGTCAATCGTGTCCAGGACGATGTAGGGAAAGGTGCTCCATGTGACCACCCTCATTAACCTGTAGGCATGCAACATCATACTCAAAAAAAAAAAAAAAAAAAAAAATCTTTGCACTGCGTTGGGTTTGTCTAATGTGTTTTGCTACACTGAATTCAGAAATGCTTGTTCTTTCTTCGTATCACATAAGAATTTTTCACAAAGTAAGGATGAAGATCGGAAAATGCCACACAAATGCTGCAATAAATTCAAAATTATTTATATATGAAATAGATTAAAATGGGATATCACTGTCTTTTAAAATGTATTTCTTTAAGTAGAAGATCCCATTAGAGCTTTTTCTCTTGTGTATGGCTTGATAGACTTAACGGGAGGTGGGGATTCTCCATACAGTATCCAACAATAATCTGCTAACATGTTAACTCTTCATCGTCACTGATACCTCCTCTACATTTCTTTGATGTCTTGATGAAATAACTGTTTTTTTCTTCACTCACATCACCCAGATTTTCCAGGAAATAGCTTAGATTTTAGTGGAAAAAGTGGAGCTGTAACCTGAAAAAATCCCTTTTTGTTTTTTGGTCAGAATTCTATGTGATGAAAAATTTTTAATAGATTTTCCTTAATCAGCATCCATAAATACTCCAAAAAAACACATCTTGAAGAAAAAAAAATCACCTCAGGCCTATGTAATTGTGTTAGTTTTCTTTTAGTCTAGTATATTTAGTTTATTTGAATATGTTTTATTATGTAAAAATGTTAAATTTTGACATATAATCTTAAACATTTTTTTAAGCATTGTAATGTTAACACTACACTAAAGCTGATTTATGAAAAGTAAATATTTTAGCTTTGGCTTTAAGCGCATTTTACTTGTAAAGTTTTTGTAACTTGTTTTGTATAATTAAAAAAATGATAATAATATTTGAAGATGTATATGACTGATATTTTCTATGTAGGACACCAGCGAGTTGTACCCAGAGGTGGTCAACTGGAAGTAGCAGGAGTTGTAGTAGGAAGTTGGGGACCAAATTATGGTCAAGGTCCTAGGTCACCAAGTCGTAACATGCCTCCACAGATTGTGTCTGTTGGCAGGTATTTGAGATAATTTCTTATTTTACATTATAAATTTTGAATTCTTATAATAATTAAACAGGTGTGTATAATTTTAAAAAATATATATAGTTACTTGTCTGATGTAGATTTTTTTTTAAAAACATGAAACGCTTGCATGCATTTTCGTAATTATGCCAGACACACTTGGCACTGCCTATGCCAGTAAAAACAGGAAAATTATCCTCTGCTTCTTCGCCATTTTTTTTATTTATTGAAATCACACATTTCTTCTATGCTTCAGAATACCGCATGTCGCAACATCTTGATCAGTGCTTATGATATCGATAAATTTCACACCAGACGCAGCCACACTTCATCTGCATTATCATCAGCATCATCCTCTTTTTTTTTTCCCTTCTGTTTAGTATTAATCATCATTTTTTCACATGTATCCACATTTCACGGTACATTTTTCTGGGTTGTGGAAAGAGGTTACTTCCTGCTATGCTGAAATTACAAAATGAATAGCTTGCAAAAATTCATTTTTGAAGTAGGTCCTTTTTGTTTATTCCATGATCATGAAACATAAAGATCTTTTCACTATCTTTCTCATGTAAATTTTATTTTTGAATATCCCGGCATCAAGAGGTTGTACGACCTGGAAAAAAATATACTTTTATGTTTTTCATAGATGTGTTTGGTGAGTGAGCTGAACAATTTTCAGTAAACACAGAATGATTTTTCTTCTTTAGGCGCCAATTGATTTATCAATGTCACAAAGACATTTTGTAAAAATAACACTTTTCACCTGTGCTTTGGCATTCAAATGGTAGATTTTCTTCACATTCTTGAAGAATCGAGGTCTAGCAAACTTACCAGTAATGAGTAAAAAAACCAGTAATGGGAAAAAAAAAAAAAAAATCTGAACTGTACTTACTTATTCATATTTATAAATCTTTTTTAGTAATGTTTATCATCATTACAAAACTGAACTTGAATGTTAGCATTCTCCCTGGCTCCTTTTATAAACCAGGCCTGTCTCATTTGCACTCTACATCATAGGTGTCACAATCTTTGTATCCTTCTAATAACTTCCGAAGTTTTGAAACCACATTTCTATGGCATCAGTATAATTACTATTTAGACTGCTACTGCATCACTTTCACTGCATAATTTCCTAGATATCAATCCATGGCAAGTATAAAACGTGAAATTCACCCATTAGATCCATAAAAAATTTCCATGCCAATTGAGGCAGCTACTTCAAGGACCTTCTCTTGAAGAATATTTCCATCCACACCACAGGAATATTTTAAGCATGACCCTGCTTTTTTTTCTCTTTCGAAATTATCAAATTCAGGGTTAAAAGTTTTATGCTTAAATATTTAGTTATTTTTTGCTCAAAGATTTTTTTTTCACCTCAGTTCATTTTTTTCTCTCCTCAACAATATATGCGAGAACGATAAACCGGGATTTCACAGTATTGTTTTCAATGATTTTTTTCCCTCATCAATAGTCATTTTAATAAGTCATTTGTTTGCTGGGGGAATTTATAAATATCAACTTTTTTTTGATTTTGTGTATATATATGTAGGTGTCTATAATTGTTATTTCATCTTTTAGCTTAAGTAAACTACTATTCATGGCTTCTTGCTTAATGTTAACTGCAAATAATATTCATGCAATATATTTTTAAGAAACTTACGTATGAAAATGGGCATATACTATATTTAATGAGTTTTTAGCTAATGACTCTAAAGCTAATATTTTATATAATTTATACTGAATGTAATTAAACTTTATTTAATTTAGAAGAGATAATTATAAATGTGGCATCATATAAGTATACTTTTAATTATATTTCATAAGAAAATAAAAAAATATGTATTTATTTAATTTTGTTTTGAAAGTTTTATAACTTTTTAATTAATATATAATCATTTACAAAAATAGTGTAATTATTACATATGAGCTTATGTATAAAAATTATTCCATGCTGCAGTTTGTGTCTCTATGTTGCATAAATGTACAACTTTGATTACTGATAGCTCTTATGGAAACTTGGCATCTCTGTTATGATCAGTGAATTCAAGTCATGATTTTTTTTTTTTTTTTTCTTTTCCTTAGTCATTCTTAGCTAAATGCATGAGATTTTTATCTAAAATTTTGTTAAATATTTTCTTTCATTAGGGGGAGGCTAACTACTAATCTAGGTATGGCTAGAGGATTCAATCCAACAAGAGGATCATCATCACCTACAAGAAATAGGGCTTCCTCACCTTCTGCAACTCATAGAGGTTCTTCACCGCTAAGGGTAGGAATGATTTCACAAGCAGCTAATAACAATACAGCTAGTGGCGTGGTAAGATTGAACTTCGCCTAATATGTTACTTTTGTTTTTGTTCTTATGATTATAGAAAATTAATTTAAATATTTTCTAATTATTTATAAGTACCATGTTTTTAAATTATGTTTTTTTTTTGTTTTTTTAAACATTATTTCAAGCATTATTAAATAATTCTAACTTTTTCATGCATCTTTGTTTGCATTTTTACAGTATCCTTGTACATGAAATTAAATAGTATATTGAAGATATATTAACTTAACGTAAAGGATTGAATTAACTTTAAATAAAAATTAACTGCCTTAGAAATCTCATCCTTTTGACTGTGCGTATATATTTCAAGTGCTGTCACACTCATCTTCAGTGCACTTGGTGACACTGCCTCTTCTCTGGTTAGTTTTTTCCTTTCTTTCTTCTTGACGATCCTCTTCATTTCGCTTCATATTTTTTAGTATGTGTTGCCAATCAGTTGGAATTATGCTTTGTTCTCGGTCACTTATGGAAATGTTATTGGAAGCCATCGAAATAATAACCAATAACATTTTATTACTTGCAAACTTTGAATAAACACCATAAAATGCAATAAACTCGCAACAATTGTTTCGGGTCGAAAAACACACGACCCTTCATCAGGCGAACAAAGTAAGCACGAGTGCTGCAGTCAAAGATAGTATATTGAATTTTAAATATTTTAGTTTACAAAAATCTTATTATAGAAAAAAAAAATCTTATTTGTAATTTTACGTGTTTTTATTGTATGTCCTTTTGCACAAAACTTTATCATGTATATATTTTAAATCTTGTTCCTCCTTTTTCCCCTCAGGATTTTGAATTGTGAAATTATATTACTTGTGAATGATGGACTATAAACAAGTGTAAACTACATTCAGAAATGATGGAATGGAATTTTTATAGAAAGACTGGTGGAAGTAGAATATTTAAAGACTGCCCCTATTCACAGAATGGCCAAAGAAAGTAGCTTGACAGTGATTTTCCAGTATTAGTTAATACTGCAGTGGATAGTAAAGCCCTTTATAATTCCAAAAGAACTTCCCAGTTGAAACCTATGTCATAAATTACTCCTTCTGAAATTTATTGCCATGGGCAAATTAATATCTTATTCAGTATTGATGGAAACTGAAATATTTAGATAAACTCCCTGTAATCACAGTGTACATGAAAAAAATATTTTTCTAACACATGTTTGGCTGGTGCTGATGACTGTGTATTTCCCATTGTATTCCTATTTAGATTTCTTGGAACAGTGTCCATAACCTATATAGCAAACATTTTATACCTCTGGATAGGTGAACCAGTATCGTGAAAATTAATTTTGACCAAAGTATTTACTACAAATGCAGTTTCAATGTTATAATGTAATTTGGCTTGTTAACTTTTTAAAACTTATGTTGTTTGAAATTTAAAGAAACATGTTAAATATTATTTTGATGTGTTATGTAACAATAGTATGCATGTTTAATGATTATTTAATGGTAGCTCTTGTACTAAAATTCCGAAAAGTTTAATTAAAGTTGAACAAGTTCTTTATTAAACTATTTATGGACCAGTGTAGTGTGTGCAATCTTTGCAAATATTAATAAAATGAATAATATATAAAAAGATCTAAATATAAATGTTTCTTCTAGCTAATCTAGTTCTATCTGTGTCATTAAATTTACCTGACAATGTTAAAGTGTGCTAAGATATTTTTTTTTTTTTTTTTTTAATATGTAGTAAGCTTAATATTTAATTCGTAAATGCACATTGTTGTTTTTAGTTAAACTGTATTACAAATACATATAATTGATTTTTATCTGAATATTTAAAATGTGAGATTAAGAGATTGTTTCAAAAATTGCTCTGTTTCTATAATATATAAGTTTTGTGATCAGAAAACTAATTTTTACGGAAAACAGTTCTTTATCTCAAGATATTGTACTACTTCATTGTAAATGTAGATCTTTCTTATAGAAATGGATAAAAATGTAAAGATTCATATTTACCTCCATCTTGAATTATATACCTTCATTTAGAGATTTTGGCTCACAAACTTCTTTTTCCAATAGAATGTTTCATTCTTAAGAAAAGGAAAAAAAAAAAAAAAAAAACTGAGAAGGATGATATGCTGATGAAAACTTTGTCATTAATTGTGTGAGAAACACATTTGTTTATGATCTAAGGTTTTTAATGTTTGTCGATTTCTTCATGCAATTAAAAAATATATACATATTGTTGCATGTACTTTAATCGTTGTTTCATAAACTAACAGCATTAAAAGTAATTCATTGTGCTGACTTTAATTAAAATTGTTTGCTAAAGCAATGCAGATATTAAATTAACTGCTTGAGTATAGTGCACTATTGCTTGATGTTTTTAATTTCTGTTTAATACATAGTCTGTACTCTATACCAGTGTGTTTCACAATAGTGGTAGTTATAAAGTCTATAAAAACGAACTTTTTCTTGACTACATACTGCAAATCTTATATTTGTTTTTACACTTTGTTTTGATAGATTTTTTTTTTTTTTTTTGTGACGAATATTAGCTGTTTCTTGTTTATTTTGATGATATATTTCTTTTTATTTGTATTACTTGTCAAAACTGAACTCTTTTAGGGTTATGCCATGTTATTTTCGACATAATTTTAAAAGTAAAAATTTAGTGATAAATTTATATTCTTAGATGTTGGCATGCAAAATGTATTTTTTTTTTAAAGCAATTGACTGTATAATAATTTGTTAAAAATGTTTTATGCCAGTTGAAAATTTATTTTAGAAACATATTTTTCATGCATAAAGGAAATTTAATTCGATTTAATAACACTAGTTACTTAACTTTTTTTTTTTTTTTTTTCTTTGTCATAATGATATATGAAATAATAAATATTTCTAAATATATAGTTCACTATTGCTCTTCAAATAATTATTCCCTTTCTGTACAAATAAGTCTGTGGTTTTGCTTTTTTCTCAATCATAAAATTAATAATTTTGAGATTTATGTAATAGTTTCTGCTTTTCTGAATGTTCTTTTTCTAATATTTCCTTAGGTAGCCAGATTTACCTTCAGCTGATAAAAATTAAACTTTAAACGTACAATGGAGCACCTTTTGTATGTTTCTCTTTTATACATTTTTCACCTTCGGTCCCAAATCATTCCATTGAATTCTAATGTTAAAATATATCGTTTAAACGACACGAGTAAATTTTTATTTCACTTATACATTTATTTTTTATTTTTAGTTTCATTCCAGGATTTAAAAAAAAAATGTATACTTTTTATCTTTTATTCTTATCCTTTTTGACTATTTTTTCTTAGAACTATAGTACATACAAAGTGTAATCTGCATAAGAAAGCCTTTGGGGGGGGGGGGATTTTTCAAAAACAACCAGTTGGGGACTGGGTTGATTGGTAGGGATATAAGTAGCCAGGATTTCTAAAAGTGACTACTTGTAGACCTCCCACTCTCACTTTTGATTCCAGGGATGGGGTGTGAAAGGAAAAAAACCACAACTTTATAGGCATTTTGTAAACTTGAAGATTTATTACTCACTTCCGTTGGGCAACTTGAATAGGATACTGGAAGATTTTCTTATGTTTATTTGACATTATGGTTGGAGACACAAGGTTTTTTTTTTTTTTTTTTTCCCTTTTAATCATTTACAAAAATGTCATCTTCATTTGGAGAATGAAAGGCTTTGTCTTTAAAGGTTAAAAACATAATCTTGAGGAATTTTTCTGAATTTCTATATTTTTAATTATTATTCAATATTTATCCTACCTTTTTAAAAATATATCTTAGTCGAATAAATATAAAAGAAATCATGAAAATTTATTCGACTTTTATTATTAATATGACACTTTATATTGTGTATTAATGTTAAAACAAATTTTCAGTTACATGTTTTTTAGGAAAAACGTACAAACGGTGCTCCACTGTACCTTAGTTGAATCTTGAATCAACCTTAATGAAACAAATGCTTTTTTTTTTAATGAAATATCAGCTGGAACATCTGAAACAATATATTCACTGCTGATATATACTATTGTATTATACTAAAACTTTAGAATTGTCTATAATTTTTTAGATCATTTGAAAAATATTTAATAAATATCAAAGTTAAAATTGCTACTTTCTTATTTTAACAAAGAAATTTCTTTTCTTTAAAAAAAAAAAAATATAATATACATATTCTACTTAAGATTTTTGCATTTAAATCATTCACCATTCAATTTTATTCCTGTTTTTGTGATAATGTGTGTATTTGTGAATGTGCTTGCATGTACGATAGCATTCAGCTTTTGTTACAAAGTTAGGTTTTATATATAACTTTTATGTGTGTTGCATTCACACATATGAAGATTTTAAATCTTCAATATTTTAAATATTCTTAGATTTGTTTTTTTAAATGAGAAGGTAATCCATAAAATTTTGAAATGAGAAGGTAATCAATTTTGAAAATTATATAATTTGCTATTGTTTTCTAATTTGCTATTTGCAATATATGCATAGCTTGATTTTTGGACATTTTTTAAGTGAATATAACCCCTCTTTTCCTTCCCTAATTAGTGGGAAAAGAGAGAAAAAAAAATAATAATTTGTTATATTTCAATAAACATTTTTTTATACATCCAGAATTGATAATTACTTTAGTAAAATCTGAATAAAAAGGATTTGCTTAATTCATTTGTAACATTCTTTTGGGTGCAAGGGAAGATTCAATTACACATATTTCTGTATTCTAATAAATCATATGATATGCATGTGTCTGGTTTGATAATTATTCTATATGTGAATAATCATTGTTCTGCTTTATAAAGGACAGTATATTCATGAATTGCTTCAACCTTCTGAATGTCAAAAGCCCCCTCCCCTTTTCTTTTTCAATGTTCATATAAACCAAAAAATATGCTGAACTGCTTTAAAAATTTATTCATAGTGGGATGTTTGAGGAATATATCCTGTTGTTCTAATGAATTATTTTTTTTTATCAATGCAGAAATTATTATTGTATGCTGATAAATATTTATTTATTTTTTATTTAAATTATTTCCTATATTCTTTTAACATTCAGGAAATGAAAGCGTTCTTGGTATCACATTGTAATCTCTTATATTATTTATTTGTAAAATGCAAGAGTGATGATGTGCTCCTGAATTATTTGCTAACAATGCAGGACTTGATTATTATTTTATTTATCTGTTTATTCTATGCTTAAATCAAGTAATCAAAATGTTCATGAGACATGATGTTTATTGGAATTCTTTCTATCTTTTTAACATATAAAAAAAAAAAGACATTGTATTGTAATTTATTTGTAAGATGTAAAGGAAACATCTACTGTAATTATAATGAATTATTTGTTATAAATGCATGATTTAGCTTAAATGAAAATAATCAAAATGAATTCTTTGATATCTTTTAAAAAAAATTGACAATGAAAGATTTCTTGGTATTATGTTGTAATTTATTTGTAAAATGTGTGAGAGATGTACTCCTGAATTATTTGTTGACAATGCAGGACTTGATTATTACTATTATTATTATTTTTTTTTAATATGCTTAAATCAAGTGACCAAAATGTTCATGAGACATGATGTTTGTTGGAATTCTTTCTAATATATTTTTAACATTAAAAAAATCGACATTGTATTGTAATTTATTTCTAAAATGTGAAAGAAACATCTACTCTAGTTATAATGAATTATTTGTTATAAATGTATGATTTAGCTATCAGTTTGCTTAAATGTAAATAATCAATGAATTCTCATATCTTTTAAAAATTGACAGTGAAATATTTCTTGTAATTTTAAGAATCATTTACTATGCATGCATGGTTTGATAGCTTCTCTATAGTAGACGTGATATTTTTTATGTTTAGAATGTGTTTTAAAAATTAAATCATTTAAAAAATTATTAGACTCATTTTGCAGAAAGATTTATCTGTGTGAATGATTACTGTGCATGCACAGTAAATATCCTGTTATAGTTAGTTATGTTCTGTGTTTTAGGAAGGGTTCTACTGTTATTCATACGACTAATTCATTTGCAAGATTAATGTAAAATGTAATATAATTTTTTAGAAGTTCTCTTTTGTAACAGTTTTGTTTTACACATTTTTTCCCCTTTCTTTTATGGTTTGACTGCTCTAGAGCTGGTGTTCTTCTGTTAAAAAGAATTACTGTAGGAAATACATTCATCAACTTTTTTTGTAAATAAGCTGGGCTGGGTTCTTTTATTGTAAAAATTTGCATTTATATTCCACAGAAAATAGTTTAATACCCATGCATGATTTGGTAATTATTTTGTACATTAGCTGGTGTTGCTCTGCTTTAGAGAGAGCGAGGGGGGAAAAAAAATACTGAAACTTCTTTATTTCACTTATTTCAAAGCTTTTTGCAATTAATGGATTCCTATGAATTATTTGCTATATGCATGTATGGTTTTGATTAAAACTTGTTTTATAATTTAATTATAATTCTTTTATAATAAAAAAAGAAAAATTTCTTTGCTGTTATTGTCTTTCTATGAATTGCTATATGCTAATGATTTAATTAAAACTTATTTTTTTATTTCATTTCTAACATTCTTTTATAATAAAGGGTTAAAGTTATTGCTGTTATTGTGTTCTTATTAATTATTTGCTTTATGAGTGCATGATTTGATATTTTTTCTGAATTTCAGATTTTAATTGTAAAAATACTCGGGAAATAGGTTTCTATTAAGAATTTGGTGGGGTTACTTCCAGATATCTTGTAAAAGACACATATTGGACTTTTACAGTAACTTTGATACTTTTTATTATCAAATTTCTGTTTTGTACTTAATTTGGCCTGTATGGCAGTTAGAGCATATGAGAATTGTACATCTGTATTTAATTGAAACTGTTTTTTAGCATAAGCTGATGGATTTTTTTTTTTTTTTTTTTTTTTTAATTTTTTCAAACTTTCACCTATTGTGATGCATTTTATACATCATTGGGTTATGTAATAAAGTATGTACAACAAGCTGTTTTTGTCTGTAATTATAAAAAAAAAAAAAATAAAAAAATAAAAAAAATTATGTTTTCTTTTAAAAAAAAAAAAAGTCAAATAAGCAGTACAGAGTAAGCTGTAAAAACATAATGTTTAAATTTATTTATATTCCTGTGTGAAATTAATTATTAAAATAAAATACTAGATATAGAAAATTATATAGAACAAAGTAACTCACTAGTAACTATTTTAGGTATTTAACTGTTTGAAAACTATTATTTTTATATGTAGCAAATAGTTAATTTGTCGTCATCAAATATACTATAAACATTACTAAACGTTTCTTTAAATAGAAATTAGTTATTAAGTTTATTGAAAGTGATATACAAAACATCTATAAATATCTGCTGTCTGTTTAAAAAAAAAAAAAAAAAAAAAATCCTGTCTTTAAGTCCTTTTTAAAAAACTATTAAAGAGGGTAACTATTAATTAACTACTCTGGTTGGGTGAATTTTCAGATAGTTTCATAATGCTATAAGCAAAAGCATTTTTATGGTTTCGTTAACTTTTCTTTTTCCCTTAGCCTATCTTTAATAATATAATTGCCTATATTTTAAACATTCTATTCATTGAATATCTCAAACTTCTAAAATTCCATGTACGCTGATTTGTTTTCACTTGTGTTATTTTTCAACCCAATGTATAAAGTTTTCACGAAATGATACATTTAGAAATGAATCTTAAGTGATTTATTTCATTTTTGTGGAATAATACTTTTAATTTTCTTTAATAATGTTACTTTAAATGAATCTCTAAATTCCAGTAATGTTTAATAAATCTAAATTTTCTTTTAAAGTCATACTGCAAAGACCTGTATGGTAGGTACTTTTTAGTTAAAATATTTTAATATGAATTGAGTTTATATGATTGCTTAATATTCATTTTATTAGATCTATACACTTTATTGCTAATTAAATCGGTGGTGAATTTAAAATTTGGCTTCAAATGTACAAAACTCTGCCTGATGCTGTTTGAGTGCCAATAGATCAAAGTTTGTTAACCCTCTCACTGCGCATCCCGCGATTTCCACGGGCAACGTAGAAGTAGCAAAATTTGCGCAACCCGCGATTATCGCGGGGATGCGTTTTTGTCGTCTATTTAAGTGTGCAACCCGCTCTTTCCCCGTTCATGGTTTCATTTCGGCTTTTTTGTAATGTTTAATTGTTTATTTAGATGTCGACTAACAGATGGCGTTAGTTGTCCACGTTTCTGCGAAATATAAAAAGAATTTTTTTTAGCATTTTGCGCGCGCTTTTCAGAGCTCAAAGATGTCTGGCAGGAAGCGTTTCGCGAGTGATATGACCTATGTTCCTGACGATATTTCCGACACTGACAGTAGTTCTGACTCTGATTCCGAGTATATTGATGATATTTATAGCGGAACTGATGAAAATTTCGAGGATTGCGAGGTCGGACTTTGCCTCGAGCCTTGTTTCGAAATTTATCATACAAAACTTCATTTCTAATAAATGTTTTGTAAGTATTTTGCATATTTTCATTAGTATATACTTTTTATCTTTGTATTTTATAAAATAAATCATAATTTAGCCAAAATTGATTTTCAAAATTTTGCTTTTATATCATTATTCTTCAATTTCAATATTCTGACAACTTTTTTCTATGATCTAATTCTATATTGAAAAAAAACTCTTTTACAAAAAATTTTTGTATTTTTTAAGTCTAAAATATATGTAGTTTTGAAATATGTAATAAAAAAAATACGCAATTTTTGAACCTATTTTGATAAAAAAAAAATACGCAGCGAGAGGGTTAACAAAACCATTTTTAAATTCATGAATCAATGAATGCAGTATAGATCTTATCGCTAAAAAGATTTCCAAATAGAAATAAATGAAGATTTCAGACCAATTTTTTATAGTACAAAGAACTAATAAAGATTTTATTTAACCAAATTTATCCAAACAAATGTTTAACTGAAAATTTCCTTATACAGAATGTTTTTAGAACTTAGTTAATGGGCAGCTTACACTGGCATATCAAGGGTGGGGTGGAGCCCCGGGCCTCTGGTCCTGAGGGGAACTTAACCTTTAAATATATTTATCTGGTAAAGTTATTATTTTAATCTTATTGGGTCATTTTAGTCTGAAACATTCTCTGCAATTCCCCTTTAAACCATAGGTTCCATTTTAATGAGCCTCAATATACAAAATGTGACCATAAAGTGACAATTCCAAAACCAAAAAAACTCATTTATGTTAAGCTTGACCAATGTCCCTGGCATTCTTGTTGGTTGGGATTCTGAATAAATCTTAAAATTAACTAACTTCATTGCTTTTTTATTGTTATAAATTCATAAAAAATGCAAGGGTCGGGACCTCAATGTAGGAAGGACTCCAGTTAGAGGGGCCCCCCAGTGAGATTTTCACCCAGGGCCTCGAGAGTTGTAGGTCTGCCTCTGGCAGCTTATACAATGAATGGTATGTCCAACCATTCAGCAAAAGTTAAAGGAACTAATGTTAAAGCAAATGATTTAAATTACATCTGGCAAAGCATTAAGAGCTAAAAAGTACAAAGGTCTTCTGAACCATATTAACTGAGATGGTGACGTTGATATCAATAAAATCAGAATAGCCGTAATATTACCATCATGTTTTCAAAGAAGCCTGTAGAATATGCATCAAGGTGCAATGGCAATTGTGCGAAAAAATGGAAAACCACATCTGTTTATCACTATGGCCTGCAATCCAAAGTGGACAGAAATTACAGAAAACTTGGAGGCCTGGCAACATATAGAGCATAGATCCACACTTAAAAATCAATTAATCTCCATCTGTTTCTTCAAATGTACTGCTTGTTCTTCAGCAGTTTCCATTTGTGGTCTTAAACGTCTATGCTCATTGTTTCTGTTTAGTCTCTTTTGATCTTCATCTTTGCTGCTAGGACCCGTCCGATCCAAGATAGAGAATGAGAAAGAGCAAACAAAAGAGATCCACAATTTAAAAATCAAGAAAGTAGCATTAGTCTGCGCTTGGTTAGGTTATTAAAAAAAAAAAAAACTTTTGTTGATCTTATGTCACAAACTTACCTGGAAAAAGGACACTATTATTATTACTGTTATCATTTTTGATAAACTTTAAACTTGCTATGAAATACAGTAAAGCACCGTTTATACATCTTTCAAAGGACTGACGTAAAAGGATGTATAAATGAAAAGACATATAATCAAAATTTAAAAAATAAAACCTTGATTATTAAAATTTAATGGTACTGAAGTAAAATTTATGTGTATACTAATTAACAAAACTTTTTAAGATAGTAACTAGTACTTTATAATACAATTTATGTTTTGAAGATAATAATTAAAGAAAACTATTTATTATAAAAAGTGAGAAAAAAATCAGCCATTGATGTATGACTTGAGTACCAATTATACACTGTATTACATATCTTGAATACTAAAAGAACACATCTTGAGTATTAATTAAATATATTGCATATCTTTAATATGTATTGTATGATTTATGTCTACACAAGTAGTTATTTAATTACCTTAAAAAATCTTTAGTACTTGCCTGATGTGCTGATTGTCTGCAAGTACTAAAAACTGCATTGTGGATTGATTTGAGTGTATTAAATGCTTTTTTTTTTTTTACTTATGTTTTGACAAACAAAAATAGGTTCAAAGCTTTCCAGTGCTGTCAATTACACCTTCAAAGAAAGATATATGAACTTCTTCCACATTCTACATCATCATTACTTAAATTAGAATCTGATATTTTTATTTTTCCCCCAATTAGTTTATCGATTGTGAATAATTCTGATGTCATGATATCGGCATCACAGCTCAGATGCTCACCCAAATTGATATTTAGAATGGATTTTAGATCTTATTTTGTATGGGAAAATGACAGGTTGAGAAATTTTGCGAATTTTAGAGTAGTGAAAAAGATGTATAACCGATATTAAGGGTGATTAAACGAAGAATGTTTACATTAAAATGAATAGTAATGAATCGGGACTTCACTAAAAGGACGTATAAATGTAAAAGCCGTATAAAAGGTGCTTTACTGTATTAGATATTTTGTATTAAAATAACAAAGAGTTTAAAAATTTTGTTAGTTATCCTATTTCAGGCTTCTTTTCTTACTATTTTCAATTAGAAAATTTCCTGAAACTGCAAATTTGGTAACTATGGAGTGGCAAATGATACTAAACTATTTTAATGTTTCTTACTTCTGGCAATGCAGTGTTGTGCAACAATGAATTACTTCACTAAAAATAAACATAATTCTTTTTTTTTTTTTTTGTTTGATTGCTAAAATAATATGTGATGTCGCAACAGAATGCTAAATTACGGCATTCTAATTAGATTTGATTACTGTTTCAAAGAAAAAAGAAAACTGATTGTAACTAGTAGTGGAATTATGTAATTTTTTCACTGATTTGGACATTTTAGTATATTTTGAAGTAAAACCTCATCTTTAAAAATTTAAATTTATGTATTATTTCAAAGTTTATTTTTGAGTTATGTCATTGTTTGACTAAAATTAACTAAGTTTCTTCTAGATAGGAATGATTAAGCTTCTTATAATTTTTTATTTCATATTTTTTTTAGATGCATTAATTTTTCTCTCTTAAAGATAAATAGCATATAATGTATGCCGTATGTACAGTTACACATGTCACATACACAAGTTGTGTGCAATATAAAGTTATAGCAATATAAGTTCAGCTTTTTCGGCCAGTTTGCACTTTCTTGCCTGAAGTATGTTCCGAAAATTCTAAGATCTTAAGTAACTTTGATCATACACACGCTGGCTGTAGCATGGTGATTATGAAGCTTCTTTTAACTATGCATTTTTTTTTTTTTTTTTTTGTATGAAACTAACACATATATTCATGGTGATATAAGAGCATAGCTAACATGCATTCTGTTTTTTCAATATTAATATTTTTACTTCCATTACCTGACTACAGTATGTAATGGAAGTATTGTATTTGGTCAAAAAATAAGATATCAAGCTTTCACAGGATTTACATGTTTTAAGGTTTCCTGAGTGCAAAGAAAGTGGGTTTTGACAATTGGTCATTGTGTATGCATGAATGTGTGTGGGTAATCTTCTGGTTATCATAACTCAAAAACAAATAAAGATAGAACGAGAAACTTCAGAATTAAGACAGGTCTAGTGTACAGATGATTTTTCCAATTTTGGTTGAAAATAGGAAAACTAAAAGCTGGACCATTCATCTGTCTCAAATCTCCATTGATTATCTTCAAAGTTATTTTAAAATCACCTTATTTGATATCCTTTCATATATATTAGTTGGTTAGTAAAGGAAAATTGATAGGCATCCATTACACGTAGGTCAATTTGAGGTCTTGCAAGTGCTTTTATTTAAAAATGACTCTACGGATTTGATTTTGAACTCTCCATATTAACTCCCTTTTAGATATCCTTCCATATATAATTGTTTTATATGAACAGATGATTTTGTGAAAAAATCGCTCATGGGACCAAAAGTCATCTCAAAAAATGGCTGTAACAATTTTCTTCAAATGTGGCACATAAATCCTTTTTCAGATATTCTGTCACGCATATTAATTGGTTTGAATAGGAAAATTGACTGCTGTCCTGTTTAGTTAGGTCAGTTTTCAATATTGAAAATGTGTATTTCAATAAATGATGCTGCAGATTTTTTAAAACACACTATATAATGTCTTTACAACATATGTATTAATTTCTTACAGGAAAATTGTTCGGTATATAATACCACACTATTTCCAAAAAGTATAATATATGTATTATATGTTTTTAAATGTATATTATATAATTTGTGTTCTAGTGGGTAATAGAAGTGGCGTGGTTGTTGCACATATATATATTCCTTTATTTAATCATCAAAAATTGCTACAAAAACTTGTAAAAATTTTCTATAAAATACAACAATCAGAATGGCTGGCAGCTATGTAAAGGTTTTACTGAATAGTTTTTAACTGCTCATGAGCAAGCATAAACTAAATTTCATTTAAATAATGTTCTCAAACTCAATAATAGTAATCCAGTCGGCCTATTGGTCAATAACCCGAATTATTTTTTATAAATTAGTGTAGTTATAAAAATTTCATCAGAAATAAAGACTATCTATCAATAAGTATTTGGACATTTTCCAAGTTAGACATTTCGTCAAATATCTAGAAAAATTCTTAAGCTGAATTCTTTAGCTTAATTATATCTTGAAACTGTGCGAGTATAAAAAAAAAAAAAACATGTTATACCTCATATATTTCATCTAAAGTTTTGTCCTGAAAAGGAAAAGAGGACTAGTAGAATGTTAAACAATAATAAAAATGATTTGAATCACCCTATAAAAAATAATGCTTCAAATGAGTTTTTACTGTAGCATGTGATTATGAGAATTATTCTAATCTGTATAAATTTGTATGAGGCTACCATTTATTATTCATTGAGATATAATGGTTTCTAATTTAAATTATAAGAAAACCTTATTTCATAGCTTCGTAGATGGCTACATCTGACTGAATTGGATATCACCCAGACTATGCATTCTTCTGCGAAACAATAGAAATTAAACTGTTGGTCCAAGCCAGCTTTTGATTTGTGGTTGTTGCAATTTTAACTCCTGCACCAACTATGAAAAGGTGGCTTGTACTAACAGTAGTGCCTTCTACTCGAGGAGAGAAGAAAACATCAAGCACTTGCAACACAAAACACGAGGAACTGCACTGACAAAGCAGGGGGAGGGGGCGGAGGGCTCACAAAAGCAGCTATGCAGTCATCTACGAAGCTATTGAAGTAAGGTTGTCTTATAATTTAATTTAGTTTAAATGTTTCATTTTAATAAATATAAATAAGATAATGGTTTTATTTAAAAATAGGACAAAAAGATAGCACTTTTTTAATTTTAACATGTAGGGTATTAGACCCAGTCCACAGCCATTTCTAGGGAACTTGGCTTAACACATTAGACCTAGCATATGGCAAGCAGAATGCAAAACTGTTGAATATCTTATAAAATATGAGTATTTTTACTAAATAATAGGCCTTCCAGCATTCCTAAAAGTTCACTCATTTTATTATATTAACACCACTTTTAAAGGAATTTTTTTTTACATGTGTTTTAGCAGTAAAATATTCAAGAAAAGAATTCTTATTGGTGTGATTGTAATAAAATGCAAGTAAAATTTTAGGAACACTGCGAGGCTTGAAATAATTTTTAACTATGCATGCGCAAGCTTTAAAAAAAATTCATTTGCGTAATTTAATAACCAAAAGTATTGAGCGACTTATAGGGAAACCCCAAGCAAATATCGTGAAAATTCAAATAGTTATCAATAGAAGGAACTGAATTTCAGTTCCTCTTTATGTCAATGAATACTATATTACCAAAGAATCAAAATAAAACCTAGACAAAACCCCTTATAATTTTGCTGTTTATTGAGAGGTATGGAAATTAAGTTAAACGAAATCACCCACTTTTCATATTCAGGGGGGAGCACAATTGATCTTTTGTTACTTCTGAGTGGCAATGCTTTACTCGATTACTAAAAGAAAAATTTTAACAGTATTTTATAAATATCAAAATATATTTGTAAAACAAAGGTTTATGAAAATGTTTCAAGACATAAATTTGTCATTCATGTGCATGATTTCGGCGATTTGTTGCTTTGTCGCCATGCTGGCTCTAATGATGACCAAAATCAGAACATTTGGCTAAGATGCAAATACAGATATGTCATAAAATCTTCTCGTCCTTAGTTTTCACTGCACATAAGGTCAAATTTTGTAATATATCATCATAAGATTTTAAAATCTGAGAACTCATACTTTTTTTGTGTTTGAACTAATAAATATTAAAATTTAGTAAACTTAAACTCATGATAAAAACTGTAAAGGCTTTCACAATAGTAAAGCTGACATAGTTACTTTTAAAAATATACGTTACTTGCAAACAATCTGTTTTTGAGGAGAGCCTATAAGTCATATTTTATCATAACTTCATAGCAATTTAAGCATACTCATAATTACCGATGCCCATACTTTTTTTTTACCACTACAGTACAAAGACAAAAATCCGGAATCGTCGGGACCACGGCGATTCCGGATTTTCAAATTTTCCGGATTTTTGGTCATGTCTAAAAAACATAAAATTTTGGTTTCAGTACTTGGATAATATGCAAATTCAGCTGAAAAATAATATATTAAGATTTTTACTTTCTCCTATATGTAATATAGAGAAAGTATTGGATTCGTGAAAATTTTCGACCTCCGATTTTTTGATGGATTTATATGTTTTGGGATGTTCTGAAAACGAATTGATAGTTTATAGAAAATGTCTGTCTGTGTGTATCACAAATTTTGTGTCCACTGTATCTCATGAACCAATGAATGAAATTTAACCAAACTTGGTATTTAATTGCACCCTGACATAAACTGGTGCTGTTTAGATTTGGGGATCAATCGCTCAACAGGTGGCGCTGTGATCGTATTTTTTCTAAATTTTTAACATGGCAGTATAGGACAAAATTTCGTATAAATGTACATAATGAGAGTTATTCTTAACTTGTGATTGTGAACTTAATATGAATTATTGATAATAGTAGTAGTTAACTAGGAAAAAAATTTTGTGCATGTGGGGGCATCGCTTCTCCCCTGGGGGGAAGTACCCCCCTCTCCCCCAGGGGGGTAAATTTTCAAGATGGGTATATTTCAAAAGGTCTCGTCAATACCTTTAAAACGAATGGTTGAACTATAAATATGTGATAATTTAAAACAAAGTTATCGATTTTTTTTTTTTTTTTTTACTTTTACCAAAAATTAAAAAAAAAAAAATAGAAATAGTAATTTTTTTTTTTTTTTTTTTTTTTTTAATATTGTTACTGAGTGAATTTGTATAGGAAAATATAGAAGAAAGTCTTGTGGTGGCCGCCACAACATACTAGTTAAATATATTCTATAATATATATTTTTTTTTTTATCAACTTTAACAATAAATAAATAAAACTAAAAATTAAACTTAAAGAAAAAAAAAGCATTGAAATATTTGCATAGAAAAATTAGAACAAGTTACAATAAAAGAAAGTAAATAAGAAAAACATACCACTTTTAAAACATGTCAGTGATTTTTTTTTTTTTTAATACTTTAGGTTTTTCAACTAAAAGTTTGAGCATAATTGAAATAGAATATAGAATTTATCTCTCAATTAGATAAATGTTTAAGAATTGTTACTACTATTATAATCTTCTTCTCCCTCCTCTTTCAGACTTTGCAAATGCCAGTTTTGAAAATTGCTAAGAAATAAAATACTTTTTCGGTTTTTTATTTAGATATATTTATACTTAAAAAAAAAAAAAAAAAAATCGTTGTTGTTGATGATGATGATTAACGCCGCCGAAATTGTCCAGATTTTTGGCGATTCCGGATTTTCAGCTTCATACTGTACTATTATAGTCTTCTTCTCCCTCCTCTTTCAGACTTTGCAAATGCCAGTTCTGAAGATTGCTAAGAAATAAAATACTTTTTCGGTTTTTTATTTAGATATATTTATACTTAAAAAAAAAAAAAATCGTTGTTGTTGATGATGATGATTAACGCCGCCGAAATTGTCCAGATTTTTGGCGATTCCGGATTTTCAGCTTCATACTGTACTATTATAGTCTTCTTCTCCCTCCTCTTTCAGACTTTGCAAATGCCAGTTCTGAAGATTGCTAAGAAATAAAATACTTTTTCGGTTTTTTATTTAGATATATTTATACTTAAAAAAAAAAAAAATCGTTGTTGTTGTTGATGATGATGATTAACAATGCCGCCGAAATTGTCCGGATTTTCGGCTTCGTACTGTATAAGTAGCAGTCTTTTGTTATAAGTTTGTGATTGAAAAAAGAACATTTCTACACAAAAATAGTCGTGGAAAAAGTACGGGTGAGGGCAACCCAACATATTTCAAAATGAAAGCATGAGTGAAGACAGATAGGCATAAACTGAATTGATTAACATTTTTTAATTGTGTTGGGAAGTGGAAAAAAAAGAACTTTGTTTAATACATCATAAAAGTATATAAACATAAAAGAATATTCTGTAAAAATTTTTTGTATAAAGCAAAACGAATTTTGAAAAGTGTGATGACCCTCTCTCCCCCCTTCAAAATTTTCAGAGGGAACACATACACCAGTGCCCCTGTTGTCAGCACCTATGAAATCATCAAACAGCAGTCATCAAATAGAAGAGTACCAAAAGCACTTGCTATTGACTTTTTTTTTTTTTTTTAAACAAAAATTACCAAAAACAGAGCATTCGTTCAGAAGTTATGAGCTAACAAACAAAAAAAAACATACGGTTTGAATTCAGAACCTAGTCCTTTTTTGAAGTCTGTCAGAAAAAAAAAAAAAAAAAAAATCTGGAATAGAAAATTTTTACAGTTACCTAAGTTCCCATATCTATGATGGGAAAACTGAAAAAAATAATCGATATCGAGTTTTCTTCTGATTTACCATGTTTTAAGGTCTGAGTCCAAAATGTCTTTTTTTCCCCCTATGGAAATTGGTCCATGCATGTGTGGGTGTTTGCGATGTGAGTGTGTATGCATGTGTGTGGGGAAAACTTTCGATTATTATACCTCCGAAATTTAAGGGGAAAACACTTTTTAATTAAGATATGCCTTTTGTACGGGTGTATGTCAACTGCGCCCGCACTGGCCAGGAAATGTTCAACTGTGCTCACAACCTCAATCCCAACCAGTTTGAACTGTGCTCAGAGGAAACGAGATGGAAACGAATTTTCTTTGCAATAAGGAAGTAAAACTTCTAAAAAATTTATTTGCATTTTTAATTACTGATTTAAAGCTGTTATCCCATTATAAAAAAAAACTGCTGCAATTACATGTAAATATTATTCGCATCATTCCAGAGTTGCTCTAATTTGTATCGTCATTAAATTAAAAAGAATCTAATACTTTATTCTTATGTATATAGAAGAAAGTATAAATAAAAAAAAGAGGGGGGGGGCGGGCTCAAAAAAGGACTACCGATTTTAACTCTATATAAATTTTATTTTTGATACCCTTACGATGTATGTAATAGTTGGTTACGCCAGGAAAGCTGGTAGGCGTCTGGTTAGTTAGGTCCAGGGGGAAAGTTTTCCGTCTTTGACGGAACTCTTCCATCGGTGTTTTTTTAACAATAATCTATATCCTATTTATTCAAAAGAAATTAGTGTAAATATATACTCAGATTTTCTAAATAAAAATAGGATGGCGATAACCACTTTCATCCCTGGTTAGGTCAATTTTTATGTATTCTGACCATGTTATTTCAAAAAGCGTTTAATATGTGTCATCGTGGATAATGGACGTCGTATGGTTGTTACACAGCAGAATATTTCATTTTAAGACATTTTGTTGATTATTTTTTCAGCATTTATCCCAATTTATTTCACATCATTTTTACTATTGGTATTTAAAAACTAGTTGCCATCACAAAACTTTCTTCTATATTTTTCTATATAGATTAACACAGTAAAAGTTATTTATTAAAGTTATTATTTATTTATCAAAAAAGGAAGAGTAGCTCAGGAACATCTTTAGAGCATTAGCAGTCCTTTTTTGGAATTCTCCATAGACCTTATATAGATAGACCACGCATCCCCCTCATTATTTGTCTGCGACATGAAGTAGTTTCCTCAGCAAAATTATCACGTGATGCAGACCTGGAGAGAGAGAGACGAGAATGAATATTATGTGATTTTTCCATAGGAAAGAAAGTAGTTTTGAGTTTTTTAATTTCTGTATTGTACATACACTTTTTATTTAAGCCTTTGGATTTACGCATCATTGGAAAGCTAAAATGTCATAGATTAATTATAAAAAAATTTCTTTTATGAGAAAACATTCTGAAGGGGAAAATTTTTTGTTTGAATTCTTACAATAATAAGTGCTTTCTTATTGAAGAATCTCCCTCAACTCTCTGTTATGTGACATACGGCACTGACCGCAAAGGATGAAGGTTTCAGATTACACCCTCATGTTTAAGACATTCACTATAATGGGAAGTCCTATTGGTGGCATAGTCTATATATATAAGGTCTATGGAATTCCCAAAAGAGTCGAGATTCATGGATAAGAATTCCTCGATAGGGAGATCAGGGGACGGGACCGTACCCAACAACATCATACCTTTAGCAGTGGTGTGGACTGGATTACCTCTCAAAGTATAACAAATTTCATCAGAATTTAAAGCCAATTAGAAAATTAATATCGATTATTGATTAATAAGCCAACTGGAGTACTTTTATCAAATCGAAGATAAAAAGGAAATCTCTTGAGAGATAGACATTTTCAGTCGGACAACACGTCAGGGTTCGAGTCCCGTTTCTGGCATGGTTGTTTGTAGTGGTTCAAAATCTATTTTAAGCAATAACTCCCAGTTTAATGAGCGTTAATATGCAAAATTTGATCATAGAGTGAGCAATATTCCAAATCAAAACTCAAGTTAGTTGGTCTAGTTGCTGTTTTGAAAAATTTCATCAGAATTAAAGTCCAAAGAGTGAAATATGAATCAGGTTATCAGTCATTAAGCTGACTGAAGAACTTTTGAGTTTTTTGGAACCAAAGTTAAAGAAATTTGTATGAAAACCAAATTATTTTTCAGTCGACCAATGAGTATTTGGGCACTTTCGAATTTTAACATTTTGTAAAATATCTAGAAAAATTCTACAGGAATTATCTTGAAATTTAAGGAGTATGAAGAACATGTTATACCTCATATTTCAACAGAAGTTTTGTCCTGAAATGGAAAAAGAGGACCAGTAAAAAATTAAATGTCAATGTTTAGGATCACCCTGTAAAAAGTAATGTTTGAAATGCATCTTAACTGTAGCATGTGATTATGAGGATTCTTCTAATTATATGTATACATTTTTTATAAGGCTACCACATATATTCATGGAGATATATCAGTTTCTAAAATTGCCTTTTTTTAATTGTAACACATAGGGTATTAGACCCAGTGCAAAGCTATTTTAGGAAATTTGGCATAATACATTAGACACAGCATACTGCAATCAAAATGCAAAAATGTTAAATATCTTATGAAATATGAGCATTTTTACTAAAATTTTAACTACGCATGCACAAGCTAATAAAAATTTTCATTTGCATAATTTAATAGCCAAAAGTATTTTAGGGTTTTTATATAAGTAGCTCAATACTTTTGGCTATTAAATTGTGCAAATGAAAATTTTTAAAAGCTTGCGCATGCGAAGTTAAAAATTTAGTAAAAATGCTTATATTTCGTAAGATATTTAACATTTTTGCATTCTGATTGCAGTATGCTGTGTCTAATGTAGTATGCCAAGGTTTCTAAATATGGCTGTGCATTGGGTCTAATATTCTACGTGTTATTAAAAAAAAAATGGTGTCTTTTTTTTTTTTTTTTTTTTGGCAATTTTTTAAATAAACAAATATATCTCAATGAATATATGCGGTAGCCTCATACAAATTTATACAGATAATTAGAAGAATCCTCGTAATCACCTGCTACAACAAACACACATTTAAAGCATTATTTTTTACAGGGTGATTCAAAACATTTTGAATTTCGTTTAACATTTTACTGGTGCCCCTTTCCCTTTCAAGACAAAACTTTTGCTGAAATATATGGAGGTGTAGCATGTTTTTTATACTCCCAAAGCTTCAAGATAATTCCTCAAGATTTTTTTATTTATTTGATATTTGACAAAACGTTTAAATTCGAAGGTGTCCAAATATTTATTGGTAGATAGTGCAGTTCTAAAAATTTAGTCAGAAATAAAGACCAATTTGTAAAAAATAAATCGGGTTATCGACCAATATGCCGACTGGAATGCTTTTATTGAATTTTCGAGTCGAGTTAAAAAGCTATTTTTCCGATGACGAAATACTTTTGCAGTCGGCCTATTTTTAGTTAGAAAAAATCTCATCAAAAACAAAAGCCAGGTGGAAAAAAAAAAACAAAAACAAAAAAAAAACAATCCGAATATCTCTGGATAGACAGACTAGAATATTTTTACTGAGCATTGTAGTCTAATACAAAATGAAAATTTTCCGATAACTAAAACTTTTTTCAAACTGTAGTTCTGTTTCTCTTTATTTGAAAAGGAATATAGGCGAACTGGAAAAATATCAATTGGATCTCTAGATAAGTCAACTGCAGTGCTCTTGAGTTTTGCAGCCAAACGCTTAAGAGGGGACAATACCTAATCCCGCGAACAGCCGTGCACAATGTTATTCTATGGGAAAATTTGTTGCGACAATTACACATTACCTAATGTATATTTTTTAATTCTGTTTTCGCAGTCAGAAAATTCATTACCGTTAAATGAGTACTCCTTTTTGAAAAATTTATTTTTTTAAATTTTTGCATTTTAATTTTGAGTTCAAAAATGCGATTTTTCACAAAATGCATTTTTCTCATTTTCTAGTCGCAAAATGAAATACTAAAATTTTAAAAAATCAATTTTTGGAAAACAAGTACTAATTGAACGCTTATGAATTTTCTAAATGTGAAAACAGAATTGAAAAATATTCATTAGGTAATGAGTAATTAAGTAAACAAATTTTCCCCATAGAATAACATGGGCGAAGGCTGCCGGCGAAATTAGGTATTGTCTTCTCTTAAGGGGTAACACCATTGTATAATTTTCAAAAAATCAATTTTTATTTTATTATTTTACTTAACCCTTTCAGGGGCAAGCAAATTTTCTTTATTTAAAATCAACAGTCACCAAAAATTACCAATAACATTAAAAGACAAGATATAAATGAAGTTATTCGTCTAAGTTACAAAAGAAAAATATAAAAATTTTCTGGGGATTGTTTTCGCAGTTTTGAATTAAAATTTGTATGCTTTAAACCTACTGAGCTGAAGAACAACTGGAGCAAATGCTTCCAATACTTTTACACAGTGCTCGCGCGTGCCAGTTTTTCTGCAATCATTTGCCGTGCAGAGTCAAATCTTGCAACATTTGTCGGGTCGTCTATTACTATTATACTCTCTAAAGAATTAAAATTTAAAACTGTAATATCATGTTTAGCATATGGTTGTTCGAACAGACAACCTTTACACAATTTTACTTTGAAATATAAAGATATCAAATGCTTTCTGCCGTGCAACGCTCGGAAGACAAACCTTCCAAAAACGGCAAGCAAAACTCGGTCTAGCATTTCCTCCAGTTGTTCTTCAGCTTAGTGTTTAAACCTTTTAAATTATGAGGCAAAAAGTCTAATCCCTGAAAAGAAATTTGTTCTATGGAATTCTGAGCTCTTCCTCTAGAGCCTCGGATGTCCCGGAACGACCTACTTGCGCCAACTCGATACTGCTGAAAAGTCCACACTTTTTGAATGTTAACTTCTCAAAAGTTCCATAGTCAATAGTGTAGTGTCTGAGTATAGTTAGAAGCATTAAAAAAAGAAAAAGAATTTTCTTCATTTGTGCATGTCTATAACACATTTCAAAATTTCAAAAGCATTTTTCTAGAAATATGATTTTTCAAAATGGCACGCACAGCATAGCAACAATTTTCAATCTTTCTATTTTAAAATTTAACCACAACTTTAAAATAACATTTCAAAATGGATAATAACATTTAAATAACATTTCAAAACCACATAGGCGATTTTCGATTAGTTAAACTATATATATTAACAAATGACTGTACATTTTTTTGGGGGGAAAATTGAATGATTTTATTCAAACACTCTCACAAATAACTCAAAAAAGAATATTTCTAAAATTCTCTATGTAGTTTACTAGCTACACTCATATAGATCAGATTTTTTTTTTTTTTTCATTTTTCCAGATTCAAATGAGCATCAGTTACAGTACGTGTCGCAGACTGCCTCAAATTTAAGGTGCCTCTGGAGATTTGCTGCAGTGTCGCCATTTTGTAATATTTTCTGACTTTTTTTTTTTTTAAATATACTTAAATCTATGCTTAGTAATTACCCCATGTATTATTTCTCTGTCATCTTGCTCCCCCCCCCCCCTTTTTTTTTTTTTATAAGGTCGTTACAATGCAGTGTCGGCTCGTAAACCGAAAATGGTGAAGAGCTGAAAAATAACATTTAAGTAGTTTTAACGCATAATTTTAACTAAAAATCAAATAAAAATACTCATTTAATTTAATTTTAAGCTCTCTAAATGAATACAGTGTAAAATATTAAGTGAAGTGCCTCTTCACCTACTTTCGGTCTACGAGCCGCTGTGCTGTTGTTACAATGGTGTCACTCCGAAATTCGTCCGATGGTCTAAACAGCTTCATTGTCGGCAAAAAAAAAGAGAGTATAGGCTGGGAAAAATATGTATATATTTGACTGGCGGACAAATGTGATTATGACTAAAATATTCCAAAAGACACCCCAGTCGGCCTATCGAGTTTTTTTTTTTTTTTTTTTTTTTAAATCAGCGAACAAGCCCCGCCCCCTTTTTACAATCTGTTTATCTGCATTTTTAATAAATGTTATTTAAATCAAGGTCAAACGCAAGAAACAAAGTCAGTCATTTGATAAGCCAAAAGAGTGCCTTTATTAAACTTTACAGTAGAAATCAAAAATAGATTCGTCCGCAGACCAGTTTTAGTTGACATATTTGTTTTTTAAAATATCCAGAAAAAAGCCGACAGGAAAAAATTTAGTACATTTGTCAATAGGCCGACTAGAGTATACTTTCCTCAACTTCAGGAGATCTCCGCTCGTTACGCCCCTACGATCTCAAGTATAGAAAAACTGAACTGCATCACTCGGCAGGTAAAGGGATTCAAAATGTGAATTACAATGAGATTTCCTTGTTTTAAATTGAAATAGACTGGCAGAGACTAGTTTGTAGCGCGACATTTAACAAATGTGGTTTGAGAACTGAAAGATACCAAAGTCCAAGTGGCTACTCTTCTATATCTTCTCGTTTAGGAGATACATTGCTAACTGAACAAAAATTAATATATTGCTGTTCTTGCATGTATTAGTAGGATATCAAGTTCGACCAAATTAATGTAGAGTAACAAAGTTTTACTCGAATAATATACGATGTGGCCCGACTAAGCTTTTCGGAGTCTCTGTGCACAAGTTATATTTGAGACCCCATTTGCACTTTCATAAAATTTAATGACTATTTTGATTAATGTATACAATGAAAATTTTAAGATAAAGGGGAACTTCAACAATATTTTTATAAGATATAAGAATAGACAGTGCCAAAAACACTGTTTTAATAATATTTAATATTAAAATATAACTTATGAATGTGGATGAAATATTAGAAGGGCTTTCAGAAAAAAATTCTTTATTCTGACTATTTTGAAACAAAATCAGAAAAAAAAAAAAAAATAGTCAGTGTGGTAAATATGCATTTAACGATATATATGGCTTTTTCTCAATGTTCGAGTTTTCTCCCCTTTCATATTTTAAAAATGAAAAGGCTTCGTATTTGAGATTTCTTACGAGTCTGATAAATTTGCACATGAAGTTACTTTTTAGGTTTTGATACTTATTTTCAGAAATAAAAAAAATGCATAAAGTATTCGGTTTCACAGTTTTACACTATATATTTTAGTAAACAATAATTATATTAAATGCAATATAAAAGGTATATCAAAACACCCATGCCCAGTTATTAGTGAATCTTAAAATAAAATCAGACAAAAATTTAAAAATGTAGGGATTTTAAACTTGTTTTCTTTATACATATAAATCAATCGCATACTTTTATTTTTTATTTATTTTTTTTAAAATAAGAAGTGCTGTGTAAAATGGGTGCTTAGTTTGGGGAATAATAGAAAAGAAAAAAAGGGTTTATGTAGTGTGGCGATTGAAAAAAATGTAGTTAGTCTTTCCTGTATCAGATGCTCCCGAGTTTTAAAAATAAAATCTTTCCTTCCTTCTAAATAATAAATTTATGCATAAGAATGCACGAGTAAAAAACTCAAAATATACTTTTGGTTTTGAAAAGCTTACGATTACAAACTTAAACAAAAAAAAGTACAAACTTCACTCACCCTTCTGAATTTCAATTTACTTTTATTATTTAAAAAAAAAAAAAAAAAAAAAAAAAAAAATCACTATCATAAGTAATATGAAAGTATCGTAATATAAGTGCCAACACAGGAATGCATTACCACAATTTTTGCATTAGCGTTACAACACTTGTAAGCTATCTCAAATATTTTGTCTTTAATTTTCACAATAATATTTTACTAAAATAATTTTTTTGCATATGCAATTACTGCAGTGAAAACTCGAGCACAAATTTAAATTATTAAATAAAAGTTTAGTGTTACTTCACATGTATTTGAAGCCGGCCCTCTAAATTTGGAGGTCCTGGGCCAGTACCCAGGCCTCAATCTGACCCTAACGCTAGATCCAAAGACTCAAAATTCAATGTCTTCCGAATTTTTAGATGTTTCACATTTCAGTTTTAAGGGAATAACTCAAACAAAACTAACACGTTACAAAGTTCAAGGTCTAAAATTTTAAAGTACTGTTAAAACAGATTAAGTTTTCAGTCCCGTTTTTATATATACATTAATAAAATTAACCGTCTACTGAGACCAGAGGTATTTTTTATTTTGTTTCATTTGTCAAAGTTCACCCAAAGAAATACCTATCCATTGTATCCGTAAAAATACCCTTCTTAAATTTTTATTATGCATTTTGAATTTTTCAAATATCTCAGTTTTTTCGAAAGTTATGGATTTTAGTAAATTCCCGCATTTTATGAAAATGGGTGTATTTGATTTTTAAAAAAAATTTGCAATATTCATTGTTGGCCTTTAAGGTAAAAATAGTCAAGAATTTCATAATTTTTTTCTCTCATTAAAAATTACGTGTTCCAACATTGCTCCTGTCTTCAGCGAACCATGATAAACTAACGAGGTGTCGAAAAATAGGGCTAACCTGATCGGATTAAGTTTACATACCTCCTGTTCTCTTATATTTTATTAATGCATTCTAGAAAATCAAGCTTTTAAGCTTAAACTAAATCTTTTAATCTGAACTCTGCATTAGCTATACACACACACATATATATATATATATAAAGAAAATTAGTTTATGAACTTAGATTTAGGTACTTATTAGCTGCATCATTGCGATTTAGTGTTAGATTACAGGAAAAACTAACTTCGATGTTATAATCCTAGAGTTATTTAAGAAAGAAAGCAGATATCTAAATTTGACTATATACCTTTCCATAAACAAGGGTCGCAGTTACTATATTTTTACGACCGTTTTATTAAACTTTCAGAATGAAAATTTTCTTTAAGCTTTATGCTATTTTAGCGTGAAATCGCCAGGAAAATTCTACTTTTGAAAACTGTGGCGAGAGTATAAAATACTCAAATATAGGAACGCTGCGACCCCTGCATAAAGGACCGGACACTATTGTAGACTTTTTGAAGTATCACAAAAATGCAGTGGATGAATCAAACTAAGTACGAAGATCATGCACCTTATTCAGTACAATTTTTCCCTGAAAGCAAGAAAGGGGGGGGAGGGGAAATCGGTAAAAAGTTTAATTCAAAATGTTTGATGAACCGGCGAAAAAAAATTATTTGAAATGAGATCTGGCTGTAGTATGTAATGTTTCTACAATTTGTTTTACGAGGCTACCACATATTCGTGGAGAAATAACGATTTATTTAAAAACTGCAAAGTTTTTTTTTAGTAACATGTTAATTGTTAAACCCAGTGTAAACCCATTTTCAGGAAACTTTACAAACACTAGACAGCATTACTGCGATCAGAATGCAAAAATATTAAATATCTAATGAAATACGAGTATTTAAATACTTAGCCAAATATATTGAGCTATTTATATGAAGATCACACACAAGTAACGTGTAAGTTTGGAAAGTTTTACGCGAGAGAATGAACAGATAGTCAGTTCCTCTAAGAAAAAGCTGAACTACAAAGGGTTTTGCTCGCATTTGTTTTGCTTCAGTCAATGGTCGTTTTCATTAATTTTAAATACTGATAAAACCCTCTTTATTTTCCTCATTTCAGAACCGAGTTCATTCTGTCGCGTACAACATTTTTAATTTGTACGATATTTAATGTTTTCCTATAAGTAAATCAATATTGGCTATATTCTGCAATTAAAATATTGAACTATGCATGCGCATGTTTAACAAAAGTGAGTATTCTTACTGTATTTAATATTTTGTATCCTAAATGCAGTACGCTTATATAATGTCCAGTTTCCTGTAAATTGCTTTGCACCTTGTGTGTTACGGACTTTTATTTGGAATAGAAACTTATCTACAAAGTGGTAGTTTCGTAAAAAAATGCAGATAAACAAGAACCTTCTCACATGCTACAGGCAGATCACACTTCAAGCTTTTTTACAGGGTGATCTAGAACACTTCACTGGCCTTCCAGTTTTTTTGGACCAAACTTTCACGAAAAAAAAAAAAGGGAAGTACATGTTCTTTACACACCTGAAGTTGTAAGATTTGACCGGCACTTAGAGATTTGAATTTTGGCTACAGATTTTTTGCTCCAAGAGCAATGCTTAAAACTCACCATTTTTCAGTAAACGACCGGACACTTCTCATTTTACTTTTTATCATCTCAAAGTACCAACTCAAATAAGCGATACTTAGCTACTAATACAAAGAATTTTTGGCTTTATCAAGTACCATTTCTCTTTCGATAGCTTTCACTTAAAACCAATTCCACAAATCAATTTCGTCAAATTTTTACTGTAGGTTAAAAAATGAGTTTCTTAAATAGAAAAGTTAGAAAATTAACATCCGTAAAATTTAAAGCTAGTTAAATTTCCTGGCCAAGATCTAGCGTTTGTTATGTTTGAAAATAGGTTCGAGTCTTCGAGTTTAGGGAGGCAATATGCAGATTAAATTGCAGAAATTAACCCTAAGACACTAGGATGTTCATATATGTCGCTATCGCTAGAAATACGTAAAATTTACCTGCTCATAAAATTAAGTCTCATTTGCTTATATTAACGTTGTTTTCAACTATGTTTTACTCAATATTGCTAATTTTTCATTAACTGAATAATTTCTAAGAACTCAAGGTCAACTGTATCAATAGTAAGGAAAGGGCAGAAAAGAAGCAATAAATTAAGACTGCATACAAAATTTACATACCACTAGTGTTCTAGGGTTAAAGCCACGAAATAAGTGAGCATTATTACTGTAGATTAAATGACTAGCAAAAGCTAGTCAACCCTATTATAGAGACATTAAAAGCCTGCGGATGTACTTTAACCAGTAATTAAATAAAAAGCTTTAAAAAGGTAAGGTTAATACGCAAGTCTAACACTCGTTTTTAATTTTTAAGGATTGGAAGTCTGCATTTAATTTCCTGCTCGATTTTGCATTTATTTTTTTTAGTTTGTATGGTGCAGTGAAGTATTTATGTCGATTATAGAACGCCATGAAGAACAAGTGGAACGGACTATTAGATATTCTTTTAAAAATGTTAAAAACTTATTCAAGGATTCCATCCGAAATTGGGACATCGACTGTATTAGAATAGACCCCGATTATTAAGTTATTCGTTCCCGTACATACATCCTCACCAATCCATTTCCCAAACAGACATTTCACTTCCAAAGCGATTATCGCCAAAAGGCGCCCATTCACCCAAAACCTGTAGTGATGTTCGTGTAATTTTCCTCCCTAGTTAGTATTAAAGAATCCGTTTTTTACTTTTTATCGGTACTTTATAATTAAGGTTTTTCAAGAGTACTGTTTATACAAAACAAGCCGCATGCGGATAAGTTTAATGCTTTATTTACGTTGCTCCACTATCATGATGCACGGACAGCTTTTGAAAATTTCAAAATAAGGAAAGAGGAAGTTGACAGCATATCGCTATATTTGACTAACAGAAATTAATGCACAGAAGAGTTCAAATTATGCAAGTATTTCCACACAAAATTAAAAATGTTCAATTAGAAAAATTTAGAGTTGCTGAATTTGTTTCACCAGTGAATATGTTTCCAGAGAGAAATTTGGAAATAAAACTGAAGTTTCATATTTAAATTTTAAAAATGGGGAAGAGTGGATTTCAGAAGCGTTTGAGCCGACCTATATTACAGATTACAAATATTGCACTACAGAAGTTCTAGAAAACAAACTCCGTTTGCCAAGTAGTGCTAAAAATCAAGATCATAACTGAACCTTTGTAAATATTTAATAGTTTACGGAAGTATTACATTTTAAATTGAAAATGTTAATATTTAAATGTTTATATCGAGGGTTAAAGAGTTTCCTGCCTGAAGACTTTGCGTAAGAGAAGTCTTTACGCCAGACTCTTGCACCCTTTGTTAATATCATAGTGACCTCTAGTTTAGACATTGATTTTACTCTTCGTAACATTCATAAACTGCCTATACCCCACCATTTGCTTATTACATGTCTTCTACGATGACGTTCCTAAAAATACCATATCAGGGGTCCCAGCGTTCCTATATTTTTACGATCGTTTTATTATACTTTCACCGTAATTTTTAAAAACAAATTTTTTTGTACATTGATGCTATTTTGACATGAAAACCTTCATGAAAATTTTGTTTTTGAAAATCGTGGCGATAGTATAATAAAACGACCGTAAAAATATAGGAACGCTGGGACCCCTGCAATATGAAATTAAATATGAATTAAAACAAATGATCTTAAAATATGATCCTAATATGAAATTAAAACAAATCTAGTAGTTTTAAAACACGCAAGTTCGTAAGACAGCAAGTTCATTACAGATTTATTGATGTAAAATACACGCTTCTACACAAAGTAAAATACGAGTCCCAGACTCGTTTAATACACTTTAATGTACTCCATGGAGTACAAACTTTAAATCAGAATAACAGATGATTTTAGGAATGAATGACTAGTTTATTTACAATCTGTTGATAGCGTCGACGTTAATGTTTTCTGGTACGCCAACTGTAGGTGCAACATTCTTCACGATTTCATATGCAGCATCGCCACATTGAGGAAACCTCGGGCCGCATCCACCTTCACGTTTGCCAGTCTGCATTATAGCAACGTATTGATAAGCTCCACTGGTAGGTTTAATATCCAAAGAGCTGAAAGTAGAATTTATAATCACTCAACTGATATCCAATTCATGACTAATTAAAGTTAATACATTCTAGAGATTAGAATTAAGGATGGTGAGATATTAAGTATTTTGTAAATTACCATCTTAGTTATAAAACTTTACATACATATGCATTTATAAAATTTATATTCAGATTAAGATGAACTTCATGGCCCGAGAGCGTGGAAACCCCTTTGCTGAGGGCAGTCTTCAAGTTGTCAGTATTTGCGCAAGTTTCTGTGAAACCACACAAAACTCCCGAACTGTTATGCTGACGCGAGCAACCTGCCATTTGACATATTAAATGCGAGAATCCCCTTTAATTTTTAGTTAAACACTAAACTTTGGGTATAACTATCATATTTAGACTTGAGTGCTAAAATTTACATTAAATTTCAGTAAAGCAAAAATTTAAAGACTCAGCAATGTGCTAGGATTAAGGCGAATTGGCAACACTAGGGACCTGGAATTAAGGGGTATTCCCTCCGTGTGTGTGTGTGTGTGTGGGGGGGTATTTCCAAGGGACCCCAGCCCGTATTTACGCACGTTTCTGATAAAACCACGGAAAACTAAGATCGACTAGGATAGAACCCGGCGCTTTTTTTCTACCAGATTTGAGCACGAAACCGCTCGGCCACTGGCGGGCATCTCTGCAATGAGTTTAAATACCCAAATATGCGTAGAATATATTTCAGGAAAGAATTTGATGTTTTCAATAAGTTTATCACTAAAAAATGCATTTAAATATAGCATTAAGACAAATTTAAGATACCCACCATATCCCGATTAAGTTATTAAAATTACAATTTATGAATATAATCACTAGTAAAGACGATTTGAATGCATGAAAGGAATTGTACAGGTCAAGAGTACATTAAGAGTTACATTTTTACTTTGTCTAGTAATTCCGAAAATTTCGTTTAATACCAACATTCTACCTGAATTTTGCAAGACTAAGCTTTAGACTGCATAAATATTTAAAATTATGCAATACATTTTGATTCAAACATTCCAGGGAGGTTGAACTAAAAATTAACACTTTCAACTTTTGTAGAAACTACAGTTAATTTTAGAAATGTTAAAACTAGCGTTAGTATAATCAGATTTAAAATAATTCCATGATTTCCACACGCGATCAGGAAGATTGTTGCTGGTATAATTTTAGATTTTAGCTTCAGATAATGAATTTGCATTTAATTTGGCTAATATATAGAAGCTTATGCATTTACTATCCACCTGTAACACTATACAGGGTTTAAAGACCTAGCCACTAGGATTTTAGTGCGAAATGTTATAAATGTTCACATTTGCCAATACAAATTTGTATTTAATGTCCAAGAAGCCCTGCCAAACTACAGCATTAATATAAGCTATATTTGGTTACGTGAAACTTGTCACTTAATTCTACAAATGCTTTTTGCGGAGTTCAGGAGAGGGTGGGGCATCTAAACTGCATCATCAGGATCAGAGCCAGTAGTGTCGATATAAAGCCACTTAGAGTACTTTCTAGTTCAAAGAAAAATCTATGCAATTTTACGCCAACCATCTTTAATAGCTTTTAAGAAGCTATGTATAATCGTTGAATTTACTTTGATTTTAGTATTTAATTGCGTGATTTCAGAACCTTAAGAAATGACTGCTCTATCTAAAATTAAGTCTGAATCTTCATAACTAAACTGAGAATAGTATTAATTCGATTACTTATAAATGGCGCCATTTATAAAACATTTTATTTAAAGCGATTTTACACTTCAAAAGCTAACCGTGGTAAAATTTGAATAGCTTTTATTTAAAGCTTAGTCGCGTCGCAAGAATTTTTTTTTTTTTTTTTTTTTTTTTTTTTTTAAGAAATTGTCTTCCAGATGTTTTGGAAGAAACCAAGATTGCATTTGACTTGTTTTGTATGAAAATTAGTATGGTTAAGATTGTGCTAACCAAACTTTTAATACGTTAAGGACAAAAGGAATGCAACTGTCGCTCGTTTTATTAGACTACTCTAACAATGAAGTTTTTTAAACCAGCTTCAAAACAGGTGATAAAAAATCTGCATCTTTAACACAGTAAAAAGTAACTTAAAATAGCTTTAAAAATTTCAGGGAAATTTTTAGTTAAAATTTAAGAGACAAGTTTCCGTTTTCTGTGAGCAAGACTATTTTTGTAAGTTTTATGAGATTTGCATAAGTTTAATCTAAAAATTCCAAAACTTTTATACGTATTTTTTAAACTACAGCTGCATTATTCTAATTTTTTTAATGCAAACACTTGGGTCATTTAAGACTGATATTTTAGAAATGTTTCTAGACCACAAGCTAGAAACACAGAAAAAGCCAATGAAGGTTGGGGTATTTACGAAATTTTCAGATATAAGTATGGTACAACTCAAATTTTTCATCCAATTTTTCTGGATAAGAAAAATAAAAATCGTAAACATGCAAGGTATTTTTTGGACTTGTGTTGCTTTAAAACAAACTGCAACACAATTTCAGATTTTAGTTCAGCTGTACGTATTGCAGTTAGAACTTCGAAATTTAAGAAGTTCAGGCTATGCTTATTTGTGTATATATAATGTTAGATGCTCCGAGAATTACTGTAGCATTACAAGCCTAAAACTGTTTCAGGATAAAATATTTCCATGACATCGAAACTGGTTTAAAATGTAACTTTGTTTGGAAATATTTGTTAGTCTGCAAAGCCCAAAAAAATTAGAAACGAAATGTCACTTTAAAATGAAGGTAATCCTAACAAGCTGAAAGGATTTCAGTTATTCACTAAATTCCAGATGTTTCTTACCTAATTATGCCATGAATATTCTCCGAGAAATCTCCTAGGAACGAGGGATTTGCTCCAATATCGCACATCAGTCGAGATATACAAGTATTATCATCCATATCACGGAGGAAAGTAAAGAAACTTTCTACATCATTATCAGATTCGCCTTGACCACCACCGCCGCCACCTGACGGAGAGCTTGGCATGTCATTTGGAAAGCCACCACCAGCTGGAAAATTAGGCATACCTGCTCCACCTGTAAAATAACTTATTTCAATTCAGCTGCATAGGAAAGCATACAATATATTACCGCCATAATAGAACTTTAAGTCACATTCCTTTAACATTTGGAAAACTGATCGGAGTCTGTTTTAAGTCGGTCGTATGATTTATTAACGTTACATATTAAGGAGTCCACTATAGCACTTTACATTAAAAACCATGTAATGCGATAACTTAATACTAACAATTCTAAAGATTTCTAAACTTATGCGAGATATTAGAATTTACGTCTAGAAGTATTAAGAATATTTTAAGTATAGCATAAACATAGCTTCCACAAATTTGTTGAAAATGAAATATAACAATTGGATGTTTAAAAATAAACCAGTTTTAACAATCTTTAAAGCTTCGTCATTTCATAAAATTAAGACAATTTTACTATACAAGTTTAATCATAGTAAAAATGCAGCTACTTTTAGTTATGTTACAAAATTTATTAAAATCTTTCTTTTAGATTAAAAGAATCTGCAATATTTATAACATCGAATTCAATCATCAATTTCGAGAACTTAACATTGTCTTAACCACCAAAAGTAAATCCTTTGATTCAAATACCCGACATAAGTATTAAACACGCCATAAAGCTATTATCTTGACCAATTTGTTTAAGTTGATCCGTTTCTAACAAACGGAAACAATCCATTACTTCAGATATCTATGGAGCAAGAGTAGGGAGGTAAATTGACCTATATTTAAAGCGATCACATTTGTTTCACTGGTAAATTAACTATGACTGAAAAGCTAAAGTGGTGAAAAACTTACGATGACTATCGAGTTCAACTGAATTAAATTTGCAAACGTCATATAGTGAAATTTAAATTTTATTAATCGCTCGGCGATTGTCATTGAGTAGTGTTCAACTTTCACACTATTTTGATCTGAAACAGTTTAAAGCTTTTTGCCTTCATAAGTCTTAAAATTCACAATATTTCATGTTAATTGTTTAAAGATATTTCCCCAAGAGATTCTTTAGAATGCAATTTAAAAACAGACGCTGAAGATTAATAAAACGAACTACATAATTCAACATGGAGAATATAAATTTGATGGAAATTTAGTTTCTATTTCACCAATGATCATGTTTATATTAAATACAGTACACGTTTCAGATTTTTCTTCTATTAAAAATCATGCCACTGACGTTGAACACAAATTTTATGTAGTAACTTTACACTTTTTTTGAATTTGGAAAAACCCCATTAAAGTGAGCTTTATAAAACCACATACTAAAAAAAAACCCAATTTCAGTAGCAAGAAGGCTGGCTCTAAGATTATGAACTATCAATGCAAGTCTGCACACTTTAAATACCTTCAATTTTTAACTCAATTGAGAAAAAAAAAAAAAAATCAAATATATATTTAGTCTTTACTGTTTTAGATTTTAACAATTTTTATATTTATAAAAATTAAAAAATCCTAACACTACTTGAGTTTGAAGATTACATCGATATATTTTTATTTTCGAGCTGTCCAAGTTCGCAGAAAAAAAAACTTTAAAATTTTCAATCAAATTTAGACTCTAGGAATGAATTCTAACTGTTGAAGAAATTATAATTTGCGATTTTTAAAAAAGTCTTCGTTAAAAACCACGCGATTTATAATCCACCGCGACAAAGTTGCCAGCTCTCAAATTTTAAAAAGTGAAAATTGCCCTAAACAAAAATCTTTAAAAAATGTTATCCTAGCTAGGAATCATCCAATTAGCTCTAGTTTAAAACTCAAAGTTTTAGGGTAATAGCGGAGGGTTTAAGGCCGATGTTTCTCAATGGATTTAGGCGGGACCCCAATGGGAGTACTTTAAGGGTTTTAGCCGCACCATAGTCGTTTCGGAAGAAACCACGCAAAACACTGAACGGCTATTTCGATGAGCACCGTGTTCGAATACTGCACCCAGTCTATTAAGCCTTCTCATCCATTTGTGAGGAACTTTTACTAATAAACATGAAACGACTTCAATTACTGGGGCTTTAAGATCGTCAGACTAGGCTCTACAGACAGTTTGTGAGGGGAACTTGCAAAGTTAGTATAGTTTAAGACCTTTCAACGACCAGTTAGCTGTAACTAAATTCAGTCTTAAAACTGACTCACAATCTTAATATTTTAGTATATGGAAGAAATAAGGCAACTTTAAACTTGTTAACTAGTAATGAAGATGTGCACCGTTTCAGACTCTTCGCCTCTCAGTGTGTGGGTTTCGATCAAAGTTGCTTTAGCTACTTAATTGCTAAAGTGGTCGTGATTTGAGCATAGACTTGCTGTCATTAAACTTAATGAAGGGCTTAAAATATTAAATCTGAAGTTCATAGGCAAATACTGCTCTGTTCTTGGAATATTTTGACAAAAATTGCTATGGCACTTAATTTGCGTTAACAAGGTGTTTATATCAAAGCAAAATTCCATAAAACAAATATTTAATGAAATTTAAGAAACATTTCCTTAACTAGCATATTTTAATGATATGATCTTAATATAGCGATTTCGGCAAAAATTAAACTTCATTTCAAATAATTGTTTTATTCCTGAACAGGCATGGGACATTTAACACTTGTTTTAAGTGGCTTTAGTATATACTCATTTAATTCATCGATTTTAGATTTTCTACGAAAAGAACGGATTTTTTCTTTAATCATTTTAGTTGCGTATGTAATATTTAATTATTAGTTATGGCGAAACTTTAATGGGGGGGGAAATTATACGATTTAAATTTTTAAGATATGCTTTAAAAGAGCTCAACATACCTATGTATACTTCATTAGGAGTCATAGAATATAAATTTCAGTTGCTACATTACACGAAGATTTAATTCCCAATGGTACAAATAACTAGTTCTTAAACTATAAAAAATAACTGCCACAAGTTTAATCTAGTGGTATAAGATTTTTACGTCAATTACAAATATAAATATGCAAGATAATATAAATATGCAATATAAATGTGCACTCAGAAGCTTACATTTCACTCTTTAAATGACAGACTAATTTGAACCTTAACTCATTTTTAATAATTTATACTAATTTGTCGCCATATATTTACATGTAATCTAAAACTGCGTCAAGTGCTGAAACTTGACAAGATATTTTAAATTTATGATCCAATTTGCGATTCAGTTTTAACTATGAATATACTTCAGGGATAAAGCCTTAACAAAGTTTTATTGCTTAGTTTTATGAACCATATTACAGCAAGTAAAATGTATATAAATACGTACTGAATTTGTGCAGATTTGGTAACATTTCCTGTTATAATTCAACATTTTTGTCATAAAGGCTTAAATTAGTTTAAAAATTTATAATACATTAAGATATTTATTTTTAAATTAGCTGACATTCACTTACCAGGAGGGAATGGAAATTGAGATGACGGCACTGCTTGACCTCTGGGTCCACCTTCTGAAAGAGCTTGCATTGCCATAGCCGGATCTATTCCTTGAGCTGCTAACATTTGATACATTTGTGCTTGATCATATCCATAAGGACTTTGCCCCCAATACCCAGGTTGATTGAATCCTCCATATTGCGGAGGAAATCCCCCGCCTCCAAACTGTTGCATTCCAGGATATTGCATTCCAGGTGGAAATTGGTTATTCCCAAATGTAGATTTTGGCTTTGCCCTTGCCGGTGGTCTTGGTTTAGATCTCCGCCTTCCAAAAAATCCAAGATAGTACAACAATTTTGACCCAACTGCTAGTTTTGCTCCAACAAGTCCAGTGGTCATTGGCCCAGCAGTGAATGGAATTGTTCCCAAAGCAGACGCGATTGCTTGTAGAAAGAAAGGTGAGGCAGCTTCATTGTCATGCACGAAAGTGAAGATTAAAAATGCCAACAAAATTGTTTTAAACTGTGCCATCTGAAAAAGTGGTAGAAAAAAAATATAAGCTTAAAAGCAGCTGAAACACTAAATTATTAAAATACTTTGTTTACAAAGATTTTGGGAATATATCTGAAGTCGCTTGACTGCCAAAATAAACAGGAACAGGTTATAGACAGGATAGCAATTTAATATTACTGCGAGTCAATTGTTATAATTGACCTTCACGCTACACGTATGCATTTTTATTAAATTTTATTTTAAGGGGAAACTATTTACCATAGCAATATAACTCTTAATTTAGCGGCTTTCTTTTCAACACTTAAATACTTTGCAAATTTAAGCGGCAGACTTCAGGATTCAAGCGAAGTGTGAAAGTTCGCAATTCAGTGTTTAAATTTTTTATTGGAGTATAAATTATAAGATATTGCCTACGTAACAAACTAAACTAAGACTATGCTTTTAAATTACCTGGAAAAATTTTTAAGGCTTATTGCTGAAAGTGTTTTCTCAGTAACAGGTTAAAGAGAATAGGAATAACTTGTGCAAGAATTTTTTTTTCTCAAATTTACTATTTTAAGTTGCTTGAATGAGCTCCTAGAGCTCAATGGTTTATATCTGACAAATACAGGCCTTACACAGCCAAGTAAAAAATTTAATGTAGTCCACTGAAGGAGTCTGTTGCCGATTTCAGTGTTTAATTACAGTTTTGAAGAATTTAACTCTTTCTAGAATAGTGGTAATATATGGAATCTTGCGAAATTTTAAGGAGATCAAGAATGTAATATAAGCTTAGTTTTACTTCTCCTCCCCACCATAGAAAATAAAACTTCATAGAACAAGAAATCTCTAAGCATAGCTTTCATATTTACTATATCCATATAATAAAATAGTATTGAGAAAATTAACGGCATGGTAGCCAATACACATTTTTGAAGATTTATGCAGTCAGCTTCGTTGCTGATGACGAGATTTAGGAGTTTCAGAGAAATGAGATTCGCGCACTTAACGAGGAATGTATCTACAGCTCATTAGTAACAATATTTATCAAGAAAATCTAACATTTATTGCTCGAATGAGTTTTTTTTTTTTTTTTTTTTTTTTTAAGTTATTTCAAAGTTAAGAGAGACCACTCAACATGCATGGAAACAGATCGAAATTAAAAATTTCGTGTAGATACTTAAATACTTGGAATAACTAAGTAAGTTTTAACCAAAGAGGAAGGAAAAAAAAAGTATCATCTGGACCTTAACTTATAAGTAGATTACATCACATGAAATAAAGTGATCAGACGGATGTTGTGTAATGCGATGTTTCCAGTTAGTTAAAAATTTTCCCAATTTGTGCAATTTAAACTTTTTAATTCCTTTTCAATTTATGTCCCAATTGAACTATATTAATTTTAAACACTAACACAGCAAAATCAAAAAATGTCTGAGCGCAATAGCACATTTGATTTTTAATGTATCGTATACAAAATTTAAACACAAATCTTCACAAGTATTTTTTATATATGAATTTTAAAAGAAAGATAGCCAGAATCAACATTAAAAATATACTTTTTTTGATGTCTGGCTATTTACTAACGATTAGTTAGAGATAGTTTTCACGAAGAAGAAATAAATAAAATAAAGTTTTGCTCCCTCGAAGTTCAAGATAATTAAATACAGATTAAACGATCTCTTAAACTCTTAGAATTTAGAAGAAACATATTTTCACACCATTTTTAAGATTTCAGAGTACTTAAATGGACAAAAATCTTAAAAGTACAAAGAAAACTTCTACAATTTAAAAGAGAAGATACATACTTTCATTCCTATAAATTTTTGGCACCGCAACCGTATGCGATAACAGAGAAAGAATTAAGCTGTATGTAGATTTATATTCTATTGGTTTCAAATTAATTTACTTCATTTCAGTTTATTTTTCTATCACCAAATTTTTAAAGTTATGTAAGAATCGCAATTTAGGGTTACATACAAACGGAACGCTTGCAATTTCGATGACGTAAATTTTGCAAGTTTTTTGCAAATACAGTCGGCAGCAAAAGTAACCGAGTGCTAGCAAAAATTACTATGTAAAACATCTACACTTAATGCAGTTTTTTTTAAATAAATCCTTGTAGAATCCTGTTCTTAGTCAGTCTAAGAACATGATTTGACAAGGATTTATATAACAAAACAGTGCTAAGTGTGCTTTTTTTACATAGGAATTTTCGCTAGTGGTCGGATGCTTTTGCTGTCGACTGTAGTGTGTAGTCATCCATTAGGAACTCTTGCAAACGGCTTTGCAACCGGAAATGTTTCATTTGTATGTACTCCATAATGTCTCACCTTTTTAATTTGGGAAATCCAGTACCATTGGGAGAAACATGTAACAAAAAAATCTTAGATAGGCAACAAAATAGTAGATATTTTTTGTACATTGAAACTGTGGGTCTCTGTTTAGATATAGGTCTAAAGAATTATTTTTAAATGTCAAAATTACGAAGATATTGAGCACCGAAAATTCGAAACTTCACAACTTTCGAAATCCATTGACTCATTAACGTGATTATTAGTACGTTCCGTAAAATTAATACATCTGAAGGTTACCCAAGCAAAATCAAAAATGTGATAGCATGTATCCGGACAACCCCTGGGGTCAATCTCAGAGCGCCGCCTTTTGCCAATTGCGTAGCTCTAGTGAGAATCTACACTCACTTAACTTCAACCTGAACCTGACCACCCTTAGGGGTGAATCCAAGAGAGTCGCTAATTGATTACTAAGTAGCGCTAGTTGATGCTAAACCTATTCAACCTTAAACGTAATTATCAGTGCAATATTTTAGAAAATATTTATGAGAGAACGGTTGGTTCATTGAGTATTGATAGGAAGTAGAGCACGGATTCCCTATTCACCTTGTTTTCTAAAAAAACAAACAAACCAATTGATTACGTCGCACTGTTTGCGAAAACTTGTTTGTTTGTTTTATTGATAACATATACATCAGATTTGAATGCTTGACTCATAGTCCGCTTGTAAATCTTCGTCAGATAACGACAGATAGCACATGACAGAATTACAATTCCAAGAATTGGAAAAACACCCAGGACTAGCGCGGGAATCGAACCCGCTCTCCTACGCTCGAAGGCGATTAGCAGTGTGGTGACATATCCACTCGGCCACGGAGGGCCCTGCGAAAACTTCTGGTTCGTCTGCTACTAGTTGTAAACATCCATAATGATTGGTAGGAATTATTCACTTTCGTTCTCAATCAGGAACTGAAAGGACCAGAAGCGTCTGCTAGAGAAAATAGGTTCCGCCTAGAAATACCGTGAATACTGACTGTGGAGGAAAATTCCGCGAACATCATTATGGTTTCTGGGTGAATGGGCTCCTTCTTACGGCGATAATCGCTTTCTTGGCAACCGGTTCTTGAGATTTTGCATGTTTTAAATGACTTGTTACAAGTTTCATTGCAGCAGTAAATAACACATATCCTTACCCTTTTTCCAGAAAAAATGTATGAAATTATAATAAGAATATAATGTAAAACGCTGAAAAAACTATTTAAACGTGTCACTGTCAAATTGAATAGCATACAGCAGAGAAATTCTGTAATGGGGGAGGTGGAGAAAACCTGCTTTAGTGAAAGTGGAATGTCGGTTTGGCGGTAGAAAAACTGGTTTGACAAACGAATTGGTGGGATGTGGATGGTTAGTTGGTTGATTTAACGTCGCACTAATGGTGCGCAATGGGTAATTGGCGACGGTCTGGGACGCAACCCTAAGGTAGGCTGACCATATGTCCTCGAATCTCGAGGACAGGCACGAATTTCGAGGGCAAACTACCTTCGTCCCCAAAAAATTACAACACATTTGGGGACGCCGGTTATAAAATTATTAATGTTTTATTATAGTAATTTATTATATGTATAATAAATAAGCTGAAATAAGGTGCTTTATACATAAAAATGACTAAAATTTTACAATTTAAGGTGATTTAATTATCTTTTTACTTTTTTGTTCTCGAAATTCGAGGACACCGTCATCTTTGTCCACAAATTCAAGGAAAAAAATATGGTCACTCTACCCTAAGGATAAGTCTCCTATATCCTATATATACAAGCTGGGGCATCAGGCCTTTTGTTGCCTTAGAGTTGCCACATGTACCCAGCACATTTCATTGATAAATAAACTGCAGTCATTACTTTTATCGTCTTGTGTAACTTCAGAGTACTCCTTTTATTATATTTCATAGTTTTAGCTAAATAAAGTACGATATGAGATTTGTTTAACGATAAACTGTTATAATCACTCAAGAAAAGAACATAAAATGTTCAGATTTCCATAAGATAATTTGAGAAGAATAAAACAATATTACTTATATTTACTTATATTTTCCTTTGTATTTCTGACATGCGTTAATGTAAAAATACAGAAAAATGTATCATTTTAATAATATTATTTATATTAATATTGATAAATCGGTTTAAGAAACCTTTTTATTACTGTGTATTTGAGTTTTGGCGACATTTTGTATAAGAAACAGAAACAGCCCTAATAACAGCCCCTAATAACAGAAACAGCCCCTATTTAAGGGGCTCTACCTAAGTCCAGACACATGTCATCACAATTTTGTGGTGGGGATGTGATGTTCGGGAATAAATAGGTTACTAGTCCGTGGTCTAATTAAGCTATACTGACCAAACGTCCCCATTATCTGGGGACAAATGAGAACTTCCTTTTTTTAAGGCATTTTCTAAGTTTTAAAAATTTTTAGAAAGTAAATTATTAATCAGTAATACTTAATTTTTAGTCCTTATTTATTAAGAATGAAAAAATACATCCATAATTGGATAATTGTAGTAATTTTTAACACTTCTCCATTATAAAAGTATTTGACCTGGTCAGCCTAAATTAAGCTGACCAAATGTCCCCATTTTCTGGGGACAGCCTTTATTTTGATAGCATTTATTTTTCTAAGTTTTTAAAAAATTGTAGAAAGTAAATTATTCATTTTTTATTTTTAGTCTTTATTTATTAAGGATGAAAAAATACATCCATAATTGAATAATTGTAGCAATTTTTAACACTTCTCTGTGATAAAGGTACTCTGATCTGGTCACTATAATTCTAATATATGTAGTGGTTAGTTGGTCATTTGAGCGGATTTTACGTCATACTAGTGCTACGTTATGGGCATTTGGCAACGTTCTGGACTCACCTCTAAATATAGTCAGGAAACAAGCCATCACAATTTGTATCCTCCACCATGAGAGAACAGTACTACGTTTTGAAAATTAAGAATTTTGAAATTTGAGATTTACAAGTGGACTTCTAGTCAAGCATATAAGTCTGATGTATATGTGATATCAATAAATGGTAATGAAAAATTGAAAAATGAATTTGTATAAGTGTAATTTCGAATAATTTAAAACTTTTAATTTTTCTGTTCTATTATTGCTGGCCAAAAAACCGTCTTGTATATTAATGATGCCTGATAATTTTGTGATGGCATGCCTGTGGATCACATATTATCATACAGATAAACAAATAGGACAGCGAACCGGAGCGATAGTAACAATCCTAGTGTCAACAGAGGGGAACTATGAACTTCCACATGTATTAGGTCTACATGAACAGCATCTATGATCGAAATTTTTTTTTTCTATTTTGTGAGTTGTTAGTCGTAGGTTAGTATGTGAAGTTAGCTGGCTTGGTGGTTCGGGCGGTAGGCCGCTGCCCTCTGGATCTTCAGGTCCTGGGTACAAATCCCGGTACAGGCATAAATGTTTGTGTTTGCCATGACCTATATCTATAAAATAGTGTGCACTTGTTTCTGTGAATTTCTGTAATAAGGATAAATCAAGACAAAAGGCATTTCGGTCGGTAGGGTGCTGCCTTATGGATTCTCAAGTCCCGGGTTCAAATCCCGGTACGGGCATGGATGTTTATGATGTCCTATGGCTACAAAAATACTATGCATATGTTTCTGTGAATTGTAATGTGGATCAATCGAGACAAAAGTCGTTGTAACTGTAGGTCTCAAAGCTGTCAAATAAATGTCCAAAAAGTATGTGAAGTTTTCTTTTTCTTCGCTTTCTATTATTTTTGAAATCATAAAATTATACTCAAAACAGTCAAAGCTATTCTTCTAAGAAATAAAATTGATTTTTATTATGTTTAAAAATATACTTTGCCAAACACATTCATAGTCAAGTACAAATTAAAATTACAAACTGTACTTTAGAAATAGCAGTATGTACATTGTACAGTTGGTAACAAAAGTATCCGAACACCAGCGAAAATTCCTATATTAAAAAAGGTACACTTAATACTGTTTTGTTAAATAAGACTGTCGAATCATGTTCTTAGTCAGTCTAAGAACAATATTCGACAAGAATTTATTTAGCAAAACGGTATTAAGCGTACTTTTTTTACATAGGAATTTTCGCTAGTGTTCGGACACTGTTGTTACCGACTGTAATCTTTAAATCTTTAACATTGCTTGGTTTAAAAAATACAAAATGCTTTAAAAGAAAAAATATTTTTGGTTCATGCATATTTTCAAAATTTATTTGCTTAATATTTAGTACTTACTTTTTAAAATAAATTGATATTGATTATCACGTTTGCAAACAATAATAAAGTTGCCAAACGAAAACATAGATACAATAAAAATGAGACGAGCGATTGCGTAAGCTGGAGAGCTCGAGAAACTTACAGCCGTTACCAACAGGGTCACTGTAGTCGCATTTTGGTTAGGGACCCTCGATAGAGAGAGACTGGACATTGGCGCGCCGGCTTTTTGACAAAATTTTCCATTTTAGTGCCAGTTGCTCTATTGCTCATCATTACGCTGAGAAGAAATTTTGATTATTTTACGTCATAATCGAAAAAGAACTTATTTATTACATTTTTACTTTGTTGGGAGATAAATTGCTTTAAATTTGGAATACTTTTAAAAGATAAAAATGCGTAATTATTTATTCTATATCATGCTTTAAATACTTTGAATTCTCTTATTGCATGCTGTTTTACGTATTTATTTCCTAACATATGAGATAACTACATTATTTATTTGCTAGCTATTTGCTATTAGTCTTTAAGTTCTGTTGTGCAATATATTTAATATGTTAGATCTCAATGTATTTTTCTGATATATTTCAAAATACATATTTAAAATACATATATAAATTATTAATACATATAATACATTTCTTAAAATAAATTAATATAAATAAAGAAAATAAGGTGTATGTTATTTGCTAACATATGAAATATAAATTTCTTTGAAATAATAATTACCATAATAAATTTTATAAGCAATATTTAAATAAGTAATTATTTTTATTTACATAATATTAAAAAAAAAAAAAAAATCTATGGAATAAGAAAATATAAATAAAATAAATAAAAACATCTTTTAATTTCTAAAGATATTAGTTAATATTTTTACAAATTATTATTAATAAAATTTTTATTTTTAATATTTAACTAAGTCATTATTATTAACAATGAGTAATTGAAATAAATAAAATATGTATTTTTAGCTTGTAAAAATATTACGTAAATATTTTTATAAAATAATAAAAAATAATTTCTGTTCTTCTGCCGTAGTTTTACATTTATTCATGAATTACTTGACAAAAACTAAGATTACCATATTTTTGTTAAAAAATTTCTCTTTTTATATATAGAATGTATGTCCTCAGAAAAAATAAGGTAGAATTGCTTTCACTAAGGTAGAATTGCTTTCACAATCAACGTATTTTATATAGAAATATACAACAAAACATTCCTCTGTTTTCGGATAGGAATTGAAAAAGTAACCATGTCGAAGGTTAAAACAAAATTCGTTTTTCTTCAAATTCTTTTTCTCTAAGCCGAAAAAAATTACATATTTATATTCTGCATTACTTTCTGCACAAATTTAGCACAATTTCCTTTCATTTATGTTGTATAGTAAAGCGTCAATCGCGAAGAAAAAAGCATTACGTTCTACGGGGATCGCTCCGAAATGGCACTAAGATGGCCGACTTTCGGTCAATGTCCAGTCTCTCTCTATATAGGGTCCCTAATTTTGGTTACCACTGAGTGTACGGGAGTGTCCCATCTATATAATAGTCTATGCTCCGGATCACCCTTTAGAAGGGAATCCCAAACCGTCGCCGAATTATCACTGCGTAACTCTGGCGCGATTTTAAACTCACTCAACTTTAACGTTAACCATTCTACTCGTGATAACGTTAAATAATCAAGTCCAACATTCATAAGAAATTATAATCTCTCAGTAATTTCTTTAAGTATACGTTCGGCAATAAATAATTGCCTTTTATTTAATTTTTTTTTCTACAGTCGGCAGCAAAAGTATCCGAGCACTAGCAATAATCCCTGTCTTGCAGTAATTTTTATCTTAATTTTAATGTTTTACTTTGTTTCCATATGATCTTACAGAGGGTCTGGGGTGGGGGGGGAAGTGGTGGGGGCAGAACGCTTGAAAACTTGTTTAACCCTCTTCATTCATCTTAAGCCCTGGTGGCCTCTGCTTTTTTTTCATTCTTCTAGTTGGTTGGGTTTTACGTCGCACTAGTGCTGCGCAGATGGGCAATTGGCGACGGTCTGGGACACACCCCTAGAGGTGGTCCGGAGACATGCCACCACAATTTTGATCCTCCACGGAAAGGATGGCTTTCCCGCTTCGGTGACCCCCAGAGGTATAATTTTTGATGGGAACATGGAGGACATTGCGGCCACGACAGAGTTTACGTGCACCAGCCACCATTAGTGTACACGACGGTCTTTGGCCGGCTCGAGTACCGAACCCGCAATCTTCCAATTACGGGGCCGGCGCTCTACCGACTGGGCTACCGCGGCCCACCATTCTTCTAGTCAATATTATTTTTGGTATTATTATTCGTAAACTTACATAAAATATACTGTCAAATGTGCAAGCAACCATAACGTGATAGTTAAACACAAGTGCATCCATTTTTAAATATTTCTGTTTTAATTTATTTATTTCCGTATTAATTTCAATTAATCAAATACTCTAGTACGATTAAATTTTATTTTATCGTCTGGAAACTAATGTAAATGCACGTGTCGAGTAAATTTATCACAATGTACAGTCGGTAACAAAAGTATCCGAACACTAGCAAAAATTCCTATATTAAAAAAAGTAGAGTTAATACTGTTTTGTTAAATAAATCCTCGTCGAATCAGGTTCTTAGACTGACTAAGAACATGATTTGACAAGGATTTATTTAACAAAATCGTATGAAGTGTACTTTTTTACATAGGAATTGTCGCTAGTGTTCGGACACTTTTGTTACCGACTGTAAATGTAATGTGATGTCATGTAATATAAAAGTAAATCTGAAAATTAATTAGCGTTGTTTTAAGTGTTTGCAATATTGAGGTTGAGTGGGTTTTACATCGCACTAGAGCTACGCAATGGCGATTGTCAACGGTCTGGGACTCACCTCTACATATGGATCACAGATTATTATACAGGTAGGACATTCCCATATACAGTCGGTAACAAAAGTGTCCGAACACTAGAAAAAATTCCTATGCAAAAAAAGTGCACTTCACACGGTTTTGTTAAATAAATCCTTATCGAATCATGTTCTTACACTGACTAAGAATAGGATTCGACAAGGATTTATTTAATAAAACCGTACGAAGTGTACTTTTTTTACATAGGAATTTTTGCTAGTGTTCGGACAGTTTTGTTACCGACTGTACTCAATAGTAACCAAAATGCGACTACAGTGACCCTGTTTGCAACGGCTGTAAGTTTCTCGAGGTCTCCAGCTTACGCAACAGCTCGTCTTATTTTTATTGTATCTATGTTTTCGTTTGGCAACTTTGTTATTGTTTACAAACTTGATCGTTAGAAGTAATTTATTTAAAAAAGCAAGTACTAAATATAAGCAAATAAATTTTGAAAATATATATGGACTAAAAATATCGTTCCTTTTTAAAGCATTTTGTATTATTTAAACCAAGCAATGTTAAATGTTTAACGACTTCATAATTACAGTTTGTAATCTTTATTTGTACTTGAATATAAATGTGTTTGGCAAAGTATATTTTTAAACATTATTAAAATTATTTTTATAGCTCTGAATGTTTTGAGTATGGTTTTGTGAATTAAAAATAATATAAAGTAAAGAAAAAGGAAAACTTTACATACTCTCTCTTCTCTAATGTGCTACTAACTATTGGCGAAATAGAAAAGCAATTTTTTATCAAAGATGCTCTTAATGTAGACCTAACTAGAGAGCCTCGAGGGAGAGAGGCGACAAATTTGAAATTACGCTACGGCGCATGCTCATAGCAGACATTTTTCTACTTAACTCGATTTTGGTAGAAAAACTCGAACACTTCTCAGTTGAATATCAAAAACAAAAAAATTATAGATATCCTTGTTTTTTGGTAATAAACTTTTATTTCAGCTATAGTTTTAAGCACAGTTTTTTAAAACCATTAAAAACACTTTAATAGTGGGTGAAAATAAAAAAAAAAAGTTTTCAAACCAATCAGAAGCTGACTTGCTATTGACGTTTCTTTTCTTGTAGGCTCCCTAGACCTAACATATGTGGAAGTTCTTAGTTCCTTCTGTTGACTCTAGTGGTGCTACTATCTCTCCGATTCGTGTGTTAGCGTCACTGGACGGATTATTGCACACATGGAGCACTCTCGTATACTCAGTGGCAACAAAAATGCGACTACAGCCCCCCTGTTGTCAACGGCTGTATGTTTCTCGAGCTCTCAAGCTTACGTAATTGCTCGTCTCATTTTTATTGTATCTATATTTTCATTTGGCAACTTTGCTATTGTTTACAAACTTGGGGACCACATCTAGGGGTGAATCTCAGACCGTCACCAATTGCCCATTGCGCTGAACAAGTGCAACATAAAAAACCCGATACATCTTGGTTGTCAAAAGCAGTTTATTTTAAGAAGCAAGTACTAAATACTAAGCAAATAAATTTTGAAAATATACATTAACCAAAAATATTTTTTTCATTTTAAAACATTTTGTATTATTTAAACCAAAAAATGTTAAATATTTAAAGATTTCATGCTGCTATTTCAGAAGTATAGTTTGTAATTTTAATTTGTATATTTGACTATGAATGTGTTTGGCAAAGTATATTTTTAAACATTATAAAAATTAATCTTATTTCTTAGAAAAATAGCTGTAAATGTTTTGAGTATGGTTTTGTGAATTCAAAAATAATAGAAAATGAAGAAAAAGAAAACTTCACATATTAACCTGCTACAGTCGGCAGTACAATTATTCGAACGCTAGCAATAATTCCTCTATAAAAAAAGTACACATAATGCTGTTTTGTTAAATAAATCCTTGTCGAATCATGTTCTTAGCTTATGAACATGATTCGACAAGGATTTATTCAACAAAAAAGTATTATGTGTACTTTTTTATACAGGAATTATTGCTAGCGCAGAACATGATTCGACAAGGATTTATTTAACAAAACAGTATTAAGTGTACTTTTTTAAATATAGGAATAACTGCTAACGCTCCAATAATTTTGCTGCCGACTGTACTAACAACTCGCGAAACAGAAAAACAATTTTCGATCAAATGTACTATTCATGTAGACCTAACACATGTGGAAATTCTTAGTTTCCCTTTGTTGACACTAGTGGTGTTCGTTCCGATTCGCTGTCCTATCTGTATGATAATCTGAGACTTCAGTGCCCCATCTGTATGGTAATCTGTGGTGTGAATCAGAGACATGCCCTCATACTTTTGATCCTCACAATTCACTTGCCATCACAATTTTGTTCTAGATGACTCTCCCGCTTTAGTAATCTCCGAGGTAATAATTTTGGAACATGACGAACATTGAGGCCATATCAGATTTTACGTGCACTAACCGCTATATTGCACACGACGATCTTCGCTATATAGAGGTTCCAAGGGAATTTTTTTTATAAACATACATAACCTCATAAGGAGAGTATTTTCTAATTTTTTCAAAATGTTTTGCGTATGCGCGTATGGAGACCTTCCTTGTTAGGAAAAAACGTAAGGGTGATTCCCAGGCATTGGCAGTAGTGGACTGCTCAGGTCTAGTGCGAAATTAAATCCACTCAAGCTCATCTTGCTAAATATTGCTTGTACAATGGAGCCAGTGCGTGATTTAAGGCAGGGCATTCGGGGCATGTGCCCTGGGCCATCACAGTGAAGGGGCCTCCAAGAAATTCCATCATACATTTTAAAAAATAGTTAAAATGAAAAATTTCCAAATTTTGCTATGATGATCGTTGTTTTTTGTTTTTCATCAATGGATGGAGGAATTACTGCGCTGTTTTATAAATCGGCGTGATGATCTTCAAAGGAAACTATCACCTCATCGGAAAAATTGCAATATTTTCGCTAAACACAAATACAACAGCATACTACCGATACATGCATTCCAAACTTTTACTAAGGCTAATTAAATCCGAGGCACGCACCGCAATGCAGATACACGGGGGCGACGTATGTCGATCCGACAGACAAGCGATGGATCTTGTTTAGCCTTACTCTTACCCACAAAATGAAAAGTGAAGTGAATTTTTAGACGGCTGAATTGGAAATAAGCAGTTTGTTTTGTTTGTTGTAATATTAAAGTACGAGGAAAAGGGGCCCATTGAACATGAGTGCCCTGGGCCTCCAAGTGAGTAAATCGGTCCCTGAATGGAGCTAGAAAATCTGAATAGATATCCAAGAGTATTTATTGTACACATTGTGCACATAGTGTCTGAGTCAAAGTCTCCTCTTAAGTCTTCGTGGAAATGAGGACAAGATCGGAAGAATTTTAAAAACATGTAAGAGTTGATTTAACAAGTACCTTGTGACAACATGAGATTCTAATCTATTCTCCTACACTAGAAGGCGATTAATGGAATGGTTCACGTAACCACACGGCCACAGAGGGCCTATTGTTAGTATGTAACTAAATTTTAATGGCATATATTTTTAAATTGATGCTGCAGCCAATAATTTGGATTATTGTTATTTATTATAGTAGTTACAAAGAGTATCAAAAGAAATTTGGAAAATTCCAGACTTCTACCATTGATATTTGAGATGGTGTTCGGGTTAAGTCCAATTGTCTGCACTGGGGACTTGGCCTAAGGTAGGATGCTATCCTTGGAGGGTCTTTCTGAGAGATCGTAGGCCGTATTCAAGCGAGTTTCGTAGAAAAACACAGAAAAATTCCGATCAGTTAAATTTCTACCATTGGAATTAAATACAACGAAAATTATATGTAAAATTATCGCTGGCTGTAAACAAATAAACAAACAAATATAATTTCAAGTAAACATGAATATTCTCCAACACATGAGTTTAATTTCAAGAATTTTTTTAATGTTATTTCAAGTAGTACAAGACGTTTTTCAGTTGTTTTGGAGGAGGAATTACAACAAAAAATTCCCTTTTGCAATAAGGAAAGGCACGTGACGTCACTTCACAGTCTTGTTATGGATAGAGAGGCAAAATATTGGTTTTTCCACCAATACAGGTTGATCTTTTGCCACTCGAAAGTGGCAAAGATTGATTGACGGAGCATTTGTTTGTAAACATGCCCTTTCCTTATATTTTTGCAATGCTTTGTGCTATCTGAGTTGTTGTCAGTAGTCAGATAGATAACAGAGAGTAAATATGCTTGAAGAATCTGAAATATTCTCTTTATTTAAATCGAAACACACACCAAAGAAGCAAACGATACCTAAGCAATTTAAAATACAAAATACGACATGCTAAAAAAATGTTTTTGGGAATTTAATTCAACAATCAACAAAACATTCAGACAAATATTATGTTCTTGCTCTCTCCTTCGTGGAGGATCAAAATTGTGATGGCATGTTTCCGGACTATTCTTAAGGGTGAGTCCCAGACCGTTGGCAATTACCCATAGCGCAGTACTAGTGTGACGTTAAACCCAACCAACCATCTAATCACCAACGTTCTTGCTCAATCGTTTTCGCGTTGCATAATTCTGTATCATTTAAAGCTTCAAAGCTTGACATCGCCAGAGATTGCTTAATAAATACAGTCGGCAGCAAAAGTATCTGAGCACTAGCAAAAATTCCTATATAAAAGAAGTACACTTAGTACTGTTTTGTTAAATAAATCTTTGTCGAATCATTGTCTTAGACTGACTAAGAACAGGATTCGACAAGGACTTATTTAACAAAACTGTATTAAGTGTACTTTTTTTACACAGGAATTATTACTAGTGCTCGGGTACTTTTGCTGCCGACTTTACTTTGAGATGAATATCGGCATGGAACCGATGCTATCTAGTTACTTTTGCAACTTGTGCTGATGCAATTGCAAACTGTAAATGCCATTTAGCGTATTTTATCAAATATGGTTCGGTGCTTAGATCGTATTTTGTGTCAATCGTTTAATGGTATTTTTAATTTGTACAATCAAAAGGAAAAAAAAGCTATCCTTCAACTAATTTTGTTGTAAATCTTCCTATAAATATGTAGGGGGGACAATAGGTTAGTAATATGGGGACAATAAGTTAGTAATAACATCTAACTTATACGGTATAGTTATATTTAGAACTCCTACATAGACAGGCTGACGCATCCGCCATTTTCTATCCCACAAGACCGGCTGACTATTTATTATTGGTGGTTTTTCTGCAATAAATTGCACGAATAACTCCAGAAAAGGGCACCGCCTGTTTATATTTTCTTCTAATCCAGAAAGAAGGAAAAAGTGGATTATAAATTGCAGATGTAACTCGTGGATACCCGGAGCAGAAGCACAACTCTGTAGCGTAAGATTTCCCTTATTTTCAAATTATTTCATTTTATTTTCAAAGTTGTTTGACAAATTTAATAGGAATGTACAGTTTTTTTAAGTTATTGTTTTAAATTCTTTTAAAATTAACTTTAATATTACATTTCTTTTAACGTGAAGGGTTGCAGTTTTGAGAATGTTGGCGATGTTCTTAATACTGCCAACTTGTTTGTTTCCTGATAAGAAGTTCTAGCTCACTTGATCTGTATAGAAGTTTAAAGGCGATAATAACGCTAATCAGGTAACTTAGCTTTTTCTACCGATAGCACTTTCCCAGACGGGATAGAAAATGGCGGACACTGCGCCAGCTCTTATCATATAGGAGTCTTAGTTATATTTACTTAGGGGGTCGTTTACAAATTAAAACTGGTATCAACTTCAGTTTTTCAAAGGCAGCCCCAATTTTGACAATTTTTTGGGGTTATTTGGATCAAATTAGCCCAGAAAACGGTCAGTTTAAATATTTCTCTCAATGTTTCATAGCGTTATAAGCTGTCAAAATATGGGGATGCTAATGTTAAATGAATGGGACAAACATTAATACACATCTTCCTGAAAAATTATTATATTCAAATTTCATTTTTTATGCGTTAGAATGAAGTGACTCAAACATATTACATGCATATTTTTAATTAATTTTTTTTTTGAATTCTGTAAATTATTAATAAATTCATAATCTAAAAGACTATGAAATATGACCTTTATTAAGTTTTGCACAAATAGAAAAGACATAAAAAAATATGGATTTTCAAATTTACAGCTCATTCGTACAGTCGGTAACAAAACTGTCCGAACACTAGCAAAAATTGCTATGTAAAAAAAGTACACTTCGTACGGTTTTATTAAATAAATCCTTGTCGAATCCTATTCTTAGTCAGTGTAAGAACATGATTCGATAAGGATTTATTTAACAAAACCGTGTGAAGTGCACTTTTTTTGCATAGGAATTTTTGCTAGTGTTCGGACACTTTTGTTACCGACTGTATAATTACTTTTCAAGTTGCAGTGATATTTTGCTTCTTATTGTTGTTAAGGGAGCGTCGCTTGTCATTTCTCTCATGCATAATCTTGCATACACTACACATGGATTCAAATAGTTAGTCAAGTAAGTTTAGATGCGCACATAACCTCTTAATTAGAATTGGTTTAGTTTATTTTATATTTAAAATTGTCACAATTATTTTCCGGTTATTATCTGAGTGAGTGGGTATAATACTTTTCTGTGTGAGATCTTAATTTAATTATTTTAAATGTAGGGATGAACCCCTAATACATTTTCGTTTACAACTCTATCAAGAATTAATTTAAAGTATATAACCTATACCATTTTTCGAACCGCCTTGGTCTCAGAAATCCGAATATGGAGTAAAAAATGGGTGTTACTATTCGAAAAAATGAAGTTGAGGTAAATTTTAATATGTAGACGACACCCTAAACAAAATTTAACTCTAAAATAAACCATTGATAACTCTAAAATTTCTGGAGGAAGAATCTTACTCCTTAAAAAAGTTACCACTATTTTGACACAAATTAAAATGAGAAAATACTATTATCGCTCTTGAAAACGTCACATTTCTCACTTTTCTTGAAAGAGTGACGTGTAGTCACTTTGTCACAAAGAGTGAAGTCATAATCTGTTGCAAGATCATCCTAAAGAAGAGTGAAAAATTGCTGGCGCCATCTTTTAACCATATTTCGAATTAAATATGAAAAATAATTTCTGGACGATCTTATGCATGTGATTTGTTTGACAGAAATTATTGAAGATATTTGAGAATAAAACAAGTCCTTCCGGCTTATTCGGAAGGGTAGGTTGATTTCTTTTTCCTTATCAAGTAGCCGCCATTTTGTTCAAAATGGCGGCTACAAATTATTAATGCACTTGGTAGAAATATTGATGTAGGCTATGCACATATGGAGTTTTAAGCAAATCGGTTCCCTTTTTAAGTGAATTTAGAATTTTTAAGTGGCCGGCACGTGGAAACAAAATCGTGGGTCAAGTTGACAAGTATATGAAATGTATTTGTGAGATAAGTCTACTGTACACATATAGTTCGAATTAATTCAAAATCTCAAAAGTCACCGTGTTGAAAAATTAAGTGGCTGCCACTTCGATCAAAATGGCAGTGAGAAAGTTGCTCATCTAAGATATCGTTGCAAATTTGATTTTTTTTTTTGTAGAAATTCTTTCAAAGAGGCTTAGTAAGTTGATAAAATATTAGTTTTCTGCATTTCTAGTTTGTTTTAGCATTAAAATAGCCTAATTTTTCCTTAAAAACGCATTAAAAAGATCCAGTAACGCAGGTAATGAATTTGGCGCCAAATTTGGCCACTTTCCCCCTATGGCGACTTTTTTGGCGACTTTTGGCGAGAAAATACTTATTCTCGATATACCAAAGATGGACGCAATAACGTGATTGGTTCACGAGTTACGTGAGTTTTCTAGATTTTTGTTGTTTGAATGATAAATCCATTTTTCAACTTTGATTTGAATTGATTAAGTATTTCTAAAGTTACCGCGATAAAAATTTTTCAAGAGGCCGCCAGTTGGAAACAATACAGTGGAACAAGTTGCCCAGCAAACACAGCCAAGATATTTGAAGCATACGTTCACTGTCCAACAGTGGTTTAAATCAGTGCCGTGTTTTAAAAGTTATTATTATGGCAAATTTTCAAGTGGCTGTAACTTGGAAACAAAATGGCAAAACAACTTGCCCAGCAAAATCATCCAGTATATTTGTATGATAAGTTCATTGTCCAGTTCTAGTTTAAATTAAATTAGTATTTCAAAAATTATCGTCATAAGAAATTTTCAGGTGGAACCACTTGGAAAAAAAAGCGGAGTGAGATGCCCAGCGAACTTTTCAGAGATATTTGAATGATAAACCCACTACCCAAATTTGATGCGAATTGGTTCTGTATTACTAAACTTACCATAATGACAAATTTTCAAGTGGCCGCCACTTGGAAATATAATTGCGGATCAAGTCACCAAGTGAACTTATCCTAGATATTTGAACCATAAGTTCACTATCCAACTTTTATTTGAATCAGTTTAGTATTTTAAAAGTTATCGTGATGGCATATTTTCAAGTGGCTGGAACTTAGAAACAAGATGTCGGGGCAAGTTGCCCAGTGAAAACATTCAAGATAATTATATGATACTATCACTGTCCAAATTTGGTTCGATTTGGAGTATTATTTCGGAAGTTATCGGGATTTTAAATTTTCAAGTGGGAGCCTGATTTCAAGTGAACCCGCTTAACTTAAGATATCTGCCACTTTATTAAAAATGGCGGATATAGTTTATTAATAAACTTCATAGAGATCCTTATATGGTCTGTATTTACATAAAAATTCAAACAATTTCGGAATACGCTTTTTACAATTTGAATTTGAAATTTTCAAGTGGTCTCTACTTGAAAACAAAATGGCGGAGCAACTTGGTTAATAAACTCATCTAAAATATTTATAAGATAAGTTAAGACACTGTCTGAATTTGGTTCGATTTGGAGTATTATTTCGGAAGTTATAGTGATTTTAAATTTTCAAGTGGTAGCCTGATTTCAAGTGGTCCCGCTTAACTTAAAATATCTGCCACTTTATTAAAAATGGCGGATAAACTTCATTAATAAACTTCATTGAGGCCCTTATGTGGTCTATATTTACATCAAATTTCAAACATATCCGGAATACGCTTTTAACAAATTGAATTTGAAATTTTCAAGTGGTCTCCACTTGAAAACAATATGGCGGAGCAACTTGGTTAATAAACTCATCTAAGATATTTATAAGATAAGTTAAGACACTCTCTAAATTTGGTTCGATTTGGAGTATTAATTCGGAAGTTATAGTGATTTTAAATTTTCAAGCGGTAGCCTGATTTCAAGTGGTCCCGCTTAACTTAAGATATCTGCCACTTTATTAAAAATGGCGGATAAACTTCATTAATAAACTTCATTGAGACCCTTATGTGGCCTGTATTTACAACAAAATTCAAGAAAATCTTGCTTTAAATATGCTTTTTACAATGTCGGTTTGAAATTTTCAAGTGGCTTCCACTTGAAAACAAAAAGTCGGAGCAACTTGGTTAACGAACTCATCCAAGATATTTATAAGGTCAGTTCACTGTCCAAATTTGGTTCCATTTCGAGTTTTATTTCGGGAGTTATCGTGATGACAAAATTTTCATTATAGATAGATAGATAAACGAAGTGATTGCAATAGGTCGATTTCTAAAGAAATCAACCTAAAAGCGAAAATAATTATGTTAAAAAATATTTTGGTAAATATAAATTTTTTTATACGATTGATAAAATCGAAGTGTTATTAGTAAAGAATCAACAATCATAAGAAAGATTTTTATATTCGTAATAAAAAGCAAGTAGTTTTATTCAGAAATATATATAGTATAAAAGAAAATATGAATGCAAATTTTTAATTCATAACGCCTTAAAATCTGTAGGAATTTATAATTTTATTATATTCATTGATACTTAATACATGTGAAATATTTAAAAAGTTGGCTATAATATTTTACTGATAATTAAAATCATCAACAAGATTTATACTCCTGAACTGACGAGTTTTTCAAGAAACTTTGTAGATTTGTGTGCAAATATTTAACTATTTTTTTAAACATGCACACTCAAGTAACTTTTGTTTTACATTAAGCAACTTTAAAAATAACTATTTGTCGTAAGGAATTTCTTTTGAAGTATACATTTTGATTTTAAAATAAGTCTAATTTTATTAATTTAAAATAATTCTAATTTTAATTTTGAAATGTTAGCTAGAATTTTGTAATTTTATATTTTTGACAAATGATATAAAAATTTATAAATATGACTAATCTCTTATGTGAATGATTTACGTAAATTAAGCAACTTTTGTATGTGCCTAGTAGTAAGACAATGGTAAAACACTCATCTGCCACGGAGACGGCCTTGGTTCGATTCCCGTCAGATCCAAAATCGTTGAACGAGAGTCAATGCGAAATAAAAAATGATATCGTCCATTGTATATGATTTTTTTTTTTTTTTTTTAAGGAAAAATTGAAAGTCAAACTATTTGAATTACTCGGAATATTTTCACTCTTAACGGACAGTGAAAAATCTCACTCTTTTGAAAAGAGACTTTTCACTCTTTAGAGGTTGGCTCCATTTTGGCATGTTCAAAGAGTGATATGCCACTCTTTCAGAGTCAGATCTCACTCTTCATATTTTAGAGAGAACTAGAGGCTATTGCAAATCGCTCGACACCAGCCGCATGTTTGTTTCTACGATAATATACGGCGACAGTAGTCGGGGAGTGGGGGGGGGGGGATTTTTTTTAAAACTCTACATTATAATTAGGCTGACCAGATCAAAGTACCTTTAAAATAGAGAAGCGTTAAAAATTTCTACAATTCTCCAATTATGGATGTATTTTTTCATTCCTAATAAATAAGGATTAAAAATAAAGTATTACTGATTAATGATTTATTTTCTACAATTTTGTAAAACTTAGAAAAATGCCTTCAATGAAAAAGGAAGTCGCCATTTGTCCCCAGAAAATGGGGACGTTTGGTCAGTATAATTATAATTGGTAAAATCGATCGAGTTTTATATTAATCTTTGTTATAACTCTAATCACGGAATTTTAGATTTTAAATGGCTATTATATTTGTGTATAGAAGCCTATTAAATCCTCCTTGTTTCAAAGAAAATTAACGTGTTTTGAAAGACTGTGCGGGTATTTGTAAACATAGCCGTAGCACCATGCGACAGAACTCACAAATAATTTAAAATCTTATAAAATCAGAGACTTTCAATATGCGTATATACATATGAATGGTTGTTTGAGTTGAGGTTGAAAGCGTTTAACGTCTCACTAAATCTACGCATTGGGTGAATTGTGACTGTCTAGGATTTATCTCTAAGGATGGTAGATATAGTCTAATTCAAATCAGTAACTTGTAATGACTTCGAAATTATATGTAATGAATTTTCATTATTATTATTTTTTTTTTTTTCGTAAAAACATAATATATTATTTTGCACACTAACTTTCCATAAATAGATAATTTCGATTTCAGACGTTTTGTCAATTATCTCAAAAAGTTCTTGAAGAATTATCTTAAAACTTCAATAGTGTGATGAACTTCTTATAATCTCATATATTTCAGCGAATGTGTTGAAAAAAGTAATGCTAGAAATGCATTCTGGCTACAGCGCACGTGATTAGGAAGCTTTCAATTGTCTGCATTTATTTGTCTGAGACTAGAGATGTATTCATGGAGATATAAATGTTTCTTTAATTTTTTGTTTAAAGCTCTTTTTTGTTTATAACATGCAAGGTATTAAACCCAACGCAAAGCTATTTTTAGGACACTTGACATACTACATCAGACACAGCATACTGCAATCAGAATATAAAATATAAAATATCTACTGAAGTATGAGCATTTTTACTAAATAATTTTTAACTGCACATGGGGCAAACATTAACAAAGTTTTATTTGTATAATTTGATAGTCAAATGTATTAAGCTACTTACATGAAAACCCCAAGTAAGTACCGTGGAAATTCAAAAAGTTATCGTTGATAGAATAAACTGAATTTTAATTTCTCCCAAGATAAAGAAAAACCATATAGATATATACAAATATTTATTCATAATCAATTAACACGATATTACTGTTGACTGAATCAAAATAAAGACTTGGGTAAAACCCTACATAGTTTTGCCTACTTATTTGGAGGAACTGAAATTCAGTTCGTTCTACCGACGATAACTTTTTGAATTTTCATAATATTTGCTTGGTTTTTTTTTTTATATAATTAGCTTAATACATTTGGATAATAAATCATTCAATAACGCTTGCATATGCGCAGTTAAATTATTTAGTAAAAATGTTCCTATTTTGTTAGATATTTAATATTTTTATATTCTGATTGCAGTTTAATGTGTCTAAGGAAGTATGTCAAATTTCCTGGAAATGGCTTTACAATGAGTTTAATACTCTGCATGCCATTGTTAAAAAAGGGACAATTTTTTTGCAATATTCTAAAGAAACTTTTTTAGCGCCATCAGTATACGTTCTAGTTTCTTACAAATGAATGCAAATGAATCGAAGAAGTCTTATAATCACAAGATACAGCCAGAATGCATTTAATGCATTACTTTTTACAGTGTGATGCCAAACATTCTGTTTTATTCTTTATTTTTTTTTACTGATTCTTGCTTTCGCTTTCAGGGTAAAACTTTCGATAAAATGTATGAGGTATAACGTTCTTTACATTCCTGAAGTTTTAAGTTAATTCGTCAAGTACTCTTTGAGATATGACAAATTGTCTGAAATTGAGTTTCAGGTCATGTATGGAAATGTATTATATATGAAACTCCAATCATAATCGTGGCAATTCTGTAATGGGGTATAAAGTAATCCTTCATTTAACGTTTTGACCTAACAATGTGTATTGCGTAGGCGAATAAACGAAGGTTTCGAGTGTATAATTCAAGCTGGAAATTGTTTGAATATGGTATCACGTTTTACATATAAATATGTGTTATAAGCTAAAGTTATATACATTGTGAAAATATTTAATATTATATCTGAGGATTTTATCAATTATACTATTTATCAAAAGGCTAAATATTATTTAGATTTTATGCAATATATACTAGAATGATATACCTGTTGTCACCGGGTTTCGACGATGTTTGAAAATTGTATTTTACTTGAAATTTACTCGACTAATATGAGTATTAAGCATTATGGTATGGTGTAATTTTAGTAATTTAAACTTGAACAGAAACTGTTAAAAATTTATTTTCAAATTTTAAATAAATAAATGTAAGGTATAAAAAATATTCATAAAAAAAAAAAAAAAAATAAATAAATAAATAAAAAAAAAAAAAATAATAAAAGTGCATGCATTTTTTTTTTTCAGTCAGCCGCATCTAATGTTTGTTCTTATACTTTTGCTTTCAATGACTTTTTTTAAACCAAAAAAGGCGAGTCTAATTTTGCTTCTTTCTGTATGCATAATGTGTTAAGAAGAGCTACGAACTATAAAATTTTCAGTTCTTTGATAGTTAAAATAAAATATTTCGGTTAGCGTTTCCGTTACTTTAGAAATAATAGTGTTTAAATCGATTCTAGATTTTATTTTGGTTCTGAGTCACTAAACAAATTATATTATTATTTTTATTTAATTAAGTTTTCAGTACAATATACGTAGTATATAATAGTTTAATATTTATAGAAAAAAAAATGTTCAAGTAATAATTGTTAATGCGTAAAATAGTAATAATAACAATTTTAAAAATTGTAATTAAAAGGTAATTTATTAAAAATATATTTTTGCTAAAAACTTCTTTGGAAAAATTTGGATGTTAAAACGCATTATCTTTTGTTCCAGTTCAATTAATTATAAAATATTTTTGTTTGGAGTTTTGATTTTTATTTCATTGAAAATACTTTTTCCTCTCATTTTCGAATTTTGTTTGTCGGTTTGGAGTCCTTATTGTAAGAAAAGCATTAATAAATTGAAATAAAAACCAATGAATCAAAGTGTCGGAAATTATTTTTATTGTACATTCTTAATAAAAGATCTCAGAGAGAAAAAAAATCATATATACAAGAAGTTTTCCTTAGCGAGATGTTCATCTCGCTTCTGTACATTGGAATAACATTGCATCCAAAGGCTTTATCAGTAATGCTTAGGTAAATAAGCGACAAATCATTGCCAAAGTAATTTACACAAATTGAATTTTGAAGGAGTGAGATATTTAGTTCGCTCCTTCTCCTACATATTGAATAGGTAATTAATTATTAATCATGTAAAGTAAAATTACAATACAAGATTGAGTTTAAAACAAGTGTTAAGTTGATGGTAACAGAATTTTATGCATTTTCATATAGTAACAGTTTGGCTTTGAAGAAACTTCTTTCTAAAACTTCTGAAATTAATAACATTAATTCTCGTTCATAAAAAGAAATCCTTTGGGAAACCCTCTGCGTTTCTGTTTTACATAGAGACTGTTTCTTAAATTGATATTCGTACTCTATATAATATTGATGAAGAGTTTTGTCAAATAATATGATACAAATTATTCAGTTTACAAAATCTTTTGAATAACATATATACAGCTCATTTAAAGAAACTGCTTACATGTTCAGGAAGTCATATTGCTCTATTAAACACACAATTATGAACACTAATATTTTTAAGGCTTAAAAGTGTATGTAAGAAACGAAACATTCTAAGAAATTAAAATAGCACAGATACATAAACAGGTTATCTCACCATTATATGTCTAAAAAGATCAAAATTTTGAAGAAAAGAGTTTTTTTTTTATGAAGTCGCACTTACAGATCTTAACTGTAGTGCAATAATGAAGAGGAATTGGTTTTATATTTGTAACAACAACAGCAACAAAAATACAATATTTTAGCAGAATGAAATTTCATACCAAAACAATATCATTAAAATAGTTATAAATTAAATAATATCATGCAAAGTTATGAAAAGGAAAAGTTTTAAACATTTCTATAAAATCTAACTGGAAAAGCTTAATAATTTATAAAATTGAATCTAAATTTCGAACTAAAAAAAAATTTTTTTTAAAGATAATTTGTATAAAATATAATGTTACCTAGAAAGCATATCTAAGAAGTACAGAATTTTTTTATCACGTTGAAAATATCAAGTTACATCATTTTAAGAAGACAGTAAATTTATTGGGCTTTTCTACAAAGCTGGCATTTTTCTCTCGATATGCCAGAGTATATGCAATGTTTTAGAGTTTGCAACATCTATTTAATTATAAAAGAAATGCAATCAATATCTTTTAGGTGGTATTTGCATCGCAAAAGCTTTTTTCTCTATGTTTATAGAATGAAAAAAAAAAAATCTATGATAGTTTTCAGACACTCGCTTTGCCAGACTAAAAACATTTTATTTGAGTGAAATGTTATATTAAATATAAAGATATTTAAAAGCTAGATGAATTATTTTAACAACTTTTCGAAACATATACTTACGATTTTCTTAGATTATATTTTATTGTTTTAACACCCTTTGAAACATGTATCTATGGTTTTCTAAGATTATATATTTTTTTTTTCGTATTAATTTACAATATTATGCAATAGAATACAATTTAGATTATAACTGACGAGTTTAATTTCTCAAAAAATGATTTTCAATGTTATAAAAGATAATTTAACCTAATAAGGTAATGCGTTTTTTGATAATAATTTCGAGCAAATATTTAATTGACTGGATTTATTTTACTTAACTTGTAGTAAAAGTTTAATCGATATTTAACCTATTTCAAAAATATATTTCTCAATTTGACTTTTACGTATTTTATATATATATATATATATATATACAGTCGGTAACAAAAGTATCCGAACACTAGCAAAAATTCCTATATAAAAAAAGTAGAGTTAATACTGTTTTGTTAAATAAATCCTTGTCGAATCCTGTTCTTAGACTGACTAAAATTCGACAAGGATTTATTTAACAAAACCGTATTAACTGTACTTTTTTACATAGGAATTTTTGCTAGTTTTCGGATACTTTTGCTACCGACTGTACGCATACCTTATGTTTCACGGATGCACCAGTTTAGACATATCTTTTCCTCAGTAAAGATTAACCCAAAACATGACTATGCAAGTTTTATTAGAAAATAATGTCAACTTGTTTATTATCTGTTCAGAACACCTTAACCCTCATGAAAATGCTTAGATCATCTTCCAATTTGATTGTATTTTAGCCATGAAGAATAACAGTTTTCTTGTTTAAATAAGATTATAGAAGTTTACAATGCCATCTTTTACCTAGTGCCGCATTAAAGTGCTCAAATATAATATCTTCTAAAGTCAGTTTTGATTAGAATCATCATTATAATGATACAACGTATTGCGTATGGTGCAATACTTAATTCAAAAAGTTGTAGTTTTAAATTCGAAGTAGAAATTAAATAAAAATACTTAAAGTCGATTTTGTGGTTTTTATCAATTGCATTTTGAATAATATCCAAACGACCGAAGCATTACTAATTATTAACAACATAATAATATATAATGCCATTATTTACATTAGGAACCATAATGTAAAACACAAAACATGATAAGAAGAGCTATTGATATGTATCCAATCCCTGTGTTAAGCACATAGAATACAGAAAAATTGTCACTTTTGAATGTTACAGCATAATAATAAATATTTAGCTCATATCTATAAACTCATGGTTAATCAGTTGATAACTTTTTTTCGTTTAACTAAAAATTATCTCAAGTTATTTTTCTTAAAATTTTGACATTACTAAACTCTGAATAAATTTCAATTTTTATTAATAATTATATTTTAAACTAATAAATATTCCAAATTTTAAAAGTCCAATTGAAGGAGGATTTTGTTTTTCATCAAGAAGCTAATAGATTATTTACTTGATTTCTAATATTTTCACTTGATTTCAGATGTATTCAAGCATTAAAACTTTAAGTTTATAGACGATAAGTATATCAGCATCTACATCAAACACCAAATGAATAATCATTTTATATACGGTAAATTGATATTCATTATCAAGTTGCTTGTTTTCATAAATTCTCAAGTCCACTTAATTTTTTAAGCACAATGATAATCTAAACTTTAAAAGTAACAATTCTGTCTTTAAAACAGAGGAAATTTAATGGAGAATGATAAGTACAAAACAAATTTTAGTATGATAGCTCGTGAGTGTAATTAACTAATATAATTTAAAGTAACTAGAATAATGTACATTAAATATAAAATTTTTTGTAATTTTCGTGTATGAAAAGGTAATAAAAAATTACTTCAAGGTTTTCATAAAAATTCTAGATTCATTGTTATAGCATTTTTTTTTCTTGCAAATGGGCTAAAGAAGAGATACATATAGATTTTCCATATACAATTCGAATGGGAAATAAAATGAAAGGATATCCTATTCTATGAACATTAATTGAATTTTTAAAAAAGAATTTTAGTCCAGAGAGTAGAAATCTTTTTATTTCTTTTTATTATCATTTTTTTAATAATTAGTTTCTAATAATATCAGGATTTTAGGTTAGTTTCTATAAAAAGGTAAAAATAATCTAGGGATAAAAGCTTTTGCACTAAGTATTTACGCTAGTTACATAGAGCTAAATGAGCAAATATGTCATATAGAAAATTGCTTTCTAATAAAATGAAAGAACCAATGCTGGTTAATATTGAAAACATCGTTAATAGAAATATGAATGATTATACGTAAGGATAATATATTAATGTTATAGTAATGTCGTAATGAGCTTATTAAAAACTCATTGCAACAATTCTGTCATAACATTTTACACATAGTTTGTTTATCTGAACACAGTCTACAAGTAGTTTTGCTTGGCATAATGCCGATAGTATCCATGCTAGTTTACATTAAACTGTTATTATTTTATTAAACAACATGAAAAAATTTCGTTATTTCAAGTAAAGTAAATAAATGCATTAAATACATGTAAGGTATATAATACAGCTATTATTATTAATATTTTATTATTCTTTTCCACGAGTAATATTGCTTTTCTTATCACAATATGGCATAAACTCTTAAACGTACAAAATATTGTGTAATATTGACGTAAAATGCTGCAATGCATTTTATTTAAACTAAAATATAGAAAAAAAAATCTCTCATTGTTTTAATAATAATAACAATAATAAAAGAAGAAAGAAAAACTTCAAATAACATCTAGTTGGCGTATAAAAATGGAAAATATCCCCCTCCCTGCCCCAAGGAAAAAGGAGTGATAGAAAAAAATAAATAAAGTTCACATATAACTCTTCTATAAATGAGTATGCTGCAAAGTGCTTTTAAGTCATAATACAATTTTCAAGGACGTTTATGTCATATTTCTTTGTCATATTTGTCAGATATTTTTTCTTTGTATGGTTTTATTCAATTAACAATTTTAAGTAATAAAACAAATGTTGTAAACCGATAAATGTTTTTTATTTTTGAAATAATGATTACGTTTGCATACCAATTATTGCTGAATACTAGTATATCACACTGGTTACGATTCTATTCCTAAAAAAAAGTCATGTTGAGCTAAAAGCAGAGAATTCACTTTCTAACACTAATAATGGAATTTTGAGCCTTATAAGTCAGACAGCAAATTAATAACGAATATTAATTATTATTAATGGAAATTAAGGACACATAATAACGAGTATTAATGCAAATTGCTAGAGCATATAATGCGAACTGATAATTTCATACTTATTAATGATTAAAATTTCCAATAAACTAAAAAATACAGAATACAAAATAATACTTATGACAATAGTTCTACCAACATTGTTAAATAACAGTTTTCAGATGCCAGATACTTAGAAAGTTTTCATCTATCACTTTGAAATTTTCAATAAAAAAAGATACCCATAAATAATTTTCGAAAAAAGAATAGTTATTTTTATACGTCCATATTGGACAAAAAATTGCAGAGGTAATGAATTTCCAGATAATTTAATTTTATGAAACAAAATTTCCAATAAAATTAGACCAAATAATTCTTTATTTTATCAGTAGATGTACGCTTTACGTAAAAAAGTAACTATCAAAAATTAATGTATGTAAATATGATATTAAATGAAAAGTCTCAGAACTTTTAAATATTCATTAGCTCGGCGTAAATTTTGGTCATATTTCTGGACATTTTTGGTGTGAAATCCATAACGTACCGTGAAATAATGTAAAATTATTCTTTAAAAATTTTTTTTTATTTTTTTTTTTTATCTTTTACGATTATTAGATCGATAAATTAGTTTTTAGAATAATATTCTATATATATATATATATATATATATATTTATAATGAAAGCAATCGATCGCCAAATGCAGCAAATTTCCCAGAATAACAATTGACTAGTGATATTCAATTAATTTTTAAAAATTATGTCTTCAAAATTTAACTATCTTTTATATGATTAAGAAACTTTTAAATAATTTCTTTTATTTTTTGTGGCTAGTAGTATTTAATTATATTAAAAATAAATGAAAATTGCTAATTAACCACGTTGCATTAAAAAATGAATATGATTTAGAAAAAATCGGAATAATTAAATTTTTTTTCATAAATTACGGTTTAATTTTAATATAAACTGTTAAAAAAATAATTCTAGGTTGATTCAATATTTAGTTTCGCTGTAGTTGCAATCTGATAATGGGTAAACCGATTTATTGTTCTATGATGATGGTGATTAATTATGAATTGATGCTCTATGAGAAATACGAAATAATATTATATAGAACCAAAATTTGATAAATTTCAAATTTGCAAATAAATTGAGTACATTTCTTTGTCGTTGCCTCTTCACTTGATTTTTTTAATAGTCTTACATTGCGCCGATTTCCGAATTCCAAAAAGTTTGAGCCCTATCATAAAATTTCTGCCTTATCCAGGAATCGAACCACGAATCGCTTCTGTGAATGAAACTTATTGCTATTTCTACTAGACACTGACCAATCTCGTTCGATTATTTTTAAAATATGCGACGGATTAATTGTTAATAAGTTTCAAGACATAAATAACAAAAAGTAATAGCAAGCAAATTAAAATTAGTAGTTTAAAACTAGTAGCAAACAAAAAAATTCGTCTTTTTTCGATGAATTGTTTATGGTGCTGTAAAGCAATTTCTTTTAAGAATGTTTAAAACTCTTTGCTCTGGCCACTGATATTACTTAAAAAAAAAAAAAAGTACTGTTTAAGATTCAACTTAAAAGAACATATTGAAAGTTTTAAAAGAACCATGCCGTGATACATCTGATTGCACTGCAAAACGGAATGGTTTTATTTTGTACCAAAACATTACAGATTATGCTTATTACTGTCAAACACCTACTCAAAATGACTTTTTTTGTCAAAGATTCATTGAAACTAACTATAAAATTAATTTAAGAGCAAATAACATTTTGTGATATAAACTTATGTAATAGCGGTATTTTGGAGCATTTAGTTTAAAGAATGCTAAAAGATTTTATAAATATAAAAGTATTTACATCGACCTCAGCAGAGACAGTTTAATAAATTTCTGTTAATTATTTATACAGGAGCAAAGATATATATATATATCTTTTGTTGAAAAAAACTTATGTTATTAAAATTATAGCAGAAATAGTGTTAAATGCGTATCCACTTATTAATATATGCTGTTTAACTGAAAATTTGTTTAAACAAGTTAGTTACTCTTGAATTATTTGTAGTTTAACAATAACATCGCCTTAAACATCTTTTATGAAACAATGTGATAATATAGTTGATACACATTCAAATAAAAATATAAAGGGCATGTATTAATAAATGAAATGTAAGTTTTCTGTAACAGATTGACATGTATTCATTCAACATCTTAAGATGCAAAAACAAAATTGTCTTATATGCATAAGCAATATTTTTATTTAAAATTTATAGATGTGTGGACATATACAGGTAAATAATGTTATACTCAAGCGGATTTATGAAGAAAAAAACAGACTATACAGTTGCTTTTTGTGAAAATGCATTTTATCATTTTCTTTTGCAAATTATTATTGTATATAGTTTTTGTAAATTAAATATGGGTTATTTATGCAAATTGTAAATAAAAAATATAATTTCATCAGCTAAAAAAAAAAAAAAAAAAAAAAAAAAAAAGAGGTTTCTAAACATTATTTTCTTAGAAAAATGAAAAATGAAAACAGAGATATTTTTAATTTATTTTTTACTAAAGAAACTAGTTAATAATATTACAATCATGATTATAGTAAACATAAAAAAAAAAAGAATTTACGTAAACATTTATGGTTAAGCATGTATGAAAATAACACAAAACAATTTATAAAGTGCATGTATTTCTTGAAGGATAATAATTCCTCCCACACAGTATGTTCATTTAGATAGATAAAATATAACTAAAATTAATGTATAATTATTGAAGTTCAGTATATCCAGATTAAGGTTATAAAATTTGAAATCGGTAAGTTTTCTTTTATTTTAATACGCGATAAAATTCTTGTTAATAACAAAATACATTTCCACTAAAATTTTAAACCTTGAGGAAGTGCATTTAGCTCTGATAACGTCCATATAGTGTAATATATAGAAAATATGTCGATCAGACATTAAAAAAAAAAACTATCTATACAAAAAATAAATTTATGCTTTGAAACAATATATTTATATTAAGAAGTATACAAACATTTAAGTTTACAGCAGTTTTTGCAACAAATACCAATTATAAATGATTAACTTTCGTAATAAGATTTTATCCTAATGATATTTAAAGTTTAAATTAGTTAGAAATCTGATGCTTTTCATATATTTAAGTAATTTTAAAGGTGTTTCTATAGTTGATACAATGAAAGAAATTATTGACATAACAATAGTTAAAGAATTTCGGGTATGTGTTACAATAGCTACGCAAATATGCGATGTGCAAATTGAATTCTAATCAACATCTATGTTGTTACAACCATATAGGCAGATGGAACAGCATTAACTAAATAAATGACAAAAATACTAATAGAAAAAGTTTCTCATGAAACAAGAATTTTTTAATGAGAATTTTAACCAAAGAAACATTCGTCCAAATTATTAGTCTCAATTAATCGCATCTAAAAAAAAAAAAAAAAAAACAATCTTTTGTAAAAGCTCAAGATAATTCTTTATTTTCAAAAATTTAGATGGAGACTTTATCCTAATTTAATTAATTCACCAATTTTTTAATTAATTTTTTCTTTATAGTTAAGCTAATAAATGATAAAAAAATGATTTTTTGTTGCATGAGGAAATTAAACATAATTTCCTGTCTGTAATTAACTATATCTAATTTCCTTATTTCTAAAATATAAGAAAAAGAAATTCTTATTATAATTTAATATATTTTTATATATATATTTTTTTATTTATCGTTAGCAATATTCTTAATGAATTTGTCAACGATTTAAATGCTACACTTTCGAGAATGTGCCATGTGTTATATCTACTGTAGTTTTCACAAATTACAAGACTAATTTTTTTCCTTTTAAAAAATGAAAAAAAAAAAAAAAAAAAAAACTGACGGTTTAGCTGAAAGATATTTCTAGACAGGTTTAGGAAAGTATTCTAAGAAAACTTAATAACTGATTAAATTGTAATACTTCTCAGTTAATTTATGTTTTTATGTTGAACACGAGATGAGAAAATTATGTTTTTCTTTTAGAAGCAATAGCGACGACAATTTGAATATAGTATATACGTTAAAAATGTTTCATTTTGCTTATGTTTCAAATTTAATTATATATTTTTTAATTTTCTTTATAGATAAGCGAATGGTAATTTTTTATCACAAATCAGAGCTCCTATGTTATATAATACGTTGAAGGTTAACCTGATATTTTAAGTTCAACCTTCATGAAAACATTGAAGGTAGAAGTAATTATCAAACACGCTATTTGCGGAAAAAAAGTAATAAAGAAATATTTAAATAAAGTTACTATATTGCATAATACAATACTCTATTCTTTTATCTTATATATACTTATTAACTTATTATTTGCGAAAAATGTATAGATAATCTTTTAAGTAATAGACATTGTTCACCATTAGCGCAAAACCTTTAGTAAAAATTAGCGCAAAGGTAAGAGTTTACCATTGAAACAGCAAACTTTTATTTATTGCTTCATAATATTATTGCTCCTAACATTTTTTTTTTTTTGAAGTGTATCCAGGAAATTCTTTCCCCAGTTACCTCATATATTTGAGCTTTAAAATACACAAAGATAATTAGCGTAAACGGGGAGGGAAATATCACGAAAATACTACATGGAATGCAAAATATTATTATTATTATTATTAACTTATTAGCTTTATGATACAAAATTAAGTATAAAAATATTCAAAGACTAAATTTTCATTTCGAAATAAAATATATCTGAAAAGCCATAAAAATTATTGAATAACCAATACAAACGCTTTAGAAGAGCAATTTCTCTTAAGAATAAAACGAATCTCTCAAGAAACGTTAATAACATTTCTTAAAATAATACTGAACAATAAAGTTTTAATAAAAATTTTCCAATTCACATTTAGATTTTGGACGAAGAATAAATTTGTGTAATTTGTCATTTTTACAGTCGAATGTTTAACATCTGAATTTGTAATGACAAAACAGAGAAAGTACGTTAGGCTTCCATGTAGGTGAATTTATTCTTTGGTAAGCACTCTAGCAGACGGGAGCAATTAGGCAAGATATTTTTAAAATTGTAATTTATTAAATCTTTGAAGACAAAGATATTCGTATTTTGTATTTTCTATCGTATTTGTAAACCCTTTTTTATTAGCGAGTGGAGAGTGAGGGGTAGGTGAACCAAGTTTTAAAGTATAATATAATAGTACAATATTCAATAAGAAACTGTAACTTTTTACAGATGTGGAGGAATAGAAAAGAAATTTTTTTTTATCAAATAAACTATCTCCTTGTCCCTACTTTTTCATTTGAAAAGAAAACATGGAAACAATGGTCAGTTAAACAAATCCAATGATAATTTCATAGAAAACGTTAATATAAAATATATGTATATTTAATGTTCTAACGCTAATCTTTTGAATAAATTTAAGAAATACGTTCAACTTTCTTAACCAATAAAGTATTTTATAAGCGAGCAGTTAATTTTTATTTAGCTTTTTTTGCTTTATTTCCTACCTTTATCTACTGCTTGAAAATTCACTTTTGAAATACACAGCATAAATTTATAATTATTGAATAATACTTTCTTATTGCTTGAAGCATTTTTTGACTTTGAGGGTCTAATTCAGATTTTTCTATGTATGTAAATAAATCAACAAAAATATTTGTAAATAAATATATATATTTAAAAGTGGTTTATAAAACATCTTAACCCTATTTTTTTTTCTTTTTAATATTTTAGATTAATTGTTAGTAATTGCCCTAGCTTGAGATTATTATTTATTTTATGGTATTTCAGAAATTAAGATTAAAATAATATGAATTCTTTATTTAAATTTTTTTTGTATTTATACGTGATCACAATTTAATCCTTGAATTATGCTTTAAATTAGTTTTGCAGAAAACATTCATTTAAATATTCATATATTTTTCAATGACGCACGATAGGAATATTACGGAATAAAATGAACCTCCAGAAAAAATTTTTTAAAACATTTTATCTATTAAAAAAAATATAATAAAATAATAGACCCGAACATTTGTTTAAAAGTTTTAAATATCATTTCACGCATTACTAATAAAATATTGTCCGGAAAGTAAAAATTAGTTATTCACGATTGAGTTTGTAAATAAAACAAATATTACATATATTTTCCACTATCAGTATACTGTTTGAGCAAAACCACTTGAAATGTTTTCCTTGAGATGCAGAGAATTAATTTGAATTTTAATACAAGTCTCCTGTTTTGTAGTTGTACATTTGTTAAGTTTTACCACTTATATCTACATAAACATGTTTTAACTATTTTTTATATATAATTCAACATTTCTTTAAAATTTTTCATTTTATAACTGTTTGTTTCGAGAAAAGTAAACCATAACAATAGGTAAAAACGTTTTCTATTAAAAAAAAAAATTAACAAGTATAGATTTTATAGAATCAATAATTTAAATATTAATGAAACACCTTACGAATAAAATTACTAGAAAATATTATTATTACTATCAGCAACGTAATTTATTATTACCTTAAAAAGGACTTTTTTGTATGGTTAAAATTGCCAAATTCTTGGTACTGTATCATATGCTATAAATAAGCTGTTTAAAGTATATTAATTAATTAATTAATTAATTAAATATAACAATAAATATTGTATTTATACAAAAAATTAACTTAGATATCCAATGCATTTATTTTTGCGATCATTTTTTAACAAATATTTTTCTTTAGAATGTCATTATTTTATTATTTTTTAAGAAATCAAGTATGGATTTCTTTAAAAAAATATATTTATTCTCATAACTTATAACTCGCTGTTAATGACAAAAACTTTACTCAAAGCTTTTCTCAAAACTTGTTAAAAATGCTGCAAAAACATTTTAGCAACAATTTGGAAACTGTACTATGGAGTACTCCATTGAGCAAAACGACACACTAAGGTAACACAATTCCTATGGTACAATTCCTATAGTACACAAAAAGCAATTCCATTGAGCAAGTTTCAGAATAAATATGTGATTTCTCTCTAATAATAAATAATAATAATAATAATAGTAATGATAAAAAGGTAAACTTTTTGACAAAGAAGGTGAGATATGAAGGGTGTTTACTTTATTAATATCTTTATGTTGCAATTACCATAAATACTTTTCAAACGTTTATATATTTCTAAATTAAAAAATGTTTGCATTGCATGTCAAATGTGTACTTTTTGAATGTTACTGAATAAAAATTTAAGCCTCTTTTTGGATCAAAAATTATTCATAGTATATTTTATGCAATTATTTTCTTTACTACTGAATAATGAATATAATGAATAGGAAAGTACAACGATTAATTATAAATAGCTTCTTGTATTGTTTGGTGGAAAAATTGTCGTCTTTCATTTATTTTAAACATACAGTTAACAGAAAATAAAGAAATGGATCTCTGGTATTTCAAGTAGAGAAATCTCAAATTTATTTCGTGTTATAATCATAAACTTAAGCATGAAATTTTAACTTGTGGATTTCCACGCGTAATTTTTTTTAACAGTATAATTTACTGACATAACTGATGCAATTTATAAATTTTAAGTATATAAACACCATTGTGAATTTATAGCTTAGTGGAAATGTCATTATCGATAAAATTTAGCTATAAATAGGCATGTGGAAAAGAAAGGTAGGCAACGTAAGGTAATATGTGTTTTAGTAAAGTACATCTTAATGAAACTAATTTGGCATCGCGTTGAATAACTTTTAATTTATCTTTCTACATTTAGTAGTACCAGTCATATGAGAAGATTCAAGTTATTCAGAAAGCAAATTGTTTGGAGATGTGTATAAGTTATACGTGATAATTTGGAGAATAATTAAGATTTGAAACTACACCAGTCGTAGAGTATGGTACTTCTAACTTCATTCTTAATATTAGTATATTAATTAATGAGCGACATATTTTTAAATGAAAGATAGTTTATAGTTTTTCCAGTTCTCTAAAAACCATTTCAAAGCAAACAGAATTTTGGTGTACTGTATGCGTATTTATTTCAATAGTTTAGTGCTATAAACAAGCTTTACAGGTTTATTAATAAATATAATCTTATGATCTTAAAATGTAAAATATATAAATAAAAATAGGATGCAAATATCATAAAAGCTCTGTATAATGGAACGCAGTTTTGTATTTCGCTTATTTTTTAATTGCGAGGAGAAAAAAAAAGCTTTTTTGCTAATTATAACAACAGTATTTGAAAGAGTACGATACTAAATTTAATGTCTTTCACTCAGCAGATTTTTGAAAAACTCAAAAAGCAACTAAACGTTACATGAAATACCGAACATATAACATATGCAAATGTATCATTAACCAATCGTCAATTACAAAAGATGGCTTTTAAAAATCCAAATCCCAAAATGAAGTAAGCTGGTTTTTGTTGCTTTGTTTAGTTACCTTATGCTAATTCTGTATATTAAAAATATAATTAAGTATTTAACGAATTTTTAAATGAAAAGGAAGTTGAATTCATTTAGTATATAATGTCTACCAATTACTGAAGTAAGATTATCAAATTTTACAATTATCTGGCTAAATTTATGGCGAAAATAATCTAATACATCTGATCCTATCAAGGAAAATATTTAACAAAGTCACTTTGGTGTTGTTATATTAGAGTTAAAAATTTGGCTATACACCAAACATTAGGAAGTATTAATATTATGGTATTTTTACATGATCTAATAATGCTAATATAGAATATATCAATTTACAGTTTATCAAGTAGTAGGTAAAAAAGTGGTTTACAGAAGCATGTACAGACTACTGATTTTTTGTGATATAAAATTAAAGGTAAATATCGATTGTATAACTAATAATCATAAGCTAATTTTATGAAGGTAAACTTTACAAACTAAAAAAAAAAAAAAAAAAAAAAAAAAAAAAACTGCATATTAAGAGAGATTAGAAGTTTCTTTTCAATATTGAAGAATACGAGAGGAAAAAAAAAATACTAAATGTAGCAGAAACCTGAGGTTGGAAAAGATTACATTAGAAACATCTTTAAATCAAAAAGTGCTTCTGAAAAAAAAATGTTTAAAATTAATCTTGAAAAAATTAAAATATAACATAAAATACAAATACAGAGAAACGTAACTCTCAAAATATGTAATGCATTAACCTTGATAAAATATTTGAAAATATAATTTATATTCTAGGATTGCTAAGAATTTTGTACATTTAAAAAGCACAGATCAATTTTATTTGCATTACAAACCTAGCATTCTAATTTCTACTTTTAATGTTTAAGTTGAAATCATTTATATGAAGTTCATTATACTAAATATAGAAGATTTAAGGTGTAAATTTTTTCCTTTTTTCTGTTTTTTTTTTTTCTGTAGTTATATTTAAAATTGAAGAGTTTTACATGCTGAGGATAGCTGGGGATATTATTTTATATGCTAAATTTGTGTAATTAACCAATAAAAGATATCGAATAAGCAATATTAATTATTAAATTACATAAAAATAATATGTTAAAATCAATTTTAGTCACTCTAAGAATTACAGTTATATTATATAAAAGCTTTAGGATGTTTCACTCAATTACTGCTAGAGCTGCAATTGCTAGAATAATTATTAAATTTCCGATTTACAGCTAGCATGAATATATAAAACGAATGAAATCAACTACTTTTTTTTTTATTATTTTACTATTAAAAATTGCTAAAAATTAAATTTCTTGAAATATTAATTTTGATTATTATAAACTTTATTGAATATATTTTTCTGCTAATAAATATGCACCACCTTACTTCTTATTTCAGTGTGCCTTTTGCATAACAACATAATGTATTTTTTACTTTTCTACACAATTGATCCAAATTACTTCCTTCTAAATTTTATCACACTCAAATATTTCTGAGTAGCTTCAGACGGAAATTCGTTGCAGTTAGTTAAAATTAACATTTAGTACATTAATTTTTTTTCTCTAAAACTTTCAAATAACTTACAACAACTTCAAAGAATTTTTTTGCTAATGTAGGAAACATGAATAAGCCATCAATTACAGGATAAAAACTTTCATAAACACACACATATATCCACACACACCCTGTCTACAAAAGTATTCGGGTAATAATAGTAAATTCTAACATTATCGTGAGAGTAGTAAAAGAACTTTTAAAAATGAATTGTTTACCTTAAATGCGTACAAACAGCAGAATTTGGATACCAGATTAATTTATATTACATTTATTACATTACTAAAATTTGAATACTTCTTTAACAGGGCATATACAAAAGACTAAGAAATTAGTGGAGACGTATTTAGTAAAACTCTTCAAGTTTGAATAAATCAAACGGTTGCCATTTTTACCACAACACAGTTAGTTTTTATAGGCAGAATACATCTAAGAATATAGTGACCGTACTAGAGTGTCTTTATGATAAATTAGCATCAATAAAATACTACAATTACCCAAATACGGATGCATAACTTAGTCTAAGTAAGTGAGGAGTAAAAAAAAATAATAATTATCATAAATAATTTCCTTGCTACAAATTATCAAAATTTAGAAAAACGATTTCAAAATATGGACAGTCCTTAATTTTTTTGTATGCATAGTTACTCTTTCTAAGAATTCATATTAATTCATATTCTTGTTATTTACGTCTCCAGTTATTTCTTACTCCTTGGTGTATGAAACACAAAACTGCTATTCCAGTTCGCCTGTCATTAATAGCATATAAACAAATTTTGTTATTTAACGTAGCTTTATTTAAACATATAAGATATAAATAAATGAGTGAGAAACTTATATATACATATTTTTTTTATTTATATTCCCATATTATGTATACTGATACTATTGAATATTATAAATGAGCAATTTTTATTATTCAAGCGAACTGAAATACAAGTTTCATCTTTCCAGATTAAAAATACTAATTTTTATTGCAACAAAAATTACTTCATTACTACATTTTAGCAATTATGTTTCATATTATTTTCTTCTTAAATCGATTCAAAACTGGAAAATTTTTCTAAATATTTTTTAGGTTAATATAAAAATTGTTTTTTGTTTTCTTTCAATTTAACGATAAAAATTATGTAAATTTAAAAATGAGTGATTTGAAATTTATTTGTCACAGTTTATTCTTCTATCAGATCAATATTTTTAATGCAATCATTTTCATTTCATGATCTATGTATCCAAGGCTTATTGTTAAACAATCACATGAAGTAAGGCTGTATTTGACGTGCGTCTAACGCAAAGATTGTCGGGTAAAGTCGATAAATTGAATTTAAGAATGGACGGTTTGTTAACTACATTGAAGACTTTCAAAATTTTTCATGCAGTAGTCGGGGTTTAAAAATGCTTAACTGAAAAATTAATAGACAAAATAAGTACATTTTAAAGGATTTATGTACAAATTGCTTCATTAAAACCAGGAAGTTCTCTTTTTATTTTGTAATATTAATTCATATTAAAAAAAAAAAAAAAAAAAAAAAAATGCATCAAGACTTTTAAAAATAAATTACCCTGAATTACAAAAAAAGTTTTCAATAAAATTTACTTTTTATCTAAATATAAACGAAATTCAAGACTTATTTAAAAGAAAAAAATTTTGATCGCAAATAAATTGATTCTTCAGCAAGATAAAAGCTTCATCAAGAAAATCTTGCAAATATATATACATATATATATATGTATATATATACGTAAAATCAACTACATGAAAATTTGAAAATCTCTGTAGTTTGGGTTATCTTGATACATTGACCAAAAATAATATCAATAATTGAGGAAATACCTGTAAATGAAAACAGAGGAATATAATCACATTTTCTGGCTTTTTACTCGATAAAAGTGAAAAGGCTCTACATAGAAGCCAGATGGTGATTGGAAAGGGTATTTATAATTCTATGTACAGAACGCGTACATAAGTATATTCACTCATACATAAGATATAAATATTTACAGACACATCAGTGTACAAGAAATTCATGTGGAAAGGCCACATTCATTCGAAGAACAAGAACCCCCCCCAAACTGTCTCACTTAAGATTTTATTTATAGTTTTCAATACTTCTTTATTAGTAAACTATTAAAGTCCCAGCTTTTAAGAAAAATCACTGAATGTTTAATTATAAATTTGACAAATTCAGTAACAATTCATTGTACGCATAAACTTCCCCCCCCCCTTTCCTGGAAATATATTTTTTTTCCGAAATCTAGTGCTAGTGCGTTGACGTGAATATCTCAAATAAAACATTTCTTAATTAAGACCTCACTTATTAAATTCTTTTTAAACCAAAAAAAGAGTTTATCCAATTCAGATATTAAAATACTATTTATATTTAAGTACTTACTTACCGATTTCTTCTGATTAATCTATTTATTGAACATTATTTTATTCTATATATATCATCAATATTTTATTAATATTATCATTTCTAAGAAGTTTTTTCTTGATCATGAACATTTGATACTTCATCATCCAGAATTTCCTGAAAGCTGGGAATTCTATCCTATTCATGAAGTTAAGAAATGTTGAGGGAAAATGCGTATTGTCCGCTCAAAGGAACACAGAGCAATTGCGTTGTTTTAGAATGGCTCAGGGTGTATACATTTTGATAAGCAGTCCCATTTGCATATTACTACTTCTAAATGCATAAAAATTCAGTTTACATTCTTTTAACATAATACCACAGTACTTCCAAAAAGAATAGAAGAGAATTTTGGGGGAAAACAGAATCTTTCGTTAACAGAAAAAATTGTTTACACCTGTGACAGTATTATAATTTTCAGATAATTACAGTGTACAATGATACCATTTTCTAAGAGATAGATGGATTAAAAACACATGCTTTAAAAGAGATTTTTTTAGGCACTTAACCTTGATTTCTCCAACTTCGACTAAGCTTGTGCTGTATTCTGGAACTAAGTTTTATATGAAATTCAAAGTATAGGGGAAAATTAATAAATCGATAATAATTTTGAACACAACATTGATATACATTATCATACAGAAACCAAGTCTTGATTTTAGAGGAATAAGAATCATTTTAAATTAATTGACTTTTCGTCACTAATGCTATTACATAAATATTAACCATTTATGTTAGAGTTTCAATCGAATTTCATAGAAATACGCGACTGCAGAAACTCTGTTCATTAAGTAATGATTTTAACATAAAATCATCAGTAAAATGAGTGTCATTTTCTTGCTCAATCACTCTATAAATACATTAAAATAAAAATGATTTTATAAATGAATTTAAAGTCACTAAACTTTAAGTTAATCATTCATGGCAAAAACGCAAGAAGCTCATGCACAGAAGGATAGGTTAAAGAATTAGAAAAGTCAAAATACAACAAAGTTAAGCAAAAAACGAGTGCTTAGTTTGGCACACTTCAATCTTTTTTTTTAATTATTATTTTCATTTATTTTCTATTTTTAAAACATTTTTGATGTAAAAGCGAACATTATTCTACCTACGAATAAGTAATCAGAAAAGTGTTGTGAAGATGAGAAGTTACTTTCGCGTCAAGTGTCGTTTACGCGCCTGCAGTGACGAAGCATACAATGTACATGATTATAATGAAGCACTAGGTGAATGTTCTGCTGCTTTCATTGAATAAGCCTTCAAATGCTAGCTACACAGATTAATAAGCAAAGCATGAAGCAAGGGTGGACTCAAAGTTTGAAGCAGACATTAGATTTTGGATTTAGAATAACTAGAGTGCAACCCCTCTTAATATTTTGAAAATATAACACTATTAATTTCAAAAAGTAATTAAAACTTTTTTTTGGTAAAAAAAAGAAAACTGAAATACATATACGAGAATTTATGTAATTTCTGACAAAAATTTTAAATTCTAATTTCTACAGCTTATAGGATTATGAAATTGATGAGGTGATAACATTGTATAATAGAAACATTTTTGAGAGCGATTTTAAATTTTGATATGATGCATCTCCATGTTCTTAATTATACTAGTGAGAGATATGGAAAGGTATTAACATGAACTTTTAACCAGTACTATATACTAAGATAGTTTCAAAAAATAGAAATGTTTTTGCCATGAATGGTTCAATTACAGATATAGTGTACGCATTATATCTGAATTCATTTAATATCTTGGCACTATGTGTAAGTGCTTTCGGGTCAGATTGGTTATAAATAAAGATATACACAGCCAGATATGTAATAAATATTGTGAAAATTTACATATTTATAATAAAAAATGTTATCAATCAATTTTAAGTCCTTCTTATATTTGCTTGTTTATATTTTAATGAATTTTTCAATGAATATTTGAATTGCAATTAATTTTAATAGTTTTTTAAAAATACAATTTATTTTTTATATATAATATGCTTAGTTTTCTTAATGTTTAAGACAAATAATAAATAGAGAAATTAAAATTGATTGACAATTTGACATTCCAAATTCACCCTATTTTTTACAACCGTATTCACACATTATATACATCAACAGGCACTGTAGTGTACAGCAAACTCTAGTGCAACAACATATTCCTTCCAAAATCACATGACAAAATTAGCCACTTGATGGGAGTATGTATAATAATTTGATTTAAATTGAAATTCAGTTGCGTAACAGCTTTCATTGTCACAGTAAAATCAAATTTATCATGATAAATAAACTTATTTCTTCATAACATGCGAAAACTTTTAATTTTTTGCAGAAAATAATTTTACATGAAGATTGTTCATTTAAAATATATATATCGAAATTTATTAAAATAGAAATGAACAATTCTGTCGCAAATAAAAGATGAACAGATGAAATCAAATATTTAAAAAACTTATGCGAAATAATAAATGAAAAACAACTGAACTAGAATGTCTTTTTTATAATAAATTAGCTTTTGATTGAATAATTTTTTAACTTCTTTCCTCATATCTAACTTTCATTAGAAATAACAACCTCTTCCTTCTGAAATGTGTCTTCTTTATTTTTTAAATATTAATAAAAACTGAATTAATATGAAACCACAGTAAAATAACAGAATACAATCATGAATTTATCGAATAATTTTTTTAAACAATAATAATAAAAAAAGATTTTACTGTGACAGTGAGGATTTTTATTTTATTTTTTTCAAAATTTCATATAATTTTTAAAGCACAGAGGTGAATAAATTGCTTCTGTTATTAACTAGATTAAATAAATTTAATAAAAAATTAGTTAAGATTTATGATTGTTTTAGCAATAAGACGCGAGAAAGCGTTTTTATAAAATCAAAGTATTTTAGTAGCTTTCAGGTAACTTTGCAATTTGTTGGATAATAAATTGCAACGTTTTATCGATGCCTTTATTCATTTATTTCTTTAACATACTTATTTCTGAAATTTACAATGAGCAATTATTAATTAAGCTAAATATAAACCAAATTTTCTTAATTGACTCTTCTGTGTAAGGCATTGATTGACTTGTGATTCTATACTTTTTGACATAAATTTTTAAACCCTTTCTTTAAATTATTTAATCTAAATATTGAAATATTAGTATTAGCATAGTAGAAATAATTCCGACAAATTTATGTGTGTATATTTCCAAAATGCATTCATTTGAAGTAGTATTAACTAAGCCTTTAAATATTATTATTTAGTGCTTTAAATTTAATCTTTGAGTTTTATTTATATCAATAAAATTTTTCTCAAACTTTCATTAGAGTGATAAATCCACAACTATTTTAATTTTCATGCATAAAAAAACTTCTAGAACTCTTTATGTATAACCGTAAAAAATAATTAAAAATCTGTCTTTTTCAAATTATTCATTTGTCTTTTGACAAAAAATAATAATTTGTATAAAAAGAATTTAATTTTCGGTAATAATAATAATAATAATAAAAATAATAATGAAGATATAAAATAAATTAAAATATTATACTAAAATAATCTTTTCTAAAGGTGTAATTTTCTTTTAAAAAATTAATTTAGAATATTTTTTTTTAATGAAATGTTTGTTTTCAATCATTCAATGTAATCAATTCAATATACGATTCATTCTATCTTTTTTACTTTAAAGGGGAAAAAAAAATCTTTTTGCAGAAATTGTTATTGTTAAAGACTAAAAATTATTTTTAACAATCTGACTAAAATATAATTCTCAGAAATTTTCTCACATATACAATGCCGTCTTGCTAAAAATTGACTTCTGATAATGTTATTTTATAAAATATGTAGAAAACAGACAAAATAAATATTAAAAATCCTTTTGAAAATCAGACGTTTTTTAAAAATTGTTCTGTTTTGAAAGTTTTGAAGAGAATCTAAAGTAGATTAAAATACAATGAATTAATTGATAGTAAAAAAGAAAAAGAAAATTAAAAAGTAATTGGAAAGTAAAAAAAAAAAAAAAAAAAAAAATGTAATACAACATATTATTTGGTATAAGCTACTTATTTTTATCTTTACTAATCTTGACCATCACAAATATTTTCGCATAAATATTTCTTCCATTTGATTAATTGAAACAAAAACAGAAAAATAAACAAATATAAATAATTAAATATTGCATCTGACAATTAGTACATTTTAATCATAAACTTATATTTTAATGCCAGGTTATACCTCCTATGTAGTTGATGAATGAACTGAAGTTATACTTTTTTAGTAATTAGTAATAAAAAATACGGGTAACATTACAGTATTTTTTCTGTAAAAGTGCATGAAAATGGCATATTAGTATTTTGGGATAAGATTATATGGAATTTAAACATAAAAAGTATTGAGAATTTATATATAGAGGTACTAAAAAAGGGATTCTGTATAAATTGAAAAAATTTAAATGCGAAAAATAAATAGTATTGAAAACCTTAATTTTATTTTAATAATCATCCATAATTGAAAAAATATTATTAAGATTCACAGTTAACCTGATTTATTTTTCTGGAATAGATCAAAAATATATTTTAAAAAATGCCAAAACGAAAAAAAAATAAAATAAAATAAAATAAATAAATAAAATAAACAAATAAATAAAAGGAATTTTACTTCTACATATAATTTGCAACAATATGCTTATATTTATATATATATGTGTGTTTGAATAACTCTTACCATTATAATAGTAATTTGTGTTGAACTTTCGCCTTTAATTCGTTGCTTACTAGAGCTAAATTTTCGATTTAGTTACTCAAACGTAGGGCATATACACGATCCACTTTTAACAAGAACTTTTGATAGTTAATTTGATAATGGAAAAATACATAATTCATTTAGTTTAAATCATTGATATATTATAATTGTAATAATACTTATTTTTCAATGTGGTTATTTTTATTGTGTAAGTAAAATTCTAATCAATTATTTGCATCTCACTGTATATCTTATAAAAAAAACAAAAATTCAGATTAGTTGTTCAAGTATAACCTGAGATAAACAACTGAGTTTTTGATTATAATATAATGTTATTATTTATGTATTTAAATATCGAAAGATAAATGCAGATGGGTATTTTCACGTTTTGTATGTTTTTAGAAACATAAAACATTTTTTTAAATATTACGTATTAACAAAAAATATTCTTATTGCATCTATCATTTACAGACCAAGATGGTCATAAACAGATTTAATTGCAGTTTTTATTTTTAATTTCTATCACCATCAAAAGAATTCTGAATCATAATTTGTGCAATACAAAAATTTTTAAGTTTAATTGCAATGCTCTCTCCTAAAGTGACAATGTTATATATCTATTGCTGCTAGATCAAAAATACTTATTATTAATCTTGAATGAATAAGAAATATTTCCTATATGTTTTATATATTTATATATACCAAAATTATTGGCTATATATTTTTAAAAAAGCCATGTCTTGATGCTAGGGAAGACGTACAATATTTACAAAGTATTTCCTAGAATTAGTCGAACTATATCCATTTGTTGTTTGAAATTAGAGTCCTGAATGATATAGTACAAAGAAAAATTAATTATGAGAAACCAATTAAATATTTGATTGCTAAAATGTCAAACAACCGACGAAATAAACCGTTACTTTCAGTAAGTTTTGAGGAAAAATCGCATTTATTTATTTTTCTCCATCAGGTTGTATAATTATGTATGGAAACGTTGCTTAAAGCGTAGAAAAAATTTAAAGTTGAACATATTTTAGGCTGAAATTAATGTAGTAATACAACCGAAATTATAGTAAAGAAATTATTGTAACTGTTTTTTAGTTTATTATAATGTAATAGTCACAAAGATGACGTTAATAAAAAATAAGTACTTTCTAACTGTTTTTGCTGAATGCATTTTGAAAAATTCTGAATGATTTTTAATTTATATAGGCATAGGAGAGCTAATAAATTACAGCTCTTTTGGCTTAGAAATATATTTTATATACAATATATAAATAATCTGTACTGTACAATAGAACTTACCCCCAGAAAGAAGGTTTATAATAATTAACGAAGACTTAAATAGAACTTTCTAAAGGACTAAACGTTATGATTATTGGCATAGCACCAAAAATTGGAGACTGTGATTTCCACTTTCAGACGCTCCCAACAAGTTTACATATAACGGCATAACAAGTAATAAAAAGGAATATATATGTATATGTATATATATATATATATATATATATATAATTTTTGTTTGCTTTTGTAGGATAACAATTTGTTGTCCGTCTGAGCAAAACAGCTAATTCGGTCAATGCCGAAACAAAAATTGACTAAAATGAAGAATTGAAACAAATGACTGGTGAAACAAATGACTTTAGAGAATTGAGACAAGAAAGGCCACTTGTCTTTCACATTGTGCTCTCATTGTGTTTCGTTTGGAAGCGAATCTCGTTGGAGCTCTTCAATTTCATTCTCAAGCATAGCTCTGACTGCCGAGTCATTAGGTGATGTCCGAGAAGGAGCAGGAGGTGGTGAAGTTTTAGAAGACGTCCAACTTTTAGATTTCGGACCCCTTTTTTTAGGGGCCGAATCTTTCTTTCCCCCTTTACTACACGTGTGCTTGGAGTGATCACCACCTCCACGGCGGTACGACGGGTCCGGCCGCCCGTCTATAGTCCGCTCGGTTTCTCCCTTCACGGGTAACCGCGGCATTTTCTTTACTAGTTCTACTAGATGTTCATCTATCCTAGACACTTTGAGGTTCAGCCTTTGGATTTCGAGTTTAAGGTCCACTCGCATATCCATTAGGCTTGATACTATCTGTTGGTATTCTCCACCGGTAACCCCACTAGTTAATAACTGTAAGGTTCCTTCCGTTGTAGTGTCTGTTTTTTCCTTGGCACCAGCAGATTTTTCAGGCTCAACCGCAGTAACCGATTTACCACCACGCGGTTGAACCTCAGCACGAGAGTCTTTGCTCTCTTCTTGGGCTGTTTTACTTTCTTCTTTGGGCTGTTGAGCCGGAACCGTTTCATGTCCATCTGGGACACTCTCCGTAGTCACTGTAGTTGTCTTTGACCACTTAGAAGAGACCCCTTTTGGTGGAAGGCCACGTTGTTTCACCTCCGACTCACCATCTGATTGCTTTTCAACGGTAAGGTCCGCTGACTTGTGGAAGAGTACAACATCTTTTGTCGTATTGATGTTGTTTGAGCGGATGACAGACGAACCATAGCCCCAGACGTTGGGGCCATTCTGGTTTTCTCTGTTTTCATCTTCAACCTAAAACCACAAAGAAATTGAATTACTTAAAAAGAACATACAATTAATTACTAGATACAGAGCAGTATAATATACATATGTCCAAAATCAGAGACTATAAAGTGAGCAGAGACTATAAAGTAATATTTATTACGTGATTTTCCTCACACTTTTTTTTTTTTTTTTTCTTTTTTTTTAAGTTAGAGGAACGTTCATTAATGTTTAATAAGAACAAAATTGAATTCATTCGTTTTTATTCACACATTATCATGTGCATTTAAGTATTAAGACTGGACTTTTTACAATATCATAATCTGTTCTTCTAAAGCACAAATAATGATACCTTCGCTTTAATAAAAGATTTTTACACAATTCTGAGCTGTAAGCGAGGGGAAAAAAAAGAAACTATATATATATATATTTTAGTATTTCAGTTTATTTTTCTAAAATACGATCAATGGTAGCTTGAAATTAATACAATACTTAGACACAATTCTACATATACGATTACCATATCGAAAAAAAAGAAAAAAAAAAAAAGAAATATATATATATATATATATATATATATATATATATATATATATATATATATATATATATATATATGTATATATATAACTCTATGAAAAGTATCGGTTTTAATATATTGAGTAATCGTAAAATTTCGTGTCCGATTTCATGCATGACTTTAGCCATAATTCAGGTAATTAAAATCCAACGATTGCCACTGAAAATATTAGAGATTAAATATTGATAATTCTATTTTTTCCTTTTGCTATATAAAGGGTATATGGATTCCACACGCTTTAATAGAAAGGAACAAACTGAATATTTTTTCCAGTATTCATCACCTTGCCCATCAACAAAATGGTCGTGTTGTATCCAATGAGAGTGTGTCTAGTGAGATTGCAGAGAAAGTAATGTTTTCAGTGGTAATCCATGGAGTATATAATGTGTTGAATCACGGATAAAGTTATCCCTGAAATTGGACATACTCTTTTGCAATCAACCAGTATAGAGACATGCATGCATGAGTACACTCACATATAATCAAATATATGCACATATTGCATTTGGTTTGTATATTGTATTGTGTTTGGTTTGATAGAGATCTTAACGTACAGTCGGTAACAAAAGTATCCGGACACTAGCAAAATTTCCTACATAAAAAAGTAGAGTTAATACTGTTTTGTTAAATAAATCCTTGTCGAATCATTGTCTTAGTCAATCTTAGAACATGATTCGACAAGGATTTATTTAACAAAACAGTATTAACTCTACTTTTTTTACATAGGAATTTTTGCTAGTGTTCGGATACTTTTGTTACCGACTGTACCTCATATGACCAGCAAAATACATTTTGCCTGGGAATGCTTTGGACAATATTTTTCAACATTAATAAAGGTTTTTTTTTTTTTTTTTTTTTTTTTTTTTTTAAATACCTATTGTTATACTAACGCCAAATATGAAAATCCGTAGAGCAAAGACTACGTTGAGGGTCCTCATATGAGAATAGTTTATGAAAGTAAATTGTGTAAATAGATTTAACTATTTATTATGTAGATATTTTCTGTGTTTTAGCAAATAAATGGCACACAGTAAGTGCAAATTCTCATTGTTTCTGAATAAGTGTTATGACCATTGTCATAACTTTATGTGACATCCGAAAGTTTACGGATTTTCATTTCATTAGAATGTTTTTTAACCTGTTATTCCTTTTTTTTTGTACATATGCAAAATATTCTGATTTTAAGATTGGTGGTTCGTTGTAGAAGCGAAGTTTTCTGATAACGATGAATAGTGAGAAACAACATGTATTCCTGTAAGCGGAGCTGTCACAATTTTGTTTATTATACTTTAAATGCCCGATTTTAACAGATTATACTATGCAAAAATATGCGAAGCTCAATGCATTTTTTAAAAGACTTCAAATTGCTTTATTTTTTGAAAAAAAAAAAAAAAAATCTAAAAATTAAATAACACTTAATAAGTTCAAATTCTAAATGGTTTCAGCGTCAGTCTAACAACCACGACCAAAAATTAATCTGGGATCGAAAAGTTTTTGGAATTTCATTTTATTTCGAATAATTTTTCACATATTAGCCTTTATTTCTTACACACGGGCAAAATATTCTAGTTTTAAGATTAATGACCTTTAAGAGAAGTCTATGATTGGAGAAGGATTTTGTGAATAAGAAACAACGAGGGACGTTTGTATCTAAATGCGAAGCTGTAATACAGGGGGATTCATACAAAAGCGACCTCGTGAAATACAAGGCGTGGCCAGCATAATACAAATGCAGTGCGTTTTATGATGACCATGCCTTGTAATGCGGTGCTGATTTTATATAGATTACCCTGTGCCTGTAATTTTGCTTATCAACATTAATCACCTGACCGCCTTGGTTGGTTGGTTGGGTTTTTACGTCGCACCAGTGCTGCGCAATGGGCAATTGGTGACGGTCTGGGACTCACACCTAGAGGTGGTCCGGAGACATGGCATCGCAATTTTGTTTCTACACGGAGAGTATAGCTTCCCCGCTTCGGTAACCCCCAGAGGTATAATTTTGATGGGAACATACTGACCGCCTTAGAAAAGGGCAAATTTGTAATGTTGATTTCTCTATACTGTTTTATAATACACTAAAACGAAGGTTATATCCTCTTGACATTAAAAATTTAACCATGCATTGGAAAGTAAACTTTGTAATTATTGCATATCACTTACATACGGTAATCCAAGCAAAAATTTATAATTATATAATTTTAAATTATGATTGTACTGCAGATAAAACAACATCTCAGTGAACTGATAGAACGGAGGTAAGAGGTTTAAATGTCCGATTTCTTTCGATACATTCCATGCAAAAACATGTAAACTATATTTTTGTAAAAAGCTATGAATTAATTGCTTTATTTTTTCAGCAGAAATTTGAAAATTTAAAGAATTTGAATCATTTTATATCATGCGTCTTTTTACTAACTATTTCAGTAGTTTCCAGATATATTTTAAATTAATCATGCTATGGTTTTAAAAGACTTCACCACAGAATCTGGTATTGTAAAATTAAAATCTTAAGATTATGACCCATTAAGGACCATTTTGTAGTTTTCCTTGACGACTTAATCGAGAAGCAATGATAATTATAATACTTCTTTATCTTAACTAATGAAGTAATTACTACACAGCTAATGAAAGTAAATCTAAAATGAAATATTCAGTGGCGTTTAAGTACATTGTGAAATGTTACATACTTCATAAGTAAATGCATAATAAGTACATGCATAAGTAAATGCATAATTGAAAAGAAACAATAAAAAAAGAAAAATAACAAAAATAGTAGAATGCAGTAATTTAACCAAAAACATAATATTAAATCTAAGTGAATTGAAAAGAAAAATCAATTAAAATATTATTATTAAGATATTAGAAGAAATAAATTCCTCAAAAAGAAAAACATCTATAAATCTCATTAGTTTTAGAACAGTAATCCGTTGATCCAACAATGAATTTATAAGTTAATTATATATATAGGGTCTGACAAAAGTCACACCTTACCTTTTTCTGTATCTTGGGAACGCGTCGGAATTTCTGAAACTTGTAAAACACATGTTCAGTTCATTTAAAGGGATTTAAATTCAAGGATTTAAATTCAAATTGTAGGGGTTTAATTGCTCTTTGAAAAGCCTTCTAAAGACAATTATTTAAAATATTTCCTACGATACTTTTTAATGTTTATGAAAGATAAAAGTTTTCTCTAAATGTTTTGCCATTCTCCCATATCAAAGGAACAACTCGGAACTTTTTGAAATTGTAAACACGTGCAAATTTATTCCGAGTATCTAAGAAGATCTTTAAATGAGCTAACAATTTCCCTTATTATTTGAAATTTCATAGTTTGTCTAGGTTTCTCCTATTCTTAGGTTACCCAAATACTCTCACAGCCCCAATTTTTTAAAACTCGTACAAGGTCTCCTTAAACTGATAGTATAAATATATATATATGTATGTATATATATAATTTTTCATGAAATTAATAAAAAGAATGAGAATGAAAATTAAACAGTTGAATAATACGCCACAAAAACCCACAAAGGCCAATTTGTTAACTTGTTAACTTGAATAGTTTTAATAATTTTAATATATATTTTAAAAAGTTTTAAGAGATTCTGTTGTGAGATCGAAATATACAGCAGAAGGGGGGGGGGACTTTCTGTGAAATGTTTAATGAAATATAATCTCTTTAAAAATAATCTTAAGGAAAAAAATATTCTTTTAAATGTTTGTGTTGATAAGACGTTTCCAACGAGAGAAAAAGAAAAAAAAAAAAACTTTTTTCCGTTTGAAATTTTAAATTTGCCTCCCTCGATGCCCTCTATAGTACTTTTTTGTAGTTTTTAGAATTTCCAAGGAATCCTCTAGATACAGTAGGAAGGGCAAGAAAGAAGTTTAACTAAAAACTTTAATACGTCAAAACTTAAAAAAAAAAAATCTAGGGCAAATTTTTTTCCGACAAAATATTTGTCTTGAAAAGATCTTTGCCTCAAGCTAACAAAAATCCCCGCTTTTCTATATGAAATTTTAAAGTTTGTCCTCGTAGCTGCCCCCTGTGCCAACAGACCTATTCTTTTATTTTAACGAAATCCCCCTTAAATTGATTGCACATGTGTTTTACAGTTTCCAAAATTACGATGCGTTTCTAAAATATCGTGGGGTTAAGGGGTGACTTTTGGCGGACACTGAATATATATACATATATACATATTTGTGTATATCAAATTTAGATACATACATTTTACAAGTGATACAAATTAGAGATAAATAAACATACTTACAAAAAACATCCAATGTATGCAATACATTTATAATATATGCAACTTACAATGCATATATTATACCACGAGTAACAAAAAGATAGGATCGATTAAATGTCTTTAGAAATATCAAGGCCTGCAGCGTTCCTAAAATTTTACACAACGTTTTATTATGTTGTCACCACTATTTTTAAAAAGAAATTTTTCCTGAAGGTTTTAATGCTATGGTATTATTTTTAAATTTGTTCTGAATTAGTGGTGTCAGTACAGTAAAATGCGCGTAAAAGTTTAGGAATGCTGCGCTGCGAGTCCTGAAACAAACTTCAAATTTAAAAGTAAAGGGTAAAAAAAAAAAAAAAAAAAAAAAAAAAAAAAAAAGCTAATAATTGATGCCTAAATTCACAACCTCTTGTCTTCTCGACGGAGAAGGGTAGGTGGGGGTGAATAACTTTCAAATTTCAAAAGTTATTTCCTATTTTTTTACTGAAGATTTGTATTCTCCATTAAAAATCAATCTAACTTGACTTACATACATCACTTTTTTTATCACAGGTGGATCCATAATCAATAAAAATGAAACAGAAGTACACTGTTAAAAAAATGCAACTTTACTGCCAGAAATTCTCTGTAATTACAGAAAAATACGTTTTGTAATGAACGTAATTTTCCCTTAATTTACGACTTTTTTCTCAAATTACAGAGAATTTCTGGCAGCAAAGTTGCATTTTTTTAACAGTATACGATTGTTAGAAAATGGAAATATCTGAAGGAATATTCTTTCATAGCCTCCTAAACTAGATGCCTTCCGCGTGGCTCGGAAACTTGGCAACAGTTCAAGCGGTAGACAGCGCCGCCTAGTATGGATTGCGTGACTTTTTTATTAAACTGTCACCAATAATTTTAAGAAGTGATATATGATATATATAATCGACGTTTCTTCGATTCTATTCGCCTTTTATGTATATCAAATCCCACTTTAAAAAAATTTTTGGTGGATTTTGAATAAAAAAGTCCCACAATCTGTACCAGGTGGCGCTGTCTACCTCTTGAACTGCCAAGTTTCCGAGCCACGCGGAAGGCATCTAGTTTAGGAGGCTATGATTCTTTCATCCAAAAAGTAGAAAAATACACGTACAATATTTTTTAAAAAGCTATCCAGTGGGGACAAACTTTATTTTTCATTTTTTAAAAGTATTGAAAGAAGCAACTGAAACTCTGAAATAAAAAGTCTCAATCTTTATTTCACATATAGATATTACGTGTAAGAAACTTAATTCTCATAACAAATGCTCAAAATATGATTCTATCTGATAATATCCTATGTCATGATGAAATGGAATTATATCATTTGTAACGATGTTAGACTGAATGATTTAGATTTCGTCGATAATCCTATGACGAAAATAAACGTCAATTTATTCAGGCTTGAATCCCCGAATCGATCCAACATATCTTAAATTTTAAAATTCAGTAATCGTATTATAAAATCTAAAAAAAAAACAAAAAACAAAAAACAAAAAAAAAACACTTAAACACAACATTTATGTAAAAAATGTATTTGAGACTGTGAATAAAACTAAAACAAAACAAATATTGATGGCATTCATCTTTAATCAATTGTACTTTGATTTTTAAAGCTAAGTTAATATGTTTATTATAAAATATAATAGAAACTGAAAAATTATTTTTTATGATTCTACTTGCAAACTTCGCCTGCTTCGCTAATCACTATATTTAAAGGAAATAATATATATATATATATATATATATATATATATAACTTCACTGTTTGCTGTTTCCTACTGCTTGCATTTGCGCCTTAACCAGAAATTTCAATTTAGACACTAACTGGACTATAAAATGGCACAGATATTATTCAAGAATTACATCTTTCGGACAAACATATCTCGGACGATTATCATCTTCACTCTATGAAAACAGGTAGCGTTACCAACCTTCCCAGCTGAAAAAAAAATGATTAATTAATTAAAAAGAAACCAATAAAAAATTTGAAAATCGGGCTTCAAGGTGCATCAGAAGAGATCAAAACGATCAACCTCCATTCAAAATTCTGTAGCTCTGCGATCAGCCGTTTGCCTATAAAGCGAACGAACACACACGCACACACACATATCTCCTTTTATTATGTATAGAGAGGAATAAATATGTACTGATAAGTATAAAGGATTTAAGTCCATATTCTTGATTTTTCAGGAGACGAAAAATAAAGTTAAACAAATTAAAAACAAATCAGAAGAATCGATTAGGAAAAAGGGATTTCGTTGACTTATACCCTTTATACCATTCAGTGATTGTCAACCTTCATTTAATAACGGAAAAATATTGAATTAAATATTTTATACCAAACTTGAATGGTAAATTTCTGACTTGAACCTTTTTTTACCAATGGATTTTCTCAAAGACTAAATGACATGGACTTAAATCCTTTATACTAATCGATTGAGAATTTTTTTCTGAGTCTGACTATGTACTTAACTCAAAATCGACATCTTTGGACTTAAATCCTTTATACTTATTAGTACAAAAATATCAGCTGAAAAAAGCAGAAAATGCATTGTGCTAAGGAAAAATAAAAATAAAAAATACCCACGAACACATGAAACAAAAAAAGTTGATGTAAGCCAAAACAAACGGTTACTTGAACATATATTTTGCTCCTAGTTTGTTGACTTTCTGATGCAATCAAAATTTTTTAAAATATTAGAAAATCAGAGAGGGCTGTAGTCAGGGCCTAATTAAGACTGAGGTACACTGTCACCACTATTTCCTAAAAATTATTTTTGTCTTATTAAATCAGATCCTTAAACACCGATATTCTCTAATAACAGTAATAATTAATTAAAGCATGGAAATTCTAGTATAGATAATTCAAAAATTGTTGTTAAAAATAATGCTGTTATTGTGCCCCGGTCTTAAACAGGTTTTGGCTGAAGTGATATCCACCCACGAGAAAATCTTGAAATTTGAGTAGTGTCGAAAGGAGATGGATAGGAAAAGTGTTTTTTCTAAAGATCACATGCAGCGACGGATTTTTAAATTGTAATACCGTTATATGTTATCACTCTTAATTATAGTAACCATATGTTCATATACATGGCTACTATATTTAAAACTGTTATTGCAGAATTAAAGATCTAATTAACCCTATGCAGGTATATATAGTTACGATATTTAAAATTATTGAAAAATGAAAGATCCACCCCTAGGGGTGAGTCTCAGACCATCGCCACTTGCACAATGCGTAGCTATAGTGCAACGCTAAAAACTCCTCAACCCATAAGAACTAGAAAACACAAGCAACGTAATTTGAAGCAACGGAATCGTTTGCAATTGGCTGTTCAGCTAAGAAGAGGACGAAGTTATGTTGATACACAGATAGTAGAACTTACAACGACATAGAGTAAAACTTGCTAAATTTACCACATTTGCAAGTCAACCTCCTGTCTAAGTTGACCTCTTATAGAGTACATGAAATTTGGCTATATAAAAGTGCAATAAGTACTCTTTATAACTGACAACCTATTAATCTTGAATGTTCATGAAAGCAAGCGTCAGTCTTTGAAGAGAATGGTATGCTATATGAAATCCCTCTGTAATTTGATCATTTATTTTTTTCCAAGGGTTTGGTTGGGCCGTGGGGATTAAGGCCGATTGACCGCACGGGGGTCCAGGGCCTGAGTGTCCTCCGTGTGTGTGTGTGTGTGGGGGGGGGAGTTCTAAGAGGTCCTAGCCCGTATTTACGCAAGTTTCGGAGAAAACCATGGAAAACTCCGAACGGCTAAGCCGACGAATGCGACTTGTGATCGAACCTGGCAACTCACGTCTACCAGCTTCGAACGCAGAACCGGTCGGCCGCTGGTGGGCCTATTTTTTTTTTTTATTAAAAAAGAAAAAGGTCAAAATGAATACATATCTTGTAACTAAATAGATTCACAGAAAAGATAATTGACATGAAGTAATGCGAAGCCTTTTGAGTCTGCAATATCTTGCGATACTTCAACGAAAGTTTTTATTAGCGTTTGAAAATTTAGATTAGCATTAAAAAGGAAAGACGAAACTAAAAGAAAGGCTATTTTCAGCTATTAATACCGTGAGACATCTAAAGATGTAGTCTAATATTTTCCCCAGAGTTATTCGAAATGAATAGATCGTAATAGATTTCGAACACTGATATGATTCAATTCTTAAATCCAGTATTAAAAGTTAGGCAGTACGAATTATTCTTTTGCAATTGATGCCTATATATTTTTATTTAGCTATTTTAACTTTTTTTTTTTTTTTTTTTTTAAATATTAAAAATCTTACTGGAGAACGAGAGCCCTCCTCATGCGGTGAACCAGGGGAAGCAGCTTCCCCTCTTTCGACGTCGGGGAGTGCAGCAATTTGGTTGGAACTGCTGGACTTGCCGCCGTCGCCACCGTTTTTTCTGAACTTTGAAAACAGTTTTCGTACCAGGTGGTCCTGTGAAATGTCGGGAATCGGATCCGCTTTTCTCCGCTCGGATAATTCTCTTTCCCTTTTCACATCAGAAACCTTCCGGAAAATCAACTGAAATGTAAACAGAATATTCATTGAAGTAAAAGAAAATGGCTAAAAAGGAATGAGAAAGGAATAATTTCTAAGCTTTCCAATAGAGATCAGAAACAGAGGCGATGACAATAATTTAGTAATTATATTCAGCAACGTAAGAAAGTAAATGCTTTGTTATTATTAAAATTATTTAATAACATATTAAACAATATGTTCCTTCTCCAAAAATACTATGGTCATTTGAGAATATGTGGCAATAAAAAATAAAGCTAGTTTACTTCAATATATGTGTAAATTTATGATTATACATTTAAGATTTACATTTTTTAATAATATATATGCACTGAAAAATTCGTGGTAAAAGGTAATGAATGGGAAACTTTGCGAGCAAGCACAACAAAGTACTATCAAAGCGCACCATTCTTTTTTTTTTTTTCCCGATGAAGTTTCATGCTATTATTTCAAACCAAAATAACTGTTGTGAGTGTTTTCAATATATGATTCATAAATGTTTCTATAGGAAGACAATCATTCTAATTTGCAAGCAGAAAACTTTATATTTAGTATAAAAAACATGAGGTAAATACATTGTACAAAAAAAAAAAAAAATATATATCCCTTTAAATTGTGGGAATTTCCAAACAGGAAAAGTGCCAGGATATTCCAACAGAAAAACTGTTATTCTCCCGTTAAAATGTGAATTTCCTGTAAATTTCAAGGGAAAGCCTAGTTGAAAAATTAGCATAAATTAAATTAACAGGTTTTTCAAAAAAGAGAATTTCTGGTAAAAAAATAGTAGAAATTCTAGTTTTTTTTTTTTTCTTAATAGTGTAATAAAGCAGCTAAACAATAATAAAATTGATTAATGAGTTAGAAAACAAGAAATGGATGTTTTACAGTTTAAGCATTTGACAGTATACCAACAAATAAAGAAGAAAAATATGCCTACCTTTCACATCAACATCAAATGTTCAATAAAATATTATAAAAAATAAATAAATAAATAAATAAATAAATAAAAATAAATAAATAAATAAACTAGAAATTTTTTTTTTTGTTTACATATACACTGGTTCTCATAATTATAAGGACATCCGTTTTTCTATATTAACTAAACACTGAACACTATTATTTAAACAAATATATTTTTTATTAATTTGAATTTCAATAATAGACTATATTTAAAAAATTTTATCGTTTTTCTATCTTAAAAAACTTTAAATACGGTCAAAAAGATGATTTTTAAGGTGTTCACAATTATAAGGACAGCTCGAATCTTCGTAATTTCTTTTTCAGTTATTCTTTAAATTAATATTTTATGGGGTCTCTTTTCAGGGTGAAACAGTCAGACATTCTCTCTGGTATACATATAAACATTTTTTTTTTTTTTTTTTTAAATATTTACTTTCAATACCATTTCATACAGCATAGATGGTATTCTGAATACATTTAAACAATTTCAAATTGCTTTCTACTTGCATGCACTTTTCTAATATGAAAAGTTAAGGTTTTTTCAACTTTTAGGTCACGGGAAAGGCGATAATGCAGAAGTTTCTTTCTTCAAAGTATTTCCTATTGCTCTAGAAGTAGAGCAAAAATGTAAGCCTTGTTGAAAAAAAAAATATTATTACCCCCAAAAATTAACAAAAATCTGAGAATTCCATGTTTAAAATTTGCAGATATTCTCTTGATGTTCATAATAATAGAAATTTGCTAAATTCGGTAGAAACAGCCTTCAGTAGAAACAGCTCCCCAGAGCACCATAGGTCCACCTTTAAATTGCTCGATTCATATCTGCCTTTAAAAAGCCTGCTCTGTCTTTCGCTATCTTCAGATAGTGCCAGTAACTTTTAAAGCCAATTGGTTAATCAAGAATAAAATGTTTTTCATCCGAAAATGCAACATTTTACCATTTAATATTGTCTTTATTCAACTTTAACACAGACCTTCTTTCCCCCATTAAATGCTTATTGATTATTACAGGTTTTTTATTCATTTTAACATATTATTAATTATTTTAAACATGCATAAATGTAGACCCCAACCTTTCATTCAAAATTACGAGCAAATTCAGCAGCAGTCATTTTGATTAGAACAGTAAGAGGAATTATGAGTCTTCGATCTCAGCAAAACAATTCTTATTTTGCATCAGATCCCTCTTCTGTCGAATCAGCAGTTCAACGTTTGATCACATTTCCTTCGGCTATTTTAGATCTTCGAATTTCACTAGAAATTCAGCTGATTGAAATTATCCTTCCACTTAAAAAACACATTTATCATACTTCACTACATGAACGTTCTTTTTTTTGAGGAATTACCAGTAATGTCCGTCCAAGAAAAATTGAAGGCTTATATATGGATTAATCTAGCCCAGTAGTTAACAAATTCGCATGTCAACTGTAATTTATCTGCTAGTAAGTTAAATAAAACGAAAAAATCTTGATTATCTCTATAATTATGAACTTCTAAAAACGTGGAGAAAAAAATAATTTGCATTATTTTTTATTAATTTTGTTTCATATTAAAAAAAAAATTATAGCAGTTTTGGTTTTTAGAATACTAGATATATTAAGTGCACTTAGTATAATCTTGTTCGCAATTATTTTTACATTAGTTATTTCAAAACATAAAGTGTCCTTATAAATATGAGAAGGAGTGTATATCTGCAGTACTGATGTTAGTTGAAATGAGAAAAAAATTCCTATTTGTTCAGGGCTTGAAATGAAGTTGGTAAGTTATTTCAATATTTCTTAATCCTGAAACGACAATATACAGAATTTCATGTATATTATCGCAGGAGGTGCAAGACCTGTAATTTTCCAGACAGTGAAAAAATTGGAGGTATTCTCAACACATAAACATGCTTAAAGATGCAATTTTGTAGATAACTATCGATTTGTTAGGAGATTGCTAAAAGATTCTTAATGTTCATTCTCGACTAACCACTATGAACCACCTCCCCTAGAGCTCCTTCAATACAGGCTGGCTCATCAGGCATTTTGTTTCCCACTCAGCGATTGTTGCCCACGCGGTCCGAATTTCAAGTGTTATCAAATCACATAAAATGGAGGTTTTGCAGCCAAAAATTTCTCAATTCATACCAGAACTGCTTTTAGAATATTTAGATTTTCAACAGATGAAGAAAGGCGAAAGAAATGGGCATTAATTGTCCAAAAGAAAATTGTACGCTTAGCTTTCAAATACTAATATGAAGTGTAATTATCATATGTTTTCTTGCATTTTTTGTATCAATTATTTGTTTTTATTGCGGTTTGATTATCTAAATGTTGTATTTTACAACCTACACTATTTTTCAACGTGTATAAATATTTAAAATTTACTAATTTAACAGCAAAAGTGATGGCTACTTTTTACAAGGATTATAAAAAAATTTTGCCAAATATTACCGCCAAACTTATCAAGTACAAACAATAATTAGCTCTTCTGTTTAGGCAAACTTGCCATTTTAGGCGATAAAGACGCTGAGTAATACGTCTGCAACTAAACGTCGCCAAGCTATATTTCCGCTGGGCAACAGTGTTCAGCTGTGAGTCAGCTCATATTATAGGAGTCTTAACCTCCCCCAAGCGCACACACACATATATTTATATGACCATTAAAAATCATTCAGTTGAATTAATCTAAGTACACGTAAAAATTGATATGTATGTGATGAAAAATAATTTTGACGTTAATAAGAAAGTATGCAAATGTAAAGAATATCAAATAAGCTTTTGCACATCCTTTTTAGCCCTTCATTAGAAAAAGAGAATGAAACATCTTCAATAAAGCAGCTGTAATAAGCTGGAATTGTAAACCATTGCCTTTTCCATTTTTTAAGTAAGTAATATAATAACGATAATAATAAATATTGTTAATGTTCAGAAAACCATCATTAGACAATTTTTCAAAGACGGCATCGCTTTATGAAGAAATTCACAGCTAACGTTCGCTTACAGGTATGCGTAATTTGTTACATAACCCTCATTCCTTTTCTTCGTGTAAATACGTACACACATGCAAACATACATATACATACACGGTGGTTCTGATAAAACTTTTGCTATAGATAGCGCCCAACAACTAAAAAGGGCGAGTGAATTATCATCAAATATGTTATATAGACGATTCAAGGGCGATACGGTGCGTTCAGTGTAACAAAATATATAAATCAAAATAACATAAATAAAATAAAGTAAACAATTTCCCACCAAAGGGGGATTTCCATGAAAGAATGGAAAAGTTAACGAACGGAGTAACCCACAAGAAATCAAAACTAATAAATAAATGTTTATTCAGTCCGTATAAGTCATTTCATTTGTTACAATTTCCATTTTTCCTTGCAAAGCGCCACCTAGTGTGAATTTTTGAATTAATTATATTAAATTTCTTGAGTGTTACGAAACGTTCACTCGATTTGGCTACGAGAGGCTATTGATGTCTGAAGTTAAATATAACTACCCTGTTTTTAACCATAAAAAACGATTCTTTGCCACGAAATACGTGAAAGAACTTCAGAAGTTACGAAACGACCGTTTGCTAGTTTTGAAATTTTTTATTTGCGTTCCTTTTAACGTTGTTTTTTTCTTTCCTTCAATAACAAGGTAACTCCTCTTATTTTTAATCAACATGGGAGCATTGATTAAGTTTAGGGTTTTAGCTGGTATGAATTTGTAAATCATTGCTTATTATTATCTGCAAGAAAAATATTTTAATATCTAAATGACTTTACCATCGGCAGATATTTGAAATGACCAAACGCTCGTGCTACGAAGAAAATGTATTATTTTACAGTCACCTTATCGCTGTATTAAATATTCATAGATAAAGATAGGTTTGTGGCAAAATTTCTGAAAGATTTTGCACCATTTCGATGCATACCTAATGTTTTTCATTGATTTTTTTTTAACACATATATTTGTAAATATAAGAAAGAAATTTTATGAATTCAAGTTGAAATTTATATAAACTATGTAACATATAGAATTAAAGTGTATAAAGAAAACATTTGCTCACGTACCCTTTTAACTAAAGTATCATTACAATAAATTTAAATAAAATAAAGTAGAAACTTTGCATGTGTTGGTATTCGTGTGAGGGTTGAAGCTATTTGACTACGTACGAGTCATAGGTCTAGCTGCAGTGCCCTCCGTGTGTGTGTTTGTGGAGCGTCTACTATAAATTTGGAAGGAAATTACAAAATATTCAGTCTCCTGGAGAATGAAATGTTTTTGATTGGAGAAATGAAATCATCTGATTTATTTCATCATTTTCAAAAGATTAGACCAACATAATTCCACCTCTACACTTATACAAGAACCACACAGTTGCTGGTGTTAGGCTTAATGCCAGTTGACTACACGTGGGTCGTAGGTGTGGGTGGTGTGCCTTCTACGGGAGTATTTCAAAGGGTTTCTAGCCCATATTGATACAAGTATCGAATAAAACGACATAAAACGCGGAAAGGCTAGGTCAAGAGCACGACCTAGAACCAATCCCTGCACCTCTCGTCGTGTCGACCAGTTTTGAGAGCTGATTCTTTCGGTCTGCAGTCGAGAATTTCATAGCTCAGCAATAATAAAGAACTTGTTATTGGCAAAATATTTTATGATTAAAAAATGAACTTTATAGCAAAACTGAAAACTAATAACAAAGAATTACAAATATACATAGTGACTTGCAATAAGGAAATAGTACTTCAGGAAAGTAACGAATAACGACTACTTTTGTCCTCAATAGTTCTAGTCTAAAAATGGTACTTGTAGAATTGAATTTAACATTAATAATACTCGAATAAATTCTGCGGAAAGGGAAATGGAAGAAATTTAAGTAAGACAAAGAACATAAGTGTATTTAATTATAGAAAAAGTATTAGTTTCATATTGGGTGAGAAAAAATAGAAAGAAGGTATGATCAGAAGGCATGTACGTTTAACTTGTAGTGCTGCCATCTCGAGGAATATAATAAAAAAAGATGTTTCATTGAATATGATTATTAATAAATTATACAAAGCAACAGAAAGAGGATATTTGATTTCGGGAGTTTGTTTAAAGAAGTTAAATAATTGCGCAAAGTAATAACTAAAATTGAATATATGTATATATATTAGCTTTAAAAAGAGTGATTCCGTTTAATAAATTATAAAACATATACATAGGGTCATTCCTACTTGACAAACGTGACATTTTCAATTAGTTAAAATAATTATTCTATTCATAATCACATTAAAATCTGCATATTGAAAGTTTTTTTGTTTTACATAATATTATAAGTTCAGAAATAATAAAGAATACATTATTATTGTTTGTAATTCAATATTTAACTATGAATAAATTTCTTAAATGTTACATCAGTCATGACTGAATGACCATATATATATATATATATATATATATATATTTATATTTATATTTATATATTTATTGAAAGCCTTTTCAAACATTGAATAGATGAAACCAAGAAACATTGAATAAGATGAAACCAGAAAAAATACAATATATATATACATAGATAGATAGATAGATAGATAGGTGTATTAATGTATCCAATCAAAATAAATAAATAAAAATAAATTAAATAAATATTGTATAATAATATAAGTGTTTTATTGTGAAATATATCATAAAAGAAATTAATTAAAAGAGAAAGTGAGGAAAAGTTAATATTTAATTAGAATTTTAGGATTTTAGTATACTGTATTTATTTTGAAATAATTATTCTTATAAAAACTTCAATTAATTAGACACTTCTTTTTATATTTTAATTTTATGAATACGAATTTCCTTACAGAAAGAAAAACCACTCTAATGAATTGTAATCTACAGAAATAGATTTCCAGGGGCTAAAAATATGTGTATAAAAGTTTTAGTCAAGTAGTTATTCTTTTTTTTTTTTTTTTTTTTTTTTTAGTTCTGTTTGAAAAGCTAAGATTTTTAGTGCTAGGCACTTTTTTGTTATAAAAAAAGATGTACCAGTTTTGTAAATACTATTAATAAATGTATCTTTGTCATAGGTTATTTAATGGAATATCTAACAGATACATTTAATGATTTGTAACACAATCGTGTTTCATACTGCAACATTCGAATAAGCTTTGTCTTAAATCTGAATTTTAAAGTAAAGTGTTATGTTGTCTGAGTGTTAAGACTAATTAATTATGAGAGAGTCTTAGGCCTGGAGAACATATACTTCTTGGGTTGGGGATCTTTCTAAGTGGTCCTAGACCATATTCCCGCAAGTTTCGAAAAAACTACGGTAAACGCCGAAAGACTAGGTGAAAGAGCGCAATGTGGGTTTGAACTCGGCCCCTCTCGTCCACCTGCTTTGAGAGCAGAATTTTTTTTACCTTGTGAGAATTTAAAACAAATACTTGAATTTTTTAAACATATTTTCCTAAAATTTATTTCAAATTGGGATAATATTCTTTCAAGAACGTTTTACTAGTATTTCAAAAGAATATTTATCTGCGCTAATTTGATGCTGTTGATTCGTATTCTAATGGTGAAATTATGTACAGAGCTTAGTTCCATGCAAATTGCATATATACTTCGATTGGTGTGATTTCATTGTCTGCATGACTCCATGAATGTTTTTAGTTACATGTTGATATTTTTTTGAAATCAGAAGACAAATACGGTTACTGCAAAAATAATCTAAAACATCATTTTAAATTCTTTTTTTTTTTTTTTTTTTTTTTAAATATGTTATATAAAATTTTTATTCAACAATAGTTTGTGTACCTTTGCTTTGTGTATTTTTAATTTTTCTTTATATATATACGAGTATATTAATATATATATTTATGTATATGCACATAGTAACTATTTAATTTGTTTATCTTTTATGCAGCCTAAATTTAAACTTTTAAAATTTTTAAATGAGTATATATTTGCAAAATTTTCATAAGAAAAGCTTTACAAAATTCGTTTTAATTATGTGAGGAGTTAAAGAAATATAAAATTAAATTTATAAAATTCAGTCTTAAATAAATAAATAAATAAAAAATAAATAAACGAATGTAGAAAAATAAAAGCTAAGAAATATAATATCCTAATTAAAATAAAAAAGTAACAATAAAGAAAATAACCAATTTCTGTGCCAAATTCCTATAGCTGCATTAGGAAAGACAAAAATGGTTATCGATTCGACGGATTCTACGTTACCTTGCTCGACCATTGGATTACAATAAATCGTAGGGTCACAGAATGGTAAATGTTTCCAGAAAAAGTTAAAATAATGAAAAGGAAGAGCAAATAACAAAAGTTAGTTACATTAATTGAAAGAACAAATTAAAAAAAAATATATATTTAATATTATTTTCTTATAAAAAGTTACAGTTAGAATTAAAATTTCAACAGAAAAATTAATTAAAAATTTTAGACAGATATACAAATGAAAAAAAAAAGTGGTTTGTGTAAATTTATTGAAAATAAGTAATATATAAGTATTAAAAAAATATATAGGTTAGTAAAGTTATCACAATTTTACAAATGCAAAACTTTAGAAAGAAATCTATTAAAAATATAAAAGTTATATTTCGTGACATGTGTCTATTTCCCCACAAATAATAATAATAATAATAAATGAATGTAATGTAAGTGAATAAAGGGTTTAATGGCCTAAATAATATATGTAATATATTATATGAATAATATATTACGCAGGTGTATTTATTTTATGTAATTGCAGCATTGATTAAAAACGTAAATATATTAGTAACATGGAATTTCTTACACATATCTATAAAATATATAATACATGTATAACATCTAAATAAGATAATATCAATAAAGGTGAAGTGGAGTAATTGTAACATTGGCTTATAAGTCAATTGATGCACTAATTTTGGACCTAATAGACATAATATTTTTTTGTTTGAAACTTTATATCTTATATTTAGTCTTTGGAAACCAAATCAAATAAGAAAGAGTTATAGTTTAGAAGTTTGCAAAAAGGGATATATTTGCCTCTCCAATATGATGTCTCACACAAAACTTTGCAATTGCTGTATATGTAAAGTAAACTTCAAAGTTTTTGACAAGGAAGCTAAGTTTTGTAGACAGATTTTGAATATAAATTCAGATTTGTTCTAGCTCTTAAGCTTTTTGGTTTTCCACCTCTGACACTTACTTCAGAATTTTTTATGTTGGAGAAGTGTAAAAAAAAAAAAAAAAAAAAAAAAAATAATGGTATTTTTATTTGTTTCAAGCAATTCTGTTGTGTCACTTATATGTTTTTTTACTTTGATTTGTCTTTTAATAAAACCTAATATCCTGAACATTTTTAAGGTTTTGTTGGATTGTAAAAACGTTTAAGATATGAAGTACTGATTGGGGCATACGGAAAAGTTCACAACTATGTAAGGAGTTGAGATATTTTAAAAAAATCAAATCCAGATTTTTGAAAGTTTTCTTTATCTATTAACTCGAATAAATTATCTCGTAATGAACTTTATATGGTTATAGTAGGTATAGATTACACTTACCCCCAAACGATGGGGCAGTGGAAGAACGAAGCACACAAATTTCGTATTTTTTTTTCACTTTAAGTGGCCCATTGTCAAATTTATAAAATTATCATATTTTAAAAATTGTTCATAATATCTAATTTATAAAACTATCATATTCAAAGTCAATTAATTGTAGTCTATGCTTAAAATTTTTTTAGAAGTATAAGCATAATAGAAACTAAATAAAATGAGGTCAAAATCGAACTATGCCAGAACGTTGTTACATTTACCACATTTCAGTCTACTTGTAAATTAAATGCTTTACTAGAAAATATTTTGTCAAAATATAATAGATGTCCGTTTGAATAAAATATATATTAATACTACAAAACATTAAAAAGAAAAAATAATTTTTAAAACTTCATTAATGTAAAAAAGTATAAAATAATATATACTCTGTATTATCAATATTTATAAGTATTTATGCTGTTTTTGCATTTTAAAGATTTGGTGAAATATTTTGGATGGTTATTTGTACCGTAATATTTGTTAAATAGTTTGTACTTTGCAAAATTATCTTTCATTTTAGAAATACTTTGTTGTTATATTTGTGAATAGCAAACTGTGGAGACATAATAACACTTTGAAAGAAATAACTTTCAAAGAGAAACTACGCATATCGAATGCTAGGCAATTATTTTAAGTAGTTATGTTAATTAAACTTAAGTTTCGGAAACACTAAGTCATTTTTGTTTATTTTCTTTTGTGTCGTAGAGTAAATTAAATTTATTAAATTAAATATGCACGAATGTCTCAGATTTATTACTAGATCTTTACAAAGGTATGATATTACATTTTTAGAGTTATTAATTTTTATAACTGTAAAAGTATCAACAAAAAATGTCACGTTCCTCTTTGTCGAGAATTTTTTTAAGTTGTTTGTATATGTTCTAATTTTTTATATTCATTTATTTTATGAAATAAAATTTGTAATAACTATTAAATACCCTCATACAAAATATTATCACATGATTTGCCTCCAGATATTTCATTGAAAATTTCCAAAATTAGGTTAATAAACTGATAAAATTCAGACAAAGATTTTTTTACAAAATAAACTTTTAAAAACAATTTTTTTTTTCTGTAATTTACACTCACGTTAAAATTTCACTCTTTGTACACTGAAAATAAATAAATAATAAAAATCTCGTCAAATTACGAAATTTTTTCCATTAGCAAAATATGCCGAGAAAATACACTAAAATTACTGTCATTCTTTCGTTAAAAAGAGAGTTTTCTCGTAAGTTTAAACGAGAAATATCGTGAAAAAATAGATATAAATTGAATTTACGGTATTTGCATATTTTGTTTTACAGGAAAAGGAGAATTTCCCGTAAAACAATAATGAAAGTTTCACTGGCAATATCTGTTTCTATATCTATATCTTTATCTGTCTATTATCTATCTATCTCTCTATATATAATTACAATGTACATTTTTTAAAACAAAATGCATTTTATTTTACGCATTAATTTACAAATTATTTAGAAATATTTCATCACAATTGATTATCATTTTTTTTTTATGCAAACCGATGCTTTTGATAAGTAAAATAAATTTTAAGTTTACATAAAAAAATAAACAAAAAGTTTATTTAAATTTTAACAGTTCATTAGAAAAAAGAATTTCTATTAGTATTAATAACTGAATACTGTTATGAACAGTATTCAGTTACTGTTATGGATCTGAATACTGTTAAGGACAATCAAAATTAAACAAATAAAACATATTGATTTTTTTTTCATGCTAAACCTACAGTCATATTTTAATAGATTCTTTATCATGATTATTTAGGACTGAATTCTGTCCTAAAAGTAATACAAGAAAATATACGAAAAAAAAAAAAAAAAAAAAAAATTGGTGAAAAGCAGAATTGGTTCTACAACATCGAGATAAAAATCTGGTCGTTTGATGAGATAACATTAGAAAAGCTTTAAAATAATTTTATAACAAAATATGTTTTTTCTTTTTTTTTATTATAACATTACATTACCTTGTTATTTCAAGCTTTCATCAACTAAAAATCAAATACATTATTTTGTTGCATAAATCAGTCTATAAGCATACTTTTAAAATTTTACGTCATAGTAAATATTACGTATAATATGATAAGTTTAAATGAAATAAAACTTAATATTAAGCATAAAAGTGCTAGCTTTTTTTTACATTAAAATATTTATAAAAATCAGTTACCCGGTGTCGGAGGTTATATGTTAACACAAGATTTCTTGAGAAGGAATTAGCAAAGGCATGATAAAAATTAAGCACTTCAAGTAGTTTGTCTCGTTTGATTGCATGAAGATCACAGTAGGTGAGAGCTCTGACGTTTGCGCACGATTGACCTATTGAAGGCTCTTTCCAAAAGGAGTCTCCGAAAACATCTCCCTTACCTTTTAGTAAATGAAAAGAAAGATAAATTAATTTCTAAAAGATAAACATCTAACAAATAAGAGGAATTGTGTATTATATATTGGAATGGAAAAAGATAATGATAAAAGTAAATCAGTACAAAATGGAAAGGTAAAATAATGGAAAGAAAAGGATTTAATGTAAACATTGTACAGTTGATAGGCCTTATAATGATGAAATAAAAGAATTTAATATTATATATATATATCATGTAAAAAAAAAAAAAAAAAAAAAAAAAAAAAATAGAACTTTAATTTAACAGAGTTTAACACAAACTTTCCTCGTATTAAAAAAAAATAAATAAATAAATAAATAAAATAAAAAATATACTAAAGAATACCCTTAATTACGATGCAATGAAAACATATTTTTATGTTAATATTAACATATTTTAAAGAAAGATTCAAAACTTTAATTATACGTAAAAGTTTCAGTTTGAGCTGACTTGCTTATGTGTTTTAAAATAATTGTTAAAAATGTGTTTGATTACTTAGGTACTTAATTAATTTTCGCTGTTTGTTGGACAGAAAACACATCTTTATTCTAATAGAATGGTACAAAATAACACAGGTCGACAAAAATGAAGTTGACAAAATTTGATTTCATGGTTTTAGCTGATCTTTATGTTTTTTGATGTGCTGAAACCGAAAATGCAGTCGATTTTTCTCTGTCACGTATAGATTTTTGCCAATGCAGGGTGTTTACCGACACAATTTCTTACATATACCACCATAGGTTGGTTGGTTGGTATGGTTTTATGTCGCACTAGTGTTGTACTATTACAACAATAGGTATCCATGATTAATTAATCATGGAAACATACTATAAAACTTACCATAAAATTATATTGTGGAAGAACAACGGAAGACATTGTATAGGTAGGCACCCTGTACTAACAAAAATCTATACGTGATTGAGAAAAACTGGCTTCATTTTCGGTTTCAGCACACCAAAAAACATAAAGATCAGCCAAAATTAGAAAATCAAAATTTTACAAGTCGACCTGTGTAATTTACTGAAAGCAGTGTCCTTCGGTAGCTACAACCTTTTCCCACTTTGCGGGTAACAACTGTATTCCACGAAAAAAAAAAAAAAAAAAAAAATCAAGTCTTTTGACACTGTAAAAATAATTTCAAATATTTTATTGATATCAATCCATACATCCTGCAATCTGTTAAGCGACCAGAAAATTTAACTTTTACAGAACTTAGATTGATTTTTAAAAAATATATTCAGCTATTTGAATTCCTTGAAACACAATAAATCACATAAAAATACGCAACGAGTTACATATTTTATACAGAACGCGGGATTTTTCTATGGAAAATAACATTTCTTTTTGAATACACCTGTAAATCTCTTCAAAATAATTAAAAATTATAGTGAACTATAGAGCTGCCAACATAATCCGGAGGATTCTTAGTACCGCCCTTTATCTCACACCGCTTAATTTTTAGAATAATTGTCTTCAAACGTATTTAGGATGAATTAAGAAGAAAAATACTCTGAAAAAAGACTGGTGTGAAAAAGGGGCGGTACTAACAGTCCTCCGGATTAGGTTGGAAGCTCTGGAACTATATTATATGGGTATTACATGCAACTGCTTCGTTCATTTACAGATACTTCTCAACACACTTTTGCGTATTACATATTGTTCGATAGCTTAAAGCTGTGAAGTCCGACAGAATAAAATGTGTCCTATAATTGAAGAAGTGAATTACTGATATTTTAAAATTATTTTAAAATTTCTTTAAAATAATATACTTTAAGTACTTCGACATAAATATGAAATAACGGAAACTACATGTTTGTGCGTATGCCTTACAATAATGAAAATTAAATATAAAATGGCTTTAGATCTGCTTAATAACAATATATAAAGTACATCAAAATAATAGTAATAATAATAATAATAATAATAATAATAATAATAATAATAATATATATATATATATATATATATATATATATATATAAAAAAAAAAAAAAAAAAAAACAGAAAATACTGACAATATCTCTTAATTTAATACATACAATTTTGATCATTTCAAATTTTGATCATTTTTGATTTTTCAAAGTTTGATCAAGGATACTTGATACATTTGCAGTATTATATAAAACAACATCAATTAAATGCGTATGTGTTGATAAATATCTTCAAATGAATAAATTGTTTACATATAATAACCATATAATAAAGTTTTATAAAGTTGCTGATTATTTTTCTAGAATAAATTTCTATAATTGCATTTAACGTATTTTGATAATATTCACAGTTTTATTAAAACAGAAAATCTTTTTCATTGAATGGTTTTGGTACACTCATTCAGATATGGAAAACCATTTTTATTTTCTTTTAAATGCAATACGTTCTCACTTTTCCTTTAATTGGTAGTTTATAACTTTTCTTTCTTGATTGTAACGCCTTGAAAGTCGATGTACGACATGACCTTTGAGAATATTTCCTAAAGAAATGTTTAAGTTAAAGAAAAAATATTTGATTTTTGAATACCAAAAAATCAACACCTCAATTGGAATTTCAATAAACTAAATAAGATAAGAATAAAAATACTTTTGCAAATGGAATGGAAACTTTTAGTAAGATTTGAGGATAGCATTTACAGTAAATAGTTTATATATATATATATATTTATATATGTTCTCTTTTACGTCACGTATAGGGAATTTGTTTTTTTGTTAGAAATTACCCTGTAACATTCGAAAAGAAAAATTGATATTTTTTAGTACTATAGTATGAAGGTGATTTGGTTTTCTCTCATTACTGAACCCTTTTAACCACTGAATAGCTTCTTCTTTTTTTTTTTTTTTTCTTTTAATCCTGCGTTTTTACTTCAACATACACCACTATTTCTGAATATCAAGATTGAGGATATTTTCTTGTGGGAAATTATTGAATATAATTCCTTTTCAGAAACGTTGAATTGTTTTGTATTACTTATTCTATTTAAAAAATTGGGAAAGCTTATTTTCTGAATTTCATATAAAAATATAGAAAACAAGCATGTATAGAATCAAATTGCATGTTAGTCATTAAAATGAGTCTGGATAAGGAGGTATTTTCATTTCAGTAACTTACAAACTGTTTTTAAACACGTTTCCGTTCAGTAATTAAAATAAATAAGTAAATAAATAAAAAATAACAATAGAAGTTTATTGATATCATAGGAAAACATTTTTTTTTTCTTTTTCTTCATTACAGGCTTTAAAATCATGCTCATGCGTTTCATTTCAGTTAAAAGGAATTTATAGGGTGCTTTAGAGATAATCATTTTTCATTTGTATTTTTTCTTTTCATTCCATAGTCAAAAATTGATTTGTAATTTTTCTTGGTTGGAAACGATTGCGGCAATCGATTCTAAAACAACGACTTATGATTTAGTTTGGTATTTTTCTAAAAGCTATTGCCTTTTACAGTATCTTTCACGGAAGCCATTTTGTTTTTAAAACTGATTGTGATTAAGATTTTTTTTTTTTTTTTTGTTAATAGCAAGTTATATAATTTTATGTTATAAATGTTTGTAAATATTCATCTGACGCATTTTATTTATTCACGAATGTTTACAAATATTCATTCTATTACAAGTTAAAAGGATTTGAAAAGTAGAGTTTTACTTTTTTTTATTCTTAATTTCAGAGCAATACTCATTTATTTCCTTTCATTTTCCTTTCTTTCTTTTGTTTGTTTGTCTAATTATTTATTTATTTTGCACTATGATGTAAGCTTTTATTAAATTATTGGTTTATTACTCCTGCATATTTGTTGTCATTAATATATTTTTTAAGCTTATTTTGTTTTTAATATTTTATTTCAAATTGACAAATATTTATTTTGATTTCGTATTAAGGTGAAAGAAAAATTCATCAATAAATTATAAATAAGTAAAAGTTTTTAGGATATTATAAAAAATATTACTACAAGATTTTTCAAACTAAAAATAAGCTAGTTTTTCTTCAGGTCAATAAAAACACTCGGTAGTAGTTTGCACATGTACAAGTGTTTATAGCATAGACGTCAATTTTCTTTGCTGCCTATTTGGAGTTTTTGTGTTATTAGGAAGGAGATTTCTTTCAGACAAAGTAGACCAAGTGAAAACAATATTGTCTTTCTTTTGGCATCAAGCGAAAATAAGTAATTTATAACTAATTACTGAAAGAAAAACTTATGCAATGAGCTCTCTGTCTATTTTATTTAACACTAAATTCTGTTAAAATAGAATTTTAATTATTATTTTTTTAATGAGTTATTTTATCTTTCTTTTTTTCTTTATTTACTTTTTGTATGAAAAATAAAATATAGTTAATTAAAAAAAAAAAAAAAGAGTAAAGACTTTGGAAAAATTAATATTGCGGCCTCATAGGTACAACAATATATTCGGAAAAAGAAAGAAAAAGGAAAAATCAGCTGAATATATAGCGTTACTGTCGCCACAATGGAGAATAAAAAGTTATTAGGCATGGTTAAAAAAAAAAAATATATATATAAAATAAAAAAGTAATTAAAAAGAAAAAGCGTGACATCGAAGAGTAGGATAGCAAGAATTTAGGACAGAAACTGTTCTGAAAAAATAGTGTCTGAAGAAATTAAATAAGTTTTCCTTTTAAAATTTAATGCGCATAATTTGCTACAGATATCTTTTGATATCAAAAAGTCGTATAACTTTTCTAAATGAGGATGCTGTTCATTTACGGATGCTAATCACAAACAAACCAGGACGATTCTACCCAGAAAGGGGGTGTATGTTGAGGCTACAGAAGCGCTGAAAGGAATAACAAATAAAACACAATCTATTCTCGCCTCTCATTTTTATTTTGATAAAACAGCAGACCTGACGCATGCGCAATATGACTCCGTTACGAAAACGAACAGCAGGTATAGTGCGACCACGTTTCCTACGACTAGCAGTGAGGTCGAGTCCAAAAGTTTGGAGGGATGCAAAATTGCCCGAGAGATAGTTATTTGGCAAACATCCAGTTATTCGGTTTTCCCTTATCGCTTGTTTTCTCTCAGCCACCCCTATTTCAACACTGGACTCGTTCAATCCGCACTTGCGCAGAGGCTTCCATGGTCGCAAGAAATGTGGTTAAAGAATATAATGAATATTTTCTTTTATTTTCTTTTGGATTATCAAATACATTTCCTATTTTTATCATAGGGCAAATTTGAAAGATCGTAGCATTTTTCTCAATGTGTAGTTTGTAGATTCATGATCCATATATTATTTACTGACAAAAATTGTGAAAATTATTGAAATTTTTAAGAAACATTAATCTACACATAGCCTTTAAATGTAAACTTTTAAGATAACTTCATTCGCTAATTCTTTAGGATGGCTGATCTGAACGTATAAGGCGATCGGTTGTATGTTTGACTTGAAGAAGAAAAATATTACTTTCGAAACTGAAGTCATTATTTCATCTATATAAATTTTTATTGGAGCTTTTGATTGGCAAATTTCTTAATTTTTCTAAAACCTTTTTCGCACCTTTTTTAAAATTCTTATGGTAATCATAAAACATATAGTTTTGGGGAAATTGCATGAGTCCGTACTATATCTAAAAACACAGAAAATAATTTTGTAGATTTTCAAATAAAACTTCATTGGAATGAAATAAAAATTTTATTTTTTATCTTTTATATAGTATTTAATTCATATTTAGAATATAAATTTACACATTAATTACTAAAAGAGACAAGTGTTATTCAGAATACTATAAATACTGAAATTAATGTAGAACAAAAGCGTATTAAACACAGTAATGACATATAATTTAAAAGACATAACAAACTTTTCTTACACATCACGATATGACGATAAATGCTTGAATAATAATAATAATTATCATTATTTCGTTACCATCTTCAAGTACTTACAAAGAATTTTATTTAAAGTTTTGTTTTAGAAAATATATTCAAAACAAAAATAACTTCTGAATAAAAAGATTATTTTGGTAATATCCTGAAACTAATCCTGAAAATATGGATGTGCCATTGGCATGTGACGAATAAAAAAATAAAAAATAAAATGGTAATAAAAAAATAAAAAATTAAACAACTCCCCCCCCCCCCCCCAAGACCTTCAGTTAATCTATTACAGGAAAATTACACATTTCAGAAAAGTCAGACAGCGATTAAATGATTCTATATTTAAAAATTCGACCACAATAATAGCATATTTCCTAAATTAGGCTTTATTAAAATACAGAAACTTTGTTGATTTACGTGAAGTAACTCCCGTATTCAAGAATCAGCTTAAAAAAAAAAAAAAATGCGAATTCTGTTTATTAGACGCGAAATGGTTCCATATTTCTGCGATCAGAGGCGAAAGAAATATTGCCTGCTTATTTCCGCAATTGCCGATGATTACACGTAAATTGTGTCAAACAGCAGCGAAGTGATTCCACATCTGAGATATAGATCTAAAAATATCAGGTATTTCGACAATTATATATATATATATATATATATATATATATATATATCGATTGTCTTAGGATCTTCGTCAATTGTCTTAGGAAAATCAGAGCAGCAAACAAACGAACTGATTGAAAAACCGAAGAACGGAACATTTTTTGCTGACTTTTGAAAAATACAACGCTTTTAAAATTGAACATTGAAGCGTAATTAAAAGCTAATAATGAGTAAACAGTAAATATTTGAGTACTTTTATTCAATTTAATAATTTACGTGTCTTAATTGGAAACATGCCAATTTCAAGAAATATGACTGAATGTTACGCGTAATTTCATCGCGATCTGTAAGAAAGAGGAAAAAATAAAATAAAATTTTAGCAATACAAAAATTATTGCTAAACATACAGCATTTAGAGTGAAACAGATCAATAGTAAAATTGAAGTAGACAAGTATAAAGCTGACTCTATAAAAACTCCAACCTTGAATTAATAAATACTTTTATTTCTTTAAATTTCTAATTTTCAACTGAATTCAGCGGTTTTTGGACTGTGAACTCATAATCACCAATTTAAAGCATTTTTTTTTTTTTCAAAACCAAAAAAAAAAAAAAGAAAAAAAAAAGAAACATGTGATTTATAATCTAAAATGATTTGAGACTTGAAAAATTGTCAGCTCGCAGATTTTATCAAATGTGGTTTGGCAACTGGGAAGTCTCCAGCTCGCAAATATTAAAATATCAATGCAAATTGCTTTGAAAAAAAATGTACAGTTTAATTAAATTGAAAAAAAACCTATCATACAGAATTTATTTAAACATAGCTAAGAACCATCCCGATTAAATTAAATTTCTATCAAAAGAAGAAAAAAGAAACCGCATTGAAACCGGTTTATTCGTTTGGAAGCTGCAGTGCTATAAGACAGACAAAGACCACTTCAAACATATAACACCCCTCTTTTTTTGTCGCGGTTAAAAAAGTTATTGATATCGTAGTATGATAAAACTTTATTGAATTTTTAAAAGTATAACATCAGGAAAACGTAATTACAACGATAATGATGTATTTAATATTGTAGTATTGTAAAAACACATAATGAAACTCTTTTTTTAAAGGTAAGATATTGTAGTCTACTTTCACAATATATACAAATTTCACTCAGATTAGATAATTTTTATTAAACTGAAATATTTTATATGAATGGCTTATATGAATAATAATAGTGGTCGTTAATTCATAATATATGGTAATTTTTATAATAGTGGAATACAATTGAAATAATGCTGTTTGGTAATATTAATAAAAAATTGATATTTTAGTAATCCCACTGACAATTTAAAGTAATCAAATAAAATGATCTGGTTGACTGGTTGGCTGATTGGGTTTTACGTCGCACTAGTGCTAAGCTATGGGCAATTATAAAATGATCTGGAAAAAAAGATTTAGGAATTTGTATAACTTTTTAAGTTTTACAATAATTACCGAGAATTGCGACGACTTCATCATCCTGGATAACTTCCAGGGAACCGCTGACTACGAAGCAGAGAGTGTCTATACTCTCTCCTGTGTGGTACAGTAAGTCCCCTGGCGCGCTATGGTCCATAGTGAAGTACATCGCTAGCGCTCGTAGACAACCATCGCTTGCCAGTCGAAAAGCAGGGTGCTCGTTGAAAACTTTCCTATTTAAATGTACACAAATATCCGCAGTCATATCCTTCGGGCAATAACTTAATACCTAGGTTAGAACAAGGAAAAGAAAATTTTTAAGCACGAAAAAACTTTTCGTTAATAACAGAAACGATTAAAATATACATATTTTACTACATCAAATTAAAATTCATTTAATTAATGTACAGGTATAATAACTAAATACACTTTTTTTAATTAACTAAATGAAGTTATTAAATGAAAACTTATGAAGCATTATCTTTACAAAAATTAATATACTGGGTGAACAGCATCTAATCTTCCAATCGAAATGGGATGACAGAAGAATTCATTTGGAGCATAAGACGCTTTAACAACCCTGTCTAACACACAATTATTTTCGAGTTATGGCAGGGCGAAAAAAAATGCATTTTTCCCTTTTTTCTCTCAAGAAATCCCAAATTTCTGAAGTTTTAGCTATATCTACCGGCAAAGTAAGTAAATATTTAGATCAGAAAACATTTATTAAGGTAGCATCATTTACATCAGGGTATATGAAGTTAGAGATGCAAAAAGAATTAATGGTGCTGAAACTTTATTGAAGTTCAAAATTGAATTTCTACCAATATATATATAATGGACGATCTTCCAAATACCTTTTGACAGCTAACTGTCAGTTTCGCAAAACTTTCTCATTGCAACAGCTTTCGGAAGAGCCTACTATAAACCATATTGCTGTACTTAGAATTCTCCTAAAGAGTCTCTGTCAGTTACCCCAATGAATGAATCTGAGAATGAAATGCTTATCCATATTTTCAGAGAATTTCTTCGTGGTTCTTTTAAGTAAAGCTCAGTTCTTCATTAAGGGACAGGATGAATCTTTCGTTTACAGGATGAACAAAGGCAAGTTATCAGATATAGAAATCATATTCGTTCCTATTTGAATGTTTATAGGTCATAATTTTTCAGACCGAAGTATAATGTACAGTCGGTAATAAAAGTGTCCGAACACTAGCAAAAATTCCTATGTAAAAAAAGTACACTTCATACGGTTTTGTTAAATAAATCCTTATCGAATCATGTTCTTACACTGATTAAGAACAGGATTCTACAAGGATTTATTTAACTAAACCGTGTGAAGTGTACTTTTTTTACATAGGAATTTTTGCTATTGTTCAGACACTTTTGTTACCGACTGTAATTATAAAGAAGGCACGTGCTGCTATTTCAAAATTTAGTAAAATACATTTTAATAATCTTGTTGAATCTTTATCAACTAAAGATAATACAATTTTGAAGGCAGTTTCTTGCATTCGTAAAATACACACGTATACTATTCTTAGGATTAATTGTCGAAATGGGTTATGGGCATGCGGTTAATGGGTAATGGATTATGCCGTGATGGATATTAGATTTAACCTAATACTAATGTTTTCAAACTTAGAGTTGCTTCTGTAGTAGGTGATAGATTTCAGATTTACTAAACAAAAATAATGACTACACACTTTAATTAACAACTCCAGCTGAAATTATACATTATATTTCCGGCTTAAAGAAAAATAAGCCACCAGGCCAAGAGAGGATCTCTACTTACATGATAATCCACCTCCCTAATAACTTTATACTTTATATTATCTGGTTAATTAATGATGCTACTTAAATGATTGTTAATTAATGACTGTTCGTTGTTCCGCTGCCGACAGGTGGCGCCAGCGATATACGCACTCCAGTGAGCTACAGATCTATCTTTTTTATCTATTGTCAACCTATAATCTACAAATATATTATAAAAAATATTGAAAGAATTTACAGATTGTCATCATAGGTGATTATATCCGAAAAGTTCTACTTTCGTTCGCGTCATTCTACACAGCAACAGATGGGAAGAGTTTGTAAATTTATTGAAAATGGATTTCGGTCCAGTGAAGTTACAGGAATTAAATTCTCAGCTTTTTTAAAAGTTTTTGACAAAGTTTGTCATCCTTATTTATAAAATAATTTCTATCGGTCTACCTGACAAACTAATTAAAATTATTTAGAAATTTCATCTCTAACTCAAAAACTATTCGAAGTTCCACTCTTCAAGTATCCTTACTCGGCTCCACCTCTTCAATGTCTGCACCAATCAGAAACAGCCGGACATCAATAACAATCAGACTCGACAGCCTGACATCAATTTAGAAATATTCGCTGACGACACCCTATTTGTTGCGAACAACGCACTTCTGGGTATGAAAATTTCCAAAGTTATCTGAATAAATAGTCTACCTGGCTAAGGAAAGAGAGGATTCAAGTAAAGAGTTCCAGAAGTGCTACCTTTTTTCGTACCAATAAAAACTATGGCACCTCTGATAACTTTTTCTTAACTTGGAACCTTTGACAGCACCACTGAAGTAGGTTTCATATAAAAGCTTATATTTCATTTTAATATGTATAAAATGAACTACATTAGGGTTTTTTCAATAAAATATATATTCATGTGACAATTCTTATGGTTTTTGATATAAGAATCCTTAATCAAGAATCCTTCTAACTAATCTCCTTCAAGAATCCTTACTCGGCTCCGCCTTTTCAACGTCTGCACCAATCAGAAACAGCTGGACATCAATCACAAACAGACTCGACAGCCTGACATCATTTTAGAGATATTCGCTGACGACACCTTATTTGTTGCGAACAGCGCACTTCTGGGTTTTAAAAATTCCAAAGTTATCTATATAAATAATCTATCTGGCTAAGGAAAGAGAGGATTCAAGTAAAGATGTCCATGTCCCCTTAAATAAAGAGCCCATATTCTGGTATACTTCTTGTAAATACCTAGGAATTAAGTCGGTTCAGACGTATTTCAGAAGTTCTGAAAAAATCCAGTCGGGCTGCGCTCTCTATTAAATTTTTATTAGCTTGTTATAGCGGCTGTCTGTGAAAAATAAGTTACTATTATATACAGTGAGTGATCATATTGTTAGGTTTTTTATTTTTTTTTTATTTCACAATTTTTTTATTTTTTAAGGAAATGTTGGACGAAATGGCCTTGAATTTCAGATATGCAAAGAATATTTTAGATTCACACTTTCCAGTAACGATTTAGCCACGAGTACAGTTGGTAACAAAAGGGTCCGAACACTAGCAAAAATTCCTATGTAAAAAAAGTACACTTCATACGGTTTTGTAAATAAATCCTTGTCGAATCCTGTTCTTAGTCAGTGTCAGAACGTGATTCGATAAGGATTTATTTAACAAAACCGTATGAAGTGTACTTTTTTACACAGGAATTTGTGCTAGTGTTCGGAAACTTTTGTTACCGACTGTACAATTAGGGGAACGACCACAAATTGAAGAAAAATGAAAGTACCTTGGATTACCCAGCATTATGAAAAGATACAATTAGATTGTAACTTTAACACATTATTTTACGTAATACTTACAATATCTTTATGCTTTTATAAGAATCGTACGAATATTTAGACAGATATAATTTTTTCCAAGCTTTTTAATTTTTTTGGCGAATTTCTTGCTTATAACAAGAAAAAATTTTACAAAATTATTCAAAATCTGCAGAAAAATTTACAAAAATTAGAGAAATATTATTCTAAAACATAATGTGGGTACATTTAACCCGTTAGTAGTCGCTATCGACAGCGCCACCTATTACAGATTGCGAATTTTTTATTTAACAGTCACCAATAATTTTAAGAAGTGATGTGATCGACGTTAAATTCGTTTCAGTCGTGTTTTATGTATATCAAATGCCACTTCTAAAAATTTTTGGTGGCTATTGAATAAAAAAATCTGGAAAAACTGAAGGATGGGCGGCAAATCGACCAACTAGCGACTACTAACGGGTTAATATTAGCTGAAATATGGAGTGTTTATAGTAAATAATTTTTTACTGTGAATTTGACAAAGCTAGCACATTTTTATTACATATCTTGAAAGCTAGGTATATGTCAAAAGTTTATTTGAATATAACAAAAATTAGGTAAATTGTCGAGAACGAGCTAGATTTTAAATATTTTCTAAGAGCTACAAGTCCATAAGTGTTTTTCCACATGTCATGTATTTAATTTGGAGATCGAATTCTTACAGTCAGTTTGCGAAGAATAATTTTTATGAAAAACCCCTGAACTCGCAAATCTTATTAAATAAGTTGGGGTTACAAGCCTATAAGGGATTTTCCATCTATCACGTATTTAATTCGGAGATCCCAATATTTCATTCACATCTTAAAAATAAATTTTAAAAAAACCCTTATAAGGTTGCAAATCTTAGGGGAAAAAAGTAAAATTCAGCTCATTCTTTTGGCAACTTTCTTAATTTTCATTCGATTCAAATGAAGTTTTGACATAAGTTGTTCTATATATCTAACTTTCAAACTATCGAATTAAAAATGTTCTACCTTTTGTGCTGTGCAGTAAAAAAGCATTTAGTACGAATATTCATATCTTAGCGAAAATTGAATGTCTGAATTTTATGTTTCAGAATAAGGTTTCTTTAGAATTTTTTCATTTTTTCAGTAAGCTTCGTAAAATTTTGGTGAAACCCATTCTTGTTATAAGCAAAAAACTTGCCAAAAAATTAATAATTTAAAGAAAAGAAAATATCTGTCTAAATATTACTGATATTCCTAAAAAAAAAAAAAAAAGCATATACATATTGTAAATAGTAAATGAAATCATGTATTAATGTTACAAGTCATTTATATTTTCTTATGACACAGGTTAATTCAAAGAATTTTCGTTTTTCGTCAACTTGTGGTTCATCCCCTGATTGCATTCGTAATTAAATCGTTACAGGAAAGTATGAGCCTGAA